>CM060939.1:452884271-454379896 GCA_030765085.1 Allium cepa | reverse complement strand
CGTGGCCAAGAAACGTGGGGAGGTGGAACTGAGCGCTGAAAGGGTGGTAACGACTTATCAGGCGGTGGCGAATTATCAGGTGGTGTAATGATGAGGCTGCATGTGGTGTGAACTCGGTAGTGGTGGCTGAAGTTGGAATGGGGTATGGGAGGTCTAGAGGAGGTCAGTAAAGGGGGTCGGCTGTTGCATGTGGTGCTCGGCAGGGGACTGGGTCGATGGTGGAGGAGGGGACGGGCTACAGTTGAAAGTGGTGGAAGACTGAGATATCGGCTGTGGTTTGCATTGGAGGGTGAGAGTTGATGCGGTTATGGGTGGCGAACTAGAGAGAGAGGCGGAGGTAAAGAGGAAATGGAGATTCGAAGACATGGAGAAATACACGGCGGATGAAGCAGAGAAATACATGGCGAGTGATGGAGTGGAATAAAAGCTGATAGAGGAGGAGCATGTTATCTTAAGCAAAATGAAACAATCCTTGTATTATTTTATTATTAATTCTAAAAGAAAATAGTATATATATATATATATATATATATATATATATATATATATATAGAGAGAGAGCAGGAAGGAAGAAATGAACAAACCAATATGAAAACGATAGCAAATTATGAATTATATGTAGGGAATAGTGACAGTCAGGCACATGAATTCTCGGATAATTAAAATCAAATGACGGTTTGATTTACACAGTAGAAAATGAGAGGGCACAAAACACCAAAGGTTCCAAAACCTATACCGATATGGATAACTGTTCTACGGATTTCGCCACGTACCGGACTCTGAAATGCACAGATGAATAGACTGCAAAGATCAATACGATGTGACAAACAGAATGGTATACAGATATGAACGATACGACCATCCTATCAAAAGTCGACATTCGTCGCCAAAACTGGTGCTAAATCGCTGAAAATAAGAAAATTGGAGCTAGAGCAGTCCAAATTTGACGAAATGAAATATGACATCTCACTTAGAAAATCATTTACATTTTTATTATATAAAAATATTCAGATTTCAAAAATATTTTATTTTCATCTAATTAACTGATTTTACATTGAAATTGAAAATTACACAATAGAACTAACTGTCATATTTACCAATGAAAATCCGCCATTTGCTATGTTTAAATGGACGCATACCAAATACCAAATTTTCATTGCCAAATTTAATTTTTTAAAATTTCACAAAAAAATCAGTTAATTACATTATTAAAAACAGTTAAAATCCCTCATTCTAATTTTCATCCCCGAAAAAGAACAAGATAGGAGAATAGAAGCAATTGAAAGGAAAGATAGAATCAAAATACCAAGCAACAGATACAACAATTGATTCAAAATCATATTTAAATTCCTTTAGTTTTTATAATTGATTAATATTCAACAAATTTGGTTTCAATCCATTTAATTCAATCAATAAATATTCATTGTATTCATATTTGGTTGATTTTAATTCAATGCATTTTCATTCAGTTGATTTGATTTCAATTTATCGACCTTTGTTTAAAAATTTCTTTCAAAACAAATTTTATTTTATTAACTTATATATTTATTCCATTCGAACTCTTAAGTTAATTTCACTTAAAAAATTCAATTTTAACTATTCTTCAATTCCTATTTATTTACTTAAATAGCATTTTCTTTTTATTACTCAATTTATCTCAATTAACTTTTATTATGACATAAATTAAGTGTATAAATATTTATTATAACAACTCAATTTCTATTTATAAATTCCCTTATCAAGATTCATTTCTGGACATATTATAGCTTACCTTTATTATTATATATTATTCAATTACATTCAAACCCTTTCAAGGTAAGTTTTATTAATGTTTTCAAATGTAATTGAGCACAATACAAATTTACCTTTTATTTACAATATTTCTATTAAGCAAAAATTTAGTTTGAACAATTTTTTTATTACGTAAGTTTCCTCTTGTATAACCGTCAATTACAAAAA
Organism: Allium cepa; assembly: GCA_030765085.1. Lineage (NCBI taxonomy): Eukaryota > Viridiplantae > Streptophyta > Magnoliopsida > Asparagales > Amaryllidaceae > Allium > Allium cepa. The sequence goes on along the minus strand of CM060939.1, from coordinate 454,377,937 downwards.
CATTTTAACCTTTTGAATATTCAAGTAAGTTAAATATATGTTTTAGAATTACAATTGAGTATTATGCAAATAAATTTCCTTGTTCAACTGTTTCAAGTTGTTTTAAATTCCATTTTCAATTTAAACACTTCAAATATTTCAATTTTTTTATTCATTTCAATAATTGAAAACCATTACTTAACCTAAAACTTAAGAATTAGATTTCTGGTTTCACTTCAAATCAATTTGAAATATATATATTTGGTACATCAAATCATACTTAGAAATTCAAATCAAATTCATTTTCCAAAAAAATGTGTAGAAAAGCTGCGAAGTGGTTTCCCTACTTTAAGACTCAAAAATGAATGTTGATGATGCTGCAGTCATCATCGAAATTATTTTCCAACGATAAAAGAAGAGAGTACTAATTTAACTATTTCCAATGGAAAGTACCTTTAAATAATATATTTATATATATCTTTCCAAAATCTTGAAAACTAAAATTTGAAAGTCGTTGGATATTAAATTCTTAATTTAAATTCGTTTCAATTGCAAATTAGATTTATAACCCATGTGTTAAAATTTTCATTTCCTTAAAATATAGAATAATAATTAATGGTTTAGAAATGTTAACAAAATAATAAATGATAATCTAGTATTATCATTTCTAACAACCAATTCATTTAACTGCCTAATTTCAAAAACTTATACCTTTATATGTAAAATATAATCATAAATAAAATTATTTCATTTACCAATTTCGAAAATAATATTATGTCAGTTTGCTCTGTTCAAGTGTTTTGGAATTCCTATCGATAGCGTTGGTCAGACGAATCGATCGAAAACCAAAATTCAAAATTAACAACTCAAATAACACGATATAATTTTTTTAATATTAATTACAAGCACACTCCCTCAAAGGATGATCCAAGAGTGGATTCTAGGACCTACATAGAGATTCAAATCAGAGTGACCCTAATCAAAGCGAATTCTAACGAAGAAGATAGGCTCAAAAGAAAAATAAGATAACCAAATTACAAAAGAGGAAAGATGGATAGACATATATTAATTGCGGGCTACCTTAACCGGGTCAACCGAGGCTTAGAAAAATGAGAATATCACTATCAATAGTAGGGGACAAACTTCTTGAGCACATCGTGGAAAACACAATTTATGAGACCGACGAAGAGGACAGAAGAATTGATTAATCTAAAGGGCATGACTAACCATTCATAGAAATCATTCGACTAGGAGGGAGTACACACAGGTTGAGATCTAGGAATAGGATCGACACAGAATTCAAATTCCCGCTTAAGAGGGAGGAGTGACTTCACCAAACATCAAGATTATCCCTGACTATTGGGAAAGTCAAGATCATTCGGCCGAGAATCAAGCGGAAAGATAGAACCGCCTGCTTAATCCTGAGGTATTCGACATTCGATCATAAAAGAATTATGCAAATCATCTACTAGGGAAACGATTTGGGCTTTGCAAGAGATAACAACATCAAAACTGAGTATGTAGGAACCTCCGGTGAATCGACACCTGTAGTAAAGGAGTTTCACCCCTTTACAAATCATAATAAGGTTGGCGGGACCACCGACGGGATTAGTCACACATAAGGATGAAGTTGCCAATTGAGATTACAAAATGGGCTCAAATTTATTACAAAGATCAATAAAATTAGAGCTATGGGATGCTCCAGTATCAAAAGAACACAAATAGGAGAAGACAAGAATGGATTTCAAGACAAAGGGAGAGTTCCAAAACTCAAACAAAATCCTAAACTAGGAGGATTTTAATAAACAATTTCAAGTTCGAACGAATATGATTCTATAATCAATTCCACTCATTCTAGGGTATCACTACCCTATCTCAAATGATTTTTTACTCCATTTTCTAAGTTTTGCCTAAACCAGAGCTCTGATACCAACTGTAACGACCTGCTATTTCGAACCATTCAAATCGACAATCATCCACACATGTCAGACTTGAATTGCTCAAATAATAGATTGTTAATTTTTATTTGGCAAAACTTAGCATATACAGTAAATAAATCAATCACAGAATCATAGACATAGAGTAATACAACAATAAGCATCGAAATAGATAAATAGTAGTTCATGAAGCTACTATATAAACATCAGAGTCTAAAACAAGATACAATAGAAATCTCAAATACAACATAGTCTCGAATACAAAAGTAGATGACATGTCTGAACATATACAACTGGAATAGACTGGAATAACAGAATAACTAATTAGATGAAGATAGATCTCCAAGCGAAGCTCCAAAGCTCCAAAGGTGAGTCTCAAATGCTGTGACACATAGTCTGACTCGAGCATAAAGCAAAACACAAAACACTCGAGTCCGGATTAACATTCTTATACTAGTAAATTCAACTGAAGTGAAATGTCAAGTGAAATACAAAATAACTTAAAGGATTTTGGGATACCTATCCTCTAAGGATCCATTAAACTATTTACATACATAGTACAATACGCTACATACATAATGTCTACAGTAAAATAAACTATTAAAATAACGTTAAGGCGTTACCCATATCCCCCTTAACATACACATATATATATATTCGCGTATTCTATACAGTACCATAATTCCTCCGTAAACTAGAGGTCTATCAGAAGGCACTCCATAGGTACGGTACAAACCAAACTCATAATAGGCATGATAAGGCATGTGACAAGGCACACGAGGCAATGCCCAGGGTAGAATACTACCATTTTGCACTTCCAGAGTGGTGGTAATGCATAGCAGCTACTACCTCCCACCTCGAGACACACTTTCAAATCAAAGGTGCTCCATATAAAATCACAAAAGCAATAGAATGGTATTGAAGAAATATACCTGATAGGGGGAGCGACCCCATTTGGCCTTGTATGCCTCTTGTTTTAGCCACTTCAAGCTGACTCGTAGGAGTTAAGGCTGCATTAATACCTCATATAGAATCGTCGCCAATCCATCCTACTTCGTTCTAGATTCTCCATCACGTGCATGGTTATTAAAGTGGTTTCCGGTATTGGTAGAGAGTATGACAATATCCGATCCCGATCTCTTTAACAACCAAACGCTTACTTCACACGTGGTCGTTTTCATTTCAAACGGTTCATACTTTATATTAAAATATCATATTTGTTTCAAAATCATATCACTTCCATAATGTATTCACTTTTGAAATCATATCGCTTTCAAAATCATATTCACTTTTGAAATCATAACCACAAAATAGTTTAAACTATCATATCAAAATAATTGCATTTAATTCGGTTAAATCGAAATCTTATTTTTACTATTAAATCTAATTTGAATCTTATTTTATATATTTTAAAAATAATAAAGTTATAAGAATTTTTTTAATACATTTTAAAACTTAAATTATAATTTTAAAATTTCCAAAACATATAAATTTTAAAAACCTAAATTTTACACATATTAAAATAAATATTTATATTATATTTTAAAATCAATATTTATCAAACCCCATATATTTCCTTTCAAAAATACCGAAAATCATTTAAAATAGACCAACAAAATCCGTATATAGTTTTCTATCCTTTGGTCAAGTGATATGGATATTTATCATTTCAATCTGCAGTTATTTAAATTTACGGGTATATATCATTTCAACTCGCAATCCTAAATTTCAAAATAAAATCGCTTGGGTTTATCATTTTAACCCATAATGATTTTCACGTAATCCATAAGTTCGTTTGGGTATGTATCATTTCAACCCATAGAGATTTCTAATTATTAGGGAACTTACAGAGTGAGAACAATAGAATAATAATAAAATAACATAATATATCAATGATGAGCATATATCATAATTAACAAATGGAATTTAATATTTATATATATGTACTAACAAGTTATGGTGTCATATAGCAATTAACATATGTTAACAATTTTAAATGATAACGTATCATATTCAGCAATTAAATAACTAATAGTTTAAATTTAACAGCATATTTCAATCATCATTTCATGTGAATTAAATTTTCTAAATATAAGAATGTTAATCATGAGTGATTGCTCAACTTTCGAGGCTAGAGAAATTAGACAACATGACAAGACATGAATTTTTGAATCACGAATCTACGACAAATTCAAGGCAAAGCAAAGTGAAGCTGGCATGATCTTAAACTCGATGGATCTGATGAAACAAATATATATATATATATATATAGCTATATATTTTAAAAATCTAAAATTTAAAACAAGTATTTAAAAATAAAATCTTTATAATATATATTTATATGTTTGAAATCCAATATTAAATTTAAAACACATATATATTAAAATCAAAATCTTTGTGTATATATTTCAAAATCATTCTTTCTTAAACATGTGTATAAAATCAAACTATATATATATATATCATATTTAAAAAAAATCAATACTTACAAATCAATATTTAATAAAACCCATAGTTTACAAAATTATACCAATAAATATTTAAAATCAAAATATCATAACCTAACATAGTTTACATAATATTTAAAATCAAAATGTCATAAACTGACATAGTTTATATAACATAGTTTATAGTACATAACAGAGTTTGCATAATTTTTAAAAATCAAATAAAACCCATATATTTTCATTCAAAATTTTGCAAATAAGTATTTAAACATATTGTAAACATCACCTTTATTTTTATATACACAAGAAGAGGCTGTTGGTCATTGGATCCATAGTGCGGCGGAGACAGGTTGTGAGGGCTGCGATGTTTGGGTTGGTCGATGCATGGAACAGTGTTTGAACAAATGAGAACGCTAATTATATAGCTTATATATATAGTTCTTCAATTGCACGAATCATAGTAGAGATCAGAGGCGAACTATGTGGTGGTTCGGAGGGTTTCCGGGCAGAAGCTGGTTGTGGGTTAGATCTAAAGAAGGCATGGCTTGGTAGAAGGTAGGCTGCGATGTCGGGGCTATCGGCAAGGCGAGTGGTGAAGGCGGTGGCTGTTTGGTTTAGAGAGGTGGATGTGGATGACGTGTGGTGGTCGAGTGTGGGGGAGTTATGGTGGTTCGGGTGGTTGGTGTTGTGTCAAATGATTGGTTGAAGGGATAACATGGCCAAGCAGTGCGTGGGGAGTTGGAGCCAAGCGCTGAAAGGGTGGTGGAAACTTGTCAGGTGGTGTAAGGCCATGGGCTGCATGTGGTAGGAACTCGGTAGTGGTGGCTTAAGTTGGAATGGAGTTATCAAGGTCTGGAGGAGGTCAGCAAAAGGGGTCGGTTGTTGCTTGTGGTGCTCGGCAGAGGACTGGGTCAATGGAAGAGGAGGGGACGGGCTGCAGTTTAAAGTGGTGGAAGGCTGAGATCTCGATTGTGGTTTGCGTTGGAGGGTGAGAGTTGAAAGTTGATGCAGTCATGGGTGGCGAACTAGAGAGAGGCGTAGGTAAAGAGGGAACGGAGATTCGGAGACGTGGAGAAATACACGGCGGATGAAGTGGAGAAATAAATGGCAAGTGATGGAGTGGAATAACAGCTGATAGAGGAGAAGCATGCTATCTTAAGCAAAATGAAGCAATCCCTATATTATTTTATTATTATTTTTGAAAAGCAAATAGTACATATAAAGAGAGTAGAGAGAAAGAAATGAATGAACTAAAATGAAAGTGACAGCAAATTATAAATTATATACAGGGAATAGCGACAGTCAGACACGTGAATTCTGGGATAATTAAAAGAAAATGGCAGTTTGATTTACACAGTAGAATACGAAAGGACACATAACACCAAAGGTTCCAAAATGGATACCGATACCGATACGGATAACCGTTCTGTGAATTTCGCTGCGTATGAGACTCTGAAATGCACAAATGAATAGATCATGAAGATCGACATGACGAGACGAACATAATGTATATAGTATGAACGATACGACCATATCTCAAAAGTCGATATTCACTGCCAAAACTACTAATAAATCGTCGAAAATAAGAATATCGGAGCTAGAGCAGTCCAAATTTGATGAAATGAAATATGACGTCTCATTAAGAAAATGATTTACATTTTTATTTTATAAAAATATTCAGGTTTCAAAAATATTTTATTTCCATCAAATCAACTGATTTTAAATTAAAATTGAAAATTACGCAACATAACTGACTTTCATATTTACAAATGAAAATATGACATTTGTTATGTCTAAATAGACACATGCCAAATATCAAATTTTCATTACTAAATTTAATTGTTTAAATTTTCAGAAAAAATTCAGTTAATTATGTTTTTAAAAACCGTTAAAATTTCAGGGTCGTTACAATATCCGTGGTATAATATTCCAAAATTATCGCATCATTTTTCACGGGTACATCAAAAACTACAAAAAAAACAAGAAAATAAATAGACCACTTCCATAAATCTTATCAATGTCTCTACCTTAAGCATCGACTTTCTTAACCTGCGTTCTAATAATAAGGAAGTCAGAGCAACATATGTCTAGTGAATAAAAATCTCGAGCCTTATTATATTAGTACCTCAAAAATATAATTTGAATAGGAATATGTCTTACGTATTCTACCTACGTCATAAGCCTTTTTCAATTATGTGCCCAAAGGCTTTTCTCAAACACAAATAAAAAGGCTTTCCAAATATAAGCCCAAAGTCATCTCGCTTTCAACCCAATAACCCACATCTATCATTAATAATATCCTATCGATGTAAGAGATAGTACCTATGTCACTTAATACCTTTTAATAGGAATTAGGCAGACTCCGACCATTTGATGCCTTGCTTAAGGCGGGTCCATGACATTTACTACCTATAATCCCAAGGCAGACTTCTACCAATAGCTATCTAGCTGACATTGCATGAAATCTCTTCAGTCACTTAATACTTCCTATTAAAGCCGGCTATTTCCCGAGATATCCTCTACCGTACCTAACCTACAAACCCGACCATTTACTATTACCTACATCCAGAAGAGTTGGTTTCTCGCACAACCACTTATTACCATCAATCTTTAAACAGGACCTTCGTATTATGATCCATACCCATAGTGATGTCTCACATTGGTCTAACTAATTTTCGGTAACAAGAGTAGCTGGATAGATTTACCCTATAGAATTTGGGACTAACCTCGTATCATCGTAGTTACTTATTATAGGCAACGTTTCACATATCCCTAAAGTTACACTATTGGTAGCCAGATTAGCTAGACAAACTTCCGTGTGCTTTTGATTGAACTCGCATCTCTACAACTTAGTCATAATATATATACAAACTACATATATCATCACACATCTCACAGTGTCCATGATCAATGCCTTATGAGAGATCTTTCTTATTTCATCTTTTTAACTTTAATAAAATTCCTAAGGGGGATTTAATAAAATTAATAACGTATTTACTACTCAATTATGTTAATTACGCTAATATGTATTTATATAGAGATATGCACATATAGATTTCTAAGCGTGTAGAATTTACACCCTAAACTAGCGTTTAAATTTCAACTCTTTCAATAATTATACAATTCTCATTCCATATTATCAACAATGCCAAAATTTTAATATTCATATCCAAAAATTCCAATCAATAGACTTGTATACAATAAAAATCTAAACCCAAGTTATTACATTAAAATAATGGAATATTTGATAATAGAAACTTACAATTCCAATTTTACGCTCTATTCAACTCCTTTTTCACATAAAAATAAATAAAAGCATTTCTATTTAATTTATGGGAATAAGTGGTGCATACTATGAATAAATTTCATACCTTACACACTATTCCTTAATCGAAACCCTTTAATTGAGTTCAAAGAAAAAGAATAAGGAGTGGAATAGTAAGTAAAATTATCAAAACCGCAAATCACACTATTTCAATTATTTTGACATAAACGATTGAGATTCCAATATAAAATTGAAATTTCACACTGAAGGAGTTTTGAGGATTTATAAAATGATGTTTTCGCAAACCAAAACTCCCTAAGGCATATTCAAACCTAAACTATACTAATCAATCATTAAAATAGAAACGATAAGATTTCCCTCACAATATATCCTTAACTTTGTCTCCTTTGGATTTGACATGCCTTTAGCCATCTCTATCGCAAGTAGGGCCATTAATTTTGCATGAGTGTCTGATGTCTGTTCATGTCCGTAACTGAAAGATGTCCATCCGAGTCCGTTCGGTTTTCATTTAGGACACGACTTAGGACAATAAAATTTGTACTAACAAAAATATTGTCCGGTCCGAGTTCGTTCGAATTCGTCCAAATTTCTTATATTTCAGTATATCTGATGGAAATTCTATTAAAAAACATAAAATTTGATATAAATAACAATGTCTGTTCGATTTCATATCCGGAAAATGTATGTACGAGTTTGTCCGATTTTATTTAGGACACGAGCTAGGACAACAAAATTTGTATGAACATAAATCTCATTCGGCCATGTCCAGTCCGATTTTATTTAGGACATAAACTAAACACACCTATGTCTGGTTCGGTCCAACCGATTTACACCCCTAATCACAAGGGATTTGTGTATATACATTAGATTCAGAAAATTGGAGAAGAACAGATTGGGAAATAAATACAAAACTAAATAGATATATAAGATTTCTTACCTTAAACCCTAATGAAGTTTGTCTGAATATAAGAAGAGACGAACTGACACAGCTTCGATAGAGTCCTAAAATATTTTATGAATGGTGAAAGGCTAGGAATCTATTTATAGTAATTGAAATGCACCAGAAATGTTGATTAAAGTTGGTAAAAAATAATAGAATCTGGTATATTGAGTATCAAAAAACCTAGCCGCCACTCAATAACACAGGTCGACCGTTGCTATCCATAGGTCGACCGCTAGCGGTCAACTAGTTCAAGGGGAGCGATCGACCTATACGTGTTATTTTGAGAAGATTTTGTGTCGTTGCCTTTTAATTTATCTTCTTCCTTAATTATTATTTAACGTTAGCGTTATTTTTAACGTTTACATACCCCCCAAGTCTAATACTACTAACTTTCAAATTTTAAATTAAAGGATTATTTATTTATTAGAATTTGAATTCTATTAAAATTATTTTAAATCTGAAAACTTCAAATGTCCATAATATTTTCTTTTGAGCTTGATTTTCAGAACATTATATATGGAAATTTATCAAAATTTCACCACTAACTCAACAACATAAGTTCCATGGTCAAATTCTAATTTTTGCAAAATTTCCAATTTTAGCCTTACCTTGATTAATTTATCTATTTCATTTATTTCTTATTAATTTTTACGAGGTGTTACATTCTCCCACCATAAAAGGATTTTGTCCCTAAAATCTTTTCAGGAACGAATAGCGTAACACGCAATAAATATCCATGTTATACAACCAGTTACCTACACAACCATCTACTTAACCAAATGCACAATGCGATTATGTGTGCAGACATACTATAGGCGAGCTCAACCCTAGCATGAATGCCAATGTCGTGACAAATTTTCATGTATCAAAACATCCTAAACATGCAAAAAGTGTTCTATATGATTGCAAAAATGATAGTAAAAGTACAGCAGTCATCTCCTACCATCTAATCTAGTATCCATGACGCAACCAAAACCTAATTTTAGGGAGAAATTTTTACCAGTAAAAAGCTTAGGATGAGAAGTCCTCATGCTTTCAGCCGGATTTTCCCCTCATTGCACTCGAACCAGCCTAATTTCTTTGTTGTGGAGTTTCCTAGTTGTAAGCTCCATACTGCTTGTGGTAGCACGAGATGTTATCATCTCCAACTTAATATCCTCCAAATGATGAAGCTCTATTATAGTAGCTATGCTATGAAGGTATTTTCTCAATCGTTGAAACATAAGAATTGTCACGGGCACCTGCCAACTTATTTGTTAGCTCCACGTGGTAAGTAGTTTTCCTATTCCTTATAGAATGGGGAAAGTCCCATTAAATCTTTGGTGCCAACTCTCCCGAATCTCATGACCTTTCTAAAAGGGACACTTTGGTAAATGCCATATTCCCTACTTTAAACTCTATATCTTTTCTTTACTTATTTGCATTGGATTTCTGGCGATCTTATGTGGCCTTCATTTGCTTCCTAATCAATTCTTCCTTTTTTGTTTTGGCATGTCAAATACATAGTGGTAAATTCTGCCACCTTCTTCCTCATACCTATCTAAGAGAAAATTCTCTCTATATCCTTATTCCTCCGGTGTAAAGGGTCACGCTTGAATGGTGTCATTTCGCAAGTTAAAATTTATTTTTCTCAAAATTCTAATTTTTTTAGGATTAAAGCATCCATTATTCCTAGTACTAACCTAATTTCTTCATTAACTTCTAGCCTTACATATAGTTTATCACAAGTCAAGTGTCCTTATGAAATTTCCTTATTTACGCTGTATTTCAATATATCTAGTCGGCTAGTCCCATTCATAGATTAAACACAGCGGAAAAACATGAACATATTATGCTTTTATGATAACCAAAGGGAGATAACTAGTGATAGAAATATGAAAAACTATAAAAGAAAATTTTGTTGGAAGTTTGCATTTATCATTAACTGGTGTAAATAATGTTATGGTCCCAACACTCCTTACTCAATTAAGATGGACACTTCCAATATGTCATTCCACTATCACCTACCTCCCATATTTTTCCTTCTTGATTTCTAATAAATGCGGTCCATTCATTAATTTAGTTAATATAACCTTAGTAATTGATAATTAATGTCAAATGTGGACCATCTCTAATCCATCCTCATTTAAATCCCTTTAATAGTTTTCAAAATCCATTTATTATGACGATTCAAATCCTTCATCAATACCATACTAAATTTCTTAATAAGACCCCATATAATTATTTTTAACTCCCATTAGTTACTAACTTATTGCCCATTAAATTTGTAATTAATGTTCATAAATCCTAATTCGTTAATTACTACCTAATACATATATAGTCGTATATTATGCTATTGATGTATTTCTATTTTTACACGTTAAGCATGCTTATACGCGTGTCTATATATTAATTTCATAACTAGAACATTCCTTTCCACATTTTAATTTATCAAAGCTATCCTTCTAAAAAGGATTACTATTATAATTTTCCATAAATTAACCAAAGTAAGGTCTTTGCTTCGTTTAAAACTACAAGGAACTATTTCTTTTCTTTTTAACGAAATAAATGGTGTAAACTATGGAAAAGAGTACCTATATATTACACATTCTTTCCTTTTTGCCATATCCCTTGTTAATTCAAATGACATGCTTTTATACATATTTTGGAGTTGGATAATTGATGGAGTTTACACGGGACTCGCTCCAAGTAAATCAGAACATAGAAATTCATAAATCAGGTCAACTTGGGAACCGAACTTACAAACCAATTACAAATCTGGAATATCTTCATAACTTTATCGATATTCTACAATTAAATATCTGGGACTGATTTCAAGATCAGGTTGTACATACTATTCCTATTTTATTTATATCATAAAACCTTTACATTACCTTAACTAGGTAGTGGTCCCTATCTACTCTATAATTTTTTTGTTTATTTCTCACCATTCTTAAAACTAAAATTTTAATATTATAAATTAGCTTATCCAAAATCTTTTACCCTAAAAAATATAAACTTGGAAGCCCTTTTTGTCAATTTTCAAAAATCGTGTAGTTCCCAAAATGAGTCATGAATTTTTTTTGTTTTCTAACCGACTTTTCCTTTTTAGGGACTTTCTACAATAAGATTTATTTCTTTAAAAGCTGGACTTTCAAAATATTCAAAACTCAATTATCAAATCAAATTATTCTTAGATCAAAAATTCAAAAATTGCTTAATTCCATAATGGAGGAAAATAATTTCCTTTCTCAAAACATACAAAATAATTTTCAATAAATTATTTTTATGCAAATAAACTTATTTCATTAAATTAGAAATAAGCACTTATTGCTCCACGAAATTATGTTATATATTTATGAAAATTTTATTATTTTGAAGATATTTCTTCTTACAAGACAATTATTTTAGTATTTCAAACCACAACCTATTCACATGCATGCTAATTTTCTAATTTCAAGTTGTTATATTATTCTAAATATATACATTAACATCTATTGCTTTATTACTCAAAATATATTGTCATTTAACTAAATACTTTATATAACTTTGTTTAAAACTTATTTAAACTCCTATATTCTTTATCAATCCTAATTTATTTCTCTTTCATTACCTTTTTAAATTCAATAATATTTTATTTTTATTCAAACAAATTCTAATTAGAAAAATAAATAATTTCGATAATATCGTATGCAAAAAATATTCCGACAAATGCTGCTAGAAATTTTCTGGAACCAAATATCAAAGAAGAAGAAATTAAATCTGCTACATTCAAATATGTGATGATAATAGTCCAAAGCTTGATGGATTGGGGAAAAAGTTATTTAAACATCATTAGGATCTTATTAAACCAGATCTAGCAGCAACTATAATAAGTATCTTTGCAAGTGGATATATTATTAGAGAAATCAATCATGCTTTTATTACTTTGGTGCCAAAAAATGATAATGCCAGTTCCACATTAGATTACCATCCTTTTTCATGTTGCAATATTATTTACAAAATCGTAGCAAATATTATTTGCAATAGAATCAAAGGATACACGAATGATTTCCTTCTTACAGATGAAACGATGAGAACGTTTAATAGAAAAAGGTCTAATAATATGGTGCATCGGATCTGAACTTATCAAGCAGGATATTGCTATCTTGATAAGTAAAGCTAAGCAGAATAATTAAAATAGTGGATAGGCAAGATTGTAAGTAGAGACACTTCCTTAACTTGTTTGTTGCTCCCAAATCTTACGTGTCTGGTCGATGTTTGATTCTTTCCTTGCTGTTGATGGAGCTTTCATTAGAATCTCCTATGCAATGGCCGTGTTTTATCGATCGGTGATTATTGCTATTGAAGTTGGATAATAAGACATTTAAGATTCCGCCATTAATGATCAATCTTGACTTTTAGTAAATGAAGTTTGGCGAATTGAGAAAGTAGTTGGGTTCGGTGATGAATGAGGGCTGGTTCTAGCAGTGGTGATTTTTCTTTCTTATGTGTTGTGTTTTAGTTTGTGTTATGTTGTTTGTATGAGTTGTCATTTCTAGTTTGGTTTCTTTTGTCATGTGGTTGGTCTCATCTCTTCAGTTGTTGGTTTTCTTCAGTATGAGTGGGTTTTAATTAGAGTCCATTTTGTCACTTGCTTTGAAGTTGTATTAACCAAAGATGTATGAAGTTTGTACATAATAAAGCACCAGTTTTATAAAGGAAAAAGAAAAATGAACAATTAAAATTCTCATCCTCACATAAATACTTTTCCTTATAACACTCAAAAATTTATCCCAACTCATTCATTAATTACCCTCATTTAGTTCCATCCAATTATAAATTTTCTAAACATCTTCTATGACCTTGAACAACGAAAAGTTGAGAAGACAAGAATACTTTTATCCTATTAACTTATGACTAGATTATTGATCTTATTTTTTATATTTTCATAATGCTATTTTTATCCAAATCTTCCAGTATTGCCTCTATTTATTTTTCTCTTAATAACTGAATCCTATTTTAGCTAACATTCTCCTTATTTTTCTTGTATAAAAATGTTCCTTCTATCCTAATTTATTCAAATCCTTCTATTCTTTGTTCCATAATTTAATCAAGTTCCATTTCATTTATTCACTCTTTTTTGAAAGAATTAAAAAAAGAAACTTCTAAATTTATGAAATAGAAGAAAAACCATAAAGTCCAGCCTATGCTCTATCTTACATTTATTTCAAAAACAAAGAATCCCTTTCTCTAAAAATCAAAAACTTTTTAACCCAACCAATTTTAAGCTAGAATTTCAACAAAAAAATAATCTATTTTTGCCAAAAACCCTTTTCATCAGAAACTTTTAGCTCAGCAAAATTTTAAATTACGAGTTTTCAAATATCCTTACTTTTTCAAAACAATATTTTCCTAATAAATCCTTTGAAAAACTTATTAAAAACAATCCAATGAATTTTACATAAATCTTTTATTAAATTCTTTCCCATAAGGTTGGATTTAGAAATTGACCTTAATTATCCTTCTTATTGAACTTTCCTTCTTCCCTACTCAATCTTCAAAAAAATCCGATTACCTCATTCTGGTGATTAATATACAACTTCTTGTGGGAGCTCGCTCCACTCCTTCTTCACAACTTACTTCATTCCTTACATCTAGTTGTTTACAACACATGAATTCTTATCTCCCATCTATTTTTATGTATTGAGCTAGGTCCACTAACCTTCCTTTATATAAATAAGGTTATATAATTTACCTTAATGACAATTATATTGCCTTGTAATATTTAACTAACATCTAACATGTTTATTTGCTATTTCAATAAATGTTAATTGTCCGTAATCAATGATTATTTTTCTAACGGATAGTTTTTTAAAGGCATTTATTTATTCATTCCAAATTTTACCCTTTATGCCTTCCTTATCTCTTTCTAATTTCCCTAATAATCTCTTTAATTGGTCCATTTATATCCTTATTGAATTATTGTAACTCCCTATTTATTGCACATTTATTGCCTTATTAACATTGGAATTTTAAATTTTTCCATCTACATTTTCTAAGGTAGTATTATATGCTGAAGTAAAGATCTACTTAATGTCATTGTGTATGTTCAAAATAAGTATATATATTTATATTTAGTAGGATTTTTGAAAAACATTTCCCAAAATAACAATTACACCTCTCATACATATACCTACCCTCGTTGATTGAGTAACCTAAGCTCTGACGCCAAATGTAACAACTTGCTCTAAAATATACCTAAATTCTAACCAAAAAACCCATCGAAACATAGACCCTTCTCAAAGTTGGCTGTTGGTTGATAAAAAGAAAAATACAGAGCTATTTATCTACATATTTAGAGTCTCATAGCGGAAGGATAAAATACAATAATAAAAGTAGTTACATTTTATCATAAATTCAAAATGTCATTTAAAACCACAATAAAATATCCATAATCACTGTTGCAAGTCCGTGGTACTATATTCCAAAATTACAACATCATTTTTATTTCAAGGGTACATCGAAAACTATAGAAAATAACAAGTAATTAAATAGACTACTGCCACAAGTTTCATCAACATCTCCACCTTTAACATTGCACTTCTTAATCTGTGTTGTGACGAAGAGGGAGTCAGAACAATATATGTTCGGTGAGTAGAAACCTCGAGCCTTACTATAGTACTACTTAGGTAGTTTAATTCTAGTTGGAATATGTCTTACATATTCTACCTTATAAGTCTTTTCAAATATATGCCCAAAGGCTTTTCTCAATCATAATAAAAATGACTTCGAAATATAAGCCCAAAGCCATCTCGCTATCAACCCAATAACCTATATATATTGTCAATAATGTCATATCGATGTAAGAGATATTACCCAAGTCACTTCATACTTTTTAATTGGAATTAGGCTGACTCCAACCATTTAATACCTTATTTAAGGTAGGTCAACATTATTTACTATCTATAATTCCAAGATGGATTCCTCACTAGTAGCTATCTAGTTGACATTGCACAGAATCTCTTCAAGCACTTAATACTTCATATTGAAGTGGGTCTTTTCCCGAGATATCCTCTACCGTGCCCAACCCATAATCCCAACCATTTTACTTCCTACATAGAGAAGAGGCGGGCCCTCACACAACCACTTATTACCTTCAATCTATGAAGCAGGTCCTTTGTATTATGACATGTATTCCATGGTAACGTCTCATATTAGTCCGACTATTTGTAGATACTGGTAGCTAGATTAGCTGGGCAGATTTACTATAATGATCCGTGTTTCTTACACCTAAAGAGACAATTAAGACATCTATGTTATTTGTGTGTCGATTGTTTAAGTGTTTGAAAGATAGATCATTTGGGGTGAATGAAAGAAAAGATAGAACAAAATATCACGGATGTGATGAGTAATATATAATATACATAAGGTCTTTACAGGAAAAAATCATCTTTTTTTATACAACATTAGGGTACATTATCATATTATTAGCCTGAACAGTTATAACATCCTGTCCTTATAATTGCTGATAAATACAGATAAGAACACAATAAAATAGAACAGTGGAGAAACCAGCTCGTCATCTCAAGGCTTCAAAGTGTCCAGCTAAATTTGAAAAATATGCTCGGGCCGACCTGAGCATTGTAAGAAAAATAATGTCTGGATCAGTCTGTTAAAATTAGCATGAGAAACTCAAATCACAAGGAATTTTATTTATTATAACTTGTAAAATCTTTTAAAATCAGAGATATCTTGTAAGACCATGCCGCACATAAACACGGACGAGTTTCTACCTTACGATAACCAAACCATTTTTATGTAAAATCCGATGATGTTATAATATTGTTTAGGATACAAATACATATTAATCATAGCCGAAATTGTTACATTAATTAAATTCCAGCATAATAGGTATACAATCAAGTCCGTAAAGGCACGTATTGGAAAATGCATTCCGTCAATGACAAGGCACTAGGGTACCACCTATCACACTGCATCTTTAGATAAAACAAACTGAGAGCCTCACATGGACTCCCTACGAGTCAAGACCGGCCTCGCGATAGCGCAAATATGTCATCACCCTGGTTGGGATCAACAACCTAAATGGGCATAGAGCATACATGATCTAAGATATCGATCTAGATTGGTGATGACCATACCCTAATGGTAGCGAACCATATAGCCTTGAAGCATATCCCATGATTTTAGTCATTTATGGGTGTGAGGTTTGAGGTTACGATTAACTTTTTTATAGCAAACTATCTTGGAATGCTAACACCGCCCTCCAAGCAGAAATGCAATGCCAACATTCATCCATAAAAGTTCGTTCCGAGTCTGAACGAAACCAAAGGCACTACCTCTACTATAGCCATTTTGGAATCACCCTCAGGATTAATAACAAGCAGCCCTTGCACTTCAAGAGCACTGGCTTCAACCATCTTCAAGACGTCTTCAGTTCAAAACGCTTGAGTTGGATCGAAATAATTTTCGGATTATTTATACCTATCCGGTCCCGGTCTTTTCGAAACAACATGCGATAGTTTCGGTAAATTCAACCCTAGTTCTTTTGGAAATAATCAGACAATACATAGGAGTAGAGATCACCCCAAAACCATTTAAGTGGATGGATTTCTATATCATTTGTCCTAGGAAAATAAAATGAGATTTATACATATAGCGCAACATCATCGAAGATGATTGTGTCATATGACTTACGTGTTTCTCCTAGATATTTTTGGAATTATATATTGGTCTAGAATTGATAACCTGTTATTTAACTATCAAATAAAAAATAAGCAGCAATTTAGATATTTAATTGCCATGGCAATGACTAAGCCTCAAACTAAACTCTTTTCAAAAATGTTTATAGAAAACATTCATATACTTATCTCACTTACATTAGTATATTCACAAAACTTTTGTGAAAGATTTCTCATTTCCAAATCATATCAGAGGATCAAAATAGATCCAAAATATTATTTAAACTATATATAAAGACAACCTCAAACAACATTCCTTCAGTGTTATATGTGGAACAAATGTCCATATCACCAGAATTATGAAGGTCAGTTAAAGGAAATCCAATCTCAATTCTTATATAAATATCCTTATACAAATCCTCTAAATAAATCGCTTTTATTTATGAATCTCCTTTACTTAAATTCTAAACCCATTTACAAAAATCTTTATAAATTACCAAGTTAAATTTACAAAAATCTTTTACAAATATCAAAATTTTTTATAAAAATTCCTATATAAATATCCAAAATCATTTATAAAACTTTCTTATAAATATTCCTTATTTAAAATAAAACTCCTTTAATAAACTAATTTAATAAAGTCCTTTTAATAGACAAAATGGTTACTTAAATTGTCTTTACTAAAATCATTACTTAACTTGAAACCACTATTAAAAGTATGATGGACCTTAAAAATTAGAAAGAAGCATGGTGACCATAATGGTTCTCATTTAACTGAGTTTACTTTTCAAGTTATAACATGGGTATTTACATAACAAGCAGATATGTGTAGGAGAATTAGTCAATAACAATCAATCATATAAGTATATGTCCAAGTTACCAAATAGAAGACGGGGATTTGTTTTGCTAAACACACATCAAAGTTAATATAATGGCAGAATGTGTTTTTATTTTACCTAATAGATGCCAACATAATCTACTTAGTGAACTATGGTAGAACAGTGATTTATTCTACCAAACAACTGTCAAATGCTAGTTAATCAATAGAATGGTGATTTATTCTACTAAACAGATGTCATTGGATTCATATTCAATGGGGTTTACTTATTAACCATTATTAAATTAGTAATTAAACCCTTATTAACCATTGATTAATTATTAAATAATAATTTAAACCTTGAATTAATAATTAAACATTAATTAGTCTCATTTAAGTAATTTAATATTCCTCAATTAAATTTTAAATAATAAATTAAACCTTCATTTAAAATAATTAAATCATAATAAAATTTTAATTAAATCTTAACTTAAATACATTTCTCTCAAAAAATTAAATCTTAACTTAAATGAAACTTGATTAGTAATTAATTCAAAATTAAATCCTTCTATAGATAAATAAGTAACAATTAATAATTATTCTTAAATAAATAATTAAATAATAATTTATAACTACTCATCTTTTTGGACGGTTTGAATTGACAATAAACCACACATGTTCACTTAGACCATTCCAAAGGGAGGATTATCAATGAGACGAATAAGAAAATAAGGGAAAAGAAGGAAAACCAAAACAGATAATCTCACAACGGAATGACAAAATACAATAATCAAATAAACAGTTCATGAAGCTGTTTTATAATATATATTTGATTACACAAATTTTACAACAATCAGAGTACAATCGACAACATACCAATAATGATGCAGTGGAAAATTTCTAATAATATAATATCTCAAACTCCGTCTTTGTCCTCTAGAAATAAAGTCTTCAAAACTGAAATGCTCAGACTGACCCGAGCGTAATGAAAAGACAAAACACTCGAGTCAAAACTAAAAGATCTTATGTAGTTAAACCAACAATAAGTAATTATGAGTGTAATGGCTTCAATGATGTTTACGGGATTTTACATCTCCTATCCAGCGTATAACATGCGTGCAATAACTTAAGAGATGTTTTGCGATTTTCCATCTCCTAAGATTCCGTTAAAATATCTATGTGTAGTAAAAAACGCTATATATGTAATGTCTATCAGTAAAGCAAAGTATTAAAATAGCGTTAAGGCGTTAACCATATTCCCCTTAACACATTTTATATAATCATCGTATTCTATACAGTACTGTAAGACCCACCATAAAATGGTGGTATACTCAGGAAGCACTCCATAGGTATGATAAAAACCAAAGTCATACTGGGCTCGATCAGGATAAATATGACAAGGCACGCGAAGCAATGCCCAGGGTAGGGTTATACCATTTTGCACTCTCGGACTGGTGGTAACACATATCGGTTACTATCGCCCACCTCGAGACACATTCCCATAATCAAATAGAGGGTGGCCACCAATCAATCACAAAGTAATAGATATGGCATTGAAGAAGCGTGTCTGATAGGGGGAGCGACCCCACTTGGCCTAGTATAGCTCCTGTTTTAGTCATTTTAATTATGATCCAAAAGTCAAGGCTATCCATCATCGTTCTCTTTTTCAAATCCAGCAAAATGTACACCAAATCCAACCACTTCGTTCTTGATCATCCACCATGTACGAAGTTGTTAAAGTGGTTCAAATATTGATAGAGAGCATGCCAAATAGAGGCCCGGTCTCTTTAACAACCAAATGTCATTTTTCACACTGGTTGGTTGTTTTACATTTCAAAACCAATTCATATTTAATATCAAAATATGATATTCAATTCAAAAATATCCTTCATTTCAAGACCGTCATATTTACTCAAAATATGTCATTTCACTAGAAAATATCATTTCAAATACCAACGTAGGTCATAACTTCATTTAACCATGTTCGCATTTAATTCAACGATTTTAATATAAAAATTCCAACTTTGCACAGTTTGAAATTCTAGAAAATAGTTTGAATAATTATAAATAGTTTAAAATAGTTTATATAGTTAAGAGATTTAAAATAGTTTAATGTAAAATGGTTTGAGTATTGAAATTTTTTATATAGTGAAATAGTTTTTGAAAAATCTAAATAATTTGAATTTTAAAAATAATATATTTTAAATAGTTTATATCAATAAAAATTTATTTTGAAATAACATCAAATCAAACTGTTTCTTTCCATCTCAACAAATCTGGTGCATGTCCAATTTATTCAATTCTTATTTTAAACCATTTCAATTCATATCGATTTCAAGTCCAATTTCAATTTAGTGATTCAAACCCTAAAATTAATTTAAAATTCATTGTTCAATTTAAGGTTCAAACTTAAAATATAATTAATTTTTAAAATTAAAGTCATATACCGATTGTGATTTCACATTTCAATTTTAACTCCTTAAATCACTTTCCTTTAACCAATTTCAGTTCCAACATATCAAAGCTTGAATCAGCAATAAGTCAATTCATATAAATCCACAATTTATTTTCTTTAAACCCAAACCTTCTAGCCCACATCCAAATTCAAGATTTTAAAACCATTTAATTTAACCAATTCGGTGTCCATTTATAAATTTTTATCCTATGGCCATGTGAATAGTTATTTCAATTTTTAGTTTCAGAGATGGATAAATCATTTCAATCCATATCAAAGTGTCATAGGTATATATCATTTCAACCGATTTCTTAATTTGTTCGAGATAATTCAAATAATATTTTATGTGCTATCTCTTAATATATAGAGTGATAACATGGATATATAAAATAAATAAACATTAAATAATCCAAAATGTCAATAAATAGACATCCATCACTATCAACATCCAAAATCGCCAATAAATCACAACAATTAACTAGTTATCAACATCAGGAATTTAACTAGCAATTCACTTTCAATATTAATTAAATGGCAATTTATTCAATAAAATCCAATTTCAATTGAAATGTCAACTTAAACTATCAAACATCAACCAATAACATTCTTATCATTTCACAAATTTAATTCAACTAACATAAGAAGGTTTAGTATTGCGTGAGTGGATTAAATCACTCATCTTTGATTTCTAGTCGATTTAAAAATCCAAATAAAGCCCAAAATTCGAACAGCCTCAGAGTTCAACCAAACTTATTCCATGTTGTTCGGAATCTCGATAGGATCTCAACGGAAGAAGGCGCCCAAATCCGATTTCGCATGCAAAAGTTATAGGCGTTTGAAGATAGAAAAATAAAATAAAATTAAATTGAATAAACATAAGGGGCAAATATGCAAATATCACGTCACCTGCATTCTTCTACAACAACATGCATGCGATCGAACCCTTGTCTCAACCCTACATCCGCCAACCCTAAATGCCTTTCGTCGCCACCACACGATGTTTCACCTAGATCCGACCGTACTGCCTTGAAGCCCACGTCCAATCGACCCTTCGTCGAAATTGCGGCCATCCCTGGCGTCTCCAGTCACCCTCCTCCACCGCCACTTCACCAAGACAATCGAGGCGAATCTAAACATGTTGGCGATGAATTTAGACTACGGGTGAACGCTGCTCGACCTCTTTTACCTACAAGTGCCCTTTGATCGTCGATTTATCGACGATCCACCATTTAATCCAAAACTCTAGCAACAGACGGCTGTGGAAGATCATCGAATTATGGACAAACGGTGTAACGACCTGTTATTTTCAACCATTGGCATACACACATGCCGGACTTGAATTCTTCAAAATATCAGATTGTTAATTTATATTTGGAAAAACTCAGCATAAATCAATCACAGAATCACAGACACAGAGTATTATAATAATAATGCAGCGGAATAGATAAATAGTAGTTCATGAAGCTACTATATAAACATCAGAGTTAGAAATAAAATACAGCAGAATATCTTAAATACACAGAAGTCACGAATATAATAGATGACTTCTCTGAACAAATCTACTAGAAAAGCTGAAAATTGAGTCGATAGTTGGACCTCCAAGCGAAGCTCCAAACTCCAAAGGTGAGTCTCAAATGCTGAATTACTCAGTCTGACCTGAGCGTAAAGCAAAACATAAAACACTCAAGTCAAGATTAACATTCTTATATCAATAAATCCAACTCAAGTGAAATATCAACAGAAATATTTTAACTTAAAGGATGTTCGGGATAACTATCCTCTAAGGATCCGTGGAACTATCTGCAATATAGAAATATACACTATAACACCGTGGTCATTTCAAATTAATTCATACTTCAAAACCAAAATATCATTTCATTTTAAATATATCTATTTCCCAAAATAGTGTGTATATATATATTAAATAATTTATAAGGTAAAATATTTGTAATTTCCTCAAACTTCATGAATCGCTCCAAATCTACTCGACTTACCCATTCAAATTTAATTCAATCTCAATTTATCAATTTCTATTCGATTCAATTTCTGACTAAACAAATTCAAATTTTATCGATTTCAAATATAGATTTGAACCACAAATAAACCATTTAAATTTTAATGTAATTCAAAGTCAATATATCTCGAAGCTTTAAATATTCAACATTTCAAAGACTAAATTTGATAATTGCATTTATCTCCCAATTTGACTTCACTATTATTTAGTTTTGAAATATTCACTTAATAAATTCAATATTATTTATATGACCTTAAATTACATTTTCTATATATTACCTTCGATTTCTTTAGACGTGAAATATCCATTAAATTACTTAAATCAAAATCAAGTTATAAAATCATATTTTAAAGTTTTTAATTCAATAGCTTCAAATCGATTTAATTAAGTAAATTTCTTTATAAAATGCAATTTTGATCAATTCAACTTTATGTTCCTTAATTTATACAAATCATTGAAAAATCTATCTAAAAATATAATACTTAACATATTATATTAATTAAGTCGACCTTTATTAAATTTAAGTTTATTATTGAGTCTACTTTATATTTAAGCATATTTATATAAAATATTTCAATATTAAATAAACCATATATATTCCCTTTCAAAACCAGAGAAATCATTGTCAAAATATTTATATATATACATAGACCAATGGTGCTTGTATAATTCTCTATCCTATGGCCAAGTAATACAGATATTCATCATTTTAATCTGCAATTTAATATGTACGGGTATATATTATTTCAACCCGCAATCCCAAATTCAATGCAAATGAAAATCACTTGGGTCTACCATTTCAACCCATTACGGTTTTCTTTTATTCTAAAGTCCGTTCGGGTATGTATCATTTCAACCCATAGTGAATTCTATACTAATAGATAACTTGCAGAGTGATAATAGATACGATAATAATAATAACAGACATATATCATAAATAACAATATAATATAAACAATAGGATATGGTGTCATATCACATAGGTGAACAGTTACATAGTAATAACATATATAACAATTTAATTAACTAGAGCAGCATATTTCAATTGTCGTTTCAATTGAAATCAAATTTAATAAATATTTCGTGAGTGATTGCTCAACTTTCGAGGCTAGAGAAATTCGACAAATGAAACGAGTTGCAAATCCAAGCACGAATTCCAAAACAAAGCAAGATTGGCACGAATTCGATGAACAAGCTGATAGATAAGGAATTGACAAAATTAAATCAAAACTGGATCGATGATAATGAATGGTATAAGTGGTCTCATATATATATATATATATATATATATATATATATATATATACATAACTATTTACATAAAAAATCATAATTTAAATTCAAACACAATTTAAACTTTTATATACATATATATATGTATGTATATATATGTATTTAAAAATCATTGTTTTAAATTAGAGAACATATATATACTTTTCTAATATATATATAAACTCTGAATGTATAGTAATATACAAAATAATGATATAAGATAATAGATTATACAAACTCATATGACATATCATACAACAGATCTTATAAACTCAGATAATATACATATATATACTTTTTAAATCAAAGCTTAGCAAACATGTTCTGAATACCAACTTATACAACATATTATATACTCCGTACATTACTAGCTGAAACCAACATTTCAAAATCTCATATTTATACTTTATAAACTTACTTTATTAAACCTGTACTATATGCCCAACAAAACAAGACATATATGCAACACATTTTACTCTATATTATAAGATTTAGAAATATATGATATATATATATATATGTACACAACAACAACATATTACAGCAGATTATATATACCCAATATATAGACTCAGACAATATGTCTTAAATATAAACAATTTTTTTATATATGCTTACAATATAAACAACTTTAATAGAACTATTAATTTATATCGTATAGTATGATAATAACCCCTGTACATATTAGCAAAAATTTAAACATTGTCAGATCGAAGAAAGTTTGGGAGTATATTATATTTAAGCAACTATATATATAAGTGATATGCGAAATCTTAACTAACCTATATATAATACTATATTAAAAATATATGTACATATGTCTATTAAAAACCAAATTCTAGTACTTATATATAAGACTGCACTGTCAAAACTTACATACAAATATATATAGACTAGTAAACTATATAATTAATATATTGTAACTAACAGGCCAAAGCAAAATATAGTATAAACAACATAATATACCTTTATATATATATAATAAAGGAGGAGAAAGGTTTGACACGAATAGGAGGTCGGCCTGACGATGGACAGAAGGATGGCGAGCTACTGTTGGAGTTGTTGACGTGGCGAGTTGGCATGGGGCTGATGAGAAGTTAGCTCGATGTCTTGCGGAAAGGCTAGCCGGAGTTATAGGCTGTGGTTTCAGTGCTTAGGGTGGTGGAGAGATCTGGTTTGGCAGATGAGATGTAGAGAAAGAGAGGCTTTTGGTGGGGCCGGATCATGGATTGGAGAGTTGGCAGAGAAGGGATGGGAGGCTCGGAGCACGGGGAGGAGAAGGGCAGATGTGAGGTCGTATGGCGGTTAACGGTGGAGTGTTGCATGTGGAGAGGAGGAAAAGGCGTCAGCTTCATGGAAGAGGGAGGGTAAGAGACGAGGCAGAAGGCTTGCAGGCAGAAGAGAGAACGAATGGGTTTCAGATTATATAATAATGAATCAAGGAGTGAGAGGGGCAAAAGAAACTGTAGATGCAAATATAAATTCAAAAGCAAAAGAAACGTACCGCTGCCCATTGATTCAACAAAAAGTAATTAAAGCAATCATTATTTCTTTGGCTGCACGTTCCAATTTGAAAAGGCAATGGAAAGCTAACGGTCACAATTTATGATACCAATACGACGTAATTTTCATCGTTTCCGTCGCATATCGGACCTCAAAACACAGAAATAAATATACCGCGGAGATCAGCACGACGAGATGATCAAAATGGTATACATATACTAGTGGCACGATAATCCTATCAAAAGTCGATACGGACACCGATATACGCTTCTATTCTATACGAAAAAATCCAAATGGAGCTAGAAACGTCCGAAATTTGTGAGACGACTTACGCGATCTTAATCAAAGTGTTCTAAATAAATTTTCTCATGTTGACATATTTAGGTTTCGAAACACTTTTAAATTCAACTGTTATTAACTGATTTAAACTGAATTTCTAGCGACTGATAGAACATCTATATTATTCGACGAAAATTTGTCATTTGCTATGTCAAGATGGACGCATAGCAAATATCAAATTTCCGTCATAAAATTCTATTATTTGACTAAATGGTAGAAAATGAAGCGACGGGGAAATCAACGGTTTTAATACGGATACCGCAAATGCAGCTAATATGCCAGAAATAAGATAAACGAAGCAATATAAGTCCAAATTTGGAAAAAACGAAAGATGATGTCTCACTCTGAAGATGATTTAGAAGTTTATTGTGTAAAATATTCAACTTTAGAAAACATTTTATTATCGTCAAATGTTAACTAGTTTAAATTGAAATAGAATTTACACACGAAAATAAACATTCATATTATATGATGAAAATTTACCATTTGCTATGTTTACTTTGACGTATTCCAAATATTAAATTTTTATTTCCAAATTTTATTATTTAAAATTTCACAAAATTCTAGTTAAATATATTATTAAAACTATTAAAATTTACGGGTCGTTACACTCTCCCCCACTCAAAACTTTTCATCCCCGAAAAGGAGGAAGGTAGGAGAATAGAAACAACCAGAAAGAAAATTAGATTGAAAGACAAGGATAAACAATTAATTTAAAACTATATAAATTTTTCTTGAAATATTCATTTGAAAACTTCATTTGTAAATCAATTATCTTTAATACTTTAGAACCGTTCAAAACCGATTTGTAAATTTCTCACTTCCTTTATAAATACCATTTATATATTTAAAGAACACCTTTGTAAATATATGAAAACTATTTGAAAACAATTATTTACATCATTATTATATTTACAAAGAAGCCATTTGAAAATATTAAATCTATAATTCATAAATTTATTAATTTTATCTCAAGATACTTTTCAAATATTATTAATAAATCAATAATCATTCACTTTAAATATGTTTTATTTAATTAATAACTTCTAAAATATTCATAATACTAAAAATTTTCTATTAAAACATGTAGTAAATAAACAAACAATATTTTAAAAGGATATATTCAAAAAGGAAAGAAGGTAGATTTGGAAAAACAGAATATGGGTGAATAAATAAAGCTGAGCAGATAAGGTAGATTCAAAAGAATAGTATCGGGCATGAATAATTAATTTAGAACCATAAGAATTTCACTTTCAAATATTACTACGAAATTTCTTTGTCAGAAATACTTTTATAATAAAATACTTTTATATCGAAACAAATTTTCCTTTAGAAATACTTTTATAACTCGATGTTTCAACAAGTTTATTCTCGTTCTTGCAGACTCTGACCATGCATTGATCAGGCGCAAAGCTAGAATTCTTCAAGTACTTAGTAGACCTATTTCAACATCCAGTGAAAATACTTGAAAAACCTTCAAAACCGATATAGTAAGTACAATCCAAACAAATCAACCGAATCATGGATCACAGATACACAATGGTTACGCCTGGATCTCCCAGGAAACATCCGTACCTTTAAGCAATCACTACATTGTGAATTTCGCCATGATAACCAAAACTGTGGACCATGGATACACAATGGTTATGGCTGAATCCCCCAGGAAACATCCGTACCCTTTAAGCAATCCCTGCCTTGCAGATTACGCCACAATAACAAAGCCGGTCGCTGATACACAATGGTTACGCCTAGATGCTCCAAGAAACATCTGTACCCTTTAAGCAATCTCTGCCTTACGGATTACGCTACCAAAACGACCATGGGTAACGCTATGGAAGGACACTCGAGTATCACATCTGAAAAACCAAAATCAGAGAGAATAATATTGATAGAATGAATCCACAATGTGGACACAAAGCGGATATTAAGCAGAAAGCACTTTCCATATCTTTAGTATCATATAGTACCTTTTCAAATCACTTTCAAATATCATACTTATATAAAGTCCATTATATATATGCTTTCATTTTCAAATCAAACGCTTTCCAAAAATTAATAGTATACCAAATCACACTTATATATAGACTTCGATTGTATAAGATTTTGCTTTTCAAATTGAGTACCTTTCCAAATCAATAGTTTTCAAATCAACTTCATACTTATACAAATCAATTTGCATAAGTTCCATAACTCCCAAATCAAGTATCTAGTAAAATAAGGTTCTCAATTACAAATTGTTTCAATATCAGTTCAGTTTCAAAATCATATACGATTTCACCAAATATTTCTTCCAAATTTAATATCTTCAGTTTCAAAGTTTCCAAAATAATAGGTTTTGAAAATAATCCTAGTTTCCAAATCAACATAATTTACGTCAAACGAATTCATTTCCAAAATCATCATATAAATATTGGGTTTTGAATTCCAATGTATTTTCAAAACCAAATATTTTTATCAAAATCAATTATACCCAAAAATGATTACTAAGTTTAAAACCTTCCCTTTAAAACCTTTAAACCATTTATTTCTATTTGAAAGATCCAATTTACCCTTTTGAAAATTATTATTCTATATATATATTTAAGGTTTCATAAAAGATGTTACTAAGTTAAAAACATTCAAAACTAAATTTTATTCAAAACATTTCAAAACTAAATTCCATAACAGTATAATTCAAAATAGTCTCATTCATTTACTTAACAAACAAGTTTCAAAATTATCCAGATCATATTACTTCATACTTTAAACATACAAAACTAAACTTATACACTTTATCAAATAATTTGTACCTTTCAAAATTACTAAGCTTTGAAAATTAAACCTCGATTTGGAAGTGCTCGAACCTTTAAAATAGTCGGAGAAATAAAATTTCAAATCCAAGAGTTGGTAATCAGCAATAAATCAGTAAATAAATTTCAATAAAAAGGGTTATACCAAATCAAATCCGAAATTCGAGGACTGAACACCGGGCTTGGTTCAAATCATTTCAAGTATATATACATATATCTTTCGAAAATCAAATCATACTTTGGAATTTGAAATCAAAATTGATTTTACAAAATCAATCGCATAGCAAAGCTACTAAAGTGGCATCTCCCCCACTCCGAAACTTGAAAATCAATGTGGATGATGCGTGCACTCATTATCGAAATTATTTTCCAGCGACATAAGTGAGTTTTAGCCTTCTATTTTCTTGAAAAATTCTTTGAAATTTCTTCGAAATCATTGGAATTCATCCGAATTCATTTGAAACATTTCTTATTTGAAAAATACTTTCAAATCATATTAATATATATTTTAAAAATCTTAAAACCAATTTCAAAATACCGGAATTCAATTCCTCAAATTTCAAATGCAAAACCCTTCAGTTATAAAACATTTTTATATAAATCAATTTCTTATATAATTTTCAAAATCTCCAAATCCTTTCGAAACTCCAAATTCTCGTTTTAAAGGTATACAATCCTTATCGAAAACGTTTTCACTTTATATATAAAGAATATAATCATACTTATCAAAATATTAAATTCGGCATACAAAACAATTTCTAAAATACAAACAAACCCGATTTTTCAAAGGATGATTCAAGAATGGATTTCAAAACAAAGATAAAGTTTCAAATTAGAGGGACTCTAATCAAATAGAATTCCGATAAAAATAGAAGATGGATATACTTATATAGATCGCAGCCGACCTTAACTGGGTCAACCGTGACTTTAGGAATATGATCGATGTGGAGTTCTAAGGCAAATCAACATTCGATCGCCAGAGATAGAATTCGGCATAGCAAGAGATAGAAGCTTCTAAACCAAAGGTATAGAAATCTCCGGTGAATCAGTACCAATTGTAAAGGAGTTTCACCTCTTTACAAATCATTCAAAGTTTAGCGGGATCGCCAACTATATAGAGATCATTCGAAGTTGAGTTATGGGATACTCCAGAATCAAGAAACACGAATAGGGAGAGAAGATAATGGATTTTATAACCGTAGGGAACGTTCCAAAGTCCAAGGAAAACCAAATCAAGAGGAAGAAATTCAAGCTCAAACGAAAGTGATTCTGCAAATAAATTTACTATATATGCTAAGTTTGCCTAGAGCCCAAGCTCTGATACCAACTATAAGACCTAATATTTTCAACCATTCGCATCCTCACATGCCGGACTTGAATTGTTCAAAATACCAGATTGTAATAGATAATATTGCAACGGAATAGATAAATAGTAGTTCATGAAGCTACTATATAAACATCAGAGTTAGAAATAAAATACAGCAGAATATCTCAAATACACGGAAGTCTCGAATACAACAGATGACATCTCTGAACAAATCTACTGGAAAAGCTGAAAGCTGAATTGATAGTTGGACCTCCAAGCGTAGTGCCAAACTCCAAAGGTGAGTCTCAAATGCTGAATTACTCTGTCTGACCCGAGCGTAAAGCAAAACACAAAACACTCGAGTTAGGGTTAACATTCTTATATCCATAAATCCAACTCAAGTGAAATGTCAACAGAAATATATTTAACTTAAAGGATGTTTGGGATAACCATCCTCTAAGGATCCGTGGAATTATCTACAATGTAGAAATATACATTATAACACCGTGGTCATTTCAAATTAATTCAAACTTCAAAACCAAAATATCATTTCATTTCAAATATATCTATTTTCCAAAATAGTGTGTATATATATATATTAAATAATTTATACGCAAAAGTACTTGTAATTTCCTCAAACTTCACGAATCGCTCCAAAATCAACTCGACTTTCTCATTCAAATTTAATTCAATCTCAATTTATCAATTTCCATTCGATTCAGTTTCTGACTAAACAAATTCAAATTTCATCGATTTCAAATACAAAATTAGACCACAAATAACCATTTAAATTTCAATGTAATTCAAAGTCAATATATTTCGAAGCTTTAAATATTCGACATTTCAAAGACTAAATTTGATAATTGCATTTATCTCCCAATTTAACTTCATTATTATTTAGTTTTGAAATATTCACTTAATAAATTCAATATTATTTATATGACCTTACATTACATTTTCTATATATTACCTTTGATTTCTTTAGACGCGAAACATCCATTAAATTACTTAAATCAAAATTAAGTTATAAGATCACATTTTAAAGTTTCAAATTTAATAGCTTCAAACTGATTTAATTAAGTAAATTTCTTAATAAAATGCAATTTCGATCAATTCAACTTTATCTTCCTTAATTTATAAAAATCATTGAAAATCTATTCAAAAATATAATACTTAAGATATTATATTAATTAAGTCGACCTTTATTAAATTTAAGTTTACTACCGAGCCTACTTTATATTTAAACATATTTATAAAAAATATTTCAATATTAAATAAACCATATATATTCCCTTTCAAAGCCATAGAAATCATTTTCAAAATATTTATTTATATAGACCAACGGTGCCTGTATAATCCTCTATCCTATGGTCAAGTAATATGGATATTTATCATTTCAATAAGCAATTCAATATATACGGGTATATATCATTTCAACTCGCAATCACAAATTCAATGCAAATGAAAATCGCTTGAGTATATCATTTCAACCATAACGATTTTCTTCTATTCTAAAGTCCGTTCGGGCATGTATCATTTCAACCCATAGTGAATTCTATACTAACAGGGAACTTGCAGCACAATGACAGATACGATAATAATAATAATAGGCATATATCATGAATAACAATGTAATATAAACAATAGGATATGGTGTCATATCCCATAGGTGAACAGTTATATAATAATAACATATATAACAATTTAATTAACTACAGCAGCATATTTCAATTGTCGTTTCAATTAAAATCAAATTTAATAAAATATAAGAACGTTAATCGTGAGTGATTGCTCACATTTCGAGGCTAGAGAAATTCAAAAAATGAAATGATTTTCAAATCCAAGCACGAATTCCAAAACAAAGCAAGATTGACACGAATTCGACAAACAAGCTGATAGATAAAGAATTGACAAAATTAAATCAGAACTGGACCGATGATGATGAATGGTATAAGTGATCTTATATATATATATATAACTATATATAACTATTTACTTAAAAAAATCATAATTTAAATTCAAACACATTTTAAACTTAAATGTGTGTGTGTGTGTGTATTTAAAAATCAATGTTATAAATTAGAGAACATATATATACTTTTCTAATATAATTATAAACTATGAATATATAGTAATATACAAAATAATGATATAGGACAATAGATTATACAAACTCATATGACATATCATACAACAGATCTTATAAACCCGGATAATATACATATATATACTTTTTAAATCAAAGCTTAGCAGACATGTTCTGAATACCAACCTATACAACATATTATATACTCTATACATAACTAGCTCAAACCAACATTTCAAAATGTCATATTTATACTTTATAAACTTACTTTATTAAACCTGTACTATATGCCCAACAAAACAAGACATATATGCAACACATTTTACTCTATATTACAAGATTTAGAAATATATGCTATTAATATATATATATATATATATATATATATATATATATATATATAGACACACACACACACAACAACAACAAATTACAATAGATTATACATACCCAATATATAGACTCAGACAATATGACTTAAATATAAACAACTTTAATAGAACTATTAGTTTATATCTTATATTATGATAATACCCTCTGTACATATTAGCAATAATTTAAACATTGTTAGATCGAAAAAAAGTTTGGGAGAATATTATATATGCTTACAATATAAACAACTTTAATAGAAATATTAATTTATATCTTATATTATAATAATACCCTATGTACATATTAGCAACAATTTAAACATTGTTAGATCGAAGAAAAGTTTGGGTGAATATTATATTTAAGCAACTATATATTATAAATATCAGTACAAGTGATATGCGAAATCTTAACTATCCTACATATATAATACTATATGAAGAATATATATCCATATGTGTATTAAAAACCAAATTCTAGTACTTATATATATAAGACCGCACTGTCAAAACTTACATACAAATATATATATACTAGTAAACTATATAATTAACATATTGTAACTAACAGACCAAACCAAAATATAGTATAAACAACATAATATACCCTTTTATATTTATATATATATATAATAAAGGAGGAGAAAGGTTTGACACGAACAAGAGGTCGGCCTGCATGACGATGAACAGAAGGATGGCGAGCTGCTATTAGAGTTGTTGACGTGGCGAGTTGGCATGTGGCTGAGGAGCAGTTAGATCGACGTCTTGCGGCAAGGCTAGGCAGAGTTATAGGTTGTGGTTTCAGTGCTTAGGGTGGTGGAGCGATCTGATTCGGTAGAGGAGGTGTAGAGAAAGAGAGGCTTGGTAGGGCCGGATCATGGATTGGAGAGTTGGTGGAGAAGGGATGGGAGGCTCGGTGCGCAGGGAGGAGAAGGGCAGATGTGAGGTCATGTTGTGGTTAACGGTGGAATGTTGCATGCGGAGTGGAGGAAAAGGCGTCGGCTTCATGGAAGAGGGAGGGTAAGAGATAAGGCAGAAGGCTTCTGGGCAGATAAGAGAACGAATGGGTTTCAGATTATATAATAATGAATCAAGGAGAGAGAGGGGCAAAAGAAACTGTAGATGCAAATATAAATTCAAAAGCAAAAGAAAAGTACCATTGCCCATTGATTCAGAAAAAAGTAATTAAAGAAATTATTATTTCTTGGGCTGCACGTTCCAATTTGAAAAGGCAAAGGAAAGCTAACGGTCACAATTTGTGGTACCGATACGAAGTAATTTTTTATCTTTTCCGTCGCATACCAGACCTCAAAACACAGAAATAATATACCGCAGAGATCAGCATGACGAGATGATCAAAATGGTATACATATATTAATGGCACGATAATCCTATCAAAAGTCGATATGGACATTGATATACGTTGTTATTCCGTATGAAAAAATCCAAACGGAGCTAGAAACGTCCGAAATTTGCGAAACGACTTACGCAGTCTTAATCAGAGTATTCTAAATAAATTTTCTCATGTTGACATATTTAGATTTTGGTACACTTTTAAATTCAACTGTTATTAACTGATTTAAACTGAATTTCTAGCGACTGATAGAAATCTATATAGTACTCGACGAAAATTTATTATTTGCTATATCAAGATGGACGCATAGAAAATATCAAATTTCCGTCATAAAATTCTATTATTTGATTAAATGGTAGAAAATGAAGGGATGGGGAAATCAACGGTTTTAAAACGGATACTGGAAATGCATCTAATTTGCCAAAAATAAGATAAACGAAGCAATAGCAGTATAAATTTGAAAAAAGGAAAGATGATGTCTCACTCCGAAGATGATTTAGAAGTTTATTGTGTAAAATATTCAGCTTTAAAAAATATTTTATTATCATCAAATATTAAGTGGTTTAAATTGAAATAGAATTTACACATGAAAATAAACATTCGTATTATATGATGAAAATTTACCATTTGCTATGTTTAATTAGACGTATTCAAAATATTAAATTTTTATTTCCAAATTTTATTATTTAAAATTTCAAAAAATTCCAGTTCAATACATTATTATAGCTATTAAAATTTATGGGTCGTTACAAACAGACTCTCCAATCAAAAAACGAATTACATGAGTAGATTACATCCGTCGAGAGCTTTCCAACGATATATTATATGACATAGTTTGAGGAGTTTGAATTTTTGGATTTTGATTTGAAATTGAAACTAGGGTTTGGGTTGTCTGCCATTGGAAAGAGGAGATGAGAAACTAATGTACGTATAGACAATAGAAAATAAAAAGGCTGCTAGTGTTTATAATAGCCTATTCATAGGCAACAATTGATAATAATGGATGGTACAGATCGAATTGGTCGAAACGATTACGCGAACCTGAAAAGCCCGTTGCGTTCCTGAAACGAATATATGCCGTCCAATATATCAAAAATATAGGTTATCAATATTTTTAAATTCAATGGACTAGTTTCAAACCCAAGTTGCATTTTATACAGCAGTTAGTTATCAAAGTAAAATTATATTCATTTAAATTCCATAAATCGATTTCTACGCCTTACATGCTCGCACGATCAAATGATAATCCCAATGACTACCAAACTTGAAATCCTACAATGATTCACTGTTATGAATACGATGAAACTGGTTTTATCGAAATCCAAGACAATGGCCAAAATAACAAATCTTCACGTTAATTAAATAAATTATTATTAAATTGATTTAATCACTTTTGTATTTAAATTTAAAAGTTAACAATTTTATCATTTTGATTAACAGGAATTTATAATCTATTAAAATAAATTTTCCATTTTAAATCCACTATATTAAATATTACACTAATTTCAACGTTCAATTACATCTATAATATATCTCAGTTAATTATATTTTAATTCCAATCAAATTTTTATTTTGATTTACACTCTTATTGTTGAATCAACTATTACCTTATGAATATAATTAACTTTAATTTACATTTTATTACATTCATATTCTACAGTTATCATCTTAACTCATATTAATGACAATATTTAATTATATTAAATTCACACCGATTTTTAAATTATTTCAACGGATTAAATAATAAAATAATAATTAAAACAATTATTACACATTAGTAATTCATACACATTTCTAAGCCTATTGTTTTGCAAACAAAGGCTATTAAATTTATGTACTAATTAATTTATTTCATATTCTATAATAAACCTATTTCAATTAATAACAGATATTTTTAACCTTAAATCCAACATTTAATTTATTCCATATCTACAATTATAACCAAATCAACTTTACAATTATTTCAATTGATTGAAATTGCAATAAAATAGTTGTCAATAACATTCAAAAAATTATTAAATCATATTATAATTATTTTTATCATAAATAAATCATAAATTTTAATTTCTCACTGTATTAAATTTCAAAATCTTATTAATTTAATATTTTTAATTATAAAAAATACGAGTCGTTACACTCTCCCCTACTCAAAACTTTTCATCCCCGAAAAGGAACAAGAAAGAATCAAGAAGTTTGATATATTTTTACCCAAAATAACCAGTTTATAAACAATTAATTTACATAATTTTTTTAATAAGAATTAGAAAATAATTAAACATTCACAAATTTTCTAAGTCCTAAATTCATGAAAAAATTCGATAGAGTCTCCTTTACGCGGTTAGGTCCGGAAAAATAATAATTACAATACATATCATATTTCAATAATAAACATCCCAAACCATGAAAAAAACAATAAAATATCATTCCAACACTATAATCCGAAATGTACCAATTTTTCTGGCAAACAAACTTTATTTATGAAACTAAAAACAGTATCTATAGCTTCCATAAACCTGTATTCCACTTATATAATCCAAACAGTGAGAATTATGCACAAGAGAAATATTTAATTATTTCAATTATTAACAAAAGCAAATCAACACAAAACATATGCAAACAAAGCAGTACAACCAGCGTATGCACCCAAAGAAGCCATCACACATCCATAGCAGCCAAACTAATGGTTTCTCCAGGTTCAAAAACTTTTCATCATACAAGGATGATAAATAAACTAACAAGTGTATCTTACGCTCAACAACCTTCGATAATTACTTAATAGATTATTCATACCACCTTGAACAATTTGAAGTATCATTTCCCGAACTTTGCATAAGCCAAAACAACAAAGAATTTAACACATTATTATTTAAGTTTGTGCTATTGGTTTCTTTCACACATTATTTACCTTTTACTTGTTTTTATTCATTCATACAATGATCATCTTTCATTAATTTACCTTCATTACTTAAGATAATCATTAATTTACATTCATTACTTACACAATCTATACCGCATTCAATATTTGGAATCATCAATGAATCCATTATTAAAGTATTATTTACATTTCAATGCAGTTTATTTCACATTTATTATTTACTAATATACTTGATTAATAATCATTAGTAGATCATTACTCAGGTTCACTTAGATTCAGTTCACATTTGTTCCTATATATATTATCATTTAATATTAATATATTTATGAACCTTTTGTAAATTATTCCAAAATATTTTCTTATGTTTATTAACATTTATAAGATTTATTTGCTTAAATAGTATTTCACTTTTACCATTCAATTTAATCATTAAGCATTTCAAAATTATTAACTTACGTTTGTAACATTCCTTGTACATCTTAGTTCTTTATTAATAAACATATGTTCAATTTGAAGCACTTTTGTTGTTAAGATTTTATTTGTATAATATTCTATTACAGGAAAATAGGCACAATGACAAATTTAGAAATTTTTTTAGGCTGAAGGACCGTAAGTTTATTTTTCTGGACTTAAGGACAATGCTAGTTATAAATAGCATTTTGTATAGTATAAAACTGAATATAATGCTAGTTATAACTAGCATTTTGTATAGTTAAAAAGTTGAATATAATGCTAAATGTAACTAGCATTTGTCCTTCAGCCTAAAAATAAAACTTCATGTCCTTTAGCCTAATTTTTTAAAGTTTGTCATCTTCCCTAATTCTCTCATTCTATTACATATTCATATTAACATTTCAACTTTCTAAATATTTCTGGTAATTTTTGTGTATTTTTTAAAATGTAATTGAATGTTATACAAATTTATCTTATTCATTTTAGTTAACAAAATGTTCAATAATTTACACCTTCTAGAGTTCATTACCCTTTAATTTACAAGTGACAAATCTCCAATTTCTTTACAATTTCATTAATCGCTTAGCTTCTAATTTCTCATTTTTTTAGAAGTTTCAACTATTAAAATAGTTAAGATTTCATATCATTACAATAATTGAAATCCCTAATTTATAGAAAACCAGAGAACTAAATACAGAGTTCATTTCAATTCATTTTGAAATTATATATATATATATATATCTTTTATATATATAAAATCATACTTAGAAGTTAAAATTTAAGATTTTTTTTATCAAAACAAATGTGTAGCAAAGCTATTACAGTGGTCTTCCCACATTGAAACTCGAGAATGAACGTCGATGATGTCGTGATCAACACCGAAATTATATTCGAATGACAGAAGAGGGGAGTACAAAATTTATTTCCTTTTTTAAATTCTTAAAAAACATTTCTTTCAAATCACATTGAAAATATTTATGTTCGAAAATAATTTTAAATCATAATAATATTATATTCCAAAATCTTCGAAAACCAAATTCAAAACTCCGGAACTTAAGTGCTCAAATTTCCAATTTATATTCACTTTATTTGTAAATACTATTTTGCAACCAATATTTGTAAAATTTCACTTCCTATCGAACAATCATATCACATACAAATAAATCCATTTGTGAAATTTATTCTTTTATATACAAAATATAATACAAGGTAAAATTATTTCATTTACCTCTGTTTCAAAAACAATATTGTGTTGGTCTGCCCTATTAAGTGTTTAGAAATCCCTATCGATGCCATAGCGTCCTATGTACCGGCCAGAATTCATAAATACTAAACAGAACAAATGTAACGATCCTAGTTTAAAGACGAATTTAAATTTGTAATTAAACTAAATTTTTGTGTTAAATTGTGGATTTATTTGAAATTTTCAAATTTAATAAGATATATATACTTATTTATTTTAAAATATTGGATTTGAAAATCAAAATAAATATTTTAAATTGAATTGGATTATAAATAAAATTTTGATTTGGAAATTCAAAATGTATTGAAAATGAATTGGATTTAAAGGTTAGACTTTAAAAAAAAAATATGTACGATTATTTATTAAATGTATAAATTGTGTTTTAATTCATTTTTTTAAAAAAGTTACAAAAAGTATAAAATAATATAAGAAGAGATCAATATTCATTCTTTTTTAAATTCTATACTTGAACTAAGTATAGTTAGTAAAAATAAAACATAAATGCTTAGGCAAACAAGGGTTTAAAACTAATTTTTTTTACTAATTAAACTAAAGGGCCGAAATATAATTTGAACTATTTTTTACAAGTGTAAAATATAAGTACAAAATATATGTTATAAATTAAAGGTTTGAAAATCAAACTATAAACAGAAATAAAACTAAGAATTTATGTTAATAATAAATTATATGGTTATATGGCAACATAAGATAAATACAAACTATAACAATTTTTATATTAAGCACAAAGGCAAAGAAAGGAAAAAAACAAACAAGTATGTTTGCTGTGAATTTTATATATGCAATGCAAAAGAAACAAAAATATCTATATACAAAATGTAATAGAATAAATGTAACCTTGAGAAGAAACACATGCATTTAATACCGTATCTTCTCAGCACAAGAACAAGTCTTTTCGAATGATAAAAATCATTTCAGGCTCCAAAAACAAAAATCTAGTCTGGTCAAAGGAGGCAGGAAGAAAATGTTTGCACTAGCAAACACCTATTCCTGTAAACTCTTTTCTATATATATATATATATATATATATATATATGTATATATATATATATCTTCTTATCCTATTCTAGTTCGTTCAAAACTAAGCAAATCCAAAATAAAAAGCAATGCAAAGATTCAAGTGTTCAAGTTTTCCAGTCTTAGAGCATTTCAGAAATCAAGCAAGACAAGGTTTTTCAAAAATCCAAAACTATTTCAAAGCCTCCCAGTTCTTTTCAAACTCTCTGTTTTTTTGAAAAAAGGGCGAGTAAACACAAATTTTTTTTTAAAAAAAACTTAAGTATGATTAAACCTGTGATAATATGGTGCTTGCGTATGTATTTTGTTCATATAGCTCTGTGTTTGTGTAAATCTATTTTGCTTGGTCTTCTCTGATTGTAGTTACAGTGTTGATTTTTTTAAAATCAAAATTCAAAATATCATCATCCAACCTTTGTTAGGCCTAAAGTATTAAGCTACATAAGTTTGTTTAAGCATAGGTTATGATCTAACATTTTGTTTAAGTATGATAGTGATGAATTGACTCTGTAAATTTAGTTTTATAGAGCATATCTAAAATATATGCCAATTTCGAATGTTATAAAATTTTGATCCGATTATATAACTTGAAACTACATTCGAAAATAGGATTTTTAAATCAAAAATGGAAAAATTTAGTTAAGTATACTATGAGCTGTTCGTAGTTGAACCGAAAACACGTTTTAATCAATTTCTGGTGACCAAACAATTTTTGGATGTTGAAATATTGCTTGAAGCAAGCTGGGCCATTGATGATGTTAGGAAAATTGTTTAAAAAAATTTCTATTACAAGGGATGATGGAATGAGGAAGATTTAGGGTTTAACACATGGTTTTGTTGTGGTCTGGAACAAGGTGATTTTGCCACCTCTGATGCATCGAGTGTGGCCAGATTTGGAGGGGGTGTACGTGCGACATAGGCCGAGGCACGGCAGTTCCGGTGGTCTGGATGGTCGTGTCGAGGTGGTTTTTGGTGAGCTTGAGTGTTCCAGTTTAGACTAGAAGTGTCGAATTTCTGTTCATGTTTCGTGATGATGCTTCGAGGGCAAAAGTTGAACGTTGGGTCGATCGCCGATGAGTGGAGCAAGTCGTCGGAGTTAGCGATGTCATCGATGCCTTGTGCACGTGCACGACGTCCATATCGTGCCAGGGAAATTTTTGGCGTGAGCAACTCAAGTTGATACTCAAGAAAATGTGTGGTTTGCTTTGTGTTGGTCCTTAGTGCGTTTTTATGCTTACCAGTTTATTTTAGTTTAAACTTAAATGTAACTGGAAAAAAAAGAAGAACAAGAAAGTATGAGAAGAAGAAAGAGAGGGGCTTCGGGGAAATGGGTAGAAAATCTCGAGTGTTTACTCAAGCAAACCTAGAGGCATTCTCGATTTTGATTCTGCAGTACGATGAAAAGTAAGTTAAGCAAACTATTTAAACAATTTTAAGTAGTGATGACTAATTAATGTTTGACAATATTAAGTTAAAACTTTATTACAAGTTTTAATTATTTAGGTGAATACTTAACAATGTTTATTAAAAATCCAATTAATAATTTAATTAAGTAATTAATGTAAGCTAAGTTTTGAACTTTAATTAAAGTTAAAGCCTTTTAAGTTAGTAATAATTTGATTTCAAAGTTATTAAGGAAGATTTTTAAATGTTAATTAAGATAAATAATTATTATAAATTGTTGTTAGGAAGGGTAATTAAGAATGATTAATTAATTTATAATTGTAATTAACTAGGTGATTAGATATTTATCAATTTGTAATTAAAGATTGGTTAATTAATAATTAAGTGTTTAACTAATTTGTAATTAAGAATTGTTAATTAGATAATTAAAGTTAATTAATTTATAATTAGTAGTTAATTAAGATAATTGATTAAGGAATAATTAATTAATAAAGTTGATTAAAATTTAATTAATTTATCATTAAGAATAGTTAATCATTGATTTAAATAAATCAATAAAAATAGTTATGTGGTTAATTCTTTAAAATCACCTTCACCTTAAATTGAGGATGATTGACTATCATCAAATGTTGTGTACTGGATTGATATTTCTGTTTGTGATTGTGATACTGTGTGATGTGAATTGATTTATGCTGAACTGTGATTTGTGATTTGTTTCTGTATGTATGTGAAAACCCCTTTGCTCATAAAACGACATTTGAATTTCGATGCGACAGGGAGTCGGATTCCAGTTAGTTATCCGAAACCCACATCGAATTGTAATGGTGAATCTTTGTAATTGATAAATTTACTTTATCTATGAATCTGTGAATGAAGATAAGTGTTATGGATTATATCGCTTATCGATATTGATATGATTGAATCTGTGATGATTGATGATGTTGCACTATTGTGTGAAACCCCTGGACTACACCATACACACACAAAAATATGGATTTCATGA
The DNA here is from genome assembly GCA_030765085.1 of Allium cepa. Classification (NCBI taxonomy): domain Eukaryota; kingdom Viridiplantae; phylum Streptophyta; class Magnoliopsida; order Asparagales; family Amaryllidaceae; genus Allium; species Allium cepa. Next base: position 454,336,369 of record CM060939.1, on the reverse strand, counting down.
GGAAATCGGTTAAGTCACAGATATTTGAATTTAATTCAAAATAGTTTTAAAAGTTGAATTTTAAATCCAAACGGTTTTGGAAATGGAATTGGGTTAAATATGAAAAGCTTTTAAAAAGGGGTTTTGAGGATAAAAGTTATTTTGAATAACTTGATAAAGTTTGAAATTTAAATAATTTGATTTAAATTTGAATTCAAAATTTGAAATTGAATTTTATGTTTGGAAACTATGGTTTAAAGATGTTATACAAGTTATATATATGGGTTAAACCATTTTTAAAGGTATTATTTTGAGAATTTAAATTTAACTCAAGGGCTTTAACTTGTATAAATGTAATCGGATTTTTCTGAAATGAAAACTATTTTTTTTCAAATAATAATAGCTTTCATATAAGGAAAGAATTTCAAATTTGTGTTAAAAGATTTCAAGTGTGAAATGGAATTGAAATAGTTTCGAAAGCTAGGAATTAATCTTTGTGGAAGATAGTTGAACCTTATTTGAAATTAACGGGGTATCTTTTATATAAAAGATTTGAAAAGAAATTGTTTCAAAACCTATAAAGGAATATTTGTGAAATATTTGTGAAATATTGTTTTCAAACAAAAGAGGATCTTAAAGATAGATCTTTTGTTTAAATATTGTAAATGAATCTTGGTAAAAGATTAGTGAACTTTGTGAAATAAATCTTTTTGTTTAAAGATTTGAAATGGTAATTTGTTTAAACCATTTGAAGAATTGTTTTAGTTTTTTTTTTAAATTTATGACTTAACTGAAATCCCATATCCATATGTTTTTAAAAAATTGCGCTCATTATTCGATTTAGCCGGGAGAGGACCTTGTGTCATATAACGCATTCCGAATAACGATACGACGTTATGGATAGCATTTTAAGACCGGTGTTGAAGACCGGGCATTTACGAGAACGATAGGATAACCTATCGATTGTCTCTGCACCGAGTAGCTACGGCATAGAGATTCCCTAAGTGATGGGAAGTCTGATCGGGATTGTGGATACCCGGATTGCAAGGACTTCTTCAGAAGTGCCTTCAGCTCTGTTCGAACCTGGAACAAACTTGTATGGTTGTATGTCTGACATTACACTTTAAGATATAAAACTGATCTCTATCAAATACATTTCTATTTGGTGGCGTAGAATTTATTCTCTTAGCATAACACCCTTCTCTGAGACGTACGAGCTAAGAGGTTACGTAGTTGATAGTTATTAGTGATATACTCCCAATTTGGTAGTGTGGGATGCTGAGTGCTGCTGTGTATCATTTGTTGATCAAAGCATGGCTTTTGTATAAGCGTTACTTTGTAGACGAGATTGCATCAGGACCTCACACCCCGGAAATGGTCGAAACAGGAAAAATGCAGCAAGGTTATGAGGGTCGCTCCCTTTAGGGTGTGTCATTCCCTTCTGGAAAAGGATGGTTTCATGGTATGGGGCCCAGATACTTAACCCATATGGTCACTGCAAATCTATTCCTTTGTGATTGCTTTGTAGTTGAGAGGCGCCTCGGATAAAGGTCCCAAAGGACCGGGGGATGGCATGCTCGTGTAGTAGTTACCTAGTTAAAGAGGTAAACCAACCTTGTGTTGGCAGAGATCCGGTTTGGTTCTCGGGATGTCCCTCCAGAGGTGTACCCACGGACAATAGGAAGTTCCTTAGCCTGGCCATTTGTTGGAAATCCAAACAAAACAATACGAGCCCTTTGCGATTGCAATTGTATTACCTGCCACCTCATGTGGTAGCTATAGTAGGCATAGTATAATGGTACCTATGCCGGCTAAGATTAATATTATACTTGCAAAGGTTTTTCCACTATGCACTAGTAATAATAGCAAAGAGTTTTCTTGTATTAAGCATATTTGACTATAATAAGGAGAAATCTCCCCCAAGTGTGCGATTGCATTGTGTGTGTGCCGGGAGCCTTATGGTAGTTTCATTTTCCAAAAAGCATTACGGATTTCATTTTATTTCTTTTGTTCAAAACCAAATGTTTTTGTTTGCTCATACCAGTCCCACGACTGACCTGGAGTTTATTGTTCCCTTCCTAAACTCTGGGTGCCCACAATTTTCTACACGGGCAGTCTAGAGTTGGGTTTTTCAGATAATCGAATTGTAGGTGTAGATTCGATTGCTTTCAGCCTTAGGATTTGGCAATCGCATTTGGATCGAGTTGCTTCACTTCATCTTGATTGGGTGTTCGAGCTACTTCTGGATTGGTGCTTTCGAGATGGAGATTACTGATACCGGAGTTCTCTCTTGAAGACCATATTGGAGATATTGTCCCGCTGCTGGTGTTATCTTTTTCTTTCCGCTGCTATTGTCTTGTATCATATCTCTGATGTATATTGATATTCATTGTATCATTCAGTTGTATTAGATATTGTACCAATGTTGCATATTGATATATTCTTTTTCTTCCACTGTGTTGTTATACTTAATGTGTTATAAGCTCCAGCGAACCAGATTCGACGTTTGGACCTGAGGCATTTGAATACGAGTGTCGTATTCAGTGCCATTTTTCGAAGGTCGAGTCAGGGTCGTTTCATTTGGTACCAGAGCTGAAGGTTGAAACTTTAGCTCAGGAGTATAACACATTAAGTAACTCATTAGAGATAGGGTGAAGTATACCATAGAATGTGTATATCCCTAAGATATCCGTTTGAATGCCTTAGTAAATTCTCTTACTATCCACTGATAGTAAGTATGTGAGCAAGAAGAGGACGAGATAGGGGATAGGGGAATACCACTACAAATGGTCAATACCCTGCAACAGTGGAAATAACTTTCTCTATCAATCTCCTTTGATTCGATTTCAGTTCTTTGATTTCTTCGTAGAAGTTACAAGAAGAAGCTTCGGTGTGATGGTGACCCTACATATCGTTGTAGAAAATCCTTACTTCGTATCTTCATCAGTTTTTTATCAGTCTTTCGTTTTAAACTTTAATGAATTTGAAATTGAAAATTTTAAATAAACTGGAAATTTTAAATTAGGTTAAATTGGTTAATAGAATATAAGGATAAAATTTGAATTGTATCAATAAAACGATATCGGTTAAAACCAAATTTGAATTTCTATTGTAATTTCTTATATAGGTCGAAGTCCAAAGAGGGACAAGTTGGTGTAAACTTTGGGGTATTCCGACCTAATTTGGAATCCATACCTAGTGTTTGAGAAATTGTAGAAGATTGAATCTATCTATCTATTCTTTGGGATCCGATATATTCTACAAGTGATTAGTTATTCCTTCGAACTAATCAATGCCCTTGCATATTCGTAGACCAGTGGACCCGAGTATCTTGTCAAAAATTGTTTGAGTTTGTTCTCATATTGTTGATATTCTGATTTGGTAAACGAATACAGAATAAATACTCAGTTTGGTCTGAAAAAAATATTTCTCTATCTTTCATCTATCTTTGTTATCTCCTTGGCAAATTTCGGGGACGAAATTTCTTAAGGGGGAATTTGTAACGACCCCGGTTTAAAGATGAATTTAAATTTGTAATTAAGTTAAATTTTTGGGTTAAATTGTGGATTTATTTGAATTTTTCAAATTTAATAAGATATATATACTTATTTATTTTAAAATTTTGGATTTGAAACTCCAAATAAATATTTTAAATTGAATTGGATTATAAATAAAATTTTGATTTGGAAATTCAAAATGTATTGAAAATGAATTGGATTTAAAGGTTATACTTTAAAAAAATAATATGTATGATTATTTATTAAATGTATAAATTGTGTTTTAATTCATTTTCTTTAAAAAGTTATAAAAAGTATAAAATAAGATGTAAGAAGAGATCAATATTCATTCTTTTTTAAATTCTATATTTGAACTAAGTATAGTTAGTAAAAATAAAACATAAATAATTAGGTAAACAAGGGTTTAAAACTAATTTTTTTTACTAATTAAACTAAAGGGCTGAAATATAATTTGAACTATTTTTGACAAGTGTAAAATATAAGTACAAAATATATGTTATAAATTAAATGTTTGAAAATCAGACTATAAACAGAAATAAAACTAAGAATTTATGTTAATAGGCAACATAAGATAAATACATACTATAACAATTTTTATATTAAGCACAAAGGCAAAGAAGAAAAAAAAGTATGTTTGCTGTGAAGTTTATATATGCAATGCAAAAGAAACAAAAATATCTATATACAAAACCTAATAGAATAAGTATGTAACCTTGAGAAGAAACACATGCATTTAACACCATATCTTCTCAGCACAAGAACAAGTCTTTTCGAATGATAAAAATCATTTCAGACTCCAAAAACAAAAATCTAGTCTGGTCAAAGAAGGAGGCAAGAAGAAAATGTTTGCACCAGTAAACACCTATTCCTGTAAACTCTTTTCTATATATATATATATATATATATATATATATATCTTCTTATCCTATTCTAGTTCATTCAAAACTAAGTAAATCCAAAATAAAAAGCAATGCAAAGATTCAAGTGTTCAAGTTTTTCAGTCTTAGAGCATTTCAGAAATCAAGCAAGACAAGGTTTTTCAAAAATCCAAAACTGTTTCAAAGCCTCCCAGTTCTTTTCAAACTCTCTATTTTTTTTGAAAAAAGGGTGAGTAAACATAATTTTTTTTAAAAAAAAACTTAAGTATGATTAAACCAGTGATAATATGGTGCTTGCATATGTATTTTGTTCATATTGCTCTGTGTTTATATATGAGTGTTCTGTGTAAATCTATTTTGCCTGGTCTTTTCTGATTGTAGTTACAATATTGATTTTTTTAAATCAAAATTCAAAATATCATCATCCAACCTTTGTTAGGCCTAAAGTATTAAACTAAATAAGTTTGTTTAAGCATAGGTTATGATCTATCATTTTGTTTAAGTACGATAGTGATGAATTGACTCTGTAAATTTAGTTTTACAGAGCATATCTAAAATATATGCCAATTTCGAACGTTATAAATTTTTGATTCGATTATATAACTATAAACTACATTCGAAAATAGGATTTTTAAAACAAAAATGGAAATTTCTAGTTAAGTATACTATGAGCAGTTCGTAGTTGAACCGAAAATACGTTTTGATCAATTTCTGGTGACCAAAGAATTTTTGGATGTTGAAATCTTACTTGAAGCTAGCTGGGCCATTGATGATGTTAGGAAAATTGTTTAAAAAAAATTTCTATTGCAAAGGATGATGGAACGAGGAAGAATTAGGGTTTAACACATGGTTTTGTTGTGGTCGGGAACTAAGTGATTTCGTCACCTCTGATTCATCGAGTATGGCCATATTTGGAGGGGGTGTACATGAGACATAGGCAGAGATGTGGACGGAGGCCCGACGGTTCCGGTGGTCTGGATGGTCGTGTCGAGGTGGTTTTTGGCGAGCTTGAGTGTTCCAGTTTTGAATTTCTGTTCGTGTTTCGTGATGATGGTTCGAGGGCAGAAGTTGAACGTTGGGTCGATCGTCGATGAGTGGAGCAAGTCGCCGAAGGTAGCGATGTCGTCGATGCCCTGTGCACGTGCACGGCATCGATATCGTGCCATGGAAATTTTTGGCGTGAGAAACTCGAGTTGATACTCGAGAAAATGAGTGGTTTGCTTTGTGTAGGTCCTGAGTGCGTGTTTATGCTTACAAGTTTATTTTAATTTAAACTTAAACGTAACTGGAAAAAGAAAAGTATGAGAAGAAGAAAGAGAGGGGCTTCGGGGAAATGGGTAGAAAATCTCGAGTGTTTACTCAAGCAAACCTAGAGGCATTCTCGATTTTGATTCTGCGGTACGATGAAAAGTAAGTTAAGCAAACTATTTAAACAATTTTAAGTAGTGATGACTAATTAATGTTTGACAATATTAAGTTAAAACTTTATTACAAGTTTTAATTATTTAGGTGAATACTTAACAATGTTTATTAAAAATCCAATTAATAATTTAATTAAGTAATTAATGTAAGCTAAGTTTTGAACTTTAATTAAAGTTAAAGCCTTTTAAGTTAGTAATAATTTGATTTCAAAGTTATTAAGGAAGATTTTTAAATGTTAATTAAGATAAATAATTATTATAAATTGTTGTTAGGAAGGGTAATTAAGAATGATTAATTAATTTATAATTGTAATTAACTAGGTGATTAGAGATTTATCAATTTGTAATTAAAGATTGGTTAATTAATAATTAAGTGTTTAACTAATTTGTAATTAAGAATTGTTAATTAGATAATTAAAGTTAATTAATTTATAATTAGTAGTTAATTAAGATAATTGGTTAAGGAATAATTAATTAATAAAATTGATTAAAATTTAATTAATTTATCATTAAGAATAGTTAATCGTTGATTTAAATAAATCAATAAAAATAGTTATGTGGTTAATTCTTTTAAATCACCTTCAACTTAAATTGAAGATGATTGACTATCATTAAATGTTGTGTACTGGATTGTTATTTCTGTTTGTGATTGTGATACTGTGTGATGTGAATTGCTTTGTATTGAACTGTGATTTGCGATTTGTTTCTGCATGTATGTGAAAACCCCTTTCCCCGTAAAACGACATTTGAATTTCGATGCGACAGGGAGTCGGATTCTAGTTAGTTATCCGAAACCCACATCTAATCGTTATGGTGAATCTTTGTGATTGATAAATTTACTTTATCTGTGAATCTGTGAATGAAGATAAGCGTTATGGATTATATTGCTTATCGAGATTGATATGATTGAATCTGTGATGATTGATGATGTTGCATTCTTATGTGAAACCCCTGGACTACACCATACATACACACAAATATGGATTTCACGAGGAAATCAGTTAAGTCACAGATATTTGAATTTAATTCAAAATAGTTTTAAAAATTGAATTCTAAATCCAAACGCTTTTGGAAATGGAATTGGGTTAAATATGAAAAGCTTTTAAAAGGGGGTTTTGAGGATAAAAGTTATTTTGAATAACTTGATAAAGTTTGAAATTTAAATAAATTGATTTAAGTTTGAATTCAAAATTCAAAATTGAATTCTATGTTTGGAAACCATGGTTTAAAGATGTTATACAAGTTATATATGGGTTAAATCATTAAAGATATTGTTTTGAGAATTTAAATTTAACTCAAGGGCTTTAACTTGTATAAATGTAATCGAGTTTTTCGAAACGAAAACTATTTGTTTTCAAATAATAATAGCTTTCATATAAGGAAAGCATTTCAAATTTGCGTTAAAAGATTTCAAGTGTGAAATGGAATTGAAATAGTTTCGAAAGCTAGGGATTAATCTTTGTGGAAGATAGTTGAACGTTATTTGAAATTAATGGGGTATCTTTTATATAAAAGATTTGAAAAGAAATTGTTTCGAAACCTATAAAGGAATCTTTGTGCAATATTTGTGAAATGTTGTTTTCAAACAAAAGAGGATCTCAAAGATAGATCTTTTGTTTAAATATTATAAATGAATTTTGGTAAAAGATTAGGGAACTTTGTGAAATAAATCTTTTTGTTTAAAGATTTGAAATGGTAATTTGCTTAAACCATTTGAAGAAATGTTTTGGGTTTTTTTTAAAAAGTTATGACATAATTGAAATCCCATACCCATATATTTTTAAAAAATTACGCTCATTATTCGGTTTAGCCGGGAGAGGACCTTGTGTCATATAACCCATTCCGAATAATGATACGACGTTATGGATAACATTTGAAGACCGGTGTTGAAGACCGGGCATTTGCGAGAAGGATAGGATAACCTATCGATTTTCTCTGCACCGAGTAGCTACGGTATAGAGATTCCCTAAGTGATGGGAAGTCCGATCAGGATTGTGGATACACGGATTGCAAGGGCTTCTTCGGAAGTGCCTTCGGTTCGGTTCGAACCCGGAACAGACTTGTATGGTTGTATGTCTGACATCACACGTTGAGATATAAAACTGATCTCTATCAAATACATTACTGTTTGGTGGCGGAGAATTTATTCTCTTAGCTTAACACCCTTCTCTGAGACGTACGAGCTCAGAGGTTACGTAGTTGATAGTTATCAGTGATATACTCCCAATTTGGTAGTGTGGCATGTTGAGTGCTGCTGTGTATCATTTGTTGATCAAAGCATGGCTTTTGTATAAGCGTTGCTTTGTGGATGAGATTGCATCAGGACCTCACACCCAGGAAATGGTCAAAACAGGAAAGATGCGGCAAGGTTATGAGGGTCGCTCCCTTTAGGGTGTGTCATTCCCTTCTGGAAAGGGTGGTGTCATTGTATGAAGCCCAGATACTTAACCTATGTGGTCACTGCAAATCTATTCCTTTTTGATTGCTTTGTGGTTGAGAGGTGCCTCGGATAAAGGTCCCAAAGGATCGGGGGATGGTATGCTCATGTAGTAGTTACCTAGTTACAGAGGTAACCCTGCCTTGTGTTGACAGAGATCCGGTTAGGTTCTCGGGACGTCCCTCCAGAGGCGTACCCAGGGACAGTAGGAAGTTCCTTAGCCTGACCATTTATTGGAAATCCAAACAAAACAATACGAGCCCTTTACAATTGCAATTGTATTACCTGCCACCTTAGGTGGTAGCTATAGTAGGCATAGTATAGTGGTACCTATGCCGGCTAAGATTAATATTATACTTGCAAATGTTTTTACACTATGCACTAATAATAATAGCAAAGAGTTTTCTCGTATTAAGCATATTTGACTATCATAAGGAGAAATCTCCCCCAAGTGTGCAATTGCATTGTGTGTGTGCCGGGAGGCCTTATGGTAGTTTCATTTTCCAAAAAGCATTACGGATTATATTTTATTTCTTTTTTTCAAAACCAAATGTTTTTGTTTGCTCATACCAGTCCCACGACTGACCTAGAGTTTATTGTTCCCTTCCTAAACTATGGGTGCTCACAATTTTACACACGGGCAGTCTAGAGTTGGGTTTTTCAGATAATCGAATTGTATGTGTAGATTCGATAGCTTTCAGCCTTAGGATTTGGCAATCGCATTTGGATCGAGTTGCTTCACTTCATCTTGATTGGGTGTTCGAGCTACTTCTGGATTGGTGCTTTGGAGATGGAGATTACTGATACTGGAGTTCGCTCTTGAAGACCATGTTGGAGATATTGTCCCGCTGCTGGTGTTATCTTTTTCTTTCCGCTGCTATTGTCTTGTATCATATCTTTGATGTATATTGATATTCATTGTATCATTCAGTTGTATCGGATATTGTATCAATGTTGTATATTGATATAATCTTTTTCTTCCGCTGTGTTGTTATACTTAATGTGTTATAAGCTCTGGCGAACCAGATTCGACGTTTGGACCTGCGGCATTTGACTACGTGTGTCGTATTCGGTGTCGATTTTCGAAGGTCGAGTTAGGGTCGTTTCAACAAATTAACAAAATATAAAAACATTTTTATAGCACTAATAAATATGCTCTTTCATATATATACTCTCAAACAAACTCATTCTAGGATATTACTACCCTATCTCTGACGAGTTAAACCTCACATATCTAAGGTTATCGCTAAACCAAAGCTCTGATACCAACTGTAATGACCCACCTTTTTGGACGGTTTGAATCGATAATAAACCACAAATGTTAACTTAAACCATTCAAAAGGGAGGATTGCCAATAGGATATGTAAGAAAATAAGAGAAAAGATGGAAAAACAAAACACAGAATCTCTCAGCGGAACGACGAAATATAATAATCAAATAAGTAGTTCATGAAGCTGTTTTATAATATACATTTGATTACACAAATTTTACAACAATCAGAGTACAATTAACTACATACCAATAATGATGCAGCGGAAAATTGCTAACAATAAAATAACTCAAACTCTGTTTTCGTCCTCTAGAAATAAAGTCTTCAACACTGAAATGCTCAGACTGACCCGGGCGTAATGAAAATACAAAACACTCGAGTCAGAACTAAAAGATCTTATGTAGGTTAAATCAACAATAAGTAATTACGAGTGTAATGGCTGCTGAGATGTTTACGGGATTTTACATCTCCTATGCAGTGTATAATGTGCATGGAATAACTTAAGAGATGTTTTAGGATTTTCTATCTTCTAAGGATCCGTTAAACTATCAAAAACGCTATATATGTAATGTCTATCAGCAAAGTAAAGTATTAAAAAAGCAATAAGGCATTACCTATATTCCCCTTAACACATTTTATATAAGCATCGTAGTATATACAGTACTATAAGCCCCACAATTAAAATAAATAAACATCAAATAATCGAAAATGTCAACAAATAGACATCCATCACAATAACCATCCAAAACAACCAATAAATCATAACAATTAACTAGTTATCAGTATAAAGAATTTAACTAGCAATTTAATTTCAATATTAATTTAAATGGCAATTTATTTTAATAAAATCCAATTTCAATTAAAATGTCAACTTAAACTATCAAAAAACAACCGATAACATTTTTATCATTTCATAAATTTAATTCAACTAACATTAGAAGGTTTAGTATTGCGTGAGTGGATTAAATCACTCACCTTTGATTTCTAGTCGATTTAAAAATCCAAATACAGCCCAAAATTTGAACAGTCTTAGAGTTCAACCAAGCTAATTCCATGTTGTTCGAAATCTCAATACGATCTCAACGGAAGAAATCACGCCCAAATTCGATTTCGTATGCAAAAGTATAGGCGTTAGAAGATAGAAAAAAAATTAAAATTATATTAAATAAACATAAGGGGAAAATATGTAAATATCATGTCTCCTACACCCTTCTATAGCAACACGCATGCGATCGAACCCCCGCATCAACCCTATAGCCGCCAACCCTAAACGCCTGTCGCCGCCACTACACGGCGTTTGACCAAGATCTGACCATGTCGCCTTGACGCCTATGTCCAGACGACTCTTCGTCGAAGTCGTGTCCATCCCTGGCGCACCTAGTCACCCTTCGCCGCTGCCACTTCATCACTGCAATCGAGGTGAATTTGAGCATGCTGGCGATGAATTGAGACCATAGATGAACGCTACTCGATGTGACCACTGGGAATTCAGCGTTCAAAAGTCGACATCAGATATGTCACCCGTATCGAATGCCAGAGATTCAAATGTTGGAGTCCGATTCGCCGGAGCTTATAACACATTAGGGAAAAACAACACAGCGGAAACAAAAAAGAAATTTATTTATACACAACCATTGATTACAACAATGATACAATATGAAGTGATCAACATTATCAGAGATATATACAATAGCAGAAAAACATAGTAGCGGAAAACAACAGCAACAGCATCGGAAAGATAACAATATGGTCTTCAAGAGAGGGCCAAACTGCATCTTCATTTCCAAAGCTCCAAAGACTCCCAAAGACTTTCATATCCAAAAACAAAAGCTCAAAGAACTCCCAAACCCGAAGAAAGAACCCCCTATCATGCTGGAATATAGCGAATGCGATCCTAAATCAAAGACGTGCAAAGATTTCTAAAATCTACATCTACTATCTGACAAGCTGATAACCTAACTCTAGGCTGCCCGTGTGGAAAATTATGGGCACCCAGAGTTTAGAAAGGGAATAATAAACTCTAGGTCAGTTATGGGACTAGTGTGAGCAAACAAAAACAATTTTATTTGAACAAGAACAAATAAAAATGAAATCCATTATCCTTTTTGGAAAATGAAACTACCATAAGGCCTCCCGCCACACACATAATGTAAACCCACACTTGGGGAAGATTTCTCCTTATGATAGTCAAACATACTTGATACGCGAAAATCCTTTTGATATTATTATTAGTGCATAGTGTGGAAAACATTTCAAAATTATAATATAAATCATAGCCAACATACATACCATTATAGTATGCCTAATATAGCTACCATGTTATATGATAGGTTCTACAACTAAAATCATACAAGGCTCGTATTGAGTGATTGGATTTCCAACAAATGGCCAAGGCTAAGGAACTTCTTTTCGAATGGGTACGCCTCTAGAGGGATGCCCCGAGAACCCAACCGGATCTCTGCCAACATAAGGTCGGGTTGCCTCTGTAACTAGGTAACTAACTATCACGAGTATGCCATCCCCCGGTTGTCACCGACCTTTACCGAGGCCTCACCAAAAGATTCCAATAACCACATAAGTTAAATATCTGGGCTCCATGCCATGATACCACTTTTTATCCAGAAGGAATTGCATACACCCTAAGGGCGCGACCCCCCATAACCTTGCCGCATCCTTCCTGTTTCGACCATTTCCGGGGTGTGAGGTTCGATGAAGTCTCGTCCCACAAAGCTACGCTTTTCACAAAAGCCATGCTTCGATCAACCAATGATTAGCACTTAGCATGCCATATTACCAAGTTAGAAATATATCAGTAGTAACCATCAACTACATAACCTTTGAGCTCGTACGTCTCAAAGAAGAGTGTTAAGCTAGGAGAATAAATTCTCCGCCACCAATAAAAATGTATTTAATAGAAACCAGCTTTACATCTCAAAGTATAACGTCAGACATATATCCATACAAGTCCATCCTGGGTCTGAATGGAACCGAAGGCACTTCCTCCAATTAAGGAAAGAAGCCCTTGCAAATCTGGACATTCATTCATCACGTCCGAACTCCCCATCACATAGGGTAATATATATCTCTATACTGGGGCCATTCGGTGCAGAGACATTCGACAGATAATCCTTTCATTTTCGAAAACACCCGGTCTCCAACCACCGTCTTCAAATACAATCCATTTCGTCGTATGATTATTCAGAATGGGTTTTATAACTTAATGTCCTCTCCTGGCTTAACCGAATAATGAGCGCTTTATTTTTAAAAACATATGGATATAGTAGGATCTTAGTTAAGTCACAACTTATTCCTCAAAACCTTTCCTTTTGAATGGGTTAAACAAATTTCCATTTTAATCTTTTAAACAAAAGATTCATCTTTAAGATCCATTTCACTTTGAAATGAGGTTTACCAAATCTTTAACAAAGATTCATTCATAGCTTTCAAAACGGTTTCCATTTCATAACTTGAAATCCTTTCAACAAAAAATGGAAATTCTCTCTTTATATGAACGCTGTTATCATTTGAAAACAAAGGTCTTGTTTTGAGAAAATCCTATTAAATTTGCTCAAGTGATAGCCTTTTGAAGTGTAAATCGGAAAATCGGCGAACTACCGTACTCTCGGCAAGCTCTATTTGGGTTAAATTTAAATTCCCAAAATAATTTATTTAAAATACTTTAAAAATGGTTTAAAATCTTTACAACCTGTATAATCCCTTTAAACCATAGTTTCCAAATAAACATATATATGTATATAGAATCCAACTTCAAAATCGTAAATTCAAATTCAAATTAAACTATTTTAATTTCAAAACTTTAACAAGCTATTCAAAATAATTTTAACTTCAAAACTCCTTTTATATTTAACCCAATTTCACCTCCAAACCATTTTGGATTCAAAATTCAACTTTGAAATTCTTTCACCATTTTGAATAAAATAGTATTAAATTCAAAACACCCAGGACTTAACCAATTTCCCGTGAAATTCATATTTGTGTATATGCGTGTGTGTTTTGTCTAGGGGTTTTCACAGGCAACAATTAAAATATCAACCATCATAAATCCAAGCACAACAATATCAATAAGCGGTATAATTCTACAACGCTTATCTTTATTCATAGATAAATATGTAAATTCATTACATATAAATAACTTATATATATCACAGCTCAATCCAAAGCAATCATATCACAGAAAATTACATATCAGGGATATCAAATAATTCAAGACATTCAATATAATCCAATCATCCAAAAGCAAGATTAATTAATCATATGATTTCTAATTTATTCAAGTTTAAACCAAATAAGTTAATGACTTATGAATTAATTGCTAAACCCTGCTTACTTAACATTAATTAATTATCCTTAAAATTAATTACAATTAATTAGTTAATATTTAATTATTAATTAATTAATTAATCTTTAATTACTTAATTATCCTTTAATTACTTACATTATGTAATTATCCTTTAAGTAATTATCTTCTAATCACTTACATTAATTAACTAACCTTTAATTATTAATTATCTTTTAATTACTTACATTAAGTAAGTAACCTTTAAGCAATTATCTTTTAAGTAATTAATTATCCTTAATTAATCACATAAATAAATTAACCTTAAGTTAACTACGTAATTAATTAACCCTTAATTAATTACATAAGTTATTATCTTCCAATCATAAATTAATTAACCTTTAATCATTAATTAATTAGCCTTTAATTAATCACCTTAATTAATCAACCACTAATTAATTACATTAAGTAATCATCATCATTTTTAAAATTAATTTCATTAAGAAATTACTCAAGACCTTAATTGATCAAAAGATAAACCATTTATCTTAATTAATTTCTTAATTACAGTAATAAAATCTTATTAAATAAACTTTTTGAATTAATTTTCATAACATACAAATTAACTTAAAACCTTTTAAGTTACTTAATAATTAAAGTCATTTCACTTTCTTTAATTAACTATTTAATCACATGATTTAAATTTATTTAAACAACTTAAGAATTAATTTAAAATAAAAGACATATAATAATACCTTAAACTTAATAAATTTAGAATAATTTATTTTAAACCTTTAACTAATTCCAAAACTAAAACAAAACATTTATTATTTTAAAAGAATTAACATGAAAGTGTTTAAACTTGTTTTAATGAAAAACTTGTTTTATTTAAATTCCAAAATTTTTATAACATGAACCCAAGACCACTTCGGGTTCTCACCCGAGCCCAGAGCAATTTTTCCCAAGAATACCCAAAGCCATCCTCTTTTTCTTTTCTTTTTAACTTTGTTTGTTTAAATTTTAAAACGGTCGTAATCAGCCACGAGCTACCACGTAACCCACTCGAGCCACAACCCCACTTACCCGAGCTCTTTCCTGAGACAATTCCATCTTCTCCCTTAATACAAAATCCAGATACAAACGTGCACAGGTGCATGTGCACCGACGAACCGACCACCTCCAGTCCAAACTCTAACTACATACATGCCATCGACGACCCTCCCGATGAACCTGACCACACAGGTTGACGAATCAACCTGGAAATCAAAATCGAGCAAGTCATGCTCCACCAAAACCTAACTCGATCATCAAAAACCCCTCGTGCTGACGCCAACGCCCATTAGAAACCATGCCGACCTACCCAGAGCAGCGCCACAGACTCGAGCTTCGATCCCACCACCCCTGAACTATTCCGATGCACCCACCACGCTGCAGCAACCAAATTTCCGACATCGACTAAAAACTAGGTTAAAACCTTACTTCACCGTCGACCAGCCACCTTGATCCACAATAAATCCATCCCCCATTTTTCCTGGAACCCTTGACCTCCAAGCTAGCTATGGCCATGATCCCGAGACACACCTCCACTCGGATCACCAGAATTTTCCAAAAAACCAATTTCAGTCCATCTCGCAATTTCTCCATGAATATAAACTTAAAAATCATGATTTTTATATCAAAATTCATAATTTTCAAATATGAATCAGGTTATATACTCGAAACATGAAATTTAGATAATTGATTTTTTGACTTTAATTAAACATTACTGTAATATCCAAATTTCAAAATATTTAATCAACATTTTCACTTGAATTTATTTTTAAAAAGCTGTTACACACATACAAACATTTTTCATTCGGAGATCAAAGCCTAAAATTGTTTAGGTGAGGTGATTTGAATTTTTTGAACAGGTTTTAAAAACCTGTAAACAAGAACAGAGGCATTGTTTTTCTATATACAGGCATGCACCCATATATTTACATACATATATATACACACACACACACACACACAAACGTGCCGGCATATTTAACAACTAAACAACATTTTTCATAACATATTCAAGTGTCAACCACAAACATCAAGATATAGAAGCAGATTCTAGTGGGTTTGCTCACCTATGAAAAAGAACAGAGAACCTGAAAGTGAATTTGATCTTGGAACTTGATTTTGGTCTACTTGATTCTGATTTGCTTTGATAAAACTAAGTTGAACCTAAAGCTTGCTTTAGGATTTAAAAGTTGGAAAGGTTGAACTTGAAACAGTTGAAGTTAATTTCGTATTCTTTCAGGTTGAACTTTGTTGAGTTGGATTTGCATGTTTATTATTTGATTTTCTTCTTGATTTAATGATCCTTGAAACTGAAGTTGATTTATGTTAATTCGAATTGTAACTTGAACCTGAAATGCTTTGGTCTCTGCTCATGAATCAGGTTTTGATTTTATTCTCAGGTTTTGGTTACTTTAGAAAATAAAAGATGAAGAAAGAATGGAAATGAGGTGATAATGTGTATATATAGGAATGTTTTTATTACTTTTTGAAAATAATAAGAAAATTAATATTTGACACTTGTTATATTTGCATGATACAGTAGTTATAAATGTTTAAATGTATTACACTTGTTAATTTCATGTATTAATTATCTTACACTTATCTTTTTATATAATCTTTATATTATAATATTTACATATGTAACTTACATGTATTTTAAATGTTTTTATATAATTTTTATATTGTATTTACTTTTAATTTTATATATATATGGTTCATATTTATATATATACAACTAAATTTAATACATACAAATTTTTTAAAAGAAAGAATGTAAGCCTTTCATTAAATCTTTTCAACTAAAGCTATTATACTTTTTAATAAATAAGTATTTATATATATATATATACAGTTTATATTTTTTTTTTAATTTTAATAAATACATTTCCTTTTATAAATATTTATATAACCTTAAAGAAAATGATTTTAAAAATTAATTAGTCATTAATAAATAAACACATGTGTATTATATATAAGTTTTTATAATATAGAACTTAACATAAATAGCTTTTAAAAATTATTATATTAAATCCAAAATATAACTTCCAAATATATATTGCAATTAGAAAATAATTTTTTATGGAGTATTTAAATCCAATTCATTTTCTAAGATATTTATTTTTGAATTTTAATTTTTAAATTCTATTTACGAACACATATCTTATTTGTTTTTGAAGAATTCAAATTAATTCACAATTTAATTCCAAAAATTATACTAATTACTAAATTAAATTTGGTTTAAAAACAGGATCATTATAGACTCCCTCCTTAAGAAAATTTCATCCCCAAAATTTGCTAGACTGGGAGACAAATAAAGAATATATGAACATATAGAAAGATAGAGAAATGGATTACCAAATCAAATCGAAATATCTATTCTATATTTGGAATAGATCAGAATATCATCAATAAATATGAGAACGAATTTATTCAATACTTTACGAAATACTCGGGTCAGAATACCCTAAAGTATGCATTAGTTTGTCCCTCTTCGGACTCGGATCCTCATAAGAAATCACAATAAAATTTCAAAGTTTGATTTTTAAGATTTAACTCGTCTATGGTTTGCTGGGAACTAAAACTATACATAGCTCCAGTGTTGAATAGAACTCTAACAATTTTATTATAAATAAGAAGATTATCTTTAAAAACTCCTTTAATTAATTAAGAAATGTGATGGTCTAGGCTTTGCAACAAAGGATTGAAATTGGATGATGATAATCAAAAGAGATTAAGGGAAAAAGTTGTTCCCGTTGTTACAGGATAATGGCCATTTGTAGTGGTATTCCCCTGTCCCCTACCTCGTCCTCTTCTTACACTCATTCTCACTATCTGTGAACAGTAAGAGAATTTACTGAGGCATACATACAAGATATCTTAGGGAATATACTCATTCTTGGGCATCTCTTACCCCATCTCTAATGAGTCACCTAATGAGTTATACTCCAAAGCTAAAGTTCTTACTCAACCTTTAGCTCTAATACCAAATGTGACGACCCGGAATTCAGCGCTCGAAAGTCGGCATTCGATACATCACCCGTATTCGAATGCCGGAGATTCAAACATTGGAGTCCGATTCGCCGGAGCTTATAACACATTAGGTGAAAACAACACAACGGAAACAAAGAAGAAATTTATTGATACACAAAAATTGATTACAACAATGATACAATATGAAGTGATCAACAATATCAGAGATATATACAATAGCGAAAAAACATAGCAGTGGAAAAAAACAGCAACAACAGCAGAAAGATAACAATATGGTCTTCAAGAGAGAGAGCTCAACCAAACTGCATCTTCATTTCCAAAGCTCCAAAGACTCCCAAAGACTTTCATATCCAAAACCAAAAGCTCAAAGAAATCCCAAACCCGAAGCGAGAACCCCATATCATGCTGGAATATAGCGAATGCGATCCGAAACCAAAGACTTCAAAGATTTCCAAAATCTACATCTACTATCCGACTAGCTGATAACGTGACTCTAGGCTGCCCATGTGGAAAATTATGGGCACCCAGAGTTTAGAAAGGGAACAATAAACTCCAGGTCTGTCATGAGACTGGTGTGAGCAAAAAAAACAGTTTTATTTGAACAAAAAGAAATAAAAATGAAATCCGTTATGATTTTTGGAAAATGAAATTACCATAAGGCCTCCCGCCACACACACAATGCAATCACATACTTGGGAGATATTTCTCCTTATGATTGTCAAACATGCTTGATACGTGAAAATCCTTTTGATATTATTATTAGTGCATAATGTGGAAAACATTTTGAAAGTATAATATAAATCTTAGCCAGCATACGTACAATTATACTATGCCTACTATACCTACCATGTTAGATGGTATGTTCTACAACTAAAACCGTATAAGACTCGTATTGAGTTATTGGATTTCCAACAAATGGCCAAGGTTAAAGAACTTCCTTCCCGAATGGGTACGCCTCTGGAGGGATGCCCCGAGAACCTAACCGGATCTCTGCCAACACAAGGCCGAGTTACCTCGGTAACTAAGTAACTAACTGTCACGAGTATGCCATCCCCGGTCGTCACCGACCTTTACCGAGGCCTCACTAACAAATTCCAACAACCACATAAATTAAATATCTGGGCTCCATACCATGATACCACTTTTTATCCAAAAGGAAATGCGCATACCCTAAGGGGCGCGACCCCCGTAACCTTGCCGCATCCTTCATGTTTCAACTATTTCCGTGGTGTGAGGTTCGATGAAGTCTGTTCCTATAAAACTACGCTTTTCACAAAATCCATGCTTCGATCAACCAATGATCAGCACTTAGCACGCCACATTACCAACTTGGGAACATATCACTAGTAACCATTAACTACATAACCTCTGAGTTCGTACATCTTAGAGAAGGGTGTTAAGCTAAGAGAATAAATTCTCCACCATAAACAGAAATGTATCTGATAGAAATCAGCTTTACAACTCAAAGTGTAACGTCAGACATACATCCATACAAGTCCATCCTGGGTCTGAATGGAATCGAAGGCATTTCTTCCAATTGTGGAAAGAAGCCCTTGCAAATTCGGATATTCACTAATCACGTCCGGACTCCCCGTCACATAGGGTAGTATAAATCTCTATACTTGGGCCACTCGGTGCAAAGACATTTGACAGGTAATCCTTTCATTTTCGAAAATACCCGGTCTTCAACCACCATCTTCAAATGCAATCCATTTCATCGTATCATTATTCGAAATGGGTTTTATGACTTAATGTCCTCTCCCGGCTTAACCGAATAATGAGCGCTTTATTTTTAAAAACATATTGATACAGTAGGATCTTATTTAAGTCGCAACTTATTTCCCAAAACCTTTCCTTTTGAATGGTTTAAACAAATTACCATTTTAATCTTTTAAACAAAAGATTCATCTTTAAGATCCTCTTCACTTTGAAACAAGGTTTACCAAATCTTTAACAAAGATTCATTCATAGCTTTCAAAACTATTTCCATTTCATAACTTGAAATCCTTTCAATAAAAACTAGAAATTCTTTCTTTATATGAAAGCTGTTATCATTAGAAAACAAAGGTCTTTCATTTCAGGAAAATCCAATTAAATTTTCTCAAGTGATAGCCTTTTGAAGTGTAAATTGGAAAATTGGCGAATTGCCGTACTCTCGGCAAGCTCTATTTGGGATAAATTTAAATTCCCAAAATAATTTATTTAAAATACTTTTAAAATGGTTTAAAATCTTTACAAGCTATATAATCCCTTTGAACCATAGTTTTCAAATAAACATATATATGTATATAGAATCCAACTTCAAAATCTTGAATTCAAATTCAAATTAAACTATTTTAATTTCAAAACTTTAACAAGCTATTCAAAATAATTTTAACTTCAAATCTCCTTTCATATTTAACCTAATTTCACCTCCAAACCATTTTGGATTCGAAATTCAGCTTTGAATTTCTTCCACCATTTTGAATAAAATAGTATTAAATTCAAAACACCTAGAACTTAACCAATTTCTCGTGAAATCCATATTTCTGTGTGTTTTGTCTAGGGGTTTTCACAGCCAACAATTAAAATATCAACCATTATAAATCCAAGCATAACAATATCAATAAGCGATATAATCCTATAACGCTTATCTTCATTCACAGATAAATATGTAAATTCATTACATATAAATAACTTACATTAATCACAGCTCAATCCAAAGCAATCATATCACATAATATTACATATCAGGGATATCAAACAATTCAAGGCATTCAATGTTATCAAATCATCCATAAGCAAGATTAATTAATAATATGATTTCTAATTAATTCAAATTTAAACCAAATAAGTTAATTACTTATGAATTAATTATTAAACCCTGCTTACTTAACATTAATTAATTATCCTTGAATTAATTACAATTAATTAATTAATCTTTAATTATTAATTAATTAATCTTTGATTACTTAATTATCCTTTAATTACTTACATTAAGTAATTATCCTTTAAGTAATTATCTTTTAATTACTTACAATAATTAAGCAACCATTAATTATTAATTATCTTTTAATTACTTAAATTAACTAATTAACCTTTAAGTAATTGTCTTTTAAGTAATTAATATCCTTAATTAATCACATAATAAATTAACCTTAAGTTAATTACATAATAAATTAACCCTTAATTAATTACGTTAAATAATTATCTTCCAATCATAAATTAATTAACCTTTAATTAACCACCTTAATTAATCAACCATTAATTAATTACATTAAGTAATTATCATCATTTTTGAAATTAATTTCGTTAAGAAATTACTCAAGACCTTAATTGATTAAAAAAATGAACCATTTATCTTAATTAATTTCTTAATTACAGTATTTAAATCTTATTAAATAAACTTTTGGAATTAATTTTCATAATATACAAATTAACTTAATACCTTTTAAGTTACTTAATAATTAAAGTCATTTCACCTTCTTTAATTAACTATTTAATTACATGATTTAAATTTATTTAAACAACTTAAGAATTAATTTAAAATAAAAGATATATGATAAAATACCTTAAACTTAATAAATTTAAAATAATTTATTTTAAACCTTTAATTAATTCCAAAACTAAAATAAAATATTTATTATTTTAAAAGAATTAACAAGAAAGTGTGCAAACTTGTTTTAATGAAAAAATTGTTTTATTTAAATTCCAAAATTGTTATAACATGAACCCAAGACCACTTTGGGTTCTCACTCGAGCCTAGAGCATTTTTTCCTGAGAAAACCCCAAGCCATCCTCTTTTTCTCTTTTTAACTTTATTTGTTTAAATTTTAAACTGTCGTAACCACCCACGAGCTACCCGTTAACCCACTCGAGCCAATACCCCACTTACCCGAGCTCTTCCCCGACATAATTCCATCTTTTCCCTTAATACAAAATCCAGATACAAACGTGCACATGTGCACGTGCACCGACAAACTGACCACCTCCGCTCCACACTTCGACCACATTAATCTCGACGACGACCCTCCCGATAAATCCGACCACGCAGGTTGACGAATCGATCTGGAAATCAAAATCGAGCGAGTCATGCTCCACCAAAACCCGACTCGATCATCGAAAACCACTCATGCCACCGCCAATATCCATCAGAAACCATGCCGATCTACCCAGAGCAGCGCCACTGACTCGAGCTTCGATCCCACCATCCCTGAACTATTCCGATCCACCTACGATACTACATCAACCAAATTTCTGACATCGACTAAAAACTAGGTTAAAAACCTACTTCACCGTCGACTGGCCACCTCGATCCACTATAAATCCATCCACCATTTTTCTTGGAACCCTTGACCTCTGAGCAAGCTATGGCCATGATCCCGAGACCCACCTCCACTCCGATCACTAGAATTTTCCAAAAAACCAATTTCAGTTCATCTCGCAATTTCTCCACGAATATAAAGTGAAAAATCATGATTTTTACATCAAAATTCATAATTTTCAAATACGAATTAGGTTATATACTCGAAACATGAAATTTAGATAATTTATTTTCTGACTTTAAATTGATCATTACTGTAATATCCAAATTTCAAAATATTTAATCAACATTTTCACTTGAATTTATTTTTAAAAAGATGTTACACACATACAAACATTTTTCATTCAGAGATCAAAGCCTAAAATTGTTTAGGTGAGATGATTTGAATTTTTTGAACAGGTTTTAAAAACCTGTAAACAAGAGCATAGGCATTGTTTTTCTATATACAGGCATGCACTCACATATTTACGTACATACATACATACATACATACATACATACATACATACATACATACATACATACATACATACATACATACATACATACATACTCACAAACATGCAGACATAGTTAACAACTAAACAACATTTTTCATAACATATTCAAGTGTCAACCACAAACTTCAAGATATAGAAGCAGATTCAAGTAGGTTTGCTCACCTGGGAAAAAGAACAGAGGAACTAAAAGTTGATTTGATCCTAGAACTTGATTTTGGTCTACTTCTTTCTGATTTGCTTTGATAAAACTGAGTTGAACCTAAAGCTTGCTTCAGGATTTAAAAGTTGGAAAGGTTGAACTTGAAATAGTTGAAGTTAATTTTGTATTCTTTCAGGTTGAACTTTGTTGAGATGAATATGCATGTTTGATATTTGATTTGCTTCTTGATTTAATGATCCTTTAAATTGAAGATGATTTATGTTAATTCGAATTGTAACTAGAAATTGAAATGCTTTGGCCTTTGCTCATGAATCAGGTTTTGATTTTATTCTTAGGTTTTGGTTTCTTTTTAAATTTAAAGATGAAGAAAAAATGGAAATGAGGTAATGATGTGTATATATAGGAATGTTTTTATTACATTTTGAAAATGAAAATAAAATTAATATTTGACACTTGTTATATTTGCATGATACAATAGTTACAAATGTTTAAATGTATTACACTTGTTAATTTCATGTATTAATTATCTTACACTTGTCTTTTTATATAATCTTTATATTATAATATTTACACATGTAACTTACATGTATTTTAAATGTTTTTATATAATTTTTATATTATATTTACTTTTTAATTTTACGTATATATATGTTTTATATTTATATATATATACAACTAAATTTAATACATACAATTTTTTTAAAAGAAAGAATGTAAACCTTTCATTACATATTTTTCAACTAAAGCTATTATACTTTTTAATAAATAAGTATTTATATATATAGTTTATATTATATTTTTGTTTTCAATTTTAATAAACAAATTTCCTTTTATAATATTTATATAACCTTAAAGAAAATGATTTTAAAAATTAATTATTCATTAATAAATAAACACATGTATATTATATATAAGTTTTTATAATATAGAACTTAACTTAAATAGCATTTAAAAATTATTATATTAAATTCAAAATATAACTTTCAATATATATTATAATTAAAAACAAATTTTTATAGAGTATTTAAATCCAATTTATTTTCTGTGATATTTATTTTTGAATTTTAAACTCAAAATTCTGTTTATGAACACATATCTTATTTATTTTTAAAGAATTAAAATTAATTCACAATTTAGTTTCAAAAATTACATTAATTACTAAATTAAATTTGTTTTAAAAAGGGAATCGTTACACTCGACCTCTTCTACCTATCGGTGCCCTCCGATCATCGATTGGTCGACGATCTGCCGTTAAATCCAAAACCCTAGCAATAGACGACTGAGAAAGATCATCGATTTCTAGACAAACGGAGCCTCAAATTGAAACTAGGGTTTGGGTTGTTTGCCATTGGAAATAGGAGATGAGATAAAATGTACGTACATATAATAGAAAATGAAAAGACTGCTAGGGTTTATAACAGCCTATGTGTTGGCAACGATGGATAAGAATGGATAGTACAGATTGAATTGGTCGAAATGATTACGCGAACTGAAAAGCCCATTTCGTTCTCAAAACGAAAATATGTCGTCCTATATATAGAAATATAGGTTTTCAATATTTTTAAATTTAATGGAACTGGTTCCAAATCCTAATTGCATTGTATATAGAAGTTAGCTTTCAAAATCAAGTTATATTCATTTAAATTCCATAAATCGATTTCTACGCGTTTCGAGCTTGCACGATCAAACGATAAGTCTAATCGCTACTTAACTAGAAATCCTATAATAATTCACTGTTACTGATCCGATGAAACTTGTTTCGTAGAACTCCGAGACAGTAACCAAAATGGAAAATTTTCATGTTAATTAAAATAATTATTTTTAAATTGATTTAATTATTTTCAGATTCAAATTTAAAAGTTAACAATTTCATCATTCTTGACTAACAGGAATTTATAATCTATTAAAATATATTTTCTATGTTAAATTCACTATATTAAATATTACACTAATTTCAGCGTTCAATTACAACTCTAATAAATCTCAGTTAATTATATTTTAATTCCAATCAAATTGTTGATTTCGATTTACACTCTTATTAATGAATTAACTATTACCTTATGAATATAATTATCATTAGTTTATATTTTATTACATTCATATTCTACAGTCATCATCGTAACTCATATAAACGACAATATTCAATTATACTAAATTCACATTGATTTCCAAATTATTTCAACGGATTAAATAATAAAGTAATAACTAAATTATTACACATTAGTAATTCAAACACATTACTAAGTCTATTGTTTTATAAACAAAAGCTAACAAATTGATGTACTAATTAATTTATTTCATATTCTATAATAAACCTATTTCAATTAATAATAAATAATTTCAACCTTAAATCCAACATTTAATTTATTTATTATTTATAATTATAACCAAATCAACTTTACAATTATTTTAATTGATTGAAATTACATTAAAATAGTTGTCAATAATATTCAAACAACATTATTAAATCATATTCTAATTATTTTTCTCATAAACAAATCATAAATTTTAATTTTTCACAATATTAAATTCCAAAATCTTATTTAATATAATATTTTAAATTACCAAAACTATAGGTCATTACATAATTAATCCCTAATTATTAATTAAATAATAATTAACTTAAATTAATTAACTAATTATAATTAACTTGATTGATTGACACTTAGGTATTAATTACCTTTATAACTAATGGTTGAATATTAATTATTAATTAATTAATCATTAAAATAAATAATTAATTAATTATATAACTATTTTTTGATTACTTGATTAAAGTTTCTGAAATACTTTGCAAAAAGAATGCTTAAGTAAAAACATTTTTCAGATTTTCCAAAACTAGTTCTTTTTACGAACTGCACTTATAGCGACTATCGCTATATGATCTGAAATTTCCAAACTAAATTTTTTATATCAGTAAGTTCCAAACTTCTTAACTTTTATATTTTAACCATTTTATAAACTTAGTAAAAGATTTTGGAAAACAAAGTAAGGTTTTCAGGACTTTGCATAACATTTGAAAAACATAAAATGAGTAAACAAGTTTTAATCCAAAGGCCTTCGACGTCGACTTAACTATCTCTAAATACTAACTCTTCTTTTACATACACAATATATGCGCAAGTATAACACATATACATGTCAGCACAACATACAACAAATCAAAATTCTAGCTTTCAACCTTACTAATATTTAACTTACATTCTTAAGTTAATGTTACACCTAAACACATAAGCATACAAAAAAGCAACATAATATACAACCAAATCAAGCTATGATTTAGAAACATGACATGCAACAAATTTAAACTTAGAAATTTTAAATAAATTCATGGGCTATACTCACCCAAAAGCTGCCAAACTACTTTGAACTTCCACTAGAACTTTAGATCAACCTAGATCCTAGCTTTGACTTTGATAAGAACAAGATTTGGTGGCCTTATATTGGCTTTATGGTTTGACCAAGGTATGGTGCACATGGCCCAAAGATGGTGGAGCTCGGCCTTGAAAGGTGGAGGGACTTTGGATTATCATCGAATTCACAAAAATCAAAACAAAAAATGGTCATAATCCAACTGATTTTTGGATAAGTTACTCATGAAAATGGAAACTTGTTAAAGAGAAAGTTCTTGAAAATTCTTTTCTCTATAGTTTTAAAAAAAGAACCACTCAATTTGGTTCATTTTTTAGGAAGATATAATCAAAAGAAGAAGAGGTATTTTTGGACTTGAAAATCAAAGTCCAAAAATGAGTCTGAAAAAAAAGGATTTGGACATGGCTAACCTCTAAATTTGTAAAAGCAATACACATAATTTTTTTAGCCACTAGAATTTTCTATGGTTTGAAAAAAAAGAAAACCTCCATTTAGATAAGATATGTGAAATATATGGTAGAAGAAAGAGGAGAAAAAATTGAAGAAATAAAAGGCATGTTTATAAGCAAAAAATAAAGTAAATTACCTTAATGCCCTTGTTCCTTTACTCTCTATCTCCTCTTGCCACATCATCATGCCAACTCATCTTCACGTACCTCATCCCATAAGCTTGTCCCTCCTTTTCTTTGCTTAGCCAATATGTTTTTAATGCCAAATGTACTTTATGCTTACATATGTAATTAAGGAATCTTATAATTTAAGTTTACAAAACAAATATGGTTATGTTTCACATCATCCATGTATAATAACTAAAGTATATATATGTACACACACGCATTAATACATAAGTATCCTATTAATTATAAATGTATGTGAATATTTATACTCTAGGACTTACAATGTTTCCGACAAATTTTATTCAGAAAAAAGTCGAAAATTCAAAAAACAAATTCCGGCCACATTTTCGATTTTTCTTCGAACTATATAATTTTTAAACAAATTTGGAAAATATTTTACCATCGTTATTTATTATTTAAAAGAGTTTTATTTTAATTATAAAATCTATTATTTGAATATTTAAAATTAATTACATATTCGTAAATCAAAATAGTAAAATTCTACATCGTTACATTTACCCTATAGAATTTGGGACTAACCTTGCATCATCGTAATTACTATATTATAGTGATGTCTCACATTAGCCCCAAAGTTACATTGTTGTAACCAGATTAGCTGAGCAGACCTTCGTGTGCTTTTGACAGACCTTACATCCTTATAAGGTAATCGTAATTTGTATGCATTCTACATATATTATTACGCATCTCACCATTTCCATAATCAAGGCCTTATAAGAGATCTTTCTTATTATACCTTTAACATTAATTACTTGCCTAAGATGGATTTAATAAAATTAATAACCTATTAGCTATACAATTATACATTAGTTATGCTAATATATATTTATATATAGATACGTGCCTAGTAATTTTTAATCATGTGGAATTTGTGCCCTAAACTAGCATTTAAATGTCAACTCTTTCGACAATTATACAAGTCTCATTCCATATTATCAACAATGCCAAAATTCTAATATTCATATCTAAGAATTCTAATCAATAGATTTGTATACAATAAAAATTTAAGCTCAGCTTTTTACATTAAAATAATGAAATATATCGATAATAGAAACTTACAATTTTAATTTTTTGCTCTGTTCAAATCCTTTTTCATACAAAAATAAACAAAGGAATTTCCATTTAATTTAATTTAATTTAATTCATACCCTCCATCATCCTTTCATTCTTCTCATATTTGAGAGACATATTGAAAACCGAAAACACAAAATTCATTTTTAAACCCTACATAACCTAAGATTTCCACTCATAGTATATTCTTAGCTTTACCTCTTTTGGATTTGACATGCCTTTAACTGTCTCTTCCAGATCTCTTCTTTATCATACATATATACAATAAGGGATTTGCATATATACGTTAGATTCAGAAAATTGAAGAATATGTTGGAAAAATAAATGGAAAACCAAATTGATATATAGGATTTCTTTCTTGAAACCCTAATGGAGTTTTTTTTGAATTTATGAAGAGACAAACTAATAGAGCTTTGCTAGAGTCCCAAATATTTTGCAAATAAAAGTTAGAGGATATGCTCCTATTTATAGTAGTTGAAATGCACCGAACTATCAGATTAAGGTCAGTTAAAAATAATAGAATCCGGTATGTTAATTATCTAAAAACCTTAGGCGCCACTCAGTAGCATATGTCGACTTTTGCTACCCTGATCGACCGATCTAAGGGGAGCTATTGACCTCTACATGCTATTTTGGGAAGATTTTGTGCCATGTCATTTTAATTTATTTTCTTTCTTAATTATTATTTAATGTTAATTTTAACATTTACTTAACCCCCAAGTCTAATCACTATTAACTTTCAAATTTCAAATTTAAGTATTATTTAATTATTTGAATTTTAATTCTTTTTAAGTTATTTGAAATTTAGAAACTTTAAACGTTCATAACTTTTTCGTTTGAGCTCCATTTTCAGAATATTATATATGGACATTGATTAGAATTTTTCCACGAATGCAACGACATAACTTTCTTGGTCAAATTTTTAATTTTGCAAAATTTCTGTATTTAATCTTATCTTATTTAACTAAATTATCCATTTTATTTATTTCTTATTAATTTTTACAAGGTATTACAGTGTCTACCCTTGAGACTTAGCTTAGTGGTTTCCATACTACCAACTAAATGCTATCTTCTAAGGACAAGACAATCACAGTCTTATTGGAGTTAGAAACAGAAAGATCTCAGAAGTTGGAAAAATCGTCGAGAAACATTGGAATTGGAGGAGAGAGCAAAATCTTTGGAACATGAGCTTTCTCGAATCCAATCAAAAACTATACTCTTAGAACATCCTTAGCAAAAGTTCCCGATTTAATGAAGGATTTGGACAAAATGAACCTTATTGTTGGCAAGTTCAAATCATCCATTCATGCCATTCAATCTAAGATATCCTCTTTTTTGATCGATCTCCTCCCTCAATGGAAAGAACAATTTGCTGAAATAGTTTTGTTTGCTACTTATAAAGACAACATCGACTGATGCCTAGTCATGGCTTTTACTTCATTTTGTGGGTCAGTGGTGGATTACAAGGAGAGATTTCACATTTTATTGGGGCATATTCCCCGTTATTACTCCGAGGTCATAGGAGAAGATGTTATTGACCCCATCAAGTCTTAGGCTTTTGATGACATACCAATGGGTGATGATGATGATGGGGAACGAAGGAGCTGACGAAGCCAATAAAGAGGGTGATGACGATGCTGATGAAGATGATGATGAGAATGATGGTGGAGATGGCATTTTAGGAAGGATTTTCTAGGAGGAGATGGGATTGGTGACCTAGGTCAAGGTGGAATTGGAGTTTATGGAGGTCCAACTTATACGTCAGACATCACTGAACTACTAATGGTATGGATAAAATCTCTCCTTCTAGATCTTCTCTTTCTAAATCAATGCCTTTTGAGTTTGGCGAGATTTGCCAAACTCTTACCGAGGCTCAATCTCCTCTTGAAACTTAAACTCTTTGCGATGGTTGAAAACTATTAACATGGGAAATTTTCTCTTTTTACTTGCTATTTATGTTTAAGTGCATAATTGAAAACTGCTAACATGATTCAATCATTAACATAGAAAAATGTATAGAAATTAAGTAGAGATTATCATAGACAAAAAGAAAAAGGAAATCATAAGACCTAACCGGGAAGGAAAATGGCTACATATTGACCCAAAAAATGGATCAACACCCTGGATTTAGTATGAAATCACTAGCCTTGTTTACTAAGGAAAATAAAATAGAGACAAGAAAAAATAACTTGTAGATAAAGTAAAAAAGACAAGAGATTTTTATAGTGGTTTGGCTGTTAACGAAGCATACATCCACTTTATAACTTTTTTTATTGGCTAGTACAATTACAAGTTGAATATGATTACAATTTGATTAAATCTTTTAAGTTAGATCAAGTCACCAATGTCAGAGTTCACTGAAGAATCATAGAGAACCCTTTAGATGACTGTTATATGGGAGGAGATGAGTTAAGAATAGTTTCTGCAGAGTCTTAGTAGCCAGTCCAGAAGATCCTCCTTATGTTGACGGTAGAATTGTATTAATAGGAGATGGAGAGCACTTGAGCTAAAGCCGCATTGTTAAAGACTTACATTCGAAGGTACGAAGGCACCCGAGAAATTCTAAGACGAGCCGACCCAATATGATGGATCGCTAGCGATCCATAGGTCATGGATCGATAGCGATCCATGGCCTTTAAGAAATTTTGGCTCATTTATTTTTGATCAAGTTTTATGCCCTGCTTAGATGCTTTCCATGTAATTTCACGACTGGATGCTTTGCTTTGATGTGATTCATGTACTGATTGCGTTGAACTATTGGTGAAATCAACTGAATACTCACTTATCTAACTAGCTTGGAATTCCATCAAACTTAGCAGACATTCCTAGAAAACTTATTAAGTCATAGTGCAAGAGGATAGGAGGATCTAGGAGCGACCCATATGGATCGCTAACGATCCATCTCCTTGGGAAAATTTTGACTTCTTTTTCCTTAAGTTTTTCTTGGTTCATTCTTCTAGTTCTTTTGGTTGTTTCTTGAGTTGTTCTGACTCAACGTAGATGTTCTAACTTCCTTTGAATTCCGTTAGGTCAAAAACCTCGATAACATTTGCCTTCCAAAGTTTGCTTTCGTTGGAAACAAGGTGTGCTCTAGAAGTTATTGCTTTTGAGTTCCCGGTTAATGAGGTTTGAGTGTTCGTATTGAGGCCATCATGCAAGTTTGGCTCTGGTTATTCAGCCAAATGTTGAATTCTGATGGGAATCATCACACCTCATAACAATGAATCAATTTCAATCCCATAATTTTCAAGAGGCTTATAAAAGAAACTTAGATCATGCTTGGTGAATTGGGAAAATTTTGGTCGTTTTTGTATGGACCGCTAGCAATCCAAGGACTTAGCGTATTTTTTCTTTGTGCAATGTTCTATTTAATATATTCAAGCCGACTTATTTTCCTTCATATTTTCATTCAATGATTCGAGCCACTTTTCCAGCGACACGGCCTAAATCCAACTAAACCCTAATTCTACTCGTGCCATCGCCATTATTGGCCATCCATGGCCAAAGCTTCCTACCGTCGACTTTGCCTCACCTTTCCGCCATTTTGGGCCAACCTTTTAACACCCAAAACTTCATCAATTTGGATCGCCATCGACCTACCTACCTTAGATTGCCGTCGACTTAAAACTTGTCCATTCTTGCCCTTTGATTTTTTACTTAAGGTGGGTGGTGTAGAATTTGGTATTCATTTTGCAATTTGGTGATGAGGTTTGATTAGTGGTGATCTTTATGGAGAATTCGAGTTGATTATGATTTTGTGGAAGAAGATAGTAAATCGAGCCTTGAATTCTTCATGGAACGATACTTGGCTTTACCCTGGTGCTTGACATGCTTTGTTATCTTTGTTAACAGAATCAGAACTGACTTGCACTGAGTTACGTTGTTAATCCGACATGACGTATTGTGAATTGATTTTTGTTCTTCTGAGGGGTGATAACAGCTTAAGGTAGCATCTCGCACGTAGCTTATATTATTATCACCTTCTGGAGAGTTCGGATTGGTACCGTTATTGTACACGTGGTATATCTAAAATGGGAAGAGCTTCCCACGTCGCTTCGGATAGCGGATCCATTATCGATCATTGATAAATAGTGGGTAAGTTTAGGGGGAATAACTTCTATAAATGATATGAGAAGCCCTTTTCTTTCTTTACTATGAGTGAACTATCTACACAGGATAGAGCATTCGTAGTATTTTAGACACCAAGCTCATCTCACATAGATAACACACTGCACTTGCCCGAGTCAATGCTTGAAATGCGATGTACCGGCATAATCGATACTTTTTCAGAGTTCAAGTGTCGTAGAGGGACTCTTAGTTAAAGATAGAATTACCCGACCACATTAGATGCAATTTCTGTTGTATAGAATGAAGCACCCGTCCTCTCGCTATAAGTCCATTGGAGAAATTCCATGCACTTTCAGAAGCCGAATTATCATCCATTGTGCCTACATCTACAGTCCAGCGAGTTAAGTACAGTCAGCTGGTTTCAGTTAGTCCGAATGTAGATCGGACTCCTCCAAATTTCAAAGTTCTACTTAATCCCTCGAAGAGAGCTTCCTTCATAATCTCCACTAAATTTTTACATAACATTTGCTTACAACACGACATTTCGGACGATGATGTGCACCTTCTGTCGAAGAACGAGTTTTCATATATGCCGCCTTCGGGGTATACTGCTTGCCACCGGTATATGTCCTTAAATGGCATGTTACCCCCCTTCAATAACTTCTTGAAAAGAAACTCTTCTAAACTTGGGAATTGCACTATTTCAAATTCATCCTAATGGGTACGCGATCTTGACCTTCACATCCTGTTTATGCGGACATTTAATCATGCATCGAGTTTCGATGAGTTGAGATATTTTATTTCATTCAAGAAGAGAGATAAGTGTCCATCCCTTGTCGTCATCGGGGCCCAACAAAACCCCAAGATCGTGCTACAGCTTCAAAGCAATCTATCTCCATTCAAAACCTAGTATTTCTTTGTTAGGTGTCCTAAGGAATTTAACCGCCTTTGGACAATGGGGGGTAAGATATCTCTTTTAGTTATTGAGTTTTGATACATCACTATGGGATTTCTGATAGATTAAATAGTTCTTATAGTTATTTCGAAGCCAAATGAAGATCCATCACTCGATCTGCTTTTTCATACTCTAAAGGCCATAGACGCCTAGGAGAGATCAATCAAATTTTTGTTAACAGATGAGAATTTGCTTCAATATGGGCTGTTGCATCCTGAGAGATCCATTGTGGCCATCGATGTCCCATCTCCTTCTCGTTCCATAATGCGAGCATGTACCACTTCTTCATCACACGGCTCCAAAGAGGGCGATCTCCTAAAAAATGAAGGTCCTTCTGGTGAGCCAACTGAAGAAATTCATGAAGGAAGGGGTGTTACAACTAAAGCTAGTTGCCTGGTCAGAATGCCTCTAATTTTGGAGGAAGAGAAGAAGAATTCAAGCAGTGTGAGGGCAAGGTTGTAGTGGCAATAGAAAAGGAGGAGGGTGAAGTTGAGGGCAGCAGCAGTTATGATTCCTCCTCCAATAATTTGAATTCGATGCAAGTTCCGGCGATGGAGACTTTGAATTGTGCAAAGACACTCTAGGAATGAGTATCGTTCTCCCGGATTTGCCTCCTCGAGAGATTCACGATAAAAATGCTCCCCCAGCAGCTAAGCAACTTTAGGATTCCCGGCTTAAAGAAACCGATATTGACTTTGGGGATTTGAGCAATGTTTATATAGATATCGATGAATTCATGGAAGAAGATTTCGAATTTGAGGGATCGTCTCCTCACCTCGGTCATACTGTTTCTAGAGTTAGCCTGATTTCTACCACGATGGCTTTCCGATCTTGTTGTTGATGTCCTTTTAGGCTGCCTAAGACATATTACATATTTCACTAGGGTCACATTCACTTACACATGCATTATTTAGGTTTATTTCTTGTTGCTAAAGCTCTTTATTTATTCTTCATATCTGGTACAATGGGAGGCCATGGAATTTATGAGAATCTTGAACAAATCACTGATTTGCAACGTCGGTCAAGATGGTCTTTAGCCGCCGCCAGAATTATGAAACTAAAGAAGGATGGAGAAAGTGGAAAGACTTGGAAGCCGAAGCACGTCGCCAGGATGACATAGAACGAAGTAGGGTTTATAAGAGTGGCTAAGAGAAGAGAAAAACTCATAACGACCGAGAAGAGCCACCCAAGAAGCCAAAGGTAGATCGCGGTTCTCATCCCTCTAAGCATTAAACTTTTGCCTCAGCCGCAATCTTTGCCTGACTTGAAGTTCCGACTTCCACTATCTAAGTTTCATATTCATCCCATCAATCCATGTAGTGCCCGCATATGGTCCTACATGTCCTCACAAGAGGCCGACTTATATTCTTTCATACAGTTCCCCTAAACTTGAAGCTACACTCCCTAGGTGGTTTCTAAAGGAAGTTAAGTTTGACCATGACCTACACCAAATTCGCAAAGGTTCCTATGTACCCCATCTTCAGGCGATTCAAAGTGATTTAGATTAACTTGAGTGGTGGGAAAAGTTATGCAAACATGTGGTGCCCGCATATGGTCCTACACGTCCTCGCAAGAGGCCGACTTATATTCTTTCATACAGTTCCCTAGACTTGAAGCTACACTCCCTAGGTGGTTTCTAAAGGAAGTTAAGTTTGACCACGACCTACACCCAATTCGCAAAGGTTCCTATGTGCCCCATCTTCAGGCGATTCAAAGTGATTTAGATCAACCTGAGTAATGGGAAAAGTTATGCAAACAGCTGGAAGACACGAGCCACAATAATTATCAAGTGATCCTCTCCTTTGAATCAGAGAAAGATGATTATGAGAGGGCGTTAGCGGAACATGATGCTAGAATCGAGCGATTAACACAAGAGAAGGACACTACATTCTGAGAGAGTAAGAACAGAGCTTGCTTGCTGAAGGAACCGAAAGAGGCCCATGCAAAAATAGAGATCATATTCCAAGATGAAATCATGAAGGCCCACGTGGATGACGTTAAGCTAAAAGAGAAGCTTAAAGCCCATGACGTCATCTTGAAGCTTGGAAGAAAACAACCGCTGATCTTAATGAAGTTGTTGGATCCTATAAAAAGACAATTGTTGATTACATTAGAATTATGGAATCTCGTGACAAGACCATTTCTGATCAAGCTTAAATGATTTCTTCGCTCCATGAAAAGGTCACACGGCTTAGCATCGAGAAGACACTAGTTAGACTTCAGAAGGTCACCGTAAAAGTGAATTATTTGGAGTTGCAGGATACTTTAGAAAAGACAGAGAAGATGGATGATACCATCTTAAATTTCAATGTTAACTCCTTGCTGCATCATGGGAGCCTCACCTATCTGGGTCCCAAATTCTCATGTACTCTTACTATGGTTTGGGAAGAAATCCTGGCCTATTTCTGAGAGAATGGGGATGTATATACCGATTAATATTTGGAGGATGCCTGCCTCTATGAAAAATTGAAGAAAGCTCTAATAGAGGGTCGAGAGATCATTCAAATTGAGAGGGAATAGGAGGCTGACGATTCTACTATGACTGCAACTACCAAAACATAGCAAGAGCCTTTCATTTTTGGGCCCGGCGAATCATCAAAACAGCCTCGCGATCAGTTGGCGAGTTCGGCCAGCGTTGCCCTGTCGTCTGGCCCTCCACGAGCTGTCCCTGAAACTTCTGGTGGCCCTGGAATTTCTTTAAAGATCGTGTAGCCATCAAAAGTTGGAGAAGATGGGGAATATGAGATTGAAATTCTCATCCATTCCTTTGATGCAGGTAACCTTCTTGTTTCCCTTAAGTTTGAGAATTTTCAACTCACGCAGCAAGAACAAGATGAACTTAATGCTTTCAGTTTTGTTCTTATAGGTTTGTCTTCTTTACAGACCTGTTGATTTCTTCGATGCCTGGACTTGCCGCTATTTCAACCACCTCGAGGCTTGTTTCTATAGCTGCTCTGATTGCTGCACCTGTGTCTGGCTCACAACCAGGGCTGAAATCCAAGAAGATTGTTGCATTGCACGACCTAGATGACCCTTCCATACCTTTGAAGAGCAATTTCATAGCAACTGAAGCTCGAGAGAAGGAGGACTAAATTGGCCAGCTACATAAATTTGAACAGAAAATGGTGGCCATTAAGAAGGAAAAGGTCGAGGAGAGAAAATCTTTTAGGTCCTCCCGTAAATCCCGAAAGCACAAGACCATGGGTGAGTCTTACAAGAAGGTCGAAGAGTAGTGAGGAGATGCCAATGCTGAGGAGATAGTTGATATTTCAAGCAGCGACGCTACTCTTGGTAGGGATTCTGAGGGGAAGAAGAAACTTCTAACTAAAAGTGGGAAGGGAAGCGACATAAAGAAGTATTGACAGGCTCGGGTAACAATGGAGCCAGTTTTTAAGACATTCTATTTCGTTTGATACATGTTTTGTTCAGGTGAAGAGTCTACACTTATTGCTTTGATTGTTGTAGCATCTGCATTTTTCTTTTTGTTGGTCGATATTATATAGGTATGGCCCCCACATTTTGACTTTGTACAGAAAATTCTATGAGTAATACAATGTTGACATTTTAATTGTAACTTTATCTATCTACCCAACTGCATTTCATGCACTTATGCCAATTTTATTTACTGCTATTTTATCTTATCCTTTAATCACTGCCAAAATTCTTTGTTTAGAGAACAAAACCGTGAAATACTTGGATTTTATGGTGTCGATGTGTGTGCTTCCCTATTCATTGGGTTATTTACTTCAAACACTTGAAAAATGACTGGTGGATAGAGCTGATTTTGCGGATGTCTGTAACCGGACTTGGTTTTCTCTTACTATCTTCAAGAACTCGTGATTTGAACACCTTGATCCCAGAGATATTGGTGGTCAACGATTGGAATTTTCTATCGATTCCTAGTAGTTTGACATTACTGGATTTCCAGACCATTACTCTTGGGTGTGGATTGATTCTTGTTGGTCTTGCAATAGATGAGTTTCCCCAGCAATGCCGGTACTTAAGAGTGGTATGGCTTATGAGATGTTCGGTTTTTGCGATCGATATGAATTATTGATCCGGAATAGTTTGGAATTCCTCGATGTTACCATTCTTCAAGCAATATGAGGATGCGTGGCTCAAAAAGTAATCCACGGCTTATGGGGATGCGTGGCTTTTAGGGTTGTGCTTGCCTGGATGTGGTTCCACAATTCAAGATGCAGTCTGCGGCTTACGAGCATAGCTTTTATTTGGGCCTTGTTGGCATCCTCGGAGTAATACCGGTTCTTAGAAGGCGAGGATTTGGTTTCGATGATCTAACGGTTTGAGTCAATTTGCTTCCATCAACTCGACGGGTAAGTGTCATACTTGAGCATGGTTCCACTATCTCAAGCAGCGATCGGATGATTTTGAATCGATTTGACCCCGTCGACTCGGCTAGTTACTTTTGTGAACACAGTTTTATTGATTCAGAAAGCAAAGAAATATTATTAATGAAAGTTGGGAAAGTTTTTCTTATTTACCACGCCTTCGGTATTCCGGGATGGCTTGTTTGCTGGAAATAGGAAATACATAAGATAATCTTAGGTAAAGTAACAACGTAGTGATTTACTGTTCCATGTTGGGGGAATTTGGATTTCGTCAATGGTTGTCAGCTTAAATGTGCCATCCCCTAGATTTTGACCAATCACATAGGGCCCTTCTCAATTTGGTCCAAGAGTACCTGGCATAGGATAGACCCTTTTAAGAACAAGGTCTCCCACTTCGAAGGTGCTATTATGAACTTTGGAGTTGAAGTACTATGCGACCCTTTTTTAGTGAGCGGGAGCTCTTAATTCGGCTTCCTCCCTCTTCTCATTGACCATATCGAGTGACTCAAGTAGGAGTTGTTCGTTCTTCCTTTGATTGAAGTTTCGCCTTCGGTGAGACGGAACTTCTAGCTCACTGGGATCCTTGCTTCCGAACCAAATGCTAGGGCGAACTGAGAGTGCCCAGTATAAAGATGAGAAAAGGAATCCATAGCACGAGTGGAAGTTTATCGACCCAATTGCCTTTTGCTTTAGTTAGTCGTTTTTTTTAATGGTGGACCTGATAATCTAATTTACTACTTCCACTTGCCCGTTTGCTTGGATATATGCAACAGTGGATCTTGATTCAGAAGCGTTTGAAAAAGTTTTAAACTCAGCGCTTTTGAATTGAGTCCCATTATTCATGATGAGTTTCTGCGGCACACCAAACCTACAAATAATATTTTTAGTAACAAAGTTAACGGTTTTCTTTATGGTAATAGTGGACAGCGGTTCCACTTTTTCCCACTTGGTGAAATTGTCAACAGCAACAATTTGGCTCCTCCTTTAGCCATTGGTAATGCACTAATCAAATCGATTCCTTGGATTGCGAACGACCATAGGCTGACCATTTGTGTTAGCTCTATTTGGGGGTTCTTTTAATCTTGCTAGATCTTTAGCAAAGATCGCACCTTCTGGTGCAATCTATTGCATCGTAGTTCAATGCCCAAAAGTACACATACCCAAGAACCTTCTTTGCAAAGGTTTGCCCCCCGTTATGATCTCCATAGTCACCATTATGAATTTCTTTTAGAATCCTTCAAGCTTTGTCATTGGTCACACATTTGAGAAAGGGGCAGAGAATCCCCTCTGATATAGTATCTCATCGTGCATTACAAATCACAAGGCCTTTCGGAGAAGCTTTTTTCACTGGTTCCTATCCATGGGGAGAGCTCCTATGAGTAGGTAATCTTAAATCGACGTCATCCATGTCTTTAGTTCCTTGGTTGTCTCAAAAATCCAGTGGATTTTTCCATTTCACTTATGCTTGGAGTAGTTAGGGTCTCAACTGGGACTAGCTCCAATGACTGAGCTTCTGCGAAACTGGTTTGTTTGACCAAATAATCCGCCTTCATATTCTGCGTCCTCGGGACATGAGTTCGTAATGCTCAAAGTCGTTCTGCAGTTCCTGTACTTTAGATAGAAACAGGGCGAGGTTCTTCCCCCA
The DNA here is from genome assembly GCA_030765085.1 of Allium cepa. Classification (NCBI taxonomy): domain Eukaryota; kingdom Viridiplantae; phylum Streptophyta; class Magnoliopsida; order Asparagales; family Amaryllidaceae; genus Allium; species Allium cepa. The sequence continues at coordinate 454,297,470 of CM060939.1, read as the reverse complement.
GGCCAGGTATTCTCCTTTCATCTGATAGACGACTAGGTGAGAGTTACTGTAGATGTGTATGCATTTTATCTCGAGTTCCCTCACAATCTTTAGCCCAGCTATCAATGCTTCGTATTCTGCCTCATTATTTGTTGTAGGGAATCCCAAGTGCAAGGCATAGCAAACGGATCACCTTTCGGGAATCTCGAGCACTACCTCTTCTCCTGAGCTTGTTAGATACACCATCGATGAACAGCTTCCAATGTTTCTCCACCTATGGAGTCATTCCTTCCTCACTATCTCATATTGTAAATTTGGCAATAAAATCTGCCAGCGCTTGGCCGTTGATCGCCATTTGAGGATGGTATGTGATTTCATACTGACTCGGTTCGATGTTCCATTTGAAAAGCTATCAAAGGTCTCGAGGCGGTATAACACTTCCTTCAATGGTTAATCTGTTAGCACTTTAATAGGATGTGCTTGGAAGTATGGTCGTAATTTTTTAGACATGATCAAGAGGCAAGATGCCAGTTTCTTCAATTTAGGATAGTTCTTTTTTGCTCCAGTGAACCGTTTATTGATGTAATATATGGGGTCGTTGATCTTGGCTTGTTTTTGTACGAGCGCGGTACTCAATGCATTCAGTGAGACTGCTAAATAGATGTACACATCTTCTTCTACTGGCTTAGACAAGATTGGTAGGGTTCCCATATGTCACAGCAGCTCTTCAAATGCTGTTTGACAAGCTTGATTCCATTTGAAGTTTTTCTTTCTCATCTTTAGCATGTCAAAGAATGATATACATTTGTCAGTCACTTTTGAGATAAATCGGCCCAGTGCTGCCACCTTTCCATTCAAGCATTGTAACTCTTTCCTGTTCCTCGAGACCTTGACTTCAAAGCAGTTATTTGCTCGAGATTTGCTTCGATGCCTCTGGTGCTCATGATAAACTTAAGTGGATTGAACTTCATTCCATATTCGCGAAGTATTTCGAACATTTCAGCTAGGTCGTCAAAGTGATTTGCAGCTATGCGTGATTTAACCAATGTGTCATCTACATGCATTATCTTCCGAATCTGACTCTTAAACATGGCGTTTACTAGTCACTGGAAAGTTTCCCCAGCATTTTTTATCCAAATGGAATTGCTTTATAGAAGTATAGTCCCAAATGAGTAATGATACTAGCAGTTTCTTGATCCAGTTCATGCATCATGATCTGGCTGTACCCAAGTTATGCATCCGTAAATGGTAGCAATTCATGTCTAGCCATCCCATCCATAAGAAGTTTGATTCTTGGAAGAGGAAAGCTGTCCTTCGGGCAAGCTTTGTTCAAATCTGAATAGTGAATAAAGGTTTGCCATTTCCCATTGGACTTCTTGACCCAGACCGGATTAGATACCCATTCAGGTTAAGTTGCATTATGGATAAACCCATTCGCCAGTAGCTTGTTCACTTCTTTTCTTAGCACTTTGGACCGCTTAGGCCCTACGTCGTGCCTTTTCTACTTCACGGACGTGTAATTAGGATCAATGTTAAGTGCATAGTCTATCTCTGGCGAGACCCCACATTTATCGGAATGAGTCCAAGCGAATACATCTTGATTGGCATGAAGAAATTTGATGAGCTCTAGTCACATCCTGTTTCCAAGATGTGATCCAGTTATAAGGACCCATGTAGGATCATCCATATCAACTGGGACACACACCGCCAATTCTGCCAGTGCTGCCCATTCCTCTCCTAAACTCTTCTTTCTAATGCCCAAAGCCTTATCGAATCGGCTATGGTCCCTAAGCCAGAGGCGACTCCATAGTTTCTATTCAGTAGGTTTACGAATGTGGAGAGTTCTCCCCACATTCTTCCCATTTTATTTTCTTTTAGATTCGCGTAGTTTCATGATATAACATTCCCTAGTGGCACTTTGGCCTCCCTTGGACGCCCCGACTCCATTTTTCATTGGAAATTTCATAGTTAGACACCATTGAGCTAAAAAAATTCTAAAGTTTGCCAAGGCGGGTCTCCCTAAAATGGCACTGTAAGAGGACATCTCGTCTATGATCACAAAGGTTTGGACAAGGGCGACCCTTCAATTGCCTTCTTCGAGTTCTATGAGTAAGTCGATTGTTCCGATGGGTTGCTTGGGTTCACCGGTGAATCCCTGAATCTTTGTTCGGCAGGAAGATACATTTTTCATATCGATCTTCAAAGGTGAACTTGAAAAGGATATTCACAGAACTGCCGATGACTACTAATACTCGTCGGACCATGGCAGGACTGATTCCTACTGTCACAACCATAAGGTCGAGAGTTGGAACTTCTAATCCCTTAGCATCTTGATTCTGGAATACTATGTCGTCGTTTAGGGTTCTCTATTGCATACCATGTCTTCCATCTTCGATCATGAAACATGCATATTTCAGAGCGTGCTTTAATGAGCTTGCATACTGCTCCATTTCTCCCAAACTCTTCAGCATAGAATGAGGCCTTCCATATATTGTTCCAATGATGAGTTTCTGGTCAGTCCGTCTAGGTCCCTCTTTGCTAGTTCCAGCCTGGTTTCCTGGGTCTCTAGGAGCTTGGGGCACTACATGTTGGTCAGGATTTAGTGGTTTCCTCGCATACTTCTGAAGCTTGTTTTCCCGAATCAACTCCTCAATCTAGTTCTTTAGGTGACGAAACTCATTCGCGTTGTGGCCATCTATCACATGGAAGTGGCAGTACTTTTTGGAACGTCTCTGCTATTTGGTTGCTTCCTTTGTAGGCGGCTTCTTATATACTTCCATCCTCTGTGTCACTAGATATATGTTTTTTGGAGTATCATTGAGCGGGGTTTATTCTTTAGGCTGCAAACCTTTGAGTCGCTTGCTACTTCTATTTCACTTATTAGTACTTTGGTTCTTTCTTTTTCGATTCCCATTTTTTCCTATGTTCCCTTCAAAGGTCCCAAAGGTGTTTATATCATGATTCATCACAATAGCATTCTGCCCAACATTAGTCGGCTGAAGGTTAGCAGTTTTCCTTTCCAATTCCTATGCCTCTTCCAATCTCAAGTACTGGCTTGCCTTTCGGTTGAAGTCCTTCTTAGTGATGGGTTGTTTCATTTTAATCCATTTCCCAAATTCAGTCTCGGGGTGGATTGCACAGACTAAGGCCATAAAAACCATATTCTCAATAGGATTACTTACTACAATTATTGCAGTACTGAACCGATTCATGAAAAACTTCAGAGATTCGTTCTATCCCTGGTATAGGCAGGACATGGACATCACATCTTTTGGCTGTGCCGTGTGAAGTCTAAATTGTTTAATGAATCTTGTTGATAATTGATTGAAGGTAGGGAAGGATTTTGGCGGAAGCCTGGTGAACCACATGGAAGCAATTCGTACCAAAAAAATGGGAAGCATCTATATCGAAAGACATCTGAAGCATTCGCTCCGTCCGTGTAACAATTATACTTATATAAGTGGGGTTTGGGTATCTTGTTCCGTCATAAGATGGAATAGCCGGCATAGTGAACTTTTAAGGGTACCGTTCATTCAAAATCTCATCAGTGAAAGGAGCCCGACTCAGAACGGATCACCATTCATTATTCATTCCATCCATACTTTCATCCATTTGTCGTTTGACCATGTCCGTGATATATGCCTAAGATGTTCGGTAATCCGAGGGACGGTTGTCAGTAACTACACTGAGTGTTTGGCTTATCTTGGTGAGTGGGCAAAAGCCTAGGCTCTTCTGTCTTCGGGAGAGTCACTCCGTCGGGGTTCCACTAACTTACGGTTGGTTTGATGAGGGTAGTTTGGATCTCCTGGCGTTATTGAATGCATTGGTATTTCCTTCCAATTTATCATCATCAAGTCGCTCACCATCTTCTGAGTCGGAAAGGTCAATGACTATATCCTCTTGTGAAGTTTTCGCCCCTAAATTTAAGTTCGTAGCTGGTTTCCTCACAGTTGGTGGAGTGCTTTTGTTTCCTTCCATGTTGATTCCCATGGTCCCACCTATCACTCCTTCCTCCGGCTTCTTCTCATTTGTCCCGTTTAGGCTAGAAAAAGGAAAAATTTCTTGTTCCATGGCAGCTGCAGGCTTTATCATGGTTCTTGGAGCAACATGAGACTGCAAGGTCAATAGGACATTCAATTTGTCCATTAGAGCCCTTTGGTTATTTTCCATCTTCTGTTTAATTTCTTCAACCATTTTATTTAACTCATCTCTAGTGACAACTTCACACCGAATAAGGGATCCTAGAATATGATCACCGGAGTTAGCTCCTAACTGTAGATTTTGGGAATTATTGACTTCAATTTGCTGGGGGTTTGTTTCTTATCTAGAAATGGTATCTCTAATGGATCTTCCATAAGTTATTCTCTTTCTTCTTGGTGCCATTTGGTTCTCAACAACAAATCTTATACATAAAGATTGTTGATCTAACTTCTGAACCTATCCGATCAAATGTAGATAGCTAGATCTAAGCCTAAGTTCAATTCTTAGTGAAAGTACCAAAATGTTAACCTAAAATATAGATCAACACTCTGGATTGAGTATGAAAGCACTAACCTTTCTTATCAAGGCAAATATAATAGAGATAAGAAACAACAACTTGCAGATAAAGTAAAAAGACAAGAGATTTTTATAGTGGTTCGGCTATTAATGAAGCCTACGTCTACTTTATAACTTTTGTTGTTGATTGGCAGCAATTACAAGTTGAATACGATAAAATTTGATTAAACCTTGTAAAATAGATCAAGTCACCAATGTCAGAGTTCACTGAAGAATCTTAATAACCCCTTTAGATGATTGTTATCTGGGAGGAGAAGAGTGAAGAATAGTTTCTACAGAGTCTCATTAGCCAATCTAGAAGATCCTCTTTATATTGATGGTAGAGTTGTATTTATAGTGGCTGGAGAGTACATGAGCTAAAGCTGCTTTGTCAAAGGCTCACATTCGAAGGTACGAAGGTGCTCTAGAAATTTTAGAACGAGTTGACCTAATATGATGGGTCGCTAGCGATCCATGGCCTTTGAGTATTTTTGGCTTGTTTCTTTTAGATCAAATTTCCTGCCTTGTAGATGCTCTTAATGTAATTTCATGACTCGATGCTTTGCTTTATGTGATATCCCAGAATTTTTGACAATATAAATTTAATAATATTTGTATAAAATTAAATTGATTTGATAATATTGATCAATAAAATATGATTTGGTTTAATAATCTGAATAAATAAATATTTAATTAGTGATTTATCTTTTAAAAGTTAAAATAAACGTTTTAAATTATAATGTGTATATATATTTGTATATATATTATAGATAATCTTTGTTTTAGAATTTAATAAATAAATAAAGTTTTGTTTTTAAATTCTAATATTATATTGAGTAATTGGGAAATTATGTTTTAAATTAATTTTAAGTTTTTCAAAGTTATTTAAATTAATAACTATATGATTAATAAATATTCAAAATAAATGTTATGTTTGTTTAAAATTTATCTTAGCATAATTTTTGTTTTAAATTTAAATAAAAGTTGATTTTATTTCTTTTTAAATATTATTTGATTATATATGATTTAGAAATATTTTATATAAGTCTAAAATACAAATAGCATATGGGTTAAATTTATTTATTAATAAAAGTGATTTATAATCTTTTTATAAATCATTTAAAATTTGTTAAATTGTTATTTTCAAGCCATATTATCATTTTTCCATAAATATAAAAAGAATTAAAATAAGAAAATAGAATCTTCATTTTAAATTGAATAAATTGATATTAATTTGGATTTCAAAAGTTTAATATGAATTTAGAATTTTATTTGAAATCCAAATTTATAAATTCATTAAAAAAAATATTTGTATAAGTTTTAATTACACTTGCTTTAAATAAGAAAATCATATATATTTACATAAGTATAAAATAAATTAAAGAAAACCCTTTATAAACATTTAAAAATATAACTAAATTGATTAAGAGACAAGTGTTAACCTATTAAATAATCTAAATACAAGTGTTAGCTAACAAATTCAATAACATGACAAGTGTCATTTGAATTTTAATCTTTTCTTTATTTTAATTAAAATTTATTTCAGCCCTTTTAAACATTTTTCATTTCCCTCATTCTCTTTGTAATACCTATGCTAGTAAATCAAAGAGGAACACCATCTTCAAAAATCCGAAATCCCTCAAATCAACTCTTCAATAATCAAATGTTTGCATATCTAAAAATTACTCAAAGAAGATCAACCTGCAAAATGAATTCCTGCAAATCATAATCAAGCCTGCAGTTTTCCCAAAATTTGGAAGTCATGAAGCTTGTTTCTTTTCAAATCTGGAATTAATGAAGTCTGCATCTTTCAAACAAGCATGCATGCAGTTTTCAAAAGGCAAAAGCAAGAGGTAACTTCTGTTCTAAAGATTTTCAAAGGGTTACTCTGTTTTTTTTCTTCAAATAAGGTGAGTAACTTAAATTTTAAAATAATTAAGTATATATGTCGCTTAATTATTGTCTGAGATGTGTATATATCTTAATGCATTCCTGTGTATATGTGTTACTACATGTATGTGTGTTGATATCCTGTAACCACCTCTATTTAAAAAGATGAGTAACATCACGATCTAAAAATAGTTAAGTGAATTTGTTCTGCTACATGCTTCTTTATGGAATTCATTGATTTGAGTATACTTTTGTTTAGTATATCTCTGTGAAAGTTTGAATATATTGATGAACATCACTGTGTATCTCTCTGACCTTAGTCCCAGGCTTAAGTACACATCAAAATTCATTTGTCCTTATTTCAAGTTTTAACAAGACTTAAGGTTTGAACATAAAATGCTTGTATTAACAGAGACGTGAGTAAAAAAAAATTTGTTTAAAGGAAAAACAGTTTGTATTAGTTCTGGAAAATATAAAAAAACAGTAGAAAACTAAAATAAGTTAAAACTCAATTATTATAATTCATGGATTCAGGCATATGAATCAAATATCTAAACTAAAACAAGATTTTTAAAACAAAAATCAAATTTTTTTAGTTAAGTTTTGGAGGAGCAGTTCCAGTTCATCAGTAAATGGGAATTTTAGGATTTTTGGGTGATCTCTGTTATCTGGGTGGTCAGGTTTGCTCGTGGCGATCGAGGAGGCTAAGGTGGTGATGGAAAAAATTGTAGATGAGGTGGATGATCACTGTGGTGATGATGGTGGGCGTTTTCTGTTTTTATCCCTAGTTTTGGGTGTTTTGGAGTTTTGGATCGGTGCAACTCCTCTGGAGCATCAAGTGACATGAGGTTTTGGAGGTGGCTAGAGGGGTGGTAGTCGAAGCTATGGCCGAAGGTGGAGGCACTTCGATGGTCGGAGTTTCGAGTGCGAGTTGTTTCCAGGTTTTGAGGGGTGGACCTGATTTTGTTTCCAGGTTTGGATCGAGAGCTCGATTTTATTCGAGCAAATGGTAGTGGTTATGGAGGGTCGTGGTGTTGTCTTGAGATGATCGGCGATGGGTTGAAGCGCTGGTGGATGGCCGGAGATAGCTAGAGCCACGGTGCACGTGTATCGTGTCGGTGAAGTGCTGTGGAGTTTTTTTTGTGTGCAGAGTATTTTAACTCGGGGAAGACTCGAGTTATTCGAGTTTGTAACTCGAAGCAGCAGGGTAGAAGACTCGAAGCATTTTGGTTTGATTCGAGTCAGTGTTTATTCCAGGCTTTGTAAAACCTGGTAGCAAGAATTTGTTTTTAAACAAATTCAAATGGAAACTTTAATTGGTATACCAGATTTAAAACAAAGTTTAAATCCAGTTTGAAGTTTGAATTCAATTTTTTTTTAATTCAAATCTGGAATGTAAAAAAAGTTTAAAATATTTAAATGGGGTTTTCAGGTTAAAAAAAGAGAACCTGACAGTTTTCAGATTTTAAAATTTAATTTAAAATCTGAAACAAATTTAAACTGTGTTTTTAATTAAAAGTTTAAAGTATAGATTCAAATGAACTTTTGATTCTAAGGTTTTAAAAATGAATTTGGATTTTAAATCAAGAATTAAAAACCAAGTTTTTAAAAGCCAGTTAAAACCAAAGTTTTAAAATCAAAGTTAAACCAATGGATTCAAGTTCTTTGAATTCAAATCTGAAATTTAAATCAGTTTTTTTAAATCTGAAATGAAATTTAAAACAGGATTTAAATTTAAAATTTTGAATCTGAATCTGAAACATGATTTGAATTCTAGTTTGAAATGAAATAAGATTTTGAACTTAAATGTTTCAATATCACTTGAAATATTTAAGGTGTATTTTTTTTTAAGTTGAATATGATTTAAAACCATTCTTCTAAAATTTCTTTAAAAGATAAGTGATTCTTTAGAATGAAAATTAAAGAGTTTTTAAATACTTAAACCTTGTTTAAGTTAAAAATAGATTTCATTTTAAATCTTAATTAAAATGGAATTTAGATGGAATTTAAAAACAAATTGTTTATAAATTATTTTGATAATGATAATTAAATCATGAATAAGATTAGTGATTATCATTAAAGTTGATTAGAATTTAATGATTTATAATTCATTAATTGATTAGAGTAATTAAGTTTTGTAATTTGTTAATTTAATTAATGAATAATTTTGGTTAATTGATTAAATAATTAAGGGTTTTATTTAATTAATTAAAGGATTAGTAAGTTAATTAAAATTGATGAAATTTTAATTAAGAAATCAATTAATTAAATAAGATATGATTTAATTTAATTAATGACTTGAATTTATTAATCAAGTAATTAATAATCAATTAATTTTTTGATTATCACTTGATTAATTAAATAATTAGAGTAATAAATGGGTTTTATAGATAAATTAAATTGTAATAAATATTGATTAATCTCAGTTAATTACTTTAGAGAAGTAATTAAAGATTTGTTATTGGTTAATGAAGGTCATTAACTTTGTATTATTTTATAACTAATAAATGCAATTAATTTTGATGATTAATTGGATTAATTAATTTAAAATAATCATTTGAATTGTTTAAGTATAATTACTTAATGAAAGTAATTAAGAAATTAATTACTAATTGTAATCTATTGAGTTTATTTTGATTAATTAAGTTAATTAATTAAGTTTAATTAATTTAAATTAATCACTGGTTGATTTGAGAATAATTACCAATGTAATTAAAAATGAATAATTACTTAGTGAAGTAATTAAGAAGATAAATTACTTGATGTAATTTAATTGAAGGATACTTGGATAACGGAGGAGTTTTCGAATTCAATTACTTTGTGTAATTAATATGTAATTTGTATGTTGAATAATTACTTAAAGTAAGTAATCAATAATTAATTACTTAGTGTAATTAATTTAGGTTTTGATAATTGAGTTATTTAAAGATAATAAAGAGATGAATTGATCAAGTTAATTACTTAATGTGATTGATCAAGAGTGATTAATCAATATGGATAATTGATAATTAATAGGGTAATTATAAATAAAATAATTTAGGAACATTAATTTATATAATTAATGATGTAATTAAGGATGGATTAATTAAGAACAATTAATCAATGAAGGAATTAATTAATGTAATTAATTAAGGATTAATGTAATTAATTATAATTAATTAATTAATGAAGTAATTACAGGTTAATTACTGAATTTGGTTTGGAATAATTAATTTGTGAAATTAATTAGAGGTTAATTACTTGAATGCAATTAAAAGATAATTAATCAAGATGATTAATTAGGGTAATTTGTGAGGGTAATTAATTAACTGATTTATAATTAATTAAGGAATATGTAAGTAAGATTTATAAGGAAGAAGTAATTAATTTAATTCATTTTAAATTAATTAAGGAAGAAGTAATTAATTTAATTCATTTTAAATTAATTATGGAATGATTAATAAGTCATTGCTTATGAATGTTGATTGATACTGATTACCCTGAATGGTTGAGATCTCAGTTATGAGATAAGTGAAGTTGTTTGATTTGGATGCTATGGTTGCATTGAGTTGATGATATGAATTATCTGTTTGGAATGATAATATGGATTATCTGTTGTGATGATAATATTGATTATCTATTATGATGTTGTGAATTATCTATCTGTGTGTATATAGATAATATTGAATTGAATTGTTTTAAACTTTAAAACAACTTGGACCTAAAAGACACATTTTGGATTTCGATGAGATCGGGATCGGGTTTCCATGTTTGGATATCCGAAAACCACATCGATCCAAATTAACGATAGGTCGTGAATCTCAAGTGAAGATGAAGATTCAGAGTGCAAGGGTTGTCAAGTTAACTCTAAGGGTGATTCCAAAATGAGTGTAACGAGATAATGCCTTCGGTTTCGTTTGAACCCGGAACGAACTTGTATGGATTGAATGCTTTCAGAACATCGTCAGGTGGATGATGAGCATTCTAAGATATGTGTTCTCTAAAGGTAATCGTAGCCTCAAGCCTCATCAATCCGGAATGGCTAAAACAGGGGAGATGCAGCAAGGCTTCGTAGGTAGCTCCCACTGGAGAGCGAGATTTACCCCTGTCTAGAAGTCCCTTTATATTCGGCTGTGTGCGTAGTTGGTTGCAAACAACTGCGGGGTTGTCTTGTTCGGAACTGTTCAGTAAGGAATGGTTTCGGCCTTATGTTGCAGGGGAGCGGGCGTACTCCTCGGTACGGTGATCTAGGCCACGTACTTTGACCGGCGGTACCCCGGTAGCCCTGCCATTGTATGGAATCCAAAATCCAATAAGTGCCAATGGTTTTGATTGTATTACCCACTTTTGTGGCTAGTAGCTGGAATTTAATAATGTAACAATTTCGGCTATTTCATATTTACTTGGAAACCCTAGACACTATTATAATATCACCGGATTTCCTATCAAATAATTTGGTTAGCGTAAGGTAAAAACTTTTCCATGTTTATGTGTGGGAAGTCTTACGTGATGCCTTTTCTTTTCAAATGGTTTTTAAAGTTAAGCAACCTTAACCTGTTACACACACCAGACCCATGTCTGACCCGAAGTTTACTTTTGTTTTCATAAACTCTTGGGCACTCAAATTTTTACGAGTAGCCAAGGAATTCAGGTTCGCTTTGACGAATATTGGAGGAGCAATGGAGCAGGAGGCTTCTACGTTATAGATATATAGTTTTCCGCTGTGTGCTCTTTGTGTTGTGTTGTATTAAGTTGTAAATACTAGACAGGTGTTTATAACTGTCTAGTATATATGTTGTGTTGTTATGTAACTCTGATTGCTGTTGTATATTATGTAAATACTTATGTTATTAATATAATTTATTCGTTCCGCTGTTGAGATCCTAGTGTTGTTTCTTCTTTCTCTTCTTTCTTTTCTCTTTCTATCCCTTTCTTTCTTAATTGATGATGCGATTTTCTGTGGTGTGAAAGTCGGGTCGTCATACTTTACTAATGATTCAAATACTGATTGCATTGAACTATTGATGGAATATGATGAATGCTTACTTCTTGATCTAATCAACTTGTAATTCCACCAAACTTAGTTGACATTCTTAGAAAACTTATTAAGTCATAGTGCAAGAGGATAGGAAATCCATGATGGATCCATAGGAGATGGATCGCCAGCGATCCATCACCTTGGGTAATTTTTGACTTATTTTTCCTTGTGTCACTCTTGGTTCCTTCTTCTTGCCCTTTGGGTTGTTTCTTGAGTTGTTCCGACTCAACATAGATGTTCTAACTTACTTTGAGTTCCGTTTGGGTCAAAATCCTAGATAACACTATGCAAAGATTGAATAAATCACATGAAAAATATATGAGGATTTTAAAACATCTCAAATGGCTTGAGGATTTTAAGAATAAAAGGGTAGAGCCTCTTCTTCGGAAATAATGCTTTCATGAAGACAATTTTCAGAAGAAAAATGAAGAATTAACCATGCTTTTTTGAATGTTGATTGAGTACATGGCTCAATTTATGGAACGCCTATACCTTGTGAATGCTCGATTTCCCATGACTGACTTTTCTTTTCCGTGTGATGGCTATAGAGAATTGATCAGACGCCTTCATAAGAGATATTTGCATTTACATGCGTTTGACTCTCACCATGGAAAGTATTGGAACTTGCCCAAGATTCTCAGCATGCCCTTAACTATCGATTCCCTTCCTTTTGATAAAGTTAAATTTAACAAAGACATATTTGTTGTAGAGTATTATAAAGAATCCGTTCATTATGAGCCTTTATGATGCTGTAAACTAATTTTTTAAGCTGAAACTATAATGACTTCGTGGACTTTGTGGACTTCATTCCTTAATATAGCTATTATCCATGTGCAGGCTTCTAATTTTATTCATGTTTATTCATCATCCCTAATGTCAAGAGAGAACTTAAGTAAATTGATCGGGTTAAAAAATGACTTAAAATTTTTTGTCCATGATAAACAAGTCACATTTATCAAAATACCACTTTCTCCGTGACCTTTATCAATTATACATTTGAGTTCCAAATCAAGATTTCAATTTGTTAGCCAGCCATAAGGACCAATTTCTTCATGTGAACAGATCTAACTATGCTAAGCTATTGTGTAGTGGACTGATCCCTCCCCTTAAAGAATGGGACTATCATGTTCGTCAATACTCCTCCTAGTGCCAATGCTCCTTTCAATGCAATGTATTTTATTTCCCCTTCTCTGTTTAGAAGATTCATGATGTCCTTTCTGATTCTAGAAACTGATTTTATTGGCATTTCTATTATCTTTGTTTCTTTCAAATGTAACGTGTCTTATGAAAAATTGATTATTTTTAATGGAAACGTTGTTATTTTCCTTCCTTTTTTATTGGAATTTTTTTATTATTTATTTTCTAATTTAGGATGAAGGATTTCCCTTATCTATTGATGCTCCTAACCTCAATCAATGTCTTGAGAATATTCACACTAAATTGACGACATTACTGAAAGAACGATCCTCTCGTTCCATTTTCAGTTCCATGACCATAGAGAACGAAGAAGCCAACAAGCGGTATGAGAAATATATCAAGGTTAAATCTATTCTGAAATCATCTTAGGAAATAGTAATAAATCTTGGGAAAAAAATTCGTAAGGATTTTGAAATTGTTGTATTTAATGAAAAGCTTGGCTCATGTTCTAATTCCCAACGACGGTTATAATTCAATATGAAGACTGCTTATTCAAATCAATGCACCTTTGATCTGGAGGTTGAAGAGATAAAGTACAAAAATGAATGCCAATCTTATGATCTGATACTCCTTGGAAATGAAGAAGTTTTTCCGGCTCCCTCTCTAGTTGACACTTTAAAAGGAAATCACCACGTATTTTTTCCTTGTCTCGCCGACATTCAGTCTTTGGCCACATTACACCGAATTCTTCCTAAGTAGATAAATCAAGGGAACTTCCAAGGCCGAGTAGACCCTTTAAACCAGAGTGCATTTAAAAGGTTAAGGACCAATGGAACAAGAAATTTATTGAGACATTCTCATCGCAAATGCAAGAAATTAAGATGCCAAAGCATTAAAACAATGAACTAACAACGAAGGCTAAGGAATTCGAAAACAACATTAGTGAGATTAATCATAAAATTTCTCAATTTAAGCGCACAATTAAGACTTATGAAAAGGCCTTACTAGCTTAAATTGGCTATTTTGAATCCCTTAATATTATTCAATGTAAGGAGAGAAAACACAAGAAGTACCACCTAGTCGCCTTACAACATTTTGTTGATCCTTCCTTTGCGCTCGAAACCCCTTATGAATGAGGTAAAAAAACTTGAAGACCAATTAGGATTAATATAGTTTTATTCCACTAGGGCTTCCCAACTTGATTCTCTTGTTGATCACTTAATTGAAGTTATAATTGCTTTTAACTTAAAGATTGTTTTCACGTTTTTAGACATGGAAAGAGATAGTAGATTGCGGAAGGCATTCATTTCTAGCTATCAAGGATTTCATTGTTTTTTCCAGTATAGATGTTCTAGAGTTTTAAAAGAAATAAGAAGACCTATGATTTTGTATGAAGAAGCGGGTTCGTCATGCAAACAACATCTTTGTACCTTGGACATGGAGGGAAAAGAGAAGAGCTTATCTATCAACATCACCCACTCCCTCGTCCTTTGTGACATAAATGTCAAGGAACAATTCACTTATTATAAAAGAGATTGTCGTGTTAAAAATAGTTTTGTTGCATCATTGCAAATTGTATTGTGTTGTTCTCTTGTATGAGATTGTGTAGTATAAGTATGTTGATAAGTAAAATAAACTTCACTTTTTGCGTACCTGACTTCGATGGTGTGTTGTTTCGAGATACTTCCTCTAATTTATTTTCTTGATCCCTTTGATTTGTGATTTCTTTAGACTTACTTTTGGTATTTGAATGTTGAACTCTTTGAGCGATGCATAGAGATTTACTACGTAATCATTCTTGCTTATTTACTCCATTTGGATGTGTGCTTTAGCCAGGTCCAGCGGCGAGACCAACAGTTTATTGACCATCGCTCTTTGGATAGGTGCTTCGGTTGGGTCTGAAGGTGGGATGAAGCGTTTAGACCATATCCCTTGGATAGTTTCTTTGGCCAGGCCCGATAGTGCGATGAAATGCTTAATTGACAATCACTCTTTGGATGAGTGCTTCAACCAGGCCCAAAGGTGGGAGTTAAGGCTTTTCGACCATCTTCCTTGGGTGGGTGCTTTGGTCAGTCCCGACGGTCGGAAAAAAGGCTTAATTGACCATCACTCTTTAAATGGATGCTACAGCCAGGACCAAAGGCAGGAGTGAAGGCTTTTCGATCAACTTCGTTGGACGAATGCTTCGGCCAGGCCTGACCGAGGGACCATAATTTTTAAAAGATCCGTTAATGCCACTTTTGGTTTTAAAAGTAGAATTTCCAATTACTTTATCCTTTAGACATGAATTTTATTTCTTTTTCTCTTATTCCTCGAACACTTATGTCCTACAAACTCATGTATTTATCCTTTCCATACATAATGCTCAATGATCCCAAATAGTGCTCAATAACTATTAGCATGATGGCCCTTTGCCTTGTGATAATGATAGTATATCCCTCCATCATATCCGCCTACTTTCTTTGGAGTTTTCTTAGAAACCAAATAGTTTATCCTATCCTTAGTAAAGATGTACACTACCTCCTAAGAAATAAGGAGTAGTGTGATGATTTGCCTTTTGGCCTTCTTATTGTAGAATTACTTTTCTTATCTTTATAACTTTTATGGGAGATTTACATTTCATGACCTTCTTTTAATTTTCGTTTCCTTAAAAGAGGTTCCTTCTTAATCATTTTCTCCATTTCTAAGTGAATTTTTCAAATTCTGATTCATTTCAATTTCAAAACTGCGCCTCGTTCTTGAAGTTGAATGCTTTGCCTGATCTACGAAACGAATTCTTTTCAAACTTTGCATTGTCCCTATTTCTTTGGCTTAACTTTTCTGATCTTAGTTTGTTGGCTAAGGCAAAGACTAACTTTTCTCCAATTTGGAAGGATCTTAAAATCTATTTATCTGGGTTATATTGAGCAATCCTTTTCTTTTACATTAATGTTCGAAGTGTTAAACCTCTCAAATTCAACTCTTGTTCTTCGTTAAATTATTGTTTGCATAGTAGGTAAGGTAAAAGGTATAGATGTAGTTTGAAAGATCCTATTTGAGACCTAATTGCCATTGTCAAATGATCAAGCGAGCTTAGTTTATCTTTGAGGAGAGAATGAGTGAGGGCGATCCTTGAGTTTGGTTCTCGGTGAAAGCACCAAAAACGTTAGGGTAAAAGTTGGGCTAGGCTTGTAATTCAAGGAATGTGAAAGTAAACCAAGTTCATAGTCACAATAGATTCCATAATAACATGCTACCACATATGCAATAGGAGTAACTGTGTTATTTACGCCAAATGCAAGTATTTTATAACAAAATTCTCAATTACAGTTTGCCTTGATGGCCATGAATCTATAATTTAAAGCTCCCACTGCAAAGTTAGAGGATGATTAAAATGAAGGAGGAGGAATTGAGTAATTTAACCCCTTTTTTGAGGAGGTATGCCACTATTTATAGAAAGTTTCGGTCGCTGGATCCGTGACACATGGCGTTTTAGTGGATGTTGTGATTAGTTCGCATGGCATATAGCCAGAATGAGATATGGCATGCTTATTTTTTTATGGACTTTGGTTCATGATTACATGCAATAGCTTTCTGGAAACCTTGAGCGATGGTTCTAATTCATCACGACGGCATGAGTTTTCCACTTCGAGGTATACATGGCAAACTATGATTGCATTATGGAATTCCTTACGATGGCTCTTTATCTTTGTCTAGTGGTTGCTTTAAGAATTATCACAATGGTTTTATATATTTTGAGTTTAAAGTTATCGCATGGAGGCGTCCGCAAATTATTCTACAAACTCATCACGATAGCCCATGTACTTTTCACGACAGTCGTATGGAATTCTTTATAATGGCTTGATTCCAACATTTAAGAACATCACACGATGACCTTATGATACCCTTTACAATGGCTCGGCTTAAACATTTGGGAATAGCATATGATGGCCTTGTGGAAATCTTCGTGATGGCCAGTTTTAATACTTGAGAATAACGTGCGATGGCCTTAAGGAACTCTTTACGATGGCTTTTCTTTAATACTTGAGAATAGTATGCGATGACCTTGTAAAACGCTTCGCGATGGCTCTACTTTAATACTTAAGAACAAAATGTGATGGCCACATAGAACTCTTCGCGATGGCTCTACTATAATACATGAAAATAGCATGCAATGACCTTGTGGAACTCTTCGTGACGGTTCTACTTTAATACTTGAGAATAACACGTAATGGCCTTGTGGAACTCTTTCTGATGGTTCATGAGCTTGTCTCACGAAAACTCTCTCCTTGTTAACCTATGATGATTAGCATATTTGGTGTATAACATCTTTCATTAAATTTTCTTTTCTCTCTTCCAAACATTTTATGACCGAAAATCAGATTAGATATTTCCAAAATTTTATCAACTCCAAATCAAATGCAAGCATAAAATAAAATTAATAATAAGCAGTTCATCCTTCTCTTGCAAAGTTGGGTGTGAATCTACTTGTGACCTGAATTATAGATCTTTGATTAAAGAAAAAAATTTCTTTAAGGACATCATATAATACAAACACACACGCGTATGTGTGTTTGTATATATATCTTTGTGTGTATATTATGTATGTATGTATTAGAATTTATTAAAATATATTTCAATATCTCAAAACTATTGTTTTAATTTTGAATTTAAAATTTAAAATTCAATGTGTTATTTTACAAATTGTTTGGATTCTATATCCATGGTTGAATTGAAACTTAAAATATACAATTAAAGATTTCAAATAGCCTAATAAATGGTAGTTATGATTCATATGTTTTGAATTTAATATCTTAAAATGATTAATCTTTCAAAATGTTATTTTACCAAATGTGTATGTGAGTTTGAAGTTGTAATTACAAGCAGTTAAAATTTCGATTTGGATATTAAAAATGGTAATGTATGAAGGTGTGAATTAAGAATGTTTTATTTATAAATTATTTCCAAATCAAAGTTAGATTTCTATTGATATTGAATTTCAAAATTAAAGTTTTGACTTTGTCAAAAAACTTTTGGCTGTAAACTTTATATATACATATATTTATTTATTTTAAATAGTCAAAGAGGCATTTAAATTACTAGATCTGGATCTAGTAAATGGTAATAAAGAGTGGGGTAAATTAAGGAGAGTTTGTCCCTTGATCTCCTTCTATTTAAATCTTATAGTGCTTTCAATATTTTATCTTAACATATATAATTAAATGGATATATATTTTAATAATAGTTTTAAGGCAACAGATTCACATATCGATTCACAATCCTATAAAGACCTGTAGGTCCCTCTAATCATAATGTGATAAAATATTTTCTTTAATTGTTATGATATCATTACTGTTATGAAGCTATTTGATGCGTTGAGGGAGAAGTGGTTTCATTATATCGAAGTAAAAAGCATGAGGTACTGAGGGTAACATAACATTACTGTGGAAAGGTCATTTTGTTATGATTATGCCTTTCTTGCTACTAAAGAAGACACTAAATACACCATTGGTATTCGTGTGCTAACTATTTAGTCGTCCGAAAGATAGGCTATTGGGGTGAAAGAAGAAGAATGACAAGAAACAACTAAAACAACACAGAATCTCACAACATAACAGAATAATATATAATAATCAACATAGATTTTACATAGTCATTTCAAAATGATACATCCAAGTCATAATAATACAACTTATACCCTAGGATAGTGATAATTGTCTGCCCTCACGTAACTGATATAAAATACATATGGCACAGTGGAAATAAGATATATAATTAGCTATCGATGAGCCGCCTGCTCCAAGCTCCTCTAAAATGCTTCCATAGGAAACCTGAACTACTTGGCTGCTCATACAAATTTGAGCACCCAATAGTTTTAGGGAAAGAAAATGAAACACCAAGTAAGGCATGGGTCTAGTGTGAGTACACTCAAACAACTACACTATAACTTTAAAAACACTTTTAAAACTAAGGGTATCGAAGACCACGCCACACATCAACATGGATGGGTTTACTATACGGTAACCAAAATATTTTTATATGTAAACCGATGATATTATCATAATATCTAAGGTTTATAGTATTCAATTGTCAAGTAGATGTGATGCATGTGCATGATAGAGGTATATAATCAAAAACCAAAGGCGCTTATTGAAAAATGAATTTCCATCAAATAGCAAGGTGAAGGTCTACTTTTTAAAAATCTATACACCTCTAGATGAAATGTACAGTGGGATCGATACCCTTTCAACCTCTGTTACCATAGAATTGACCTACCCCTGACTAGATAGTGCCGAATATGATCGCCCCTTAGTTGTGATCAATAACCATAATAGGCCTCGAAGTATGCATAGAGATATCGACACTAGATCTTAGGATGATCATACCCTAATGGAAGTGATCCATATAAGCCTACGGCATCTACCCTATTTTTGCCATTCTTGGTGTGTAAGGTTTGAGATGCCACGATTACCTTTTTCCACATAGCAGACCATCCTGGAATGCTAACACTATTCTCCAGATAGAAATACAATGTCAGAATTCATCCATACAAGTTGTCCGGGATCAAACAAATATTCTTCAATTACTGTCTTCCATTTTGAAATCACCTTTAGGAAGAATAGTACGACTCCATAGCATACTTCATAATAATCTATCACAAACATTATTATTTTGGAGTGGTTTGGATAAATCATCATTATCAAAACTGGTGTCTTCCAAACTATGCAGTGATTTCCGGCTAGCTCAATTTCAGTTCTTTTGGAAGTATGCAACAAGTAATCGAGTACACACTGGGAACTTAAATATAACAACATATTTCTTGAGTTAAACCAGGCCAATGTTTGATAGTCGGTTATTTATCTATCAAATAAACAACAATAAGTCAAAGATTAAATTTGCCATAGCAACCACTAAGACTTATTTAAATAAATCTTTAATTTATTAAATCTCTTTTTTGGAATATTTATTAAATATTCGTATACTTATCCCACTGGCATAATCAGATTAACAAACATTGTGAAAATTTTCTCATTTCAACATTATATTAAAAGGATCAAAAGAAATGCTATTTAAATCTAAGATTAGAATAACACTTCACAATACTTCTACGGCGTTAAGCATGGGCGAAAGTTCCACACCAATATTATTAAGAAGGTCAGTTAAGGGAAATTTCATCTCTAAATCTTTTATATATTTCTTAAAAAATCCTTTCCAATTATGAAATCTTCTTTTCCTAAATTCTAAATCATTTATAAACTCATTTATAATCTCCCAAATCATTTATAAAACTCTTTATAAATAACTAAAATCATTTAAAAAACTCTTTATAAATCTCCAAAAACATTCAAAACACTTCAGCTTAAATGATATAGAATTGAAGTCGCTTTAAAAACCATAATGTTACAAATTTGAAAGAAGGCTTAGTGACCACAATGATACTAAATCGAGTATATATTTATTTAAATTTGTCTTCCAAATCACATAACAGTCACTTGCATATGTCACTATATATGTAAATACAATCCATAAAACAAATCAAGGAATAACATGAAAATATAAAACAACTGGCAAATACATGTCCAAATAATATAATAGCAGGATGACGATTTATCCTGCTAAATAGAACTCCAAACAATCTATTAAGTTTAGTTGTAGCAGAGCGGTGATTTACTATGCTAAATGGTGTCCAAACAATCAATTCTATTAACTTATACAGATCGGGGTTTTATTCTGCTAACAGATGTTCAAACAATCTACTCGTTTTAACCTATATAACTTACTTGTGGTTGTTTGACTATTTAATGGTACAGGCAAGAGATCCCTTGGTTTAAAATCTGTTTAATTTTAAAAGAGAGCTGGTTTAAAAATAATTGCTTTATTTTAAGATGGAACCTTTATTAAATAATAATCAATTCTTATTTAAATTACCTATTAAATCATTATATAATTGATAATTAAATCTTAATTAACTATAATTAAAATATTGATTGAACTTAATTAATTCCTAATTTTATTTTAATTAAATCCAATTAGATTAATTAATTAAATCCTACCTGATTAGTAATTAATTATTAATTAACCCTAATTAAATAATTATCAGTAAACTTAATTACACTTAATTAAATAAAAATAATTATTAATTAACTTTTAACTTAATTAACCATTAATTAAACTTCCTTGATTAATTAATGTTAACTAAATTTAATCTATAATTAAACCCTAATTAATTAACTTAATTATAATTAATGATATTCTAATTAAAAAATTAATTAATTAATTATCATACTCTTATTTAATTACCAAAGTGATTAACTTTTGAACTTACATAATATTTTGAACAGATTTTCAAAGCCATTTAAAAAAGAATCGTTTTTAAAATCTAAACTCTAACTTCTCCAAACTGCATTTAGCGACTATTGTTATGAGTGCAACTCATTAAACTTAGATTTTAGATATAACTCCAATTTCTCTTCTGAATTTACTCTTAACTTTACTTCTTTTGAAAACTAATATATATATATATATACACACACACACATACATACATACATACATACAAGTTTTTGTTTAGAAAACTAAATAAAGTTTTAATCTTTTAATAACATGAAAACAAATAAACAACTTTTGATCTTTTCCACGTGATCTCTAATCTCATTTAGCAATTACTAACTTTCTCAACTCATATCCAAACATCTAAGTTTAACATCAAAATATATATATATCATCACATGTGTAATCAAGATGACAACTTTAATGCGAAATTAAACTTTTAGGCTACATTTAACAAGTTAAATTCAAGCCATAACCAATATAACACACATACAACCAAACAACATGGAACTAAATATAAACTAATAACATATTACACACATAAACATTACAAATCACAAAGGTAAAGTCTTTCCAAAAAAAATGTTTACTAACCAAAATCTTTCAAGTTCTTTAGAAACTTTGGAAATAGCCTAGCTCTTGGTAAATTCCTTAGAAAAAAATGATTTTTTTTCCACCTTAAGCAAGCCAAAGGGCACAACCTAAGTTTATTTAGGCTCGACCATCATGGTGATATGCTCGACCGACATGGAAAGGGTGGATATGGAATTTAAATTGAAAAAGAAGACGACGTAAGATGAAATAAGTAATTTAAACAAGATTTAAAAGGGTTTAAACTAAAAAGATTTGATTTTAACTTGAGAATGAAAAAGGGAAGCCATTATAATGTTTTCCAAGATTTTAAAAAGAAAATAAAATTTTGAATTTTTTTGAAAAGTGAGAATGAAAGGAGAGAGAAAAGGGAGATTTGTTTTACTAGAAAGGAATGAAGTAAATTACCTTTCTACCCCCAAGTACACTTTCCCTACACTCAAATGATGCTACCTCGCGACTTTATCCTATCCATCATTTTTTACATGTGAAAAAAAGATCCCCTTTTAACCAACATGTATTAACCACTTTGTACTTAGGATACGAATGAAGTGATGTTTCTTGTTTTATTTTATTTAAATTTGATTTTTTATCTTTAAAACGGTCACATCATCTTACATAAGTAAACTTATAATATTAACACTTATTTTAATATCTAATCCATACTTAGGTTAATTTAAAATGTGTAAATACATTCACTAAAGTGTTTAGAACATTTTAAACAACTTTCAAATGGTGAAAAATTGGAATGTTTGAAAAAGCTTTTCGGTCACATTTTCTAGTTTTCTTACAACTAATTATTTATATAAACCAAATTCAAAAATGAATTTTCTATCCTTAGTTGCAAATTAAAAGAGGGCTATTTTAATTATAAGAACCATTATTTGAATATTAAAAATTAATTAAATATTCAAAAATCAAAACGGTAAAATTTTGGGTCGTTACACATTCATCTGCATACATCAATTGCAATGCTTTAACTGATTTAGGGCATCACTAAAAGTCTTGAAAAATATTATAATAATATATCGAATTAAATTAATGTACAGACCCACTATTTTGGACCATTCAAATCGAAAATAAAACCACATATGTCGGACTTGAATAATTCAAAACAGTAGATTGTAATATAATTTGGAGCAAATAAAACCAACCATAGAATCACAGATATATAAATATTAGTAGTTCATGAAGCTACTAGAAACAGAGTCACAAAACAAGTACAAATACCAGAGTCATAAAGTAAATACAATAGAAATCCCAATACATATATGTCCACTAATACATAAGCAGAATAGAAATACTGAATAGAAATAAATGACAACTATATAGATAGATAATCTCCAGCAAATCCTATAGCTCCAGAAGATGAAATCCAAAGCTGATACTTAGGCTGACCCGAGCATAAAGCAAAGACACAAAACACTCGAGTCAGGACATACATGCTTGCACAATGTAAACCAACTCAAGTGAACTGTAATAAATTACATAAGTAACTTAAGGATGCTTGGGACCGCCCATCCTTTAAAGATCCGTTAAACTATCTACTATGTAGTAAGATACGCTATCGTAATAATGTCTAAAGTAAATTATAATATATTTTAAAAATAGCGTTAAGGATTTACATTTTCCACCTTAACACATTTTATATAATCCCATAGTCTATACGGTACCGTAATCTCCCCCGTACCGGGCGTCGTCAGAGGGCACTCCATAGGTATGGTACAAAACAAAATCGTATAAGACATGCTAGGGTAGGTGACACGGCACAACGAGGCAATGCCAAGGTAGATATACCAATTACGCATCTGGGCTGGAGGTAACGCATAGTCATAGCTACGGCCCACCTCGAGCCACACTCCCAAAATCAAAGGTGCGCACCAATCAATCACAAAGTAGTGTGTCCGATCAGAGGAGTTACCTCATTGGCCCGAGAATCGCTCCTGTTTTAGCCACCTTATACCAACTCACGGGAGTCGGGTCCATGTATATACCTTGAAATAACGTTGCCACCATCCTACTTCATTGGAATCTCCACTGCATACACGGTTGTTAAAGTGATTTTCGAAGTTGGCAGAGAGTACGACAACTTCCGATCCCGGTCTCTTTAACAACCAAACATTATTATAACCCATGGTTATTTATTTCAAATGATTTACATTTCAAAACAAACATTTCTATTTCAAAAACCCTTTAAACAAAATGCCATTACTCTTCCAAAATAATATCCACTTCAAAATGGTAATATTTCCAAATCCATATATACATAGTTATAGCACATAAAAAATGTAATAATTTTGAAATCATAACACTTTCAAAACCATACACTTATTATAGCACTTTAAAAATGTAATAAGTTAGAAACTATAACACTTTGAAAATGTTATTCCTATATAATAGCATTTTGGAAAACATTACAAATTCAGAAATAGTAGCATTTTCAATACATAACCTAAAGTAACATAGAAT
Source organism: Allium cepa (assembly GCA_030765085.1). Classification (NCBI taxonomy): domain Eukaryota; kingdom Viridiplantae; phylum Streptophyta; class Magnoliopsida; order Asparagales; family Amaryllidaceae; genus Allium; species Allium cepa. The sequence goes on along the minus strand of CM060939.1, from coordinate 454,273,541 downwards.
TTTTAAAACATAACTAACATAACATAGCATTTTAAATGCAACCAATTCTACTATAACCTTTTTAAACATAATATCTTTAAATTTTATCATACTTTTAATTATACAAACATATATATATATATATTTCATAGATAGAATCTATTACTTTTATTAGGTCAGAATTAAAATTCCATAATAAATCAAAATTTAAATTATTAAGTTATTTATCAAAGATAAAATATTTAATTTAGTTTTAAACCAATTATTTACTTATAAAATTCCAACAATATATTAAAAATCATTAAATCAAATTTTAAATTAAAATTTCATATATTTTAAAGATTCAAAGTACTTAAATAATTTTTAGAAAACTATTATTTAAAACTTAACCATGGGTCTATATAATATTAGGTCAAGTGATACGGATATGTATCATTTCAATCCGTAATTTATAAAATACCGGGTTCTATCATTTCAAACCCGCAATCCCAAGTCAAATAGAATAAAAATCGCATGAGCCTGTCATTTCAGCTCATAACGATTTTTCCCTATTCTAAAGTCCGTTCGGGTATGTATTATTTTAACCCATAGTGATTCTATACTAACATGGAACTTGCAGCTTGAGAAACATAAATAAACAGTATAGCAAAGCATATCATATCAGGTGATGTAACAAGTATATAATCAGGTTATAGCATCATTAAATACCATATCACATGCATGTATGAATTAATATCAACACAGCATATCACCACTACAATTCACATGTTATTGTTTCACAATTATATAAGTACGAATGTCGAGAGTGATAACTCATCTTCTAAAGCTAGAGATGGCAATTCAAGACACACAAACAAACTCTGAAAAGCACGAACAAGATTTGAGTGGATGAAGAGCCAAGATTCAAATCTTATAAACAAACAAATACACGACATATATAAGTAACTATATTATACAAAAGATTATAGATCAAAAAAATGCATAAATATGAATCAAAATGAAGCAAATATTGGTTAACCAATACAAGTGGGCTCGGCCACCATCAAAATTGGCTAGATCATCATCTAAATGGCTCGGTCATAATGGTTTAGGAGCACATGTGCTCGGCCATGGTCACAACATACATGGCTATGGGCTAGAATGTGAAGGGATGGCAAGGCAAAAGGTCAAGGAAGTCAAAGAGGCAAGGGTATGTTGATTTTTGGGTTCGGCCTATGGCCACTATGGCTCGGCTATTGGGTTCATGGTGATGATTTGGGTAGGATCAGGTCAAGGCACCTGAAGTGGCACGGCTAGGAGATGCTTTTGGTCACGGCAAGGGGATGGAAGGTGTGGCATTGGTGGTGGCCGAGGCTAGTGAAGAGGAAGGGGATGAATATAGTGGGCTCGACTAGGGTTTGCAAGGAAATTTTGTGATGGGTTTTGACCTATGGTGGTCACGGCATGGTTATGGATGGTGATGAGATGGTGGAGGCCGGTCATAGGTGATGGTGAAATGGAAATGATGGTCGGCTATAGGAGCACATGGTGATGGCCGAGCATGTAATGGAGAACCAAAACAAAAGAAAAGAGAAAAAGGAAAGAGAAAGAAGGAGATAGAACTTACTGTAAATATTTTGTTCAGGAAATGAAAATGAGAAAGAAAGATGAGATGGTGAGATGTTTTGTACGGCTAAGGAAAAGTTTTGAACGGCTAGGGCAAATGGAAAGGCCTCACTTTACATTAAAGAAAAGAAAACTTATGCCTCTTGGAATTTCTCAGCCCATTAGCCAAGCCCAAATCAAAACAAGCTCAATAATTCAAGAAAATATCAAAGTCCAAACCAAAATAAAATAGAAATGAAATAGAAATTATAGGATAGAAAAATAAACAATAAAATACTGAAAATAATAGCATGTGAAACGCTGAAATTTACCAAGTTTAAAAAGTATAAAATAGAATTTGAAGAAATGAAAAGCAGAACGAATATCAGAATCATATTCAGCTTCAAAGAAAAAGATTGGAAATTTAAAATTCAATTTTAAAAATTTTCAACTAAAAATCAAAGTTTGACCACAGTTGACCGAAATATAAAATTTTTAGAAAATCTTAATTTTATTTTATTTGGAAAAATGATTATAAACAAAATCCAAAAATTCATTACAAAATTCCAAAATTCAATTTTTTTGAATGATTTAAAACCAATGTTTCAAATAAATTGAATTAAAAATATTTACAGAAATTATGAGTTGTTACACTCTCCCCCACTCAAAACATTTCGTCCTCGAAAAGGAACGAGACATGAAAATAAGAAAAGATAAGATAGAAAAGTAAATAGTACCTAAAACAAACAATTTCGGATTCGAAACACGCATGCTCCCCTCCGTCTCCCAGGTACAATCCCGATCATCCGTACTCCATTACACTTTGACCAGGTTGACCGATTTCCTTCTTAACTGCTTCGTATGTCTATCAAAAATACGAAGTGACTTCCTCTCAATAGTAAGTTAGGCTCAATATCCAAACTCTCGAGAGTAGAAGGCTGGACAATCAAAGATGGATCATGCAGATATCGACGAAGATGCGAAACATGGAATACATTATGCACTCCAGAAAACTTCTTAGGCAAATCCAAACGATAAGCTAAATAAACAATCCTCTCTGAGATACAGAAAGTAACAACAAACCTAGGAGCAAGCTTCCCTCTCCAACCAAACCGAATCACATTTCTTAAGGGAGAGACCTTAAGGAAAACCAGATCACCAATAGAAAACTCCAAACTCCTCCTTCATCGATCAACATACTTCTTCTGCCTATCCTTAGCACTCCTCATCTTCCTCTAATCTCCTCAACCTTCTCAGAAGCCTCCAAAATCATATCAGGACCAAGAACCAAATGATTATCAGATTCAATCCAACAAGATGCAGATCTGCAAGGTCGTCCGTAAAGAGCAGCAAACGGAGACATTGCAATACTAGCCTGAATTCAAAGACGAAATGAGATAGATAAAAGATTAAGATAAAATTAAAATAGAAGAGTGAAGTATACCTAATAACTATTGTTATAGTGAATTCATCGAGATGGAGATGATCTTCCCAAGAACCTCCATAATTAAGAACACAAGCATGAAGAAGATCCTCTAGAATCGGATTCACTCTTTCCGTTTGACCGTCGATCTACGGATGGTAAGCAGTGCTCGGATTCAGATGAGTACCCAAAGATTCCTGAAAAGCTTTCCAAAACTGACTAGTAAAGATAGGATCTCTACCATAAACAATACTGATAGGGACACCATGGAGATGAACAATCTCCCTTATACAGATTCAGACAAACTAGAAGCAGAACGGGTAGACTTGACCGGAATGAAATGAGCAGACTTGGTCAATATATCCATAATAATCCAAATACACTCATTAGCCCTCCTAGTTGTTGATAATCCATCAATAAAATCCATAGAAACCTATTCCCATTTCCAATTGGGAACCTCAAGGGGCTGCAACAAACCAGGGGTCTTCTGATGATCGGCCTCGACTTGCTGACAAGTCGCACACCTACTAACAAAGATAGAGATATCTCACCTCATACCTCTCCACCAATAAAGCTTCTTCATGTCCTAATACATCTTTGTCACACAAGGATGGATAGAAAGTCTAGGTCGATGATTTTCCCGAAGTAACTCTTTCCTCAATCCGTCAACATTTGGGACACAAATCAGATTATTAATCCTTAAAACCCCTCTATCATCGATCTGAGCTCCACTACCATCAGGACTACTACCACCAACTCTGCTATGAACACTCTCCTTAATCAATCTAATAATCCTATCCTCATCCTGCTTAGCAATGATACGATCCAAAAGGGGAGAAGAAGAAACAACAAGCTGACACAACATAGCCTTCTTCCGACTCAAAGCATCAGCCACAACATTAGCTTTCCCAGGGGTATAGCCGATGTCGAGGTCGTAAGAAGCAAGGAACTCAAGCCACCTAACCTGCCATTGATTCAAATCCTTCTGGGTGAAGATATACCTCAAAGACTGATGATCAGTAAAGAGCTCAAACTTAGCACCTAAAAGATGATGCCTCCACAGCTTGAATGCAAAAACCACAGCAAGAAATTCCAATTCTTGAGCTGCATAATTGGATTCATGGGTCTTCAACTGGCGACTGGCATAAGCAATGACCTTCCCATCTTGCATCAGAACAGCTCCCAAACCCTCACGACTGCATTAGTGTATACCGTTAATCCCTCATTTCCATTTGGAACGGTAAGAATTGGTGCGGAAGTAAGCTTATGCTTCAACTCGTTGAATGCAGCTTTAAACTTATCATTCCATATAAACTTAGCATTCTTACGAGTCAAAGCAATGAGAGGTGCAGCAATCCGAGCAAAATTCTCAATGAATCTTCAATAATAACCGACAAGGCCTAGAAAACTACGAATATCAGATGGAGTCTTAGGAGTTTCCCAATCCTGCAATAGAATAGGGAGAAATAAGGACCATGGAAAAGATAAAATGATCAAATTATAGAAAGAGAAGAAAAGAAGACTTACATTGATCGCAGCGATCTTGACTGGATCAACTGAAACTCCATTACTAGAAGCAATATGCCCGAGAAATCGGACCTCATCCTTCCAGAAATGGAATTTCGAGAATTTAACTTTCAACTGATGAATCCTAAGAGTTTCCAGAACAAAGCTCAAATGGGATTTATGCTCTTCCTTAGATTAGAGAAAACAAGAATATCATCGATAAAGACTGGAACAAATTTATTAAGCACATCATGAGAAACACGATTCATCAAATCAATAAAGAAAGCAGAAGCATTAGTCAAACCAAAAGGCATAACTAACCATTCATAGAAGCCATTATCAGTACGGAAAACAGTCTTGGGAATACTTTCCTCAGCGACTCTGAGCTGGTGAAAACCTATGGCAAGATCAAGATGAGAGAAAACAGTAGCCCCATAGAGCTGATCGAACATATCATTGATGCGAGGCATAGGATATCTGTTCCTCATAGTGAGCTTGTTCAGCTCCATATAATCAACACACATCCTCAAAGAACAATCGGATTTAGTGACGAAAACCACCGCTACTCCCTATTCTGAATGGCTAGGTCTGATCAGACCTTTGGAGAACAAGTCCTCAATTTGCTTCCTCAACTCAACCTTCTCACAGGTGCCATTCTTTTGGGAGGAAGAACTACAGGTTGAGCTCCAGGAATAAGATCAATACAGAAATCAATTCCCTCTTAGGTGGTAAAGAAGTGACTTCACCAAATACATTGGGATATAGTTTAACCATAGGAGTAGAATCAAGATCATCCGAAGAAGAGTCAAGAGAATAAATAAAACTGTCGGCATAATCCTAAGGCATGCAATACTGAATCACCAAAGAATTACCAAAATCATCTATAAGAGAAATAGTTTGGGTTTTTCATGAGATAACGACTTCATGCCTCTTCAGCCAATCACCTTCAAACAACATATCAAAAGCATCGAAACCCAGAACATAGAAATCACCACTGAAACAGTGATCAAAATAGAGGAGTTTCACTTGGTTACAAATCCTACCAAGGTTCACGGGACCCCCAATAGGGTTTGAAACACACAAAGGCTCATCAGCAAATATAGGAGAAAGGAGATGCTCAAACTTATCACAAAGATCCACAAAAATAAAACTATGGAAAGCTCCAGTATCTAACAAAACACGAATGGGAAATTTAAACAAGGTAAAGGTTCCCTGAAGAGTACCTTGGGTATTACTAGGAGAAGAAGCAGGTGGAGTAGGTGAAGAAGCAGAGGTAACAGCAAGGATGCCAGAAGTCTTGCCTTTCCGCTGAGTAGGACAATCCTTCCTAAAGTGGCCAGGCTGCAGACAGATATGACAGAGATCATGCCTGTTCAGCTGAGCGGGAGGAGTAATAGCAGCACCAACTGAAGTAGGGCAACAATTGGAATAGCGTCCCTTCTTATCACACTTGAAGCAGGTAATGGAAGATAGGTCGATAGGCTGCCTCTGAGAAGAAGAAGATCCCAAACCTAGAGTCTTGTTCCAATTCTTCTTCTGCTGATGAAAATTAGGCTTTCTCTTCTTAGGGTTACCAGAGAAAGACTGAGATGAAGTGGTACGAGCAACATGAGGATCCTTAGAAGTAGGATTCTCAAATATAATGGCCATATCCATCAAACTAGTGAAAGGGCTATGCATATGAGCGATGAGATGATCATAATACTCCGGGCGAGCACCAGCTATGAACTTTTCATTCATCTTGAGAGGAGTGTCAATAAGATTAGGGCCAAACCTAGAAAGTTCATTAAACTTCCTCTCATACTCAACAAATGACATATCACTCGGCTTAAGTTCCATGAATTCCCGATATAGCCAAGACTTCCCCGCTTCGGGCATCCACTTCACAATAAAAGCATCCCTAAAGCACGATAACGAAACATAAGAAATTTTTTGGATGAGAAAACTGAACCAAATTCAATACAAAAAGGAGATGATGCCTAAACTGCTCCTAAGAAATGTCACTCAATAGTGTGAGCTGTAACAGACTCCCACCAATCGAAGGCTGCTCCCTTCAACTGCCTAGCTGCCAACTGACGCTTCTGAGCATCAGTGATCTCAAGACCGGAGTAAATCCTCTCCAATCCCTTCAACCACTGCTGAGCCTCAATAATGTTCTCTGATCTGGTAAACTTGGTTCCTCCAAGTTCAGTGTATTCCTTACAGAAAGTAGTGAACCTAACGGGTGCAGCAGGCTCAAGAGCGAGGCAACACCATGACCGTACCTCTGGCATTCCTACGATTCATCCTGAAAAATCATGAACAAATTTTAGGACAAAAGTAATTGAGAAACAAAGATAAGATTATATAAGATAAGATAAGATTCAACTAGAATGAGTATCCTAAACAAAGAAATTACTAACAAGATGGATAAGGAAAAGAAAGAATTTAAGAAAAATTGATTTCAAAACAAGAAAAATTTACATCAAAATAATCTTTGAAAATCCTTTTGAAAATCATTTGAAAATCATTTCATACTTTAAAATACGTTCTTTCACAAAGAAATGATTCTAAGATTGAATTCACTCATTCTAGGGTATTTCTACCCTATCTCTAATGAGTTTTTTTGCTCCGAGGGCTAAGTTTTGCCTAAAACCTTGCTCTGATACCAAATGTAACGACCCACTATTTTGGACCATTCAAATCGATAATAAAACCACACATGTTGGACTTGAATAATTCAAAATAGTAGATTTTAATATAATTTAGAGCAAACAAAACCAATCATAGAATCACAGACACAAAAATATCAGAATAACTCGCAGCGGAAATAAAAATAACCATAGTAGTTCATGAAGCTACTATAAATAGAGTCACAAAACAAGTACAAAATACCAGAGCCGGAGAGTAAATACAATAGAAATCCTAATACATATGTGTCCACTAATACATAAGCTAAATAGAAATACTAAATAGAAATAGATGACAACTAGATAGATAGATAATCTCCAGCAAATCCTCTAGCTCCAGAAGATGAAATCCAAAGCTAATACTCAGGCTGACCCGAGCGTAAAGAAAAAACACAAAACACTCGAGTCAGGACATATATACTTATACAATGTAAACAAACTCAAGTGAACTGTAAGAAAATGCACAGGTAACTTAAAGGATGCTTGGGACCGCCCATCCATTAAGGATTCATGTCTAAAGTAAAGTATAATATATTTTAAAAATAGCATTAAGGCTTTACATTTTCCTCCAAACACATTTTATATATTTCCATAGTCCAGTACCGTAATCTCCCCCGTACTGGGCGTCATCAAAGGACATTCCATAGGTATGGTACAAAACAAAATCGTATAAGGCATGCTAGGGTAGGAGGCAATGCCAGGGTAGATATACCAATTACGCATTCGAGCTGGTCGTGACGCATAGCCACAGCTACCGGCCACCTCGAGCCACACTCACAAAATCAAAGGTGCGCACCAATCAATCACAAAGTAATAGAATGGCATACGAAGAAGTGTGTCCGATCATAGGAGCCACCTCATTGGCCCGAGAATCGCTCCTGTTTTAGCCACCTTATGCTAACTCACGGAAGTCGGGTCCACGTATATACCTTAAAAGAATGTCGCCAACATCCTACTTCATTCTGTAATTTCCACCGCGTACATGGTTGTTAAAGTGGTTTTCGAAGTTGGCAGAGAGTATGACAACTTCCGATCCCGGTCTCTTTAACAATCAAATGTTATTGTAACCCATGATTATTTATTTCAAATGGTTTACATTTCAAAAACCATTTAAAAAAAATGCCATTACTCTTCCAAAATAATATCCATTTCAAAATGGTAATATTTCCAAATCCATATATACATAGTTATAGCACTTAAAAAATGTAATAATTTTGAAATCATAACACTTTCAAAACCATACATTTACTATAGCACTTTAAAAATGTAATAAGTTAGAAACTATAACGCTTTGAAAATGTTATTCCTATATAATAGCATTTTGGAAAACATTATAAATTTAGGAATAGTAGCATTTTCAATACATAATCTAAAGCAGCATAGCATTTTTAAAACATAACTAATATAACATAGCATTTTGGAAATGCTACCAATTCTACTATAACCTTTTTAAACATGATATCTTTAAATTTTATCATAGTTTTAATTATACAAACATATATATATTTCATAGATAGAATCTATTACTATTATTAGGTTAGAATTAAAATTCCATATTAAATCAAATTTTAAATTATTAAGTTATTTATCATAGATAAAATCTTTAATTTAGTTTTAAACCAATTATTTACTTATAAAATTCCAACAATATATTAAAAATCATTAAATCAAATTTTAAATTAAAGTTTCATATATTTTAAAGATTCAAAGTACTTAATAATTTCTAGAAAAATATTATTTAAAACTTAACCATGGGTTTGTATAATATTTTCGAACCTAGGTCAAGTGATACAGATATGTATCATTTCAATCCGTAATTTATAAAATCTCGGGTTCTATCACTTCAAACCCGTAATCCCAAGTCAAATAAAATAAAAATCGCTTGAGCTATCATTTCAACTCATAACGATTTTTTCCTATTCTAAAGTCTGTTGGGTATGTATCATTTCAACCCATAGTCATTCTATACTAACAGGGAACTTACAGTGTAAGAAACATAAATAAACAGTATAGCAAAGCATATCATATCAGGTGATGTAACAAGTATATAATCAGGTTATAGCATCATGAAATATCATATCACATGCATGTATGAATTAATGTCAACACAGCATATCACTACTACAATTCACATGTTATTGTTTCATAATTATATAAGTACGAATGTCGAGAGTGATAACTCATCTTCTAAAGCTAGAGATGGCAATTCAAGACACACAAACAAACTATGAAAAGCATGACAAAGCACGAACAAGATTTGAGTGGATGAAGAGCCAAGATTCAATCTTGTAAATAAACAAGTACACAACATATATAAGCAACTATATTATACAAAAGATTACAGATCAAAACAATGCACAAATATGAATCAAAATGAAGCAAATATTGGTTAACCAATACAAGTGGGCTCGGCCACCATCAAAATTGGCTAGATCATCATCAAATGGTTCGGACATCATGGTTTAGGAGCACATATGCTCGGCCATGGTCACAACATACACAGATATAGGCTAGAATGTGAAGGGATGGCAAGGCAAAAGGTCAAGGAAGTCAAAGAGGTAAGGATATGTTGATTTTTGGGTTCGGCCTATGGGCACTATAGCTCGGCCATTGGGTTCATGGTGATGCTTTGGGCTTGGATCAGGTCAAAGTACCTATAGTGGCACAACAAGGAGATGCTTTTGGTCATGGCAAGGGGATGGAAGGTGTGGCATTGGTGGTAGCCGAGGCCAGTTAAGAGGAAGGGGATGAATATAGTGGGCTCGGCTAGGGTTTGAAAGGCAATTTTGTGATGGGTTTTGACCTATGGTGGTCACGGCATGGTTATGGATGGTGATGAGATGGTGGAGGCCGGTCATAGGTGGTGGTAAAGTGAAGATTATGGTCAGCTATAGGAGCACATGGTGATGGCCGAGCATGTAAAGGAGAATCAAAACAAAAGAAACGAGAAAAAGAAAAGAGAAAGAAAGAGATAGAACTTACTGTAAATATTTTGTTCAGGAAATGAAAATGAGAAATAGAGATGAGATGGTGAGATGTTTTGTATGGCTAAGGCAAAGTTTTGAACGGCTAGGGCAATGGAAAGGCCTCATTTCATATTAAAGAAAAGAAAACTTATGCCTCTTGGAATTTCTAAGCCCATTAGCCAAGCCAAATCAAAACATGCTCAATAATTCAAGAAAAATATCAATTTCAAACCAAAATAGAATAGAAATGAAATAGAAATTATATAATAGAAAAATAAACAATAAAATACTGAAAATAATCGCGTGTAAAACGCTGAAATTTATCAGATTTAAAAAGCATAAAACATAATTTGACGAAACGAAAAGCAGAACGAATATCAGAATCAAATTCAGCTTCAAAGAAAAATGTTGGAAATTAAAAATTCAAATTAAAATTTTTCAACTAAAAGTCAAAGTTTGACCACAGTTGACAAAAATATAAAATTTTTAGAAAATCTTAATTTTTTATTTTATTTGGAAAAATGATTATAAACAAAATCCAAAAATTCATTGGAAAATTCCAAAATTCCAACTTTTAAATGATGTAAAACCAAAGTTTCAAATGAATTGAATTTAAAATATTTGCAAAAATTTTAGGTTGTTACAATTAAGTTTAAGGGGAACAAAGTTTCCATGTAACACATTGGGCAAATAACAGCTTTCGATTAATTTTAAAGTAATGTGCTTTTAGTTGTGCATATAATCTTAAGGTTGGTTACAATTTATTACCCATAATAAATAGATCAAGTTGTTCAAACTATCACACCACCCTTTCCTCTCATATGTTTATGCTGAAAAATATATCTAGATATGCAAAGAAAAAAAGAAAAACTAACCATATTCCAGCATCCTAGACCACTCTACTTCGCTTTCTCTTCCAATGGAAGTAATTCTACAAAGTATGGGTTAACTTTTCCCTTTTTGACCTTGTTTCCTAACCTTTTGATCATTTGGAAAAAGAAAAAGTATATCATTAGCATTGTTCCTATTGGTAAAGTTCAGTTATATGCTCATATTGGACTAGCAAGGATGGAAAATAACTTAAACTTGCACACGTACCTTTGCCCACCTTGTTCCATGACTAATTCTTCAATATTCTTGTCTCCAAGAAAAATACAACCAAACTCTCTTCCTATTGATGGAGAAGAATATTCTACTCTGGACGTGACTTCCTACATAAGACATTTAAATGAAAATATTTTAATATATTCTAGTCAAATATCATCTTAGCATACAGTAGTCTACTATAATCGTTAGTTACAATGTTAAATGAAATACTTTATCCATGCAAAATTCCCTTAGATATTCTTCATTATTCCATATAAAAGGTTCATTAACTCCATTATGGCGTGCATATCATGTAAAAATATAATAGGAAATTAAAATGGAAGCATAAGTAGAGTATAACCAAAATAATTTACTGCCTAATCTGTAACAGACTCCGTAACTACTTACATGTTGGGATCCCTCCTTAATTGGAGAGTTTCTAGAAAATTCTAGACGTTTCTAGAGAAATCTAGAATTTTCTAGAATGTTCCGGAGAACTCTAGAGAAGTGTAGAACTCTCTAGAAGCTTGTGGAAGAGTGTGGAACCCTCTGAAATATTCTAGAGACGTGTGGAACCTTCTGGAACCTTACGGAAGAGTATGGAAGAACAAAGAAGGGAATGGAAGAGTGTAGAGATTCCTAGAGAGTGTGGAGCATTCTAGAGAATCAATCTCAACCGTCGGATGCAAGTAATCTCCACCATTCATTATGGAGGTTGAGTAGTATAAATAGGAGAAGGAGCCCTATTACTAGCAATCCAAGAATCCAAGGAAGAAGCCACTTCTTAGAGTGAGAAAAAAACTTGAGAGTTAGAGAGATCCTCTTTGAGAGAAAAGAGTGATAGCTTGAGAAGTCTTTATCCTCAAGCTTGAGTGAGCCACCAAGTGTGAGTTACTTTTGTAATCATATTATTGTAATCCTACTATTCTTTTGTATAGTGGAAGAATCTCCATATTGGAGAATTATAAACTCTTGTGCTTCCATTGCTACTTTTAATCTTAAAGTGCCTATCTTAACTTCACGAAGCGGGGAAGACCGAGATTTCCCCAACAGTGGTATCAGAGCGAGGTTCATCCGTAGCCGTAATCAAGCTCGTGTAAGTTCAAGATGGAGGATATTGTCGCTCATGATGGAGACATGTTCAAGCTCACAGCTAACAACTACTCCTATTGGAAGCCAATGATGGAGGACCACTTGTATTGTAAGGATTTGCATGAGCCCATCATCTACAAAAATAAGGTGGAAGAAAAGAGTGATGCTCAGTGGGAACTGTTGAACCGTAAGGCTGTTTCTATGATCCGTAAGTACATCGACAAAACTCTCTTCGAGCATGTTTCTACTTATACCAATGCCTATGAATTATGGACAAAGCTTGAGTCCATGATTCAGAAGAAAACGCCTCGCAACAAGGCCAATTTAGTTCGACGGTTGGTGAAATTGGAGCATAAGGATGGTCATAGTATGATTGAGCACTTGAATAACTTCAAGGGGCTCCTAAATCAACTAACAAAAATTGATATGAAGATTGATGATGAGCTACAAGCCCTTCTACTCCTTAGTTCCTTACCGGAAAGTTGGGACACACTTGTTGTCACGCTAAGTAACTCAGCTCCGGAAGGAAAGTTAACTATGGATACCGTCAGTGACAGCCTTCTTGGTGAAGAAGCAAGGAGAATGGAATGAGATGAGTCTATCCATCCCGAAGCTAATGTTGTTGAGAATCAGGGTAGGAATGAAACCCGTGGACGTAGTAAGAGCCGAAATCCCCATCAACCTCGAGGTAGATCCAAGTCACGCTCGAAGATTGCATGCTATTACTGTGGAAGGATGGGTCACAAGAAAATGGAATATCGTAGCTTCAAAAGAGACCAAAAGGCCGGTAATGTTAAGCCTGACCAAATAAGCCTAACGAAGAAGCAAGAAGAAAAGAGTACTACTGCCATAGTATTAAAGGAAGATCTGCTATATCTCGTTGGTGAAAGTAACATTCTAAACATTGCTTGTGATGAGAGTTCTTGGATTGTTGATTCTGGTGCTTCCTTCCATGTTACTCCACATGAAAACTTCTTATCATCGTACCAAAGAGGTGACTTTGGCACGGTGAAAATGGGAAATCAAGATAGAAGCAAGATTGTTGGAATAGGAGACATCACTCTGACGACAAGCACTGGGTGCAAGCTTGTTTTGAAAGATGTGAGGCATGTCCCGACCATGCGCCTCAGTCTTATCTCCGCTGGAAAGCTAGATGATGACGGTCTAATGAATTACTTTGGTGAAGGGAAGTGGAAGCTCACCAAAGGAAGTTTGACAATAGCTCGAGGAAAGAAGGTAGGATCATTGTATGTAATGCAAGCTAAGCTATGCAAAGGAGAAGTAAACATCTCTACTGATGATATGGACACATGGCACAAACGACTTGGGCACATTAGTGAGAAAGGTCTTCACATACTCGCTCAGAAACAACTCCTCCCTGACGTGAAAGGTAAACCACTTCATCCTTGTGCTCATTGTTTAGCTGGAAAACAACATAGGGTTGCTTTCCAAAGATCTTCTCCGCCCACAAGAAGAAAGAACATTCTAGACCTCGTGCACACTGATGTATGTTCGATGTCTGAGAGATCCATTGGTGGTGCTCTATATTTTGTCACCTTCATTGATGATCATTCAAGAAAAGTATGGTTGCACCTATTAAAATCAAAGGATCAAGTGCTTGATGCCTTCAAATAATTCCATGCTCTGGTGGAGCGTGAGACTGGACGGAAGATCAAGTGTGTACGATAAGATAACGGAGGTGAGTATAGAGGTCCTTTTGAAGACTATTGCAAGAAATATGGCATTAGGCTTGAGAAGACTCCACCCAAGACACCACAATTGAATGGGCTAGCTGAGAGAATGAAGCGAACCATTGAAGAAAGAGTTCGTTGTGTGCTCTCTCATGCTAAGTTACCCAAATCATTCTGGGGAGAAGCTATAATGGCTGTGGCCGACATTGTCAACCTCACACCATCAGTTCCTTTGGATGGGGCCATTCCTGAGGAAGTTTGGACGGGCAAGAGGGCTTCATATAATCATCTCAAGGTGTTCGGGTGCAGGGCATTTGTTCACATCTCCAAAGATGAGAGAGCTAAGCTTGATGCAAAGACAAAGGAGTGTATTTATCTTCGTTCACCTAAGGATGAATTTGGATACCGGTTGTGGGACCCAATTAACAAGAGGGTTATTCGCAGTAGAGACGTTGTATTCTTCGAAGACCAAACAATTGAAGATATCAAGAATTCAGAGAGGCCAAGATTGAGAAGCAGTAAGAACATTGAACCTACTCTGGTTCGACATGAAGATAACAACACACAAGAAAGCAATGAAGCTGAAGATCATGAAATTCATGATGAACCAGTTCAGGAAGAACCTCAATCTAGCACTCCAATCGCACCAGAGCCAAGACGATCCTCAAGGGGCAGAAGACCATCCACCCGATACAACACAGAGGAGTACGTTACGCTCACTGATGAGGGGGAGCCTCAAAGCTATAAAGAAGCAATGAGTGATTGTCATAACGAAGAGTGGAGAATAGCCATGCAAGAAGAAATGCAATCCTTGCATGAGAATAACACATATGAACTAGTGGAGCTACCAAAAGGGAGAAGAGCTTTGAAGAATAAGTGGGTGTATAGAATCAAGACCGAAGAGAACTGTTCAAAGCCTCGCTATAAAGCTCGATTAGTCGTCAAAGGATTTGGACAAGAAAAAGGTACTGACTTTGAAGTGATATTCTCTCCCGTGGTAAAGATGTCATCAATCATCAATCCGAGTTGTGCTTAGCCTAGCAGCCGAGCAAGATTTGGAGATTGAACAACTCGATGTCAAGACGGCGTTTCTACATGGTGATCTAGAGGAAGAGATCTACATGGAACAGCCTGAGGGATTAAAAGTTCCAGGCAAAGAAGATCTAGTGTGCCGCCTCACAAAGATTCTATATGGACTTAAGTAAGCACCAAGGCAATGGTACAAGAAGTTTGAAGACTACTTTCTAGGTGCCGGCGTACTACTACCCCCCAATTAAGTCGGGAGGGGGAGATTTGTTGGGATCCCTCCTTAATTGGAGAGTTTCTAGAAAATTCTAGACGTTTCTAGAGAAATCTAGAATTTTCTAGAATGTTTCGGAGAACTCTAGAGAAGTGTAGAACTGTCTAGAAGCTTGTGGAACCCTTTGGAATATTCTAGAGATGTGTGGAACCTTCTGGAACCTTACGGAAGAGTATAGAAGAATAAAGAAGGGAATGGAAGAGTGTAGAGATTCCTAGAGAGTGTGGAGCACTCTAGAGAATCAATCTCTACCGTCGGATGCAAGTAATCTCCACCATTCATTATGGAGGTTGAGTAGTATAAATAGGAGAAGGAGCCCTATTACTAGCAATCCAAGAAGCCACTTCTTAGAGTGAGAAAAAAACTTGAGAGTTAGAGAGATCCTCTTTGAGAGAAAAGAATGATAGCTTGAGAAGTCTTTATCCTCAAGCTTGAGTGAGCCACCAAGTGTGAGTTACTTTTGTAATCATATTATTGTAATCCTACTATTCTTTTGTATAGTGGAAGAATCTCCATATTGGAGAATTATAAACTCTTGTGCTTCCATTGCTACTTTTAATCTTAAAGTGCCTATCTTAACTTCACGAAGCGGGGAAGACCGAGATTTCCCCAACATTACAAACTCAATAAAATTAGTCCATTGGAATGATAAACCTATCAACAATATTACATGTGCATTCTTAAGATTTTGAGTATTCGAAGGGGAATCCATTTCCATATTGTTATATAATCATGCATGTTAATTTAATAGAATATTGTTATATGATGTTAATTTAATAGTCATACCTTTGGAGAATCCGTACACTTATTTGTTAATAGATTTGAGAATTTTCAAAATTAACGATAGCTCAAACATAAGGACAGATGTGTTTTAAATACAGAAAAGAACTTAAGAATGTAATAAAATAACAAATGTTCCAATAAGCAAAATAATAACAAATATTTAATTCTTTATCACAAAAAAGGCATCGCTTACATAGAAATCATGATTGTAAGGAAATGTAGCCATCTGTTATTACTATTTGAGGAATTATAGCACTTAGCACAGAATGAAATGGCTCATACCAGTTTTGGGACAATAATGGATGATAAAGTAATAAATTTTTTAGGGTGAAATTTCTGATTCGGTAACTACCATTATCACTAAGCAGTCAGCCGAAGGAACAACCTTCACTTTCCCTTTGAGCCGCCCCATTACTCCTTGAGTAGACCCTATCACCCGGTTGCAATGATATTCAGATTATACATGCAGTAAAGCAGTCACATTGAATTTAGGATTGAAAGAATTTCTAATATGCTTGGATCCAAGAGATGCAATTATATAATAATACTCCGCGGTAAGTAAGCATGATAACAATATTAATTATACAAATATAACCCAGTAGAAAAATAGTATTCAGGTTAAATAGATCATTGACTCTGACTTAAAACATATCGTAAATATTTTCATTTGTGGTATATGACGTTTTCTAATGTGTTTGCTAGAAACCATGGAAATGAATTATGAAACTCAATATTATTGTTATAGTTGTAAAATGCAGTGATAAATCATGTTGAAATTGCTTTCTACACTCTGGTTTATAAGAAAAGCTAATAAAACATAGTTAAAATACTAATTAAAAGCAAATAATATACAACTTACTGAAAAAGGCACATTACAATCTAAACAACCTATTAAAAAAATATAAATTAACGAAAAAGATAACCATTCTTATATCATCTGAAAACAATAAACAAATCATGTAAAAACCTCTTAATCCATTTTATATTTAGCAGCACTACTTAACTAACTCAATCAAGTTTATTCCCTAATTAAACCAACCATTAACGAAGATAAAAAATTACATATCACACCCTCTAAAATACTAAAATTAGGGACAAAAAATTTTGAACTAAATTATATAAAAATAATAATAATTTTATAATTAAACTACATAGAATGAAATTCATATTTCAGTCTCTTTTCCAGATGATCATAAAATTTGCAAGAAAGCAAAATTATGAATGTTTCTATTGAACATAACAATGGTAACAATTAGGGTAAATTGAGTTACAGATAGGATATAAGATGTTATAATTATTAAAAGATATTGAACAATGTAAGAAATTAAATAAATTGATATGCATAAAAGCAGGATAGTACGGAAAGAGATCGAAACCTAATGACTATGCGATATATAAATTGGAAGAAGAGGAAAGGCTAAGTTAGGAACTGTTTCGAAAATCTTACCTAATTGAGTTTGAAATGAAAAAATATGCTAGAGATGACTATCGGCATTAAGTATGCAAGAACCATACCTGATTGAGTTTTTTAGGGCTTGAATTTTCGAGAAGAAGGAGGACATTTGACGTGTGAGAAGTAGAATTGTGGGAATAATACTAAAACGACAGCATTTGGAATAAATTGGAAGTCTACCATAAGAATTATGTTTTTTAGAACTGGCTATCAAGAGTCTAAAATAGTTTGTGCCTTCAAACGCCATTTTAAAATACTATTAATTAGTAATTTTCTTGTAGTGCCTATATGCCTACACATTAACTGTACACACTACATTATATGTTGCACATGCACAATACATAAACATGAGTATATTATGATATACTCATATAAGACACAAAATACCAAATAATTGAATTCATTGATTGCCTAATCAGAAAATTAAATAAAATATATTTAAAGGAATTAGATAAGATCTAATTCACCCATTCAGACTTCATAGGCCCAATAAAGATCTCAAATGGAAAAAAAAATTAAAAGTCACCTATTTTACCCATTAGCAACTGGCCCGGTTCCTTCAATGGTATTAGGGTCCAAATGGTCTGTTCTGTTTAATTAGCAAATTTTAGGCAAACTAATTTAGCATATCTATCTGACGGGTATCTAGGTTTAAGGGTTGAATAATCATGTATTCTCCCCATCTTGACTATCGTACGGGCCCAATGGGTATAATAAGTCCAAAAGATTGGCCCAATTATAAAGGCCCAAATTAATTTGGACGTTAGGCTAATTTTCAAATTAAGTTTAATATGTTAAAATGTATTTTAAATTTTATAGTTAACTTTAAAATATAAAGGAAAATTTTACGAAAGTTATAAAATGAATTCAAATTTTGTTAAAATTGATTTAAGAAATTATAATAATTAATTTTAATGTTACTAATTAATTTTATTAATTAAATTAAATAATTAATTAACAGACACAAAAGTATACATACATATATGTATGTATATATATATATTGATATATGTATATACCTATAATTATAATAGTTATATGTTTATCTTAAATTTATTTATAATGAATTATATTAATTTTTTGAAATAACTTTAACGTTTGATTAAATTGTTTAATTAAATAAATGAATTTATTAAGTAAATTAAGTAAGAGTTAATTAATTAATATGTATACATATATTGATATGTATATATAAAAAAATATAAATGTTATAGTTAATTTTTTATCTTAAATGGTTTAAGATAAATAATATAAAATTACATAAATTTATATTAAATTAATCAAAATATGATTTAAATAATATTATTAAAATTAATTAAATATGATTTAATTAATACAATTAAAATTAACTAAATATGATTTAAATAATAAAAATTAAAATGGATTAAATATGATTTAATTCATAATGTATATAGTACATAAATTAATAAAAGTATAGAAATTATAAATAAATTAAAACTTATATAACTATAAATGTAAAAACATAAGTGGAACTAAACTAAGTTTGATTTAAGGAATGAGTACATGCATATTGTACATATACCATGATTTCATGTGTCTAACCCTTGAACTACATGGGCATTTTATAAAAAATATTTAAATTGGTATCACTCGATGTGTATATGTATTAAAGATTATGGATCCTTAAAATATAAGTTGTCCTCTACCATTTATATATTGATAAACTCTTTAGTAGTTGATCTTCCTCAAGTTAGGGATGTTATATGCGGTAATATTTAATATATTAACTAAGTGAGGTAAGATGCATGTACCTATTTATTGATCTTCCTCAAGGTGCATACATTATACTTAGGCTGTCGTAAAATGGTGAATATAAGTGAATAATCTCTTTCGATTATTTGATCATACTCAAGGTTAAGATGAGATTAGGATAAAGAATACGGGTTATAAGTATTATATGATACAACCGATAAAATTTTATCCTTCACTTGCAGGCCTATAGTTTGTTGATCATCCTCATGGTCAAAATCCCAAGGCAAGTGATTTCTAATGCCTACTAGAGAAATCGAAAGATTTATATGTTTTGTCTTAAGGTTTGGATGAATATAAAACTCTAATGGGAGCCTTATTATAAAAATGAAATGAATGCCTTTAGTCTTTCTAATATTGTAATAATAAATGTTAAATAAATTTAAAATGATATACTTCGACATATTTGTGCAACCAATATAATTGTTAAAATGTTTAACAGTTAAAATATACAAATAAAGTGAATTATGGTTAACATAAAAATATAAATTATAGTTACCATTAAATTTTATGGCGCTGTCAATTCTAGACCCATGCAAGAGCCTGATTTTACAACTACTAAATACATTCCACCTTAGTCACTTAGGTGTTTATTTTTCCGATACCATGTATTGTATTCTATGAGTTTTGAAGTATAAAATATTACAACAATACGAATATTTGATAAATATTCGATCATATATAAATGTTACATGGTGAATAAGCATGAGTCGTATTGTATAAAACCACAATGAAATTAGTTGAATCAAAAAAGCAAGTAAAAAATGATGCAAGATCATGCGTACACTATGATTGATTGTAGTAAGGATCTTGTTGTGTTATATGTAGCATTAGACGAGAGCTATGAGATGGATCTAAGAATTCGATCATTGAAACATCAATTTGACTAGTTTATGGAAAGTGCAACAATTTGACATCCTTAAATGTTAAGGATGACTTCTTTTGTAAAGAGTTTATTATGGTTTCATAGTAAGGGTTTCCCTTCGAATGGTTCGACCATTTTGAAAAGTAAAGTGAATGCATAAGAGTGGATGTAACTTAAGGCACAGTTGTGATGAAGATGGTGAATGTCACCTTTGCTTCATGAAGAGACATTGAAAATGAGAATGATATAAAATACTAGTGGATACCTAACAAGAAATGATAAACGTAATTTCTATTCCGATTTTGTTTTCATATAGAAATATATTCTTTTAGAAAAATCATTTCTATGAGTTTTAGACGTTTGATCAAAAACTCTCAAAAGTAAACTAGTTATAGTAAATGAAATGAATAGCCCATAATAAGCTGTTGAATAGAGCTTCGTATTTCATACGGTATTATAGTAATGATAGAAATAGTGGGAGTATACCATATAACACTTCCTGGTGGATGCATCAAGTTATGAAAAATTATTTTTGTAAATATACCAAATATTATTTATGAAATAATAGCTACTCTCGGTATTGACTAAAAATATATATTGTTTTATTTTGATATAATATTATGAATATTCGTTATAAAATAAATATATAATAATGTTATTTATAACAAAAGTGATGCGTTAGAAAATATAGAATTATCGAAAAAATTTACAAATATTTTAGAATTATAAACCAAGCCATATTTTGAACAATAAGTCAATAGTCGTACGATTATGACACAAGGTACCAATAAATTGTATCTTAGAAGGTTACAGGCAAAGCACTCATTCAGTGGGTTTGACATAAGAGTTCGAGAACTCTACAGATTGACACATATAGATTTATGTAATCGTAAGTCTAATGATAACAAAACGCTTAAATATACATTGTTAAATTCATGATGAGTTGTCATTGACATGAATATGTGTATTTGATACACATGTAGTTTGTCTATGATAAGTTCATAAAGTAAATCGAAAGTGAATAACATAACATGCAAATAAAAAGGAGTTTGATTTGATCAAATAGGTAACCTTTTTAGAAAGGGTTCCAGTAGTACCTAAAAATGAATATGATTCAATCTCAAAAGCCACTGCTCTCCAAGATACATAATGATATATCAGAAGAAGTAATCGGACTTTATTGGACAAAGCATGATTGATAATGAGAGAAGTTGAGTTAATTTCTTTCTATTAGAATGTGTTTTAAGAGTAAGTAAATAGGTTAAAAAATTATTTTCATCTAAAGAATAATTTACTAGATCATGCAAGATAAAAATTTATAAGAAACCCCTACATTTTCTAAGTCCAGTAGTTGATAGATTGTGAAAGTCGAGAGGCTACTATTAGCATTCGTTCATGAGGGACCTTGTGTGGATCGCCCTAAAGATATTTGGGGTAGGCCAACATTGGTTGAGCAACTTACGTTACAAACATAAATTTTCGTAAACCCAGAATCATTTATACACACACAAACATAAAGGTTGTTCATAAAAATTTCTACATGCCTGTTCCATTATACTAGGAAATAACCATTGTTTCAAGAATTGCCAAATTCACGATAAGGAACTTCATTTAGAAATTAGTGGTAGTAAAGTGGATTTGGATACGATCTAAAGATAAAACTGATTACGAAAGATGAAATGAAGTTAACCAATCCAAAATAGACATTGCTCATTATAATGTCTAATAAGAATTCTCGCATATTAAAGTGAAACTATGGTTTTATTTTAAAGTTTCACTTTAATACCGGGAAAAGAATTTCCTCAATTATCAATTAGTCGTAAGGAATACTAACTATGCCATATGACATGATGTGCAAACACGAAATAGATTCAAAATACAATATGAAAATATGATGTTGATAGTTTACCTTAAGTGATATGATTTGTAACCACTCGTATTTTACATATCGGAGAATTGTAAAATATTTTTATTTTATTCGTATGAGGCTTTATGATTCTATAATTTAGAATATGGCTCACAGAGACATTTTACACACCTAAGAATTTTTTCAAGTTTTTACGCGACCATTTTGACTCTCACAATCTTGTTTTAGCTATAAATTTTGATAGAAGTCGAATTAGAGTATCAAATTAGTTCAATTGCTTTAGAATGATGGTTTTCCATTTCGTAGAGTGGTTATAATAGAAAAACGGAGTTACGATTTGAAAGTTATTCTTGTTTTATGTTTTTAATAGGCCAGAATTAATGTGTAATTAGTGGAGCCCGCTGCTTGACCCATTAGTCTAACTAGAGAATATTATGTATAGAGGGCGGAGGAGTCAAGTTAAAAAATTTCTCTCCCATTATAAATCAAATTTGAAACCTAATTAGCTCTAGATCCATCCTAATTTCATCCTAAATCATCCAAATTGTTTCTAGATCAAACTAGATTGCGGATTAGAGATTAGATCATCAACTATAAGATAGAGATCATCGATTTGCTTGATTTAAAGTACATTCCATTGCTATTGGAATTAGATTTATATTCATATTGGTTGAATTTAGTAGTTGATGAGTGGTTTATGCCTTCTTGCTATACTATGCATGTTTATATGGTAAAATCATAGGATATAAACATATTTCAAATTGATTTTTAGCCAAAAAACATTTTCTAACTTTAATTACATGTTACACTATGTATATGATCTAGATTGATTAGAAATCACCCTTGCTTATGCTCACATATTCTTGCTATATGTTGATCTATGTTAGAAATTGACTTATTTATCTTATTTTGATGGATTGCGTGTTTGATTGGATGATATTGCTTGTTATTCTATGGTTGGATGATATGATTTGATGTTGTTTGCTAGCATTGTGATTGTACAAAATGTTAGGGCAGAGAATTAAGCAAATCAGAGGAAATTGGTCGGAACTGGACGTAACATGGAGGGAATGCTATGGAGTATGAGAGGAGCTTGGAGTTCAATCGCAGGTCCAAATTGTCTAAGCACAGAAGCCGAAATTCACATGAGAAGTCGGCATCGAGTTCTATGGGTTCGTCCAACATTTTGGTGGTTTTTGGGGAAGCAAGAGTGTTGCTAGTAGAGGTTGCCTAAGGTGATGGATATGTGATTGGTTAAGTGTTTGAGGCCATGACGACTTGTTTCTTGAATATGAAGTAGAGTTCTTTGAACAGAGGACTTGTTCCATGGTGACTTGATTTGTGTAGAGAAGTCGAGGTTAAAGCATCTGGGCATGGAGTAGTAGAAGCAAGGAATGAATGAAAGAATACTTAACCATAAACTTCCTAAGTGGAGAAGTCGGAGCCGAGTAAAGAGGTTAGTGCCGAGTTCTGGGGTTAACTTCAAATAAGATGAAATTTTTAGGAAGTGAAGTAGTGGTCCTATAGATTGTGCTGGAGGTGTTGGCTCGTTCGTATTAGGTTGGATGACAATATGACAACTTGATGAAAATTATGGTCTTCGTATGTTGCCTCATGTTGGAAGTAGGTTTCGAAGATGGTGGCTCGCAAAAGGGGTAGGTCGTATGATTGGGGAATGTGGAAGGGTTTCTTGTGAATAATGGAAATTGGATTGAGTAAGAAGGGATCAGTATCAAATGAAGCAAAACATGGCTTAGATATATGTGCTAAAGAATTGTTGATGACTTGGAGAGTTTTCAGTTGTACTCGGAGCATGGGTATTATATGCGGAACGCCCATGGGTCAATAAAGGGACATGTCTACCCTGGACCTGTAGCTTTGGGTTTGGTGTTCAGCTTTGGTCCGTAAGGCATATATTAGTCCATGTCTTGGGTGTAACGACCCAGAATTTCTGTCATTTGAAATTCGTATATTTAATTAATTTTTAAATATTCACGAATGAATTTTATAAGCTAAGTGGATTAAATTTTGAATATGAGGATTTAATTGGATAATTAAATCGATAATTTAATATATGAAATTACAGAAATAATTGGAAATTGGGTTTAAAGTGATTAAAATTGATTTGTAAAGTTTTATTAAATCATATTGGAGTTAGAATGATGTTATCGAACTTTTAAAATTGAATTAAAAGTTAATTTATGAAAATTGAATATTTTAATATTTAATTGACGAGTAAATATAGCCATTTTTCAAACAGTCTCGGATTTCAATGAAACTGGTTTCATTTGATCCGTAATGTTAAATTATTATATGGTTTCAAATTTCGTGTCAATCGGATTTACGGTTTGTCCGGGGCAAGCTAAAACGCGTAGAAATCGGTTTGAGTGAATTTTAAATTTAAATAATTCGATTCGAAAACTTATCTTTCAAATTTGATCGAATTGGCTCCCAATATATATTCCATTGCGTTCGGAATGGGAGTAAAACATTATAAACGCCAGGCGGCACGCTTCGTTTGGAGTTCGGAAAAATTTCGGGTGACTAGTGGACGGAAATTTTCTATAAAAGGACCCTCAATATTCACTTTTGCAAAACAAAATTGGGCTAGGGTTACAACCGCCGCTTCCCTCTATTTTAATGGCCGAGAATACACAATTCTTTCTCCTCCAATTTTTTCAAATCCGTAAACCAATTCAAGAAATCTTCAACTACAATGTTGTAGAGCACGACGAGATCTACGTTCTCAACGGTGGAGATCGTAAATGGAGCTGTGGATCGACTAGAAATTGCTCGCGTTTGGCCAGCCTTTGCTCACGTTTTTCGAGGGAGGAGAGGACTGAGCTCGACGCTATTCACGGTGAAGGTGGCTCTCGAGTGGGGCGACGAAATGGTGGTATTCGATCGACCTAGAAGTGATGGTATAGGGTCGCGTCATTAGGGTTTTGGGCGACATGGTGGGTAGTTTCAGTCGTGTTGTTACTGATGAGGGAAGAAAGAAAAGGACGGCTCTGATCTTAGGGCTTGAATCCAACAGCCAGATGTAAATGGGTATAAAATATAAAAAGAAATTGAAAATTTATTTATATTAGTTCCTTTAAAACTTTAAAACATTGTATCTTTGTCATACGAGGTCAGAAATGAACGAAATGAATTGCATTGGGTTCGTATGGACGAACACTACGCGATGGAGCTAGATTGGATTTGATTGGAGTTAGTGAAATTTTTGGGTAAAATTAAACACGTGTTTAATTTTATTCGAAATAAAACACTGCAACTGTTATTGGAAGCAAGGTGAGAACTTCTCACTCAATCGAAATTGTTTCGATTTAAACTTTAAATAGTTAGATTTAAAATTGCTTGATTTGGCGATTGAATGATAAATTATTATCTACTATATTGAAATAGACCCTATACGCCGTATATTAAGCGGATGTTATTTATTATAAACATATACCGCGATATTTCACCTCGATGTGGAATTGGTATTATATATGTACTTGGAGTTGATTTTCCCGCATTATATAGCGGATGAGACCCTATTGCGCCACATAATAGCGGATAATATTTTTTAAAACCCATGTACCGCGATATTCCGCTTTGAAATGGAATTGGTATTGTGCTAACATCTGTGGATGCAGGGAAACAGATTGGAGGGATCCAACTGGATTCCTCACCCGTATTGATTTATTTGCAGATATTGTGATATATTCTGTTATCATATGATATATGATGTTTTGGATGCCGTGATTGTTATATTTAGTGCTGTTGCAGCATTGGGCCTATTTTGGAAAATTAAAAGTGTTAAAGTGATGATTTTCAAATTTAAAAGGATTTTAAAGTGATTTTTGAAAGTATACGTTTTATTGAATTTTGGAATTGATTCATTTTAAATAAATAAACGTTATAATTTTAATGTTATAAAAATTATGATTTTTTAGAAATATAGTTGAAAATTGATTTTTGAAATATGGAGTCAATGAGTTTTATAAAATAGTTTAAATAGAGATTTTTGAATTATTATAAACGGTTTATGTAAAAGATTTATAAAATTGATATTTATAAATTAAAAATATTGGAATTATAAAATAAGTTTTTATAAGTGTTAAAAAGAAGTATAAATGGATTTCATAAGTGAATGAGATTTATAGATTTATAAATTGTGAAGTTATAAAATGAATAGATTTTGTAAAATAAAAGATTTATAAGTAATTAACTTATAAATTGGGTTTTTGGCATTTAAATGAGATTTAAATAGAATTTGTTAATTAAGGGGCTTTATAAGTTGAAGTTTTTATAAAATTATATAGATGTGAATTTATAAACGTTGTTTATAAATCCAAAACCAATTGAAATTGATAAGTAAATATGAAAGATTATTAAAGGAGATATACCCACGATATTGGACAGTGGATAATCCTTTAAATTTAAATATGTAGAAGTGTTGAATTCGGTAAACGATTTATATTCACAATTTTGGACAGTGAATAATATATTAAATAAATGGTTTAGGAAGTGATCTTTTAAATTGAATTAAAACGATTTGAAGTTGTTTTAAAATGTGTTAAGGATCGAAACCATAGATTTCAACATTCATTGTTGAAATAGACGTTTTCGAGAAATAAGGAAAAGATGGACTATAATACTGTTGTTATAGTAAATGATTGTCGAAAGGAAATGTTTTATATAGTATTGGAATTTATATATCTATCTTAATTTCGAATCCCTATACTATTGATTTTGGGTTGTCGTAATGATGTTTTACGCAACACTCATTTTGAATCAAATAAATGTGTTTAAGAGAATGTTTTCCTTAAAGAATGAAATATATACTTAATTGTGATTTAAGTATATTGAATATTTTCTAAGTATTGAAAATAATAGATTTATGAATTACTTATTGTTAAATAAGTATGGGAATGTTTTCCAATATGAAGTGAAATGTTTTGAGATTATATCTTTGAAAGATAAATTGAAAGTGAATATTTGAAGTCGATTTGAAAATCGTATATCAATGGATATTTGGAAATTTAAATTTACATGGAATTTATAAAGGAAAGGGAAATTTGTTTGAAAATAAACATTGATGTATTTTGAAGTGTGAAAAATATATCTTGAACTTATATTTTTGGAAAATAAATAATTTGGGAAATTATTTGGAATTTGGTGATGATTGTGTATATCTATTGATAGTTAAATAAACGACTATCAATATTTACCTTTAAATGGGTATTTGTTGTGAATTGCTTGAAATTGAATGCTACACTTATTTTAAAAAATAAGCGCTCATTATTCGGTTTAGCCGTGAGAGAACCTTTGTGTCATAACTCCCATTCTGAATAGTGATATGTCAAAATGGATAGCATTTGAAGACCGGTGTTGAAGACCGGATATTTTTGAAAATGGAAGGACTACCGTCGAATGACTCTGCATCGACTGATCTCGGATATAGAGGTTTTATCACCCTTTGTGATGGGAAGTCCGGTCGTGATTAGTAATATCCGGATTGCAAGGACTTCTTTGGAAGTGCCTTCGGTTCTGTTCGATCTCGGAACGGACTTGTATGGTTGTGTCTCTGACGTTACAATTTGAGATGTAAAGCTGGTTTCTATCAAATATATTTCTATTGGTGGCGGAGAATTTATTCTCTTAGCTTAACACCCTTCTCAGAGACATACGAGCTCAGAGGTTATGTAGTTGATGGTTACTAGTGATACATTCCCGATTTGGTAATGTGGCATACGAAGTGCTGTTGAGCATTTGTTGATCAAAGCGTGGCTTTTATGAAAAGCGTAGCTTTGCGGACGAGACTTCGTCGGACCTCACACCTCGAAAATGGTCAAAACAAGAAAGATGCGGCAAGGTTATTAGGGGACACCGCCCCTTTAGTGTATGTCATTTCCATCTGGATAGAGGTGGTATTATGGTATGGAGCCTTAATACTTAACCTATGTTGTTGCTGCAAACTTATTATTTTGTGGTTGTTGGTAAATCTCGGGATTTAGATCGGTTACGACCGGAGGATGACATATTCGTGTCAGCAGTTACCCAGTTAGGGGTAACCCAGCCTTGTGTTGGCAGAGATCCGGTTAGGTTCTCGAGGCGTCTCTCCGGAGGCGCTTCCACGTGGCAATGGGAAGTTCCTTGGCCTGACCATTTGTTGGAAATCCAAACAAACAATACGAACCTTGTATGGTTTTAGTTGTATAACCTACCATGGAATGTGCGATAACCTGCTATTGAACATGGTAGCTATAGTAGGCATACGATAATGGTCATATGTTGGCTAAGATTTATATTATACTTTCAAAATGTTTTCCTACACTTTGCACCTATAGTTATAATATCAAAGAAAATTTGCGTATCAAGCATATTTGACTATCATAAGGAGAAATATCCTCCGATTCTGCATTTGCATTGTGTGTGTGTGCAGGAGGCCTTATGGTAGTCTCATTTTCTAAAAGCATCGCGGATCTATTTTAAAATATTTCTTTGTTTGTTTTAAAGAATAACTGTTTTAAGTTCTCTCTATTTTAAAATATTTCTTTGTTGATTTTTTTTAAAGATAAACTGTTTAAGTTCTCACACCAGTCCCATGACTGACCTGGATTTTATTGTTTCCTTCCTAAACTCTGGGTGCCCACCAATTTTAACACGAGCAGTCTAGAGTCAGGTTATCAGGATATTCTGGAATTCAGGAGTTGCTGTAGAGATCTGGAGGCAAGCTGGATGGCATGGCATATCAACTAGTATATAGTATTTCTTTTCCCCTGTTTGTTATTGTACACTCTGATAATGAAATGTAATGATAATGTAATGTAATGTGATGTAATGTAGTAACTGATATAGTTCTTTGTTTCAAAGACTATTCATTTATCTATTATATGTTGTTCTGCTGCGATTGTGAGATTCTGATATTGTTTCTGTTGCTTTTTCTTTCTTTCTTCTTCTATCTTCTACCTCTTCTTTAACCCTAACGGTACGGTTTTTCGACCTTCGATTGCTTGGGAGTTGATACAATGGATGTATTAATGTCGACCTTCGTGTGTCGAAAATCGCGAACGTTACATTGTGGGTCATATAAGCGATCATGTATTCAAAGCATATGGAATGATAGTTATGATTGTTTGATGGATGCTATGGTTGCTTTGGTTGCTCTTATTAATAGGCTATCAATCATAGGTATTAGGGGAAATAGGTATTGGAGATAGGAATACTTGGAATACCGATATTCTTTATCTCGTTTGTGGTATATCTTTATAGTATTGTAGAGTAGCATATTATACTGTTGTATGCTAACTCTTTGGTTGCAGGGACAGGTCAGGTATGGTTCGTGTACTTTTGTTCCTTACCATATTTACCTATTTGGTATTTTGAGACTCATTTACGGATCATACCAGACTATTGACCGACTAAAGGTTTTACACTTTGCTTCTTATTATCTTGGATACTCTTAAATGAGTAGACTAGATAACAGGTCCAAGTGACATAGCAGCTATTTGGAGGACAATTTGAATGGAGTTACTTTGTATTATATACATGTATAGAGTCTACGCTTATTCCTCTTGGCAACGCTATAGAGCCCGTGACTGTGCTTGCTTGTTACTATTTTTATTGGAGACATTTGTTGAATTTGTTTCCATTGTATAAACTCTACCATTGATGTATAACTCTGTGGATATTATACTCTAATGATGGTGGTCTATTCACATTATTATTACTATCTCTTCTATTATATCCACGGTATTATATTTTATCAATGTGCTTTGAGATATGACAGGTTATACTGGTTCATTCTAAACCCTGATGATCATCCTATATCGGCCAGGCACAACAACAGTGCACTATCTATGTACTATTGATGCCGATAGTATTGGGTGGGCATCACATTTGGTATCGGAGCTTTGGTTACACGATTAAATGGAGTTGATACTGTGATCCAACTGAGATGGGAAAGGTGTAATCGTCATGGACTGGATTGAGAGTATGCGCGTGTGTGGGGGTATATAGACGCGACATAATGTGTACTTGTTATAATTTTGGTCTTCAAAATCGTATAGTAATATACTATATGTATAAGTTGCATGCACATGAGCACTATAGACATAGTTTTCTTTACAAGGGACCGGTCATTCTTGTTACAGATAAGAATGAGCCATCATATTAGGAATGCTGTGAGGAACTCTGCTTCAAGAGTACATGAAGGAGTGGGATCAGGAGCTACTACCCTGATGTCCAAACCATGTTCAATACTATGATGGCTAATAGGACGAGGAAAGCTCTTGAAGTGGTGATAAATGGTGGTGCTCAAGTGCAAGTGCCTATGGTTGATTTCGCCAAGCCGACCAAATATTACTCTTCCCTTGGAGAAAAGCCATTCCATGGGATGAAATCAGCAACAGAAGTGCAAGATTAGTTGGATAATTATGAGAGCATATTTGGTGATATGGAGATGGAAGATGTTATAAAGGGAAAGTTGGCTTCAAGACAGCTTTAGGGCCAAGCCATGAATTGGTGGAATGCTATTATTATTACTGCTCTAGTGGATCTTTGCGGCTGGGATCATTTCAAGGCAAGGTTCGAGGAGTAGTTTAATCCGGCTGCTCACCAGTCGGTTTTGTTCAAGAAGTTTGTCGATCTCAACCAGGAAGAGATGATAGTTTCTGAATATGCGGTAAAATTTGATGCTTTTGTCTAAGTATGGAATGTCTTTCATCAACACTCCATTAAGGAAGAATAAGAAATTCATCATTGGCTTGAATGGCTACTTGGGAGAAAAGCTAGCGGACCATATAGATGAGCCATTTGAGAAGCTTATAGAGAAGGCGCTTCCCCATGGGAGCTTGTACCTTAAGGCTAAGACTGCTATTGTTGTTTCTGCTGAGAAAAAAGAGCAAAAGGCATAGCAAGGCGGTGAAGGCATAAAGAAGTGGAATGGAAAGCAGTCCCAGGAAAAGTGTGATAAGAAGAAGGATAAATGGGAACCTACTTACTTTGGATGCAACAAAAAGGATCATTTAATTAAAGATTGCAAGATGAGTGAGAAGAGGAAATGTTACCGCTATGACATGTCTAGGCATTGGAAGAAGAATTGTCTAGACCCGGTGAAGGATAAGTAGGTAATGAAGGCATATGCTTTAGACGCAACCTTGACTTTGACTAGTGCTCCCTTGGCGAAGAAGGGGAAATGATTCGTCATTCAAGGTATGCTTTCTATTGGTGGTGTTCCTATTTGAGTTTTATTTGATACCCCTGCTTCTCATTCATTTATCTGTAGTGATCTAGTGGATAGATTAGGATTAGAACCTGAGATAGTAGATCGACCCCTAATCGTGACGAACTCTGTTGAAGGCTCTACTAGTCTTTGCATGGTTTGTCGCAGCCTAGTTTTATCGGGTCATGGATGTTCTTTGGTTTGTGATTAATTTGTTTTGAATTTTGTTGGGTTCGAGATTATCTTGGGTATGGACTGGCTTAGAAAGTATGCGGCTATAGTGGATTGCGAGAAGCTGTTAGTGATAATCAGAAATGTGGATGAGCGAACGGT
The DNA here is from genome assembly GCA_030765085.1 of Allium cepa. NCBI lineage: Eukaryota > Viridiplantae > Streptophyta > Magnoliopsida > Asparagales > Amaryllidaceae > Allium > Allium cepa. The sequence continues at coordinate 454,241,960 of CM060939.1, read as the reverse complement.
AGTGATTGGCTGCTTACTAGAGTATGGGATGATGGTTATCTTTCTGTGTTTGCTTGAGGTTCCATAGAAGGGATAGTTATCTGTTCTTATTGCTAGAGTGTATCTAAATGTTTTTAAGGAAGTGGTTAGATTATCGCCGCATAGAGAGATCAAGTTTAAGATAAATTTGGTAAAGGAAGCCGACCTATTGTTGTGCATTTAGGGCGTATAGAACCCAGAGAGCAGATGGAATTGGAGGTGCAAGTGAATGACCTACCGAGGAAAGTGTTCATTCGAAGAAGCATATCTAAGTTGGCCACACCTGTAGTATTCGTGGAAGGTGAATGGCCCATTAAGGTTGTGTGTGGATTATCATGAGCTAAATAAAGTGATAAAGTTGAATAATTATCCAACCCATGCAATGATGACTTATTTGATCAGCTGCATTGTGCGAAATTGTTCTCCCAAATGGATTTGGCAACAGGGTTTCACTAGTTGAGAGTAGCATAGGAAAGTGTGCCTATTTCTGTGCTTCATACACCATTGGGTTTCTATGAGTGGTTGGTGGTATTGTCCAACACTCCGACATACGTTTTAGATCTCATGAATCATGTTTTCAGACACCAATCGAATAAGTTTGTGCTTGTGTTCATGGATGATATTCTGATCTACTCCAGGACTGAAGGGAAGCACAAGACACACTTAAGGATTGTACTAAAGATATTGAGAGAGCATAAGTTGAGAGAAAGTTTTCTAAGTGTCACTTATAGAGAGAAGAAGTGAGATTCTTGGGTCACATCATTTTAGGACATGGTATAATAGTAAATCCTGCGAAGGTGGCAGTGGTCCAAATTTGGAATCAGCCCAAGAATGATATGGATGTGAAGTATGAGCATGTATTTATGATTCTGAAAGAGAGGTTAATGAGTGCACCTGTGTTGACCATCCAAGTGGAAATGAAGTGATGATAATATGCACCGATGCTTTTGGTATTGGATTTGGTGCGGTGCTAATGCAGAAGGAAAGGGTTGTCGCTTATGCGAGTCGATAACTAAACCCGCATCAAAGGAATTATCTAGCTCATGATTTGGAATTGGCGGCAATTGTTTTTTTGAAGATGTGGAGGAACAATTTGTTAGGAGAAAGGTTTGAGATGTTCATGGACTATAAATCCTTAAAGTACATTTTCTCTCAGAAGGATCTGAACCTTCGACAGCAATGATGGTTGGATTTTTTGACCACTTATGATTTCAGTATTTCCTATAGTCCACGAAAAGGGAATGTAATCGCCGATGCATTGAGTGGAACACATGCAGGGTTGAGAGTAATGTTCTTGGAATGGAAACAGATAGAGTATATTGCTGGATTTTATTTCAGGCCCTACCGTGAGTTAGAACCTAAAATGTTGGCAAGTTTGTCGATTAGACCCACTCTAATCAAAAGGATCCATACTTGTTAGAAACGAGATGCTAGGCTAGCGTAGATTATATCAAAGATAGAAGAAGTAGTATAGTTTTAAGATATAAAGAAATATAAACTCGATCGAGAAGGTTGTCTTTGTAAGGATGGAGGATTATTTGTTCTCGATGTTGATCGATTGAGAGATGAAGTGCTAAGAAGTGTCATCATTTCGGATTGAATATTCATCCAGTGGTAATAAGATGCATCGAGATATGAAGTAAACTTACTATTGAGAAGGTATGAAGAGGGATGTTGGGGGTATTCATCTCCAAGTGTATGAACTGTCAATTGACAAATGCAGAGCAGAAGAAACTTAGTGGATTGGTGAAACCTTTAGAGATTCCTAAATGGAAATGGAAACGGATACACGTATCGATTGATTTTATTAATGGATTGTCGAGGACTCGAGTAGGGTAAGATATCATTTGGGTCATAGTATATCCATTGACCAAGAGTGCAAGGTTTATACCTATCAAGTCAAGTAGTACAACATCCAAGATAGCAAAGTTCTATGCAAAGTGGATAGTATGATTTCAAGGTATGCCGAAGAGCATTGTAAGTGACCGAGACCCGTTGTTCACTAGTGGGTTTTGGAAGAGCTAACAGGAGGCGTTAGGGATGAAGATGCATCTTGGTATAGATTATCTCTGCAAATGGATGGACATACCAAAAGAGTAAATCGTATATTGGAAGATTTCTTTCGAGGATGCATTATAGACTTTTGTGGATCATGGGATGATCATTTACATTTAATGGAGTTTGGATACAATAACAATTGTCAGTCAAGTATTGGTATGGCTTCTATGAAGCATTGTATGGTCGAACATGTAATGCTCCTTCATGCTAGTGGTAAGCAGTGAAAATCTGGTGCTTATGATAGATATGATTAGAGAGACTTTAAAGAAGATTGAGGTCATTCGAAAATGAATGAAAGCTTCTCAGAATCGACAAAGAAACTGCATGAATAAGAGATGAGGGGACTAGAGTTTACTATTGAAGATATGGTGTTTGTACGGCTTCTCCTCTAAAGAATGTAGTTTGATTCAGAAAGTGGAAGTTGGCACTGAAATCCCTAAGACCCTTTATGATAGTCGAGAGAATCGAGAAGCTAGCATATAGGGTTGACTTATCTCAAAAGATGGGGGTCATGCATAATACTTCTCATGTTTCTTATCTATGGAAGTTTGGGCATAGCTCAGGTGTGAAGATCACACCGGATCAGCTAGGATGTTGAGGTAGAACATGAATTTTTTATACCTTGTAGGCCGCTTTGTATTGTTAACTACGATACGAAATGGCTTAGGGGAAAGATGGTGGAGCTCGTGAAGGTACAATGAAGTGAAAGTGAGGATGATTGTACGTGGGAGATGGGAGAGAGCTTGAGGACTTCTTATTCGGAGTTCTTTAAATGGTAAGATCCACTTTTTATCATATCTACTTTCACCATTGTATACTATATTTGATAGGTTAGAATTTAACATGCCAGGAGAGCTCACCTATACTATTGATTGTGTGACTGCTTGGGTGAGATGTTCAATGGTTTCTTATGATTGATAGGCATGTGAGATGACCATGTTGCTTAAACTTTGGTCTATTTGGGGATTTCGGTGGTAAAAGTCTAGGGGGGGGGGGGGGAGAATGCAACAACCTATATTTTACTATCAGAGAATTGTAAATTATTTTTATTTTATCCATATTAGGTCATATAATTCTATAATTTTTGGATATGACTCTTAGGGACATTTTATACACCAATGATTTTTATCGAATTTCTATCTAACCATTTTGACCCTAGAAATCTTGTTTGAGCTATAACTTTTGATAGGAGTTGAATAAGGGTCTCAAACTTGTTCCATTGCTTCAAGCTGATGGTTTCCTACTTTGTAGAGTGGTCATAAAAGAAAATGGACTTGCGGCTAGAATGTTATGCCTGTTTAAAGTTTTTAAAGCTATTAGCCAGAATTAATGTGTAACAACCCAAAATTTAACTACTTCAAAATATAACATTTAATGTGATTTTAAATAACTTTTTATGAGTCAAATATTTTTAGATAGGATTTGGAAATAAAAATATACACAAAAATAGTAACATTTTCTTATATCGGTAAAAGTGACGAAATGCTGATTTTAGAAAAGTAAATTTCGACGGTTAAATTAATTATTTTAATTAATTTATAAGCATTTATATTTTTAAATAATATTGTACAAACTTTTTTTTTCAAATTTGGTTTACATAAAGAAATAGTTTAACTAAAATGCCAAAATATGACCGTAAAACATTTTGTCAAAATTCAACATTTTGTCGATTTAAAGTTGTCGCAATGTCGTTGCACCTTTATTTTCTTATATATGAACATATATTAAAATATTATAAGTATTAATAAAGTTACTAATCAAGTTTACTTTTACTAAACATACTTAGAAAATTCTAAAATATAATTAAGAAAAAGTAAGCATAAAAAGACAAAAAAGAGTTATAAAGTCAAAAAGTAAACGTCAAATCAAGGAAGCATAATTTTTTTTCTACTAATACATAAGTGAAATGGTATAAATTAATGATTTGAAATGTGATGTTAAGTTTTAGTTTGCTTAAAGTATAAGAAAAGGGTATTTTGGTCTTTTTACAAAATATTATTTCAATGTGAAACTTTTTTTATAAAAAACCATCCACTTTCTTCACTTTTTTTTACAACTTCTTCTTCCTTTTTCATGCTTTTCTTCACTTTTCTAATGGTTTCTCTTCTTAATAAAATAATGCTAAATATTCCAAGAATAATTACTAAAGAAATATCCACTCAAACTCCACTTAAACCACCTCAAACACCTCCTCCTCCTCCCCTCTACCCATGGCCCACCTCTCCACCACCCACAGCCGAGAACACTTCCCCCTCCACTTTGGCCATGAGCACAATCCACCTTCCCCAAGCCAAGGCGAGCCATTTAAGTCCAAGTGCGCAAAGATTCATGAGCGAAGAACAACAAGTAGCGAAGCTATAACCGATTTTCTGCTCGACAAAACCAAACAAAGTGAGAACTCCTAATTTATATGTATATATTCGGTTGTGATGTTATTATTTTTTGGTTGGATGTTTGGTTATGATATTGATTTCTATATGTTGTTTATTTCATGAAATATTGAAACAAATCACAGATTTACGCGATGTATATTCACATGGAAATCACTTTCCAAAAGAAATGAAATGTGATATGGAATCATTTATACCTTGAAAAAATGTTTGAATATGCTTTAGAAATGATTCCTAAGTGTTTGAACTTGTCTTAGCAAAGTTTGGATTTGAATATCAAAATACGCCTAAAGTTTGACGTGTCGCGTAACGGTAGTTCGCGTTTTCGCGTCAAAAGTTCAAATGAACATATGAAGTAGAATATAGTTCAGAATTCTTCGAAGTGTGAATTTTCCAAATCCTTATATCCATATCTTTCATATAAAAAAGAAAATCAAGATTTCGTCGTGTATATTTTGAAATATGGCAAAATCAATTTTCAAGAAAAACCGAGTTTTTGCACCAGTTGACCCGAGTTGGTAATTGATAAAATAATCGGTTCAAAACATATGAAACAAGTCCTAAAATTCTTTTAAAATGTTTTAAAAGTGATTTAAGTTGAAAAGATGGTTTTCTAAATGATATAAAAGTCGTTTTGAAGAATATAGCTTTTAAAGCACTTTTTGAAACACTATTTGCAACACTTTTCGTAACGCTTTTTCATAACTTTGAAAAAAAAGGTTGGAACTTAACAATTCTTTTCCAAATCCTTAGTAAATGTTTTTAAATAAATAATGAACCATGTTAAAAGCAATTTGAATAATTTAAAATTATTTCAAAGATGGTTAAACAAATAGTTAAGTGATTTAAAAAAGGAAAATGAGTATGCGGAAACGACTAGTACATTTGTCCCGTCTGTGAAATTCTATTATTGTCTTGTCTTCTATCTTTATTTTTTCTTTTATCCCATGATAATCTGTCTCTCTAGTACTTCGATTTACGATACGTGAATATCAAGGATGTATTAGTGTAGATTTCTGATTATCAAGGTGGTGGATCGTCTCATTTTGTATCAGAGCTTATGCTTAGCAAACACCTAAGCCTTGACGGGGTTAACTCATTAGAGATATGGTAAGTAATACCATAGAATGAGTTTAGTCTTAGATAGAGTGCATTAGAAATCTTTATCCTAATAAGTATATTTGAGTTATCGATACTTAAAACCTATTCCCTAAGATAGTCTCGTCTACGTGTTCTAAAAAGATGTCTTACTATACTTAGGTAGTAGGAAATGAATACTAAGAAGGGCGACAAAAGGAAAACAAAGGGGCAGTTTCGACACAAACTCTAGTTAACTGGGCAACTTTCTGCCTAACTTATACCAACGTGGGCGGGACGCCATTCAAGGGTACAGAATCAGTTATTGAAGTTCATAATTGGCTCCGCTCGTGTGAGAGAATTTTTAACGGATTAAAAATAAAGGATGAGAAAAAGCACTTATTAGCATCTTGGCAATTGCAGGATAGAGCTTTGGCTTGGTGGGAGTCAATTACCATCAATAAACCAGAAGATGATATTCCATGGGAAAGATTCAAGAAGGTTTTTGAAGAATGATACCTACCAGATGCTAAGAAATCCTGCCTCTATAAAAGTTTTATGGATCTAAAGCAAGGATAGTGGATGAATACTTAAGAAAGTTTGATGAATTATCTCTCTTTGGACGTAGACAAATAGATACTTTGCTTAAGAAGAATGAAATGTTTGTGTCTAGGACGAGAAAAGAGTTTCATAAAAGAATGAGTGCTCACCTTAAGGGATCATTCACGAACCTAGTAGATATGGGTTTGCGATATGAAATTCTTGATAAGGAAAAGCCAGCGTCGGTGCTGAATATTAGGAACATTAGCAAAAGCCAGTAAGAGTGAGTTCAGTCCAAAGGAAAAGAAGCAACAAGGGGGAAAAAAGAAAAGAAATTTCGTGGGTGTTAAGTGTGGGAATTGTAAGAGGAAAGGTCATATTATTGAAGATTGTAGGGGTGAGAAGAGGCAACGAAAAAAGACACTCTGTTCTAGTTTCCACCAACAAGGGCATACGATGATGGGTTGTCCATTTATTAAGATAGTCCAGCCAACTAAGGCCTACGCCATGGAAGCAGGACTATTAACTACGGAAAAAACCAAAGGAAGAGGAGTTCTGGAGAGTGCTATTTGGGTTGAGGGTATTATGGTAAAAGTACTATTTGATACTGGAGCTTCCTGTAGTTTAATTCTAAAGAATTGATTGAAAAATCGAAGCTTACCACCAAAATAGTAGATACTCCTATTTGCGTATTAAATCCCATAGGTGGTACAACAAACCTTTGTATGATTTGTGAAAATGTCCAAGTTACCTGCCTTTCCAATTATTTTTCATGTGACGTGTTTGTCCTTGATTTTAGTGGTTTGAAGTTTTGCTCGGTATGGATTGGTTATCCACTTATGAAGCGGTTCTTGATTGTGTTAGGAGGACAATATTGGTGAAGACAAAGTTAGGAAAGATGGAAGAAATATGTTGCAAGGAGCCTGGTCCGGTAAGGGATAGTTTCCAGTATGCACTTGATTCACCCCAAGGAAATTTAGAGACCATAACGATAGTTAAGAAGTTTTCAAATGTTTTTGAAGAGGTAAAAAGTTTGCCCCCACGTCGAAAAATTGAGTTTCGTATCGATTTAATTCCCGATGCAAGACCCGTTGTCCACCAAAAGCGAAGAATGGCTCCCAGAGAGGAGGATGAATCGAAGGAACAAACCGATGAATTCTTGAAGAAGGATTGATAAGACCAAGTTACTCAAATTTGGGAGCAGCAGTGGTTTTCGTTGCCAAGTCTGATGGTTCCCTAAGGCTTTGTGTAGACTATTAAGACCTGAATAGGCAAATGATTAAGAACAAGTCTCCTCTGCCCCATGTAGATGACCTTTTTGATCAACTTCATGGTGCTCGGGTATTTTCAAAAATGGATTTGGCCTCAGGATTCCATTAACTTAGAATAGCACAAGATTGCATTCATTTAACTGCATTCAGAGGTCCGGATTTCTTCTACGAGTGGCTAGTTATGCCTTTTGGGTTGACTAACGCCCCCTCTTATTTTTTCGATATCATGAATAGAGTATTCAAAGATATTCTTAATAAATTAGTGTTAGTCTTTATCGACGATATTCTTATATATTCGTAGACCGAAGAGGAACAAGAAAGGCATTTAGAGATTGTACTATTAAGAAGGAATGTGCTTAAAGCCAAGTTTTCGAAATGCCATTTTTGGAAAAAAGAAATAAGATTCCTAGGGCATGTAGTATCAGGAGAGGGAGTTTTGGTTGATCAAGGGAAAGCTGTAACAGTCCAAGATTGGAAGACACCACAAACTCCAAAAGACGTCCGTAGCTTTTAAGGATTGGCAGGATATCACTGAAGGTTCATCCATGACTTCTCGAAAATTTCCTTCCATCTTACAAGGTTAACAAAGAAGAATGTTAAATTTGAATGGACACCAAAATATGAAGACGCCTTTAATGAGTAGAAGAAAAGGTTGACTAGCGCTCCAGTCTTAGCTATAGCTGATAGAAGTAATGGTTTAACCGTTTATAAGAATGCTTGTGGGGAAGGAATAGGCGCGGTGCTAATGCAACATGAGAAGGTTATTGCTTATGCAAGTTGACAGCTAAAGACACATGAGAAGAATTATGCAATGCAGACTTGGAGTTTTTAGCTGTTGTGTTTGCATTAAAAATATGGAGGCATTATTCGCTGGGTGAAAAGTTTGAGCTCTTCACAGATCACAAATCTTTGAAGTATCTTTTTACCCAGAAGGCAACAACATTGGCTAGAACTTCTCGCATCATATGATCTTGATATCTTATACACACACCCAGGAAAGCCAATGTAGTAGTACATCCAACCTTGATTGATCGTATAAAAGAAAACCAGCTCATAGATCCATTTATTCCGAGGATAATTAAAGCATTGGAGGATAACACGATACCAGGAAGATGGGTAGGATTCAAGGTGGATAGTCAAGGAATATTGAGAATGAATGGAAGGGTATGTGCTCCAAATGTTGACGGGATAAGGAAAGAAGTTTTAACAGAATGTTACAATTCTCCACGTAAAATACATCCTGGTGTTATCAAAACGTATCGAGATATGAAGAAAACTTTTTGGTGGGATGGCATGAAAGGGGATATCTATATCCATGTTAGCAAATGCGCAAATTATCAACAGATTAAAAGTGACCAACATAAGATTGTAGGGTTACTTCAACCTCTTGAAATTCCGACTTGGAAATGGGACCAAATATCGATGGATTTCATCGATGGCTTGCCTCGAACGAGAAAGGGAAACAAAGGCATTTGGGTTATCATAGATTGATTTACTAAAAGTGCACACTTCATCCCAGTAAAGCCAACACGAACTACTGTAAGCCTTGCTGAGATATATATGAAGGAAATTGTCTGATTGCATGGAGTTTCAAGTAGTATAGTAAGCAATCGAGATCCAATCTCTACTAGACAGTTCTGGACAGCATTACAAACAACTTTGGGAACGAAGCTAAATATTAGCACCGCATATCATCGCCAAACTGATGGACAAACTAAAAGGGTAAATCGAGTACTATAAGATCTCCTCAGAGCATGCATATTAGATTTTGGAGGTTCTTGGGAAAATTATCTTCATCTTATGGAGTTCTCCTATAATAATAGTTATCAAGTTAGTATTGGCATGGCACCGTATGAAGCTTTGTATGGTCATCCATGTAGAACCCCAACATGTTGGATCGAGAACGACGATCGATTAGTACTTGGCCCTGATATGATCCGAGAAGCGTCAGAGAAAGTTGACATGAGCAAGAAAATGATGAAAGAAGCATAGAGTTGGAAAAAGAGTTACGTAGATAGGAGGCGTTGAGATTTGGATTTCTCAGTTGGAGATTTTGTATTTTTAAAAGTCTCTCCAATGAGAGGAGTTGTAAGATTCAGTTGGGCTGGAAAGTTAGCACCACGATATATTGGACTTTTCCCATTCTCGAGGGGATCAGCCCACTAGCCTATCGAGTACAACTGCTAGAAAGGTTGTCAGGTGTGCAAACCATTCTTCACGTATTCCATTTACGAAACCATGTATATGATCTAAAACAAATCATAGAAACATCTACCCAAGAAGATATAGAGGTTGAACCCAATTTGGTAGTTATTAGATGACTTATTCGAATCGTTGATCATGGTGAAAAGCGATTGAGAAGGAAGATTGTACGGTTGGTTAAAGTTTAATGGAGTGAAGACGTAGAGGATTTCACCTTGGAAAGAGAAGACAGAATGAGGAAGGCATATCCTATATTTAGGTTTAATGTATAGACTGTATCTATCGACATAATGCGCTCACCGCTTATGGTATAGTCACTTATTCATACTCTTGTATATATATTCCATTTTATTTATTTCCTTTTCGAGCAAGCTTCTTCTTTAATTTCGGGGATGGAATTATTTTAATGGAGGAAGATTGCAATGACCTAGAATTTAATCACTTCAAAATATAACATTTAAAGTGACTTTAAATAACATTTTATGATTCAAATAATATTAGATAGGATCTGCAAATAAAAATATACACAGAAATAGTAACATTTGCTTATATCGGTAAAAGTGACAAAATGTTGATTTTAGAAAAGTAGGTTTCGATGGTTAAATAAATTATTTTAATTAATTTATATGAATTTATATTTTTTTTAAAAATTGTAAAAATTTATTTTCAAATTTGGTTTACATAAATAAATAGTTTAACTAAAACGTCAAAATGTGACCACAAAACATTTTGTCAAAATCAATGTTTTATCGATTTAAAGCTGTCGCAACATCGTTGCACCTTTATTTTCTCATATATGAACATATATTCAAATAGTATAAGTATTAATAAAGTTACTAATCAAGTTTACTTCAACTGAACATACTTAGAAAATTCTAGAATATAATTCAGAAAAAGTAAGCATAAAAAGATAAAAAAGAGTTATAGTCAAAAAGAAAACATCAAATCAAGCAAACATAATTATTACTTTTTTACTTAATACTTAAGTGAAATAACATAAAGTAATGATTTTAAATGTGATGTGAAGTTTTAGTTTGCTCAAAGTATAAGAAAATCGTATTTTGGTCTTTTTACAAAATATTATTTTAATGCAAAACTTTTTCTATAAATAACCATCCACTTTGTTCACTTTTTTTACAACTTCTCCTTCCTTTTTCATGCTTTTCTCGACTTCTCTAATGGCTTCTCTTCTTAATAAAATAATGCTAAAATATTCCAAGAATAATTACTAAAGAAATATCCACCCATACTCCACTTAAACCACTTCAAACACCTCCTCCTCCTCCCCTCTACCCATGACCCACTTCTCCACCACCCATTGCCGAGCACTACTTCACCCTCCACTTTGGCCGTGAGCACCATCCACCTTCCCCAAGCCAAGTCGAGCCATTCGAGTCCAAGTGTGCAAAGATTCGTGAGCGAAGAACAACGAGTAGCGAAGCTATAGCCGATTTTCCATTCGAAAAAACCAAACAAAGTGAGAACTCCTAATTTTTATGTATATATTTGGTTGTGATATTGTGATTTGTTTGTTTGGATGTTTGGTTATGATATTGATTTCCATACATTGTTTATTACATGAAAATATTGAAACAATTCACGGATTTACACGAAGTAGAATCACATGGAAATACTTTCCAAAAGAAATGAAATATGATGTGGAATCATTTATACCTTGAAAAAATGTTTGAAATTGCTTTAGAAATGGTTTTTAAGTGTTTAAACTTGTCTCGGCAAAGTTTGGACATGAATCTCAAAATACGCATAAAGTTTGACGCGTCGCGTAACGATAGTTCGTATTTTCGCGTCAAAAGTTCAAATGAATATACGAAGTGGAATATAGTTCGGAATTCTTCGAAATAAGAATTTTTTTATTCTTATATCCATATCTTTTATATAAAAAAAGAAAATAAAGATTTGATTTTGTATATTTTGAAATATGGCAAAATCATTTTTCATGAAAAATCGAGTTTTTGCACCAAATGACCAAAGTTGGAAATTGATAATATAATCAGTTTACCTAAAAATATTTTAAAATGTTTTAAAAGTGATTTAAGTTAAAAATATGGTTTTCTAAATGATATAAAAATTGTTTTGAAGAATAGAGCTTTTAAAGCACTTTTTGTAACACTATTTGCAACACTTTTTGCAACGCTTTTTCATAACTTTTGAAGTAAAGGTTGGAACTTAGCCATTCTTTCCCAAATCCTTAGTAAATGGTTTTAAGTAAATAATAAAGTATTTTAAAATCAATTTGAATAATTTAAAATTATTTCAAAGATGGTTAAACAAATAGTTAAATGATTTGAAAAGGAAAACGAGTATGCGGAAATGACTAGTATATTTGTCCCGCTTGTGAGATTCTATTATTGCTTTGTCTTCTTCTTCATTTTTTACTTTTACCCCATGATAATCTATCTCTCCAGTACTTATATTTACGGCACGTGAATACCAAAGAATGTACTAGTGTCGATTTCTAATTATCGAGGTGGTGGGTCGTCTCATAGTGTGTAGTTAGTGAAACCCATTAGCTGGCCCATTAGTCTAACTAGAGAACACTATATAATGGGCTAAAGAGTCAAGTTAAAACTTTTCTCTCACATTCTAAAACAAGTCTCCATCCTAATTTCATCTAAAATCATCCAAATAGCTGTCTAAATCAAACTAGATTGCGATTAGAGATTATATCATCAATTAGAAGATAAAGATCATCGTTTTCTTTGTTTGAAATGCATTCCACTGCTGCCCAAATTGGATCTAATTCATATTGGTTGAATTTGGTAAATGGTGGGTGGTTTATGCCTTCTTACGATATTATGCATGTTTATATGTACAATCATAGGATTTAACATGTTTCAAATCGATTTTTGGCCATAAAAACTTTTCTAACTTTAATTACATGTTAAACTATATATATGATCTTAATTGATTAGAAATCACCTTTTTTCATGCTCATATATTCATGCTACATGTAGATCTATGTTCGAAATTGACTTATTTGTCTTATTTCGATGGATTGCATGCTTAATTGCATGAGATTGCTTGTTATTCTATGGTTAGAAGACATGATTTGATGTTGTTTGCTAGTATTTTGATTGGATAGAAAGTTAGGTCAGAGAATTGAGCAAATCGAAAGCAAAGTTGTCAAAATTGGATGAAAACTGGGGAAAGCTCTGGAGTATGAGAGGAGCTTGGGGTTTAAGTCGCAGGTCAAGATTATCTAAGAAAAGAAGTTGGCACTGACATGAGAAGATGGTACCGAGTTCTATGGGTTGACCCAACATGTCGGTGGTTTTTGGGAAAGCAAGAGTGTTGCTAATAGAGGTTGCCTAAGTTGATGGATAGGTGATTGGCTAAGTGTTTGAGGCTACAATGACTTGTTTCTAGAATATGAAATAAAGTGTTTTGAAGAGAGGACCTGTTCTATGACGACTTGATTTTTGCAGAGAAGTCGAGGTCAAAGCATCCGAGCATAGAGTACCAGAAGTAATAAATGAGTGGAAAAAACTTTTCCATAATTGGCTAAATATAGAAGTCATGGCCGATTAAAGAGGTCGGTGGCAAGTTCTAGGGTTAGGTGCAAATAGGACGAAACTTATAGACGGTGAAGTAGAGGTGTTGTAGATCGTACTGGTGGTATTGGCTCATTCATTCAAGTCGGATGATGATATAATAGCACGATGAAAATATATGGTCTTCGGATGTTGGCTCGTGTTGGGAGTAAGTTTCGAAGATGGCGGCTCACAAAAGAGGTGGGCCATATGATAAGGGAATGTAGAAGGATTTTTCACGAATAATGGAAACCAGATTGAGCAAGAAGGTCATGGATCCAAATGGAGCGAAGAAGGGCTCGGGTGTATGTGCTAAGGAATCATTGATGACTTGGAGAGTTTTCAATTGTACTCGAAGCAGGGATATTTTAAGTGGGGATGCCTATGGGTCAATGAAGGGACCTGTAGCTTTGGGGTCTAGTGTCCAGCTTGAGGTTGCGAGATACGTATCCAACTTTGGGCTGCGAGATAGTAGAGTAAAATAGAGAACTGAGATTTCCATTAGTCCCTGGCTTGGGGGTCATATGAGTTATCATATATTTAGAGCACATGGAGTGATAGTTAGGATTGTTTGATGGATGCTATGTTTGCACCGGTTGGTCTCTTTAGTAGGCTATCACTCATAGGTATCAGGGATATAGGTATTGAATATAGGAATACTTGGAAGACCGATATCCTTTATTTAGTTTGTGGCATACCTTTATGGTATTGTAGAGTAGCATATTATAGCTTATTCAGGTCTCAATAGTCTACACATAGCCTTAGGGAACCATCAGATTTGGAAACGAAAACCACTGCTGATCCCCAATTTGAGCGACTTGGTCTTATTAATCCCTTCTTCAAGAATTCATGTATTTGTTCTCTCAATTCATCTACCTCTCTGGGAGCCATTCTTCGTTTTTGGTGAACAACGGGTCTTGCATCGGGAATTAAATCGATACGAAACTCAATTTCTCTATGCGGGGGCAAACTTTTTACCTCTTCAAAACATTTGAAAACTTCTTAACTATCGGTATGGTCTCTAAATTTCCTTGGGGTGAATCAAGTGCATATTGGAAACTATCCCTTACTGGGCCATGCTCCTTGAAACATATTTCAACCATCTTCCTTAACTTTGTCTTCACCAATATTGTCCTCCTATGCAATCAAGAGCCGCTTCATAAGTGGATAGCCAATCCATACCGAGCAAAACATCAAACCCACTAAAATCAAGGACAAACATGTCACATGAAAAATAAATGGAAAGGTAGGTAACTTGGACATTTTCACAAATCATACAGGTTTGTTGTACAACCTATGGGATTTAATACGCAGATAGGAGTATCTACTATTTTGGTGGTAAGCTTCAATTTTTCGAGCAGTTCTTTGGAAATAAAACTACGGGAAGCTCCAGTATCGAATAATATTTTAACCATAATACCCTCAACCCAAATAGCACCCTCCAGAAGTCCTCTTCCTTTGGTTTCTTTCGTAGTTAATAGTTCTGCTTCCATGGTGTAGGCCTTAGTTGGCTGGACTATCTTCATAAATGGACTGCCCATCATCATATGCCCTTATCGGTGGCAATTAGAACAGAGTGTCTTTTCTCTTTGCCTCTTCTCACTCCTACAATATTCAATAATATGACCTTTCCTCTGACAATTCCACAACTAAAACCCATGAAATTTCTTTTCTTTTTCCCTTCGTTGCGTCTTTTCCTTTGGATTGAACTCCTTCTTACTGGGGTTGCTGCTAATGTTCCTAATATTCAGCACTGACGCTGGCTTTTCCTTATCTAGAATTTCATATCGCAAACCCATATTTACTAGATTCATGAATGATCCCTTAAAGTGAGCAGTCATTCTTTCATGAAACTCTTTTCTCATCCCAACCACAAATATTTCATTTTTCTTAAGCGGAGTATCTATTAGTCCAGGCCCAAAGATAGATAATTCATAGAACTTTCTTAAGTATTCTTCCACTAACATTTCTCCTTGCTTTAGATCCATTAAACTTTTATAGAGATAGGACTTCTTAGTATTTGGTAGGTATCGTTCTACAAAAACCTTCTATAATCTTTCCCATGAAATATCATCTTCTGGTTCATTGATGGTAATTGGCTCCCACCAAGCCAAAGCTCTATCCAGCAATTGCCAAGATGCCAAGAAGCACTTTTGCTCATCCTTTATTTCTAATCCTTTAAAAATTCTCTCACATGAGCGGAGCCAATTATGAACTTCAATAATTGATTCTATACCCTTGAATGGCGTCCTGCCCACATTGGTATAAGTTAGGCAGAAAGTGCCAGGTTTACCAGAGTTTGTACCGAAACTGCCCTTTTGTTTCCTTTCCTCATCCCTTCTTAATATTCATTTCCTACTACCTAAGTATGATAAGATATCTTTTTAGAACATGTAGATGAGATTATCTTAGGGAATATTTTTTAGGTATCGATAACTTAAATATACTTATTAGGATAAAGATTTCTAATACGCTCTCTCTTAGACTAAACTCATTCTAGGGCACTACTAACCCTATCTCTAATGAGTTGACCCTATCAAGGCTTAGGTATTCGCTCAACCATAAGCTCCGATACCAAATGAGATGACCCACCTCCTCGATACTCAGAAATCGACACTAATACAGCATTGGTATTCACGTGCCGTAAATCAAAGTACCGGAGAGACAGATTATCATGGGGTAGAAAGAAAAAATAAAGATAGAAGACAAGACAATAATAGAATCTCACAGGCAAGACAAACTTTTACCTATTCGAATCATTGATCACGATGAAAAGCGGTTGAGAAAGGAAGATTGTAAGGTTGGTTAAAGTTCAATGGAGTGGAGATGCAGAGGATTACACCTAGGAAACAGAAGACGGAATGAGGAAAGCATATCCTGAGTTTAGGATTGATCTATAGACTGTATCTATCGACATAGTGTGCTCACCGCTTATGGTACAGTCACTTATTCATACTCTTGTATATATATTCCATTTAATCAAATATATTACCTTTTCGAGCAAGCTTCTTCTTTAATTTCGAGGACGAAATTCTTTTAAGGAGGGAAGAACATAACTATCCAGAATTTAACCACTTCAAAACATAACATTTAAAGTGATTTTAAATAACATTTCATGATTCAAATAATATTAGATAAGATTTGGAAATAAAAAATATACACAAAAATAATAACATTTGCTTATATCGGTAAAAGTGACAAAATGCCGATGTTAGAAAAGTAAGTTTCGATGGTTAAATAAATTATTTTAATTAATTTATATTTTTAAATAACATTATACAAATTTATTTTTATATTTGGTTTACATAAATAAATAGTTTAACTAAAACGTCAAAATGTGACCGTAAAACATTTTGTCAAAAATTAACGTTTTATCAATTTAAAGCCGTCGCAACGTCGTTGCACCTTTATTTTCGCATATAAGAACATATATTCAGATAGTATAAGTATTAATTAAAGTTAATTAAAGTTACTAATCAATTTTACTTTAATAAACATACTTAGAAAATTCTAGAATATAATTAAGAAAAAGTAAGCATAAAAGACAAAAAAGAGTTATAAAGTCAAAAAATAAACATCAAATCAAGCAAACATAATTGCTACTTTTTTACTTAATACTTAAGTGAAATGACATAAAGTAATGATTTGAAATGTGATGTGAAGTTTTAGTTTTCTTAAAGTATAAGAAAATGGTATTTTAGTCTTTTTTACAAAATATTATTTTAATGCAAAACTTTTTCTATAAATTACCATACACTTTCTTTGATTTTTTTTACAACTCCTCCTTCCTTTTTCATGCTTTTCTCCACTTCACTAATGGCTTCCCTTCTTAATAAAATAATGCTAAAATATTCCAAGATTATTACTAAAGAAATATCCACTCAAACTCCACTTAAACCACTTCAAACACCTCCTCCTCCCCTCTACCCACGACCCACCTCTCCACCAACCATAGCCGAGCACTACTTCCACCTCCACTTTGGCCATGAGCACCATCCACCTCTCCTAAGCCAAGTCTAGCCATTCGAGTCCAAGTGCCCAAAGATTCATGAGCGAAGAACAATGAGTAGCGAAGCTATAGCCGATTTTCCATTCGACAAGACCAAAAGTGAGAACTCCTAATTTATATGTATATATTTGGTTGTGATGTTGTTATTTTTTGTTTGGATGTTTGGTTATAATATTGATTTCCATATGTTTTTTATTGCACGAAAATATTGAAACAAGTCGCGGATTTACACGACGTATAATCATATGGATATCACCTTCCAATAGAAATGAAATGTGATACGGAATCATTTATACCTTGAAAAAATATTTGAATATGCTTTATAAATGATTCCTGAGTGTTTAAACTTGTCTCGTTAAAGTTTGGATATGAATCTCAAAATACGCCTAAAGTTTGACGCATCGCGTAATGGTAGTTCGTGTTTCCGCGTTAAAAGTTTAAACGAACATATGAAGTGGAATATAGTTCGAAATTTTTCGAAGTAAGAGTTTTTCAAATCCTTATATCCATATCTTTCATATAAAAAATAAAATCAAATTTCATCATGTATATTTTGAAATATGGCAAAATCAATTTTCAAGAATAATCGAGTTTTTGTACCAAATGACCAAAGTTGAAAATTAATAAAATGATCGGTTTAAAAATATAAAATATATTATAAAAATATTTTAAAATATTTTAAAAGTAATTTAAGTTGAAAATATGGTTTTCTGAATGATAAAAGTCGTTTTGAAGAATATAGTTTTTAATGCACTTTTTATAACACTATTTGCAACACTTTTCGCAACGATTTTTCATAACTTTTGAAATAAAGGTTGGAACTTAACAATTCTTTCCCAAATCCTTAGTAAAAGTTTCTAAGTAAATAATAAATAATTTTAAAATCAATTTGAATAATTTAAAATTATTCCAAAGATGGTTAAACAAATAGTTAAGTGATTTAAAAGGGAAAATGAGTATGCGAAAATGACTAGTACATTTGTCCCGCCTGTGAGATTCCATTATTATCTTGTCTTCTATCTTTATTTTTTGTTTTTACCCTACGATAATATGTCTATCCAGTACTTAGATTTACGGCACGTGAATATCAAGGATGTACTAGTGTCGATTTTTGAGTATGGAGCAGGTGGGTCGTCTCGTAGTGTGTAATTAGTGAAACCCATTAGTTGGCCCGTTAGTCTAACTAGAGAACACTATAAATAGAGGGCTAAAGAGTCAAGTTAAAACTTTTCTCTCATAATCTAAATCAAGTCTAAACCCTAATTAGTCATAGATCCATCTTAGTTTCATCTAAAACATCCAAACGGCTATATAAATCAAACTAGATTGCGGTTAGAGATTATATCATCAATTAGAAGATAAAGATCGTCGCTTTTATTGATTTGAAAGCATTCCACTGCTGCTCGAATTGGATCTACATTCATATTGGTTGAATTTGATAATTGGTGGGTGGTTTATGCCTTCTCACTATATTATTCATGTTTATATGTAGAATCATAGGATTTGACATGTTTCAAATTGATTTTTGACATAAAAACTTTTCTATCTTTAATTACATGTTAAACTATATATATGATCTTAACTGGTTAGAAATCACCTTTGTTTATGCTCATATATTCCTGATACATGTAGATCTATGTTAGAAATTGACTTTTTTGTCTTATTTCGATGGATTGCATGTTTAATTGCATGATATTGCTTGTTATTCTATTATTAGAGGATATGATTTGATGTCGTTTACTAATGTTTTGATTGCATAGAAAGTTATGTCAAAGAATTGAGCAAATCGGAAGCAGAGTTGTCGAAATTGGATGAAATCTGGGGGAAAGCTCTAGAGCATGAGAGGAGCTTGGGGTTTAATTCGTTGGTCAAGATTGTCTAAGAAAAGAAGTTGGCACTGACATGAGAAGATGGTACCAAGTTCTGTGGGTTGGCTCAAAATGTTGGCGGTTTTTGGGGAAGCAAGAGTGTTGCTAGCAGAGGTTGCCTAAGGTGATGAATAGATGATTGGCCAAGTGTTTAAGGCTACAATGACTTGTTTCTAGAATATGAAATAAAATGCTTTGAAGAGAGGACTTGTTCTATGACGACTTGATTTTTGTAGAGAATTTGGGGTTAAAGCATCTTAGCATAGATTAGTAGAAGTAAGAATGAGTGAAAAAACTTATCCATAATTGGCTAAATATAGAAGTCATAGCCAAGTAAAGAGGTTGGTGCCGAGTTCTAGGGTTAGGTCGAAATAGGATGAAACTTCTAGATGGTGAAGTAGAGGTACTGTAGATCGTACTGGTGGTGTTGGCTCATTCATTCAAGTCGGATGATGATATAATAGCATGATGAAAAGATATGGTCTTCGGAAGTTGGCTCGTGTTGGAAGTAGATTTCGAAGATGGCGGCTTACAGTGGGGGTGGGCCATATGATATGGGAATGTAGAAGGATTCTTCACAAATAATGGAAACTTGATTGAGTAAGAAAGTCTTGTATCTAAATGGAGCGAAGAAGGGCTCGGGTGTATGTGCTAAGGAATCATTGATGACTTGGAGAGTTTTCAATTGTACTCGAAGCAGGGATATTTTAAGTGGGAATGCCTGCGGGTCAATGAAGGGACCTGTAGCTTTAGGTCTAGTGTCCAGATTTAGGCCGTGAGACACGTATCCCACTTTGGGCTGCGAGATAGCAGAGTACAATAGAGAACTGGGATTTCCATTAGTCCCTGACTTGGGGGTCATATGAGTTATCATATATTTAGAGCACATGGAGTGATAGTTAGGATTGTTTGATGGATGCTATGTTTGCACTGATTGCTCTCTTTAGTAGGCTATCACTCATAGGTATTAGGGGGATATATGTATTGGAGATAGGAATAACTGGAAGACTGATATCCTTCATTTAGTTTGTGGTATATCTTTATGGTATTATAGAGTAGCATATTATAGTGTTGTATGCTAACTCTTTTGTTGTAGGGGCATGTCGGCTATGGTTCGTGTACTCTTGTTCCTTACCATATTTACCTGTTTAGTATTTTAAGACACCTTTACCGCTTACACCAGACTGTTGTCTGATCCAAGGTTCTATACCTGGCTTCTTATTATCTAGGGTAATCTTAAGAGTAAATTAGATAAAAGGTCAAGGTGATACAGTAGCTGTTCGGAGGACGAGCTGGATTGAGCTACTTCGTATTGTATACATATTCGGAGTCTACACTTATTCCTCTTGGCAACACTGTGGAGCTCGTGATTAAGCTTCTTATTACTATTTGTATTAGAGACAGTTGTTGAGCTTGTTTCAGTTGTATAAACTCTAATATTGACGTACAACTCTATGGATATTATACTCTAATGATGATGGCATGTTCACATATTTATTACTGTCTCCTCTATTATATCTATGATATTATATTTTATCCATGCGTTATGAGATATGACAAGTTATATCGGTTCATTCTAAACCCAGATGATCATCATATATCTGCGGGGCACAACAGCAGTGCACTATTTATATACTATTAGCGCCGATGGTACAGGGCGGTCATCACATGATACATTAGCAGTAAATGTGTCTTTGAGATGGAGATTAATACAGTTGGCATATAGTAAGAAATGTTGATAAAAATAACATTGTAAATTTCAATTGTTGAGATCAACATAATATATTCATCATTCAACATGTTTAAATTAATGGGGTTTTGGACCAAAGGTCCTTATTCTCAAAACTCATGCGCAAAAAGTCCCTTCTAATCAACCCATGTAAATTAGGTCCCTATTTTGTTATTTTTTTTTATACCAAATTGTCCCCTTCTAGAAAATCGACCTAGCATTGAAATCAGAGGCAAAAGTAGCATAAATTAGTCAAAAACTACAAATAAGGACTAAATTTTCATAAATTTTTCTAGAGGGACTTTTCTTCCATCATCTTTCCATTCTAAGGACGTGGCAGCTGTTCCTTGTAAATTAATTTAGATTTTACTTACAAAATTATCACCAATATGATTTCAAGTTTTGGGACTTTTTTGTAAAAACAAAGCTCTAAATAGTTTTTGGAATAGATTATTTTCACATAACAACCAAAGTATTTCAAGGTCGGTAGGAGCGATACTAAGTTTGTGGGTTTTGGATATGATCTAAGAACCGATACAAAAATACCGTTCAACGAGCATTGGAATTGAGCAATATTTTGACAAAAAAAATCAAAAGTTCTATTTTCAGCCAAAATGTAGAGGAAGCGTGTGTCTATAAGTAAGAACTATAAAGGTACTAGAATATTTATAAACTATAAGTTGACAACCAACTTATGACTGTTAATGATGCACCTATGTTATAATCATTTTAGTATGGTTGTTTAATTCTTGACATTGGATTTTAAAACGATATCTTTATAAATAGTATAAAAGGATGTTCAAAATGTCCCAAACGATATACATATACATCATATTAAAATGTTTAATGTGGAGCATGTTATACATTAGCAAAAGGAATTATCGTGAATGTGCGCTATCTACAATACGCATTTCGATTATTTATTTGATACAGAAAACAAGTGTCAAATCCAAATTAAGATCACCAACGTATAATCTTGAGTGTGCTTGACTATTTACAAAATGATAGAGGATAGTCTATAGAAACAACGAGCTCCTTATAAAGGATTGTTCAGATTCAAAATTTATAAGTGATACCAGGTATTGTAAGTCAATACCAAATTCCTGATCAATTTTAGTTATGGAGCTTTATGTTGGAAGTGTTCCAAATAAACGGCTGTGGATGACCACAAGGTTAAATACATCGCCTTGAATAACACCGCGACAAAAGCTGCATAATGCACAAATTTGTAACTTAGCTTGGGATGATTCCAAATCTTGAGAATCACTGAACATTGTTTATGATAACAATGCAATATAGATCGTGAAAGAAACTAGAGCTCACTAAAAGTCGAGAAACATATTCCAAAGAGTTCTGCATGACTAACGAAGTTTATCAGCATCAGAGAGAGTTGATTGTAAAGTGGATAGTTAAGACGATATAACATATACATTCACCAAGGGACTAGCTCAATCAATTATGAGAAAACTGATAAGAGGAATGAGAATAATATTACATAATTGACGCCAAATGCTAGTGAGAGATTGATAGCGTTAGTGATATAACCTATGAGTTATTATTAGTGATATGCCCTAGGATAAATTATGTATTTTGCTACATATATCAAACTCCATGACCAATCTTGTTTGTAATAAAGGTGTTCGATTTCTATTATATACATTGTTATATAGTGATATAATTAATTAAGTAATTATAAACAAGAAAAATCTTTAATGAAATATCATGTGATTGTAGTTACAAACAACTGCTATCATGAGTAATGAATCACAATATAAAATAACATTTTATTTTAAATATTCATGTCGAGATTTATGAGAAAGGATATCGATACATCCATTGAGGCTAGATTACATGATGCTCTTCAAATGTTGGACAGTGTATTACTCATGCTACTAGGGGCACTAAAGGGTTATACTGATAGTTAATTGATAACTATAAAATGACCCATCCAAGATTCTCTTATTGGCTACTAATAACTAAGGTCAAATAGGAAACCTTTGAACTTCAATATGGACACTCCACTTTGATTATAGTCAAATAGTGCCAAGACATCCATCTAATGACTATAGTTGGGTCTGGGTTGAAGCATTGGAGCTAAGACACTATTCATTACAGAATTCATCTCCTCGATTATATGAGGCTTATATCATGATCAACCACATTCAACTAAAAGTCAAAATCTCTATGCGGAGTATTATACTTAATAGTAAATGTTATCATTGAACCAAGGACTTTATTTATAGACTAACCTAGTTGAATGTGGATGATAGTGAAATTTTGACCAAACCATATTCCACAAGCCTTATGTTATATAACGTTGATGAAGAAAATTGGTGTAAATAAAGTTTACTAACTGGTACCGCTTAAGAAATCATAAAATGTGATTTACGAAAAAGGTATGTATGTGATGGATTTGGCCAAACTAACACACTACTAATTAAGGTGACTTTATGAACATTAATATTTGAATTGTTCAATATTAATTGCTGTCTGAATTCACATCTTTGAGTCGTGCAACCGTATTTATGAATTCTCCAAAAAAACCACATGGTCTAATTAATTTACAAGTTATTGTAAATTAATTAATATTTGAGAAATATTGATTATTATTTAATTTAGTTAATGTTTTTGTGTGTGTGTATATATATATTTATATACATATCGATATACAATATGGATATATATTTAAATGAGTTCTAAATATGGCTAATTATTTGAAAAGCTTTAGGAAATATTTATCCATATGATGGAATGATGTGCACTACCATGCTAAAGAGAGAGATAAAGGGATATGGATGAGATTTGATTAAAAATTAATTGAGAACTAGAAGGGGAAGTTTTAAAGAGACAATAAAAAAGGTTTTTATTCTCTTATTAAAACATATCCTCTCATCTATTTTATTTCCTATATTCATTTTTTCTTCATTCACTTTTCCTTTCTCTCTTTCTAAACTTCCATGGTCGAAAATAGAAGTTTAGTGGTCCATCCATCTCATGCATAGATTGGTGTGGATATACTTGATATCCGAGGGGATATCTCAAATCAAGATATTACAAAAGAAAAAGACTTTAAGATTGGATCTAAGATGATTTACCATTCAAAGATGTGCTGAGTGATGACATATTCAGGGTCTCTTGTTTACTTTTTAATTCACATATATCATTTGTTAGATAATTTGTAGAACGAATCCATGTTTGCATATGTTGTATACAACCTATCTTTAGACCCAATTTAACAAAGAACATTACTAAGTAATATTGTCTGCTAATGTAGAGAATAAAGCTGGTTAGGAATGATCACCCATATTTGCTTTGGGCTAACAATGTCACATTTTACCTTTCTTCTGAACAATACAATATATGTGAGCAATATCGGCACAAAGTAATATAGACGTTGGCTCTAGATAAAATTCAAAACAACATATTGTATGTCACAAAGAACAAAATCAGATAACACATGAAAAATATAATACATCGAATATATATTATGAGTCTACAAAAAAGAGATTAGATCCTTATAATATACATACAAATTGCACCATGTCTTAAAAATATACACGATAACTAGAGTCACCGTCTCATATAATATACATACCAGATAAAGGTTGACTACATAATATACATATTACATAGCTAAATATATATACATAATAGTCTACTTCAAAAGCTAGCATAAATCCATAGTCATCAAGTCCTGGTACCTGATAAATCTCGGTCTAACCTGAGCATAAAAATTATACCCGGATTATATTATTTCTAGTTATAAAAAATATGAGATCTAGATAGCATGTTTATTAAATAGACATCAATAATAACAGGTTACTAATGTAAAACATGCATAAGATCTTAGCAATTCTTATCACAAGTTATTCACCGTGTCAAAAAAGTCATCTCATGCATAACAATGGCAATCATCTAAAAATACGGTGGAACAAATCTCATAAATCACAAACTAATACGAAGACTAACAAACGGAATAATATATGAAAACCATGAAAATCAAACGACTATGTGAAAGCATTTCAACGAAGCAACTACACAAAGGCAAGTCAAATACAATAACGGATTTTGTAGTTATCTTTTTACCAAATGAATATTCTTAATGCGAATTGCTTTCTTCATGGTGGAGACTGATATGAAAAGCTCTAAAAGTTTAGCCCGCTAAACTCCTATAGTCCAAAATGTACCGAATGTCCATAACAAGTGTTCAACTTATTTATCGCACTGCAAAGGTGCCATGCCTACTAACGGATGGCGTAATTGTTATGACATCGAATACAGCCCGCTGTATAGACTGTTGGCTCGGTGGTATAATGTTAGAATTAAACGAATACCATGACTCAAAGTGAGACTGCTGTAGTCAAGTCACCAGGTGAATAACTAGCCTACAAGGTCAATCTACCGAATGCACCAACGAATATAGCAAATTATAAATATACACTTTCACTAAGATACTATTCAATCCCATAGTGTCATTTACTCTTTTAATAGTAATCATTAAAGCGAAAACCATGTTCCTTAACCACCGGGTGTTGCTAAAGCTTTGCTATTAATTAGTAAATTTCACTACATGCAAGCATTACACACACAAGTCATATAATTAAACAACAAAGTGATAATTAATGTCCTATAACCACTTATTATTACTAAATGGTTTAAATATAATTTTCCTTTTATAGCAAAATAATTCTTTAGATTAAAAGGATAACTTAAATCACTTAAGAAATAATTTGTTTCTCAATTTTGGATAAAATAATTGTTTCGTTTAAAAATAAAGTTCTTTGAAACGCAAATATTGATATGGTTTTATGTAAGCTAGAAATGATTTTTAGAGCTAAGTTAATATATATATATATATATATAGTTTGTAGATTCCTTCTTTGAAATCAATTTATAAAACACTTCTATAAAAGCATATGTAATAATAATACCATTTTTATCAAATCAAAGTATTATACATGGTTTAAAGGATTTATATACTATCGTTGAATCCAAGAAAAGTAAACAAAACACTAAGAACAAAACACAATAAAATCTAAGACGAAAACCTAGAGACGAGCTCCATTTTTCTTCCCGATCGATCCATCGGTTGGACCCGCCAGTTCATCGGTGATCGCTAAGAAATCCTGGAGTTCATCTCCAGGTTTCGTATCCAATCTTCGACTATCTTTCCAACAATTTCGAGCAACATTATTCTACTTCTAAGAGTGTTATTTCACTGCATTTCATACATACAACATCTAACAACAAGCATGCAAGGTGATGAAATCAAACATCAAAACTTACATTTTCAATACGGTTTCTATTTTTAGTTTACTGTAAAATCAATTATGCATCAAACAACAAAGATCAAACTACGTGCAAACCCTATTTTCTTCAATTAAATTACAAATACATGAAATTTAGATTTGAGAGAAAATTGTGAGAGTAAAATCTCAACTTTTTCCTTAGCTAATACAATCAAACAACTATAGCGTTCTCCTTCTTCAATCTTTGTCAAACCATAGACTACTAATTTGGCAAACAACACACAATAAATTACTGTCTCTATCAAAATCAAAAATTAGGAGTTCTAAAAGCTAGATATAAATATGATAGATTGACCTTGAATTTACATGAATTTATGGAGATTTATTTTAATTTGTTTAATAGGATTTTGCTAACCTTTTCTAGTTGAAAACTTAGAGTTTTCGATCTTTCTATTTCTATGTTTTCGAGCACTATACGTACTTGTTTTAGTGAAACAAGATAGAAAGTACTTTTTCTTTTCTTTAGTAATGGGCTTAACCTGATTAAGCTTCTAATTACTAATTTATTTAGTCTACTGAGCTTATAAACCCCTATTTAATCAATAAAGCAATCCTCTCTTTAATTTGTTAACCAGTTCCTTTTATTTCCCTTTTACTAACTTTAAACTCTAGTTACAAACTTGTGAATTAAAATCAACTCTACCCATTTTCAAAATGCATCCTTTATAGTTTTAAAAACTAACTTTAACTCTAATTAAATTCTCACCTATTCAGCATGATATAAAATTCCAATAATGAACAAAAAAGAGTAATTTACACTCTATTATTATTATTATTATTATTATTATTTTCCAATGATTTCATTCTATATTTTAATAAAATTAAAATACTGATTTAAAAAGACAATAAGATTTCTCTTATTTTCTATTTATTTAAATAAATCATTTCAAATCACTTTTATCCCTTTTAATTACACAAAAACCAATATTTTCCTTTATTTTCATTACTAAAATTATATATTCCCTTAATTATTCCTATAATAATTATTATAAAATTCATATTAAGGAAATTATAAAATTAGGTTGTTATAGAACTCCCCTTTAAATAATTGCATCCTTGTAGTTTTATATTAGAGAAAATTCTGTAAAAAGTTAGCTAAAATCAAATATGAAGGCGAAAAATTTGGAAATGATAACATGCCTGGCTAATGAGCATTAGAAAATAATTTAGGATATGTCTGCTCCATAGACTCTCTAGTCTCCCAAAAGAACTCTTCAAGATTTGCCGACCTTAACGAGCGGGACATCTTTGCTTTTAAGTCGCTTTACCTCAAAAGAAATAACATGAATATTCTAATGAACATAAGTCAAACTATGAGCAATATCAAATTCTTCGATCTGTGGAGGCCTATGAATGGAATTCAGATATCGAACACACTTATGAAGTTGGGAAACATGAAAACATCATGGAAACTAGAAAGAAGAGCGGGTAAAGAAACATGATAAGCTAACTTGTTAATATGTTCAATGATTGGGTATGGTCCAATAAAGCGAGGAGCCAACTTCCTAAATTGACTGAAACTCATTACTCCTTCATTGGAGAAACACGAATAAACACAAGATCACCAATACTAAACTTCAAATCATTTCTCCCACAATCTGCATAAGACTTTTGCCTGTCCCGGGACTCCTTTATTCTCTTCCTAATAATATCAATCTTCTTAGAAGCTTCTCTAACAAAATATAGTCTTGAAAAAAACTTCTCTCCTATCTCTAGCCGACAAGACAGTGAATGAAATGGCTTTCTGTATAAAGCTTTGAAAGGGGCCATACCTATACTCATTTGGAAACTGTTGTTATAGGTAAATTCAACAAGATAAATGTGATCTTCCCAACTACCATCAAAATAAAGAACACAAGAACAAAGCAAATTTTCCAATGTCTTACTTACTCTCTCCATTTACCCATCAGACGGGGGATGATAGGCAGCGTTGAGGTTAAGCTTAGTACTCAAGACTGACTGAAGACTCCTCCATAACCCATTGGTTAAAGGTGGACCCGGGTTACAAACGATGGCACTAGGACTCCATGCAATCTAACTATCTCCTTGACATAGAGTTTAGCTAAAAGATGCGTAGTTCAGTTCGACTTTATCAAAATTAAATAAGCTGATTTAGTCAACCAATTCACGATCACCCACAAACCATCATGCCCAAGCTTAGAACAAGGTAACCCATCGATAAAATCCATGAAAGCCTACATAAGAAAATTTATTTGATCAATAATTAGATCAACTCAAAAGAAATGTAAATATGAACTCATTTCTATCTGTTAACAAGAAAACTTGTCATCACTCCAAAATAAAGTTTAAAGTGTGAGTCGATCCTTCAAAACCATCTTTTGAACAGATGGAGATAGTTTAGACCTTTCAAATTCATTTATTCAACAATCTAGTTGAATTAGACCTCTCTTAAGTCCACCTTTCAAAAAGTTTATGGCAATTGAAACCCCCTTTTAACAATCTTTCGACATGGTTAAGGCACTTGAATCTCTATTGATAATACCATTAAAACAAGTTGAATTAGCTTAGGATCTTATCGAAACCTCCTTTCCAAGTGGTCAAGATGACTTAAGGTTAAGAATTAATGATCTAAGGGTTTTAGTTGAATTAAAGAGTTTCGACTCCTTTGAGAGGTGACCGTTCAATCATATTAATATAAGTAAATAATAACCAGAACCACATTAAAACATTGAATCAGCTAACATATCTAAAAATTCCATATACTTGGTTTGATAATATTTCCCTTTATTACTAGAAGCTTAAGTAATACAAAAAAGTGAAATCCCCAATTTAATTTAAAATTAGGATTTACAACATCAAGAGAGAAAGAACAAATAAGGAAGTGAGGAATGAGTCCGATTGGATCCACTAAACCATTCACCTAAGATCTTATTTATAGGCTCAGATTGTCCCCTTTCGAATAGGTCCTTCTGACTTAGTCGAAAGGGTGTCTTGAATACCTTTCGTTGCTATTAACATCAAGGCATCCTTTTACTTTGCTATCAAATTGAACTTGAGTGCTTTCAAGCTAGTCGAAAGGTGTAGATGTGCTCTTCACTTTGTTGTTGATGTGCTATTGCAAGTAGGAAAGGATACAGGCTTTCGATTTAGTCGATAGGTGAATCTTTGGGGCTTCGAAGGAGTCGGAGCGTGGCCGAAGGTTTAAATGCGGAAGGTAGTTTCAAAAGAATATTTGTTGATCGATGCAAAACCCTATCCTCTGATGTATGAGAATGCCATATTGAACTTAAGTTAGCTTTCTTTTATAATTGTGAATGGTCTCAACCAGTTTGAATGGCTAATTTGTGCTTTTGAATGGGTAGCTCTAGTCTGATGCTCTTCTATGGAACGCGAATGAGGGCAAAATCGACTGTTTCGAAAGGTTTGGTGCGCATGTGAAAGGTTGTGACCTAGCGCCTTCGAAAGGCGTTCCTCAACTCATTCGAAACATCTTCTTGCATGTAGAAGCAACAGTTTCGGATGGAAACATTTGAAGCGAAAGGGTGCTCTTTTCCCCTTTCGATCTCTTTGACAACTCATAACACATCCAACTTTTACAGAGCCATCCTTTTGACTCTTTCGAAAGGTTTCGTTAATGCTATGATTCCTTGTGAATCCATCTTTTATATTCTTCATGGTTTTGACAAAGTTGAAGTGCAGATTGATGGTAGAAATTGCCCCCTCCCCTAGCGAAGAGATGCTCTTGACTTTCCAAGTCAACTGTTTCAAAACCCATCTTCATTTTAGAATAAAATTTTCTACCTTTTGATATTCTCAAATGGATATTGACCGTTCATTTAAATTTGATCGAATGGCTTCCCCTGCATCCACTTCCTTTATAAACAACGCTTCCTTCTCCTCTTTTCCTTTTACTTGCAATTTAAGAAACTCAAAGCAAGAATCAAAAATTTCAATATCTTACTAAATTTCTAAACTCAGGAGTCACGAACTCAAATTCGAGGTATACATCTATTTTTCATGTTTAACTTTCAATTTATGGTTTGAATTTGTATTATTGCTTTAATTTTTTAAGAATGATTAAAGTTTTTCGATCATATACAATTATATTTAAATTCATTTTTATGTTGATTTCGCTCAAACTATGGTATCGATTTTGGGTTCGAATTTGAATTCATCAGATTGGGGTTGTTTTCCATTATTGTATACGAACCCAAGCTCGAACTCTATTTACTCAATTCTAATTCATTTTTTGGAATTTATTATGCTTCGAGGTTGAATTTGGGGTTTTCGTTGTTGTCGAATGTAAATTCATGCTCGATTCAATTAAATTGTTAGCCTCTGGAAGCACTGGGTTAAAAATTCAATTAGGGAGAAAACTCTTTTCTTGCGGCTCTAAAGAGAAGGTTAAGTTGTACAAATTAAAAATCGATATTGGAGTTAGACTTTTCAACCCTTTCAAAGGGGTTGAGGGAGTTAACTCCGTTCTACTTTTTCAAATTAATTTGAAGGGGTCGAAAGGAAGTCAAGCGTCTACCAGTGGACCCTTTCGAAGGGGTTAATGTGGTTGGAAAGTGGTAGACTTCTTTAAAAGAAAAGAATATGTTTTGATATATTCTAACACCTTTCAAAGAAGTCATCTTAAAGGATTCAATTTAATGACTACACCACATATATTTTTGAAAGCCCAACTTTTTTAATGCTTCAAAATTCAATGTTTATAAAAGTGAGTTTAATTTGTCATTAGACTATATTTTGAGTAAATCACGGTTAATTTTGATTTACTCTGGACTTTGTTAAAGGTTATAAATTTATTCATCCTATCATCAATTGGATTGAAAATGGTACATTTTGTTAAAACTGAAAACATTTTAAGCCTTTCGACTTGATCGAACTCCCCCACCCCCTAGATTGGGACAAGCTTAGTTGTTTTTATGCTTTTGAAATTCTACCTCCTCCTCTTGACTTACTCGAAACCCATTAGAGTTAACAGGAATATATCTAACACTTTCTCGATACAAACAATATCGAAACATTCCAAGGCCTTTTCATTATTATTAAAAGCACTTGGATCCAAATTTTTATACTCAATGAGAGTGTAGCGTTTCAGCAATATTCATACTCTCTGAGTTAAGTAAAATCTGTGGGTTTTGACATTATCGAAATGTTTATTTGATTTGATTGTGGAATGTTTTTAATAGTTCTCGAAATATATATACATCTACTCAAATTATTATTGTAGGGTTAGTTGTAATTATTAATAATAAATTTTTTTTCGAGCTTTCGACATTGTCGAAGGGTGTGTTTAGGTGTTTCTATTCCATCCACCCCTTCAATATTACCGAAAGCTCTATGAATTTCATGATTCAAAATTAATTTAACACTCTTTCAAAGATATGGAATTATATAGCTTAGTGGATGTTAACCCATCGTTTGCCAAAGCAATATACAGGCAGAATTTACCCAACAGACTTCACAGTTATCGAGGGTAAAGTGATGATTATGGGGTTCATAAATCAACTACAGATAATAACATGAAGTCAAGATTAAACGAAGACGGTAGACAAACAATGTAGGGTGCTTGAAATGTGAATTTTGGCTAGAAAAGGAAGGATCGACATAGGAAGGTTCAGTGTAATATGGATCGGCATAGGAGGGATTGGTGTCATTTGGATTGGCATGGATTGGATTAACATAGCTTGGTTCAGCATGGGAAGGGATCAACATAATTAGGATCGGCATGGGAAGGATCAGCATAGCTTTTAGCGGCGTAGTAGGGATTGGCAAAGTTTGGATTGGTATTGGGTTTAGGATATGGAGGGATCGACATGTCAAGTTAAGCGCTACATGTAAACGAGTTTGGGTTGGATGAGAAGGTTCGGAATAATATGGGTCAGTATAATATGGGTCGGCGCAACACCCTAAGTAAGATGGGTCGATATGCTCTTATGAAGTTAGAAGGATCGGTGTACCTTCCAGGTGACATTAAGACGGGTCGGCGTATCCTCGGGAAGGAGGAGGATCGACATGCCTTAGAAGGATCAACATACTTTCATGGATCAAGAGGGTTCGGCATATCTTCATGGAGGAGATAGGTCGACACACTTCATGGAGGTTGGATCATATGGGATATTGAAAGGAGTTGGATCGGCGGAGAAGCATGGAAAGGGAAGGGTCGACATGAAGGGCTCCTTGAAAGCAATCGACATTGATTCAGATGAAGGAATAATGATCGGTAGCGACTAGGCCGGTCATTATTTATTGACGAATTGGGCTTGCCGATCGTTATGGTAGGCCCATGTAGGTGAGAGGACCATGTAGTCGAAGTTTCACCTATAAAAACAGCAGGCTTGGCTTTGAAAAGAAGGCCTACGTTCTGCTTCTCTTCATCTTCTACCTAGGTGACACTCTGCCATTTTTATTCTAGTATTTTGGATTGTAACTGTAATTAAATTTCAGTATAATAAAAGGGTAGTTCAGAGTAAACGTAGGCCGGAGTTAGCCGAACCACTATAAATCTTATCTCTTATACTTTCTTTCATTTTAGTTAATCGAGTAGATTTTGAATTAAGTTCAAATGAATTTTCTAGAAAAATCGCGCTAGTGCAGTCAGGTGACCATAACAGGAAATCTATATAAATTAATGTTATTAATGGAAAAATATGGAATAAATTTGATAAATCTATTTAAATAGTTTAATAGAAATTTGAATAGGAAAATATGAATTTTCAAATATTAAAAAATTGTTTAAATCAAATAATCTTACCTAGCACTTTCCGCAGCACTTTTATGTTGCGAATTGTATAAATTTTTGAATGTGAATTTAAATATAACGATTTTTCCTGGAATCAATTGTGAATGTTTTTAAAAGGAAAACTAAATGTTTGAAAGATAAGTTAGAACCTTTATGATAAATTCCAAAATAAAGTTGATAACTGAGCATGCGGAAACGACTAGTACATTTGTCCCGCCTATGAGATCTGGGAAGATAAAACAAGATGTTTAACTAAGGCTAGGGATGGAGCAACCAGTGCCCTGAACTTACCTGGTCTATGTTTTCTTTTCTTAGACGAGGGGTGGAACAGATCGAAAGGAAAGCTCGGATGCTCTAAAATAAAAAGGTGCCATTAAGTTTTTCTAAAATAAAAGAAGATTGGTATTATCCAAAATTTAAGCAATCTTCAAAGTGAATAAATTACAACTTGGATTGCATATATAATCTTTTTACACTTAGTATTAAAATTCGAAAAGGGGACTTGTCCTATCCGTGGAATTTAAAAGGTGATTTCACCGTTATTCCGCCCATAGCACTTGTTGAATATAGAAATTGATATTGGTTAAAATTGAAATGATTTTTATGATCCTTTCTACTCAAAAATGTTTGATAAAATTTTATTTATGGTTTATTATAAACGATGTCTTAAATAATATTGTTTTTGAACCTCCTAAAAGTTAAAGAATTTGGATCGAGAGTTAAGTGAGAAAATTTGAGATATTTTCCAATTGAAAAGAACGAATTAGTTAGAATTATTCCAAGATAAAATAAAGAGATTTTGAAATCATCCAAAAAAGAATTAAAGTGAGAAGAGACTTAATAAATCATGTATACTCATATTCACTTTTTGTCGATAATTAGATTTCGAAGGAACCGAGGTCGGATTTGGTTGATTCCTATCCGTAAACCACTTCGAACCAATGTATACATTCGAATGTGAAGACATGTTGAAGATGATGATTATTAAAGATTGTGGATCTTCATAGTGTAAAGACTGCTGGTTGAACATGCTCTGGGTAGCTCCCATTATAGAGTTATTTATAGCAGTGGTCTCCTCGTGGTGGAGATTTACCGGATTGTAAGCACTACTCGCTACTAGTGGTAGTAGGAGAGTGCCTTCAGTTTGTCCAGTTCCTGGACAACTTATATGGACGTTTGTCTGACATTGCATTTATAAAGATTACGTACATTGGTTTTTACAAACGTGCATCAATGGTGGTGGAGAAGGCAACTCCTCTTAGTTTAATACCCTCCTTGAGACATACGAGCTCAAGGGTTGTATTTTTGTGGAAGGCAATTAGTAGTCAACGGAAATGGCAATGTGGCATTCAGAGATTTGATATGTGCTATGTGAAAATGTAATCTTTACCTCGAGCCTCATCAACCGAAAATGAAAAAACAGGGTTATATGTGCAAAACTATGTGGGTCATTCCCAAGTAGGGTATGATCATCCCTTCTAGATATATTTCTTCCCGCTATGACGTTCGGAATGTAAATTAATGTGGTTTGTATGTTATGAGGGCCCTCGGATAAAGGTCGGTAACGATCGAGGGATGACATATTTGGTACTATATAGTTACAAAGGTAGGCCGGCCTTGCGTGGGTAGAGGAAAGATGTTCTATGCCTCGGGACATCCATCTAGAGGTGTACCCATTGGAAGGTAGTCCCTTCACCTGGTCATTTGTATTGAAATCCATTCTCCAATAAGAACTTGCGGTTTTGTTTGTATTGGCGTAACGAATAGCTTCAAAATGCTATGTGGGTAACTGTTAGAACCAAAATTGGTCACTAACACTCTTAAGAGAGATTAATGAAGAGAATAAATTTAAACAGAGAGCGGTATGTTAAATTAAATGCAGAAAACAAGAACACCAAATTTATAGTGGTTCGGCGTAACTGCCTACGTTCACTTTAACGTTTATCATTATTGCTTTACTTGATAATTGATTACAGATACAATCCACCTCCAATTACTTGAATACAATTGCTAAGTAGAAAGATTAAGTCTTGAATGAGTGTTGAATACGACAGAGTCTCCCTAGTGTTCTCGAAATTCCGATCCCTTTCACTGTGCTTCTGCCTCTCTATTTATAGACGAAGATGGGTTGGACTTCCCTGGTGGGCCTAGCAGCTGGATATCTTGGCCCAAAATGAATGAACTCTGCGTGCCGATCTGTAGATGCTGAATGGAAAAATGCCGAATGATATCTTCAAGCCGAACGAAATGATGTGCTGAATGGAGAGTGCAGGCCGATCAATAATCGAAGCCGGCCTAGATTGGATGAATGCCGAACACCTTTGGATGCCAAACGATCCTAAATGTCAAACATGGCATGAATGCCCAATACCTTTGGATGCCGAACGAGGATGAATGCCGAACACCTATGGATGCCGAACGATCCTGAATGCCGAATGAGGCATGAATGCCGAACACCCTCGGATGTTGAACAAGGAAGAACGCCGAACACCTCTAGATGCCAAACGATCCTGAATGCCGAACACCCTTGGATGCCGAACGAGGCATGAATGCCGAACAACTTTGGATGCCGAGCAGTATAGAATGTCGAACGACTCTGCCATGCCGAACGTCCATAGATGCCGAAAGGCACTTAATGCCGACCGATATACAATACCGAACGGCTCTCAATGCCGAACGCTCTTGAATGCCGATTGTCCCATAGGTGTCGAATGCTCGGGATGCCGAATGGTATGCGAATGCCGAGTGCCAAGTTGCCTGGTCAAATCTTTGGGTAACAGTAACCATTTCGGATAAGATTAATAAGTTTATTTGCAAATATTTTCAAAGGAATGTCATTAGAAATAATATCAAATGTTTTGACATAAAAGTGTTTTAGTTATCATAAGGTAAAAACCCATCCGTGTTTATGTGTGGGCGTGGTCTTATGAGATACTCTTTCTTTTCAAAGGACTTTATTCAAAGGCTGATATATGACACCGTCATTTATTATTTAGTTTTTCTCATGCTGGTTTATCAAGCCTGATCTAGGTATTTTCAATAGCTGGGTCAGATCCGAGTAGTTTCAGGTTTAGTCAAAGACGGTTGGAGTTTCCAGAGAAGAACTGGAGTTATTCATCTACATATGGACATATTCTATTATCTACTTTGCTTAGTTAGTTTTAGTTTGATGTTTGTCAACAATTGTAAGGACGGGTGTTTATAACTGTCCAAGCTAAATTTAGGTTAGACTCTGATATATGTATTTTAAAAGTTTTTTGTTGTACAGATATTTGTTCAATATTATATATTATTCCTTTCATGTTAGATTTTGCTCTGTCTTATTTTCTTTATTACCCCTGATGTTTCGTCTTTGCATGCAAACTAAGTCAGACTTGTGTGGTTTATTGTCGATTCAAAGGGCATGGAAAAACGGGCCTTCACAAGGAAAGGGTTGCCTATTCTATGAGATGGATGGGCACAATACAAATGTCTACGGGCACTTAAAGGATATCATTGAAAACATGTGAGGAATGGTCAGTTATAGCAATATGTAAGGAATCAAACTGTGGTGGTGGAACAAGAGCAGCCACTACCTGCCTTGAATGAAGATGGCATGGGATCAAGGCATCATTGCCAACTTATCATTAATTGATTGGATTTATGTCATGGACTATATAATAAACCCCGCAGTAGTATAGATAAGTTACTTACACATGTAAGGGATCGAGGACGGTCCCTAGGCATGCTCTGAGATGACGATGAACCGTGGTGCTCGGGTTTATGAAATTTTGTTTTTCCGCCTACTACAAATTCTAGTTTTTCTGATACTTTGGCTATTTAGTTTTTTTGGTTGTATGGACTACTATTTCATGTTTTACCAACTGGACTTTTGAATGATTAAATCTGGATTAATATAATAAAAACACAGGTCACGTTTATGGCCCCGACCGGAGAGAGCAATAACTATGAGTCACGAGTCCCTTCTTCCGAGAGCGATACGATGGACTTGAATGCAGATATGTCCTTAACCGGGGATCGAGGCCAGAATAGGATACCCCATGGATTAAGTCATCGACTGAAGAATCGAGGCCAGAGAATAGAACCTAATAGATCATCGGATATGGATTATGCCTGGCAAGGGGTAGGCCGCTTCGTTGAAGAGTGACAGGAATCGGCCTACTCAGGTCATCGAGTACGGATTGTGCTCGGTAAGGACCCGAAGTGGTCCCGAATTTGGATTAAATGACCTGAAGTGGTCTAAGGATTCGGATATGGACCCGGAGCGGTCCCAGAGGTCTAAGATTTGGATATGGACTCAGAGCAGTCCTGGATTTGGATAAAATGACCTAGAGAGGTCGAAGGATTTGGATATGCACCCGGAGCGGTCCCAGATTTGGATAAAATGACCTGGAGAGATCTAAGGATTTGGATAAGGGCCCAAGCGGTCTTGGATTTCAATAAAATGATCTGTAGAAATCGTGGATTTGGTTAATGGATATGCGATGGATTCATAATTGGATGTCGACTCAGAACAGCCATGGATTTCACTACTGATCCGAAGAGATCGAGGAATCGGTATGGCAATGGATTGGATTCTGGATTGGATAATATAGCAATCAAAGGATTACAGACTTTGCATTTTGAATTGGTGGTAGTACAAAACACGCCTTCCTATCGTAAGGCATGTTTTGGGGGATAAAGTGTTAACCCGCCTTTTGTCAAGGCAGTATATAGGCGAATTTAACCTAACAAACTTCACAATTATCGAGTGCAAAGCGATGATTGTGTGGTTTAGAAGTCAACTACTATAACAACCCGCATATTTATCGATTGTATATTTAAATATTTTATTTAAATATTTCATCGCTAGTCGGATTATGGTCCGAAAAGCTACTTTTTGCAAACAGTCGAATTGGGACTCGAGACTCCTTCCATTGTGTTCAAAATGTCGTTTGTAACCTTTTTGAGTATAAGCTTTGATATGTTTGGAGTAAGTTGATTTTTGCTACTTTTTCTATAAGGCTTTGGGTTTGGGTTCAACCCATTTGCCCAATTCTGGTTATATCAACCCAACCCCTCTCCACTTCTCTTAATTCATTCCTCATTTCCTAACTCTCTCAAGCTCAAGAGAATAATGGGGGAAAAGATTAGAAATTAGAATTCCTAAGCCCTAGTTCCTTTGCAAACTCAAATTCTTGCTCCAAAATCAAAGAGAAGCCATTAGTAAGCCTTCTCTTCATCTTCTCCAACTCTTTCTCTCTTTAATTTCAGAAAATTACTAAACCTAATTTGGGAAATGTTTCTCTTTTAAGCTTAGATTCAAGCTTCTTGTGTTGGGATTGAAGTGTGGTTGATCTTCCTTTGCTTTCAAGCTTCTCCTTCATTGATTTTGTGAAAAGGTGAGATTTTTATCTCACATCTATGTCTATAACTATCTTTGATTGTTGGGTATGAATTCCTAACACTCAATCTTGTGCATTTGATTTGGATTTGGATTGATTTTGTAAATATTCCAATTTTTGGTGTTTTGAAGGCAAATGTTTAAAAATCATAGCTTTGTTGTTTGATCATGCTTTTGGTGATGCATCGAGGAGCATATAGGCCCGGGTAGTCGATTGGCATAAACCCTTAGCGCCGTTGCTCGGATTGCAATTTGGTCGAGATTGGCCCTCGTTTAGATAGACTGGGAAGTGCTGGAAACAGGTTTCGGTCGACCGAACTCAGTAAGCCGGTCGACCGACCTGCTACCAGAGCACTTCTCTGTTTCTGGTCCGGTCGACCGAACTCAGTGATTCAGTCGACCGACCTGCTCCTGTTTCCCTGTTTTGCCTATTTATGCTCATTTTGCTTTGCTTTTCCAATCTTTAATCAATTCTTCTTCTCCGATTAGTTGTTATCACCTTTGTCGACTTTGATAACTTCTATTTTTGGAATTTTTGGGTATTTCCACTTTGATTGATTCGGTATCTATTTCTTTGGATTTTTATTCACGCCTTCGAATGTGAATTTTAGTGATTGATTATTTCTACAATCATTTTTGTGCTTTGTCACTTTAAAAATATAAAGGTTTTCAATACTAGTAGTAAATATCAAAATTCTTTCGTCAAAACGGTTTCAACACTATTTTATTACAAGGCTCGTTTTTTCAAACCGTTTTCCAATCTATTAGCATATACAAACCTTTACCTCACTCGTATGAGAAATCCAATTAAACGACTTAGTAAAACAAGTGGTATGAAACGCTTGCGTTTACTCCGTTGGTTAATTCTTGGACTTGTTGGATTGAATGTCTTGTGATAATTTTCTAGTGGAGATCTACAATTTATTCGTAAATATTTAAGTTAAGCTAGTGGTTATGGGATATGAAGCTAAGCTCATATATTTACTAGCTTAGTGTAATTGACACTTCATGATGATCAATGATGATCATTTTATGGTTTAGACTAGCAATGTGCGATGTTTCTTTGTCCATGTGGAGGGCTGTACTTCATTTTATTGAGCTTCGTCTCATTTCTCGCACGGGTCATACCTATTTAGATGCGTCAATGTTTATTTACACATGGGTCCTATCTATTTAGGTGCGTCGATGTTTGTTTACTTCGTGGAGCAATCGGCTCAATAAGTCGGGACATGGGGCGTATCTTTCTAGGTGCGTCGATGTTCGTCTATGCATGGGGCGTATCTTTCTAGGTGCGTCGATGTTCGACTTTGCATGGGGTATATCTTTCTAGGTGCATCGATGTTAGACATTACATGGGGTGTATCTCTCTAGGTGCATCAATGTTTATTTATGCATGAGGCATATCTTTCTAGGTGCGTCGATGCTAGAGCATGGGGCGTATCTTTCTAGGTGCGTCGATGTTCGTCATTACATGGGGTGTATCTTTCTAGGTGCATCGATGTTTATTTATGCATGGGGCGTATCTTTCTGGTGCGTCGATGCTAGAGCATGGGGCGTACCCTTCTAGGTGCGTCGATGTTCGTCTTTACATGGGGTGTATCTTTCTAGGTGCATCGATGTTTATTTATGCATGGGGCGTATCTTTCTAGGTGTGTCGATGTTCGACTGTGCATGGGGCGTGTCTTTTTAGGTGCGTCGATGTCCAGTTTATGGCATTGGTCATCCTCTTTTTCTTGTGATTTCTGGATTTCTAATTGATGATTTCTGGAATTTATGTTTCACCAACTTTTACGATTGGCATTGATATGTATGTCAGTTATTGTGGCGTGGTGAAGTAAATAAAGAATATGATATTCTTTTTGATGCTATGAGATTCTTGAGATAATTGTATGATTTAGTTGATTTTCTATGTATACTTGTCGCAGTATGACATTTTTGGTTATCATACGTTTTTATTACATCTCTTCTTATATCTCATTTTCTCTGATAATTATAGCTAGACTAATCCGTTTATTATTTTCTTCTTAAGTAATACTCGGGTCAGACTGAGATATTGTAGGTGCTTCCTCATGACTTCCTATCTGGAGCCATCTTTTGACTTTTGCTCAACTACTTTAGTCTAATAGTTTTTGTTGTATACATTTGAGATATAGACTCCTTGATGTATACATATTCTTTTGTCCAGCACTTATATTTATTATTTTGTGATATTGTGGATCTTATTTGACCGCTACTCTGATGTACACTTTCATGTGTAATATTCATATCTATTTCCGCCTTTGTGATATGAATTATTTGTGACTGATTTATGTTATGCTTATTTCTATATTTGTTTCGAAGATATTATTGCCACTGTGTGGTAGCTTTGAGTTTGCGTCGGTATGTCGGATTTCCTCTTGAGATGAAATGAAAAGTTATTATTTTATCTGACATATCGGTGCTCACACAAAGCCATTACATGGATGGTCGCTCCTTAACAGCCTTATTCTCCGCGCTAGTTGACGGCATTACCCCGTAGCGTCCTTGGCTAGCGTGGTATAGAGGTGGTGCGTCA
The DNA here is from genome assembly GCA_030765085.1 of Allium cepa. NCBI lineage: Eukaryota > Viridiplantae > Streptophyta > Magnoliopsida > Asparagales > Amaryllidaceae > Allium > Allium cepa. The sequence goes on along the minus strand of CM060939.1, from coordinate 454,201,289 downwards.
CAGCTTGGTATCAAAGCCAGACTTGGAACAATGTGGAATAATCTAGCAAGGATCATGTCCTAAGTCTTTCTTAGGAGTTGTGCCTTAGGATTTATTCGAGTCTTCGTACCGTCTAATCCTATTTTCTTTAATGATTCCTTGTTTTATCAATCAAGTTTGATTGATTGAAATTCATTTTGTGAATAACTTTTTTCTTCTTCTTTCTTTCTTTCTTTAAGAAGAAGAAATGGTTGGATCTGGCAGTCCTAGCGCTGGTCCATCCAGTAGCCCTTCTCTGGATGGCGCATTCATGTCTGCCCAACAACTTTTGGATCTTGTAAAGAATCAAAGGTTTATCTGTGATTTGGGTAAGAACCCCGAAAAGATTTTACCTTTGAAACTTGAAGTTCCTTTCAATCAGCTTGTGGATATCACTACTCAATATGAAGAGGTTGGTAAAGGATGTGTTAGTGCTATTGGGATTTCCAAGAAAAGGCATATTAAGTTCAAGAGCCTTAACCCCAACAAGAGAGTGAAGCGAACTACTTTTGTAGCAAAGACTCCAATCCCTAATCGTGGAGGATGCTACAATTGTAATTCTAAGGAACACTGTGCAAATAAGTGTCCGAAACCCCATTCCTGTCGCTATTGCAAAAAACCAGGTCATCTTTTATCTCCATGTCCCAAACTTTTGAATAAGGACATGAGAAAGCTAAATATTGTGCAAGCCCCCAACAACTCTTCTCTTAGTCAAGGTAGCCATTCTATCCTTGATGACATTTGTTTTATGATTTTCCTTTTCGAGTTCTTTTTGACATGGGTTTCATCTCACTATTTTATATCAAAAGAACTAGTTGATTTCTTTTCTTTAAACATTTTTGGGCTTGTTGACTCCTTTGACAATGGCGAATCCTGTTGGTGGATCCGCAACGTTCAGTTGGTTTCTTGTATTGATGTCGATATTATTTTATGTGATTTTTCTTTCCGAGCCGATTTTTACTTATGCTTTGGAATTGACTTTTGTACGGATTGGCTTAATTATTATGAAGCCATATCCTATGTCCCGGGTGGACTATTCATCTTCGACATTTTTAATATGTTAAGCAGATTTCTATTTTTCTTTGTGATTTTGATTCCAATTTGATGGCGTCATTTTATTCTTTAAGCCCTCATTATGAGAAAAGTGTTATTTCTCTCATTCATGTAGTTTGAGAATTTTTCGGTATTTTTGGGGTTTGTCTTAGGATCATCACCTAAGCAATATCTTGTGTGATGTTAATGTCTTTTCAGCTCGACCTTGCCACCGGTTTTCATTTGCTACGAGTTGCGACAGTTAGCATTCCACTTACCGCGTTCCGCACTCGATATGATTCTTATGAATGACTTATTATGTCATTCAGTTTGCTCATCTTGTTTCATCCATTTTATAAATCGAGTATTTTATGAATATCTCGATAATTCCATTCTTGTATTTATTGATTTTGGATGAAAATAGAAATTTAAAATTTTGCAAATCTTTTTCATAAGATATATTTATAAGTACAATTGGATTTTGATCTTAAACGAGCAAAGAATATTCTTAAAACTTTTAAGAGATATTTTCATCATATAGAAGATGATTTTGTGAATGTATTGCCTATTGAGTGCTTTAAGAATTCTGGTCGATGCGCTTGATCAACGTTATCGATAGGAATTTCCTAAACGCTTTGATGAGACAATCAGACACGATATATTGACTTGTAAAATGTAAATTTTTCCAGAAAGATTTTTACATTGAGATAATTGTAATTTTGAAAGTTTTAGCTTTTTGGGAAAGAAGATTATTTAAAAGAACTCTTTTTCGATACTCTTATTCTTGTGATTCCCGAGGGGAACCAAGACTTTATTGTTTATATCGATGTTGGTCGTATTGGTTTGGATGCCATTCTCTTACAAATGAGAACGTGCTATCGTTTATGTTTCTAAATCATTAAAGCCTATCGAGACTAGATATGCCATTCATGATCTAGTGCTCGCGACTATTGATTTCACTTTTAGAATTTGGCATCATCACTTTTGGATGAGAAATTTTTTCTCTACCCCGATCATAAATCTTTGGAATATTTATTTTCTCATAAGGAACTTAATGTTGGCTAGAGTCCTTGCATCTTATGATCATAATAGTCTTTGTATACTCCCGGAGGGGAAATCATGTTGCCAACGCCCTTAGTCGTAAGCAACAAGTGGTTGTCTTTTTGACGATGTCCGAATGGAATGATATTTTACCAAGTTCATCGGATGTTTCGATGCAACTTGTTTTATTGAGCTTCATCTCATTTCTTTTATGGACTTGCGTCCGATGTTCATTTATGGTGTTCGGTTCATCTGGCGTACCGTTATTGTACTACGCCGTTGTTCCAAATTATTCGAGTTTCTCGTTTCTCGGGCGTACCGATTTTGTACTACGCCGTTGCACCGGCTCAATTTTCTGCTATCCTTGACGTTTTTCACGTCTTTTAACTATGGAAATGCTTTTAGGTTTCCGATTTTTATTCTTGAGCCTGGTGTTATAGTAGGGATTGAAGTTTCACCAGATTTGACTTTTGAGCAACATTCTATTCACATCATTTCTTCGGGGGTTGAGCGCCTTCGAAACAAAGGTGTTCTTTTTGTGAAAGTCTGATGGTTCTCAAATCTCAAGGAAGATCTTGAGAATCCAGAGAATTCATCGAGCGAACACGTTCAGACTTACTCTTTCGTGCTCTTTTTGGTGAACTTCTTATTTCAATTTTTCTTTTGTGTTGATATGCTTTTATGGTTGTTACTATTTATTTTCTTCTTAAGTATTGCAAGGACGCAATTTCTTTAAGGAGAGGAGTCTATAACAACCCGCATATTTATCGATTGTATATTCAAATATTTCACTATTAGTTTGATTATGGTCCGAAAAGCTACTTTTTGCAAACAGTCAAATTGGGACTCGAGACCCCTTCCATTGAGTTCAAAATGTCGTTTGCAACCTTTTTGAGTATAAGCTTCGATATGTTTAGAGTAAGTTGATTTTTGCTACTTTTTATATAGGGCTTTGGGTTTGTGTACAGCCCATTTGCCCAATTCTGGTTATATCAACCCAACCCCTCTCCACTTCTCTTTATTCATTCCTCATTTCCTAACTCTCTCAAGCTCAAGAGAATAATGGGGGAAAAGATTGGAAATTAGAATTCCTAAGCCCTAGTTCCTTTGCAAACTCAAATTCTTGCTCCAAAATCAAAGAGAAGCCATTGGTAAGCCTTCTCTTCATCTTCTCCAACTCTTTCTCTCTTTAATTTCAGAAAATTACTAAACCTAATTTGGGAAATGTTTCTCTTTTAAGCTTAGATTCAAGCTTCTTGTGTTGGGATTGAAGTGTGGTTGATCTTCCTTTGCTTTCAAGCTTCTCCTTCATTGATTTTGTGAAAAGGTGAGATTCTTATCTCACATCTATGTCTATAACTAGATTGTTGGGTATGAATTTCTATCACTCAATCTTGTGCATTTGATTTGGATTTGAATTGGTTTTGTAAATATTCCAATTTTTGGTGTTTTGAAGGCTAATATTTAAAAATCATAGCTTTGTTGTTTGATTATGCTTTGGGTGATGCATCGAGGAGCATATAGGGCCAGGTAGTCGATTGGCATAAACCCTTAGCGTCGTTGCTCGAATGATTGCAATTTGGTCGAGATTGACCCTCGTTTAGATAGGCTGGGAAGTGCTGGAAACAGGTTCCGGTCGACCGAACTCAGTAAGCCGGTCGACCGACCTGCTACCAGAGCGCTTCTCTGTTTCTGGTCTGGTCGACCGAACTCAGTGATTCAGTCGACCGACGTGCTCCTGTTTCACTGTTTTGCCTATTTATGCTCATTTTGCTTTGCTTTTCCAATCTTTAATCGATTCTTCTTCTCCGATTAGTTGTTATCACCTTTGTCGACTTTGATAACTTCTATTTTTGGAATTTTTGGGTATTTCCACTTTGATGGATTCGGTATCGATTTCTTTGGATTTTTATTCACGTCTTCGAATGTGAATTTTAGTGATTGATTATTTCTACAATCATTTTTGTGCTTTGTCACTTTAAAAATATAAAGGTTTTCAATACTAGTAGTAAATATCAAAATTCTTTCATCAAAACGATTTCAACACTATTTTATTACAAGGCTCGTTTTCTCAAACCGTTTTCCAATCTATTAGTATATACAAATCTTTACCTCACTCGTATGAGAAATCTAATTAAACTACTTAGTAAAACAAGTGGTATGAAACGCTTGAGTTTACTTCGTTGGTTAATTCTTGGACTTGTTCGATTGAATCTCTTGTGACAATTTTCTAGTGGAGATCTACAATTTGTTCGTAAATATTTAAGTTAAGCTAGTGGTTGAGGGACATGAAGCTAAGCTCATATATTTACTAGCTTAGTGTAATTGAAACTTCTTGATGATCGATGATGATCATTTTATGGTTTAGACTAGCAATGTGCGATGTCTCTTTGTCCATGTGGAGGAATGTACTTCATTTTATTGAGCTTCGTCTCATTTCTCGCATGGGTCGTACCTATTTAGGCGCGTCGATGTTTATTTACACATGGGTCGTATCTATTTAGGTGCGTCGATGTTTGCTAGCTTCATGGAGCAATCGGCTCAATAAGTCGGGACATGGGGCGTATCTTTCTAGGCGCGTCGATCTTCGTCTATGCATGGGGCGTATCTTTCTAGGTGCGTCGATGTTCGACTTTGCATGGGGTGTATCTTTCTAGGTGCATCGATGTTAGACATTACATGGGGCGTATCTTTCTAGGTGCGTCGATGCTAGAGCATGGGGTGTATCTTTCTAGGTGCGTCGATGTTCGTCATTACATGGGGTGTATCTTTCTAGATGCATCGATGTTTATTTATGCATGGGACGTATCTTTCTAGGTGCGTCGATGCTAGAGCATGGGGCGTACCTTTCTAGGTGTGTCGATGTTCGTCTTTACATGGGGTGTATCTTGCTAGGTGCATCGATGTTTATTTATGCATGGGACGTATCTTTCTAGGTGCGTCGATATTCGACTGTGCATGAGGCGTGTCTTTCTAAGTGAGTCAATGTCCAGTTTATGGGATTAGTCATCCTCTTTTTCTTGTGATTTCTGGAATTTATGTTTCACCAACTTTTACGATTGGCATTGATATGTATGTCAGTTATTGTAGCGTGGTGAAGTAAATAAAGAATATGATATTCTTTTTGATGCTATGAGATTCTTGAGATAATTGTATGATTTAGTTGGTTTTCTATGTATACTTGTCGCAGTATGACATTTTTGGTTATCATACTTTTTTTTACATCTCTTCTTATATCTCATTTTCTATGATAATTATAGCTATACTGATCCATTTATTATTTTCTTCTTAAATAATACTCGGGTCAAACTGAGATATTGCAGGTACTTCCTCATGACTTCCTATCTGGAACCATCTTCTGACTTTTGCTTAACTACTTTAGTCTAGTAGTTTTTGTTGTATACATTTGAGATATAGACTCCTTGATGTATACATATTCTTGTGTCCAGCACTCATATCTATTCTTTTGTGATATTGTGGATCTTATTTGACCACTACTCTGATGTACACTTTCATGTGTAATATTCATATCTATTCCTGCCTTTGTGATATGAATTATCTGTGACTAATTTATGTTATGCTTATTTCTATATTTGTTTCGAAGATATTATAGCCACTGTGCAGTAGCTTTGATTTTGAGTCGGTATGTCGGATTTCATCTTGAGATGAAATGAAAAGTTATTATTTTATCTGACATATCGGTGCTCGCACAAAGCCATTACACGGATGGTCGCTCCTCAACAGCCTTATTCTCCGTGCTAGTTGACGGCATTACCCCGTAGCGTCCTTGGCTAGCGTGCGTATAGAGGTGGGGCGTCACAACTGCAAATAATAACATGAAGCCAGGATTAAATAATGTCGGTAGATAAATGATCAGAATGCTTGAAATGTGAATTTTGGCTTGAAAAAGGAAGGACCAACATAGGAGGGTTAGGTGTAACATGGATCGACATTGAAGGGATCGGTGTGATATGGATCAACATGGATTGGATTAGCATAGCATGGTTTGACATAGGAAGGGATCGACATAGCTTTGAGCGATATAGTAGGGATTGGCAAAGTCTAGATCGGTATAGCATTTAGGATATAGCGGGATCGACCTGTCAAGTTAAGGGTACTTGCAAACGAGTTTGGCTTGGATGGGAAGGCTCGGCATAACATGGGTCGGTATAATATGGATCGACGCAACACCTTAAGAAAGATGGGTCGATATGCATTTATGAAGCTAGAAGGACCGGTGTATATTCTAGGTGACATCAAGAGGGGTCGGCGTATCCTCGGGAAGGAGGAGGATCGACATCCCTTAGAGGGATCGGTTTACTTTCATGGATCAAGAGGGTTCAGAATATCTTCATGGAGGAGATGTATCGGCACACTTCATAGAGGATGGATCGGTATAGGATATTGAAAGAAGTTGGATCAGCATAGTGGCATGGAAAGGGAGGGACATGCATGAAGGGCTCCTTGAAAGCGATTGGCACTGATTTGGATGAAGGAATAACAATTAATAGTTACTAGGCCGATCGTTATTTGTTGGCGAATTGGGCTTGCCGATCGCTATGGTTGGCTCATGTAGGTGAGAGGACCCTATAGTAGAAGTTTCACTATAAATACACCAGGATTGGCTTCAAAAAGAGTACCTTTATTCAACTTCTCTTCATATTCTACTTAGGTGACACTCTGCCATTTTTACTCTAGAATCTGGGTTGTAATTGTAATCAAATTTCAGTATAATAAAAAGGATTGTTCTGGAGTGGACGTAAGCCGTAGTTAGCCGAACCATTATAAATCTTGTCTCTTTTACTTGCTTTCATTTTAATTTGATTATTCTTCATAGTATATTCTCCGCTTCATATACTATTTGTGGATTATGACTGGATATTGGTGCTTTCATGTATAATTGGTGTTGACGGTCAATTTTGACGCTAACAGTGGATATTTGAACTATTGCAATAGGTTTTCGACATCTTTGAAAAGGTGTTAATAATGAAATAAATTATAACTTTTACTAAAATGGATTCACCTGACAAGATCATGGGTTTGAAAAAGACTTCCAAGAAACCTAAAAGGATATAGCTTAAGAAACAGAATCTTCAATAAAAAAAGGTTAAAGCCATCTTAAGACATTCTTTGATATCTTCTCAAGATGAAGTTGATGCCATTCTCAATGACTTCGGAATCACAGGAGTGGAAGCTATTTCCCCAGGTGATAGTGATACTATCCAGAATCCCCCCGAAGGATATTTTGCTTATACTGCCATCCACATCTAGCATGGCGGTTTTATTCCATTCCTAGATTTCTTATCTAGATTCTTGAATCATCTCTGCATAACACCCATTCAACTATCATGAAATATATATACTTATCTTATCTCCCTAGAGCTCATGGCCTTGTAATCAGGCATTCCTTCTTTAAGCACTGAAATTTTTAATTACTTAGTGAGCGCGGTCAAGCTTAGCAATCTTAATAGCCAAATTTTCTGGGCCAACCTCCATAAGAAACCAATCTCAGAGGGAGTAAGTAAGTTCAGAAACTGGGAGATGCGGTTCTTTTATGTCAAATGTTTCCCAAATATTAGTGGAGTCTTCTCTTCCCCTTGTAAGTTAATCATAATTTTCATCTTTATTAAATTACTCTATTTTGCTGAATTACATTTTCCTTATTTGGTCCTACTCCAAAAAATCTCAAAGATGAGGGAAAGAGAATCGTGAAACTGTTGACTGCTGCTTCAAGTAGTATCAGGAATAGACTTACACTATTAACGCCAAACAATCTCCAAAAACATTCCCTCCTCCCCCTGGTCAAAGAGTTCTTGGACAACTTCTTGTTTTCCAACATATTTCCAAGAGCAAGCATTTCCTGTCTTTGGGCAATCCCAAATTTTTTTACCTATGTCTCCAATTTCGGATTAACCTGGTAAGCGTTAAATGTAGCTTTAGTAATTTACCGTCATGCCACTCCTTAGATTATTTTATTAACTTATGCTTCTTGAATTCTAGCGGTTGCTCCTCCTGCTGAACTAATCACAAAAAGATCCACTCCCTCCAACTTTCGTATCTAGCGCTTTGGTTCTAACCAAAGCCATTGCCAGGTCAAGGATGATCACTAAAAGGAAATTGAGTGGAATGACTATGGAAGGTCCTTCTTTTAAGAAGACTAAAACAGTTGATATCCAATCTTCTCCTCCTCCAAAACAGGGTGAAGCTGTTGATGTGAGCAAAAATCCAAAGGGTCTTACTCTTGAAGCTTCCATTGACCAATCTAAAACAACTCTTTCAAAGGACAACCTAATTTTCTACATTGTTGTGTCCGGTTCTCCTAGAGTCATTGAATAGATGCAAAAGGATTTGGGCACTTCAACACCTTCTCAAGAGTTGAGCCCCTCTGGATCCCCATCACCGATTTCTCCAAATGATTTTGACATGATGGTACAATCGATTTTAAATTCTCCCTCATTTACTTCCATTTATCCATCTTCTTCTGTTCTTGACCCGATAGGACATTATCGCTCTCTAATTGAGCAACAAATTCTGGTACGTTTCATATTACTCGCTATCTTATTACTTATTCTTAATGAATTCTAACTGATGTCATACCTTTCCTTTCAAATTTCTAAAAGCTAGTACTCTCTTCAGGAAAGAGCTTTAATGTCTTCTACTAAGGCGTCTAAGCTTCAAGAAGAAATCTCAACTCTAAATAGCCAAATTGCTTCTCTTTTTACTGCTAAAGAGAATGCAGTGAAGGAACAAGAAAGGTTAGGCATCTCACTTTCTCAAGCAGAATCATCTTTTCTGAAGAGCGGAAAGTTAAACAAATATTAGCTAATGAGAATTTAACATTAAAAATGACTTTAAAGAATTTGAGGAATAGATGGCTCAAATGGTTGCTAAACAATCTTCTCTCAAGAAGAAGCTGGGAAAAAAGAAGAATTCTTTAAAGATTAAGAAGCTGCCCCCGATTGAAAAGGGTGGGCCTAAGATAAGACAAGCTTTTGGAAGAAAACAGATAATTAATAACACACTTTTGGATGTTGGTTGAAAATAGGGATATTCTAGTGGACTTCTTATACAAAACTTATTACAGGCACCCACTGTAGATTTTTTTTTACTTGGGTGACTTTGGCAGAGATCTTCTTAGACATTTACACAGGAGATATTTGGATGAATTCGGAACTGACCCATATCCATGGGCTTGCTGGAATTTACCACTAGTCAAATCAATCCTCTATGAATTTCCTTTGGAAAACATCATATATTATAAGGACAAATTCATTTACAAATTATTCAAAAAATTAGTTTTGTATGAACGAAATGAACATTTTTAATTATGTAATGTGAATTTTCTAAATTAGTTTCCTTTTATACTTAATTATATTTTGTTACATTATTACAAAGTATATGTCTTTCGAGAAGTCCTATCAATATAGATTATTTAAGCAAATATTTCAAATTAAGAAGAGACTATTTAGAAAAAGCGTCGCCCTTGAAATCCTCAAAATTGGCTATATATTACTTTCTTAGAGATCATTAGAGGCTTTATATGCAACATCCCCAACTTATTTTCAATTTTCTTAGCGAAGAATAGGAAAAACTTCTTAAAGAAATTGGAATATATCATACCAAATTAATATGTGGTCGTGATAGTCCTTCTGCCGGAGAATGGGATTATAACAAATATACTCCAGTAATTACCTGGAAGGATTTAATGCCCATTTTCATTTGACAATTACTCTTTCAGCTAATTATTTGAATAAAGTCAAAAATGATGTTTCCCAACTTTAAGTGTAGTGAAATGAGTATTTTATTATAACAATGAGATCATTAATTTTCTTTTACCTCCTCTTTGAGCTATAACTTCCATTATTATGATAAAATAAACTAATGATTTGAGTATTAATTTCACTTTTTTTTGTTTAAATAGGAGTTAAATCATCTATCATGCCGCTTTCGTAAGATTCATCATCTCGTTTTACCAACATCAGAGGTCGGTTGGTATCATATATTGAAAAGAGGAGCTTTCTCAAAGATCCTTTGTCTGCCCATCTTCAAGTTAACACCGAAGCATTCGAATAGCATATGAAATTTCCACTTCAAAAGACAATCATTAGATATCTTAATGACCAAATCATTAAGCTTGAAGAAGATATTACGAATAAGAATGAATCTCTTTCCCAATTAAACCGCCAAGTCAAATCAAATCCTTCAATCGATTTTGACCACGAGATGTCTAAACTCATTTAGCAGGTAAGCGTTTGGAGATAAAACTAAAAGATAGTCAAGCCCAATGCAAATCATTAGAATTTATCACAGGGAACAACATTCCAAATATCGATTTACCGACTTCTCTAATCACTTCATCTGTGGTTAAATCGACAAGGTCTTTACCTTTGGCAATTCAAAAATTCCCTACTATGACAAACCCTCCCTCAGGTTTAAGGAAAAAAATAGCGAGTGAATGGTATAGGAAGGTCAAATTTGGAATGATGAGATATTTTGATGATCGACAGAGGGTAAGATATTCACAGCGCATAAATGAATACGCAAATAAGATTCAAAAATTTGAACATGGAAAGCATCTTCTTCAAAAGCACATTGCTGATTTAGAGAGACAAAACAAAACCCTTGGAGGTGCCAGCAAAACTTTTAATCATGCTTTAAATAATCATATTGAAACCATTGATGGTGCAAATGAAATAAGGAGAAAGGAAAAGAAACTTAAAGAAATTCTTTGTATAGCAATTTGCCATGTCGTTGATCCTTTAGTTGCTGAAAATCTAGATAACGTCGTTCAGGATTTGTGAAACGTACACTTGTGTTGTATACTTGTAAATAATTTTATAAATTTTGTAAATTATGCAATTATTGCCTGGTTTATAGCTTTTTCTTACAATATTGTTTCTGAACTTTCTTTTGGATAACTTAGACTATGGTTTTTGGATTTGTTGGTCTATTCATTCTTCCTTACTGACCTCGTTTCCCTAAAAAGTACAAAGTAGACAATGTTCCTTATCATTAATTTTCCACCTATGCAAGAACATGTTCAATGATTTGTTCTAGTGATAATACTAAGAATTCAAAATTTTGAGTAATGAACATGAGCAGATCATCATGTGAAAATAGTGATAATAAGTGAGAAGAAATTCCATAATTGGATACGGCTGAATGTCTTGAGTCCCAACTTTGGTAATGATGAGAGAGGGGTAGGAATCTTACTTCGAATAGAAGACCAAAAACCTAATTATAGAAAGAATAAGGAACCAGAAATCCAACTCTGGTATTAATTATAGAAGTTTATAAATTCCTCTTCTGGAAATAATTAATAGAAAGACAATAATAATTGTTTAACAATAAGAGTCTAGAGATCATTATTTGGAATTAATTCGTGGAAGATTAGGAATCCTTTTTTGGAAACAAGTAATATGAGTCTATAAATCTTTATTTGGAAATAATAGAAGATCGAAAACCCAGATTCGGGTATTGATAAAATAGATCCAGAAACTAGTAGAAGACAGAAGTCCATAATAAAGGTCTCACCATTAGAGGTCTTGAAGCCTAAATTCAAGCATTGATGAATGAAGTCTAGAAATTAATAATAAGAGCCTCGAAACCTAGATTCGGGTATCATGAAGACTAGAGATCAATAGTAAAAAGACCAGAAAACTAGATTCGGGTATAAAGAAGACCGGAGATCAACAGGAAAAGACCCCAAACCCAGATTTAGGTATTAATAAGTGAGGTTCTGAAATTCTCTTTTGAAAACTAGTTGAAGGCTGTTGATTCTTATTTGTGCCTTCTGTTCTGCACCACTCTTTGGGTTTTGAGTCTTTTGACATATGCCACCCTTTAGGCCTTGTATGTTGTCATTGTTTAATGTGCCGCTTCTTGGTCTTGGACGTCTTAGTCAGTTATTATCTGGTGTGCTTGGTTAGCTTATCCATAAGTAGGACCCAAGGACTTACCCAACCTCCCTCCAGGAGGCTCTCCAGCCAGGCCTTATAGGTGGGACTGAAGGCTTGTTCGGTGCCTTGGCCAGGCCATAACATGGTAGGACTAAGGGCTTTCTCTATCCTCCCTTTAGCAGTCCCCTTTATCTAGCCATAGCATGGTGCAATCAAGGGCTTCCTGATGCTTTAACCCGGCTATAGCGTAGCGTGGATAAAGGCTTACTCTAGCCTCCCTCCAAGAGGCACCTTGATCTGGTCATTGCGTGGTGTGAACAAGAGCTTTTTCATGCTTTAACCTGGCCATAGCGTGGCACGGTAAAGGCTTATTCTAGTCTCCCTCCAAGAGGCACTTTGACCTGTCCAACTCGGCGGAGGCAAAAGCTTTGACGGTTTAAGGTAATTTCCAAATTTAAGGAGAATTCAACACTCGACGATGTAGATTTTTCTTAGAAATATGCTGCTTTATTGAATTCGACTGGGATCTCTTTACAAATCTATTGATTTTTCCTTGTCCAAAAAAGTTTATAATCATTACTTCATGTGCTCTACATTGATTTGTCTCATGTCCATTCATCATGTGATAGTGGCAGTAGGATCCTCCCTTGTTCCTTTAGTATTTAGGCTTTTCTTTTGAGATGGCCAATAGTCGAGTTCCTCCTTGGTTTGTAAATAGACATTCCTAATCAATGTAGTCAGATTGCATTCCTTGGGGAGTCTCGACCTAGAGCTTGTCTTTTGGGGAGATTTCTAGATATTTTATTGCTTGATTATGAAGCTTCACCTTCAATGACCAATTTCGTTTTCAAAACCTTTTCAAGCTCACATGTAGGCAATGTCCTACTTGTCACTTGATGCCATTTTTGTGCAAAGATGTTGTAATCAGCCATCATCCCCCTTTTCAAAGATAGTGCCTTTAGTATGGAGTTGAATTGCCTTCTTCATTTGATCAAACAATTTATCACTCTAGTCTTTTGTTCCCCCTAAGGCAAAGATAGGTGTGGGGCCAATGTGAAAGGGGTTTAAGCTCCATTTTTCTAGGTCATAAGATTCGGCTCTTTTTTTCTTTATGATCCTTAAAGCTTCCAACCTCAACATTTTCTCTTCATGTTGTTTAAAATCAATAATTGTTCTATGGGAGAATCCAATTAAATATAGCTCTGAGGATCCTTTTTCGGACTCTTTAATTTTGTTAAACGTGGTAGTATAAAGTCTAAAGCAAGTAAGCTTGGAATAGAATAGGGTTAGAGGAAAATAATGGTGGAAGTTCAATAAGGTCGGAGGTTCAAGCCCTCCTTTTAGCGCCAAAAATTTCAACAAGAAAACTTGTCAACACCCCAAAACAAAGTTTAAAGTGTACGTAGATCCTTCGAAACCATCTTTTGAACAGATGGAGATAGTTTATACCTTTTAAATTCCTTTATTCAACAATCTAGGTGGCTTAGACCTACCTTAAGTCCACCTTTCAAAAAGTTTGTGGCAATTGAAACCCTCTTTTAACAATCTTTCATCACGGTTGAGGCACTTGAATCTCCTTTGATAATACCTTTCAAACTAGTTGAATTGGCTTAGGATCTTATCGAAACCTCCTTTCAAAGTGGTCAAGGTGATTTGAGGTTAAGACTTAATTATCTAAGGGTTTTAATTGAATTAAAGAGTTTTGACTTCTTCGAGAGGTGACCTTTCGATCATATTGATATATGTAAACAATAACCCGAACCACATTGAAAAATTGAATCAGCTAATATATCCAGAAATGCTATATACTTTGTTTGATAATATTTTCCTTTATTACTAGAAGCTTGAATAATACAAATGGTAAAATCCCTAATTTAATTTGGGTAGTAGTTTTTACAACTTCAAGAGAGAAAGAACAAATAGGGAAGTAAGGAATGAGTCTGATCGGATCCACTTAACCATACCCCTAAGGTCTTATTTTTAGGCGTGGGTTGGCCTATTTTGAATTGGTCCTCTCGACGTAGTCAAAAGGGTGCCTGGAAGACCTTTCGTTGCTATTAACATCAACGCGTCCTTCTACTTTGCTTTTGAACTTGAGTGCTTTCGAGTTAGTGAAAGGTGCAGATGCACTCTCCACTTTGTTGTTGATGTGCTGTTGCAAGTAGGAAAAGCTATGTGCTTTCGATTCTGTTCATAGGTGAATCTTTTGGGCTTCGAAGGAGTTGGTACATGGTAGAAGGTTTAATATGGAAGGTAGCTTTTGAAGGCATATTTGTTGATTGATGCGGAACCCATCCTTTAGTGTATGAGAATGACATATTGAACTTAAGTAAGCTTTCTTTTATAATTATGAATTATCTCAACCAGTTCAAAAGCTAATTTATGCTTTCGAATGGGTAGCTTTGGTCAAATGTTCTTTTACCGAATGTAAATGAAGGCGAAACCCACTGTTTCCAAAGGTTTGGCATGCATGTTAAAGGTTGTAACCTATCACCTTCACAAGCTGTTCCTTAACCCATTCGAAACATCTTCTTGCATGTAGAAGCAGCCATTTCGGAAGGAAACAATTGAAGCAAAAGAATACTTTTGTCCTATTTCGACCTCTTCGACAGCTCATAACACATCCAACTTTTGCAGGAGCATCCCTTTGAATCTTTCGAAAGGTGTAGTTAATGCCAACATTCCTGTGAATCCCACTTTTATATTCTTCATGGTTTCGACAAGGTTGAAGTGAAGACTGATGCTAACAGTATCTAGGTCTGCATTTACCTGATCACATTTCTACAATGGGATTTCTAAAGGTTGAAGAAGACCACTCGGCCTCTGGTATTCTGCCTCAACCAATTGGAAAGTGACACACTGACTAGAAACCGAGCAATGTCTTGCTTCATACCCTCCCAGTAATATAATCTTTTCATATCTGCATACATCTTACTGCTACCGAGATGGAGGATATAATGAGAACAATGAAACTCTTCCATAACATCTCTTCAGAGATTATCTATGTCAGCACAATAAGTCTACCACGTCTTCGAACACAATAACGAGTGTCAATAACAAACTCCTTCAATTTCTTAGCGCTTCTTCCAATAGAAAGATTTTGAACAAGCTCAATTAATTTGGGATCTTGCTTCTGGGCATTTGCAATACGATCAAGAATAGAGGGATGAGCCTCTAGACTATATAGTACTATATCTGAACTCAAACTCAAACCCCGATACCTGATATTACGCATAGAAAGTTCCTTCAAAACTTTCAACTCAACCAACATTATTGAAACCACTGCTTGATGTCTACAACTAAGGCGATCGACTATGGAATTACCCTTTCCAGGATTGTATTGAATCTCAAAGACGTAAGCCACTAAAAAATACAACCACCACTATTGGGGCATAGTTAACTCATTCTAGGAGAAGAAATATTTTAAATATTTATGATTGGTATAAAGAAAAAATCTCTCACCAAAAGATAATAACGCCAAAGTTTTAAGTGCAAAAACAATAGCTGCAAGTTTGAGATCGTGAGTGGCATAACGATTCTCGTTCGGACGTAATTGTCTCAAAGCATAAACTACTGCACTATCTCTCTGCATAAGCACCGCACCAAGGCCTGCACCACATGCATCGGTATAAACAATCAAATCTTGGTTCCCTTTTAGAACTATGAGCATATGCGCATGGGTGAAAAGATCTTTCATAGTCCCAAATGCAAACTCACACTTCTCTGACCAGATATACTTTACTCCTTTTTTGGTTAAGTTGGTAAGAGGAAGAACAACTATAGAAAAGTCTTTAATAAAGCGTTTATAATAACCAGCTAACCCTAGAAAGTTGTGGACCTCTGTCATGCTCTTTAGCCTCTTACAATTCTGAATAGATTCAATTTTTGCGGTATTAACAGAAATTCCTGCTTCTGAAATAATTTGATCCAAAAACTTCACTTGCTTCTGCCAAAAATGGCACTTGGAAAATTTAGCCTTAAGCTGATGGTTACGAAGAGTTTCCAGCACAATGCAAAGATGCTTCTTATGTTCCTCTTTAGAACGAGAATAGACTAAGATACCATCAATAAAAACAAGCACAAACTTATTAAGGAATTCCCAGAATATAAAATTCATTAAGTCAACAAAATACAAGGGTGTGTTTGTTAATCCGAATGGCATAACAAGCCGCTCGTATGAACGATAACGAGTTTTGAAAGCTGCAAGCAGGATAATATCTTCTACCACACACAACTAGTGAAAAACGGTCTCTAAGTCTGATTGGGAAAAGACTTTCACCTTGTTAACTTGATCAAACATATCACTGATACGAGATAAAGGATAACGGTTCTTAATGATGAGCTCATTCAATTTTCTATAATTGATACATAACATAAGTGTACCATCAACCCTTCTCACAAACACCACAGTTGTACCCCACAAATAACTACCGGAGTGAATAAGATGCTTCGTGTCGAGCTCAACTAGCCTCTTCTTTAACTTTTCATTTTCCTTTATAGGCATCCTCGTGGAAGGACGAATAAAAGTCTGAGAACTAGGCATCAAATCAATACGAAATTCGATTGCCCTTTGAGGCAATAATCTAGAAATGGATTTAAAGGTATCATGAAAGTCACACACAACAAGAATACTAGCTATTTCATCTCCTTCATGAGATTCGATAGCATAAAGAGAAATAATTAGATTTAGATCCACTTCTTCAAGAGCAAGAGGAAGTAAACCACTAGAAGATGGATGCTTGAGATAAATAATACGTTTTGAACAAATAATAGTAGCTTCATATCTATCAGCCAATCTAAACCTGGAATTATATTGAAAATCAGACAAGGAATAACATGCAAATCAACCAAGAAAGAGAATCCACTAAGAATGATTTCTACATCCATAAAAACAAACTAAGGATTGCAAATCCACCAATAGGGTTTGCCATCGTAATAAACCAGTCATTGCAAATCCACCAATAGGGTTTGCCATCCTAATAAACAAATCACATCCAAAGCACAACCATCAACTAGCTCCTTCGACATGAATGAGTGTGATGCTCCCATATCGAAGAGAACTCTAACGAAATAATCAAGGAATAAGATAGAACCTTTTAGAATAGATAACGATATACCTTTCTAATGGCCCAAACCTCCTAAATCATCACTACATTCGAATTCAATTTCTACTTAGAAGCTAAAACTAGACAGTTAGTAATCTGATGCCTTCCTTTTTGCAATAGAAACTTGCATTAGGAGAAACTAGTGCCGATGATCGAGCTTATTGCACTACCTTGCTTAATGTCCTTTGACTCCAAACTTGTAGCATTCCACTCGTTCTTTCTTCTGGTCCTTAGCATCTGAATATTGCTTTTTAGATTTCTTATTTGGATATTGAGGCTTAGACTTCCCAAATTCCTTTTTCTTGTTCGGAAAGAAAATCCTCTTCTTAGGAATATCTTCATCATCGTTATCCTTCTCCGCTTCTTCAAGTCTAAGATTCATGCCCACTAATCTCTTAAAAGTAATGTCTAATCGAAGCAAGAGCACCTTCTCAAAGACTTCCTCATTCCATACACAAGATTTGGATTCTTCTTACGAGGTGTATTAATGAGATCTATCTCATACTTAAACAAAGGCTCAAACATCGCCACATACTCTACTATAGAAGAGTCCCTTTGCTTAAGATCTATGAACCTCCGAGCTAAGGCTTCCTTTTCTGCTTCTGGCATAAACTTCATCTCGAACCTAGACTTGAACACCTCCCAAGATAGGTCGACCTCATCAACCTCCGCAATAAGCAAGTCATACCAATCCAATGCTCTCTCCTAAAACTGACTAGATGCCGCGTGCACGTTATGCATATCTAAAAGCTCCACGCGATAGAAAATCCTATCACATGTCTTAAACCATGCCCGAATCTCTATAACACCGACGGTTTCTTGAACCGCTCCCTTCTTGAGTGAGCATAATCACTACACGTCCTAGCAAAGCATGAACGATGAACTGGAGGATCCATGGGTTCAATACCAGAAGTCTGAACATTTTTTACCAACTCCATAATCTACCGAGTAGTCGTAAATACTCCCTTTGGCATCGGTCCACTAGACGGTCCAGAGTTAGAACGAGTAGCTCTACCACCATCCACACTGCTATGAATGCAATTTCAGTTAGGAAACTTAAAATTAGTAATCAAAAGATGAAAAAAGAAAACATATAAATTTGTCCCATACTTATATACTAAAAGAAAACGAACTAATTCTACCCCCAAACCTAGGGATCGGGACTAAAGTCTTCCTAGAACAAGATTTGTGTCTCTTATATCTTATATTGTTCGGAAATGCAACTCTGATACCAAGCTATAATGCCCACTTTAGATCCACGTTAACAAAGAATATTACTAAGTAATATTATCTTCTAATGTAGAGAATAATGCTAGTTATGAGCGACCACCCGTAATTTATTGTTTTGGGCTAACACTATCACATTTTACCTTTTCGTTTGAATAAGATAATATATGTGAAAAGTCTCAACACAAAGTAATAAATACATTAGCTTTAAACAATATTCAGAACAACAAACTATATATCATAGAGCACAAAATCAAATAACACAACCGAAAATATAATACACCAAATATATATTGTGATTCTACAAAAGAGAGAACAAACCCACATAATACACACACACACTACACCATGTCTCAAAAACATACATGATAACTAGAGTCACTATCTTATACAAAATACATATCAGATAAACGTCGACCACATAATGTACATAGGACATAGCTAACTTAGATATGTAATAGTCTACTTCTAAAAGCTAGCAAAAGTCTAAAGTCCTTAAGTCCTAGTACCTGATAAGACTTGATCTGACTCGAGTATAAAAATAACACTCGAATCAAATTATCCCTAATTATCAAAAATGTGAGTAACAAGTTTATTGAATATATATCTATTTGCATCAAAATTTAGCACAAACAGCTTTATTAATCACTTTGTAAACCGAGTACAATAGGGATCAGATGAAAATCCTTAGTTACAGTAGAGTACAAAGTAACTCGTAGCATAAAGGTCTCGAAAATGAACAAGTAAGCCTGTATTTATAGACGAAGATGGCGAAATATCTCCATAAAAATTCGATAGAAGGATCTCCAAAACAATATGGACCTACAAAAGGGATCTTATGGCCCAAATCTCAAGGAATATGGCTCTATGCCGATCCTTATTTTGTAGGAATTTAAGGGTGCGATCCTTATGGGAGGTTTTTCATGTTGTAATATGCTTAGCCTCTAAGTTTCATGCCAGTTGGATTAGTAGAACTTGAGTTATTGCTCGATCTTTGCTTTAATGAGAGTTGTCTTTTGATTTTAGCTGATCCCTATTGAAGGAAGAGCGCCGATCCCTCTTACTTCATCCTTTTGAGGTGAGATCCCTAGGGTAGGCTCCCCAAGGTCCCTACATCTTGTTCCCTAGATTTAATATGCATTTGACTTATGGATCTTGAAATATTGATTCTTTTCCATTGATTTTCACTTACTTAGCTTAAATATGCTGATCCCTGTGTTGGAAATGATTGCACTCGATCCATCCTCTATGTTGAACTATATTCCATACTTTGAACATTCTGCATTGCGTATCTCTAAATTTCATTCAACTATTGCTTCATATTACCACTTGTACTTGACATTTGGACCCCACACTCATCGCGCTGGATTTGCCAATCTTGATGACAGTTGAATCTAATTTATCCAATTAGTTTGAATATAGTCAGTTGATATCTATATCCGGTTCTACGAGACTAATAAGCTTTGGCTATTTGATCCAGTCTCAGCCTTGAAAGTTTCGAGTTTGAATTCAATTTACATCTTGAACTTTTAGAATGTACACGTGCACGTTCGAGTACATACTCTAGTCCTTGGGTCCCGAACATGTTTTCATGCTCAGGGGTCATCGCCAATTTTCGTTGAGTTATATGAAATTCCATTGCATTTTATAATTTTTTATGATATGCTTGCATGCATATAGGGTCCGTAACTGATTCTTTTTTTATTATATAGGGATAAGCAGTCTTTTAGTCGATCTCCTCCTTTTCTCTCTTTCCTCCTACCTCTTTTTTATATGTTTATAGGGATCGACAATCCTCTAGCTGATTCCTCCTCTCCTTCTTTATTTTTTTATTTATATAGAGATTGGCATTCCTTTAGCCGATCCTCCGTCCTTTCTTCTGACTTTGTGGAGAGTGAAAACATGGGCTGAACCACATCCCCTATACATAAGTTAAAACCTTTCTTCTCCATCCCTCACTTATCTCATTTCCTTGACCTTCTTATTCTCTTCAAGATCGGTTTCGAATCCTCCCTCTCTAACTTGAAAACCCGATCCCTTTTTCTCAAATCAAATATCACATTATTATTTTGATTTGTCATTTTAATCTTGTTCTAGACTTCTGCTCCATCCGTAACTTGAATTGAAATCCAACATTAGCTCATATTTTAAACATTTAGGTGAGTTCCTTGTAATTTCTTTGGTTCATGATGAGATAATGGATTTTTTTGTGTTAATCATAGGTCAAGGAAGAGATGAGATGGATAAGAATGATGTCGGGTATGGTGAAGTAGTAAAGGAGGAGAAAGATAAGAGTGAAGGATGAAGGAAATAAAGAGATCAGTCATGGTGAAGTACGGTGGAAAGGATCAACGATGTTGATGTTATGTAGGTGAAGGAGAGCGTTCGGTATTGAATGTTGAAGGGAAGTACGAGAATAATGAAAGAAAGGGATAAGTCATTTGTGGTTTGCATGGAGGGTTGGCTATTTGCTTTGCCAGAGGGATCGACCGTGGGTTTTGGAGAATTGTGAAAGCGACTGAGTGGAGGGATCAACTATTTTATGTATGAGGATGGATCGGTTGTGATAAGAGAAGAGGATTGGTACAAATAGGGATCAGTTATTTTTTTATTGATATAAGGATCGGCTATGGCTACTTAGACGATCCTAAGCTTTGAATTGAACTTGAAAAAACCAATCCATATTCACTCGCATGAACAATTAGAACCAATCCCATCCCAATGAACTTGAACATATGACGATAACAAACAACATGGACTAAGATTAACAAATGGACCTTGATAACAAACTTGACACTCACTACGCCGATGGTTGATCCCAAAGCTTGCACAACCAATCAATCTAAATGCCGGTTAAGATGGTCGGTAATGACAGTCACTTTGGTCGGAATCCAAAGTCTCATCACTTACTTTTGCCTTTAATTTTGAACTGTTTATCTCTGCACTGCACAACACTACACTATACAAGTTCACACTTAACATGGGGGATAGGTAAAATTTTCTAATCTCGATTATCTACTAAGTTTAGCTGAAATGGCTCTAGATATTCAGAGCATTTAGCTGCAATGCCTTCTGGACAACTTTCACAACTTAGCAATCCCAAAGCTGAGTCGAGTGCTGCAACTGTTTTTGGCAAACTTGGAAAACTTTCTTCCGATCATCAAATCAAGCAATCAGAGGTTTTTGGCCCGTTGACCGACCTTTTCTCTAATGTTTCTGCCTTTCGGGCGGAAGATATAAGTCATGTTCCCGATGTTGTAGAATTTGCCATATTTCTAGATAACTTGACGTATTTCCAAGCCTTCAAAATTGGTGAGGTCGCCCCTCGCAGGCTATGATCTAAACATGGGATTCCGTTTAAAGATGTTTAATCCCTTTAGTGAATGATAGGACTCATTTGTCATCGAAGGGATATACGACATGAAATAAATTATATGATGGGCCGGATGCGTGCTGCCTTTCAATTCTTTCATCCGAGAAATGCTAAATTATTTACGAATAGCTCCTACTCAGCTGCATTCGAAAAACTTTGCTTTTCTCCACGGCGGTTTCTTGATATTTATGGATGCCCTATTCCGCCCGCCATCTCCTGAGAACATTAGGTTTATTTGCAACTTCCAACGTCGAACAGGAAGCCATTATTACACTTTCCTCAAGCCTTCATCTAGCCGTCAAGTTCTAACTGATGCTTGGAACAAGCTCAACATCTTTAAACACGAATGGATTTTTGTTCGTTGTCCACTTGGCTTTACGAGGTGATGATTGGAAGGACGTAAGTATTTTCTTCTCAAATTATTTAACCCAAGTTTTACCTTGAACTAACTAATACTTTGAAATTTTTTATGTGTCCATCCATGTCCAATAGGTGATAGCTTCTAATGGGCAGTTTCTACGATTTGTGCCATCCCGGTTGAGGATAGGGACATCAGATCCCTTATAACCAATAAATGGTTGTCTATGTTTGGTTTGTTAGAAGAAGGTTTCAACATCGGGCTTCTAGGAAGCGCTGCACCACAAAGAAATGTGGCGGAACAAGAAGGTGGAGCTAATAGTATGCCCCTAATCGAGGGGACTAAAGTGAACGCCCAAGAGGGTGAAAATAGAGGTGTCGAAACCAACAAATCTAGCGATGCTAATGCAATGCTCCTATGGTCGACCATCACAAGGCACATAATCTCACATTCTAACAAGGAGAGGAAAGAAGCTCGCTTATAAACTCCGTAGGAGAAAAACCACTAAAGAGCTAGCGTTAGTCATCACCTCAGTTGATGAAGAGTCTCTTATTAACATTTAGAAAGTTTGATAGAAGGGTTCTCGAATGTACCATCCTTGATGATATCATGACTTATGACATTTCCAACATCAGTAGTGGGGGCTCAATTCTCCGACCAGAAATGGTGGCGACATTCCTCCCACTAGCCAAGGGGAGAAAACTCCTATGAGCAAGGCTGCAATAACTGATCCATCGGGAGGACACTAGAACACTCACAATCATGCGCACTTCATCGCACGATTTTCGTCTATCTTTTGTTCGATGGTACTCATACACTCTTGTTTGGGTTGTAGGTGCTATGTCTCAATCCCATGCCTTCAGTCGCTTAAGGAGCTCCTCAATATAGTTTGGATCCAGTCATGATCCAGAATCGGGTAGGTATTGAGAGAGAGAGATAACATCCAGGAAAGGAGTCGTTGCTCGTCCCAATCTCAATTGTCTCATCAAGAAGTTCATTCTAGTCTTCCTGTACATAGCAGCGATCATACTTCTTTCCATGCTCCTCAAATTGTTATGCCGCCTAAGCAGTATTCTGATTCACCTAGTTCCAAACAGTCCCACGATTATAGGTCAAGCAAATGCCCAACTGTAACTTCTGAGACAACTTTGCCTAATACATCTCTTGAGGCTTTCACGGTAGAAAAATTGGCCAAACTTAAGGTCAATTTGCCAAATTTGTTGCAATGGGCTTAAATTACTTCCTTTCATTCATAAAATTCCAGGGAGAGCTAAAGTGAGTTCCCTCGCATGCGTCAATAATGTTTTTTTTACAGCATGATGCTTTCTAGCATTTGCAAAACAAAAATCTCTAAGGTATCTATCGAGAGACAACACGAAATCGATCATCTCAAATTCGAGGCGATCCATGGTGAAGACATAATTAAACATCAAGACAATGAGATTTTGGAGTTAATAGTGAAGCTAACCACGATAGAAAAAAGTGCAAAAGAAGCATCCGAGGTTGTTAGTCGTCTGGAAGCGGCTCACAAAAAGGAGCTGGATGCCGCCCTCGATCGCAGCAGCGTGCTTTCTTTAGAAAAAGATACACTACAAAAGAAAAATAAAATCTAGTCCACTACGTCGAGGAACTCGAAGAACTACCTAAAATAGAGAAGGAAGAGAAACGCGAAGCCTAAGAAGAGTTGCAAAGATATTGGAAAGATGTCGTCGAAGCTCGATGGTTGAAAATTAACCTTAACGAGCAACTCACTCAAATTAAATGCCATAAGGAGGAGACAAGAGAAGTGGGTCGCAACGAGGTTAGAGAGTTGATCAAGTCTCAGATAGAAGATACTAGGAAGCTGGTGGAAATGAAATTAAGGACATGTTCGATCCTATGATCGTTGAATATAATGGTAAAGTCCTAATCCATTGCGATTTGAGTTTCCTTGGAGAGGGCTATCTTGAGTCAGTCACCGAGGCTTAGGAATACATTATTGAAATGAAAAAGAAAGTCCTCCGTGAAGCTGATTTAGATGAAGAGAAGCTGGTGTGGGAGATTCTTCACGTGGATGAACCTTTAGAACTTACTGTTGCGAGACTCTGATACTTGATATTTTAGCACCCTCCGTCAAAGAGAAAGACATTGCTGAGTCTTGCGAGTTCGATCCCAAAGGCTCCCTTCACTTCAAATGGCGAGAGCATTGGTGTCTCTTGTCCCAGGATTGGATCTGAGCTATGATCTGGATAGACTCGCAAAGGTGCTGACTCCTATTCTAGAGGGTAACACTCCGACGACAACTGAAAGTCGGCCGGACACAAGTATCCCGCTTTATTCTCCATTATTAGATCAATTTCATTCCTCATGCCTAATAGTAATGGGCTTGACTTCTTGTTTCCACGAATCTGCAGGTCTTTCGGGTCCTAGCCAAACTTCAGCAAGCGGTGTCGCCATAGAGCAACAATCTGCATCTACTGAAATTCCAACGGCCACCGACATTCTAGATCCCAACGCTCAAGTTATCGGAGCACTTGGTGATAATAAAAAATAAAGATTGTCTATTGCCAGATGAATCAGCTAACGTTGTGATCACTAGTGTCATCGAATATATCGATGAGCTCAGCTTAAAAGAGTGCATTGAGAGAGAGGAGTTGTTGAAGAAAAAAACTAAGGCTGAACCCACTAATATGGACATCAATGATTCAAATCTCATCCCACTTCAAGTCATTCCACCCTGTGTGTTGGTTCCCAAATAGCTCCCTTCAACCTCCAAAAGCTCTCCTGCCAAGGGCAGCAAAGGATCGAAAAGAAGAACAAGCGGAAGCTTGGGTGGCGCCTCTCCTAAAAAATCCAAAAGGGGAAAAGGGGAGAGGAAATAGGTATGACTCCTACTTAGTTTGTATATAATTTGTATAGCTATTTATCTCTTTTTTGTTGGCCGTGATTGTACGGGTATGGCCCCTGCTTTTGAATAAACCTATACCATAATTTTGAAGTTTAGTATGCAAATAAAAGTTCTTTATTACCTGTTGAACTTTTATATGAATTCTGTCTAAGTAGTCGAGCTATCACTTGTCCATTCAAGGTACTTGTAATCTATTACTCATTAACTTGGACAATCATCCATTGATTTTTATCCAAGGACTCCATGTGTTGTGGCCTCAAGCTGTATCAAACATTAGGCTCGACCCCTACTGTTACACCATCGGAATCAGCGATTTGAGTGATTATATTCTTGCCCCAGTCTCAGGTTAGAGGAGTTAGATAATGGATGGTCGAACTTTATCCTCAGCAAGTTTATACTCCTCCTGTCGATTTCAGGTTGGAGTTTATAGTGTAATGAGAGGTCGAACTCGGTCCCACAACATTCTTCTTTCTAGAGCATCTAGCTTCTGCTTTCCTTAAATACTCGGCTGCTTTGCATAGAAATGTTCTAATGTTGCGGGTGGTTTTCCAGTTAACTAATCGTCAAAGTCAGATTCTAGATCAATACCTCCTGTTACCGCCATCAATGAATGGTCATTCAGATTACTGACTTCTGTGACAGATGTATAAAATCTCTCCAAATAATCTTTCAACGATTCTCTCGGAGCCTGGATCACTAGATTGCTCCACGTACTTCGTTGTTAGTTCATCAAATCTTGAGATTTACCGCAGGGTTAATCTCATAAACCACATCATTGCTATTCCAGAGAGAGTAATAGGAAAACACCTACACTTGGTGGCATCACCAGCTTATGCGGAATCCATCAGCAATTCATCTCTTGATGTGCTGCCTGGGGTCGGTTTTTCCTTTATATGCAGGCACCGACGGCATACTTAACCTCCTTGGATACTAGGCATGTAATATATTGTTGGTGAATGGGGTATGGATGCTCGAGATCCCCTAATCATTAATGGTCAAACCTTGGCTCTTTCTCACTAGCTGTCTAACCATAGGTAATAAATCTGACGTTTGGATAGTTGGAGCGAAGCAGTTGTCGTGCTCCACCTCATGTGAATGGTCTGATCAATGTGTATGGGTCGTTACACGCCTTCTTGGCTTAACATCTTCACGATGTATATTAAATACGTTCACTTAATCATCATTCTAGGGAGGTTACTACTCTGCATCCCCCTGAAGTTTAGCATTCGAATCAATTGAAGCTGCTCCATCTTGGACTTCAGTATGGAAAGGTAGCCTCCTTCCTCTGGAGGAGGGATTGGCAACAATACCTATGGAGAGATCGACAATGATCGGTTTGGGAAAGCCAACCTAGTTTATCTGTTGATGTCCCAAAGTTTCTGCATAATATCCATCAATTTTACTACGCCTGAGTCTGTGCTAGTCATCTGATGAACTAGAACTCTCCAATGAAGAATAAAGGTTAGGGTTCCTCTTAGCTTTTCCACGCTGTTGCTTCCTTAGTCGATTCATTGGATCGATATTAGCTTAAATCTGCTGATTCAACTATCGGTGCCTATCGACTAGCTCTCTCATCAGATTCTGGAAATAAACCCTTGTGATGGAATCAACTAGGTTCTAGACATCAACAGGATTGGTAGAATTCACATTTACTGGCAGATTGCTCGGGCCTCCTTGTTGGATGCTAATGTTCTCGTTTCCTTTAGCATTTTGAGAGATAGATCTAGGGTAACCATTATTGATAGTGTTCCTTAGAATTCCATAAATATGAATATAATGAACAAGCTTTGTAACGAACCGATTTTTTGATGCTCGAAAGTCGACATCAATACGTCCATGGTATCAAATGCCATACAATCAAATGCTGGAAAACCGAACCGTTAGGGTTAGAGAAGAAGAAGGTAGAAGAAGAAATAAAAACAATAACAGAATCTCACATTTCGCAGCGGAACAAATATAATAGATAAATGAATAATCATTAAAACAAAGGATTATACTAGTTTTACATGCATCACACTACTAGAGTTTACAACAACACAAAACACAACACTGGCAGTTATTTTAACTTACTTACATAGAAACTTTGACTTGCACCAACCCAAACGCAACAGATACTACATAGAATAAGTGATATGTCTCGCCATCCAGCTTGAACTCCAGATCTCCACAGCATATTTTTCTGACTTCGCTCCAGGACAACTGATAACCTGACTCTAGGCTGCCCATGTGAAAAATTATGAGCACCTAGAGTTTAGAAAGGGAACAATAAACTCCAGGTCAGTCATGGGACTGGTGTGAGATGTTAAAAACAGTTAATTTCACAAAGAAAATAAAAAGAAATCCGCTTATGCTTTTGGAAAATGAAACTACCATAAGGTCTCCCGGCACACACACAATGCAATCGCACACTTGGGGGAGATTTCTCCTTATGATAGTCAAACATGCTTGATACGCAAAATTCTTTTTAATATTATCATTAGTGCATAGTGGAAAACATTTGCAAGTATAATATTAACCTAAGCCAGCATACGTACCATTATAGTATTCCTACTATAGCTACCATATTAGATGACAAGTTCTACAACTAAAATCGTACAAGGCGCGTATTGGTGATTGGATTTCCGACAAATGGTCAGGCTAAGGAATTTCCTATTTCCATATAGGTACGCCTCTGGAGGGACGCCTCGAGAACCTAACCGGGTCTCTGCCAACACAAGGCTGGATTACCTCTGTAACTAGGTAACTACTGACACGAGTATGTCATCCCCCGGTCATAACCAACCTTTATCCGAGGATCCTCAACACCAACAACCAAAAAGTAATAAATTTGCAGCATTCACATAGGTTAAATATCTAGGCTCCATACCATGATACCACCTCTTTCCAGATGGAAATGACATACCCTTAGCGGGCGCTACCCCTAAATAACCTTGCCGCATCTTTCCTGTTTAGACCATTCCGGGTTGTGAGGTCCGACGAAGTCTCGTCCACAAAGCTACGCTTTTCACAAAAGCCATGCTTCGATCAACAAATGATCAGCAGCACTTTGTATGCCACATTACCAATTTGGGAATATATCACTAGTAACCATCAACTACATAACCTCTGAGCTCGTACGTTTCAGAGAAGAGTGTTAAGCTAAGAGAATAAATTCTCCGCCACCAACAGAATTGTTTTTGATAGAAACCAACTTTATATCTTGAAGTGTAATGTCAGACATACATCCATACAAGTCTGTTTCGGGATCGAACAAAATCGAGGGCACTTCAAAGAAGCCCTTGCAATCTGGATATTCACTAATCACGTTCGGAATCCCCATCACAAAGGGTGATAAAATCTCTATATCGAAGCAACCCTATGCAGAGACATTCGACAGGTAATCCTCTCGCTTTCAAAAATACCTGGTCTTCAACATCATCTTCAATTGTAATCCCATTTCATCGTATCATTATTCGGAATGGGTTTTATGACACAAAATCCTCTCCCGGCTAATCCGAATAACGAGCGCTTATTTTAAAAATAAGTGTTATATTCAGATTTCAACAAATTTCCACTTTGATCTTTTAAACAAGATCCAACACAAAGATCAATGAGGTTTTCGAATATCCATTTGGAATCCGACCCCCGGTCGCATCGAAATTCAAACGCCATTTAAGGGCCAATATTGATAGTTGGTTATTTAACTATCAATCAATGTTTACAACAACCATCAGATTTCGAATAATTTTCTTCCAATTATTTATTTTCCAAAATATCTTCGCAAGATATAATTTTAACATTTCAACCATTTGAAAACAAATTTCAAATCACATTTCACCTTTCAATCTTTTGAAAACAAATTTCAAATTGCTTTTCACACTTCAATCCTTTGAAAACAAATTTCATATCACCTTCCTCACGTGGAATAAATTTTCAAATATTTATTTAATTCCACTGAAAATTTGCCGAGTTCAAATACACTAAAAAAAATTAAAATACTTATCCAAAATATACTTGAAAACATTAAAATAAAATCATTTTGAAATGCTTGCTTAAATATTACTTATGAAAATATTATACTAATATCTCAAAAATTCAAGTCCAAACTAATTTAAAAATAAAATTAGTAGATAGGATATAACTATTTAAATAACTAAATTCTAAAACAAATATCAATTTAAAACCTTAAATAATCACTTCTATAATTTATTAAAAATAAATCTTAACTTTAAAGATTTAAAACAATTCCCAAAATAATTTCTCCAATCATATTCTTTCAAATCAATTTCTAGAACTTTTAATTTATACTTCAAAAGCTACTTTAAAAATATACTCAGCTTTCCAGGGAAGAATTCTATTTCCATTTAAAAATGGTCCATTTAAATCAATAAACAAATTTTTATTGATTTATCTCAATTCATATTCCAAATCCGCAAATTTATTTCCACACTTTCAAAAATAAACTAATATTTATTTTTAAAACAAATTTCCCTTTCCTTTATAAAATTCCCACAGTGAATTTTAAATTTTCCAAATATCTATTGATAGACAATTTTAAATTTGATTTCAAAAATCATTTCCAAACACCAAATCAATTTCCAAATTGATTTTAAAATTTATTTTTAATACCAAATCAAATTCCAATTTGATTTCTAAATTTATTTCAAACACCAAATCGACTGTCATTCAAAAACCAAATAAATTTTCATATTGATTTCCCAAAGATTTATTCTTTTAACACCAAATCAATTTTCGAATTTATTTTTAAAATAAATTCCTTTATCTCTTCCAAACTATTTAAAATCCGAATTTTAAATAAATTCTTCATCCATTAAACAATATTATTCAAAACCCATTTATTAAAATCTTTTCCTTTATTTTGGTATTTATTCAATAAGTTTTCAAAAATAAAACTTTATCTATTTAAATTTCTTCTTTTAAGTTCACCCAATTCTGTAAATGAATTTATTATAAATTTTCTACTTAAATTTCAAAAATCAAATTTTATTTATTTCTGGTATCCTACGATTCCAAAAATATATTCGGCAAAATTATAGCCTTCAACGGTTTCAATCACAAATATAATCATACACAGATTATAAATAATCAATACACAACATTGAAACAAATCCAAATGTTTTGAGGAATCCAGTTGGATCCCTCTAACCTATTTCCCTACATCCACAGATGTTAGCACGACAATTAAATACCAATTCCACTTCAAGGTGGAATATAATGATATGTGGAATTTATATAATATCATTCGCTATTATGCGGTGCATAAGGTCTCATCCGCTGTTATGCGGAAAATCAATCATTCCAAATACATATATAATACCATTTCCACTTCGAGGTGGAATATCGCGGTATATGGATTTAATATAATATCATCCGCTATTATGCGGCGCATAGGGTCTAATTCAATACAACTAATAATAATTTATCATCCAAGCACACAATCAATAATTTTAAATTTAACTATTTAAAATTAAATCGGAAAATCCGATTGAGTGAGAAGATCTCACCTTTGCTTACGTATGCAACCATTATCAATCCAGCTTGTTTTCCCCCCAGTTTTAGACCTTGTATCAAACATATATGATTTATTAACATCTGAATCAATGGAAAAAAATTACCGTTTATTCATTTAATTTAATTTAATCCAATAATTTAATTTTTAACCCAATATTTATTTTTATAAAATATTCTTATCGATTAAAATAATTTAATAAGTTTATTAATAGATTAATCCCTATAATGCATTATTTAAAATCACTTAGAATTTAAAATAGGTATAGGTATATTTATTTTCCTTTGAAACTACTTCTATAGATACTCATAAAAATATCTATATAGATTACAAAAATCCAACCTTATATAAACTCTTCAACGTTCAAAAATTTATTTTCAAAATCTTATACATATTTTCCCGTTCAACCACTAAAATAGGTATGTGATTATATATATATAAATAAAGAGTAGATAGACCTTATTGCAAAAAAATCAAATACTGGGTTTTATATATATATATATATATATATATATATATATATATATATATATTTCAGTTCGTTTTCTTTTAAATTAAAAATGCAAATTCGAAATTATATATATATATTTTATAAAGAAAACAGAAGGAGTCATACCCCACACGTCGACTCTCCTTTACCGTCCTACACCTCGAACTCGTGCTCACAAATACCTAGGCCACTCCATCCAAGGTCGCCTGCGCCTTCTCCTATGCCGCGCGAGCGTGAGAACGACTCGCGATAGTGGAGTGAAATTTGCTGCGACTTGATTTCGAGAGAGACGGAGAGGCTCGACTTCAATTTCTAGAATCCCCGAGTTCCACTATCCCTTCGACATTCGCCCCCGACCTAGAAACGTATGGCGATACCACAACTTCACCGATCCCGCCTCGCGAATACCCCAATGTCGCACGCTCGAACCTTCCTTCGTCGATGAGACGTCGCCGCAGTCGTTGAATTAGACTCGAATAAGATGAAATCGCGACTCAATTTGTCTGCCCTTTTTTTTATTCTCTGGTTTTGATTTTGATTTTTGGGAAGAAGTATTCGTTCGCCGTATTTTCTTTTGAATAAAGGGGAGTTACGAAATTTTTTTCTTTCTGTCTTGAATTTTTAATTGAGCTCGGCCTTATATTTTAGAGAGACACGTGTTCGTTTTGATAGAGTAAATGGAACATGTGTTAAAAATCCTATTCGTGTAAAAATTGCCATGAGAAAGCATTATATCCATTATATATATTATTTTTAAATTCAAAATTTTAAATTTAAATCGTTCAATTTCGTAACTCGAAATCTCGATGTTCAACCGAGGTGTGCCGCCAGACGTTTGTAATGTTATACGCCCATTCCGAATGCAATGGAAAAGGTTCTGAGTCCAAATTCGATCGTATGGAGAAGATAGCTTTTTGAACCCGGTTATTAAATTAAATTTGGATTAAATTTTCAGCGCGTTGGGTTATCGTACGGCCGCATAACAACTCTGAATGCTACGAAAATTAAAACCCGATAATCATACAATACTACGGATCCAATGGAACTGGTTTCGTCGAATTCCAAGACTGTGCCTCGAAAAGCTATTTTTAAATATCGATTTAAACGATAAATTTTCAAAACTGAACAAATCATTTTCAAATTCAATTCTGAAGCTTCCATTACTTCAGTATTATCAATATAAAATTTTCAAGCTTTAAAAAATATTTTTAATCAGCTTAAAAATCAAGATTCAAATTTTTCTCAAATCTTCTACAATTAAATTTGATAATTAAATTGCTAAATTCATAGTAAAAATTGAAATTCAAGCTTAAATTAACAATTCAGATACTTGAATTCAATTAAATGTTTTAATTTCAAATGTTAAAAATTCTGGGTCGTCACATTCTTCCCCCTTGAAAGAATTTCGTCTCGAAATTACTAGTTAAGAAGAATGATCCGCGACCCGTTTATCATTTTTTTCCCAATTCAAATGGTTTTTAACAACAACCAAAACAAATCTTTTTCTCAACGACCCATTATCACTTCAAATAACTTTTCGACCTTAACTATAAGTTTCAAATAATATGTTTTCTTAGTCAGTTCAAATTCAAATTGAAATTCAAATTTCAAATTATCCAAATTTCTCAAAAAAATTCGAACACCCTAAATTTTCAAAAAAATTCGCCCGCGTCTCCTTTGCGCGGCTAGTTCGGTACGACTACAAAATGCCACAACGGTCCCCCAGATTTCAAAAGAAAACAAAAAACCAAGCGGCTGGACAAGAAAATGATCAAATTTCATACTAAAATTTAAATACATACCTTTTTCGAGCAATTTAAATTTATCTTCGAAATCAAAAATCAATTCACTTTTCATTTAAATTACCTGTATATTTTACTTAACAATAATGTCCAATTACAATATTCAAAACTATTTTACACTTTTCTTTACAAAAATTCCAATATCTATTTTGTTGGATTTCGTACGATATACTTATATCGTTCGTACGCAATATCATATTCGATCGCTCACTCGATCACACAATTTCACTTTCGAACTAGTATCGTCCATCCGACTTCCTAATGTGGACTCAGATCTGGTTTCTTGATCAAAAACCGCCACTCTCCTTGCATAGCCGTAAACTATGATAGAGAATTTTCACAATCAACCAAAAATCCACATCCAGGTTCGTCGTCAAAAATTGAGTGAAAAATCCTAACTTGGATTGATATAACTATCTCGAAATTCTGTGCTCGAATTCTAAATCAAATCGTTATACGAATAAAATAATATACGTATATCCTACATATTTATCAATTGATTATTAGCTATATCAATTTTCTTTTATTCACATTGATCTTTCATTCCCTTATTCACAATTACCATTTCACAATTCCCAGTTTAACCTTCACTCAATTATTAACCTTATATATTTCCGGTATCAAGTTTATTTAAGAATTACACCATTCGTTTTTTAAGTTCAATACAATATTCCATATACTTCTTATTTTTTGTTTCAATTACCACTTGTTTTTACAATACTTATATTCAAACTAGATTTTAAATTCCATATGAATTCAATTTACCTTCCATTTATAAATATCGAATTCAATTCATTTCAAACCATATTATTTTGGTCATTCCTTCAATTAGTCTCACTTACTAATCTTACTTCAATACTTCGCTTCATTTGATCTCTTTTGACAAATTGTCTATTTACTTTGTTTATCACAAATCAAATTCAATTCCAATTCTATTTGCTTACAAATTCGAAATGAATTTCAACATTCAATTTCACTTTCATTTAATTGCAGTTGTAAATTTATTTATTCATTCACAATTTTATTTTCCACCTTAATAAATTTTATTGCATAACTATTTTTATCAGATTCCAGTCTTTCCAACATTTCAAAATCATTTTTGAAAATCAATTCAAATTATCCTTTGAATTCCCAAAACCAAACCCAGTTTGCAAATAACTTCCATTTAAAATAATTTGGTAGCAATTCCTCTCTTGGAAACTCGAAAATGAACACCAATGATGTCGCGATCATCATCAGAATTATTTTCCAATGATCGAAAAGAGTTTAGTCCTTTTATCCCTTCAAAATACTTTTCCAAAACCTTTAAAAACCAATTTCAAACCAAAAAGGGATTCAAACTTTCCACCAAAATTTCAAATTTCGAATCCTTTCAAATTCCTCTAAATAATTCTCTGGAATTCTATTTCAAATTATAACTCACATTTGCAATTTACATTTACCAATCTCATTTGTATATGAATTTATTTCTCAGCTTTTGATTATGATTTCATTCCTTATTCAATTTCAATGATAATAATTTAATATTATCACTTCCTAACATCCAAGCAATCATATACTATAATAATTTACGGAAATTTATTTCTATCATATAAAAAATAATTTAGGTAAAATTATTTCATTTACTCAATTTTAAAATAATACTATGTCGGTTTATCTTGTTTAAGAGTTTAGAAACTCCTATCGATACAATTGGCCAAACTGCACCGACCAGAGTCTATAAACAATTAACCGATAAGTCAACACAATATAAAAAAATTTATATTCACTAACAAACACGTGCTCATATCTATTTTTACATTCAAACTCATTCTAGAGTACTACTGATTCTATCTCTAATGAGTAATCCCCAACAGAGCCAAAGTTATCGCTTAACTAAATGCTCTGATACCACATTATAACGACCCGATTTTTCGATGCCCGAAAGTCGACATTCATACGTACACTGTATCAAATGCCGCACAATCGAACCTTCCTTCGTCGATGAGACGTCGTCGCAATCGCTGAATTTGAGCTCGAACAAGATGAAATCGCGACTCAATTTGTCTGCCATTTTTTTATTCTATGGTTTTGATTTTTGGGAAGAAGTATTCGTTCGCCGTTTTTTAATAGAGGGGAGATATGAATTTTTTTCTTTCTGTCTTGAATTTTTAATTGAGCTCGGCCATATACTTTAGAGAGACGCGTGCTCGTTTTGACAGAGTAAATGGAACATGTGTTGAAAATCCTATACACATAAAATTGCCATGAGAAAACATTATATCCAATATATATATATATTATTTTTAAATTCAAATTTTTAAATCTAAAACGTTCAATTTCGTAACTCAAAATCTCGATCTCCAATCGAGGTGTGCCGCCAGGCGTTTAGAATGTTATACGCCCATTCCGAATGCAATGGAAAATGTTCCGAGTCCAAGTTCGATCGTATGGAGAAGAAAGCTTTTTGAACCCGGTTATTAAATTAAATTTCGATTAAATTTTCAGCGCGTTTGCTTATCGTACGACCACATGATAACTTCGAATGCATGGAAATTGAAATCCAATAATAATACAATATTACGGATCCAATGGAACTGGTTTCGTCGAATTCCGAGATTGTGCCTCGAAAAGCTATTTTTAAATATTAATGTAAACGATAAATTTTCAAAACCAACCAAATCATTTTCAAATTCAATTCTGAAGCTTCCATTACCTTCAGTATTATCAATATAAAATTTTCAAGCTTCAAAAAATATTTTTAATCAGCTTAAAAATCAAGATTCAAATTTTTCCCAAATGTTCTATAATTAAATTTGATAATTAAATTGCTAAATTCATAGTTAAAATTGAAATTCAAGCTTAAATTAACAATTCAGATATTTGAAACCAATTAAATATATTTTAAACGTTGAAAATTCTAGGTCGTCACAAACTTGTTGAAGATAATTCTGGATCTCTTCAAGGGTTTAGCATAATCCAGTAGCAACAAAGGGATCCGAACCGGGCAGAGAATCTCATTCTTAGTGAAAGCACCAAAATGTTTGCACTAATACTTGGCATAAACACCCAATAAATGTTTGTAGAGGAATAAATGATGAATATGAAATGAAAATAGAGGGAATAAGCAATTAAATAGCAGAAAATCAAAGTAACATACGGCACACAATGACTTATAGTGGTTTGACATTGCTTGCCTTTGTCTACTTTGAATAAATAGCTTTATTAACCACTTTGTAACCTGAGTACAATAGGGATCAGATGAAAATCCTTAGTTACAATAAAGTACAAAACAACTCACAGCGTAAAGGACTCGAAAATGAACAACCAAGGCTGTATTTATAAGCGAAGATGGCGAAATATCTCCTTGAAAATTTGAAAGAAGGGTCTCCTAAACAATATGGACCAATAATAGGGATCACATGGCCTAAATCCCAAGCAATAGGGCTTGGTGCCGATCCCTAATTTTGTGGAATTTGGGGGTATGATCCCTGTGGGAGCTTTCCCATATTGTAATATGCTTAGCCTCCAAGTTTTATGCCAAATGGATTGGTAGAACATGAGTTAATGCTCGATCTTTGCTTCATTGCGAGTTATCTTCTAATTTTTCCCAATCCCTATTAATGGAAGAGGGTCGATCCCCCTTGCTTCATCCTTTTGAGCCGTGATCTCTAGGGTAGGCTCCCTATGGTCCTCACATCCTATTCCCTAAATTTCATATGCATTGGACTTATGGATCTTGAGATATTGATTGTTTCCTAATGATTTGCACTTGCATAGCTTAAATATGCCTACCCTATGTTGGAGAATGATTATAGCCGATCCCTCCTCTATGTTGAACTGTATTCCATGCTTTAATCATTCTGCATAGCATATCTCTCAATTCCGTTCAATACCGGCTTCATATTACAGCCTATACTTGACTTCTGGACCCCACAGCCATTGCTCTAGATTTACTGGCCTTGATGACAATTGAATCTAATTTGTCCAATCAGTTCTAATAGCTTATGGTTACTAATGAAAAAAGATATAAGATCTCAATGATTCTTATCATAAGATATTCATCGTATCACAAAAAGTCATCTCATGCCCAACAAACGACAATCCTCTAAAAATATGGTGAAACGATACTCACAAATCACAAACTAATATTAAAACTAACAAACGAAACAATATCAGGAAAACCATGAAAATCAAATGACTACGTGAAGGCATGTCAACGAAACAACTGAACGAAGGCAAGTTAAACAAAAAAATGGATTTTATAGTTATCTTTTTACAAAACGAATTGCAAGTTGCTTTCTTCCAAGGGGAGACTGATATGAAAAACTCCAAGAGTTTACCTCGCTACATTATCCAAAATGTAACAAATGTCTGTAACCGGTGTTCAACTTATTTATCGCACTACTAAGGTGTTACACCTACCAGCGGATAGCACTATTATTATGAGATTGAATATAGCCCATGATACAAATTGTTGACTCGGTGGTTGCTAGGTGAACAACTAGCCTAGAGGATCCCAATCTACGGAATGCACAATATAGCGAATTATAAATCATATGCTTTTACTAAGATAATAATTAATCCCATAATGTCGTTTACTCTTTTAATAATAATCATTATAATTAAACCCATGTCCCATAACTACTGGTTGTTGCTAAAGCATTTACTATTAATTAGTAAATTTCACTACACACAAACACTACACAAACAAGTCATATAAGTAAACAACAAAGTGATAATTAATGTCCCATAACCACTCATTATTACTAAATTCTTTGAATATAGTTCTCATTTTATAGCATAAGTTATTGTTTAGCTTAAAAGCCAAAGTCCACTAAATCCATCACTTAAATTACATAAGAAATAATTTGTTTCTTGCTTTTTGTTAAAACAATATTTTTCATTTAAAAACTAAGATTTCTAAAATAAAAATATTATTATCGTTTTATATAAGCTAGAATTTATTTTTGGAGCTAATTAATATATATAACTATTGTTTATAAATTCCTTCTATGAAATCAATTTATAAAACACTTATATAAAACCATATATGTAATAATAATTCCATTTTTATCAAACCAAGGTATTCCATATTTAAAACAATTCATATACTATCATTGAAACCAAGAAAAGCAAACAAAACACTAACAACAAAACTCAACAAAATATGGGTCGAAAACCTAGAGACAGACTCTTGTTTTCTTCTCGATCAGTCCATCGGTAGGACCCACCAGTCCACCGACGATAGTGAGAAATCCTAGAGTCGTCTCTAGGTTTCGCATCTGGACTTCAACGATCTTTTTAGCGATTTTAGGCAGTATCGCTACTTCTAAGAATGTTATTTCATTGCATTTCATACATACAACATCTGGGAAAGTATGCAATCATAGGTGATGAAGTCAAACATTAAAACTTACATTTTTTATAGGGTTTCTATTTTCGGTTTATTGTAAAATCAACAAGGCATCAAATAACAGAGATCAAATGTAACGACCCGAAATTTAATCCCTTTAAACATGGATATTTAATATATTATTAAATATTTAATATTTGAATTTTAAAACCCAAAATACTAATTTTTGAATAATATCTAGTAATGACGAAAAGATTTTTAAATTGTGTTTACAAAAATATTTATTTCAAAAGAAATTAGAAAATGTGATTAAAAGCTTTTTGAAAGTTTTCAAATTTCACCATTAAAAAGTTGTTTAAAATGACGTGAACACTTTACTTAATATATTTACACATTTTTAATCACTTAAACATGGATTAGAAAATAAAATGAAGATTAATATCATAAGTGTACTTATCTAAGATGATGTGACCATTTTTAAGTTAAAAATCAAATTTAAACAAAGAAAATTATGAAACGTCACTTCATCTTTTATCCCAAGTACACATTTGGTTAATCATGTTGGTTTAAAGAGGGATACATTTTAGGCTTGTGGAACAAGGGTGAAGTGGTTAAGGTGGCGAGGTGGCATCAAATTAGTGGAGGGCAACTGTACTCGGGGGTAGAGTGGTAATTTCACTTCATTCTTTTCTATAAAAACAAATCTCAATTTTCTCCCTCCTTCAAATCTCATTTTTCAAAAACTTTTCAATTTTTTTTCTTTTTAAAAGCTTGTAAACTAACTGTAATGGCTTCCTTCAAAATTTTAAAATCCAAAACCTTCTCTTTTTTGCTTTTAAACTTTTAATTTAGCTTAAAAACACTTCCCTTCTTTCTCCTTTACCTCCTCTTAGCCAAAACAAGTCCAAACCCACCTTTCTCCATGTTGGCCGATCATACTTCTAGAGTTGCCGAGCCCAGTAGTGCATAGACCGAACCCATTTGCTTGCTTAAGGTTAGAAAGAATAATCACTTTTTACGAAAGGATTTTCAATGTGCTAGGCTATTTAAAAGTTTAAAAGGGTTTTGAAAATAATTTTTTAAGTAAAAAATTTGTTTTTTTGGAAAGATCATAAATTTTTGTTTTCAATGTTTATTTATGTAATATATGGGTGTTTGGTTGTAGATATTTTTTTTGGATATATATGTGTAGTAGTAGTAGTGATTTGAACTAGACATGATAAATGTAGTTTAAAAATATAAATTTGGTTTTAAAGTTGTTACTTTTCTCATATTTGTGATGTTCATGTAGCTTGGTTGTTTGGTGTATGTGTTATGAAAATCAGCATCTTTATACGCTATTGTAACTTGAGACCACTTGGAAGAGTCAAAACTTGTTTTAGTTTCAAGTTATTAAAAGATCCAAAGATTTGAGCTTTGTTTAGTTTTTCAAAATAAAATATTTCCTTATGTTTTTAAAGGAAAGTAAAGTGCTAAGTAAAATTAGAGGTCGAGTTTGAGGTAGAGCTAAACTAGATCTAACTAATGAGTTGCATTCATAGCGATAATCGCTATGAATGTAGTTCGGAAAAATAAATATTTAGATTTTTTTTAAATGATTCTTTTGGAAAATAGTGTTAAAAATCTTTTATAAACACTAATAAGTTCAAAATTAGTTATTGTGGTAATTAATTATGAGTTTAAAAATTAATTAGAAATATTATTAATTAATTATAATTAAGTCAAGAAATTAGGCTTCAATTATAAATTAAAGTTAATTAATTTTAATTAATTAATTAAGGAAGTTTTTAATTAATGACTAATTAATTAAAAACTAATTAAGAAATAATTCTAATAATGAAGTGTAATTAATTACCACTTAATTAGGGATAATTGATAATTAATTAATAATTAGGCAGGGTTCAATTTATTAATCTAATTAGGTTTAATTAAGTTATAAATAGGGATTAGTTAAGTTTAATTGACATTTTAATTAGAGTTAATTAAGATTTAATTAGTAATTAAATAATGATTTAATAAGTAATTAAATTAAGATTTAGATATTATTTAATAAAAGTTTAATTTTAAACTAAATCCATTATTTTTAGCCAACTCTTATTTATAATTAAATTGATTTTAAAACCAGGGATCTCTTATCCATGCCACTAAGTAGCCAAACAAAAAAGAGTAAAATAATAAAAGTTCACACGTTTTATTGAAAGTAAGTCGTCTTGTGTTTAACAATGCTAAATTTTGGAAACGTGATGAATACAAGGGAGTTAATTTCAATGAACGGGTCAGATAACTTAAGTATATGGAAGATATTTCGATATGCAAACTTTGCACCTAAATAGTGGAGTTGTCCACTATCGATAACTCGACATTTAAAAATTATCGAATGTTGGTTTGGAGAGTTCGGGATCGGATAACAGATGTTATTCAAAAACTACTTTGAGCCAATGTAAGCATTCGATTTGGTAACGTTTGAAAGGGAAAATCCAAAGAAAAAGACAATTAGAGTACAAGGGCTACTGTTACTAACCTGAGGATGATTTCCAAATGGATTTAGTAGTGCTTTCGGTTTGTTCTCTCCCGAAAGACTTGTATGGACGAATGCTAACATTTGCATCACCTGGAAGGTAATGTTAGCATTCCAAATAAGAATGTTGATTTTATATAAATGTAAATGTACCCTCAAGCCTCACCAACCAGAATGACTAATACAAGGGATATGTAGCAGAGCTATGCCGATCGCTCCCATTAGGATGTGGTCATCCATGATCTAGGTAGATACTTTATACTTAGGTAATTTTAGGACCCAGTGTTATTGTTGGCCCTAACCATAAGGTGATCATATTCGATATTATCCAGTAAAGGGTAGGCCAAT
This sequence comes from Allium cepa, assembly GCA_030765085.1. Lineage (NCBI taxonomy): Eukaryota > Viridiplantae > Streptophyta > Magnoliopsida > Asparagales > Amaryllidaceae > Allium > Allium cepa. The sequence goes on along the minus strand of CM060939.1, from coordinate 454,160,347 downwards.
CTTGTGAGCAGAGGTGTAAGATGTTCTTGTTGACCTCGATACACGTTATCTAGAGGTGTATTATGACAAGAAATAACTAGTAGCCTTGTCATTATATGAAAACCTATTTTTCAATAAGTTCCTTCGATCTTAGTTGTATACCTATATATGTTGGAATTAAATTCATGTAACCATTTCAGCTATGTTCTAAATTTTACATGAAAACCCTAGATACTATTAAAATATTACTCGATTTTTTATAGAAAGTTTTTTGGTTATCGTAAGGTAAAAATCCGTATGTGTTTATTTGCGACGTGGTCTTATGAGTTACCTTTGATTTTAAAAGAGTTTTAAAACTAGTAATTCCAAACAAGGTATGGGAGGTGGGGGAACTAGCAGCACAACGACCACCAACAGTTGAGCTTCAAATACCAGAAGAGTTCCAATTATGGAAGATGTAGCTCCACTGTAGCTTAGAATGAATTTTGCAACCTTATGTAAGGATTTAACGAATCTTGGAGGGAAACCATTTAAGGGAACTAAATTTATCATAAAAGTGCGGGCGATCTTGTAAAAGAATTTTCAAAGGGATTGATCTGTTTGATAAGCAGAAAAGGTTCTTGTCATCTTGGAAATTCTAAGAGGGAGTAACTGCTTGGTGGGACTCCTTTACAGTTAATGTTCCGGAAGGGAATTTCTCGTGGGCCCGATTTAAGGAATGTTTTGAGGATTAGTTCTTGCCTGCGGTTGAGAAGACTAGAATGTATAGAAGTTTCATGGATTTGAAATAGAGGGCTTATCAGTAGCGGAGTATTAGATGAAATTCAATAAGATATCTCATTTTGGTCTAGAATTGATTGATACCCCATTGAAAAAGAATAAAGGAGAATTTCCATGAAAGGATGATAACTTATAAAAAAGGTTCATTTGTAGATGTGGTAGACATGGCTCTAAGACATGAAGTTCTAGGTAAAAAGAAGCCGGCAACAGCATTGCCTAATGAGAACACTGATAGCTCTAATAAAAGGAAGTTCAACCAAAACTAGAAGAAGCAAGGGAATGGGAAACCAGGAGAGAATCAAGGGAGAATATTCAAGGATTTTATCTGTTATAAGTACAACCAAAAGGGTTATATTGCCAGATTTTGCAAGAACCCAGGAGCTCAGCAGCAGCACAAGGGGCACTTATCTCCCTGATGGTTTAGAAGACTATGTGTTACAATTGTCAACAGCCAGAGCACACGGTGAGGGATTTCCCACTCATGAAGAAAGGTCAGTAGAGTAAAGACGAACCTTCGACTTCGGCTGGTGGAAAGGGAAAAGGAGTTCTTGAAGGTACTCTATTGATTAATGGTGTTTTTGTTGAAGTTTTGTTTGATATTGGAGCTTTTCATGGCTTTATTTCATTTGAATTTGTAGGATAGTTGCACCTGATCCCTAGTATTGCAGACTTCCCTATTTGTGTATCAAATCGTATAGAGGGTATAACCCATATAAGTATGATCTACAAAGGTGTGCGAGTTTCTTTCCTGGATCAACACTTTTCTTAAGAGCCTTATATGTTGGATTTTAATAGTTTTGATATTATTCTTAGCATGGATTGGTGGGCAGAGAAGGTGCGATTTTGGATTGTGTTAGGAGGAATATTTTTTTGAGAACTAATACCAGGGAGTATGTTGAATTAGCTTATGGAGACCCCGCTATTAGAATGTGTAGTTTCTTGTATGCCCCAGCATTGATTGAGGTGATTAAAGATTTTCTAGATGTCTTTGAAGAAGTAGATAGTATACCTCCCTACAGAGAGATTGAGTTTCGCGCTAAACTAATACTCGGTGTCAGACCTGTGATTCAACCTCTTAGAAAGATAGCCTCGAGGAAGAAGTAGGAATTATGGAATCAGACCAACGATCTGTTAAGAAGAGGTTTGGGGCTTAATTGTTGTCTTTGTAGCTAAATTTGATGGTTCTTTAAGGTTGTGTGTGGACTATCGTGAATTGAATAAGCTGATCATTATGAGTACATACCCTTTACCTCGAATTGATGACTTGTTTGACCAACTACATGGAGCTAGGGTAGAGTATTCTCTCAGATGGACCTGGCTACTGGATTTCACCAGTTAAAGGAAGAAAAAGGTAGTATACTTTTAATTGTGCTTCGAGGGCCAGATTTTTTCTTTGAGTGGTTAGTTATGCCTTTTGGGCTGACCAATGCACCTGCCTATTTCATGGATCTTATGAATCGTATTTTTAAAGATATTCTTAATAAGTTTGTATTAGTTTCTATCGATGACAACCTTATCCATTTAAAGTATAAGGAAGAGCATGAACATTATTTGGGAGTGGTATTGGAGACATTGAGGAGACATGTTCTGAAGGTGAAGTTTTCTAAGTGCCAATTTTAGCAATCTGAGGTAATATGCTTAAGACATATTGTATCGAGGGATGGTATTTCTATAGATCCAACGAAAGTAGTGGTAATTCAAGAATAGAAGCAACCCATAGATGCCTATGAAAGTTCGCTGTTTCTTAGGCTTGGCAGGGTACTATAGGAGGTTCATCCAAGATTTCTATGATTTCCTCTCATTTGACTAAGCTAACAAAGAAAGGTGAGAAATTTGTGTGGACCCCCAAATGTGAGGAAGCATTTGTGGAACTAAAGAAAAGATTGACCAATGCTCCAGTTTTAGCTGTTCCAAATAGTAGTGGAGGGCTTATGGTGTATACTAATGCTTTTAAGGTGGGATTAGGGGCTGTTCTAATGCAATATGGGAGAGTGGTTACTCTAGTAGGCAGTTAAAGCCGCATGAAAAAAAATGCTACTCATGATCTGCATTTGTTGGTAGTTGTGTTGCGTAGAGATATGGAGGTATTATCTGTTGTGTGAGATGTTTGAACTCTTCACGGACCACAAGTCCTTGAAATATCTTTTCACTTAGAAGGATTTGAACCTGAGGCAATAGTGGTGGTTAGAGTTTCTAGTGGCATATGATTTGGATATCCTTTACATGCTGGGGAAGAGAAACGTAGTGGCAAACGCTTTGAGAAAGAATGCGGTATTGACTCTTTTGAAGGTTACCCCGACTCTTTTGGAAAAGATAGTAAGCAATCAGATAGAAGAGAAGCATTTATTGGAAATCATCAAGAGTGTTATGGAGGGTCAGAGTTTGAGTTTTGAGATTGATAGTTGTGGAGTTTTGAGGTTTAATGGAGGGGTTTGTGCGTCGAATGTTGATGGTATTAGGGAGGAGGTTCTTTCTGAATGTCATCGTCCTAAGTTGAGTTACCAACCGAGGGTTTCTAAGATGCATTGACTTGCATTATGGACGAAAGGTGTGAAAAGGGATATCTTTGTCATTGTTAGCAGATATGAAAACTGTCATCAGGTCAAGGGAGATCACCAAAGAACTGCTGGACTTCTTCAACATTTAGAGATCCCGAACTGGAAATGGGAGCAAGTGTTTATGTATTTTGTTGATTGATTTTCTTGATCGAGAAAAGGAAATTAAGGAGTGTGGTTCATAGTGGATTGACTGAGTAAGAGTACTCATTTTGTACAAATGAAGCTAACAAGGACTGCAACATCGGTAGTAGAGATTTATATGAGGGAGATTGTTCGTCTGCATGGTGTCCCGGTAAGCATAGCGAGTGATCGAGATCCTATTTTTACTAGTCAATTCTGGAAGCATTATAGGTAGCTTTGGGAACAAAGCTAAGTCTTACATACCACCCTCAAACGGATGGTCGGATTGATAGAGTTAATCGCATCTTGGAGATCTATTGGAAACTTGTGTTTTGAACTTTGGAGGTTCTTGGGAGGATCATCTGCACTTGGTGGAATTCTCCTAAAATAACAGCTATAAAGCTAGCATTTGCATGGCACCCTACGAAGCTCTTTGTGGAAGGCTGTGCAAATCACTAGCATGTTGGGTGGAGGCTGGAAATTGTCTAGTGCTTGGTCCGGATAAGATTTGGGAGGCGATGAAGAAAGCTGTGATAATTAAAAATAGGATGAAGGAGGCTCAGGATCGTCAGAAGAGGGAGGAAGAGAGATTTGGAGTTTGCAGTTGGAGATTTTCTATTCATCGAGATTTCACCATTTAGAGGAGCTATTAGATTTGGAAAGCTGGGAAGCTGTCGCCTAGGTATGTTGGACCATTCCATGTTCTGGAGAGGATTGGACCACTTTGCATACCGTGTTGAGTTGCCGGAGAGGTTGGCAGGTGTTCATAATGTGTTCCATATGTCGCATCTGAGGAAATTTGTGAATGACCCGACATCGATTATGCAACCCTTTGAGCAGGGGAGTTGAGAGGTAGAACCAGATTTGATGGTAGTTAGGCATCCAGTTCATGTGGTGGGTAGGGATGAGAGAGGCTATGAAATATGGTGGTATATTAGTTAAGGTCTAGTGGAGTGAAGACCCCAGGGATTGTACTCGAGAGACAGAAGATCGTATGAAGTAATCCTATCCTGAATTGATTCTAGAATAGTTGTTTGCTGTTCGTATGGCTTGTGTATGAACTATTGTGTTATAATTGCTTAGTGTATGCTTTTTTATGAGTTTATGATATGAATTTATGCCTTTGTGTTAGTTGAGTTAGCTTCTTGTATGCCAATTTTGGGGATGAAATTCTTTTAAGGAAGGAGAATGTAACGTTCCGAAATTTAATCGCTTTAAATATAGATACTTAATATATTATTAAATATTTAATGTATGAATTTTAAAACTCAAAATACCTTTTCTCAATAATAACTATTGACGGTGAAAAGATTTTTAAATTGGGTTTACAAAAAAAATTATTTCAAAAGAAATTAGAAAACGTGACCGAATAGCATTTTAAAAAAAATTCAGTTTTTTACCATTAAAAAGTTTCTTAAGCATTGTGAATACATAAGTTAATATATTTACATGTTTTAAATCACTTAAACATGGATTAGAAATTAAAATGAAGATTAATATCGTAAGTATAAAAATGTAAGATAATGTGACCATTTTCAAGTTAAAAATCAAATTTAAATATAGGAAATTATGAAACATCACTTCATTTCTTATCCTAAGACAATTTGGTTAATACATATTGTTTAAAAGTTGGTATCTTATTTAGGTGTATAGAACTGGGGTGGAGGGGATAAGGTGGTGAGGTGGCATCAAATTAGTGGAGGATAAGTGTACTTGGGGGTACAAAGGTAATTTCACTTCATCTTTTCTGTAAAAGCAAATCTCATTTTTCCCTCTTTTTCCATTCTCACTTTCAAAAACTTTTCAAAAATTTGTTTTCTTCTTAAAAGCTTGTAAACTCACTTTAAGGACTTCATTCAAAATTGTAAAATCCAAAACCATCTCCTTTTTACTTTTAAACTTTCATATTAGCTTTAAAACATTTCCCTTCTTTCTCCGTCACCTCCTCTTAGCCAAACAATTCCATACCTACCTTCCTCCGTATTGGTCGAGCGCTCTTTCATAGTGGTTGAGCCCCATTTGCTTCCTTAAGGTTGGAAAAAAAAATCATTTTTTGCTGATGAATTTTCAAAGTGCTAAGCTATTTCAATGTTTAGAAGGTTTTTGAATTTTTTTTTGGTGAGTTACACTTTTTTTCTGGAAAGATTATACCTTTTTGTTTGCAATATTTATCTATGTAATACCCATGTTTGGTTATAGATCCATGTTGTTTTGGATATATATGTGTAATACTAGTTGTGGTTTGAATTAGACTCGATAAATGTAGTCTAAAATATAAATTTGGAGTTGATATTTTGCTCATATTTGTGATGTTATTATAAATTTGTATGTATAAGCTTGGATGTTCGTATATGTGTTATGAAAGCTACATCTTTGTATGCTAATGTGACTTGAGATCACTTGGAAAGAATCAAAACTTATTCTAGTTTCAAATTACTAAAAGATTCAAAGATCTAAAATTTGTTTATTTTTTCAAAATAAAAAATTTCCTTATGTTTTCAAAAGAAAATAAAGTGGGAAGTAAAGTTAGAAGTTGAATTTGAGGTGAGATCTAAATTAGATCTAACTTTAACGAGTTGCATTTATACCGATTGCCGCTATGAATGCAGTTCGAAAAAGTTAATGTTTAAATTTTTTTAGATGATTCTTTTTGAAAATAGTTTTGAATTTTTTTTCAAATACTAACAAATTTAAAAGTTAATTATTTTGGTAATTAATTATGAATTCGAAAATTGATTAAATTTATTATTAATTGGTTGTAATTAAGTTAAAAAATTAGGTTTTAATTATGAATTATAGTTAGTTAATTCGAACTGATTAACTAAGGAAAATTTTAATTAATGATTAATTAAGTAAAAGGTTTATTAAGACATAATTTCAATAATAAAGTGCAATTATTTAATTAGTTATTATTTATTTAGGGTTAGTTGATAATTAATTACTAATTAGGCATGGTTTAATTTATTAATCTAATTAGGTTTAATTAAGATATAATTAGGGGTTAATTGAGTTCAATATACATTTTAATTAGAGTTAATTAAGATTTTACTAGTAATTAAATAATGATTTGATAGGTAATTAAGTTAAGAGTTGGATATTATTTAATAAAGGTTTAATTTTTAAACTAAATCCATTATTTCTAGCCAATATTCTTTTATAATTAAATTGATTTTAAAACAAGGGATCTCTTATCTGTGCCATTAAATAGCCAAACAAATTACAGTGGTATAATAAAACGTGAACACTTTTTATTGAAAGTAAGTCGTCTTGTGTTTAGCACAAATGCAGAATTTCAAAAACATGATGAACACAAGCGAGTTAATTTCGATGAGTGGGTCATGAAAACATAAGTATAAGGAAGATATTTCCATGAACCCAGATAGTGGAGTTGTGCACTATCGATAAATTGACTTTTAAAAATTATTGAACGTTGGTTCAGAGAGACCGGGATCGGATGGTAGATGTTATCTGAAAAGCACTTCGCACCTACATAAGCATTCAATTTGGTAACACCTAAATTGGAAAATCGAAAGACGAAGACCATTAGAGTATAAGGGCTACTTGCTACTAAACCTAAGGTTGATTCCAAAATGGGTGTAATAAAAGTAGTGCCTTCGGCTCGTTCATCTCCTTAACAACTTTTACAGACGAATGCTAGCATTTGCGTCGCCCAAAAGGCAGTGTTAGCATTCCAAGTAAGAATGCGTATTTTATATAAATGTAAACGTAACCTTAAGCCTCACTAATTAGGAATGACTAAAAAAGAGGATATGCAGCAAGGCTATGTAGGTCGCTCCCATTAGTATGTAGTCATCCCTGATCGTTGATACTTTATAATTAGGTATCTTTCGAGACCTAGTGCTATTGTTGATCCCAACCATAGGATGATCATATTCAGTACTACCTAGTAAGGGATAGGCCGATCCTGTGAGCAAGGATGCAAGACATTCTTTTTGACCTTGGTATACTTTCTCTAGAGGTGTAAAGTGATAGGTAGTACCTTAATAGCCTTGTCATTCTATGGAGACCCATTTTCCAACAAGTGCCTTCGGTCTTAGTTGTATACCTATGTATATTGGAATTTAATTTATGTAACAATTTCAGCTATGTTCTATATTTTACTTTAAAACATTAGATACTATTATAATATCATTTGGATTTTATGTAGAAAGCGTTTTGGTTATCATAAGGTAAAAACCCATCTATGTTTATGTACGGCGTGGTCTTACAAGATACCTTTGATTAAAAGTAATAATTGAATTGTTTGAGTTTACTCACACCACATCCATCTCTGACCTGGAATTTTCTTTTGTTTTCCTAAAATCATTGGCACTCAAATTTTTGTAAGTAGCAAAGTGAACCAGGTTTCTCACGGACGCTTTTTGACGAGCTTGGAGCAGATGGCTTCATCGTTAGCTAGTTATGTATTTTATTCCTCTATGCATGTATGTATTTTGTATTAGTGATATAGGGACAGATAGATATAACTGTCCTAGTTTGAAACTCATACTATTATTACTCTGATGTAATATTAGTATGGTGATGACTCTGTATGACCTTATGTTTTCTATTATATATTATCCAGTTGCATTGTGAGACTCTATGTTGATTAGTTATTGTTCTTATCTTTCTTCTTTCTTTTTTTCCTAAATAGCTTATCTTTTGAAGTAAGAAAGACGGATCCTTACATTAAACAACATGCAAACGCTATTTGCCTCAATTATATTATTAACACTTGAAGTCCAAATTTTAGAGATAATTGCAGAGTAAAATCTCACCTTTTTTCTTAGCTAACACAATCAAACAACTACATCGATCTCCTTCTTCAATCCTTGTCAAACCCTAGAAATATCAATTTGGCAAATGACACACAAAAGATCACTATCTCTATCAAATCCAAAAATTGAGAGTTCTAAATTCTAGATGTAGATTGGATAGATTTACCTTGAATTTACACGAATTTATAGAGATTTATTTCAATTTGTTTGAGAGGATTTTGCTAACTTTTTCTAGTTGAAAACTTAGTGTTTTCCTTCTTTCTATTCCTGAGATTTTGAGCACTGTACGTAGCAGTTTAGTGAAATGAGAAAGAAAGTATTCTTTCTTTACTTTAGTAATGGGTTTAACCCACTTAAGATTCTAGTTGCTAATTTATTTAATCTATTGAACTTATATACTTCTATTTAATCAACAAAGCAATTCTCTCTTTAATTTGTTAACCAAATCCTTTTATTTCTCTTTTACTAGCTTTAAACTCTAACTAGTAACTAACTTAAGAATTAAAATCAACTCTACCTAAGCACATTCTTTTTGGTTTTAAAAACTAATTTTAACTCTAATTAAATTCTCACTCATTCAGTATGAAATAAAATTTCAATAATGAACAAAAAGAGAAATTTCACTCTAATGTTCTTATTATAATTTTCCAATGATTTCATTCTATATTTTATATTTTAATAAAGTGAAAATACTCGTTTGAAATAAAGTAAGATTTCTCTAATTTCTCTTTTATTTAAATAAATAATTCCAAATCACTTTTATACCCTTTAATTACACAAAACCAGTGTTTGCTATATTTACAGTAACAAAAATTATAATTCCCCTTAGTTATTCCAGAATAATTATTATATTTTTGAATCAAGGTAACTATAAAATCGGATTGTTACATAAGTTGTCTCACCTAATTATCTATGATTAAATTGATATGTTTTATACGTTAAGCAATATTAAAATTATAGATCTTTAGTTTTAAAAAATTATTTGTTCTTGGATATTATACACACACATTAGAAGTTATTAATAAAATTTTCTCTATCTTAAAATCATTGTTTTGATTTTAATTTCAAATCTAAATTCCAATATATTATTTTAAAAAGCGGTTTGATTCTATATTAATGGTTGAATTAAAACTTAATACATACTACTAAATATTTAAAATAGCCTAATAAAAGGTTGTTATGATTCAAATGTTTTGAATTTAATGTTTCAAAATTATTCATCATTCAAAATATTATTTTGCCAAATGTATATATAAAGTGGCAATTGCAAGCATTTGAATTTTAGACTTGGATCTAACAAATTATGATGTATGAAGATGTGAATTAAGAAAGTTTGTCTTGTAAATTATTTACCAAATCAAAGTTGGATTTTTATAGTTATTGAATTTCAATTGATATTGAATTTCAAACCTAAAACTTGACTTTGTCAAAAACTTTTGGCTGAAAATTTTATATTTTCACATACATATGTTCATTTATTTTAAATAATGAAAGAGGCATTTGAATTACTAGATCTCGATCTAGTAAATGGTAACCAAAAAGAGTAAATTAAAACGAGTTTGTCACTCAACCTTCTTCTACTTAAACCAAACTGTGCTTTCAATATTATATCTGAACATATATAATCAAATGCAAACATTTAAAAATAATAGTTTTGAGATAGTATATGCATATGTGGATGGTGAAGTGTTCACTATAGATTAAATCCCAAAATTTATACACATACCCATTAACTACGCACGCTATGTTATATGTTGCACATGCACTGTACATACATATGAGTATATTATGATACACATACATAATATACAAAATACCAAATAATTGAAATCATTGATTGACTAATCGAAAAATTGTATAAAATTAGATTTTATTTAAAGTAATTAGACCCATTCAAGTAAACCTATTTGGACTTCACATGGTCAACAAAGATCTAAATAAGAAAAAAAATTAAATACTCATATTTTACCTACTGCCAGCCGACACGATACCTTTACTATATATAGATGGGCAATCATACAAAGAAAAAAAATCTCTAAAAACAAATATCTAACCTAAGTAATCTAAAAATAAAATGGAAAATGTACCTGTAAAGAATTTGGGATGAGAAGCACAAAACTTCTCTTCTAGTTCCCAAGTGCTCACCACGTGATCGTTTCCCCACTGTATTCGAATCGGCTTTACTTCTTTATTTTGAAAACTTTTCACTCCTTGATCTACGATAAGAATTAGTCTATGGGGTGCAATAGACTCTAATTCCACTTCCTCCTTCTTTAGCTATTCCAATACTACTGTAATAGCCGCATCATTTACATACTTCTGTGGATGTAAGACATGGCAAATTTCATGAGCTCTCACCAACTTTTCAAGGAGCTTCACTCTATAAGATAACTTCTCCACTCTCTCTAATATCGGAAAATGACCTACAAAGTGTGGCACTAGCTTTTATTAATTACCAAATCTCATAACATGCTCAAGTGGTGAAACTTTCACAAACACAATGTCATATACTATGAACTCCAACTCTTTATAGCTCATATCAGCATACGACTTTTACATATCATGTGCAGTCTTCATCCTCTTTTTCATCAGTTCTACTTCTATGAAAGTGTCTCTAATCATATTCAATCCAAGTATGGCCAACAATCCCAGTATGCTCGACTGCTAACTTTTATTATAGGTAAACTCTTATAATGGAAACTAATCTTTCGTTGCTTCACCAAGATCAAGAATGCAAGCTCTTAATAAATCTTCCAACACCATATTCACCCTCTTAGTCTGTCCCTAAGGAATACTAAAGAGTCCTCCAAATCTTTCTAGAAAAAGTGGATTTCTATTACTGACTATGCTTACTGGAACTCCATGTAATTAATCACCTCCTTAACATAAGATGTAGTCAATGGCATTGTTTTTCGTGTACTCCGTATAAGAATAAATTGAGTGCATTAGTCAAACCATCAACAACAACACAAGTATTCTCGTCTCCCCTTATGCTGATAGGTAAGACGTCTACAAAGTCCACTAATATATGTTCCTACTTTCATTGTGGAACATATAATGGAAGCAATAGTCCACTTGGCTTCTTTTGCTCAGTCTTGACGTTTTGACAAGTCAAGCAAATAGCAACATACTACATCATTGCCTCTTCATCTTCGGCCAATAAAACACTCTCTTTATATCACTATACATCATGTCTCCATCGAGATAAATAATTATCTTAGAACATTAGATTCGGATAAAACCTCATTAATCAACTCTCTAATCTTTGGTACACATAACCTACCATCTCACCTTAGATACCTCCTTAAATCAATAGAGTATCTTTCTTAGTGAGAAGACTCCTCTCCTCTCTCTCCACTTGTTTTAGAATGCCTGCCAATGTCCTATCACTCCTCTGACTTAAACCAACATGGTCCATGAGTGCTGGTCTGACCTCTTTTGCTGCCAACAAACTGATAAATAACTTTGACAATGGTCTAAATCAACTGCAAAAATAAATTCTAGCCTTCTGCACTCCAAAACCATGGAACTATATGTCACATGCTTCTTACTCAAAGCAACTGTCATTACGTTCACTTTACCGGTGTGTATGAAATACTAAAATCAAATAAAAATAGAAACTCCATCCACCTTTATTGCAAAGTTCTAATCCTTTTGAGAAAATAGATACTTCAAAGATTTATGATCTATATACAATTCAAATCTCTCATCTAACAAATAATACCTCCAAAACTTAAGTCCAATGAAATCATTACTAACTCTAGATCATGATTTAGATAGTCCCTCAAGGGACTTTAACTATCTACTAGAATATGCTACTACTCTACCTTCCTACATTAATATAGCTCCAAGTCTAGTACCACATGCATCAATATGTATAGTAAAATGCTTAGTACTACGGGGAATCATCAACAGATGCACTAGGTAGTACCACTTTCAAACTAACAAATGCGTGCTCGCATTCTTCACTTTATGTGAAAATTCCTTCTTCTAAGTAAGCCTAGTTAATGGTTCCAAAATTTTAGTGAAGTCCTTAATGATCTTCGTATATTATCTAGCCAAACGAAGGAAACTCTAAACATGTAGCTTTCTTCAGTATGCACCAATCCCAAACCATTATTGCTTTACCTGGTCTAAAGTACAATCCATGTTCTAAAATAACATGGCCTAAAAATCGATCCACTCTTCTCTAAAATGACACTACGAGGATTTCGCCATCAATTGATGCCTTCTCAACGCATCAAGCACAATCCCTAAATATTGCTTATGGTCCTCTTAAATTTTTGAATAAATAAGAATATCATAAACAACAACAACCATGAATTTATTCAACTACTCCGTAAAGACTCTACTCGTTGAACCAACATAATAAGCTAGGGTATTAGTTAGCCCAAAAGTCATTACTAACATCTTAAATAGTCTGTCTAGTGTACGTAATGCAGTCTTATCAATACGTTCACTTTCCACTCTTAATGGAGGAAAATCACTAGCCAAATTGTTATCTTGCCTTTAAACTAGGCCATATCTTGACGAGTTAGAATCACTTAATAGTCAGAAAGCAATGCAGATATCCTACGAACTTTGATTATCAGAATCCAATCGAATTTGAAGAGTTGATAAAGAACCTTTCTTATGACTTGAAGGTGACTAGCCAATCCCTAGATGAACTAAGCGATGAGAACCAGAATGGCTGAATATAACTTTAAGTTTTAACTCGATGCGAGTTGAACCTCTCAACTTAGTAACAAGTCATGAAATCGACCCAAAATACTTACTTCAAAAAGATTGAAAGAAAAAACAAACACTAAGTAAGCATGAAGATGAGGGAAATGGGCTAAGGTTATTCCATTCAAGAGAACGAAGGAACGAAGCTAAGTACTTTGAAAAAACTGAAAAACAAGAAAACACATGACTCGGAACTATGTTGTGAAGCGTAAATCACTAACGAGTTAAGAAGCACAACTCGATACCGAGTTGACTATTAAAGTGACAATGTGGCCATGATCTCCCTTCTATATTATCTCATGAACGTGGATAGCGAATTTCGAATTTTATTTCCCTGGTCTACATCTATAAATAGGAGGAGGGAAAATTTGAGATCTTTATTTTTGCATTCTGAATTATTTGATTTTACACTATTACTCTATTGAATTCTCATCAACTTATAGGCACCGAGCTGTAAGATCACAATCTGTAAGTTTAAGAAGATGTGGGCTAGAGTATTTCCGAGCCACTATAAATTCCTATGTGTTATTTACTTCATTTTCAATTTATTTCTTCACTTTCTCTACTTACAATTTGATTGAGTGTTTGTCTAACTTTTGGCGCAAACACTTAGGTGCTTTCATTGAGAGAACTTGAAATTCTCACTATTTGGATCCATCCTGAACCTTTGGATTACTATAATCCACGAACTAAATCCAAAAACTATTATTGGAGGATCTTTCATTACTTAGATATCCTTAAGATGCATTACTGGATCCAAGGTAGCTATGGAACCCAAAAATCCCAAAGAGAAGTCAACTACCTCTAGACCTACCAATGATGCTGAGAATGAAGGCTCTCAGCACGGACAATGGACAAATAAGTCTACTGTTGTAGAAATTTAGAGTGCATCTGAAATGGTAAGTAAGGTTGATTTTGACATAGTAATGATGGAAATGAACAAAGGGGATATAGAGGCAGAATGCTATAATGTAGCAAATAAAAGAAAATATGGATTTGATTACCTGGTTATCCTAGAGATGCGGGTTGAGTGGGAAGGAGTTATCATTTTCTAATTCAGAAGAAGAAAGTTCCTCCTCGTCATACATAAACGACAAAGATAGAAAAAAAATGAAGAGCAAGGAAACTGGGACTTCAAAGCTTGAAACTGGAAAAACTCAAATCAATAAGGTCCAACTCGATATCGGCGCAATTTTATAGGTCAGCACTAACCCAGACTCGAGTTATGATTGACAATGTGGATGTTAAGTTGCAAACTAATGTTGATGTTGGCCATGTTTCCAGTGGCCATAGCGGTGGAGTTCAAACAATTGATGTTGAACCATCACACAGAGAACGCAGAGGTTGAATGACTGGACAAACGGTTCTCCTAAAGATAAGGGAACCTAGATATCATGGAACTAACCGAGACTATTTGTAGAACCAAACGTTCGAGGTTGGCCTTGATGATCATCGTTTGTTCTATTCAATCAAACTGTATCTTTTGGCTGATATAGTAAGGAAGCTGGTGAATGAGAATCAACATAAAAATAATGATGATTAGGGTTCTTATACAGTAATGCCTATGATGCCATCGTACAACTGAATGTCTGATTCGAGACAACATCTTTTGAAGTACAAGTAGCACATGGATGGTTCTGGAGTAACATATACCATGAGATGCATGTGTTTCCAGATATTTCTAGAAGGAGTAGCTACAATGTGGCTCACTTGACTTCCATCGAGGTCTATATCTTTATTTAACCAGTTGGCTAGAAATTTTATGGAGTGGTTCAGGTTACATGCTGCTTGTCGCAAGATGTGATGTCCTTATTTAACATTTTTTTAGAGTCCCAAAGATTTTTTGAAAATTTCCTATGCATATTCAATAAAGTTGTGATTGAAGTGACCTATGCCAAAGAGGACATTGCGTTGATGGCATTGATCAGAGAAATTCATCTGGATATGATTTCGATAAGTGGTTGAAGATGAAACCACCACCAACATTGGAGGAGTCTTATTGGAAGTCCACCCCATATCTGTGCTTGGAAGAGGCGGATATGTCGGTTGGAAAAGTCGATGGAAGGTCGTCTACTAAGGTGGGGTGGAATAATGTCACTGTGAAACAAATGAATCAGATTGGTGAGAGCACCGATATATTTATAATAATGTTGGGAATAAAAATAACAATCAGAAAATAGGAAATCAAGGTGCTGGAGGTAGGAAACTTGACTTTGTGAAGTGTTCGATGTACCCGAAACACCAGGATTACACCTTGCTCAATGGCACTGCAAGAAATATTTTCCTTTCCACATAGGGTACAAAGAACTATAAAAATTCAGCTTGGAAGTAATCGACCAGAAGAAAGAAGATGTCTGGGAAGTATTGTCGCATCCAGGAAGCCTATAAGTGTAACGCAAATGAGAATCAACACTAGCAGATGTGATCAAATACCAATTAGAAAGAAAAAGCTTCAAAAGTATGTAAAAGGCCCATAGGATGGAGGCTAAGGAAACAAATAGTCCCAGGTGTAGATGGCTTAATTAGGGTAGGCTAGGCCTAGTGTTGATGGACCTAAGCAACCTGAACAAAGATTAATGATCAATACCATAAGTGGCAGTCCTCATCCTGTTGAGAAAAGTTAGAATGTGATGGAATGGTATGGGGGTTCATTGAAGCATGTTGTGTAGAAGAGCTTCTTTGCTGTGGAAGATGGAGCTCCGGCAAAGCAGCTAAAATTGACGACTGATGACATAGTGTTTAGAAACCGAGATGTAGATAAGGTAGAAGCCCCAATGCTTGGCCTTGTAGTGACTACGGCCACGATCGGGTCCGTGAAAGTGAAATAAGTTCTCATCGACTAATGGACCTTAGTCAATATTTTGTTTGAAAAGACTTACGACCAGATAAAGATGGATGGTCAAGATCCGACACCATGTAAATACAACATTCGATGGTTTATCAAGAAGGCTACAGAGCCTATGGGATGTATTGATTTATCGGTGGTACTTGGTGAAGGTGACCATAAGAGAATGCGGCTTTAGAACTTCATTGTAATAGAGATGTACTTTTCTTATAACGCCTTCTTGGGTCGACCAACTCTTGCTAATTTTAGAGTGGCCCTAACCCCCTTGTACTTGATGATTAAATTACCAACAAAGAATGTTAGGTTCCATTTAAGGAGATTAGAGTATGGGGCGGGAATGTTACGTCGTACAGGGAAAAGCGACACATGAAAGAATAAGGTGCGAAGAAGGCTCTCTACATCAAATCGATTAATGCATGGTAACCACCACCTAGGCCTTGGGTCAAACAACATAGTAAATTATATAAATCTAAGGATCTAAGGTAAGAGCCAGAGGATGCGAGGGCGGCCCCAGTTGAGTTAACGATTAACATCCTCATCGATCAGGATGACCTTACTCGGGTCCTGAAGATCAAATCTTAGATCAGCATCAAGACAAATAAGGAGTTAACATGGTTTCTTTGGGTAAACCTGGATGTGTTTACATGGAAAAATTATGTTTGGAATATTGAGGGAGATAGCATGCCATACATTGAATGTGAACCCCATATGTCTCCTATAAAGAAGAAAAGGCACAGCCTGGATCCAGATCGATCGGCTGCATTGAAAAAGGAAATGGATAAGTTAAAAGCCACCGGCTTCATCATGATGCTTTATACCTCGAAAGGGTATCAAATCCAGTGCTAGTTAAGAAGCCTAATGGAAAATGGTGGATATGCATCGACTATTTAGATTTAAATAACATGTGCCCAAAAGACATTTTTCATCGAAGATTGTCTAGCTAGGGAACTTAGCTACTAGACATGAGTAGCTATCCTTTATTAATGCTTTTTCAGTTACTATTTGATACCAATGCATGCTCAAGATCAGGAGCACATTAGCTGCATTACTAATATGTGATTGTATTATAACCATGTTATGACATTCGGCGTATAGAATGCATGAGCTTCCTACCGAAGGT
The DNA here is from genome assembly GCA_030765085.1 of Allium cepa. NCBI lineage: Eukaryota > Viridiplantae > Streptophyta > Magnoliopsida > Asparagales > Amaryllidaceae > Allium > Allium cepa. Next base: position 454,143,442 of record CM060939.1, on the reverse strand, counting down.
TGGTAAATTTAATGTTCAGAGATCAAATTGGACTTACAACCGAGGTCTGTGTGGATGATATGTCAGTGAAGTCACAATGACTGGTGAACCATATGAGAAACCTCTCGGAGATGTTTGATTTACTTCAGGGACATGGGATGAAACTCAATCCATTAAAATATTCCTTCAGAGTTGCATCAAGTAAATTTTTGGGTTTCATAGTAAACTCAAGGGGTATATAAGCTAATCTAGAGAAGATTAAGGAGTAAAAGATGTTAAAGCCCTAAGAACAAGGAGGGAAGTGTATAGCTTGAGTGGAAAGTTGGTTGCACTAAGTTGATTCATCCCAAAAGCAACAGATTAGTGTGTGTCGTTCATTGATGTTCTCAAAAAGATGAAGGGGAAGTTTATCAAGATGGAGGAATGTTAGAAAGCTTTCCAGGCTTTGCTTGATCGTATGGAGAGGCCACTAATCTTATCGATGCTTTTAGAAGAAGAGGAATTTTTTGTTTATTTAGCAGTAACTGTATATGCGCTAAGCGCTGCCTTAGTACAAGAAGAATCCAAAATCCAGAGGCATTTTTATTACATCAACAAGTAGTTTATTGGAGTAGAGAAGAAGTATCCAAAGTTAGAGAAACTATCTTACTACTTGTTGATCCCTTCAAGGAAGTTTGGACCCTATTTCTAGGCTCATCCAATTAAAGTGCTGACTAATCAACCTTTGAGACAAGTATGGTGTAACTTCCCTTTTGAAAAGTTAACAATGTTAGCGTATGGTGTTGCTTTTCAAGGCAACAGATGTTCGAATCCCACGGTAGTCACATTTGGTATTAAAGCCCATACCCAATCATAATTGTGTGTTCTAATGCTATGTATGTTAGTCGATGTGGTATTGATGAGGGTTATAAGCACAATGCCTGAGTGGTATGATGATGAGCCAACATGGATGTTAGGCTCTTTGTGGAGGGTAGTCTATAACATCTGTCAAGGCCCGATTCTTCGACTTTCGAAAATCGACATCAATACGTCCACTGTATCAATTGCCGAGCAATCGAATGCCAAAAAATCGAACCATGAGGGTTTAAGAAGAAGAAAAAGTTAGAAGAAGTAAGGAAACAGAACTGAAACAATAACGGAATCTCACAGTCGCAGCGGAACACATATAATAGATAAATGAATAATCTTTAAAACAAAGAACTACCTCAGTTATTACATTTCATCATCAGAATGTACAACAAAAATATACAACACAACAAAATAATGGACAGTTATATAAACTTGTCCTTACCAGTGAATTTACAGTGCAAAGATAATGTCATATACAAGTAATATGCCTCGCCATCCAGCTCGGCACTTGAGCTCCATAGCACTTCTGAATCCAGAATGACCTGATAACTTGACTCTAGACTGCCCGTGTGGAAACTTATGGGCACCCAGAGTTTAGGAAGAGAACAATAGACTCCAGGTCAGTCATGAGACTGGTGTGAGAACTAAAAACAGTTATTTATCTTTTAAAACGACAACAACAATAGAAGTGGAAAATATCCGCAATTCTTTTGGAAAATGAAACTACCATAAGGACTCCCCGCACACACACAATGCAAAGGCAGAATTGGAGGAGATTTCTCCTTATGATAGTCAAAGATGCTTACTACGCAAAACAAATCATTTTTGATATTATTATTAGTGCATAGTGTAGAAAGCATTTCGAAAATAGAATATAAATCTTAGCCAGCATAGACATTCCGAACTATGCCTACTATAGCTACCATCCAAACAGTGGGGCGCCACCATAAGTGAATGACAGGTTCTACAACTAAAACCGTACAAGGCTCGTATTGTTTCTTTGGATTTCCAACAAATGGTCGGGCTAAGGAAATTCCTACTGCCACATGGGATCGCCTCTGGCGGGACGTCCTGAGAACTTAACCAGCTCTCTGCCAACATAAGGCCGGGTTACCTTTGTAACTAGGTAACTACTTCTCGAATAGGCCACCCCCCGGTCCTTTGGGACCTTTATCCAAGGGCCCTCTGTTACCAAGCAATAACCACATAGAAAAATGAGATTGGAGCAACCACATGGGTTAAGCATCAGGGCTGCATACCTGACACCACCCTTTTCCAGAAGGGAATGACATACCCTAAAGGGCGCGACCCTCATAACCTTGCCGCATATTCCTATTTTGACCATTTCCGGGGTGTGAGGTCTGACGAAGTCTCGTCCATAAAGCTACGCTTTTTCACAAATCCATGCTTTGATCAACAAATGATCAATAAATAATCATCACACAGCAACACTCAGCATGCCACATTACCAAATTGGGAACATATCGCTGATAACCTTCAACTACATAACCTCTGAGCTCGTACGTCTCAGAGAAGGGTGTTAAGCTAAGAGAATAAATTCTCCGCCACCAACAGAGATGTATTTGAAAGAAATATGCTTTATATCTCAAAATGTAATGTCAGACATGTAACCATACAAGTCTGTTCCGGACTCGAACAGAACCGAAGGCTCTTCAAAAGAAGCCCTTGCAATTCGGGTATTCACAATCCCGATCGAATTTCCCATCACAAAGGAAATCTCCGTACCGTAGCTAACGGTGCAGAGACAATCGATAGGTCATTCTATCATTTTCACAAATACCCGGTCTTCGCCACCGGTCTTCAATGCTATCCATTACGTCGTATCACTATTCGGAATGGGTAATCTGAATAACGAGCGCAATAATTTAAAAATAAGTGTAGCATTCAATTTCAACCAATTCACAACAAATAGCCCCTTTAAGGGTCAATATTGATAGTCGGTTATTTAACTATCAATCAACATTCACAACATAACCCGATTTCAAATAATTTCCCAAATTATTTATTTTCAAAAATATCTTTACAAGATATAATTTCCACACTTCAACCATTTGAAAAAAATTTCAAATCAATTTTCACCTTTACAACTTTCATTTCAAAATGGTCCATTTAAACCAATCAAATAAATCCTTACCGATTTATTTTAAATTTACGTTCCAAATTCGTAAATTTATTTTCACACTTTTAAAAATAAATCAATGTTTATTTTTAAAACAAATTTCCCTTATAAATTTCCGTTGTGAATTTACATTTCCAAAAAATTCACTTTTTATACGATTGTTCAAATCGATTTCAATTATTCCCTTTCAATTTATCTTTAAAAGATATAATCTCAAAACATTCACTTCATATTGGAAAACATTTCCATACTTATTTAATAATTAGTAATTCACAAATCTATTTATTTTCAACATTTGGAAAATATTCAATATACCTAAATCCAATTAAGTATATATTTTATTCTTTTAGGGAAAACTTCTCTTAAACACATTTATTTGGGTCAAAATGAATGTTGCGTAAAACATCGTTACGACAACCCAAAATCACTAGTATAGTGATATGAAATTAAAATAGATATATAAATCCCAACACTATATAAAAAATTTCCTTTCGGAAATCATTTACTATAACAACAGTGTTATAGTCCACCATTTCCTTCTATTTCTCGAAAACGTCTATTTCAACAATGAATGTTGAAATCTATGGTTTCGATACTTAACACATTTTAAAACATTTCTGAACCGTTTTAATTCTATTTAAAATATCACTTTCTCAAAAATATTTCTTTAATTTATTATCCACTGTCCCAACATCGTGGATATATTTCCTTTAATAAGCTATAATAATTAAACTTATTAAAATAAGTCAATTTCGGATTTATAAAACAACGTTTACAAATTCCATTTATACTTTATAACAACTTCAACTTATAAAATCACTTTACTAACAAATTCTATCCATATCCCATTTACACGCCAAAATCCAATTTATAAGTTAATTACTTATAAATATTTTATTTTACAAAATCTATTCATTTTATAACTTCACAATTTATAAATCTATAGATTTCATTCACTTATGAAATCCATTTTTTATTTCATTTTAATACTTATAAAAACTCATTTTATAATTCCAACATTTTAATTTAAAATATCGATTTTATAAATCTTTTATATATATCATTTATAATAATTCAAAAATCCCAATTTAAACCATTTTATAAATTAATGGACTACTTATTCCAAAAATCACATTTCGGTTATATTTCACAAAAATCATAATTTTTATAACATAAAAATTACAACGTTTATTTATTTAAAATGAATCAATTCCAAAATTAAATTTTATTATGAATTCTCAACTTAAATTTTCAAAATCACATTTTATTTAATTTTGGCATCTAACGATACCAAAAATATATTCGGCTAAAATTTAGCCTTTAACGATTTCAATCACAAAGATAATCACGCAGATTATAAATAGATCAATAAACAGATCAACACACAATATTGAAATAAATTCAATCATTTGAGGAATCCAGTTGGATCCCTCCAACCTGTTTCCCTGCATCCAAAGATGTTAGAACAATACCAATTCCGCTTTGAGACGAAATATTGCGGTATATGGGATTTATAAAATATTATCCGCTATTAAGCGGCGCAATAGGGTCTCATCCGCTATGTAATGCGGGAAATCAACTCCAAGTACATATATAATACCAATTCCATACAAGTTGAAATTATCGCGGTATATGTTTTTAATAAATAACATCCGCTTAATATACGGCGTATAATATCTATTTAACACAATAGATAACAAATTATCATCCAATCACACAACCAAGCAATTTTAAATCTAACTATTTAAAATTTGAATCGAAACAATTCGATTGAGTGAGAAGTTCTCACCTTGAGTTTCCGTTAACAGTTGTAGCGTTTAATTTCGAATAAAATTAAACGTGCGTTTAATTTTACCCGAATTTTCACTAGCTCCAAACGACTCCAAACCAGCTCCAATGCGTAGTGCTCGACCATACGTTTCCAACGCAACTTGTTTCGCGTAATTCCGACCTTGTATGAACAAGTTACATAGTTTTAAACATTATACAATTTAAATATAATTAAATCCACTAATTTCTTTTTATAATTACTGGAATTTAAATCTAAGCCGCACGTTCCAATTACAAGCAATCCAGGCCGACCGCGTTCATCTTCTTCCCAGGTCCTTTATCGCGACCGTGAACCCATACGCATGCTCAACAACTCTAATAGCCGCACCCACTAACGACGTCCAGACCCCATCACTCCACCACCAAATCGAAGGTCCACGCGAACTCCACCACCACCGTGAATAGCGTCGAGCTCGGTCGATCCCTCTGCTCTAAAATCGCGTGCGAACGGCGCAAGTTCATCGCCGATTTTCCATCAATCCATTCGCCTAAATTCGATCTCTACCGTTGCATACGTAGCTCTCGACGAGTTCTTTAACTTTGCAGTTGGAAGTTTGTTGAATTGGTGTGTGGATTTGAAGAAAATGGAGGAGGAAGAAGGATGATTTTCGGCCATTGAAAATAGGGGTGGCAGCTGATGATAATAAACTAGGGTTTTGCAAATGGTAGAAGGAGATGGGTCCTTTTATAGAAAACCGACGAACACTATTAATCTCCAATTTTCGAACTCCAATCTCGCACAGTGACCGTCGTTTCTAGGGTTTACCCCGCGTTCCGGACACAATGGAATAGGTTTCGGAGACTAACTCGATCATATGTGCGAGCTACAGCAATAAACGATCAAATTTAAATTAAATCGATTAAACTAATTTCTATGCGTTTTGGCTTGCTCGGACAAACCGTAAATCCGATTGACACGAAATTTGAAACCTTACAATAATTTGACATTACGGATCCTATGAAACTAATTTCGTCGAAATCCGAGACTGTTTGAAAAGTGACTATTTTCACTAGTCGATTAAATATTAAAATATTCAAATTTCACAAATTAACTTTTAATTCAATTTTAAAAGTTCACAAACATTATTCTAACTCCAAATTGATTTAATATAACTTTATAAATCATTTTTAATCACATTAAACCCAATTTCCAATTTTTCACACAATTTCAAATATTAAATTACCGATTTAATTATCCAATTAAATCCAAATATTCGAAAAATAAATTATTCGACTTATAAATTTTACTTGTTGATATTTAAAATCAATTAAATATCTAAATTTCAAATGACAGAAATTCTGGGTCGTTACAAACTTCCCCCCTTAAAAGAATTTCGTCCTCGAAATTGCCAAGTAAGAAAAAGTTACAGAATCCGTTAACTTTTCAAAACAAACCGTTCAAATTTGATTTACAAATCTCTTAAGTGTTTAACTTTTCCAAAAATCCATTGTATAAACTTCTTACAAAACTTCACTAATATTTCTCAAATCTATATATAGTTATCTTTTCAAAATCAACTATATCGTCTAACTTTTAACTTCAAATCAAAACTTAGTTTTCACAACAACAAAAATTCCAAAATTTCCCGAAAATTTTCGAACGCCTTAAATTTTTAGAAAATTTCGCCATAACCTCCTTCGTACAGAGGAGCTTTTACAATATCACAAAAGATATAAATATATATACATCGACCCACCCGGTCGGAAAAACAGAAAAACAGTTCATATTTCCTATTTTTATTGCGTAGGCGTACCTTTTTAGCATTTTTAAGCAAAGTGGTTATTTATTTAGCATTTTGCGCAACCCAAATCCCGCTAACGGTAGCCCCGGTACCTGTACTTACTCAATATAAACATGTAAGGGACATATATAATAAGTTATTAACATTTTACTCTTTTAAACAGCTACAACACATGCATATTAAAAGAAATGCATACTAAACAAGGTTTATAAACAAATTATATGATTTCAACATTACTTGTAATTGTTTACAACCAATTCATATACAACGACATTCAATTATTCATTTTCAATTAGTTTACATTCACTAATTTACATTCAAATTGGTTCACTTTCAATTCAAATCAATTTCCATTCAATTTAAATTTACTTAACTTCCAATTTGAATTTAATTGCTTTAGCTTTCAATTTTTTTCCATTTAATTGCATATGAATTTCTATTCAATCAATTAACAACAATCTAACAACCAATGTATATTCAACACAACCAAATTTATTCACTTTACATTCAACATTCATATTCACTTTGTTTACCTTCAATTTGGTTTAACATTCAATTAGCCTCAAATGAATTAACACTTATATCCATTATTCCATATCGATTCATTACATTCGATTGATTAATATTCAATTCATTAGTTCAATTACTAACTTATTTTGCAAATAAAGTTGAATCTCCTTTATATAACTCAATTTACATCCATTTAATTCATTTCATTATTTTACTTCGATACCAAAATCAACTTCATTCAGCATTACTTAAGTTATATTCCATTTCAACAACATATCTAATCCAATTCATATTCCAACTCCAAAGTAAATTCTATTAACTTTTACCACAGTCAATTTTATCACTTATTCAGATTCATACCTCGTTTTTCTTAACAAAGTTGTTTAACCATTTTAGTAATTTTTTTACTTACATTTTCACATTTAATAAGTTATACAATTTATTATTCAACTTCCAAATCTGATTTAATTTATTTAACTTCCTTTAGTTAAATTTCACATCATATATTTTATCATACTAATTCAAATTTATTTCAATTTTACTAAAGTTAAAATTTATTATCTCATATTACAAATTCAAAACTTGATAACTTATATTCGTCAATTTCAACTTGGATTTTAATTTTAAATTTGTTTATCACAACAAAATTCAATTTCAATTTACTACGGTAGCAAATCCATCACACAGAAACTCGAAAATGATACTGATGATGCTGCGGTCATCACCCTTATTATTCCCCAGCAACAGTAGTGAATCCAATGCTTTAAATTCTTTCAAAATTTTCTTTTTATTTATAAATATTTATAAATCTTGCTTATATAATTTCACTATTTCCCTTTACTTATACAAGATTCTTTCACAATTGTAAACCATTTCAATTATAATTCTATACTTATACAATTGTTGCTTTTATAAAATTTATTCTTTCATAATTGTTATTTTTATTCAGATTATTCGAACAACTTTGATTCACTTATATATTTTCATACATTTTCAACAATCAAACAATTCAATTTTACATACACTTTGATAATTCTGAAAAATTATTCCTTTATATATATAAAATATAATCGAGGAAAATTATTTCATTTACCCAATTTTAAAATAATATCGTGCCGAATTGTTCTGAACAAGTGTTTAGAGATTCCTATCGATAGAGTTGTACAGACTATACCGACCAGAATCCATATACCACTCCAAAAACCAATCATCACAACATAAAACAATTTTATTTTCACTAACAAATATGCGCTCATAGCTATTATTACACTCAAACTCATTCTAGAGTACCACCGACTCTATCTCTAATGAGTAACACCCAACAGAGCCAAGGTTGTCTCTTAACCAGATTCTTTGATACCACAATGTCAAGACCCGATTCTTCGACTTCCGAAAATCGACATCAATACGTCCACTGTATCAATTGCCGAGCAATCGAATGCTGGAAATTCGAACAATGAGGGTTTAAGAAGAAGAAAAGGTAGAAGAAGTAAGGAAACAGAACAGAAACAATAACGGAATCTCACAGTCGCAGCGGAACACATATAATAGATAAATGAATAATCTTTAAAACAAAGAACTATCTCAGTTATTACATTATATCATCAGAATGTACAACAAAAATATACAACACAACAAAACAATGGACAGTTATATAAACTTGTCCTTACAAGTGAATTTATAGTGCAAAGATAATATCATATACAAGTAACACGCCTCGCCATCCAGCTTGCCACTTGAGCTCCATAGCACTTCTGAATCCAAAATGACCTGATAACCTGACTCTAGACTGCCCGTGTGGAAAATTATGGGCACCCAGAGTTTAGAAAGAGAACAATAAACTCCAGGTCAGTCATGGGACTGGTGTGAAAACTAAAAACAGTTATTTATCTTTTAAAACGACAACAACAATAGAAGTGGAAAATATCTGCAATGCTTTTGGAAAATGAAATTACCATAAGGCTCCCCGCACACACACAATGCAAACGCAGAATTGGAGGAGATTTCTCCTTATGATAGTCAAAGATGCTTACAACGCAAAACAAATCATTTTTGGTATTATTATTAGTGCATAGTGTAGAAATCATTTTGAAAATAGAATATAAATCTTAGCCAACATAAACATTCCGAACTATGCCTACTATAGCTACCATCCAAACAGTGGGGCGCCACCATAAGTGAAAGGCATGTTCTACTACTAAAACCGGACAAGGCTCGTATTGTTCCTTTGGATTTCCAGCAAATGGTCAGGCTAAGGAACTTCCTACTGCCACATGGGATCGCCTCTGGCGGGACGTCCCGAGAACTTAACCAGCTCTCTACCAACACAAGGTCGGGTTACCTTTGTAACTAGGTAACTACTTCTCGAATATGCCACCCCCCGGTCCTTTGGGACCTTTATCCGAGGGCCCTCTATCACCAAGAAACAACCACACAGAAAAATGAGATTGGAGCAACCACATAGGTTAAGCATCAGGGCTCCATACCTGACACCACTCTTTTCCAAAAGGGAATGACATACCCTAAAGGGCGCGACCCTCATAACCTTGTCGCATATTCCTGTTTTGACCATTTCCGGGGTATGAGGTCTGACGAAGTCTCGTCCACAAAGCTACGTTTTTTCACAAAGCCACGTTTGATCAACAAATGATCAATAAATAATCATCACACATCAACACTCAGCATGCCACATTACCAAATTGGGAATATATCGCTGATAACCTTCAACTACATAACCTCTGAGCTTGTACGTCTCAGAGAAGGGTGTTAAGCTAAGAGAATAAATTCTCCGCCACCAATAGAGATGTATCTGAAAGAAATCTGCTTTAGATCTCAAAATGTAATGTCAGACATGTAACCATACAAGTCTGTTCCGGGCTCGAACAGAACCGAAGGCACTTCAAAAGAAGCCCTTGCAATCTGGGTATTCACAATCCCGATCGAATTTCCCATCATAAAGGAAATCTCCATGCGGTAGCTAACGGTGCAAAAACAATCGATAGGTCATCCTATCGTTTTCACAAATACCCGGTCTTCACCACCGGTCTTCAATGCTATCCATTACGTCGTATCACTATTCGGAATGGGTAATCTGAATAACGAGCGCAATAATTTAGAAATAAGTGTTAGCATTCAATTTCAACCAATTCACAACAAATAGCCCCTTTAAGGGCCAATATTGATAGTCGGTTATTTAACTATCAATCAATATTCGCAACATAACCTGATTTCAAATAATTTCCCAAATTATTTATTTTCAAAAATATCTTTACAAGATATAATTTCCACACTTAAACCATTTGAAAATAAATTTCAAATCAATTTTCACCTTTACAACTTTTATTTCAAAATGGTTCATTTAAACCAATCAAATAAATCCTTACCGATTTATAAATTTACGTTCCAAATTCGTAAATTTATTTCCACACTTTTAAAAATAAATCAACGTTTATTTCCAAACCTTTACAATTTACATTTCCAAAAAATTCACTTTTTATACGATTGTTCAAATCGATTTCAACTATTCCCTTTCAATTTATCTTTAAAAGATATAATCTCAAAACATTCACTTCATATTGAAAAACATTTCCATACTTATTTAATAATAAGTAATTCACTAATATATTTATTTTCAACATTTGGAAAATATTCAATATACTTAAATCCAATTAAGTATATATTTTATTCTTTTAGGGAAAACTTCTCTTAAACACATTTATTTGGGTCAAAACGAAAGTTGCGTAAAACATCGTTACGACAACCCAAAATCACTAGTATAGGGATATGAAATTAAAATAGATATATAAATCCCAACACTATATAAAAAATTTCCTTTCGGAAATCATTTACTATAACAACAGTGTTATAGTCCACCATTTCCTTCTGTTTCTCGAAAACGTCTATTTCAACAATGAATGTTGAAATCTATGGTTTTGGTACTTAACACATTTTAAAAAATTTCTGAATCGTTTTAATTCTATTTAAAATATCACTTTCCCAAAAATATTTCTTTAATATACTATCCACTGTCCCAATATCGTGGATATATTTCCTTTAATAAGCTATAATAATTAAACTTATTAAAATAAGTCAATTTCGGATTCATAAAACAACGTTTATAAATTCCATTTATACTTTATAACAACTTCAACTTATAAAATCACTTTACCAACAAATTCTATCCATATCCCATTTACACGCCAAAATCCAATTTATAAGTTAATTACTTATAAATATTTTATTTTACAAAATATATTCATTTTATAACTTCACAATTTATAAATTTATAGATTTCATTCACTTATGAAATCCATTTTTTATTTCATTTTAATACTTATAAAAACTCGTTTTATAATTCCAACATTTTAATTTATAAATATCGATTTTATAAATCTTTTATATAAATCATTTATAATAATTCAAAAATCCCAATTTAAACCATTTTATAAATTAATCAAGTAGTTATTTAAAAAATCACATTTCGGTTATATTTCACAAAAGTCATAATTTTTATAACATAAAAATTACAACGTTTATTTTTTTAAAATGAATCAATTCCAAAATTAAATTTTATTATGAATTCTCAACTTAAATTTTCAAAAATCAAATTTTATTTAATTTCGGCATCTAACGATACCAAAAATATATTCGGCTAAAATTTAGCCTTTAACAATTTCAATCACAAAGATAATCACGCAGGTTATAAATAGATCAATAAACAGATTAACACACAATATTGAAATAAATTCAATCATTTGAGGAATCCAGTTGGATCCCTCCAACCTGTTTCCCTGCATCCAAAGATGTTAGCACAATACCAATTCCGCTTCGAGATGGAATATCGCGGTATATGTGATTTATAAAATATTACCCGCTATTATGCAGCGCAATAGGGTCTCATCCGCTATATAATGCGGGAAATCAACTCCAAGTACATATATAATACCAATTCCATACAAGTTGGAATTATCGTGGTATATGTTTTTAATAAATAACATCTGCTTAATATACGGCGTATAATGTCTATTTAACACAATAGATAACAAATTATCATCCAATCACACAACCAAGCAATTTTAAATCTAACTATTTAAAATTTAAATCGAAACAATTCGATTGAGTGAGAAGTTCTCACCTTGAGTTTCCGATAACAGTTGTAGCGTTTTATTTCGAATAAAATTAAACGTGCGTTTAATTTTACCCAAAATTTTCACTGGCTCTAAACGACTCCAAACTAGCTCCATTGCGTAGTGCTCGACCATACGTTTCCAACGCAACTTGTTTCGCGTAATTCCGACCTCGTATGAACAAGTTACATAGTTTTAAACATTATACAGTTTAAATATAATTAAATCCACTAATTTCTTTTTATAATTACTGGAATTTAAATCTAGGCCGCACGTTCCAATTACAAGCAATCCAGGCCGACCGCGTTCATCTTCTTCCCAGGTCCTTTATCGCGACCGTGAACCCATACGCACGCTCAACAACCCTAATAGCCGCACCCACTAACGACGTCCATACCCCATCACTCCACCACCAAATCGAAGGTCTATGCGAACTCCACCACCACCGTGAATAGCGTCGAGCTCGGTCGAGCCCTCTGCCCTAAAATCATGTGCGAACGGCGCAAGTTCATCGCCGATTTTCCATCAATCCATTCGCCTAAATTCGATCTCCACCGTTGGATACGTAGCTCTCGACGAGTTCTTTAACTTTGCAGTTGGAAGTTTGTTGAATCGGTGTGTGGATTTGAAGAAAATGGAGGAGGAAGAAGGATGATTTTCGGCCATTGAAAATAGGGGTGGCGGCTGATGATAATAAACTAGGGTTTTGCAAATGGTAGAAGGAGATGGGTCCTTTTATAGAAAACCGACGAACACTATTCATCTCCAATTTTTCGTACTCCAAATCTCGCGCAATGACCGGCATTTCTACGGTTTACCCCACGTTCCGGACACAATGGAATAGGTTTCGGAGGCTAATTCGATCATATGTGCGAGTTACAGCAATAAATGATCAAATTTAAATTAAATCGATTAAACTAATTTCTATGCGTTTTGGCTTGCCTCGGACAAACGGTAAATCCGATTGACATGAAATTTAAAACCTTACAATAATTTGCATTACGGATCCGATGAAACTGGTTTCGTCGAAATCCGAGACTGTTTGAAAAATGACTATTTTCACTAGTCAATTAAATATTAAAATATTCAATTTTCACAAATTAACTTTTAATTCAATTTTAAAAGTTAACAAACATTATTCTAACTCCAATATGATTTAATATAACTTTATAAATCATTTTTAATCACATTAAACCCAATTTTCAATTTTTCACACAATTTCAAATATTAAATTACCGATTTAATTATCCAATTAAATCCAAATATTCGAAAAATAAATTATTCGACTTATAAATTTTACTTGTTGATATTTAAAATCAATTAAATATCTGAATTTCAAATGACAGAAATTCTGGGTCGTTACAACATCCCTTTTGGAAAGTGAATACAAAGATCTTTTATCATAATGGTTAGTGCATGCTGTTGCTTTCCAAGGTGGCAAGGGTTCGAATCATACCGTCGTCACATTTTGCACGGACCCGAGACTTCTGGAAGGCTACTAAAGTGGAACATCGATCTGATCCAATACTATATATCCTATCATCCTTAGTGGGTGGTATAAGGATAGGCATTTGCTGATTTCATTAATGTTGAGTTTACCACCTAGAATGGACAGACAGAGGAAGATGTGGAATAATCTATTACACTATAAAGCTTGAATTTCCCATAACAAACAATGAAGTTGAGTACTAAAAAATGATCGTATGGCTCATGATAACGAAGGAATAGGGAGTCAAAGCATTGCATATATACAACGACTCTCAGTTAGGGGTCTGTTAAGTGAAGGAGGAATTTCAATCGAATGGAGCGAGACTAGTTCTTTAATTGATGAAGATTTTGGAACTATTGAAGGACATTGAGTATTACACAATAATGCACATTCTCAAAGAGGGGAACACGAAAGATGATTCATTAGCCAAACTGGCTAGGTCTATGGATGCCACCTTATTGGATTTGTTCTAGTGGAGTTATTGTCGACTCCGAGCATCGACCATATGGATTTTGATTAGACCTTAGAGGCCGAAGTGTTAGAGGGGTCATGGGTGACTCCAATCAAGGAATATTTATCGAAGGAAAATCTCTTGAAAGGAAGAATTGAAAAATGGAAGCTCCTAAGTAAAGTACCGTGATTTGATGTTCAAGAAAGAGTGCTATATAGAATAGGATTCTCTGCTCCCCTACTACGGTGCATTGCTAATGAAGAAGCTAAAACATTCCTTGACGAAGTACACGAAGGAGCTTATGGTGATTACACCGAAGGGTAGACTTTAGCAAGGAAAATTCTTCGCTATAGATATTTTGAGCCAACAATCAATTGGGATGCGGCTGATTGTACTAGGGCATGCATCAGATGTCAGGGTTTGCAAAGATTCCTTGAGCACAATCCACAGAGATAACACAAACAGTCATTCCATTACCATTTTCAATTTCAGGAATTGACATCATCAGTGCGCTATCGATATTGAAGAGTGGAGCGAAGTATGCCATTAGTGTAGTGGATTATTTTATGAAGTGGTCAGTGAGGAACCGCTTGCCACGATCACCATGTAGAAGGTGATTCAATTTCATAGTGAATAACAATATCCGTTGATTTGGGATTCCATAACCAATCATCTTGACAATGGAATCCAATTCGACAGTGCTGAATTTATAAATTTCTAAAACAAGGACCATATTGAAATGATATTTGCAACTATAGCATTCCTATAAGCTAATAGAAAGGTGGAAGTAGTGAATAAGGTCATCAAATCCATCTTAAAGAAATCATTGACAAAGACTAAGGGTAAATGGATCGATAAACTTCCCCCAGCATTATGGATTACCAAATGACTCACAAGTCCACGACTAGCCATACTCCATTCGCTCTAGAACACGGATCAGAGGCCATGATTCCAACTGAATTGGAAGTGCCTTTTGAGTGGAAGATTCACTATGATCCTTAGAAAAACGAGGAAATTTTCTCGAGTCTTTTGATATGATCGATGAGAAGCGTGAAGAAGCCAACTTAAGGGTCGTTGCTCATTAGAAAAGAGTAGCACATCAATTCAATGCAAAGGTCAGGAATCAGAACTTCAAGATTGGCGATCTCTTTCTAAAATGAATATTTCATGTCCATCGGCTGTAGTTGTAACGACCTAGAATTTAGTCGCTATTTTAATGAATATTTAATTATATTTTAAATATTAATAAATGGATTTTTATTAACAAATAAAACTATTTTAAATAATTACTAAGGATGATAATCTCATTTTCAAAATTTGTTTACCAATATATATAGTTCATAGAAAAATAGAAAATGTGATCGAAAATTATTTTCTGAATTTTGAATTTTCATTTGTTAAAAGTTATTCGAAATGTCAATAATACTATGTTAAATACACATACACACATTACAAACTATCTTAAACATGTTGTGTACATGTACATATGCATGTACATGTTCCTCCTTAAGCATATTAACATATAAGGCTAAAAGGAAATATATTATAAGGAAAAGTGTGTGTATAGATATACATATAAAAATATACGTTTTCAGCATAAATACATGTGATATGGCTTGAATAATGCAAGGCGAGGGAGGGTACTAGGTGTGGACGGAATTTAGGGGAAGAGGGGTATGGTAATCTATGCTTACATATATTCTAACTCTAAGTCTATATATGCCCCTTTGTCTTTATATTCTCATTTTTTACAGCCTCCTTCTTCATTTCAAATTCCAAAGAGCTACTTAAACTTGCCATGGCTCCCTCTTCATAATTCCTAAAGTGAGGAAAACAACTACTTTTATTACTAAAATCCTCTTTTTATTCACAAAATCACTTCTACGTCTCTTGCAACGCATTCTCCTCGAAAATACAAGCAACCATCCACCCCAAAAACCATATAGCCAAGCCAAATCTCCACATGGCCATGCCTAGCAAGTCCTAGTCCGAGCCCATAGTCCACTTGGCCTAGCTATTTCAAGTGTTCTAGCAACCACAAGTTTAATTTTTGCAATGCTTCTAAAGCATTTTCGAGTTTCAACAAAAGTTTGCTTTTATTTAAAAAGTTTCGGTGAGTAAAACTAATATTTTGGAAAAGAAAACATATTTTTTAATGATCTATATGCTGTGAAAATATAGTGTTTGTTGTGTTGAATTATCATATTGTTTGGATGATATATGATTGTAAGTTGGTTGTTCGGTATAAATTCATGATTTGAATAATATGTTGAAGATATGTATATGGATATGGATATGCATATGTGAGATTGCTTTATGATATGATGGAGGTATTTTTTATGAAACAAAACCAAGTGCATTGTGAAATGATTGTGAAAAGTAGTGCCTTAAAAAGTCGCGAAGGACTTGAGATCCGATTTGAGAACGGAAGCTCTTTTTCTAGCTTTGGATTTTTGAAAATGTTTTCCAAGTTTTTACCTTTTGTTTATGTTTTCAAAAATATTACAATTGTATTTTCAAGCATGTGGTATCTAGAGTTAAGTGAGATTTCCACTTGGAAATCAATTCTAACGAATTACTCCTATAGCGATAGCCGTTATGGATGCAGTTCGGGAAATCTCGCGATTTCAAGTTTTAGAGTGTTTTCCTTTTGGATTTTTTTTGAAAACTCATTCAAAATTATTAAGTAAGTCAAAATTTTTAAGTTTTTAATTATTTAATTTATCAATAAGAGTAATTATTATTTAATTTATTAATTAGAATAATTATTATTTAATTAATTAAGTAATTAGGTTAAGTAATTAGAGTTTAAGAAACTATTAACTAAGTAAATTATTTGTAATTAAGTAAATTTTAATAATGATTAATTACGACAAAAGAAACTTAATTTATATTTTATCAAGTTCATTTATTTTAATTAATTATTTAATTAGAATCAATTGTTTAGTTAATTATTATTCAATAAAAGGTTAATTGTCCACTTAATAAGGGTTTAATTTCTAAAATAAATGGTGGTTAATTAAGGTTTAATTATAGATAAAACTAGGATTATTAATGATTTAGTTTTGATTTAATTAAGATAAATTAAGGTAATTGAGTTTTAAAATTATGATTTAATCAAGGGTTATTTATTTTAAAGTTTCTTTAAAAAAACTCTATCTGTTATTTAATTTAACCTCTTTTCTTGTTTAGGTAAAATTATTTTTAAACCAAGGATCTCTTGTCTATGCTATTAAGTAGTCAAATGAATTAAAGTACTTCTAATAAAACATTGACACGTTTTATTGAAAGTAAATCGACTTGTGCTTATCACAAATACCGTACTTCGGGAATGTGATGAAAATAAGGGGGTTAATTTCGATAAGCGGGTCATGATAATCTAAGCATATGGAACGTATGTTCATATGTAAGGCTCTACACCCTGATAGTGGAATAGTCCTCTATAAACAACTTGGCCCTTTAAAATTATCAAACTTGGTTTGGAGAGATCGGGATCATATATTAACCCGAAAACTACTTCGAACTAACGTAAACATTCGAATTGAAAATAGTAAACTCTAAGTTCAAGATAAAGACTTTAAAGTGCTTTTGTTCGTTCATCTCCTGAACGACTACTATGGATGAATGCTGACATTGTGTCAACATATGGAAGGCAATGTTAGCATTCCAAGTTGTAATGCTATAATAAAGGTAAACATAGCCTCATACCGCATCAACTGGGAATGACTAAAATAGAGGAGATGCAGTGAGGCTAAGTGGGTCGCTCCCGGTAGGGTAAGGTCATCCCTATCTAGAGTCCTTACTGTCAACTCAAATAAGCTTAGGTACGATTACTGATCCCAACCAAGGGGTGATCTTATTCGGTACTATCTAGCAAGGGGTAGGTCGGTATTGTGTTGGCAAGGGATTCAGACGAGGTACTCAGTGTTATTTTATCTAGAGGTGCACCATGACGGGAGGCGCTCCAGTAGCCCAGTCATTATATGGAATCCATTCTCCAATAAGTGCCATATGGATTTAGTTATACCCAAATATGTTGAAATGTGAGATGCAAGCATTTCGGCTATGTTCTGTTTTACTTGAAAACCCTATACATTATCATGATATCATTGGATTTATATATAGAGTGTTTTGGTCATCGTAAGGTAAAAACCCGTCCGTGATTATGAGTGCCATGGTCTTACGAGACAACTTTGATTTTCAAAGTACTTTATAAAAGTGAAAAAATTAGTTGTTTGAGTTTACTCACGCCAAACCCATGTCTGATCGTATTTTTTTCTTTTCCTAAAACTCTTGGGTGCTCAAATTTTTATAAGTAGCCAAATGATCCAAGTTTTCTTACGAAAGAATTTAAGGAGCTTGAGAAGGTGGCTTCACCATTTGCTAATTATATCTTATTCCGCTGTGTTGTGTATGATCTATGTATTTTGTATAGACAGGTAGTTGTTACTGTCCAAATGAAGTTGTAATGTATTAACTTTAATGTATTAGTGTTATTAATAATTTGAGAATGTAATATCCTATGTTACTTATTATATGTTGTTCTGATTCACGGTTAGATTCTGTGACTGTGTAGTTTCTTTTTATCCTTTCTTTTCCTTCTACCCTTAATGGCTCCTTTCGATGCATGAAAGGCAGTCGTTACATTGGGCCCAATTTGGGAAGGTCCGTATGCCAATAAACATAAGTCTGGAGACGAGAAGTTCCATGTGACGCCCCACCTCTATACCCACGCTAGCCAAGAACACTACGGTGTAGTGCTGTCGACTAGCACGGAGAATAGGGCTGTTGAGGAGCGACCATCCGTGTAATTTCTTTGCGCGAACATTGATATGTCAGATAGTACAGCATGCATTTCATTTAAGGAGGAAATCCGACATACCGATGCAAACTCAAAGCTATCACGCGGTGGCTATATATAATCCTCGGAAACAAATATAGAAATAAGCATAACATAAATCAGTCACAGATAATTCATATCACAACGGCGGAAATAGATATGAATAAACCACACTTAAAAGTGTTTATCAGAGAAGTGGTCTAACAAGATCCACAATAACACAGAAGATTTTAAATAAATGCGGAACACAGATTGAACAGAAAAATCTCATATATATAATAACTGATGGCAGTTACAATACATTTGATATGGTACATATGATGCAACTACAACAGTTGACTCAGGAAGTTATACATACAAGTACATTTTCAATATAATATACATGAATACATATCTTCATATACAATTACATCGACTACTATACATGACGACTACTCCAAAAGATATGAAAGAACTTCATAGCTCAAGCAGCAACCCGAAGCTAAAAATCTACAACCTGTAAATACTCGGTCTGACCCGAGTATTAAATTCAAAAGAAAATAATACCCGGGTCAGTCTAATTCAAACTCAGAAATTAGTGCATAGAAGCAGTAATAATACGAAAAATATCCTAAAATCAAAAGCAGATAGAATATTAATCAAAGAAATACCGGGTGGCTGCAGTTCACGCTTGCGTGCACTGCCGCACCACAACAGTGATGATGTAACCAATGAATACCGTGTGGCTGCAGTTCACGCTTGCGTGCACTGCCGCACCACAACAGTGATGATGTAACCAATGAATACCGTGTGGCTGCAGTTCACGCTTGCGTGCACTGCCGCACCACAACAGTGACGATGTAACCAATGAATGTAAAAGATGTACACAATGAATGTACATAACAAACTGCACACGACAAAAAGAGTCAGAGGTGCACGAGAAGAAGTATACTCCAATGAGCAAGTGCACCAGGCAGTGTACAACAAGAAGACACAGCCGAATGAAGGTGAGAGCACCAATGAAATGGCACCACAACACACATCAAAAAGGGCAGACTGCAAATGAATTGCAGCTAGTACAAGATCACAAGGCAATGGCTCCAACAAAAATGAATAAGAGGAATGCAATTGATTTATAAATGATTGGCAACAAGTATGTGGAATATGCTTGTAAAATACTGGACAACACAAATATGCATTGATACACAACAATCAACTAAATGATGTCTGTGTGCCTAAAATGTCAGAGGCAATATAAATGCAACTGCACATAAATGAAGACTCCATCGAGCTCATTGCATCCCAAATGCTCAAATATACAACAAGTGTATACATGTACATGAAAACAGCAGACAACTTAACCTGACCAAGAATTGCATTAGCATGAATGAACACAACAGTGCCCAGATGAGTCAAAAACAACAAGGCACTGCAACGAATTCCAGTAACATTTAATGAAAATCAATGCTGCATCTCAACTAAACAAGATATAAAAATTGGTAGTGAAACAATCACAATATATTTCACAAGCTAAGGCCATAGTCTCATGCAAACTGGAAGTCAGTCCAACTCTGGGTACAGACAGGTGGGAATACTAGCATGAAATCAGTGAGCACTTCGTATATGCAGGCCAAAATAAGGTGACAACAATTAATAGCTCAACTGTGTCAAGTGGAAATAACCAATTGCACTAGCAACTGAAACTGTCTCGAGGTGAATGAGAACAAATGCAAAGTCTAATGAATGCAACAAAGACCAAACTGCAGCATACCAGAGAAAGTGAACTGACATGCAAACTGCCACAAGACCAAAGTGTATGAACATGGAAGCAGTACACACTGCTATCAACCACAAGTACAAGACATGTCAACAGCAATGAAACAAGTGACAACATCTACTCAAGGCAACAGTGCAGTACAAGCACAGAGAGCAAATGCAAGTATGCAAATGTAGACTACACTCACACATATATACACACAGGTATGTATGTATATACATGAACTAGATTGAAGCATACTGGAATACAAAACTGCAAGACCAAACAACACAAGGAAGGAACTCGACCAAGTACACAAGTGCAATAGACACACATGGTGAACAAGACACAGTGCAGTGCAATTTAAGCACAATATCCACAACAAACAATTCAGTAACCAGAAGCAACAACGTGTAGAGGGATAACCACGAAAACGAACAGCTCGAAACGATGAAGCCAGGGACAATATGTAGTTCGAAATCAAAACACATGCCGAAATTAAAATAGTTCAAGCAATGACCGAAGTCAATACTCAAAGTAAATACACAGTCGAACGGCCGACAATTCAAGGGACGAATTCAACAACCAAATACGAACGAAAGTCATCCAATTCGAACACTAATAAACACGAGATAGGAATTAGATGTGAGTAACATAAAGTACTCACCTTGTCGACGAATTTGGAAGAAGCCAAAGCCAAAGTCCAGCCAAGCCGACAAATCGAAGTCGAACTCCATCAACTCGAAGTAGCCAGAGAGAGACCAACGAGAATCGATCGAAGTAGGATCGGCACATCAAAAGCCCTAATTGAATCGGAGGAACGAAGCCCTAGATCTGAAAGAGGAGCGGCCATGTTTTTCACGAATGAAGAAAAAGAGAGAAATGGGTTTGAATGAACGAAAATAAGAAAAGGGGATGGGTTATATGCTTAACAAAATAATCACGGCCCAATAAACAAAAATGAACCACTATTAAAAATCAAAAACCCCTCAAACTTTATAACCATTTGTAATTAAAAATTTAAAAACTTCAATTTGAAAATTGACGAAAATATCGGGTTGTTACAGACTCCCCTCCTTAAAGAAATTGCGTCCTCGCAATCTTAAGGAATAAATGGACAAAAGGTAACAACCATAAAAGCATGTCATCTTAAAATGACAAAATTTGAAAATAAGAAGTTCACCATATAGAGCAGGAAAGAGAAAGCCTGAAGGTGTTCGCTCAAAGTCAAATCTGGTGAAGCTTCAATTTCTTTAACAATACCGGGCTCAAGAATAAAAATCGAAATCCCAAAGGCATTTTCGTAGAAGGAAGGCGCGTGAAACACGTCATGAATAACAGAAAATTGAGCCGGTAATAAGAGGCGATAAGCCAAGAAACCAATACGTTCAGTGATAGGGAATGGCCCAATATATCGAGGCACTAACTTTCCCGACCGACTGAAACGCACAACACCTTTCATAGGTGAGACACGAATGATTTGGAACAACAGCGTAGTACAATAACGATACGCCAGATGAATCAAAGCTTCATTAATTCGGAACGCCGACGTAGTACAAAAACGGTACGTCCAATGAACCGATCACATAAAAGAACATCAGATGTAAGTCCATAAAAGGAATGAGACGAAGCTCAATAAAACGAAGTACATCGAAACATCTGATGAACCTGGTAAAAAGATGATTCCATTCGGACATCATCAAAGAACAACCACTTGTTTGCCTACGACAAGTGCATCGGTAACAAGATTCCCCATCCGGGAGTGGTAAAGAATATCAAGATCATAAAATGTAAGGAACTCGAGTCAACGTGGTTGACGTAAATTAAGTTCCTTATGAGAAAATAAATATTCCCAAAATTAATGATCAGGGCAGAGAACAATTTCTCACCCAAAATAATGATGCCAAATAGCGAAATCAATAGCCACGAGCACTAGACCATGAGTGACATATCTAGTCTCAATAGGCATAAATGATTTAGAAACACAAGAGGCAGCACGTTCTCTTATGCAAGAGAATGGCATGCAAACCAATACAATTAGCATTGGTACAAACGATAAAATCTTGGTTCCCTCGGGAATCGCAAGAATAGAAGTATCGGAAAAAGAGTTGTTTTAAATAATATTCTTTCCCGAAAAGCTAAAACTTTCGAAATTTACAATTTACTTTATGTAATTATCTTTTTAGAAAAATTTACATTTTAAAATTCAATTTACTGTGTCTGATTGTCTCATCTAAGCGTCTAGGAGATTCCTATCGATAACGTTGATCAAGCGCATCGACCAGAATTCTTAAAGCACTTAATGGGCAATGCAATCACAAAATCATCTTTTAATTTCATAAAAGAAATTCACAATTTTCAATCTCAAACGGACAAGTCCGGAATTAAACAAATCAGTAAAAGAAAGGGGTCATAGTCCTCGATTTTGCTGAAACGTTTAAATCGCTTCCTCATTCTTTTGAAAGCGTAAGCTGTAAAAATTTTGAAAACAATTTTTATTTTTGAAACAACTTTTTTAAAACACGTGATTAAAACAGCGACATCACAAGCGAGAACGGGATATCATACCCTAAACTTGTATTCATAACAAGTCAATGACAAGGGATATCATACCCTAAACTTGTATTCATAACAAGTCAATGACACAAGAATTCACCAATGCATCAAAAATTGATAAAACTTATCAATAGAAATCACGAAAATTGGTGAAGCACCAATTCCAGAAGACTAAACAAGAAATCCAGAAATCACAAGATGAGAGTACGAAAACTCAAACGGGAGTATGAAAACTCGAACGGGAGTATGAAAACTCAAATGAGAGTATGGAAACTCAAATGGGAGTATGGAAACTCAAATGGGAGTATGAAAACTCACCTACACGCGAGCATGAAATCTCATCAGCACATGTAACGCAAAGCGAGAACGGGAGCACGGAATCTCACCTACACGTGAGCATGAAAATCATCAACACGGGCAACGCAAAGCGAGAACGGGAGCACGAAATCTCACCTACCCGCGAGCATGAAAACTCATCAACACGTGCAACGCATAACGAGAACGGGAGCACGGAATCTCACCTACACGTGAGCATGAAAATCATCAACACGGGCAACGCAAAGCGAGAACGGGAGCACGGAATCTCACCTACACGTGAGCATGAAAATCATCAACACGGGCAACGCAAAGCGAGAACGGGAGCACGAAATCTCACCTACCCGCGAGCATGAAAACTCATCAACACGTGCAACGCATAACGAGACGTTATCTCATGGTTGCAAGCCACAAATTTTGACACACGAATGGCCCGAAGACCGTGGGGCGCTACCCCACATGTGTGAGTCGGAATCACACAGATTGAGGTCTAGACTAACCTCACAAACAAAGAGATGTGTGTGAGTCAAAATCACACCGACGAGGCCTAAGCTATCCACGCCGACAAAGAGATATGTGTGAGTCAAAATCACACCGACGAGGCCTAAGCTATCCACGCCGACAAAGAGATATGTGTGAGTCAAAATCACACCGACGAGGCCTAAGCTATCCACGCCGACAAAGAGATATGTGTGAGTCAAAATCACACCGACGAGGCCTAAGCTATCCACGCCGACAAAGAGATATGTGTGAGTCAAAATCACACCGACGAGGCCTAAGCTATCCACGCCGACAAAGAGATATGTGTGAGTCAAAATCACACCGACGAGGCCTAAGCTATCCACGCCGACAAAGAGGTATGTGTGAGTCAAAATCACACCGACGAGGCCTAAGCTATCCACGCCGACAAAGAGATATGTGTGAGTCAAAATCACACCGACGAGGCCTAAGCTATCCACGCCGACAAAGAGATATGTGTGAGTCAAAATCACACCGACGAGGCCTAAGCTATCCACGCCGACAAAGAGATATGTGTGAGACGAAATCACACAAATGGTGTTTAGGCTAACCGAAAAGGTATGTGTGAATGAAACCACACAAATGGTGTCTAGCCTAACCAAAAAGAGACATCGCACAATTGCTAGTCTAAATCATAAGAATGATCGTCATGATCAACGAGAAGTGTCAATTACACTAAGTTAGTGAATATAAAAGTTTAGCTTCATGTCCCACAACCACTTGCTTAACTCAGATATTTACGAACAAACTGTAAATCTTCACTAATAAAATTGTCACTAGAGGTTCAATCGAACAAGTCCAAGAATTAACCGACGAAGTAAACGCAAGCGTTTCATACCACTTGTTTTACTAAGCCGTTTAATTAGATTTCTCATACGAGTGAAATAAAGATTTGTATATACTAGTAGATTGGAAAACGGTTTGAGAAAAAGAGTTTTGTATTGAAAATAGAGTTGAAAACATTTTGATAAAGAGTTTTGATATTTACTACTAGTATTGAAACCTTTATATTTTTAAAGTGACAAATCACAAAAATGATTGTAGAAACAATCAATCACAAGAATTCACGTTCGAAGACGTGAATAGAATCGAATGAAATCGATTAAAATTTGGAAACCAAATCAATTCACAAGAATTCACATACAAAGACGTGAATAGAATCCGAAGGAATCAATATTGAATCCTTCAAAAAGTATGTTCACAAAAATCCCGAAGAAAATATCACCAAAGTTGCTAATAAATGATAGCAACAAATCGGGAAAATAATCAAGAATTGATTAAATTTAGAAATCAAATCAATTCACTAAAATTCACATTCGAAGGCGTGAATAAAATCCAAAGAATTCGATTCCAAATCCGTCAAAGTTGGAATACCCAAAAATTCCAGAAATAGAAGTTATCAAAGTCGATAAAGGCGATAACAACTAAATGGAAAAGAAGAATCGATTATCAATTGGAAAAATCAAAGCAAAACGAGCAAGGTACTCGAGACAGAAAATAGCAGGGCAAAAGTCGATCAAGTCAGCGACTCTATCTCAACTAAGCACTGATAAACTTTTGATTCTTTACAAGATCCAAAAGTTGTTGGGCAGATATGAATAAGCCATCCAGAGATGGACTACTGGATTGAATAGCACTAAGATTGCCAGATTCAACCAAATCTTCTTCTTTAAGAAAAGAAAGAAGAAAGAAGAAGGTGATATTCACAAAAATGAATTTCAATCAAACTTGATTGATAAAACAAGGAATCATAAAGAGAATAGGATAGAATGGTACGAAGACCCGAATTAAATCCTAAAGCACGACTCCTAAATTAGACTTAGGACGATGATCCTTGTTATAGTAATTCCATATTGTTCCGAAGTTTGGCTCTGATACCAAGCTGTGACGCCCCACCTCTATACCCACGCTAGCCAAGAACACTACGGTGTAGTGCTGTCGACTAGCACGGAGAATAGGGCTGTTGAGGAGCGACCATCCGTGTAATTTCTTTGCGCGAACATTGATATGTCAGATAGTACAGCATGCATTTCATTTAAGGAGGAAATCCGACATACCGATGCAAACTCAAAGCTATCATGCGGTGGCTATATATAATCCTCGGAAACAAATATAGAAATAAGCATAACATAAATCAGTCACAGATAATTCATATCACAACGGCGGAAATAGATATGAATAAACCACACTTAAAAGTGTTTATCAGAGAAGTGGTCTAACAAGATCCACAATAACACAGAAGATTTTAAATAAATGCGGAACACAGATTGAACAGAAAAATCTCATATATATAATAACTGATGGCAGTTACAATACATTTGATATGGTACATATGATGCAACTACAACAGTTGACTCAGGAAGTTATACATACAAGTACATTTTCAATATAATATACATGAATACATATCTTCATATACAATTACATCGACTACTATACATGACGACTACTCCAAAAGATATGAAAGAACTTCATAGCTCAAGCAGCAACCCGAAGCTAAAAATCTACAACCTGTAAATACTCGGTCTGACCCGAGTATTAAATTCAAAAGAAAATAATACCCGGGTCAGTCTAATTCAAACTCAGAAATTAGTGCATAGAAGCAGTAATAATACGAAAAATATCCTAAAATCAAAAGCAGATAGAATATTAATCAAAGAAATACCGGGTGGCTGCAGTTCACGCTTGCGTGCACTGCCGCACCACAACAGTGATGATGTAACCAATGAATACCGTGTGGCTGCAGTTCACGCTTGCGTGCACTGCCGCACCACAACAGTGATGATGTAACCAATGAATACCGTGTGGCTGCAGTTCACGCTTGCGTGCACTGCCGCACCACAACAGTGACGATGTAACCAATGAATGTAAAAGATGTACACAATGAATGTACATAACAAACTGCACACGACAAAAAGAGTCAGAGGTGCACGAGAAGAAGTATACTCCAATGAGCAAGTGCACCAGGCAGTGTACAACAAGAAGACACAGCCGAATGAAGGTGAGAGCACCAATGAAATGGCACCACAACACACATCAAAAAGGGCAGACTGCAAATGAATTGCAGCTAGTACAAGATCACAAGGCAATGGCTCCAACAAAAATGAATAAGAGGAATGCAATTGATTTATAAATGATTGGCAACAAGTATGTGGAATATGCTTGTAAAATACTGGACAACACAAATATGCATTGATACACAACAATCAACTAAATGATGTCTGTGTGCCTAAAATGTCAGAGGCAATATAAATGCAACTGCACATAAATGAAGACTCCATCGAGCTCATTGCATCCCAAATGCTCAAATATACAACAAGTGTATACATGTACATGAAAACAGCAGACAACTTAACCTGACCAAGAATTGCATTAGCATGAATGAACACAACAGTGCCCAGATGAGTCAAAAACAACAAGGCACTGCAACGAATTCCAGTAACATTTAATGAAAATCAATGCTGCATCTCAACTAAACAAGATATAAAAATTGGTAGTGAAACAATCACAATATATTTCACAAGCTAAGGCCATAGTCTCATGCAAACTGGAAGTCAGTCCAACTCTGGGTACAGACAGGTGGGAATACTAGCATGAAATCAGTGAGCACTTCGTATATGCAGGCCAAAATAAGGTGACAACAATTAATAGCTCAACTGTGTCAAGTGGAAATAACCAATTGCACTAGCAACTGAAACTGTCTCGAGGTGAATGAGAACAAATGCAAAGTCTAATGAATGCAACAAAGACCAAACTGCAGCATACCAGAGAAAGTGAACTGACATGCAAACTGCCACAAGACCAAAGTGTATGAACATGGAAGCAGTACACACTGCTATCAACCACAAGTACAAGACATGTCAACAGCAATGAAACAAGTGACAACATCTACTCAAGGCAACAGTGCAGTACAAGCACAGAGAGCAAATGCAAGTATGCAAATGTAGACTACACTCACACATATATACACACAGGTATGTATGTATATACATGAACTAGATTGAAGCATACTGGAATACAAAACTGCAAGACCAAACAACACAAGGAAGGAACTCGACCAAGTACACAAGTGCAATAGACACACATGGTGAACAAGACACAGTGCAGTGCAATTTAAGCACAATATCCACAACAAACAATTCAGTAACCAGAAGCAACAACGTGTAGAGGGATAACCACGAAAACGAACAGCTCGAAACGATGAAGCCAGGGACAATATGTAGTTCGAAATCAAAACACATGCCGAAATTAAAATAGTTCAAGCAATGACCGAAGTCAATACTCAAAGTAAATACACAGTCGAACGGCCGACAATTCAAGGGACGAATTCAACAACCAAATACGAACGAAAGTCATCCAATTCGAACACTAATAAACACGAGATAGGAATTAGATGTGAGTAACATAAAGTACTCACCTTGTCGACGAATTTGGAAGAAGCCAAAGCCAAAGTCCAGCCAAGCCGACAAATCGAAGTCGAACTCCATCAACTCGAAGTAGCCAGAGAGAGACCAACGAGAATCGATCGAAGTAGGATCGGCACATCAAAAGCCCTAATTGAATCGGAGGAACGAAGCCCTAGATCTGAAAGAGGAGCGGCCATGTTTTTCACGAATGAAGAAAAAGAGAGAAATGGGTTTGAATGAACGAAAATAAGAAAAGGGGATGGGTTATATGCTTAACAAAATAATCACGGCCCAATAAACAAAAATGAACCACTATTAAAAATCAAAAACCCCTCAAACTTTATAACCATTTGTAATTAAAAATTTAAAAACTTCAATTTGAAAATTGACGAAAATATCGGGTTGTTACATTCCAACTGACAACCGTTTATGGAATATCACTTCCGAGGGCATGGAATAACGAGTACTTATGATGTTATTTCTTTTTAATGTATCTTTGTAAATATCTAACTAGGCTCTGATATAATAAGGCAAACTCTTTCATTCTTATGTTTATAAAATAAACTGGCTTTAGGAATCAATGGAACTGTATTCTCAACAGCCTAATTTATGTTGTGTGAACAACATCAGAATTGAATGCTCTGTATTTTGAAAATGCAGGTTTCTAGCTACTCACAGATAGGCACCAACAAACTCGCACAATCCATGATCAGATCATAGGAGTATAATCACACTAAGGTCGATCATAACGATTTTCCATATACTCTAACCTTAGACCATTGCCCGGAGATTGGCAAGGCCTTAGTGCAATGCGTAGAAATTGCCTTCTTAAACATTAGGTCCTGGAAATGGAACACAGTAAAAGACTGAATGTCCTTTTCCTAGTATGATTAACGCCCAAGGATAGGCGATACTGAGTACAGACGTCCGAAGATAGATGCCCAAGGCAACACTTTTAATGGATGCTTATGATCAATGCCTAGAGATAAGCAAGATTGGGTGTGGATGTCCAGAGATACATGTCCAAAATGTCACTTTCTTGGGATGGGAAACAATATGGAAAATCCAACCTTATCTTTGGTCAAATGGAACCTGATTAAAGATAAGTGAAGAGGGCTACGGAATTAACCGTGCAATCATTATAATGTTTGCAAAAGAAGAGAGTTTTTTGGAGCAATAAAAAAATGAAATAATGACACACAACTAAGTAACGACGAGAAGTTATTCATATACAAAGAGTTATGTGAATAATAACATTGCTACGATTCAGATATAATCACAATAAACATAATTAAACTAAATATATAGGTAATAGCAAGATGGAAATAAAAAAGAAAAACTATTCTATTAACAACTAACAACGTTTACAATTGAAAGCGGTGGCCATACCTATACAACAACAACCTATGTACGCAAACAAAGAACTAAAACAAAAATTGATAACATGAGAAAATAATGATTAGATGTTCCTTTTCTTCTTCTCATCCTTCTTCTCCTTAGAAGAAATTGGAATGTTCCTTTTAACATATCTACTGCTTCTTCTTCCATTGGATTGCTAGCCGTTAGGGTCAATGTTCCATTCATAATCACTCCCAAAAGACTCAGGAGCATTAGCTTGAATACTACTCATCACAAGGGCAGATTCAAGGATCATAATTTTTGGTATACGAAATGAAACTTAAATGGAGTAGGGACATTATCAATCCTCTCCTTCTTTATCTCTTTAAAACTTCTTAACTTATAAGGTCCTTTCTTCCTGCATTGACGGCCCAGATGTATGCATAGTGACCCCTATAATAATTATGTCTTCATCCCCCTATATTATGTTGGTCTCTTTCATCGCCTCTTTATCTAAAGCATGTCTTATTTCGGCGCTACAACCGGGAATGGGACTTGATGAAGAGCTTGAAATGTGAGTGGGGGAAGACATAATAATCGATTTCGACACTGAACGTTGAGTGCTTGAAGATAAGTTCCCTTCTGGTAAGGAGGCAAGAGTAGGTGGGCCTAAAACTTGAAAAATAAAAAAATAGAGATCATAGACATCGATTGGTATCATGTGAGCCATCTTGAAGATTGGAGAATTTAATGATATACCTCTAGGGGAAGCAAAGGTCATGTGTGAAGGAGTCTTCATATAATTTCCTCCATAATTGGAGATAAGATGGGTAATTTCTAAAAAGACTATGGCTTTATATAGCTGGTCTCCTTGGGACTATAGTGTATGTCAATCGAAGATGTCAAAACAATTGACATTCCTGGATATTCCACAATAGTTGGAATTGTAGTAGGCTATAGAAAGTAATAGAAAACTCAGCAATAAAAGGCCCTGATGTGTGTGAAGTAGTGATATTGGAAGCAGTTGTGTAACAATTGGATTCTCCCTTGGGAGTCCCTTAGAAGTAGGAGTGGAACTTTCACCCATATCTTTAATGTTAGATTCGGGAAGGATCGAAGTACGTACATTGGTAAAAGCGATAATTTAAGTTCCCAACATATTTTGGCCTATAATAAGGGAATCCAAGTCTCCATTATCTAAGAAGTCATACTTCATCTTTTCTTTATCTATCTCAACAACTTATGAGTGCTCATGTTCATGCTTAATTATTTCTACCCAAGCCATGGCTAAGGTCCTATGGTATCCCTTACCGAGCCACTTCAAACCCATGAATTTATGACGTTTTCATGGAAGTGAACTAGTGTAGACTCAATTTAAGACTTGATCAGATCCTCTACAGTCTTTGCTTGAAGCCCAGCTTCTTTTTGTGCTCATTAAGCATCTAGTAGTTGCTCCACATACTATTAAGCCTAGGTGAGGGTATCATCTTTCTCTTTCCTTTCAACCTCTAATAAAACATTCAAATTTTGGATTTCTAAAGCCTTCTTATCAATAGTTTTTTGAAGCTTTTCATTTTCTAGAGTGAGAGTATGGCTCTTATGATGTGTGGCTTCCATGACAACCTGCATCCCTTAACATGCCAAACACCGCCATATCAAGAAACACGGATCATCAGCTTAAGGAAAAAAGTAGTATCCTAGAGACAAAGATATCAATGAAGGAATAATCTATCTAATCCAAATGTCATCGCAGTGCAAACATAATATTAGATATATGGATAATATCATAATAAAAGGAATAAATAATCTCAAAAGCATCAAAATATCCAGGTCTCAAATATCATAATATCATAGTCTCAGAAAACCTTCATCGCATATCAAATATCAAAGTATCATAAAAATAGTCCCTCATAAGAAAAATATTGAAAGAGCAAATGTACTGATAGGAAATAAACAATAAAGGATAAAATAAAACTAGACTTCAGGCATGATAATCCAAAGGCGGCAATGGACCTGTCAATGACTACTCTGTCTAATTGTGGCGAGGGAAAAATAAAATGCGTCAGATATAAAGTCTAGTGAATGAGAGAAAGACTAAGAAGAAAATTAAATACAACTGACTTCAAGTCTACTCTAGATGATATGGGGTGTGTGTACAATGTATGTTCACATATAGTTGCAAGCCTAAAGTCACCTACCTAACAGTCTTTGGTCTAACATCAAGGGGATAGCAACCGACCGCATCTCACTGTACGACCATCTAGTTTTGGGGAAACTACTACCCCACTTTAATTCATACTAGGCCAGAGAGTAAGGACACACATGTAAACTTGCATAGTGACTCATTGTATGTATCCGTGCCTGACCCCTCGATCCTAGCAGCAAAATAACTCTTACACATACTAAGGAGTTACTACGCTTAACTCTACCTGGTATAGGGCACCACCCATTTTTCAGCGTCATTGCCCATACGAGCCCGCAAGAATGTCCATGATCCAGTCTCTAATCCCAACGCCTCGACTAACGACCAAAAGTAGATCCTAACAATCTCAACTAACGACTGGTAATTCGGTCCAAACATGTGTGCGCACCTTTCGCAACATAAGTTGCACGTTTTAATGACACTCCACATCCTACTCTACGAAAACGAACTAAGTGTGCCAATTCAAATAAGAACACCTAAATGTGTCTATGCCAGTTAAGAAATTTAAAGAGCAGTTAGGTTTATACCCCTATCGGTTCAAGGCCCCAAACAGTCTACTAATTCTAAAGTGACTTACACTGATCGACCTACGCTAATCTTAGCTTAATTTCCTACAATCCAGCGATCTTTCGATTTACTTGTTTTAAGTAAGTTAATCATTTTATTTTATTTTCAGACATAATCCAAGCATATTTCAAATTACTTATTTTAAATAAATTAATCTATTTCATTCAATTATCAAACGTAATCCATTTTCATTTATCAGACATAATCCATTTAATTCTTTTTTTAGTTGGGCTAATCTATTTGTCCAATTTTTTATTACATTCATTGGAACATTTACATTAATTCAAATTAGCAATTTGTAGGCGTCAAATCTAATTTTAGCATATGATTTGTGGTTTTACAGCTTACATATGTCAATTGCAATTGATAAAAAATCCATTATTCTAGATTCTCAATTTAGTAAATTAACGGATTAAAACCAGCATTAACAGTCAAATCAGCATAGGTAGAAAAGAAACTCAATAACTTGCTAAATCTATGCCCACTCGCCTCTATCTAAGCTTTTAGGTTTGCCTCATTCGTCGCAAGCTTCCTCCCTTAAATCTGCTTAATTCTCTTTTCCAATTGTTAGATATTTTTTTATTTTAATTTAGATTGCGATTTAGAATATGATTGGGTTTTAGAAATTGATTTGGGAAATTAGGGTTTACGGTTTTATTTTGGCATAGCTTCGCTGTAATGGAAATAATTAGTTTTTAGGTTAACCCTAGCTATAATTTATAGGGGAACGCCTCAACTCACCACCATTAGATCCAGCCCAAAATCATCTAGTTCGTTCCTGAAACCGTGGCCAACATACAACGACCTCGCATGATGAATCGAATCGTCTTCAGGTCGCCATGGCCCTACGATCGACCATGGGTCGAGTATACCGCCCTTGGGCTTGGTTGACCGCCCATGTTCCACCTAGGTCGGTTAGATCGACCCAGCACTGGTTAATTTTTTTCCTATTTTTTATTTTTATTTTTGATTTCTTAATTATTCTATCCTTCATAACTTTTTCATTTTAACTCGGATTTCAACAAGTTATATATGAAGGTTGTCTAGAATTACTATGGAAACAATGGTGCAAGTTTTATAGTCAAATTCATATGTTTAGGAAAATTCTCCTTTTAGGTTAATTCTTATCTTTTAACTATATTTTCTTATTTATTCCTAGAAAACCCTAGGATGTTACGTTCTTCCCTCTTAAAGGATTTCGTCCCTAAAATCTTTAAGGACAGAAGAATGCAAATAACAACCAGCAATCAAAGTCTATATCCATCTGCTCATCCATCATCCATAACAACCATAGTCCTTAATAATTCTAATGCAATTGTGTAATTATGTAATGTGGAATGCATATGAACCTTAACTAATGCAAAAAAATGGTCGGATTTTGATCCAATCGACCACCTTTTATGCAAATATGCACATAACATGTATCCAAATGTATGCAAGATCATAAAATAGCTGATACTTCTACTTGTATAGAATGCAATGTATCCTATTTTTTTAGTTTAATAATAAAGTATGAATGTACGTGCCTAAGAGACCAAATATCCTAGTGCATGCAATGCAACTACTTGCATCCAAAAACACCCATGTCCATCCATGGCATATATCAACCAATACATGTCTCATCGGCATGTTTACAAACATACATATCATCCGAAGGTCTCTACTTAATATAGTCAACCCTCCCCTCAAGGTTCAACCTAAGGGTTCTAACTAAAGAAAGATCACAATGTGGGACATAGTAGAAAAGAGCTGTGGGCGAGA
The DNA here is from genome assembly GCA_030765085.1 of Allium cepa. Lineage (NCBI taxonomy): Eukaryota > Viridiplantae > Streptophyta > Magnoliopsida > Asparagales > Amaryllidaceae > Allium > Allium cepa. The sequence goes on along the minus strand of CM060939.1, from coordinate 454,109,086 downwards.
AGCTCGAATCCTCTCCTCGGGCTCCCAAGTACTCTCAGTTGGGACGTTTCCCCACTGAACCTTAACTAATCTGATCTCCTTATTGTGGAACCAGTTAGTGCCGTGCTCTAAAATTTGGGCAGGTACACGATGAACAATTGACTCATGCTCCACCTTAACATCCTGCGAACTGCTAGGTTCTACTACAATAGTTGAATCATGTAAGCACTTTCGCAACTGCGAAACATGGAAAATATATTGAACTCCGGCCAACTTCTCCAAAAGTCTAACTCTATACCCTGATCTCCCAATCCTAGCCACAATTGAAAAGGGTCCTACAAATCTCGATGCTAGCTTCCCTAAACTTCCTAATCTCATCACATGTCTCAAGGGTGAGACCATCACAAATACCATATCCCCAACCACAAACTGCAACTCAGAGCGTCTCCTATCTACATAAGACTTCTATTGATCTTGAGTTGTCTTCATCCTCTTCTAAATCAAGTCTACCCTCTCTGAAGTCTCCCTAACATATCAGGCCTAAAGATAATCCTATCTATAGTTCCCACCAACATGATGGTGATCTACAAGGTCTACCATATAAAGCCTTGAATGGTGTCATCCCTATGTTAGCCTAGCAGCTATTATAATAGGAAAACTCTATTGGTGGCAAAGATCCTCCAAAGAGACTCCAAAATAAATTATACATATCCTATGTAAATCCTCCAAAATCTAGTTCATTCTCTCTGTCTGACTGTCAATCTGTGGAATGTATACTGTACTAAAGCTCAACTCAGTCCCTAAAGCCTCCCACAGACCCCTTTAAAACTTACTGGTGAAGAGTGGGTCTCTATCACTAACTATACTGGTAGGTACTCCATGAAGTATAACGTGCTCCCTAAAATTAAAGTCACCAATGAAGCTGTTGTCCTAGCGATCCTCGTAGGTACGAAATACGTGCACTTGGTCAATCTGTCCATGATGACCCACTTGCCTTCTTTCCCTCTCTTAGATATGTGTAATCCATCTATGAAGTCTGTAGAAATGATTTCCCATTTCCACTGTGGGATGTCCAATGGCTGCAACAATCCTCTAGGCTTCTTCTACTCTACTTTCACCCTTTGGTAAGTCATACACTTAGCTGCGTGCTTCGCCGCTTACCGCTTCATCCCGGAGCAAAAGAAAACACTCCTAATATCTCGGTACATCTTATCTCCACCAAGGTGAATGGTCGTCCTAGAGCGGTGAGACTCCGCATGTACTACATCCCACCAAATCCACACTATAAGGAAGACATAGCCTGCCATCTCGCCTCAACCATCCCCCAGAGTCTATGGCATAACGCCCAAGATGACTCAATGACTCCTCTCTGCCTAATTTATCCAAAAGGTATGTTAGCTCACTATCCTCTCAGTCCTGCCCCAATTTTCTCCATCAAGGTCGATTGAAAATCTAGGATTGCTAATAATCCAGGGGTAATATCGAATGATGGCCTAAAATCAAAGGTGGAAATGTAGTCCAAATGTCTCCACTCCAAAAATAAAGGACATAGTATAGCTCTCTGTCTACTCAACGGATCCGTTATAACATTCCCCTTGCCCGAGGAATAAGAAATCTCAAAACTATATGAGGATAAGAACTCCATCCATCTCTCTACCTCAAATTCAAGTCTTTTTAGGAGAACAAGTACCTTAAGGATTTGTGGTCTGTAAAAAGCTCCAATGTCTCACCTAAAAGATAATGCCTCTAAGACTTAAGAGCAAAGACTATAGCTACCTACTCAAGATCATGTGTAAGGTAATTCCTATCATGAGTCTTCAACTGCCTACTGTCATAGCATACCACTTTACCCTCCTACATCAACACTGCTCCGAGTCCTATACCACAATCATTGGTATAAACCGTAAATGGTTTACTCTTATCAGGTAACACTAATACAGGTGCACTGGTCAAAGCCTCCTTTAATCTAACGAAAGAATCCTCACACATAGAATCCCATGCAAAAGCTTGATTCTTATCGGTGAGGCAAGTCAATGGGGCAGATATCCTAGCAAAGTCCTTAATGAACTTCCTATAATAACCTACGAGACCATGAAAACTCGTCACTTTTATGCCATTCTTGGGAATGTGCCAATCCTGCACTGCCGCCCTTACTAGGATCCACTACTAAACCAACCCCTGAAACAATGTGTCCTAAAAGGCGAACCTCATCTCTCCAAAATTGGCATTTATAAAACTTTGCTTTAACCTTATGTGCTATGAGGTTCCTAAGAACCTCTTTTAAATGCAAAGCATACTACTCCGTAAGTCTCGAATATATCAAGGAATCATCTACAAATACTACCATAAACTTATTCAGCAACTCCCTAAACACCCGGCTCATCAAATCAACAGAATAAATGAGAGCATTGGTTAGTCCAAAAGGCATGACAAACCAATCATATAACCCATTAGAAGTCCTAAATGCAGTCTTCTGAATATTAATCTTAGCTACTTTCAACTGATGGAAACCTATGGCTAAGTCGAGCGAGGAAAATACCCTCGCTCCAACCAACCGATTGAAGAGATCACTTATGTGGAGCAAAGGAACATGATTCTTCTATGTCACTTATTTAGCTTGCGATAATCAACGCAGAGTCTAAGGGAACCATCCGTGGTGGCAAAGATGACTAGCGCCCCCACAAGAAAATACTCCTCCTGATGAAACCCTTCTCTAATAGCTCATTCGCTTACTTACTCAACTCATGTCATACCCTTGGAGAGAAGTACCTCAAAGGCAAAGTAATTGGTCGAGCATTCTCTATAAGATAGATCTTAAACTCGATCTCTCTCTGGGATAGGAGACCAATAATCTCAGAAGATATGTCTGGAAAATCCCTAACTATTAGGACAGAAACAAGCCCATCATGTGGTAGGTCTAAGGAATAAAGATAGCTCAACATAATCAATCCTCGTAGATCACAAAAAACCTCTAAGCTACACCCACTACAACTGCCTAATCTAACTGTCCTCATATTATAGTGCAGTATTGCCCTATACATAGACTACTAATCCATGCTTTGTATCAACCTAAACCCGGAGATCCCCATTACATAGGCATTGCACTCAAAATCAACCCCTAGAATTATCAACTTAAAATCCCGGCATATCACAGACAAATAAGTTGATCCCTCTACGGGATTTGACGCAACTATCAGGTCCGTCACAATTCTAGTGTCTAAATGAAAATCACCAACAAGTATATTAGAGATAAAGGAATGAGAAGCCTTAGTATCAAAAAATTACGAACAGAAAGACCAAAAAGAGATAACACACCTTCAATCGCCACTGTTTCCCCTTTATTCGGTACTGGCTGGATACTAGAAGTGGGAATAGCCTCTATAGCATAAGCTTAGACCACCTGACTAGAAATTAAAGAAGCAACTCTTGGTCGTGTTGGACAATTCCTCTTTATATGGCCAACCTGATCACAATTGAATCACTTCGGCTTTGGTAGCAAATACTCCTTAACAAGATGCCCTATCTTCCCATACCTATGACACTTCAACTCCTTCTTCTGAATCTCCCCTTAAGTAGAGGTTCATCCATCTTCCCTTTTTGAAAATTCTTCACTTCAACCATTGGAGCCTCTTCCATCTTCTTAGCAAATGACGTAAGCAATATCATCTCAACCAGACCCTCATAGGAGCCCCAATAGGAGCTAACCCTTGTAGTAGTTGATTCAAACCCTTAGAAAACTTAAGCGTCTTCTTATGCAAGGTACTAATCGACTCCATTCCAAAACTCACAATTTCATTAAAGTTATTCCTTAATTGGAAAATCACGCGGCTTCAAATTTATAAACTTCTCTAACATAACTTCCGCCTTAGCAACGACAAGAACTTTATCTCAAAACCTCCACCTAAACTCTCCCCAAGCCACAATACCACCACCAGTTTCAGCCTCCACAACCTCCCACCAACTAAGAGCCTCTCCCTATAGCTTCTAGGTAGCAAGCCATCTCATAACCTCATCTGCCAAACCCATAAGTCCAAATATTCACTCATAGCTACGGATCCAAGCTCTAGCATCAACCATAGTGTCAATGCCTAAGAATGGCTTTCCACCCAAGTTGGACAAGTCCTTGCATAGCTTGGAAAAGTCATGAGCGACAGGTTGGTGGATAGGGACCCACTAGCCGCTTCCTCCATAGGATCTCTAGTCAGATGCTCAACCTATCCCTAGCCTGTAAGCAACGATGAAACTAAATGGGTAGTTCATGCCCGGAATATTAGGGATGTCGATAGAGCGAGACCCTACCAACTCTATCTATGAATAGTAAGGATTAAATTAGATACTTTCATATATAGCTCAAATAAGATTGAATATCAGTAATAACACAGATAGGAATTGGAACAAGCATATGCAAAAATTTGAGGGATTCTTGATAACACTTTCCAAAAATACTTATATATATAGTTATACTTTGGAAATCCATTTTGAAAACAATTTAAAAAATCTTCTCTCTTTTCAAAATCATATATATATATATATATATATATATATCCATACAGGTCAAATACACTCCCATCCATAGAAATATTATGCATAGGCTCTGATATGACATGTAACAACCTACATTCCTTAACATGCCAGACACTGCCATATCAAGAAACACGAATCGTCAGTTTATTGGAAAAAGTAGTATTAGAGAGACTAAAACATCAATGAAGAAATAATATATATAATTCAAACATCATTATAAAATAAACATAATATCAAACATATCGATAATCTCATAATAATAGTAATAAAAATCTCAGAAGCATCAAAATATCCAGCCTCAAATATCATGATACGTAGTCTTAGAAAACCATTAGCACATATCAAATATTAGAGTATCATAAAAATGATCCCTCATAACCAAAATATTGAAATAGTAAATGTACTGAAAGGAAATGCCTGATAAAGGATAAAATAGAACTAGATTCTCGGCAGGATAATCCGAAGGCAGTAATGGACCTGTCAACGTCCATTCTGTCCTCCTGTGGTGGGAGAAAATAGAATGGGCCAGACATAAATTCTAGTGAATAAGAACAAGACTAACATGGAAATTAATTAAAACGGAATTCAAGTCTACTCTAGGTGATATAGGGTGTGTGTACAGTATCCATGCATCCAAATTCACAAGCCTAAGGTCACTAGCCAAACAGTCATTAGTCTAACATCAGAGGGATAACAATAGACCGCATCTCACTAAACGATGGTCTAATATTGGGGAAACTTCTGCCCACTAGCACTCACACTAGGCCTAGAGAGGAAGGACATAAATGTAAACTTGTAGCTCCACCTGCTACTGGAAACCACCTAACTTTCAACTTCTACGTGCATATGGGCCTATGGGAGTGTCCATTAGCCAGTCTCTGATCCTAATGCCCCAACCAATGACTGGAAATCTGATCCAACAGCCTTAACTAATGACCAGTAATTCGATTCAAACACTTATGCACACCTTTTGCAACATATGTTGAACATCTTAATGTCACTCTACATTCTACTCTATGATACAAAAATGTGAACTAAGTTAGCTATCTTAAATAAGAGACCTAAATGTATGCACGCTTGTCAAGCAATTTAAAGAGCAATAGGGTTGATACCCCTATTGGCTGAAGGCCCCAAACAATCTACTAAATCTAAAGTGACTTATGACTGTTGACCTATGCTAGTCTTAGGTCGATTGCCTACAATTCGGACATCTTCTGATTTACTTGTTATAAGTAAGTTAATCATCTAATTTTGTTTTCAGACTTAGTGCAGACATATTTCAATTTACTTGTTTTAAGTAAATCCATTTCATTCAATTATCAGACATAATCCATTTCAATTATCAGACATAACATATTTCAATTACCGAACATAATCCATTTAATTCTTATTTCAATTGGGCTAATTTGTTTGTCCTTTTTGTTATTACAGCCATTGTAACATTTACATTATTTTAAATTAGGAATTTATAGGTGTAAAATCAAATTTTAGCATATAATTTATGGTTTTACAACTTACATACATCAATTGTATTTAGATAAAAAGACCATTATTAGATTTCCAATTAAATAATTTAATGAACTAATACCATAATTAACAACCAAACCAGCATAAGGCAGAAATTAAAATTAGTTAATTTAATTATTTGTTAAATCTATGCCCACTCACCTCTGTCCTTAGCTTTTAGGTTTGCCTAAGACACTGCAACCTTCCTCCCCTAAATCCGCTTAGGTCGCTTCTCTAATTGCTAGATCTCCCTTTTATTTTAGTTTTAGATTGGGATTTAGAATAGAGTCGGAGTTGAGAAATTGATTTGAAAAATTAGGGTTTAGGGTTTTTTATAGAGCTTCGCCTAACTGAGAGAGTTAGATTTTAGGTTAACCCTAGCTATCAATTTATAGGAAACATCTCAACTCACTACCATAAGATCCAGCCCAAAATAATCTCATTCATCCCTGAAACCATGGTGAGCATGCAACAATCTCGCATGACGAAACTATCATCTCCAGATCATTGGGAGCCTACAATAGACCATGGGTCGTGTCGACTGCCCTTAGGCTAGGTCGACCGTCAACGGTCGACCTAGGTCAATCTAGGTCGACCAGGCCCTAGTTGATTTCTTTTTTTTCTATTTTCTATTTTTATTTTTATTTTCTTATTTATTTGATCCTTAATAACTTTTTGTTTTAGCTCAGATTTCAGTAAGTTACATATGAAAGTTGTCCAGAAAACTACAAACATAACGGTGCAAGTCCCAGAATCAAATCCAAATGTTTGTGAAAATTATCCTTTTAGATTGATTCTTATCTTTTAATTATATTTTCCTATTTATTTCTAGAAAATCCCAAGGTGTTACAACTTCAACCCAATTCTGATGCATCTTAAAAATTTTCCTCAAAAGACTTTTTCTCCTTTTGCTAACTGCTTCTCCACAACCACTAGAGCTATCCTATGTTCCTTAAATCCTTTATAAGCAAACTTAATTCCTTCAAAACAAATCTTTGAAAAGTCTTTTTGCAATGTAGCAAGTTGCGAGTTTGAAACAAATTCAATCACTATCGTAGAAACAGAAGCATGAGTTTGATATTTATTAGGCCTTCATATAAAAAGGTCAAAAGATGCCGACCCAAACGACTGAATAGATTGCTTGGACTTATGAGTGGATGTCATCAGCTGCATAGCAGGTGGCAGCGAAGTGGGCATAGTAGGAATTTGAATTAAAGGAATAGGACTAGTTCTCATCGAATATCGATCCATTCTTATAGGCAAAGGAGGACGGGCCTTACGTTGAATAAGAGAAATCCCGCTCAAACCGCCATGACGACTATCGCAACACTTGTAACTTCTTTCGCATCTCCCATGTTCTCTCTTGCGACCCATACTTGATTTACACTCATGAGACGACTCGTAATGTTGACGTGATGCACTGGGTTTTTAATAGTCAACACCAAACTTTGAAGGTCATCGAAGAGATGTTGACAGTCCATGAACCTGAGAAGGAAACACCATCAAGTTAAGATTTGAAAATCAATGGACAACATATGTAGTGCGAACCTGTGATGACCCAAAGTGTTATGAAGTGTTAATGTGTCTTAATGGCCCCCACAGTCATGCTTCTGAAGTTTTCTACTATGGGTTATCCCGTTATAGTGGTAGTAGGCACATCAGCAGATAGACGAATCGAGGAGCTAATATCACCGAGGATATGTTGTCAAGACCATAAGAAGGTATTTATCTAGTATGCTGCTTAATGAGCCAAATACGTCTCCAAATGGAAGATTCAATGTTTCTTCTTCAACCAGAGCCTAATGTGGCTGCGGAACTGGACGAGGTGAGATAATCTCTAACTTGAACGATAGGGAATGAGTGGCACTTGATTATCATCACCCATCTTGCTAGTAGACTTATGACTGAGGTTTACCTCCTCACCATCACCCATATCCTCATTATCACCATCGTCATTATTATCATTATTGCCGCCATCATCTCCTCCTTCGGTGATGTCCTTATATCCATCTTCCCTAGCACACTCTTCCTGATTAACCTGAGGATCCTGAACGAGGGATATATCTAGGTTTCCTTCAGCCCCTTGAGTAGGCTTGGCACCTTCATGAACATTCGGCATGAGGCCTAAATTACGATCATTATCTAGAAGGTTGAATTGCTGCATTCTTTCATCTATTAGTAGATATCTCATTTCCTACTTCTTAATGGAAATAACATGCAAATTTTGGAGAGTACTTGCTAGGATTGCATTGCCAGGCTTGCTCGGAATATACAAAAATTAATTAAATAAAGAGATTAACGATCCAAGTGGATTTAAATCATTAATGTGAAATATTATAGTAGAGCTTACATCTTGAATACCATTCCTGAGTGTAGCCAGGGATAACGCATAAAGAAGTACTCATCCTTGAAGTAGCATAGCATGAATAGAAGGTCGAAGATAATGCGAAAACCCTTAAAGGCACTAGATAAGTAAGAGAAGGACATTCCATCCGCTTTTTAAAGGCATTTAGAAAACAGATCTCCTCTAATGTGGAAACTTTACCCAGATAACAAAGAAAAACCATGTACATGTAGTGTGGCAAAGCATAGCCATGGGGTTAAAACTAGAAAAGAGTAAGTTTCATGAACTAGAGCACAAAGCGAATAAAATGATGAAAAAGGGGACACGTCCAGAAAAGCATATGTATAGATTACATGTCGTATAACCCTCCGATGGATTATGATCCCGAAGAAGGGACTTTGGGCGAGAGGGATGCCATGCTTTTCACAAATTCTTATGACAGCCTCTTTGTCGACCCTGGAAATTGGAGAGTCTGAAGGGTTATCTAGAATAATAGCATCCATGTGATCGATGTTAGTTAGTAATCCCTATGAATGCCTCATCCACTACTATAAAGGTAACGCCCTCTAAAGATTGCCCTATCAGATGATGAGACAATCGAGGCCAGAAGGATGATGAAGTAGATTACACTGAAAATGTTGAAGTGGAGCCGACTCTGTCACTAATGAGACAAACTTCGATGTTGATGGTCCTTTACCCATCGTTGAGATATGCAAAGAGCATGTGCAATTCATAACTATTGAATCTTCCACAGATGATCGAGGTATGGTAGAATTTAACTTTGATTTCCATGCAAAAATAAAACCATGTGTAGCTGATGCATATGGTGCAATGGATGTCAACTTGCATTGACTAATCAAACCTTGTACCTTGATGGGCACAATGGTGTATAACTCAATCTATCCAGTGTATACGTCTAATTCTAAAGCACGATGAGCGCAAACATTCTATTTAGATAGCTCACTTTTGTTAGCAAATGAGCACCATCGCACAATAGAACCGTGCATTCAATTTTATCTATTATCATACGACTTACGATAATAGAATCATAGTACAGAGTGATATGGGATTTCTATTTGCAACGAAACGGGAGTAAAGAGTCAAATTGGAAGCAATAATGAAAAGGTCCCTCCGAATGTCGAAGCGAGTTCGATGTTACTATTATCGAAAACCATCCCACTAGAATTTTACCAGCGATCCACACTTGACCAAAAATTTCTCAACTATCTCTCGTTTTCCACCCAATATACTTAGAATATGTTGCCAAAGTTTGAAGATTCAGGATCACACAAAAACCCATGTCATAATTGGGTGAAACTCCAAGTTATCTCGAAGAAAGCGAATGAGGGTATGAACCCGATCATGCCTAGGAAAAATGGAAGAATACTTCAGGCCAACTTCGAGTCAGACCAAAGGTTGGTTCGTGTTTTGCGCGTGCCATGGCATGTTTAAGAGCAGAAGATGAACCATCATATTGTGGTCGAACGTGGTCAACGACCCTAAGCTTACAACACCAACTTTCCAAAATAGAACCACAGACCTAAGTCTGAAGTTATACAAAATATGTTGAAGAATTAAAGCAAAGTCAGAATAAGCTTTGACTAGTCTAAGAAGGATCTATGTAAACCTAATTAGGGCAATTTCAGTTAGGTCGACGATGTTTGATGGTCTAAGGCAATGCCTTGAACGATGGTGATGGAGTCTCTAAGTCAAAGGTGGAGGCTGTTGAAGTTGAGCTTAGAGTTCGGCAATGGTAGAAAATTTTGAGTTCAAAAGGCAAAGTAAAAGTAAGGTGGAGAATAGAAGGAAGATTTTTTTTTCTTAAGTATTCATTCAGCCCCTAGTATTAGCAATGAAAATAGGTATCGAGTTAGAAGCCACAACCTGGTTCCAAACTATAAAACAAAAAGAAGGAGAAAATGAGAAAAGGAAGGAAAAGAAAGGAAAGAAGGAAGAAAATAGAACTGATAGTTATTGGTAGTAAAAATAAAGATGATCAAAGTGTAACCATCCTACCCAACCAACTAAAACAATGAACTTCTAGAATCTGAGTAGCAAACTCGAACATCAAACTTCAACTTTTATATCCTCCAAATTATATGAATCTATAACTTTTCATAGTGATGAGATGAGCCAAAGAAGAAGTAGCATTTTGTGAAAACAGTTCAGATAATGAAGATATGTATTCGAATCAGTTTGAAATCAATGGCTTGCCTCATCCAAAGCATACTTTATTGACATCATGTCAAACTTTGGAGTGCAAGTTTTATCCTACCATTGAACCATGTCATATCTAGATGATTCAGAACAATTGAATAGTAAGAAAGAAAACAAAAAATCCTAAATCTTAACATTAAAGATTAGAATCCAATCAAATTCTAAAGTGTTGATATATAATTTTAATTTCCACTTCGTGCAATTAAAGCCCGGTAAAATCCTTGCAATAGCGCATAGCTCTCTTCGAATGCTACGCTTTTTCTATTTAGCTTTAATGAACAATAGATCCGCTTTAAGCCCCGCTATTTTCCACTACACCAACGAAATAAAGGGATTTTAGCAACATATTTAGCAATATTAATATAAAAAGTTCAATTTTGCTGGTTCTTTTTTAAATCAAATCAACAAATTTAGGGTAAAGACCTAACTTTGTACTATAAGTGCCCAATATAAATTTGAAATCCTTTGTAGTCACCAAATTTGGAGTGCATGAATCATGATATTCTTCGGTATTGTTGTATAAGATTAAACAGTATTTCTTTTCCCTACAAAAATGATGGAGAATAAGAACAAATCAAATTTAAATATTTGGTTTTGTATCAAATGAAGCTTTTTACACCTCCGCTATTTTCCACTATATCCCGCTATAACCTTTTGCACCTCCACCACTTGAACCGATAAGCACTTTAACTACATAGTTTCGACTAGAAGGTGACTAGCTAATCTCCATATGAACAAAGTGGTGAAAGCCAAAATGGACAAATATAACCTTAAGTGTTAGCTCGGTATCGATTATTTGATGTTTAACATTTGACTGAATGCCTTTAATTAACACAAATTGAATTTAGACCTTGCAAGTGTTTTTTTCTTAAGTAGTGCATCAGTCGACTGATTGAAAGTCATCAGTAAACCATTTGTTTATTTTTCCCTATAACGACCCGCCTTTCATTCCACAGAAAGATGCATCATTAACGAGAAAGAAAGGGATAGAAAAGAAAAAAGATAGAAAAGAAAGAACAAACAACATCAGAATCCCACAGCGGAATGAATAAATTATATTATATCACGTAAGATATTACATAGTATCATATACATCAGAGTTATACAGCTAATACAACACAAACTAGACAGTTATAAACACCTATCTAGTTATTACAATTCAAGTACATCACTGAAAAACAGACACAACTCTAGACAGCAGAACCACTATATAGCTACAAACGTTGAAGCCTCCTGCTCCATATCTCCTCCAGAACTCGTCAAGGCTAACCTAAATCTCTCGACACTCTTACATAATATGAGTACCCAAGAGTTTAATAAAACAGAAAATAAACACTTGGGTCAGACATGGGTCTGGTGTAAGTAAACGGGTTAAAGTTGCTTAACTTTGAAAACCTTTGAAAACAAAAGGTATCACGTAAGACTCCCCACAAATAAACATGGGTAAGTTTTTACCTTAAGCTAACCAAAACAGTTGATAGGAAATCCAGTTATATTATAATATGGTCTAGGGTTTTCAAGTAAATAGAAAATAGCCTAAATTGTTACATTTATTAAATATGAGCTACATAGGTATACAATCAAAACCGTAAAGGGCACGTAGAAAGAATGAGTTTCCATCAATGGCAGGGCTACTGGGGTACCGTACGAGGCCTAGATCACCGTACGGAGGATCCACCCTAAATCCCCTGCAACACAAGGCCAGAACCATCCCTTACTGGACAGTTTCGAACAAGACAACCCCGCAGATGGCCGTCGCCAACTGCCCACACAGCCGAATAAAAAGGGACCTCTAGACAGGAGTAAATCTCGTCCTACTTGGGTGCTACCCACTTAGCCTTGCTGCACCTCCCCTGTTTTAGTCATTCTCGATTGATGAGGCTTGAGGCTACGATTACCTTTGTAGAACACATCTATCTTAGAACGCTCATCGTCCACCTGACGATGTTTTGAAAGCATTCAATCCATACAAGTTCGTTCCGGGTTCGAACGAAACCGAAGGCACTATCTCGCTACACTCATTTTGGAATCACGCTCAGAGTTAACGATAATAGCCCTTGCACTTTGAATCTGCAACTTGAACCTGAAAGTACTACCCCCGCTAAACTCGTATTGGAATCACCCTCAGAGTTTTAACGACGAATTGTTCTTACACCTCGAGTCTTCACTCTTCACTTGAGATTTAAGACCTATCATTTAATTTGGATCGATATGGTTTTCGAAATTCCAAATTTGAAAACCCGATCCCAGTCTCACCGAAATCCCACGCCTTCTTAATGTCCAAGTGATTTTAGTTTGAACAATTAATTCAATTTAAAACATTGAATTCACACATCATCATTCACAAATAAATATCACACATTTATCATAGCTATAATCAATATCATATCATAGCACATCACAGATTATTCATACTATAAGCTTCATTCAATTCAGCCATTCCACTCAATCAATCATCCACAAACAGGAACCATAAATCCAAATTATAATTAATTTAATCATCTTAAATTAAATTAATTACTTGAGAATTAATCACATAATCTTGCTTAAACAATCATTAATTAATTAATTAATTACTAACCATTTAATCAATTAATCAACTTTTAATCATCTTATAAACAAATTAATTAATCCTTAATTAATAGATTAATTATTCTTTAATTATCTTCTAAATTAATCACCCTTTGATTAATTATTACTTAATTACATTAAGTAATTAGCCTTCAAACTAATTACATAAATTAATTATTATTTAATTACTAAGTAATTAATCTTAATTACTTTCATTAATTAATTAATTACATTAATGCTTAATTAATTACATTAATTAATTATATCATAATCACTTCATTGATTAATTATCCTACAATTAATCACCTTTATTAATAATCAATTAAACCTTTAATTATTATCATTAATTACATTAATTAATGATCCTTTAATGACTTTAATTAATGATCCTTTAACTACTTTCATTAATAAATTATCCTTCTAATTATCTTTTAATAATTAATCTTTAACTTAATTACATTCGTTAATCAACCTTGATTAATCACAATCAGTAATTAACTTCACTTAATTACTTATAACAATTAAATCAATCTCTTGATTAATTACATTAATTAATCCTTTACTTAATTACGTTGAGTACTTATCACTTAATTACTTCCCCTAAGTAATTATTCCTCTAATTACTATCCATCAAGTAATTATCCTTTAATTACTTCCCATTAGGTAATTTCCCTTAATTAATTACATCCAATAATTATTCATTAATTACTTCACTAAGTAATTACATCTCATTAGTTACATTAGTAATTATACTTAATCCCATCATTAAGTAATCCTTTTTAGTTAATTAAACTTAATTAATTAATTACAATTAACCACATTAACTTAATTAATTACACTGAGTAATTAATTACTTAAACTACTTCATAAGTAATTACTCTAACAATCTTCTTAACATTAAGTAATTAATCTCTTAATTACATATTATTTAATTATTCCCTAATTGATTAACCTTGATTAATTAAATATTAATTAAGTAATTAATTACACTTAAATAATTATATAAATTAATTTATCTTAATTTAGTTACCCAAATTAATCATCTTAATTAATTAAGTAATTATACTTCAATTACTTTAGTTAATAAAACATGATTAAATCAAGATAAATCATATACTATATTAAACTCTTAACTTCCATTTAAATTAAATTAAATTTAAAACTGGAATATGATTTATTAAAATCATTATTCTTTGATTCAAGTTAAATACTTTTCACTTAAACCATAATTATATCTCAACAAATTTTATTTAAGTTGAAAACATTTAAAACTAATTACAAATTTACTCTAACGTAATATTTGTATAAATCAAACTATTTTAAAACAACATTTAAACTTTAAAATCCATTTCCTTTAAAATTTAAATTTGTTTTAAACATCATAACTAACTTTAAACATTTTATACCTCTTTTAAAACAAGTCAAACTTTGCTAAAAATTTAAGTTTGTCTTTTTTTTAAATTTGAAAATCACTTTAAATTAAAACCTGGTTAAGTTAAAAACTGGAAACAACATTGTTTCCGAGCAAAACACGGTAGTTCTTGAGTCAGACTCGCGTCAACCCTTGCGAGAACTCGAAGTATTCAAAGCACTACATCCCACTTCGCGTCTACCCGAGACGAACACGAGGGAAAAACTTAAAATCTTCGGGTCAAATGTCTTTTTCCCAAAACACAAAAACACAGATACGTGTCATGGCCACCGTGCACGTGCACGGCCAGAAAACTCACCGCCGACCAACTATCTGGCCTTCGGCAACCCATCTTTAACCTCAACAAACTCTCCAGCTATGCAGCACAACGAGAAACCACCGCAACCCAAATTCAACATTCGAACCACCTAGAGGCGAACATTAACAGCAAAACCACAAGCCGCCGACAAAACACGCCTCCTTCACCCAAACTGCTACGACCACACATGCCTCTCGAGCCACCGAATCCATTCCCCTCCCTCCCCCCCCCCCCCCACGCGATTGAACTCGGTTCGCTACCATCGCCGTACGAACCCTTCAATATCGACGACACCAAAACAACGCGAAAACCTTACCTCATCCAAATTCGATCGTCACAGCCAATTGGAAAATCCAACGATATTTTTCCAGTAACCCTCGCCTCCCCGACCATCTTCGAGCCAATCCCATAGCACCTAGTCATCGCCGTTCAACGGCAATAGACCAAAACCCCAAAACCGATGAATTACAAATTCACAGCACATAACATACTAAAAATTACGAAATTTATTTTAAAATACATGATTTGATTATACGATTCAGGCTATGTAATCTAAAGATGAAATCGAAGATACTGATTTTCATCTATATGTGGATTTTTTTACTGTAATCTTACATTTACAGTCTATTTAATAAATAAAATTACTTTGAACTATTTTTAGAAACAAGATCAAACTATCATTAACATTTTCTATTTATTAAACAAAGTCTAATGTTGATTATTTAGGGAGGTAAGAGATATTTTCATGATTGAAATTGAGCATGTTTACTGATAACAGAACACAAAGATAAATATACATATATTCACCCATATAAACAAGCATTTTCATACATATGTCCAGATAAAATAATCATGCAAACCATATCTCAACTTTTTCACATAATCATCACATGCAAAACCTATAAACTGTTTTTAAATAAAGTTTACTCACCAAAACATGCAGAGCAGAGAATATTGTTTTCCTGGAACTGTTTTAATTTTCATTTTGAATCTGGAGTTTGTTGATTGATTGCAGTTTTGATTCATGTTTCTTGCAAATGATTATAGTTGTTGAATTTACTTGCTGTAGATCCGGAGATCCTTGCAGAGATGTTGATTTTACTTGCTTGTTGTAGTTGATTTACAGTTTGTTGTAGTAGTTGATTTATTGCTGATCTTCACTTGGTTATGCAAGATCACAAAATTTAAAAAATTTATTTGCAGATTTGTTGTTAAATCCTTGCAGAGATGTTGTTGACTTTGCTGTTGATTTTTGAACAGATTTTACATTTTGATTTTAGCTGTAAACTTCCTTCAAAAATTTGGTTATGAATTATCTTTAAAATCTGATTTTCAGTTTTGTTTTTTAGAAAAGAGGAAAGTTTGAGCTAAAATGATTTGCCAAATTCTCATATCTATTTACAAATGTTTCAAAAAAAATAAACAAATCAATGTCACTTGTTACTTAAGGTTATTAAAATGCTAACAAGTGGATTTTCATGGTTTAAATGTCTTACACATGTAAGAAACAAGTAAATTTTTGTTTATCTCCTTATTTAAACTTTTAATTATATTTACATGTGTTGAATTTCATCATTAAATTAATCTCTTATCTTAACAAATGTTTAAAATTTTATTTAAATCAATTTCTTATTCATATTAACATGTTTTTAAATGTTTATTCCCATTTTAGCTTTTAATGTTTTACATAAATAAACTACCTTTATATAATTACATTTTTAATGTTTACTTGTATATTTTTAAAATATATTTTCAAAAGCTAAATTTTCAAGAAAGAAAATTTAAAAAGAAAAGAATATTGAATTATACCTTATTTCAATTTTTCAACTAAAACATTGTACTTTAGTATATGTGAACTAAATTATTTCAAAAGCCAATTTTTAAAAGAAAACAAATTAAACTTTTATTATAATATACTACTTAAACTATTTTATTTTTAAACAAAACAAATATTTACTTTAACTACTTTTGAAGATATAAGATAGATTTTTAAAATAAACTATTGAAAAGTTTCTATATTAAATTCAATCAAATCTTTCAATTCATAATATGTACACATATACATATATTATAAATTTGAAAACATTACTTATTGAATTTAAATTTAAATTAAAATCAAACTTCCTATTTACAATGTATACGCTCATATATACATTATAAATAGAATATATTTTTAATTAGCTTAGAAAGATAAATTTTATCATTTTGAATATTTTTAACTTTAAAAAGAATAAAATTTCCAAATTAAATTATAATCATTATTATAAATTTTGAAAAGATAGCATTTGTCAAATAAAACAACTATTAATTTTTGAAAAGATAATTAGATTATTAAATCAATATTATAGATTTTAAAATAATTATTAATGGAAATTATTAAATAAATATTGCCCAAATTTCCGAGACATCACATTCCTCCCCCCTTAAAAGAATTTCATCCCCGAAATTTAAAGGCAAAGATATTTTAGTAATCCCATACAAATTTAATTTTAATACAACAAACATATGCTATTAACCATATACTAGCAACCATAGCAATCAATTCGAACAAACAACACTAACTATTCAGACAAAATTCTGGACAGAACTTCCTAGAGTTTCCCAGGTACAAACACTGGGATACTCGCTCTACAGAATCTAAACTGGCTACACCACTCTAATCTAGAGCTCCTAAATTTAGATCTACTGGACCACAGACAAGTCCTGTTCAACTTCCAAATCTCCCTAGAACTACTGGTTCTAAAACCAGTGATAGACCATACATATACTCCTTCAGAGATACGTGAAATACAAAATGAATCCCAGCTATCCGAACTGGCAATTCAATCCTGTAGATCAAAATATTTAACCTTAAGAGAATACAGAAAGATCCAATACTCTTCTGAGCTAGCTTCCAGACTTACCCAATCTTAACGCTCTTACGATCGAAGAAAACTTATCCAAAAATTAAATCTCCGACTTCGAAATCCACATCCTTTGTTTCTTATCCACAAAACTCTTCTGTCGATCCAGAGCTGTCTTCAACCTTCTTAATCAATCAAAATCTTCGCAGATTCCTCCCGGACCAAATCTTGATCAAGAATAAGATGATCTCCGAATTCTACTCAACAAGATGGTTCTCCCAAGATCCATCAAAATACACCACTCAAACTCTACTATACAATCATTAGCAGATGTAACATCCCTCCTTTTTATACGGTTTAAATCGACACACATGCCAATTCAAACCATACGGAAGGGGGGATTGTTATGGGGTAAATAAGAAAAAGAGAGAAAAAAACTAAACAGAATCTCACATCATAAGGATAAAAAATAATAATAAATATATAGTTCATGAAACTGTTTACAAAACATTTGATTCTTCTTTATACAATAAATATCAGAGTTCACATTCCAATAAATATCAATGCAGCGGAATACAGTGTGTAGTGGAACCATATAATATATAATAATAATAATAATGAAAACTTCATCATCGTCCTCCAGAAATAAAGTCTTCGATCTTGAAATGCTCGGACTGACCCGAGCGAATTGAAAAAAAAAAACACTCGAGTCATAACTAAAAGATCTTATGTAAGTTAAATTAACAGGAATAAATACGAGTGCAGTAACTTAAGAGATGCTCGAGATTCACATCTAAGGAACCGTTAAACTATTTACTATGTAGCAATATTTCGCTATTATAATAATGTCTATTAGTAAAATAAATTTACTTTTAAATAGCGTTAAGGCTTTACATTTTCCACCTTAACACATTTATATATTCCCATAGTCTATACAGTGCCGTAATCTCCCCCGTACTGGGCATTGTCAGAGGGCACTCCATAGGTATGGTACAAAACCAAAATCGTATAAGGCGCGCCAGCGTAGGTGACACGGCACAACTGGGCAATGCTAGGATAGATATACCAATTACGCTTCCGGGTCGGTGGTAAGGCGTAGCTGCAGCTACCGCCCACCTCGAGCCACACCCCTAAATAAAAAAATCAAAAGTGGCCACCGAATCAATCCAAGAGTCAAAGTATAATATCGAAGGGATGTGTCCGATCAAAGGTACTACCTCAATTAACCCGTCAATCGCTCCTGCTTTAGCCACCTTATGCCAACTCACGGGAATTGGGTCCACGCATTTACCTCAAAGGAAACGCCGCCGCCATCCTACTTCATTTTGGAATCTCCACCGCGTACATTGTTGTTAAAGTGGTTTTCGGGGTTGGCAGAGAGTATGACAACTTCCGACACCGGTCTCTTCAACAACCAAACGTTATTATAACACCGCGGTTATTTCAAAATAATTTATATTTTAAAACCAGAATAAAATACAAGAAATTATTGTCAAGGACAAAATTTCACAGCTTTTTAGCCTCAAGGACAGACCTTCAATATTTTATCCTGTAGGACAACTTTCTGTAGGTATCAGTTTTTAGTTATTGATAGCAGTTTTTAGGTATCAGTTTGTAGTTATCGGTAGCAGTTTTTAGGTATCAGTTTTAGCTCGGTAGCAGTTTTGTTGTCCTTATGAATAATTTTGAAAAATGTTTGTCCTTATCAATAATTTTTAAAAGAATGTTTGTCCTTGTGGTAAAAATATTGAGGTCGTGTCCTTGAGTCAAAAAATATACAAATCTTTGTCCTTTAAATTAATTCCCCCAATACAATATCTGTTTCAAAACCATATAATACGATATCATTTCTATTTTAAAAACCAAATCAATATGATATCATTTTAAAGAAATCCCAAATCGATATAATATCATTTTTATTTCAAAAATATCCTTTTTCCAAAATCATAGCACTTTCAAATCATAATACCTTGAAATTCATAGCTTTGAAACATAACTTCCAATACTTAAATGGTTTACTATTAAATTACTTTATATAATAAATTAGCTTCTTTAATTTCAAAATCAATCCCAATACAGAATTTAAATCCTCAAATAAACCATTTCAAATTTCATTTATTTCAAAGCTTTAATATTCAAAATTCCTAAACTAAATTTGATAAGATTCAAAAATCAAATCTTCTATTATTTAGTTTTGAAATAATTTACATAATAAATCCATTTTATTTTGAAAAACTCAAATTTCAAATACTAAATATTTTCTTCAATTAATTTATACTTGAAATAATCATTTTATTCACCTAGACCCCAAAATCCAGTTATAATAATTATACGTTTTAAAATTTTAAATTTAATAAATTCCACATCAACCTTTTAGAGTTTAGTTCTTAAATAAATTCAATTCCAAATAAATCTCCAATTTATCTTCCAACCTTAGTTTATATAAATCATCATACTCTCTATATTAAAATAAAATTTAAATACTTGCTCACATTTATTTTAATAAAAAATCAAACTCTGTTATTAAACCAAATTTTTATTTAACAAACTTATACATAACTTAAATTTAAGAATTTTAATAATATTTATATAATATCAAAAATCAATATTCATTAAACCTTATTACATAAAGTAATCAAACTTTATTATTAGGCTTATTTTATATTTCAAGCCTATTTATATATAGCTAAAATCAATAATAAATTTGACGTTTATATAACATCTAAAATCAATATTTATATAATCCGTATATTTCTTTAAAAACCATAGAAATCATTTGAACATATATATATATATATATATATATATATATATATATATATATATAGACTGCGGTGTCTGTATATAATTTTCTACCCTATGGTCAGGTGATACGGATGTTTATCATTTCAATCCGTAATTAAAAAATAAAAATTACGGTTATATATCATTTCAAACCGCAATCCCGAATCAATAAAAATGCATAATAACTTGCAGTTTATAAAAATAAAATACAACATTCATTCATCCATCATAAATCATACATCCATCACAATCATCGTCCAAAACAATCAATCAATATCAACAGATAACTGATAATATATGTAACAGGTATTTAACTGGCAGTTATATGAAAAAATAAATTAAATAATGATTTAATTTAATAAATGAAATTAACCGAGATGGTGATTAAAAATATACAAAAAAATCATAAATAAATGCCTAATCACAACCAAATATAATTTAACAAACATAAGAAATTTTAGAAGTTGTGAGTGGGTTAAAACACTCACATTTGATTTTAGTCCATAAAAATCCAAACAGAAGCGCAAAACTCAACAATCTCCAAATTCAACTTAATCAATTTCATGTTGTCTGGAATATAGATTTGAATCCAACAAAAGAAATCGCGCGTGAATCAAGGTTTATATGCAAAAGATATTCATGTCACAAGAAATATTATTAAAATAAAAATTAGTACGCGTTAAAAATATATATAAATAAACAAATTTTAATACTTTCATTTTCTCAAGATGAGGCTTCAGGAAAAGATTGAAGAACAACTAAGATAAGAACAGGAAGCGTACGAAAAATGAAAAAAAGCATTTTTGTAAAAGAATGCTTTTGGATTTGCAAGCATAGGAGCTTTTGAATATGAGGTGTTAGGAGCAAAAAATGTAAAAGAAGAAATAAGATGTAGGTTATTTATAATTAGGAAATGAATGTGGAGGGACAAAAATAAATGTCACGTTTTATTAGTTTGATTCTAAATTAATTAAGTGCTAGATACAGAAAAGTTTGAATACATCATATATATTCATACTTTAACCGTGTGTCAAAATTGCTAAACATATATCAAGTACGATTAATTGGTGACAATATATAGGAATAAACAAGAATAAATGTAGATGCAATCACATAAGGATCTAATAGAGAAGGAGATAAAAGGCGACGACATTGATTAATTCCACTTTCCCACTTTAGCCAATTTTATTAATACGACATTTAATTATCATGCAAGTTGTATTATGACTAGAAAACATAAACAACAAACAATAAATTAATATGTATATAATATTACCTCACTTTTAAATTGTTTGATAATAATAATAAAAATTAAATCATGCTTTAGCAATTTGAAATTAAAATATTAAATGTTTATATGTATACACATGCACACAAACACACATACATGTGTGTAAAGATTAAACCAAAGCTTATTAATTAATTCAAAGCATACTTCCATAACACATTAAATTTTCTAATGCATTTGTAAACTTATGTATACTTGAAGTCAAAAATACATATATACATATAAATTAAACCTTTTTACCTTAATGAAATTTATTTAATTTTTTAACAAAACCAAAGTGGAACACGACAAATTAAGCAATATAGTAACAAACCTTTAAGATCCTTAAATAAGGACATTTGAGATAATAAATTAGGTAACAAATTTAAATATTTTTGTAATCAAAATCTAAGCTTAGATTTATCATCGAAAAATTGTTAAGCATATGTAAA
Source organism: Allium cepa (assembly GCA_030765085.1). Taxonomy (NCBI): domain Eukaryota; kingdom Viridiplantae; phylum Streptophyta; class Magnoliopsida; order Asparagales; family Amaryllidaceae; genus Allium; species Allium cepa. Next base: position 454,086,869 of record CM060939.1, on the reverse strand, counting down.
CTTCTATTATAATTTATTAGATTAAGAACAAATAATTTATTCAACAAAGTATTCAAATTTCATGATATTTTCAATTCAAGATAAAGTGACAATATGTGTATACAATATTTCTGTTTCAACACAAATGCAAATTATATGTATATAAACTTTCAGATCTAAAAAAATGCAATTTGGTTTAAGAGTTTAAAACATGGATCTATAATTAAAACATATTTGTAATATATATACAAAAAAAAATTGTTTTGATTTATCAAATTAAAAGTCAAATTAATTCATTCAACAAAAAATTCAAATAAATAACAATTTCAAAAAAAATGAGGAAATAGCATATATATACAAACTATGATAATAACATTATAATTAGTATAACATTTTAAAATAGAAGACACCTCTTAGATCTAGCCAAAATTCACTCCTTGATTTGTACTTTCTCCTCAGATCATCAAGACCCACACCCAACCCTTGCAAGAGCTGGATGAATCACCTTTATTTTTATTTAATTTGATGTTTGACATTAAATTGTTATTGGTTTATTTTGTTTAAATGAAGATGATGGCAGCCCATTTTTTTGGAGAGGAGGAGGAAGGATTTTATAAAAAAGGAAAGAAAAATGAGGAGATCTTTTTTTATAGGGTAAAAGAATCCTTTTCTATTCTTCTTATTTAACTTCATATTTAATTCAATCAACATTTTCATTTTCTCCATGTGTTGGCTGATCTTAGCATGCATTCAAATAATTAATAATAACATTCACATAATTTAATCATGATTAACAATTATTATTATAATCACCGTTATTAATTACATTCAAACAATGTCATTAAATACACCTGACGTATGTTATCATATTTTTTTTATCTTACTGTAATACATGTTATTAGTAGAAGTTCAAATTAAGATCATAAACATATCTCTTAACATATGTTAACAAAAATAAAATCATAAATTTTTATTATTCTACCACTTATATTCCTCAGTTATATCCCTTATTACAATTAGCCTTTGGTATTCCTATCCATTAATTACACAAATAACATAGTTAATATTTGTTTGTCTTTCACTACATTAATGCTATCCAATTTTAGTCTTTTATTTATATTAATTACTATATTTCAATTTATATTGAATTTTTTCAGCTTTACATATTAATAAAAATTAAAATCCCAATTAATTATTTTATCTTGGTTTCATTCTTTTTATTACATCAATCATTAACTTATGAAATAAAATTAACATTTATATTCATTTTGTTACATTCATAAATTTCAGTTATTGTCTAGATCTTATTAGTGTAACATTAAAGTTCATTTAATTGTAGTCTTGGAAAAAATTCAGTTATAAATATCATATCTTTTAAAATTTCAAGTTTAATACATTTACATCAACTTATGGGGTTAAATTCTTAAATACCTCTCAATTTTAATTTATTGCCACATAAATATTAAATTGTTAACATTTAATTACAGTTGCTTCATCAAATTTCTACATTCGCTCCAATATAAACTTTATGACTTTTATTTCTTTCTAAATTAAATTAGAAATCCTATTAAATTAACTCTTTTAAAATCATCGAATTTGACGGATCGTTACACTCTCCTCCACTCAAAACTTTTCATCCCCGAAAAGGAAAAGAAGGTTAAAGAAGAATTAAGAAATCAATATTTATCTTATTTAAAATATTAAATTTATAAACAATAAATTTACAAAATTTCTTATTTTAAATAAAATATACCAGTTTATAACCATTAAATCTTTTATTACTCAAATTAATAAAGTTTGGAAAACAATTTCAAAATATTTCTAAGTCCAAAATTTACGAAAAATTTCGGCAGAGTCTCCATTGTACGGAGAGGCTCAAGAGAAAATAGTGATATCAAATATAACAATATACAACATATAATTCAAAATAATATATATCCCAACACGAGAAAATAATATAATAACGATATAAACTGTAATCCGAAAACGTACCTATTTGTCGGGCAATTAACGCTTATTTATGGAACCAAAAGCAGTAGCAATTGCTTCCATAACCTGTATTTCACTTATATAATCTAAAAGGGTTAACAATTATATAAAATGAATATTTAAGTTGTTCAACCACAAACAAACAATCAATTCAACAACCAATTGCAACAAACATCATATAACCTTCATACAGAATCAACACAATTCAATCATTCATTCAAACAAAGCAAACAGTTGTTTGGGTTCAAAGCTTTATATTGTATAGAATGAAAAATAAACTATCAAGTGCACCCATTACACCTCTTTGATGCAACTAAATAGATTATTCATTCATCCATTCAATTTTAAAGTATCCTTACCCAAACAACCATAAACCAAACAAATAACAAATCCAAACAATAAACTAAGTTTATTCTTGTTAATTTCATTTCATACTATTGTTGTTTGATTTCCCTTTTATACATATAATGGTTTATCCTTTTATTATCTTCGTTTATTTGCAGTATTCATCATTCTGCTTATTTTATTAATAATTAGCTTCAGTCATTTACCTAAGTTTATTATCTTTCATATATACTACTTAATTTCATTTATTTACTTTCATTTATTACTAAATTCCATTTATAATACTTACCTTTCTAATTTAATTAATAGTCTTTCAATCATACTTAAGTTCCTAACGTCTACAACACCAAATTCTTATTTATTAAGGAAATTTCATTGAATACTTTCATTATTTCAGATTTTCTTGTATAATATTCTATTACAATTTTTTATTAAATATTTCAACTTTTATATCTTTTGGTAAGTTATATATATGCCTTTAAGAATGTAATTGAAAATCATACAAGTTTATCTTATTTCTTTTAAAATTTATTCAATGTTCAATAATTATATCCTTTGTATTATAGGTTACACAATTCAGATCTCTTTTAATTTCATCCATAATTTAGCATTAAATTTCTTATTTTAATTGAAGGTTCTAATTTTAAATTAGTCACATTCAATTTCACTCCAATAACTGAAACTATTAATCAATGGAAACTTAAGAATTAAATACCGGGTTTTATTCAAATTATTTTAAAATAACAGATAAATATACACTTACAAATTTATATACATCAAATTATATTTAAACAATTTAAAATTTATATTTGTCTATTAAAACAACTCTGCAGTAAAACTACTCCAGTGGCCTTCCCACATCGAAACTCGAAAATGAATGTCGATGATGCGTACACTCATCACCGAAATTTATTTTCCAACGACAGAGAGGGAAGTACAGAACTTATATCTTTTCCAAAATATTCCTTTAAACCATTCTTCCAATTTACATTGAAATATTTATATCAGAAAATACTTATAACAATATTATTATATTCCACAATTACTCGAAAGAAATTTTCAATAGCCCGGAACTTAAATTCTAAATTTCCAATTTCATTTATTATATTTTCATTCTTATTTCAACTATTATTTATAAATTTTATTTCCTAACAACCAAAATATTGCAACCAAATATAATCTTGATAAAAATTTATTTTATATATATAGAAAATATAATAGGCAAAATTATTTCATTCACCTATATTCAAAACAAATATTATGTCGGTCAGTCCTATTAAGTGTTTTGAAATCCCTATTGATGTCATAGCGTCCCATGCATCAACCAAAATTTATAAATACAAAATGGAACAAATTAACACAATATTAAAGCCTTTTAAAACACTAACAAATACGCTCTCTCATATATACGCTCAGCAACTCCCATAGGGTATTACTACCCTATTAACAAAGAGTCAGACCCGCATAAAGCTAAGGTTTATTGTTAAACCAAAGCTATGGTACCAGATGTAACATCCCTCCTTTTTATAAGGTTTAAATCGATACATGTGCCAATTCAAACCATACGGAAGGGCGGATTGTTATGGGGTAAACAAGAAAAACATAGAAGAAAAAAAAAACTAAATAGAATCTCACATCAGAAGGATAAAAAATAATAATCAATAACAGTTCATAAAACTGTTTACAAAACATTTGATTCTTCTTTATACAACAAATATCAGAGTTCACATGCCAATAAATATCAATGCAGCGGAATACAGTGTGTAGTGGAACCATATAATATATAATAATAATAATAATAATAATAATAATGAAACTTCGTCTTCGTCCTCTAGAAATAAAGTTTTCGATCCTGAAATGCTCGGACTGACCCGAGCGAATTGAAAAAATAAAACACTCGAGTCAGAACTAAAAGATCTTATGTAAGTTAAATTAATAGGAATAAATATGAGTGCAGTAACTTAAGAGGTGCTCGGGATTCACATCTCCTAAGGATCCGTTAAACTATTTACTATGTAGTAATATTTCGCTATTATAATAATGTCTATTAGTAAAATAAACTTACTTTTAAATAGCGTTAAGGCTTTACATTTTCCACCTTAACACATTTATATATTTCCATAGTCTATACAGTACCGTAATCTCCCCCGTACAGGGCGTCGTCAGAAGGCACTCCATGGGTATGGTACAAAACCAAAATCGTATAAGGCGCGCCAGGGTAGGCGACACGGCACAACTAGGCAATGCCAGGGTAGATATACCAATTACGCTTCCGGGTCGGTGGTAACGCGTAGCCGCAGCTACCACCCACCTCGAGCCACACCCCCAAATAAAAAAAATCAAAAGTGGCCACCGAATCAATCCAAGAGTCAAAGTATAATATCGAAGGGATGTGTCCGATCAAAGGTGCTACCTCAATTAACCCGTCAATCGCTCCTGTTTTAGCCACCTTATGCCAACTCACGGGAGTTGGGCCCACGTATTTACCTCAAAGGAAACACCGCCACCATCCTACTTCATTCTGGAATCTCCACCGCGTACACGGTTGTTAAAGTGGTTTTCGGGGTCGGCAGAGAGTATGACAACTTCCGATCCCGGTCTCTTCAACAACCAAATGTTATTATAACACCGCGGTTATTTCAAAATAATTTATATTTTAAAACCAGAATAAAATATCTGTTTCAAAACCATATAAATACGATATCGTTTCTATTTTAAAAACCAAATCAATATGATATCATTTTAAAGAAATCCCAAATCGATATAATATCATTTTTGTTTCAAAAATATCCTTTTCCCAAAATCATAGCACTTTCAAATCATAGTATCTTGAAATTCATAGCTTTGAAACATAACTTCCAATACTTAAATGGTTTACTATTAAATTACTTTATATAATAAATTAGCTTCTTTAATTTCAAAATCAATCCCAATACAAATTTGAATCCTCAAATAAACCATTTCAAATTTTATATATTTCAAAGCTTTAATATTCAAAATTCCTAAACTAAATTTGATAATCTAGATTCAAAAATCAAATCTTCTATTATTTAGTTTTGAAATAATTTACATAATAAATCCATTTTATTTAAAAAAAAATCAAATTTCAAATACTAAATATTTTCTTTAATTAATTTATACTTGAAATAATCATTTTATTCACCTAGACCCCAAAATCCAGTTATAATAGTTATACCTTTTAAAATTTTCAATTTAATAAATTCCACATCAACCTTTTAGAGTTTAGTTCTTAAATAAATTCAATTCCAAATAAATCTCCAATTTATCTCCCAACCTTAATTTATTTAAATCATCATACTCTCTATATTAAAATAAAAGTTAAATACTTACTCACATTTATTTTAATAAAAAATCAAACTCTATTATTAAACTAAATTTTTATTTAACAAACTTATACATAGCTTAAATTCAAGCATTTTAATAATATTTATATAATATAAAAAATCAATATTCATTAAACCTTATTATATAAAATAATCAAACTTTATTATTAGGCTTCTTTTATATTTCAAGCCTATTTATATATAGCTAAAATTAGTAATAAATTTGATGTTTATATAACATCTAAAATCAATATTTATATGATCCGTATATTTCTTTAAAAACCATAGAAATCATTTGAGCATATATATATATATATATATATATATATATATATATATATATAGACCGCGGTGTCAGTATATAGTTTTCTACCCTATGGTCGGGTGATACGGATATTTATCATTTCAATCCGTAATTAAAAAATAAAAATTACGGTTAGATATCATTTCAAACCGCAATCCCAAATTAATAGAAATGCATAATAACTTGCAATTTATAAAAATAAAATACAACATCCATTCATCCATCATAAATCATACATCCATCACAATCATCATCCAAAACAATCAATCAATATCAACAGATAACTGATAATATATATAACAGGTATTTAACTGGCAGTTATATATAAAAATAAATTAAATAATGATTTAATTTAATAAATGAAATTAACTGAGATGATAATTAAAAATATACAAAAAAAATCATAAATAAATGCATAATCACAAAAAAATTAATTTAACAAACAAAAGATATTTTAGAAGTTGTGAGTAGGTTAAAACACTCACCTTTGATTTTAGCCCATAAAAATCCAAACAGAAGCGCAAAACTCAACAATCTCCAAATTCAACAAAATCAATTTCATGTTGTCTGGAATATAGATTTGAATCCAACAGAAGAAATCGTGCGTGAATCAAAGTTTATATGCAAAAGATATTCATGTTACAAGAAATATTATCAAAATAAAAATTAGTACGCATTAAAAATATATATAAATAAACAAATTTTAATACTTACGTTTTCTAAAGATGAGGCTTCAGGAAAAGATTGAAGAACAACTAAGATGAGAACAAGAAGCGTACGAAAAATGAAAAAAAGCATTTTTATAAAAGAATGCTTTTGGATTTGCAAGAATAAGAGCTTTTGAATATGAGGTGTTAGGAGAAACAAAATGTAAAAGAAGAAATAAGATGTAGGTTACTTATAATTAGGAAATGAATGTGGAGGGATAAAAATAAATGTCACGTTTTATTAGTTTGATTCTAAATTAATTAAGTGCTAGATACAGAAAAGTTTGAATACATCATATATATTCATACTTTAACCGTGTGTCAAAATTGCTAAACATATATCGAGTACGATTAATTGGTGACAATATATAGGAATAAACAAGAATAAATGTAGATGCAATCACATAAGGATCTAATAGGGAAGGAGATAAAAGGCGACGACATTGATTAATTCCACTTTCCCACTTTAACCAATTTTATTAATACGACATTTAATTATCATGCAAGTTGTATTATGACTAGAAAACATAAACAACAAACAATAAATTAATATGTATATAATATTACCTCACTTTTAATAATAATAATAATAAAAATTAAATCATGCTTTAGCAATTTGAAATTAAAATATTAAATGTTTATATGTGTACACATGCACACAAACACACATACATGTGTGTGTAAAGATTAAACCAAAGCTTATTAATTAATTCAAAGCATACTTCCATACCATATTAAATTTTCTAATGCATTTGTAAACTTATGTATATTTGAAGTCAAAAATACATATATACATATACATTAAACCTTTTTACCTTAATGACATTTATTTAATTTTTTAACAAAACCAAAGTGGAACACGAAAAATTAAGCAATATAGTAACAAACCTTTAAGATCCTTAAATAAGGACATTTGAGATAATAAATTAGGTAACAAATTTAAATATTGTTGTAATCAAAATCCAAGCTTAGACTTATCATCGAAAAATTGTTAAGCATATGTAAACTTCTATTATAATTTATTAGATTAAGAACAAATAATTTATTCAACAAAGTATTCAAATTTCATTATATTTTCAATTCAAGATAAAGTGACAATATGTGTATACAATATTTCTGTCTCAACACAAATGCAAATTATATGTATATAAACTTTCAGATCTAAAAAAATGCAATTTGGTTTAAGAGTTTAAAACATGGATCTATAATTAAAACATTTTTTAATATATATACAAAAAAAATTGTTTTGATTTATCAAATTAAAAGTCAAATTAATTAATTCAACGAAAAATTCAAATAACATAACAATTTCAAAACAAATGAGGAAATAACATATACATACAAACTATGATAATAACATTATACCTAATATAACATTTTAAAATAGAAGACACCTCTTATATCTAGCCAAAATTCACTCCTTGATTTGTATTTTCTCCTCAGATCGCCAAGACCCACACCCAACCCTTGCAAGAGCTGGATGAATCACCTTTATTTCTATTTAATTTGATGTTTGACATTAAATTGTTATTGGTTTATTTTGTTTAAATGAAGATGTTGGCATCCCTTTTTTGGAGAGGAGGAGGAAGGATTTTATAAAAAAGGAAAGAAAAATGAGGAGATCCTTTTTTATAGGGTAAAAGAATCCTTTTCTATTCTTCTTATTTAACTTCTTATTTAATTCAATCAACATTTTCATTTTCTCCATGTGTTGGCTGATCTTAGCATGCATTCAAATAATTAATAATAACATTCACATAATTTAATCATGATTAACATTTATTATTATAATCACCGTTATTAATTACATTCAAACAATGTCATTAAATACACCTGTCGTATGTTATCATTTTTTTTATCTTACTGTAATACATGTTATTAGTAGAAGTTCAAATTAAGATCATAAACATATCTCTTAACATATGTTAACAAAAATAAAATCATAAATTTTTATTATTCTACCACTTATATTCCTCGATTATATCTCTTATTACAATTAGCCTTTGGTATTCCTATCCATTAATTACACAAATAACATAGTTAATATTTGTTCGTCTTTCACTACATTAATACTATCCAATTTTAGTCTTTTATGTATATTAATTACTATATTTCAATTTATATTGATTTTTTTTTTTTTCAGTTTTACATATTAATAAAAATTAAAATCCCAATTAATTATTTTATCTTGGTTTCATTCTTTTTATTGCATCAATCGTTAACCTATGAAATAAAATTAACATTTCTATTCATTTTGTTAAATTCATAAATTTCAGTTATTGTCTAAGACTTATTAGTATAACATTAAAGTTCATTTAATTGTAATCTTGGAAAAAATTCAGTTATAAATATCATATCTTTTAAAATTTCAAGTTTAATACATTTACATCAACTTATGGGGTTAAATTCTTAAATACCTCTCAATTTTAATTTATTGCCATATAAATATTAAATTGTTAACATTTAATTACAGTTGCTTCATCAAATTTCTACATTCGCTCCAATATAAACTTTAAGACTTTTATTTCTTTCTAAATTAAATTAGAAATCATATTAAATTTACTCTTTTAAAATCATCGAATTTTACGGGTCGTTACAGCAGAATTCAAACATACTACTCCTATCCAGAAAAATAGAACAGGTGCACTAGACAACCAAGCCTTCAGCTCCCGAATGGATTCCTATAGAAATCCTCTGATTCAAGACAAACACAAACTTCCGATGAATCCGAGGTTGCTTCTATTCCGGAATAGCTACCACCTTGCTTCCACTGCACAACTCCGATCTAAAGAATTTGAGAATATTGTTGATGAACACAAGCATAGACTTGATCCTTATCCTGGAAACATTGTCCATCAAATTCCATAAAATCTCAGTGACCTATCTGATTCGGTCATAAATACCACAGCAAAAATCCAGCCAGAAAACAAGATCTGATCGATCCCGACTGCTTTACAAAAACCTTCCTCTTACTAGGCTGAACCACTGGTAATGCTCCAAGAACCAAGTCGATGTAGAACTCCATCTCTGATGCAGATGCAAACTTTGACTTCATCGAAGATAATCGGAAAATCTCAAATCATTTCGACAGCTCCTACATCCTCTAAAGATGCCTCAATCCAAAGCAAAGATTACTCGGAGGAATTCTAAATCATCGCTAGTCACTTTTGCGATCCGACCCAGCTCAGATTCCAAAGAAACTGTTCCCTCTTCACAAATCAGAATAGCTTAAGTCTTCCTAACCAAAAGAAGAAACTAATGGTCCACTCAAACCACAACATCAAACCCAACTGAGCTTCCATAAGAAGTGGGCAAACCTTCACCATCTGCCCGGCCTACTAACAGAAGAATCACAAAGACTCCTGAACCATCGAAGAAACAGACCGCTCAACTGCTTTCGAACTCCACCTCTAGAATACTGCTATGCCACGAGACCTTTGTGCCAGCACACACAACACCTCCGAGCTGCTACTGCTGCCAAAGACTTCCTTATCCAAAAGCTCCTCGAACCACAAAGCTATATCAGCCAACTCCACAAAAGAGTCTTCAAAATGGTCGATATCTCAAAATAAACTCGGCTTCAAACCAAGCACAAACACCAAGCTGAAGTGAGCCTCAAACTCCAATACAGAAAAAACTCCCTCCTATGGTTGCCAAGATACAATCACTGCCACAACACTCCGACTGATCCAAACACTAGAAAATCCGCTCACACGGGCGCAACCAAATTTACACTCCAAAGATGGACTCCGAACCTTGAAAAGGTTTCCTTCATAGATTGATGAAATCCATACACACTACAGCAAAGCTTACTCAAGATACCCAATACTTCCCTGGCGGATACACTTCCAACCTCTATACTCGGACTTCTTCCACTAGTGGTAGTCGTACTGCACACACCACTACCTCTTCTACCTCTAGAACTTATATTGGAAAACCCGAACAGGTAATCCAATCAAAAAGGTATATATATATATATATATATATATATATAGCATGCTCTCTCAGAAAGAAATCACTTCAAAGCCTAGGTATTCACTCAACCTAGTGTTCTGATACCACAATGTAACGACCCGCCTTTCATTCCATAGAAAGACGCATCATTAAGGAGAAAGAAAGGGATAGAAAAGAGAAAAGATAGAAAAGAAATAACAAACAACATCAGAATCTCGCAGCGGAACGAATATTTTATATTATATCACATAAGATATTACATAGTATCATATACATCAGAGTTATACAGCTAATACAATACAAACCAGACAGTTATAAACACTTGTCTAGGTATTACAATTCAAGTACATCACTGAAAAACAGACACAACTCTAGACAGCAGAACCTCTATATAGCTACAAACGCTGAAGCCTCCTGCTCCATATCTCCTCCAGAACTCGTCAAGGCTAACCTGAATCCCTCGACTACTTATACATAATATGAGTACCCAAGAGTTTAATAAAACAGAAAATAAACACTTGGGTCAGACATGGGTCTGGTGTGAGTAAACGGGTTAAAGTTGCTTAACTTTGAAAACCTTTGAAAACAAAAGGTATCACGTAAGACTTCCCACAAAAAAACATGGGTAAGTTTTTACCTTATGCTAACCAAAACAGTTGATAGGAAATCCAGTTATATTATAATAGGGTCTAGGGTTTTCAAGTAAATAAAAAATAGCCGAAATTGTTACATATATTAAATTCCAGCTACATAGATATATAATCAAAGCCGTAAATGGCACGTAGGAAGAATGGGTTTCCGTCAATGGCAGGGCTATTGGGGTACCGCCCGTCACAATACGGGGCCTAGATCACCATACCGAGGATCTGTCCTAAATCCCCTGCAACATAAGGCCAGAACCATCGCTTACTGGATAGTTCCGAACAAGACAACCCCGCAAATGGCCGTGCCAACTGTCCACACAGCCGAATAAAAAGGGACCTCTAGATGGGTAAATCTTGTCCTACTTGGGTGCTACCCACTTAGCCTTACCGCACCCCCATATTTTAGCCATTCGCAGCTGATGAGGCTTGAGGCTACGATTACCTTTATAGAACACATCTATCTTAAAATGCTCATCGTCCACCTGATTATGTTCTGAAAGCATTCAATCCATACAAGTTCATTCCGGGTTTGAACGAAACCAAAGGCACTATCTCGCTACACTCATTTTGGAATCACCCTCAGAGTTAATGATAATAGCCCTTGCACTCTGAATCTTCATCTCGAACCTGAAAGTACTACCTCCGTTAAACTCGTATTGGAATCACCCTCAGAGTTTTAACGACAAATAGTTCTTACACCTCGAGTCTTCACTCTTCACTTGAGATTTATGACCTAACGTTTAATTTGGATCGATGTGGTTTTCGAAATTCCAAATTTGGAAACCCGATCCCGGTCTCACTGAAATCCAAAACGCCATCTTAATGTCCAAGTGATTTTAGTTTGAAAATTAATTCAATTTAAAACATTGAATTCACACGGCATCATTCACAGATAAATATCATACATTTATCACAGTTATAATCAATATCATATCATAGCACATCATAGGTTATTCAAACTATAAGCATCATTCAATTCAGCCATTCCACTCAATCAATCATCCACAAACAGGAACCATTAATCCAAATTATAATTAATTTAATCATCTTAAATTAAATTAATTACTTGAGAATTAATCACATAATCCTACTTAAGCAATCATTAATTAATTCATTACTAACCATTTAATTAATTAATCAACTTTTAATCATCCTATAAACAAATTAATTAATCCTTAATTAATAGATTAATTATTCTTTAATTATCTTCTAAATTAATCACCCTTTGATTAATTATTACTTAATTACATTAAGCAATTAGCCTTCAAATAATTACACAAATTAATTATTCTTTAATCACTTAGTAATTAATCTTAATTACTTTCATTAAATAATTAATTAATTACATTAATCCTTAATTAATTACATTAATTAATTATATCATAATCACTTCTTTGATTAATTATCCTATAATTAATCACCTTTATTAATCAATTAAACCTTTAATTATTATCATTAATTACATTAATTAATGATCCTTTAATTACTTTAACTAATGATTCATTAATTACTTTCATTAATTAATTATCTTTTAATAATTAATCTTTAACTTAATTACATTCATTAATCAACCTTGATTAATCACGATCGGTAATTAACTTCCCTTAGTTACTTATATCAATTAAATCAATCTCTTGATTAATTACATTAATTAATCATTTGCTTAATTACATTGAGTAATTATCACTTTATTACTTCCCTTAAGTAATTATTCCTCTAATTACTATCCATCAAGTAATTATCCTTAATTACTTCCCATTAGGTAATTTCCCTTAATTAGTTACATCCAGTAATTATTCATTAATTACTTCACTAAGTAATTACATCTCAATAATTACATTAGTAATTATACTTAATCCCATCATTAAGTAATCCTCTTTAATTAATTAAACTTAATTAATTAATTACAATTAACCACATTAATTAATTACACTGAGTATAATAATCTTCTTAACATTAAGTAATTAATCTCTTAATTACTTATTATTTAATTATTCCCTAATTGATTAACCTTGATTAATCAAATATTAATTAATTATATAAATTAATTTATCTTAATTTAATTACCCAAATTAATCATCTTAATTAATTAAGTACTTATACTTTAATTACTTTAGTTAATAAAACATGATTAAATTAAGATAAATCATTTATTATATTAAACTCTTAACTTCCATTTAAAATAAATTAAATTTAAAACTTGAATATGATTTATTAAAATCATTATTCTTTGATTCAAGTTAAATACTTTTTCTTAAATCATAATTATATTTCAACAAATTTTATTTAAGTTGAAAACATTTAAAACTAATTACAAATTTACTCTATTGTAATATTTGTATAAATCAAATTATTTTAAAACAACATTTAAATTTTAAAATCCATTTCCCTTAAAATTTAAATTTTTTTTAAACATCATTTCTAACTTTAAACATTTTATACCTCTTTTATAACCAGTCAAACTTTGCTAAAAAATTAAGTTTGTCTTTTTTTCAAACTTTGAAAATCACTTTAAATTAAAACCTGGTTAAGTTAAAAACTGGAAATAAAATTGTTTCCATGCAAAACACGGCAGTGCTTGAGTCAGATTCACGTCAACCCTCGCGAGAACTCAAAGTATTCAAAGCACTGTATTCCACTTCGCATCTACCCGTGACAAACATGAGGGAAAAACTCAAAATCTTCGGGTTGGATGTCTTCTTCCCAAAACTCAAAAACACAGATATGTGCCACGGCCACCGTGCACGTGCACGGCTAGAAAACTCACCGTCGACCAACTTTCTGGCCTTCGGCAAACCACCTTCAACCTCGACAAACTCTCCAGCTATGCAACACAACGAGAAACCATTGCAACCCAAAATTCATCATTCGAACCGCCTAGAAGCGAACATGAACAAAGAAACCACCTACCTCCGACGAAACACGCCTCCTTCACCCAAACTGCTATGACCACAGATGCCTCTCGAGCCACCGAATCCATTCCCCCCCACGCGATCGAACTCGGTTCGCTACCATTGTCGTATGAACCCTTAAATATCGACGACACCAAAACAGCGCAAAAACCCTACCTCGTCCAAATTCAATCATCACAGCCAATAGAAAAATCTAACGATATTTTTCCAATAATCCTCGCCTCCCCAACCATCTTCGAGCCAATCCCCTAGCACCCAGTCATCGCCGTTCAACTGCAATAGACCAAAACCCCAAAAATGATGAATTACAAATTCACTGCACATACCATACTAAAAATTACGAAATTTATTTTAAAATTCATGATTTAATTATACGATTCAGGCTATATAATCTAAAGATGAAATCGAAGATACTGATTTTCACCTATATGTTGATTTATTTACTGTAATCTTACATTTACAGTCTATTTAATAAATAAAATTACTTTAAACTATTTTTAGAAACAAGATCAAACTATCATTAGCATTTTCTTTTTATTAAACAAAGTATAATGTTGATTATTTAGGGAGGTAAGAGATAATTTGATGATTGAAATTGAGCTTGTTTACTGATAACAGAACACAAAGATAAATATACATATATTCACCCATATAAACAAGCATTTTCATACATATGTCCAGATAAAATAATCATGCAAACCATATCTCAACTTTTTCACATAAGATCATCACATGCAAAACCAATAAACTGTTTTTAAATAAAGTTTACTCACCAAAACATGCAAAGCAGAGAATATTGTTTTCTTGGAACTGTTTTAATTTGCATTTTGAATCTGGAGTTTGTTGATTGATTGCAGTTTTGATTCATATTGCTTGCAAATGATTATAGTTGTTGAATTTACTTACTGTAGATCCTGAGGTCCTTGCAGAGATGTTGATTTTACTTGCTCGTTGTTGTTGATTTACAGTTTGTTGTAGTAGTTGATTTGTTGCCGATCTTCACTTGGTTATGCAAGATCACAGAATTTAAAAAATTTGATTGCATATTTGTTGTTGAATTCTTGTAGAGATGTTGCTGACTTTGTTGTAGATTTTTGAACAGATTTTACACTTTGATTTTAGCTTTGAACTTCCTTCAAAAATCTGGTTTTGAATTATCTTTAAAATCTAATTTTTAGTTTTGTTTTTATAGAAAAGAGGAAAGTTTGAACTAAAATGATTTGCGAAATTCTCAAATCTATTTACAAATGTTTCAAAAAAATAAACAAATCAATGCCACTTGTTACTTAAGATTATTAAAATGCTCACAAGTGGTTTTTCATGGTTTAAATGTTTTACACATGTAAGAAACGAGTAAATTTGTGTTTATCTCCTTATTTAAATTTTTAATTATATTTACAAGTGTTGAATTTCATTATTAAATTAATCTCTTATCTTAACAAATGTTTAAAATTTCATTTAAATCAATTTATTATTCATATTAACATGTTTTTAAATGTTTATTCCCATTTTAGCTTTAATGTTTTACATAAATAAACTACCTTTATATAATTCTTTAATGTTTATTTGTATATTTTTAAAATTTATTTTCAAAAGCTAAATTTCAAGAAAGAAAATTTAAAAAGAAAGGAATATTGAATTATAACTTATTTCAAAGTTTCAACTAAAACATTGTACTTTAATATATGTGAACTAAATCATTTCAAAAGCCAATTTTTAAAAGAAAACAAATTAAATTTTTATTATAATATATTATTTAAACTATTATATTTTTAAACAAAACAAATATTTACTTTATTACTTTTGAAGATATAAGATAGATTTTTAAAATAAGCCATTGAAAAGTTTCTATATTAAATTCAATCAAATCTTTCAATTCACAATATATAAACATATACATATATTATAAATTTGAAAACATTACTTATTGAATTTAAATTAAAATTAAAATCAAACTCCCTATTTACAATGTATACACTCATATATACATTATAAATATAATATCTTTTTAATTAGCTTAGAAAGATAAATTTTATCATTTAAATATTTTTAACTTTAAAAAGAATAAAATTTCCAAATTAAATTATTATCATTATTATAAATTTTGAAAAGATAACATTTGTCAAATTAAACAATTATTCGTTTTTGAAAAGATAGTTAGATTATTAAATCAATATTACACATTTTAAAGTAATTATTAATGGAATTTATTAAATAAATATTGCCCAAATTTCTGGGACATCACATTCCCACTGATGGAAACTTTTAGTTGACTCTACTACTATGGTTTTTAGCTATTTCTTCTCAGTTCATCTAGTGTTATCCCTGATACAATCGGTCAACTGATGAGATTTGGTTAGTTAATCTTTCACCTGTTGATGAGTTTTTATCACTTCAAACTCCATTATTTTCGTCCAATCTCGCTCCTTCTTCATTCTACCTTCTTTTTGAACTTCGAGAATGACTTATAATTCATTATTATTTCATTTTAAATGCTTATTCATATTCATTAACATCTTTAATACACTCAAATAATTATTGATTACTAAATCATAACTCAATTTTTGATGCAATTTATCGAAATGACCATATAAATTATACCATTACGACTCAAGTTTTTAAGAAGTATTAAAATTACGATTAAACTATTTTAATGAGTTAAAACATGTGTAATCAACCGAAGAGTAACTTTGGATGGAAAAGTCAAATTTTATAAGAAGATGGAATTAGGATCTCAAACTAGTTTCATTATGTCTGGACTGTCATTTACATTTGGAAAAAATACAATGCTCGACGATATCAACGAATGGAAGAAACTGTGCCGAAAGAGGAAAACTTGTAAATATTTAGAGTAAAACCTATATGAGGCAATTTCTGAATATTTAGGCCTCGGTTTTCTCATTTTTCACTTTGCCTCCTTCTTCTTCTTTATCTTCTCCGAGCCTTAGCTCCTCTTCCTTTTGCCATAACTCCTTTGTTCCTTTACTAAAAATCAACCAAACATACTCTAAATTCAAGTTAGATCTTCTTTTATAATACTCATAAACAAGATTTCCCTAAAAGTGAAGCATTCATCTGAGAATTTCAAAAAAGTGATTTGTAATATTGGGGATTTTCTTCTAGCTTGGGTGTATGGGAAAGATTCTACACTCTATATGATTCCTTTGCTGCTTTTATTCTTGTTAATTACTTTATTGGATTAGGTCTTGGCCATGAGTGCTTTGTCTCTTGATTGAATGATGGGCAATTGATTGTTTGATGAAATGTGCTGGTTAGATTGAATGAAACATTGAATTGGTTAATGAACTAAGTTATGAATTGAATAAATGAAGTGAACTTGAGTTATGCATTAACAATTGCTTTAGTGTGATAGATGTATAATTTTATTACTGTATTGAGATTGGTTTGACCTTTCATACTCAGTATTTAGTTATAAACTGTTGGAGTTCCATGATGGTTCATCGAATTGCCTTTGGCAGTGTTCATCTCATAACAGATCGTTGGTGATACGAACCTAAGCATGGAAGATAGTAGTGGTCTCAAGGCCCCCATGCCATGAAGTAAGACATTGAAGCGAAAAAGGTTAAGATGTTGGTCGTGCGAAGTAAAGAGAGAGGATGAATTCTGTCAAGGGATTTCACTCCATCATGGTTCAGGCTGTCAATCTTACAGGTTTTTTAATCGATTGAATTTGAGGTCAATCAATTGAATGAGGTCAAAATTTGCAGGGTTTCCATACCGCAAAGAAATAGGCTAAAAATAGCCTATTTCACTTAACTGGACTCATAAGTTGTGGATTGAAATTCGTGGCAATCGACTAGTTATGTTTGACCAATCCATTGGATTTGTAGTGCGGAGATTGTTTTGGTTTCTATGGCATATGAAGTTTAGACGGGACTTTGACGACTCGGGCAAGGCTCTTAGAATTCGATGTGACTATGGAGCGATGCTTTGGAGTTCTTTGACAAAGGCGCCCACACGGCTTAAAGTCAAGACAGTAGGCACGTACTACAATGTAGTCTGATTAAAAGATGATCAAAAGTACGATTGGGGAGTGAACAATGGATCGGGGTATTCAAACAATGTCGTCAAGAGGCGACTAAGCAGTTGTGCTCGATATGACTTTTATTCGGTTTCAGCATTAGGTACAAATTTTCTATCCGATCATCAGGGTAATGAAGATATATGGATCTGGGTGGTGTACTATATGGCACTACTCACACTCAAGGCCTATAACTATGGTTTAATCTTTGTTATTTTCCATCGAGACCGTTGGCGATCAGCTATGGCTTTCACCGAGTGTGATTTTCAAAGAGAGGTGGGGTCGTTCATCTATACTTGTAATCGTCATGAAGGAGCAATGACCACTTTTTTCTTCTAATGTTTGGATGTTTGAAGCAAAGGCATAGACTCATTGGTGTAAGTTTCAGATATGTTGGTGGGTATGATATGACGTTAACCTAAAGTTAGGATTAGTGTATGATAGTGGTACTTAATGTTTCGGTCATGGGTACAATACAATGTGACCTTGGAGCTTCGGCTCGTTGTTTATGCCCATGGCTTCACGTATGCCTCTGCATGACATTTATGATGGTTGTATTAGCAATATTATTCGTTTTCTAACTTGTTAGATATAGGAGAAGATTATAGCTAGGTACTATATGTCGATACTTAAGTGCTTTTACTTATTTATTTTATGTATATCCAGTATTTTATCTTTACTTGACTAGGGGACATTACCAGCTGAAGCAAGTTATAGTTTGATAGATTTATATTGTTATGATTATATATCTAGTTTTTTTACATGGAAATGAGACATTATCTCATGTATAAGACATATTATTTTGGGATGTTGTATCATTTGATCTCCATATGTTTGAAGTGTTATTTATTATGATGATGGATCCTATTGTCTTCATATCATTATGATATTTATAGTCTTGTTTATACATACATACGTACGTACGTACATACATACATACATACATATATATTGTTATATTTCTATCATTCCTTCAGGAATTCTGTGAAAATATGTGATATATGCTCTATTTTTTTTCTTTTACCACCCTTAAGAGTTGTAATTGTGGTAACGGGGATCTCGGTGTCCTAGCGCTTGGATTTTAGGGTATTACAAATGGCAGGTCTTTACATTCGATATCAGAGCATATATTACCCGATAAAACTTAGGCAATGTTGAGAGAGCGTATTTATATATTCCTCCCATATATCTACTTAAGTATGCAACATTTACCCTTTGTATTTTGAGGATTATGGAGGTTGCTAATGTATATCTTTTGCATATAAGCGACTATGAGATGACATACAAGAGAAAAGCACAAGTGTTTTAATTTTGATCAATTGAACTGTATAAAAGGAAGTGTTCATTACTTTCTAAAGGAGGTTCGTTAAACATTTATGCTATCGGAGTGGCTCTAAGCTCTAGTGGACCACGGCTCAAGATAAAGGGAAGTTGTTTAGATGGTTTGATTTCTATTTATGATACAACTATTCGACTTCTTTTTTATACGGGGCTTCAAATCGTTTTATATCTAATAGTTGATAACTTGCATTCAATTTTAGAATCTATTTGTAAACCTCTTATTGTGTTGAATCCCGTTAGGTTTTCAACTTATTTGAGTTTGGTTTACTTCAATGTCCCATTAGAGGAAAACAATTTCATGTTTTGTTGCGATGCATTTGTCCCTGGGTTTTTGTACTATGATTTTATCTTCGGTATGGATTGAATGGGCAAGCATAGGGTAATGCTTAAGTACAAGGGGTAATAGGTTCAAGGTGGAAGTTGTAAAGTACAAGAGTTTGGCATGCATTATGAGCCGGAGAGCTCTATCATGAGTACCTATGTGTATTCCTTAGACATTTCTCACGATGACTCGTCGTTGATTTCTATTATTTGATTTTTTCCAACTTATTTGATGAGGTTAAAGATTTACCTCTCTATGGAGAAATTCCTTCTTGTATTGATCTTGAGAAGGATGATAAGGTAGTGGTTATGCCAATTAGGCACATGGCATCGAGGGAGTGAAGGGAATTGGAAGCGTAAACCAAGGAATTTCGTAGGAAGGAGTTTATTTAAAGAAGCACTTTAGAGTGGGGTTCGCCGGATGTATTTTCTATAAAGGTCGATGGTTCGTTGTAGCTTTGCATTGATTATAGAGAGTTAAGTAAGTTCATTCGAATGAACAAGTATCCATTGTCATGCATATATGACTTGTTCAACCAATTAAGTAGCCTAAAGATTTTCTCATAATTAAAATTTGCAATGAGATTCCATCAATTGAGGTGCAGAGGGTAGCTTTCCAAAAACTGCTTTTAGGATGCCTTATGAGTCCTTTGAGTGAAAGGTCATACTATTTGGATTTACCAACGCTCTTCATAAAGCCATGTTTTCCAAAAGCAACTTGGCGAGTTTCTGGTCATGTTTGTCATTGACATTTTAGTACATTCTAAAGATGAAGATGTGTGCAAATAACATCTTAAAGCCGTGTTGAAAGTTTTAAGCAACATCGATTGAAGACTAAGTTTTTTAAGTGTAACTTTTGGAAGCAAGAATTTCCATTATTAGTTAATGTTATGTCTAAGCATATGATCTCGATAGATCCAAGTAGGTGCACTTCAAGATTAGAAGGTACCTAAGACGACAACGGATATCCGTAAGTTCCTCAGATTAGTCGAGTATTATCAGAAGTTGAT
This sequence comes from Allium cepa, assembly GCA_030765085.1. Lineage (NCBI taxonomy): Eukaryota > Viridiplantae > Streptophyta > Magnoliopsida > Asparagales > Amaryllidaceae > Allium > Allium cepa. The sequence continues at coordinate 454,065,977 of CM060939.1, read as the reverse complement.
GAAAGACTTTTTGAGGGTGGCTACTCCTCTTACTCACTTACCAAGATGAATCAACCGTTTATTTATGATGATCATTGTGAGTATGCTTTTGCTAGTTAAAAAAATTATTGACTAGTGCACCAGTCCTCATCATTTTGAAAGGAGCAAAACCATTTATTATACACACAAATTCCTACGGCATAAGTCTCAGGGCAGTACTGATGTAAGAGGGTAAGGTTATGACTTTTTCACATCAATAAATAAAACCGCATGGGTGGAATATCCAACTCATGACTTTGAATTAGTAGCTATTTTGTTTACATTAAAAATCTTGATGCATTTATTGTTAGTTGATAAGTTTGATTTATTCATGGATCACAAGTCATTGGAGTATCTCTTTTCACAAAAGAGCCTCAACCTTCGTCAACCTTCATCAATAACGAAGGTTGGAGAACCTAGCCTCTTATAATTTTTTATATTGTACATTCTTAGTAGTAGGAATGTGGTGGTGGACGAGCTTAGTAGAATTCATGTCATGTTGGGGTCTATGTTCGCAGAATGCAACGATTGGAATTTATTGCAAGGTTTGATTTCCAACCTACATCAGAACTTGAGGCTGGATGTTTGGAAGACATGAAGGTGGCGCTTGCTCTAGTTAAGTAGGTTGTTTCTTATCAAAAGGTGTTGCTAAGTTGATAGAAGTTTTGGTTATCTCGAAAAAAGAGTAGATTCTAGTGATTTGGCTTGGTTTGGTATTGATAGGAATGGATGGCTCTATAAAGATGGGAGGTTATAATGCATGATGTAGACAGGTTTAGAGATGAAGTGCTTTATGAATTTCATCTTTCTAGGATGACTATTCATCCTGATGATAATAAAATGTACAATCATATGAAGCGCCATTTTATTAGATGAGTATGAAGCGCGACATCTCGAAACTAATTGCAAAATGCATGACTTGTCAAAGAGTTAAGGTGGAGAAAAAGAATATAACTAGCTTATTATTACCATTATATGTTCTAGAATGATAGTGGAATCATTTTTTCATGGATTTTACTAATGGTTGCTAAGAAATAGAAGAAGTATTAAGAGTATTTAGGTGGGTCGCTATTGATCGATTGATTAGAAGCGCTCACTTTAAGCTAGTTAAATCTATAAGAACCACAATGCCTCAAGCCACTTTGTATGTGAAATATAATGTAAGATTGCATGGGATTCTACAAGGTACCGTGGGCTTAGGTATCCACTATTCACTAATGAGTTTTGGTAAAGCTTCAACTTTCTTAAGGCATATAATTGAGTTCAAGTACAACATACCATCCACAAATCAATGGGCAAACAGAGAGGATTACTCGAGTACTTTAAGATTTGTTGTGATGTCCCGAAAATTTAGGCAATAATTATTTAATAATTTCATTAATAATTATTTTAAAATGTGAAATATTGATTTAATAATCTAATTCAAACAGGAATTTTCTTTTGAAGATTAATAATCATTTAATTTGTCAAATGATTTCTTTTCAAAATTTTAATAATGATAGTTTAATTTGAAAATCTTTTTGTTTTCAAATGTTAAAAATATTTAAATGATAAAATTCATCTTTCTAATGCGACGACCCAACTTCCAGACTCTAGGAAGTCACGTCGTTAATAAGAAAGAAAGGGATAGAGAATAGAAAGAAAGAGAAGAAGAAAGAAACAACACATCAGAATCTAACAGCGGAACGAATAAATTATATTAATAACATAAAATATTACATAGTTTACAACACTAATCAGAGTTACACAGCATATACATCACATACTAGACAGTTATAAACACCTGTCTAGTTATATAACTCAATACATCACAACGAAGAGATACATCACAGAGAATACACAGCGGAAACTACATATCTAACGCAGAAGCCTCCTGCTCCATTGCTCCTCCAATATTCATCAAGGCTAACCTGAATCCCTTGGCTACTCGTAAAAATTTGAGTACCCAAGAGTTTATGAAAAACAAAAATAAACTCCGGGTCAGACATGGGTCTGGTGTGAGTAACAGGTTAAAGTTGCTTAACTTTCAAAAACCTTTTGAAAAGAAAGGTATCACGTAAGACTTCCCACACATAAACATGGAAAAGTTTTTACCTTACGCTAACCAAAACATTTGATAAGAAATCCAGTGATATTATAATAGTGTCTAGAGTTTTCAAGTAAATATGAAATAGCCGAAATTGTTACATTATTAAATTCCATCTACTAGCCACAAAAGTGGGTAATACAATCAAAACCGTTGGCACTTATTGGATTGTGGATTCCATACAATGGCAGGTCTACTGGGGTACCGCCCGTCACAGTACGTGGCCTAGATCAACGTACCGAGGATCACTCCCGACCCCCTGCAACACAAAGCCGGACCCATTCCTTACTGAATAGTTCCGAACAAGACAACCCCGCAGTTGGCATACGCTCCAAACTACCCACACAGCCGAAATAAAAAGGGACCTATAGACAGGCGAGAATCTTGCTCTCCAGTGGGAGCAACCCACGAAGCCTTGCTGCACCTCCCTTGTTTTAGCCATTCCAGGTTGGTGAGGCTTGATGCTACGATTACCTTTATAGGACACATCTCCTAGAATGCTCATCGTCCACCTGACGATGTTCTGAAAGCATTCAATCCATACAAGTTCGTTCCGGGTTTGAACGAAACCGAAGGCATTATCTCGTTACACTCGTATTGGAATCACCCTCAGAGTTAACGACGATAACCCTTGCACTGTGAATCACCATCTCGAACCTATAAGTACTATTCCTTCAAACTCATTACGGAATCACCCACAGAGTTATACTGACGTATAGCCCTTACACCTCGAGTCTTCACTTGCTCCACTTATATTCACGACCTAACGTTGATTTGGATCGATGTGGTTTTTCGGATATCCAAATATGAAAACCCGATCCAGGTCTCATCGAAATCCAAAACGTGTCTTTTAAGGCCAAGTTGTTCTAAAGGTTTAAAACAATTTAATACAATATCTATATATACACAGATAGATAATTCATAAATCATAACTGATAATCAACATTATCACATAACAGGTAATTCATATCACCAATATCACATAGATATACCATATATCACCATCACAATAGATAACCTAAGTTATCATCACTATGCAACCAAACATCCAAACCATACAATATCATTTATCTCGTTACTGAGATTTCAAACATCCAAGACAATCAAGTTCAACCATTCATCCATAAGCAATGATTTACTTATCATCATATAATCAATTTAAAATGAATTAAATTAACTATCTCTATTATTAATTAATTTAAAATGAATTAAATTAATTCCTTCATCTTTAATCAATTTAAAATAAATTAAATTAATTACTTCATCTATATAAACCTTGCTTATCCAATCATTTAATTGATTACAATCAATTAATCAATCATTCAAAATAAATTACCTTAATTAACCACTCTTGATTAATTACCCTTAATTACATTCATATAATTATCCTTAATTAATTTCACAAATTAATTATCCACAATCTAAACAGTAATTAACCTTTAATTACTTCAATTAATTAATTAATTATAATTAATTTTTAATTAATTACATTAATTAATTACCTTTAATTACCTATTATTGATTAATTAATCATAATTAATCAACTTTAATTACATCATTAATTAAATAATTAATGATCCTTAATTATTTCTTAAATTAATTACTCCAAGTAATTAACTAATTTAATTACTATATTAACCAAATTAATTATCCTTAAATTAATTTCTTAATTAAATAATTAATCCAAATTATCTCATACTTAAACATCTCCACTTAATTACAATCATGTAATTATTAATTAATTACTTAACTAAGTAATTTCCAAAACTTTAATTTCATAAAGTAATTATTTATAAAACCCAAGTGTTTATAATTTATTAAACTTAATTAATTAAAAATAAACAATCACATTAAATTAAATTAATTACATTAAGTAATTAATTCCTTAATTACTTTATCAAGTAATTATACTCAAACCATTTACAATTGATTATTAATAAATTAATTAATCTAATTAATTATAAAAATTAACTACATTAATTAATTGTTAAATAATCATGGTTAATGACCTTCATTAACCATCCTCAAATTATTTACAATGCAATTAACTTAAATTAATTACCATTTAAATTATCTTTAATCATAAATTAATTAAAGTTAATTATTAAATTAATTAACCTTAATTTAAAACTTAATTACATAATTAATATTCATTTATCATTAATTAATAACTTAATTAATGATCTTAATTTTAAATTGATTAATCATTAATCAATTATTAATTCCAAATTTAATTTAATTTAATTAATTAATTAATCTTAATTACCTTATTAAATTAAATTAATCTTGAAATATAAATCTTAATTTTAATTTTCAAGATGAAACATAACTTAGTTACGTTTAAAACAATTTAATTCAAAACAAAGTACTTATGAAACTGCCTTTAAATTTCAATTTAAATTCAAGTTTAAAACTTATCAAAGTTTTAAATAATTTAAAACTTATTTACAATTACAAGCCAAAACAAAAGTTTGACTTAAAGATGAAATCATAAGAATTTGGAGTTAAATTCATTTTTAAAAAATTTAGAAACTCAATTCATTCTTAGTTTCAATTTTAAATTTAAATCTTCTTTTTAAATTTAAACTGAACTTCATTTTTAAAACTTAGATTTCCAGATTTAAATAAATCTGTAAATCCTTACTCACATTTTTAAAACCTTAATATTTAAAATTTTAAACTATCTACCAAAACAATTTAGATAGTTAAGTTAAATTTCTAAAATTCCATTTTAATATTAAAACTGGAATTTAAATTCAAGTCAAAAATTTAAACTTGCATTTGAATTTGAACTTAAATTTTTACTCAAAACATAACAGCAGATTTAAAAAGTTTAAATCCAGATTTTAAAAAAAAAAACAGTAAATCAGGTTTCAAAACCTGGAATTTGAATCCAATTCAAAAAAAAGATACAACTTGAATTCAAATCAAAAATACAACTTGAATTTGATTTTAAACTTAAACTTTTCTTTCATCATAAACTTCAGATTTTAAATTTTCAAAAACCCAGATTTCAAAAAAAGAACAGTAACATTTTCCTGAAGCCTGTACATTATAGTTCAACCCGAGAGACCTTATTTCTACTTCGAGTCCTATGCTTCACTACTCTGAGTTTCACATTGACCTGCTTCGAGTCATTCTCCCACTCTCCCCACATCTCCCCTGCAACACCCAATTTCAAAAATAGATCACCAGAAACATGTCGCCGTGCATATGCACGGTGACCACCACCTCTGGCGACCCCCAGTGATGATCCAACAACTACCATAAACCCAAGAATACCCACATAATCCCTCAGCTCGAACAAAAGAACAAGTATCAAACTCCATCCCAAAATTCAAACCTGGAAAAATGTTTCAGGCTTTTGCACAAAACCTGTCAACGGCGACAGTTCGCCATTCCGACCTCTTGGCTATCCACCCCTCCGGCCATGAACTTCCTCACACTTCAATTACCCTCACACCAAAAACCAAAACTCTCGATCAATCCATCTCTCCACACTGACCCAATCTTAACCCTTGTTCAAAACTAGGGTTCAATTCTAAAAAAACAAAACTGCAATCAATCTAGTCAATTATAATTACTTCTCTGATTTTTCCAAGGATCAATGATCCTTACTTAATAACTCAGGAGAGTTTTGAGTTTTCTGAAACTACAGATTGTAAGAATCTGCTAAAAATCAAATTTTATGTTTAAGAACAAACTGTAAATAGAACATACACCAAAAATACTAATACTAAATTTAAAAATCAGTTTCCAGTAACTGTTTTTGGTTTATGAAACTGGTTTTTTTTTTAATATTAATATGATTTGTTTGATAGAAATAAACATACATGATATTGTCTTCTGTTTCCAGGGTCAATACCCATATTTTCTTTCTTGAATTGTATATGTTTTTTTTTCTTATTTATCTTAATGAAATAACAACTTTGCTTTATAATTTTGTTTATGTCAGGAAATAATTCAAGTGGTAGGTATTTAAACAAAATTTTGGTTGTTTGGAAATCAAAGGAAACAGAACAGGGAATTGGGAAAAAAAAACATGCACATCATTAAAAATCATATCAACAGTTATCTATAACATCAGTAAATAGCTATTCCATTTCAATAACTAGCATGCAACCTATTTGAAATTTAAAGTTAAAAGGTTACTCACCATTTCAATGCAGACCACTGTGTTCTTTGAATTTTGCAGAAACACCAAAGATGCAGGCTTTATAAAAATGCAGGGTTGATTTCCTCTGTTGAAATCTTGATGAAATGCTCATGATTCCTTCCTAGTTACTTGCATGTAGATGTAGATGTAGTAGCTAAATTCCCCAAACACATACATGCAGGTGCTAAATCAACCCAGGTTCAAACAGAATGCAGATAAAACAAAAGTGTGCAGGCTTCCTTTGATTTTGAGGAAGTGAATATGCAGATTGATGTTTTAAATTTTAGGTGAAGGTGGATTTGATTTTGAAGAGGAGGAATATACAAGTTTGAATTTTAGAATATGCAGATTTGATTATGCAGGTTTATTTGAATTTGATGAGGAGTTTGTATATGCAGAATTTTGATTGTGGATACGAAAATGAATTTGATTTTAGAATATGCAAATTGATTTTTATGAAGAGGAACATGCAAATGTTTGGATTTGAGGATATGCAGATCTGATCTTTTGATTAAAGAAGAATGAAAATGTTATATGAATGAAGATGCAAACTATACAAATGTATTTCAGATTTAATAAAAGCAAAGAAAAATTTAAAACTAAATTTAACACTTGTCATAAATTATACACTTGTCTATTTACTCTTTTAAAAATGCAATACATGTTTTTCCCTTAAAAGTAATTAGTATTTATTTTTACAAAATAATGCATGTATTAGCTTAGTTTCCATTTGTTAATTTAAATTTGAATATGTGTATAAATTATAAAAGAAATAAAAACAAATTATGTTTATAAATGAACTTATACATATCAAAAATTAAGACAATCAAACAATTTAAAATTTTATACTTTTGAATTTAAATTCAAACTAGATTCAAAAATCAAATATTTCCAAATCAAGTTAAACATATAAATTCAATTTGAAATAAAAATTACAAATCCTATTCAAAACTTATTTTAAAAGTCATTACAATATCAATATTATTTTTAATAAATCTCTTATTATTAAATTAAATCATTTTTCAAGAAATTATATTTTTTATTAAATAAATAATCCATTTTATTAAATCATAAAATCATTTTGTTAAATTTATTCTAAATTTAAAACAATACCAATTTATTTAAAATATAAACCATATATTTATATTGTAAATAGAAATCAATTTATATCATTTAAAAGATAAAATAACCAATTTAAATAATTATTGAAGAAGATTATTAAATTTATCTGAATAATTATTAACTGAATATCAATATCAATTTAATTTTAACTACAGATTATTAAATTGATATTGTTAAAAATTCTGGGATGTTACAATCCTTCCCCCTTAAAAGAATTTCGTCCTCGAAATTTAAAACAAAGGTAATTTAATAATCTCATTAAATTTTAAATTTTAAAACACAAGCATATATTAAACATATGCTAACAACCAAAGCAGCCAATTCAACCAATCAAACAAATCTAATTATCCAGACAAATTCTGGATAAAATTTTATCGAGTTTCCCCAGGTGTATATAAACACACCGGGATACTCGCTCTAGAGAATCCAAACAAACAATACTATGAAGCTACAAAGCTCCTATACAACTATATCTAAACACTAGACAAGATATCAGACTACAAATGAGTCTGACTCAACAACCAAAACTCCAGAACTGCTGGTTCCACAACCAGAGATAGATCATACACGTACTCCCTCAGAGATACGTGAAACTCACCGAATCCCAGTTATCCAAACTGGCAATCCAATCCTGTAGACCAATCACTTACTCTCCAAGATACAGAAAAGATCCAAAACACTTCAGAGCTAACTTCTCAGACTTACCCAAACTTATAGCTCACTTAAGATCGAAGAAAACTTATCCAAGATCAAATCTTCGACTTCAGAGTCCAAATCTCTCCGACTCTTATTCACAAAATCTCTTCAGACAATCCTGAGCTGTTTTCAACCTTACTGATCAGCTTAACCTTCGCTGATGCTTCTAGAAACAAACTAGACCAATCAACACAACAAAATGATCTCCTCAAGATCAACCAAAACCAAGAACTCCAACTCAACCCCTCAACATCAGAAAACAACAACTCTCTTCTCCTGTCCGGGGAAAAGAAAACAGATACACATCCAAACTGCTTCCGCTGCTCAACTCTGATCCGAAGTAGAAGAGAATACTAAAGAAGAACACAAGCACAAACTGGACAACACACCCCAGAGGTATGATTCGACAAATCCATAAGAAAAATTCAGAAGTTCCTCCAAAACTCTGAGATGCTACACCAACTCAACTCTCCTGGAACCATTCTACTATTAAGCTGAACCACTCGGTACCACTCCTGGAATTCCAGTCGATAACAAAACTCAAACTCCAGATGGGGACAAAACTCTGACTTCCTGAAGACATCCAGAAAAACTCAGATAACCCAAGAGAACACTCAAACAATCGCAAGTCACTTTTGCGAATCACCCGAACCAAATCCAAGAAAACTGTTCTCCCTTAAGCAAATAGAATAGCTTACACTTAACTGGCCAACCCGTCGAAGAAACGGGTCCACTTAATTGCTTCTGAACTCCACTTCAGAAAACTGCTAAGCCAGAAGATCTCTTGCCAACACCGAGAACACTCCAAACTACACTGCTGCCACAGATGCCAAAGAATTTCCAAATAAAGCTCTTCGAGAAACTCGAACCTCAAAGCAAACAGAAACTCCGGCTGAACACAGCCACAACACCGAAGCAGACTCACTTCCTTATCTTGTTCCAAAGAAATCATCTTTGGGAACATCCATAGTCACTGCATCTCATCACACAGCTACTACTCCCTGAGGTATCAAAATACCATCATTCTCTTCTGCCAAACCGACAGATCCAAACTCTACTCATCCAACTCAAAGATGATCTCCGAACCTTACAGGTTACCTTCAGAGATAAATGAAATCCTTCATCACTACAAAGCTTACTCGAGATGGTATTAGGTCTACCGTCTCGACAGATACATTTCCAACTTCAACATTCAAACTCCAACCAATGGTAGTAGTCGTGTTACACACCCCACTACCTTATCTACCTTTACAACCTATATTGGAAAACCTGAACGGGTAACCCAATAGATAGGTGTATATATATATATATATATATTTAAAAATACAAATACGCTCTCTCAAGAAAGACAGCACTCCAGAGCCTAGGTACTCACTCAACCTAATGCTCTGATACCATTGCGACGACCCAACTTCCAGACTCCAGGAAGTCGCATCGTTAATAAGAAAGAAAGGGATAGAGAATAGAAAGAAAGAGAAGAAGAAAGAAACAACACATCAGAATCTAATAGCGGAACGAATAAATTATATTAATAACATAAAATACTACATAGTTTACAACACTAATCAGAGTTACACAGCATATAAATCACATACTAGACAGTTATAAACATCTGTCTAGTTATATAACTCAATACATCACAACAAAGAGATACATCACAGAGAATACACAGCGGAAACTACATATCTAACGCAGAAGCCTCCTGCTCCATTGCTCCTCCAATATTCGTCAAGGCTAACCTGAATCCCTTGACTACTCGTAAAAATTTGAGTACCCAAGAGTTTATGAAAAACAAAAATAAACTCCGGGTCAGACATGGGTCTGGTGTGAGTAACAGGTTAAAGTTGCTTAACTTTCAAAAACCTTTTGAAAAGAAAGGTATCACGTAAGACTTCCCACACATAAACATGGAAAAGTTTTTACCTTACGCTAACCAAAACATTTGATAGGAAATCCAGTGATATTATAATAGTGTCTAGGATTTTCAAGTAAATATGAAATAGCCGAAATTGTTACATTATTAAATTCCAGCTACTAGCCACAAAAGTGGGTAATACAATCAAAACCGTTGGCACTTATTGGATTGTGGATTCCATACAATGGCAGGACTACTGGGGTACCGCCCGTCACAGTACGTTGGCTAGATCAACGTACCGAGGATCACTCCCGATCCCCTGCAACACAAAGCCTGACCCATTCCTTACTGAATAGTTTCGAACAAGACAACCCCGCAGTTGGCGTACGCTCCAAACTGCCCACACAGCCGAAATAAAAAGGGACCTCTAGATAGGGGAAAATCTTGCTCTCCAGTGGGAGCTACCCACGAAGCCTTGCTGCACCTCCCCTGTTTTATCCATTCCCGATTGATGAGGCTTGAGGCTACGATTACCTTTATAGGACACGTCTCTTAGAATGCTCATCGTCTACCTGACGATGTTCTGAAAGCATTCAATCCATACAAGTTCGTTCCGGGTTCGAACGAAACCGAAGGCATTATCTCGTTACACTCGTATTGGAATCACCCTCAGAGTTAACGACGATAACCCTTGCACTCTGAATCACCATCTCGAACCTATAAGTGCCATTCCGTCAAACTCATTACGGAATCACCCACAGAGTTATACTGACGTATAGCCCTTACACCTCGAGTCTTCACTTGCTCCACTTATATTCACGACCTAACGTTGATTTCGATCGATGTGGTTTTTCGGATATCCAAATATGGAAACCCGATCCCGGTCTCATAGAAATCCAAAACGTGTCTTTTAAGGCCAAGTTGTTTTAAAGGTTTAAAACAATTTAATACAATATCTATATATACACAGATAGATAATTCATAAATCATAACTGATAATCAACATTATCACATAACAAGTAATTCATATCACCAATATCACATAGATATACCATATATCACCATCACAATAGATAACCTAAGTTATCATCACTGTGCAACCAAACATCCAAACCACACAATATCATTTATCTCGTTACTGAGATTTCAAACATCCAAGACAATCAAGTTCAACCATTCATCCATAAGCAATGATTTACTTATCATCATATAATTAATTCAAAATGAATTAAATTAACTATCTCTATTATTAATTAATTTAAAATGAATTAAATTAATTCCTTCATCTTTAATCAATTTAAAATAAATTAAATTAATTACTTCATCTATGTAAACCTTGCTTATCCAATCATTTAATTGATTGCAATCAATTAATCAATCATTCAAAATCAATTACCTTAATTAACCACTCTTGATTAATTACCCTTAATTACATTTATGTAATTATCCTTAATTAATTTCACAAATTTATTATCCTCAATCTAAACAGTAATAAACCTTTAATTACTTCAATTAATTAATTAATTAATTATAATTAATTCTCAATTAATTACATTAATTAATTACCTTTAATTACCTATTATTGATTAATTAATCATAATTAATCAACTTAAATTACATTATTAATTAAATAATTAATGATCCTTAATTATTCCTTAAATTAATTACTCCAAGTAATTAACTAATTTAATTACTATATTAGCCAAATTAATTATCCTTAAATTAATTTCTTAATTAAATAATTAATCCAAATTATCTCATACTTAAACATCTCCACTTAATTACAATCATGTAATTATTAATTAATTACTTAACTAAGTAATTTTCAAAATTTAATTTCATAAAGTAATTATTTATAAAACCCAAGTGTTTATAATTAATTAAACTTAATTAATTAAAAATAAACAATCACATTAAATTAAATTAATTACATTAAGTAATTAATTCCTTAATTACTTTATCAAGTAATTATACTCAAACCATTTACAATTGATTACTAATAAATCAATTAATCTAATTAATTATAAAAATTAACTACATTAATTAATTGTTAGATAATCATGGTTAATGACCTTCATTAACCATCCTCAAATTATTTATAAGGTAATTAACTTAAATTAATTACCATTTAAATTATCTTTAATCATAAATTAATTAAAGTTAATTATTAAATTAATTAACCTTAATTTAAAACTTAATTACATAATTAATATTCATTTATCATTAATTAATAACTTAATTAATGATCTTAATTTTAAATTGATTAATCATTAATCAATTATTAATTCCAAATTCAATTTAATTAAATTAATTAATTAATCTTAATTACCTTATTAAATTAAATTAATCTTGAAATATAAATCTTAATTTTAATTTTCAAGATAAAACATAACTTAATTATGTTTAAAAAAATTTAATTCAAAACAAAGTACTTATGAAATTACCTTTAAATTTCAATTTAAATTCAAGTTTAAAACTTATCAAAGTTTTAAATAATTTAAAACTTATTTAAAATTACAAGTCAAAACAAAAGTTTGACTTTAAAGATGAAATCATAAGAATTTGGAGTTAAATTCATTTTTAAAAAATTTAGAAACTCAATTCATTCTTAGTTTCAATTTTAAATTTAAATCTTCTTTTTTAATTTAAACCGAACTTCATTTTTAAAACTTAGATTTCCAGATTTAAATAAATCTGTAAATCCTTACTCACATTTTTAAAACCTTAATATTGAAAATTTTAAACTATCTACCAAAACAATTTAGATAATTAAGTTAAATTTCTAAAACTTCCATTTTGATATTAAAACTGGAATTTAAATTCAAGTCAAAAATTTAAACTTGCATTTGAATTTGAACTTAAATTTTTACTCAAAACATAACTGCAGATTTAAAAAGTTTAAATCCAGATTTAAAAAAAACAGTAAATCAGGTTTCAAAACCTGGAATTTGAATCCAATTCAAAAAAAAGATACAACTTGAATTCGAATCAAAAATACAACTTGAATTTGATTTTAAACTTAAACTTTTCTTTCATCATAAACTTCAGATTTTAAATTTTCAAAAACCCAGATTTCAAAAAAAAAAACATTAACATTTTCCTGAAGCCTGTACATTATAGTTCAACCCGAGAGACCTTATTTCTACTTCGAGTCCTATGCTTCACTACTCCGAGTTTCACGTTGACCTGCTTCGAGTCATTCTCCCACTCTCCCCACATCTCCCCTGCAACACCCAATTTCAAAAATAGATCACCAGAAACATGTCGCCGTGCATATGCACGGCGACCACCACCTCTGGCGACCCCCAGTGATGATCCAACAACTACCATAAACCCAAGAATACCCACATAATCCCTCAGCTCGAACAAAAGAACAAGTATCAAACTCCATCCCAAAATTCAAACCTAGAAAAATGTTTCAGGCTTTTGCACAAAACCTGTCAACGGCGACAGTTCGCCTTTCCGACCTCTTGGCTATCCACCCCTCCGACCATGAACTCCGTCACACTTCAACTACCCTCACACCAAAAACCAAAACTCTCGATCAATCCATCTCTCCACACTGACCCAATCTTAACCCTTGTTCAAAACTAGGGTTCAATTCTAAAAAAAAACTACAATCAATCTAGTCAATTATAATTACTTCTCTGATTTTTCGAAGGATCAATGATCCTTACTTAATAACTCAGGAGTGTTTTGAGTTTTCTGAAACTACAGATTGTAAGAATCTGCTAAAAATCAAATTTTCTGTTCAAGAACAAACTGTAAATAGAACATACACCAAAAATACTAATACTAAATTTAAAAATCAGTTTCCAGTAACTGTTTTTGGTTTATGAAACTGGTTTTTATTTAATATTAATATGATTTGTTTGATAGAAACAAACATACATGATATTGTCTTCTGTTTCCAGGGTCAATACCCATATTTTCTTTCTTGAATTATATATGTTTTTTTTTCTTATTTATCTTAATGAAATAACAACTTTGCTTTATAATTTTGTTTATGTCAGGAAATAATTCAAGTGGTAGGTATTTAAACAAAATTTTGGTTGTCTGGAAATCAAAGGAAACAGAACAGGGAATTGGAAAAAAAAAACAACATGCACATCATTAAAAATCATATCAACAGTTATCTATAGCATCAGTAAATAGCTATTCCATTTCAATAACTAGCATGCAACTTATTTGAAATTTAAAGTTAAAAGGTTACTCACCATTTCAATGCAGACCGCTGTGTTCTTTGAATTTTGTAGAAACACCAAAGATGCAGGCTTTATAAAAATGCAGGCCTGATTTCCTCCGTTGAAATCTTGATGAAATGCTCATGATTCCTTCCTAGTTACTTGCATGTAGATGTAGATGCAGTAGCTAAATTCCCCAAACACATGCATGCAGGTGCTAAATCAACCCAGGTTCAAACAGAATGCGGATAAAACAAAAGTGTGTAGGCTTCCTTTGATTTTGAGGAAGTGAATATGCAGATTGATGTTTTAAATTTTAGGTGAAGGTGGATTTGATTTGAAGAGGAGGAATATACAGGTTTGAATTTAGAATATGCAGATTTGATTATGCAGGTTTATTTGAATTTGATGAGGAGTTTGTATATGTAGAATTTTGATTGTGGATATGAAAATGAATTTGATTTTAGAATATGCAAATTGATTTTTATGAAGAGGAACATGCAAATGTTTGGATTTGAGGATATGCAGATCCGATCTTTTGATTAAAGAAGAATGAAAATGTTATATGAAATGAAGATGCAAACTATACAAATGTATTTCAGATTTAATAAAAGCAAAGAAAATTTTAAAACTAAATTTAACACTTGTCATAAATTAGACACTTGTCTATTTACTCTTTTAAAAATGCAACACATGTTTTTCCCTTAAAAGTAATTAGTATTTATTTTTACAAAATAATGCATGTATTAGCTTAGTTTCCATTTGTTAATTTAAATTTGAATATGTGTATAAATTATAAAAGAAATAAAAACAAATTATGTTTATAAATGAACTTATACATATCAAAAATTAAGACAATCAAACAATTTAAAATTTTATACTTTTGAATTTAAATTCAAACTAGATTCAAAAATCAAATATTTCCAAATCAAGTTATATATATATATTTAATTTGAAATAAAAATTACAAATCCTATTCAAAACTTATTTTAAAAGTCATTACAATATCAATATTATTTTTAAAAAATCTCTTATTATTAAATTAAATAATTTTTCAAGAAATTATATTTTTTAATAAATAAATAACCCATTTTATTAAATCATAAAATAATTTTGTTAAATTTATTCTAAATTTAAAACAATACCAATTTATTTAAAATATAAACCATATATTTATATTGTAAATAGAAATCAATTTATTCATTTAAAAGATAAAATAACCAATTTAAATAATTATTGAAGAAGATTATTAAATTTATCTAAATAATTATTAACAGAATATCAATATCAATTTAATTTTAACTACAGATTATTAAATTGATATTGTTAAAAATTCCGGGATGTTACATCTAAATTGATTTAAATTAGTATTGAAAACTTTTCAAAAAGTTTGTTTTAAAAATCTATCTTATATTTTCATAGAAATTTAAGTAAGTATTTGTTTTGTTTATAAAAATAAATGTAGTTTAAATTTTGTTTTATAATAAAAGTTTATTTTGTTTATTTTAAAGAAAATTGTTTTCTTTGAAATAAATTTAATTCATTCATGTTAAAGCATAACATTTGATTTAAAACTCTTGAATAAAATGAATTCAACATCATTTTTCTTTTTGAAACTTTCCTCTTTTGCAAATTTGTTTTAAATATTATTTTAAAAAAAATCAAGCAAACATTTAAAATGTATAAATGTTATAAAGTAGTTTATAAGTAGACGTGTAATCATTCTCAAGGCTAATGTTAATAAACATTTAAAACATGCTAAAACAAACTAGAAACGGTCTTAGATAAAATTTAAATACATTTATAAATTTAGAATTTTCTTTTTAGAAATGAACATGTGTTAGAATCTTAAAACATAAAATGGACACTTGTAATCAAATAACAAATTAAACATAACAAGTGGCAAGCTAATTTATTCTTGAAATTTATTCTTTTAAATAAGAAATATAACAAATACTTTTTCTTTGTTCAAACCTTATTCTCATTTGAATCTGAAGAATCAGATTTGAGCAAAAACCCAAAAAAATGCATGTTAAAATCTGCAAAATCAATTTCTACAAAACAAACTACATATCTGCAAATTCAATCAAGATCTGCAGAGCCAATCTGCAATCTAAAATCTGCAAATTACAACTTCAAATCTGCAAAAACCAATCTTCACTCAAAATCTGCAGCATTAAAACCCAAATCCGCATGCAATATTTCAACATCAAGCTGGAGTTCAACCTCAATTTGAATCTAAGCAAAGAAGAATGGGGTCTGCATGCATTTAAGACCAGAATCAACAATCAAAATTAGAAAAAGCAAATTCAACTAGCAAATTGCAGTTCCAGGAAACAGATTTGCAACAGAATTTGTTCTCTGCATCTTCATTTAAATTGTTAGTAAGCTTCTGTTATTTAAAAATAGTTTTCTTTAAGAATCAAAGCCAAACTTAATTGGCAGAACTTAAGTTTTTATTCTCACAGAAATCAAAACTTGTAGGCAAAATTTGTTCTGTTTTCCTGTTTAAAAATAAAATGAGTAACCTCACATGCACAAAAGCTTGAGATATCTGAGCATATGAATTGAAAGAAATAAGTATGTGTGATGATTTAATATTAATGACTGTCCTGTGTGTATATATATGAATATACATATATGTGTTGATTTTCTGTAGCTGCAGATTTAATTTGCTTGTAAACTAAGATCTTCTTAAATAGAAAATTTCTTATCACTTGAATAGTTTTTGTTAGAAATTTTTGAGTAAGCAAAAATATGTTTGTTTGGAATAGATTGAGATTTATAAAATATAATTTGGATTAAATCAAAATCTGCTGCCTCTGTAACTATAAGAACAAATCACAATTGAAATAAAAACAAATACCAAACAGCTTAAATCAATAAAATAGTTTTTTCACCTAAATTTAAGTTTTAAAAAAACATGAATTTTAAAACAAATAGTACATTTTTAATTAAGCTGTTGGAATGAGTTTTCTGTTTTTAACAGAATTGAGACTTTTTGGGTTTGTTTGAATTTCTAATGGATTTGGTGGCTATGGGTATTCCTGGAGGTAGAATTCAGATGGAAGGGTAGGGGATAAGGGTCACCAGTTGTGTCAGTAGATGGTGGTGATGGAAATTTTGATTTCCATGTTTCAACCCTAGTCTTTGAATGTTGCAGTTTTTAATTTCTCCTCATGCTCTATGTTGCATCGAGTGGGTTAAGGATTTGAGAAGTTGTAAAGGGAGTGTAGTGGTAGCTATGCCAATGTTGCGTCAACGATGGTGGCCGGAGTTGGGATTTCTTGGCGTTGACAGGTTGGGGTTTAGGGTGTAGATGAGTTTCCAGGTTTAGTTCAACTGACCTGAAATTGTTTTTCGGGCTGCTGTGAATTGATGAAGGCCGTAATCGAGTGGGGTGATGGTCGGTGTCATGGTGAAGTGGTTTTGAGTGGTTGGAGTTCGTCAGAGTGCCGGCGCATATGCACCGTGCACCTAATTTTTATGATGAACATTTTTGGGTTGTGCAGTATTTTATCTCGGGTATTCCTCGGGTAAACCATGCAGTGACTCGGAGTAGAAGGTTTGGAAACTCGAAGTGGAAAGAGGGTTTCTCGGGATAGTTCAGTTACAGGTTTAAAACCTGGAAAATGTGCAGTTTTTGAATTTGAATGAAATTCATATTTTAAATGATAAAATTTGATTCAAGTGTAACTTGAATTTGAATTCAAATAAAGTTTTGAATTCAAGTTTTTAGAAATGAAAATTTTAAGATTTAAACAAGATTTAAATTGAGTTTTAAATCAAGTTAAAAACAGTTTCAGGTTTACTTTTAAAACCTGATTTTTGATTCAAAACAGTTTTTGTAAGTTTTTAAATTATGAACAAATTCAAATGTTTTTAAGCAAGATTTAAATTTAGTTTTAAATCAAGTTAAAAACAGTTTTCAGATTTACTTTAGAAACCAGTTTTGAATTCAAAACAGTTTGTAAATTTAAAAAAAAAATGAAAAGATTCAAATGTTTTAAAAGTAAATTTGAAAATGAAATTTGATTTCAAATAAGTTTTTAACTTGAAAGAATTTATTTCCTTTAGTATTTGAATCAAAGTATGAAATGTTAATTTAAATTTGAAAGTTAAAATAATCAATTTATTTTCAAAGCTTGATTTATTTTAATTTAGTTTTTAAACCTTCTTTATATTTAAGTAGTGAATGTTCTTTAACATTCATTTTATTTTAAGGTTTATATTTATGTAAATTGGATTAATGTTTAAATAGTTAAACATTATAAATATTAAATTTTTAAATGGAATTTGAATTTAATTTTAGAAATGTATTGTTTAATACATTTTGAATGTAAATGAGTCATTTGATAAGTAATTAAATTATTTTGGAAATAATTAAGATAATTAAGAATTTACTTAATTATTTGGTTTTAAATAATGGTTTAGATTAATTTAATTAGAGATGGTTTATTGATAATTAATCTAAGATAAATTTTCTTAAGTAAGTAATTATTGGAAATGTTGTTAATTAATAAAATTAATTATCTAAGGATAATTAAGTAATTAATTGATATAACTAATTTTGATAATTAGCTAGATAAATTAATGGAATATAATCAATTGTAATTTGTTAAAATAATTACTTGATAAAAGTAATTAAGGAATTAATTAATTATTGTAATTAATTTTGATATGTGATTTATTTAAGTTAATTAATTTAGTTTAATTTATTTAAGTAAATCATCTAATGATTTTAGGAGTGTAATTACTTAATGTAATTAATGGAGCAGGATTACTTAGAGAAGTAATGAATGATAATTACTAAAATGTAATAAGCAATTTGGATAATTACTTTTGTAATTATCAAGAGATTAATTAATTAAGATAAACAATTATTGGATAATTAATTTGATTAATGAGTAATTAAAGATAGTTAATTACTGAATTGAATATTAATCAAAGTGATTAATAAATAAATTAATTAATTAATGTAATTAATTTTAATTAATTTATTTAAATATTAGAGATCATTAATTAATATTAATGATAAAATAAATGATTGTTTAATTAAGAAATAATTAATTAATTAAGTGATTAATTAATTGTAAATAATTAAGCACAAAATATAATTAATTATAATTAATTAATAAATGAGTAATTAAATGTTAATTACTTATGAATAAGGTTAATTAATTTGTGAGAATTAATTAAAGACTAATTACTTATTGTAATTAGAGGATGATTAATCAAAGTGTTTAATCAAGTTGAATACTTAGTGAATAATCAATTATCTGGGTTAATTAATTAATGAATATTAAGCGGTATTTATAGAAATGAGTAATTAATTTAATTTATTTTAAATTAATTAGGGATGGTTGTAATTAATTTAATTCATTTTAAATTAATTATAATTGATGGTTAATAAATCAATGCTTATGGATGCTATTGATTGAATGGTTGTGATCTCGGTAACGAGATTAGTTGTATCTGTATGATATGGATGATTGGTTTATGTATGATGGTTTGTGCTGGATCATTTGGTTGGGATGATTATCTGTTTGTGATGATACAGATTATCTGTTTATGATGAGAATGTGATTATCTATTGTGATATGTAGTTTATCTATCTGTGTGAAATAGATAATAATGAAATGAGTTAATTGTTTAAAACCCTTAAGTACAACTTGGACATTAAGATGGCGTTTGGTTTCGATGAGACCGGGATCGGTTTTCTAAATTTAGAATTCCGAAAACCACATCGATTCCAATTAAACGTTAGGTCGTTAATCCAAGTGGAGCAAGTGAAGACTCGAGGTGTAAGGGCTATACGTCAGTATAATTCTATGGGTGATTCCGTAATGAGTTGACGGAATAGTACTTATAGATTCGAGATGGTGATTTAGAGTGCAAGGGCTATGGTCGTTGACTCTGAGGATGATTCCAAAATGAGTGCAACGTGATAGTGCCTTCGGTTTCGTTCGAACTCGGAACGAACTTGTATGGATTAAATGCTTTCAGAGCATCGTCAGGTGGACGATGAGCATTCTAAGATTGATATGTCCTATAAAGGTAATCGTAGCCTCAAGCCTCATCAACCGGGAATGGCTAAAACAGGGGAGGTGCAGCAAGGCTTCGTGGGTAGCTCCCACCGGAGAGCAAGATTTATCCCTGTCTAGAGGTCCCTTTATATTCGGTTGTGTGGCAGTTGCCAACGGCCAATCTGCGGGGTGGTCTTGTTCGGAACTGTTCAGTAAGGAATGGTTCGGCTTTGTGTTGCAGGGGAGCGGGCGTACTCCTCGGTACGGTGATCTAGGCCACGTACTGTGACGGGCGGTACCCCAGTAGCCCTGCCATTGATGGAAACCCATTCTTCCTACGAGACCCTACGATTTTGATTGTATTACCCACTTTTGTGGCTAGTAGCTGGAATTTAATCGTGTAACAATTTCGGCTATTTCTTATTTATTTGAAAACCCTAGACACTATTATAATATCACTGGATTTCCTATCAAATGTTTTGGTTAGCGTAAGGTAAAAACTTTTCCATGTTTATGTGTGGGAAGTCTTACGTGATACCTTTTGTTTTCAAAGGATTTTTCTAAAGTTAAGCAACTTTTATCCCCGTTTACTCACACCAGACCCATGTCTGACCCGAGTGTTTATTTTCTATTTTATTAAACTCTTAGGTACTCATATTACGTATGAGTAGTCAAGTGATTCAGGATTGCTTTGACGAGTCTCTGGAGGAGATAATGGAGCAAGAGGCTTTAGCGTGTAGATATATTTAGTGGTTCCGCTGTGTTTGAGTTGTATCTGTTTTCTCTGATATACTTGAATTGTAGTTGCTAGACAGATGTTTATAACTGTCTAGTTTGTGTTGTATTAGCTGTATAACTCTGATGTATATGATACTATGTAAAGTTTTATGTGATATAATATAGTTTATTCGTTCCGCTGTGAGATTCTGATGTTGATTGTTCTTTCTTTCCTTTCTTTTCTCTTTTCTATCCCTTTCTTTCTTATTAGCGATGCAACTTCCTGGAGTTTGGAAGTTGGGTCGTTGCATTGTGGTATCGGAGCTCTAGGTTGAGCTAATACCTAGACTCTGGAGTGGTGTCTTTTTTGAGAGAGCGTATTTGTAATTTTGAATATATATATATATATATATATATATATATATTATTTATTTCTACCTATTAGATTGGGTTACCAGTTCGGGTTTTCCAAGATAAGTTCTAAAGGTAGATGGGGTAGTGGTGTGTGTAACACAACTACCAATGGTTGGGATCCGAATGTTTGAAGTTGGAAGTGGATCTGCTAGGGCAGTATTAGGCATCTTGAGTAGTTTTGCAGTTTAGTGAGAATGATTTCACCAATCTCTGAAGGAAATCTTTCTATGATTCGGAGTTTATCTTTGGATTGTAAGCTAGATTGCACTCATGTGAGTGGTTTTTCTTGAGTTTGGATCAGTTAGGAGTACTGAAGCCAGCAATGGAATCTTGGCAACCATAGGAAGGAGTTCTGTCTGTATCTGAGTTTGAGACTCAGTTAGGCAGAGTGTTTTGAGCTTGGTTTGGGAGCGAGTTTCCTGAGGGTTATCTGTCTACTGGAAGGCTCTATTGTGAAGAGGCTGGTGTAGCTTTGGGATTCGATGAGCTTTTGGATTAGGAAGTCTTTGGCAGCAGTAGCAGCAGTGAGTGCCCTGTTTCTTCGATGATTCGGAAATCTCTGGTGACTCTTTTGTCAGTGGGCCAGGCAGATGGTGGAGTTTGTCCATTTCTTCTGGAAGCCCATCTGAGTGTGATGTTTGTGGTTGGAGGTAGACCACTAGTTCTTCTTTGGATTAGAAGGTTTTAGCTGTTCTGATTTTGTAGTGAGAACGATTTCTTGGAATCTGAATTGAGTGGAATCGCAAAAGTGACTTGCGATGGTTCGAAAGTTCTCTGAGTAATCTTTGTTTGGATTGAAGCATCTCTAGTGGATGTTTGAGATATCGAAGTGGTATTTTCTGGATATCTTCGAAGAGGTCAAGATTTGCATCCGTATCAAGAGTTTGAGTTCTGTTTCGACTTGGTTCTTGGAGATTTACCAGTGGTTCAGCGTAGTAGGAAGGCTCTTTGAGAAAGAGATCTGTTTAAGCTGACGGGTTAATCGGATCAATTTTCTGGTTGAATTTTTGCTGTGGTGTTGTGACCGAGTCGGATAGGTCACTGAGGTTTTATGGAATTTGATGAACAATATTCCGGGATAAGTTGATCAAGTTTATACTAGTGTTCATCAACAGCATTCTTAAATCAGAGTTGCGCAGTGGAAGCATGGTGGCAGCTATTCCCCATAGAAGCAACACCCAATTCTTTGAGAATTTGAGTTTTGTCTTGGATCAGAGGATTTCTATAGGAAATTCGTTTTAATCTGGAGGCTTGATTGTTTTGTGCACCTGTTCTGTTTCAGAATAGGAGTAGTAGGTTTGAAGTCTTCTGATATTTGCATAGTAGAGTTTGTGTGGTAGATTTAATTGACCTAGAAGTTGGAAGCAGCCCAGGATCGACAGGAGAGATTTGTGGATATGAGTATTGGATCTTTCTGTCTTCTCTAAAGGATTAAGTGTTCGATCTGTAGGATTGAATTGCCAGTTTAGATGACTGGAATTTGTTATGTAATTCACGTATCTCTGAGGGAGTACGTGTATGATCTACCATTGGTTTTAGAATCAGTAATTCAGAGATTTGGAAGTTGATCAGGACTTGACTGAGGTCCAATATCCTGTTTAGATCTATAGATCTAGATATGTAGGAGCTCTAGATCTGAGTGGTGTAGTTAGTTTAGATTCTGTAGGGCGAGTGTCCCGGTGTTTGTACCTGGGAAACTCTAGGGAATTCTATCCAGAATTTTGTCTGGATAGTTGGAATTGTTGTTTGAATTGATTGCTATGATTGCTAGTATTTGGTTGATAGCATATGTTTGCTCTTTTAAATTTTAAAACCTGTATGGGATTATTAAATTACCTCTGCTTTTAAATTTCGGGGACGAAATTCTTTTAAGGGGGGAGGAATGTGATGTCCCGGAAATTTAGGCTATAATTATTTAATAATTTCATTAATAATTAGTTTAAAATGTGAAATATTGATTTAATAATCTAATTCAAACAAGAATTTTCTTTTGAAGATTAAGAATCATTTAATTTGTCAAATGATTTCTTTTCAAAATTTTAATAATGATAGTTTAATTTGAAAATCCTTTTGTTTTCAAATGTTAAAAATATTTAAATGATAAAATTCATCTTTCTAAATTGATTTAAATTAGTATTGAAAACTTTTCAAAAAGTTTGTTTTAAAAATCTATCTTATATTTTCAAAGAAATGTAAGTAAGTATTTGTTTTTTTTATAAAAATAAATATAGTTTAAATTTTGTTTTATAATAAAAGTTTATTTTGTTTATTTTAAAGAAAATTGTTTTCTTTGAAATAAATTTAATTCATTCATGTTAAATTATAACATTTGATTTAAAACTCTTGAATAAAATGAATTCAATATTATTTTTCTTTTTGAAACTTTTCTCTTTTGCAAATTTGTTTTAAATATTATTTTTGAAAAAAATCAAGCAAACATTTAAAATGTATAAATGTTATAAAGAAGTTTATAAGTAGACATGTAATCATTTTCAAGGCTAATGTTAATAAACATTTAAAACATGCTAAAACAAACTAGAAATGGTTTTAGATAAAATTTAAATACATTTATAAATTTAGAATTTTCTTTTTAAAAATGAACATGTGTTAGACTCTTAAAACATAAAATGGACACTTGTAATCACATAACAAATTAAACATAACAAGTGTCAAGCTAATTTATTCTTGAAATTTATTCTTTTAAATAAGAAATATAACAAATGCTTTTTCTTTGTTCAAACCTTATTCTCATTTGAATCTGAAGAATCAGATTTGAGCAAAAACCCAAAAAAATGCATGTTAAAATCTGCAAAATCAATTTCTACAAAACAAACTACATATCTGCAAATTCAATCAAGATCTGCAGAGCCAATCTACAATCTAAAATCTGCAAATTACAACTTCAAATCTACAAAACCAATCTTCAATCAAAATCTGCAACATTAAAACCCAAATCTGCATGCAATATTTCAACATCAAGCTGGAGTTCAACCTCAATTTGAATCTAAGCAAAGAAGAATAGGGTCTGCATGCATTTAAGACCAGAATCAACAATCAAAATTAGAAAAAACAAATTCAACTAGCAAATTGCAGTTCCAGGAAACATATTTGCAACAGAATTTGTTCTCTGCATCTTCATTTAAATTGTGAGTAAGCTTCTATTATTTAAAAACAGTTTTCTTTAAGAATCAAAGCCAAACTTAATTGGCAGAACTTAAGTTTTTATTTTCACAGAAATCAAAACTTGTAGGCAAATTTTTTTCTGTTTTTCTGTTTAAAAATAAAATGAAACGAGTAACCTCACATGCACAAAAGCTTGAGATATCTGAGCATATGAATTGAAAGAAATAAGTATGTGTGATGATTTAATATTAATGACTGTCCTGTGTGTATATATATGAATATACATATATGTGTTGATTTCTTGTAGCTGCAGATTTAATTTGCTTATAAACTAAGATCTTCTTAAATAGAAAATTTCTTATCACTTGAATAGTTTCTGTTAGAAATTTTTGAGTAAGCAAAAATATGTTGTTTGGAATAGATTGAGATTTATAAAATATAATTTGGATTAAATCAAAATCTGCTGCCTCTGTAACTATAAGAACAAATCACAATTGAAATAAAAACAAATACCAAACAGCTTAAATCAATAAAACAGTTTTGTCACCTAAATTTAAGTTTAAAAAAAACATGAATTTTAAAACAAATAGTACATTTTAAAATAAGCTGTTGGAGTGAGTTTTCTGTTTTTAACAGAATTGAGACTTTTTGGGTTTGTTTGAATTTCTAATGGATTTGGTGGCTATGGGTATTCCTTGAGGTAGAATTCAGATGGAAGGGTAGGAGATAAGGGTCAGCAGTTGTGTCAGTAGGTGGTGGTGATGGAAATTTTGATTTCCAGGTTTCCACCCTAGTCTTTGAATGTTGCAGTTTTTAATTTCTCCTCATGCTCTATGTTGCATCGAGTGGGTTAAGGATTTGATAAGTTGTAGAGGGAGTGTAGAGGTAGCTATGGCCAATGTCGCGTCAACGATGGTGGCCGGAGGTGGGATTTCTCGGCGTTGACAGGTTGGGGTTTAGGGTGTAGATGAGTTTCCAGGTTTAGTTCAACTGACCTGAAATTGTTTTTCGAGCTGCTGTGAATTGATGAAGGCCGTAATCAAGTGGGGTAATGGTCGGTGTCATGGTGAAGTGGTTTTGAGTGGTTGGAGTTGGTCAGAGTGCCGGTGCATATGCACCGTGCACCTAATTTTTCTGATAAACATTTTTAGGTTGTGCAGTATTTTATCTCGGTTATCCCTCGGGTAAACCATGCAGTGACTCGGAGTAGAAGGTTTGGAAACTCGAAGTGGAAAGAGGGTTTCTCGGGATAGTTCAGTTACAGGTTTAAAACCTGGAAAATGTGCAGTTTTTGAATTTGAATGAAATTCATATTTTAAATGATATAATTTGATTCAAGTGTAACTTGAATTTGAATTCAAATAATGTTTTGAATTCATGTTTTTAGAAATGAAAATTTTAAGATTTAAACAAGATTTAAATTGAGTTTTAAATCGAGTTAAAAACAATTTCAAGTTTACTTTTAAAACCTGATTTTTGATTCAAAACAGTTTTTGTAAGTTTTTAAATTATGAACAAATTCAAATGTTTTTAAGCAAGATTTAAATTTAGTTTTAAATCAAGTTAAAAACAGTTTTCAGGTTTACTTTAGAAACCAGTTTTGAATTCAAAACAGTTTGTAAATTTAAAAAAAATGAAAAGATTCAAATGTTTTAAAAGTAAATTTGAAAATGAAATTTGATTTCAAATAAGTTTTTAACTTGAAAGAATTTATTTCCTTTAGTATTTGAATCAAAGATATGAAATGTTAATTTTAATTTGGAAGTTAAAATAATCAATTTATTTTCAAAGCTTGATTTATTTTAATTTAGTTTTTAAACCTTCTTTATATTTAAGTAGTGAATGTTCTTTAACATTCATTTTATTTTAAGGTTTATATTTATGTAAATTGGATTAATGTTTAAATATTTAAACATTATAAATATTAAATTTTTAAACTGAATTTGAATTTAATTTTAGAAATGTATTGTTTAATACATGTTGAATGTAAATGAGTCATTTGATAAGTAATTAAATTATTTTGGAAATAATTAAGATAATTAAGAATTTACTTAATCATTTGGTTTTAAATAATGGTTTAGATTAATTTAATTAGAGATGATGTATTGATAATTAATCTAAGATAAATTTTCTTAAGTAAGTAATTATTGAAAATATTGTTAATTAATAAAAATAATTATCTAGGGATAATTAAGTAATTAATTGATATAACTAATTTTGATAATTAGCTAGATAAATTAAAGGAATATAATCAATTGTAATTTTTTAAATATAATTACATTGATAGAAGTAATTAAGGAATTAATTACTTATTGTAATTAATTTTGATATGTGATTTATTTAAGTTAATTAATTTAGTTTAATTTATTTAAGTAAATCATCTAATGATTTTAGGAGTGTAATTACTTAATGTAATTAATGGAGCAGGATTACTTAGAGAAGTAATGAATGATAATTACTAAAATGTAATAAGCAATTTGGATAATTACTTTTGTAATTAATCAAGAGATTAATTAATTAAGATAAACAATTATTGGATAATTAATTTGATTAATGAGTAACTAAAGATAGTTAATTACTGAATTGAATATTAATCAAAGTGATTAATAAATAAATAAATTAATTAATGTAATTAATTTTAATTAATTTATTTAAATATTAGAGATCATTAATTAATATTAATAATAAAATAAATGATTGTTTAATTAAGAAATAATTAATTAATTAAGTGATTAATTAATTGTAAATAATTAAGCACAAAATATAATTAATTATAATTAATTAATAAATGAGTAATTAAATGTTAATTACTTATGAATAAGGTTAATTAATTTGTGAGAATTAATTAAAGACTAATTACTTATTGTAATTAGAGGATGATTAATCAAAGTGTTTAATCAAGTTGAATACTTAGTGAATAATCAATTATCTGGGTTAATTAATTAATGAATATTAAGCAGTATTTATAGAAATGAGTAATTAATTTAATTTATTTTAAATTAATTAGGGATGGTTGTAATTAATTTAATTCATTTTAAATTAATTATAATTGATGGTTAATAAATCATTGCTTATGGATGCTATTGATTGAATGGTTGTGATCTCAGTAACGAGATTAGTTGTATCTGTATGATATGGATGATTGGTTTATGTATGATGGTTTGTGCTGGATCATTTGGTTGGGATGATTATCTGTTTGTGATGATATAGATTATCTGTTTATGATGAGAATGTGATTATCTATTGTGATATGTAGTTTATCTATCTGTGTGAAATAGATAATAATGAAATGAGTTAATTGTTTAAAACCCTTAAGTACAACTTGGACATTAAGATGGCGTTTGGTTTCGATGAGACCGGGATCGGTTTTCTAAATTTAGAATTCCGAAAACCACATCGATTCCAATTAAACGTTAGGTCGTTAATCCAAGTGGAGCAAGTGAAGACTCGAGGTGTAAGGGCTATACGTCAGTATAATTCTATGGGTGATTCCGTAATGAGTTGACTGAATAGTACTTATAGATTCGAGATGGTGATTTAGAGTGCAAGGGCTATGGTCGTTGACTCTGAGGATGATTCCAAAATGAGTGCAACGTGATAGTGCCTTCGGTTTCGTTCGAACCCGGAACGAACTTGTATGGATTAAATGATTTCAGAACATCGTCAGGTGGACGATGAGCATTCTAAGATTGATATGTCCTATAAAGGTAATCGTAGCCTCAAGCCTTATCAACCGGGAATGGCTAAAACAGGGAAGGTGCAGCAAGGCTTCGTGGGTAGCTCCCACTGGAGAGCAAGATTTATCCCTGTCTAGAGGTCCCTTTATATTCGGTTGTGTGGCAGTTGCCAACGGCCAATCTGCGGGGTGGTCTTGTTCGGAACTGTTCAGTAAGGAATGGTTCCGGCTTTGTGTTGCAGGGGAGCGGGCGTACTCCTCGGTACGGTGATCTAGGCCACGTACTGTGACGGGCGGTACCCCAGTAGCCCTGCCATTGATGGAAACCCATTCTTCCTACGAGACCCTACGATTTTGATTGTATTACCCACTTTTGTGGCTAGTAGCTAGAATTTAATCGTGTAACAATTTCGGCTATTTCTTATTTATTTGAAAACCCTAGACACTATTATAATATCACTGGATTTCCTATCAAATGTTTTGGTTAGCGTAAGGTAAAAACTTTTCCATGTTTATGTGTGGGAAGTCTTACGTGATACCTTTTGTTTTCAAAGGATTTTTCTAAAGTTAAGCAACTTTTATCCCCGTTTACTCACACCGGACCCATGTCTGACCCGAGTGTTTATTTTCTGGTTTATTAAACTCTTGGGTACTCATATTACGTATGAGTAGTCAAGTGATTCAGGATTGCTTTGACGAGTCTCTGGAGGAGATAATGGAGCAAGAGGCTTCAGCGTGTAGATATATTTAGTGGTTCCGCTGTGTTTGAGTTGTATCTGTTTTCTCTGATATACTTGAATTGTAGTTGCTAGACAGATGTTTATAACTGTCTAGTTTGTGTTGTATTAGCTGTATAACTCTGATGTATATGATACCATGTAAAGTTTTATGTGATATAATATAGTTTATTCGTTCCGCTGTGAGATTCTGATGTTGATTGTTCTTTCTTTCCTTTCTTTTCTCTTTTCTATCCTTTATTTCTTATTAGCGATGCAACTTCCTGGAGTTTGGAAGTTGGGTCGTTGCATTGTGGTATCGAAGCTCTAGGTTGAGCGAATACCTAGACTCTGGAGTGGTGTCTTTCTTGAGAGAGCGTATTTGTAATTTTGAATATATATATATATATATATTATTTATTTCTACCTATTAGATTGGGTTACCAGTTCGGGTTTTCCAAGATAAGTTCTAAAGGTAGATGGGGTAGTGGTGTGTGTAACACAACTACCAATGGTTGGAATCCGAATGTTTGAAGTTGGAAGTGGATCTGCTAGGGCAGTATTAGGCATCTTGAGTAGTTTTGCAATTTAGTGAGAATGATTTCACCAATCTCTGAAGGAAATCTTTCTATGATTCGGAGTTTATCTTTGGATTGTAAGCTGGATTGCACTCATGTGAGTGGTTTTTCTTGAGTTTGGATCAGTTAGGAGTACTGAAGCCAGCAATGGAATCTTGGCAACCATAGGAAGGAGTTCTGTCTGTATCTGAGTTTGAGACTCAGTTAGGCAGAGTGTTTTGAGCTTGGTTTGGGAGCGAGTTTCCTGAGGGTTATCTGTCTACTGGAAGGCTCTATTGTGAAGAGGCTGGTGTAGCTTTGGGATTCGATGAGCTTTTGGATTAGGAAGTCTTTGGCAGCAGTAGCAGCAGTGAGTGCCCTGTTTCTTCGATGATTCGGAAATCTCTGGTGACTCTTTTGTCAGTGGGCCAAGCAGATGGTGGAGTTTGTCCATTTCTTCTGGAAGCCCATCTGAGTGTGATGTTTGTGGTTGGAGGTAGACCACTAGTTCTTCTTTGGATTAGAAGGTTTTAGCTGTTCTGATTTTGTAGTGAGAACGATTTCTTGGAATCTGAATTGAGTGGAATCGCAAAAGTGACTTGCGATGGTTCGAAAGTTCTCTGAGTAATCTTTGTTTGGATTGAAGCATCTCTAGTGGATGTTTGAGATATCGAAGTGGTATTTTCTGGATATCTTCGAAGAGGTCAAGATTTGCATCCGTATCAAGAGTTTGAGTTCTGTTTCGACTTGGTTCTTGGAGATTTACCAGTGGTTCAGCGTAGTAGGAAGGCTCTTTGAGAAAGAGATCTGTTTAAGCTGACGGGTTAATCGGATCAATTTTCTGGTTGAATTTTTGCTGTGGTGTTGTGACCGAGTCGGATAGGTCACTGAGGTTTTATGGAATTTGATGAACAATATTCCGGGATAAGTTGATCAAGTTTATACTAGTGTTCATCAACAGCATTCTTAAATCAGAGTTGCGCAGTGGAAGCATGGTGGCAGCTATTCCCCATAGAAGCAACACCCAATTCTTTGAGAATTTGAGTTTTGTCTTGGATCAGAGGATTTCTATAGGAAATTCGTTTTAATCTGGAGGCTTGATTGTTTTGTGCACCTGTTCTGTTTCAGAATAGGAGTAGTAGGTTTGAAGTCTTCTGATATTTGCATAGTAGAGTTTGTGTGGTAGATTTAATTGACCTAGAAGTTGGAAGCAGCCCAGGATCGACAGGAGAGATTTGTGGATATGAGTATTGGATCTTTCTGTCTTCTCTAAAGGATTAAGTGTTCGATCTGTAGGATTGAATTGCCAGTTTAGATGACTGGAATTTGTTATGTAATTCACGTATCTCTGAGGGAGTACGTGTATGATCTACCATTGGTTTTAGAATCAGTAATTCAGAGATTTGGAAGTTGATCAGGACTTGACTGAGGTCCAATATCCTGTTTAGATCTATAGATCTAGATATGTAGGAGCTCTAGATCTGAGTGGTGTAGTTAGTTTAGATTCTGTAGGGCGAGTGTCCCGGTGTTTGTACCTGGGAAACTCTAGGGAATTCTATCCAGAATTTTGTCTGGATAGTTGGAATTGTTGTTTGAATTGATTGCTATGATTGCTAGTATTTGGTTGATAGCATATGTTTGCTCTTTTAAATTTTAAAACCTGTATGGGATTATTAAATTACCTCTGCTTTTAAATTTCGGGGACGAAATTCTTTTAAGGGGGGAGGAATGTGATGTCCCGGAAATTTAGGCTATAATTATTTAATAATTTCATTAATAATTAGTTTAAAATGTGAAATATTGATTTAATAATCTAATTCAAACAAGAATTTTCTTTTGAAGATTAAGAATCATTTAATTTGTCAAATGATTTCTTTTCAAAATTTTAATAATGATAGTTTAATTTGAAAATCCTTTTGTTTTCAAATGTTAAAAATATTTAAATGATAAAATTCATCTTTCTAAATTGATTTAAATTAGTATTGAAAACTTTTCAAAAAGTTTGTTTTAAAAATCTATCTTATATTTTCAAAGAAATGTAAGTAAGTATTTGTTTTTTTTATAAAAATAAATATAGTTTAAATTTTGTTTTATAATAAAAGTTTATTTTGTTTATTTTAAAGAAAATTGTTTTCTTTGAAATAAATTTAATTCATTCATGTTAAATTATAACATTTGATTTAAAACTCTTGAATAAAATGAATTCAATATTATTTTTCTTTTTGAAACTTTTCTCTTTTGCAAATTTGTTTTAAATATTATTTTTTTAAAAAAATCAAGCAAACATTTAAAATGTATAAATGTTATAAAGAAGTTTATAAGTAGACATGTAATCATTTTCAAGGCTAATGTTAATAAACATTTAAAACATGCTAAAACAAACTAGAAATGGTTTTAGATAAAATTTAAATACATTTATAAATTTAGAATTTTCTTTTTAAAAATGAACATGTGTTAGACTCTTAAAACATAAAATGGACACTTGTAATCACATAACAAATTAAACATAACAAGTGTCAAGCTAATTTATTCTTGAAATTTATTCTTTTAAATAAGAAATATAACAAATGCTTTTTCTTTGTTCAAACCTTATTCTCATTTGAATCTGAAGAATCAGATTTGAGCAAAAACCCAAAACAATGCATGTTAAAATCTGCAAAATCAATTTCTACAAAACAAACTACATATCTGCAAATTCAATCAAGATCTGCAGAGCCAATCTACAATCTAAAATCTGCAAATTACAACTTCAAATCTGCAAAACCAATCTTCAATCAAAATCTGCAACATTAAAACCCAAATCTGCATGCAATATTTCAACATCAAGCTGGAGTTCAACCTCAATTTGAATCTAAGCAAAGAAGAATAGGGTCTGCATGCATTTAAGACCAGAATCAACAATCAAAATTAGAAAAAACAAATTCAACTAGCAAATTGCAGTTCCAGGAAACATATTTGCAACAGAATTTGTTCTCTGCATCTTCATTTAAATTGTGAGTAAGCTTCTATTATTTAAAAACAGTTTTCTTTAAGAATCAAAGCCAAACTTAATTGGCAGAACTTAAGTTTTTATTTTCACAGAAATCAAAACTTGTAGGCAAATTTTTTTCTGTTTTTCTGTTTAAAAATAAAATGAAACGAGTAACCTCACATGCACAAAAGCTTGAGATATCTGAGCATATGAATTGAAAGAAATAAGTATGTGTGATGATTTAATATTAATGACTGTCCTGTGTGTATATATATGAATATACATATATGTGTTGATTTCTTGTAGCTGCAGATTTAATTTGCTTATAAACTAAGATCTTCTTAAATAGAAAATTTCTTATCACTTGAATAGTTTCTGTTAGAAATTTTTGAGTAAGCAAAAATATGTTTGTTTGGAATAGATTGAGATTTATAAAATATAATTTGGATTAAATCAAAATCTGCTGCCTCTGTAACTATAAGAACAAATCACAATTGAAATAAAAACAAATACCAAACAGCTTAAATCAATAAAACAGTTTTGTCACCTAAATTTAAGTTTAAAAAAAACATGAATTTTAAAACAAATAGTACATTTTAAAATAAGCTGTTAGAGTGAGTTTTCCGTTTTTAACAGAATTGAGACTTTTTGGGTTTGTTTGAATTTCTAATGGATTTGGTGGCTATGGGTATTCCTTGAGGTAGAATTCAGATGGAAGGGTAGGAGATAAGGGTCAGCAGTTGTGTCAGTAGGTGGTGGTGATGGAAATTTTGATTTCCAGGTTTCCACCCTAGTCTTTGAATGTTGCAGTTTTTAATTTCTCCTCATGCTCTATGTTGCATCGAGTGGGTTAAGGATTTGAGAAGTTGTAGAGGGAGTGTAGAGGTAGCTATGGCCAATGTCGCGTCAACGATGGTGGCCGGAGTTGGGATTTCTCGGCGTTGACAGGTTGGGGTTTAGGGTGTAGATGAGTTTCCAGGTTTAGTTCAACTGACCTGAAATTGTTTTTCGAGCTGCTGTGAATTGATGAAGGCCGTAATCAAGTGGGGTAATGGTCGGTGTCATGGTGAAGTGGTTTTGAGTGGTTGGAGTTGGTCAGAGTGCCGGTGCATATGCACCGTGCACCTAATTTTTCTGATGAACATTTTTAGGTTGTGCAGTATTTTATCTCGGTTATCCCTCGGGTAAACCATGCAGTGACTCGGAGTAGAAGGTTTGGAAACTCAAAGTGGAAAGAGGGTTTCTCGGGATAGTTCAGTTACAGGTTTAAAACCTGGAAAATGTGCAGTTTTTGAATTTGAATGAAATTCATATTTTAAATGATATAATTTGATTCAAGTGTAACTTGAATTTGAATTCAAATAATGTTTTGAATTCATGTTTTTAGAAATGATAATTTTAAGATTTAAACAAGATTTAAATTGAGTTTTAAATCAAGTTAAAAACAATTTCAGGTTTACTTTTAAAACCTGATTTTTGATTCAAAACAGTTTTTGTAAGTTTTTAAATTATGAACAAATTCAAATGTTTTTAAGCAAGATTTAAATTTAGTTTTAAATCAAGTTAAAAACAGTTTTCAGGTTTACTTTAGAAACCAGTTTTGAATTCAAAACAATTTGTAAATTTAATAAAAATGAAAAGATTCAAATGTTTTAAAAGTAAATTTGAAAATGAAATTTGATTTCAAATAAGTTTTTAACTTGAAAGAATTTATTTCCTTTAGTATTTGAATCAAAGATATGAAATGTTAATTTTAATTTGGAAGTTAAAATAATCAATTTATTTTCAAAGCTTGATTTATTTTAATTTAGTTTTTAAACCTTCTTTATATTTAAGTAGTGAATGTTCTTTAACATTCATTTTATTTTAAGGTTTATATTTATGTAAATTGGATTAATGTTTAAATATTTAAACATTATAAATATTAAAATTTTAAATTGAATTTGAATTTAATTTTAGAAATGTATTGTTTAATACATGTTGAATGTAAATGAGTCATTTGATAAGTAATTAAATTATTTTGGAAATAATTAAGATAATTAAGAATTTACTTAATCATTTGGTTTTAAATAATGGTTTAGATTAATTTAATTAGAGATGATTTATTGATAATTAATCTAAGATAAATTTTCTTAAGTAAGTAATTATTGGAAATGTTGTTAATTAATAAAAATAATTATCTAGGGATAATTAAGTAATTAATTGATATAACTAATTTTGATAATTAGCTAGATAAATTAATGGAATATAATCAATTGTAATTTTTTAAATATAATTACATTGATAGAAGTAATTAAGGAATTAATTACTTATTGTAATTAATTTTGATATGTGATTTATTTAAGTTAATTAATTTAGTTTAATTTATTTAAGTAAATCATCTAATGATTTTAGGAGTGTAATTACTTAATGTAATTAATGGAGCAGGATTACTTAGAGAAGTAATGAATGATAATTACTAAAGTGTAATAAGTAATTTGGATAATTACTTTTGTAATTAATCAAGAGATTAATTAATTAAGATAAACAATTATTGGATAATTAATTTGATTAATGAGTAATTTAAGATAGTTAATTACTGAATTGAATATTAATCAAAGTGATTAATAAATAAATTAATTAATAAATGTAATTAATTTTAATTAATTTATTTATTTAAATATTAGAGATCATTAATTAATATTAATGATAAAATAAATGATTGTTTAATTAAGAAATAATTAATTAATTAAGTGATTAATTAATTGTAAATAATTAAGGACAAAATATAATTAATTAATAAATGAGTAATTAAATGTTAATTACTTATGAATAAGGTTAATTAATCTGTGAGAATTAATTAAAGACTAATTACTTATTGTAATTAGAGGAAGATTAATCAAAGTGTTTAATCAAGTTGAATACTTAGTGAATAATCAATTATCTGGGTTAATTAATTAATGAATATTAAGCAGGATTTATAGAAATGAGTAATTAATTTAATTTATTTTAAATTAATTTAATTTATTTTAAATTAATTTAATTTATTTTAAATTAATTTAATTTATTTTAAATTAATTAGGGATGGTTGTAATTAATTTAATTCATTTTAAATTAATTATAATTGATGGTTAAAAAATAATTGCTTATGGATGCTATTGATTGAATGGTTGTGATCTCGGTAACGAGATTAGTTGTATCTGTATGATATGGATGATTGGTTTATGTATGATGGTTTGTGCTGGATCATTTGGTTGGGATGATTATCTGTTTGTGATGATACAGATTATCTGTTTATGATGAGAATGTGATTATCTATTGTGATATGTAGTTTATCTATCTGTGTGAAATAGATAATAATGAAATGAGTTAATTGTTTAAAACCCTTAAGTACAACTTGGACATTAAGATGGCGTTTGGTTTCGATGAGACCGGGATCGGTTTTCTAAATTTAGAATTCCGAAAACCACATCGATTCCAATTAAACGTTAGGTCGTTAATCCAAGTGGAGCAAGTGAAGACTCGAGGTGTAAGGGCTATACGTCAGTATAATTCTATGGGTGATTCCGTAATGAGTTGACTGAATAGTACTTATAGATTCGAGATGGTGATTTAGAGTGCAAGGGCTATGGTCGTTGACTCTGAGGATGATTCCAAAATGAGTGCAACGTGATAGTGCCTTCGGTTTCGTTCGAACCCGGAACGAACTTGTATGGATTAAATGATTTCAGAACATCGTCAGGTGGACGATGAGCATTCTAAGATTGATATGTCCTATAAAGGTAATCGTAGCCTCAAGCCTTATCAACCGGGAATGGCTAAAACAGGGAAGGTGCAGCAAGGCTTCGTGGGTAGCTCCCACTGGAGAGCAAGATTTATCCCTGTCTAGAGGTCCCTTTATATTCGGTTGTGTGGCAGTTGCCAACGGCCAATCTGCGGGGTGGTCTTGTTCGGAACTGTTCAGTAAGGAATGGTTCCGGCTTTGTGTTGCAGGGGAGCGGGCGTACTCCTCGGTACGGTGATCTAGGCCACGTACTGTGACGGGCGGTACCCCAGTAGCCCTGCCATTGATGGAAACCCATTCTTCCTACGAGACCCTACGATTTTGATTGTATTACCCACTTTTGTGGCTAGTAGCTAGAATTTAATCGTGTAACAATTTCGGCTATTTCTTATTTATTTGAAAACCCTAGACACTATTATAATATCACTGGATTTCCTATCAAATGTTTTGGTTAGCGTAAGGTAAAAACTTTTCCATGTTTATGTGTGGGAAGTCTTACGTGATACCTTTTGTTTTCAAAGGATTTTTCTAAAGTTAAGCAACTTTTATCCCCGTTTACTCACACCAGACCCATGTCTGACCCGAGTGTTTATTTTCTGTTTTATTAAACTCTTGGGTACTCATATTACGTATGAGTAGTCAAGTGATTCAGGATTGCTTTGACGAGTCTCTGGAGGAGATAATGGAGCAAGAGGCTTCAGCGTGTAGATATATTTAGTGGTTCCGCTGTGTTTGAGTTGTATCTGTTTTCTCTTATATAATTGAATTGTTGTTGCTAGACAGATGTTTATAACTGTCTAGTTTGTGTTGTATTAGCTGTATAACTCTGATGTATATGATACTATGTAAAGTTTTATGTGATATAATATAGTTTATTCGTTCCACTGTGAGATTCTGATGTTGTCTGTTCTTTCTTTCCTTTCTTTTCTCTTTTCTATCCCTTTCTTTCTTCTTAGCGATGCGACTTCCTGGAGTTTGGAAGTTGGGTCGTTACATTTGTCGAGACCTTGCATATTGGACTTGAGAGGATCTTGGGAGGATTATTTCCCTTTAGTGGACTTCACATACAACAATAACATTTAATTGAGTATTGGCATGGCACCATTTATAGCCTTGTATGGAAGGTCGTGGAAGTCTATATCATGTTGGTGGGAGGAGGCCAATCGATTAATACTTGGGCTAGATATGATTAGAGAGACTTTGAAAAAGATTGATTTGTTCTAGAAGAGAATGAAAGCGTCTTAAGATCGACAAAAGAGTTTTTCCAATAAAAGTTGCACCAATCTGGAGTTTACGGTAGGAGATTTAGTTTCTGTAAAGGTTTCTCCATTAAGAAACATGGTTTGATTTGGTAGATCGAAAACATTGATGCCGATATTTGTTAGATCTTTCCTTGTTATTGAGAGAATCGATAAGCTTGCATATCAAGTCACACTTCCTAAGATGATGGCTAAGGTACATAATGTCTTTCATGTGTCACATTTGCGCACATGCAAGCATGGTTCTAATATCATCACTGAGCCGAGTCAACTAGAAGACGCAAGTGTTAAACTATAGGAAACTAGACCAAGGGAGCCTATCCACATTTTCGGGAATAGTACGAAGAGGCTTAAAAGGAAGGTGCTCAAGCTTGTATGGGTTCAATGGAGTGTTTATCTTGGGAATACCACTTAGGAACCATAAGATGAAGTTTGAACTTCCTACCACGAGCAATTTAATGGTATGATTCGCTCTACTTAATTTTTAGAACGTGTCTTCTTTTAGCGCGGTTATGGGATTGGGTAGGACTTGTTTGATTTTTTTCTTTTATATGGTTGTTGTATGCTTTCTATGTTATGTTGAATGTTACATTGTTTTGCGTTTGAGAATTCAGAGATGAAATCCTTTTAAGGAAGGGGAAAACGAAATGATTTTTTAAGAA
Source organism: Allium cepa (assembly GCA_030765085.1). NCBI lineage: Eukaryota > Viridiplantae > Streptophyta > Magnoliopsida > Asparagales > Amaryllidaceae > Allium > Allium cepa. The sequence goes on along the minus strand of CM060939.1, from coordinate 454,027,976 downwards.
GTATTATGAATGTGATTGAAATCGTTTTAATGATTTAAAATAGGTCAACTCGAGTTAAGAGTAATTTTGGACATAAAATTTGAAATTTAAAGAGGATTGAATCAGGATCAGAAACTAGTTTCATTATGTTTTGAATGTCGTTTAAATTTTGAAAAAATATAAGGCTCAATAGAATTAGAGAACAAAAGAAATTGAGATGCAAGCATTTATATTTGGAAACATATAAGGCTCAACAGAATTGGAGAACAAAAGAAATTGAGTCGCGAGGGGTAAACTGTAAATAGGTTGGAACCTATATGAGGCAATTCGGAAAATTTACGCCTTACTTTTCTCATTTTTCACTTTGCCTCCTTCCTATTTTTCATCTTCTCTAAGCCCTAGGTCCTTTTTGTCTACCATAAATCCATAATTCCATCACCAAAAATCATCCATACGCACTCTAAATTCAAATTAGATCTTCCTCTGTAATACCCATAAATCAGAGTTCCCCTAAATTAAAGCATTTATCTTGGAATTTTTAAATAGTGAATTGGAGGAGTGTTTTCTAAGTTTAGGGATTTTCTTCTAGCATTGGTGAGTGGGAAAGATTCTCCACTCTATATTATTTCTTTTGCTACTTCTATGCTTGTTTAATTACTTTTTTGGGTTAGGGCTTATCCATGAGTGCTTTCTCTCTTAATTGAATGATAGGTGGTTGATTGTTTGAAGAAATGTGCAAGTTAGATTGAATGAAACATTGAATTAGATCAATGAACTTAGTTGAGAATTGAGTAAATGAAGTTAACTTGAATGAAATCATTAGATGATTAAGTTGTGTGTTAGCATTACTTGAGTGTGATAGATATATGGTTTTATGGTTTTGTTGGGATTGGTTAGACACTATGATTAGTATTTAGTTGTAAAGTGTTTGAATTATCGGATGGTTCGTCGAATTTCCTTTGGTCTCGTTCATCTCATAGTTGATCATTGGTGATGCAAAATCAAGCATGGAAGGTTATAGGTGCTCACAAGGTTGCCATGGCATAAAGCACGACAATAGGGCAAAGAAGGCTAGAACGGTGGTCGTGTGAAGTAAAGAGGTGCGATGAATTCCCTTAGGGGATTTTATTCCATCAAGGTTCAGGCTGTCGACCCCGCAGATTTTTAGTTGACTTAATTTGGGGTTCGTTGATTGAATGGTTAAAATTTGTAGTGTTTCCAGTCTAAAATGAAATAGGCACAACATTGGCATAGTTCGATCGATTGGACCCATAGCCTACCGATTGAAATTTGTGGCAGTCGACAAATTTGTAGGGATTTTTTTTGGTTTTCTATGGCGTATGACATTCAGATGTGACTTTGATTACTCGGGCGAGGCTCATGGGGTTCAGTGTGACTACGAGGTGATGCTTTAGATTTCTTTGACATAGGGAACGCATGGCTTAGGGTTAAGATATTAGGCATGTACTTTAATATAGAGTGACCATAAGACAATCAGAAGTGTGATCAAGGAGTAGGCCATAGATCGGGTTATTCAAATTATCTCGGTTGAAGACTACTAGGTAGTTGTGCTCAACGTGACTTTCGGTTTTAGCGTTATGTACGAATTTGGTATCCGGTCATCAAGGTATTGAAGATATGCTGATCGGGGTTGAGTAAAATATACCGCTGCTCACACTCGAGGCCTATAATTATGGCTACGTCATTATTATTTTCCATCAAGACTGCTGTAGATTTTCCATGGCTTTCACTCAGCGTGATAGTTGAAGGGAGATGGGGTTGCTCTTCTATACTATTAATCGTCCTGAGGGGTCAATGACCTCTTTGTTTTCTCTAACTCATAGTAGTTCGATGGAAAGGCGTAGACTTGTTAGTATTGGTTTCAAATTAGTATGTGGGTACAATATTGCATTACCCTAGAGTTAGGATTGGTATAAAATACTGTGATACTAAATGTTTCAGTTATCGATACGATATGACGTTACCTTGGAGCTTTGGCTCGTTTTTTATATGCATAGGTTTACATGTGCCTTTGGATAATGTATTCGATGGTTTTATTAGCACAACTATTCATTGTGCCAATTTGTTGGATCCTGGAGCAGAGTAGGGCTATGTATGATACATTGTTACTCTAGAGCTCTTGCTCATTTATTTTATTTATATTTGAGTTACATATAGGTGATATTACGGGGTACCACCTAGTATATTATTCTAGATGGGAGACGACAAGGAGGTTTCGCCAGACGTGACTTCTACATGGTTTCAGCATTAGGTCTGACTTTGGTATCCATTTATCGTGGTATGGAAGACACACGGATCGGGGTTGAGTATGATATGATGCTACTCACACTCGACCCCTATAGCTATGACTTAGGCATTATTATTTTCAATCGAGGCTGTTGGGGATCAGCCATAGCTTTCACCGAGCATGATAGTCATAGAGAGTTGGTGACACTCATCTATACTATTAATCGCCATGCGGTGGCAATGGCCACTTTGTTTTCTCTAGCATATGATACTTTGATAGAGAAGCGTAGATACAATAGTATCGGTTTCACATACATAGGTGGGTGCGATATAGTGTTAACCTAGAGTCAGAATCGGAGTATGATAAAATATTGCTCAATATTTCGGTTGTGGGTATGATACGACGTTACCTTGAGCTTCAGCTCCGTGTTTGTGGGAAAGCGTTTATATCTTGTAACAACCTAAATTTTGGAGTTAATAAAATAAAATGAATAATGATTTAAAATTGGAGAATTTAAATCATTAATCTGGACTTTCGTTTTCTTTTATAAAGAATAAACTGTTTTAGAATGATAATTCTAAATCATTGTGGAATTAAGAAATATTAGTATTCTCAAAGGATTGAAATCACTAGAAAGCATTATTGCGATTTTATTTAATTAGGGTGAATTCTAAAAGTATAGAATATTGGAGAAATTAGAATTTTAGAGTTTTATTTAAAGAAAATTGGAACTAGAATTTGGATAAGAATATTTAATTAGTTCGAATCATTTTAAATAAAAGAAGAACGTGAGATTAGTGGACTTCGTTACAAAAATATTATTCGTTGTTAAAATAATTTAAGGAGTCATTTTATTCATTTCGCTATGGTTTAAATACTTAAGCTTTTGATTCATGAAACTGTTAGTAAGTAATTAAATAAAAGTGGTTATTTAATTCTTTTTTGCAAACAGAACTAAAGCCCAAAATAATATTCCTTTGTTAATTATTTAACAAATCCTCTTATCTAAATTTTGAGCTTTGGTTTTAAGCACTAAAGCAATAATCTTTATAAACAATAAGAAAGGTTCTTTTTTAAATATATAAAAAAAGATAGAAAATTCCTTATTTCTTTTGTTGGGTTTGATTTCAAACCCAGGCATATTTTGGTATTAGCTAAAGAAAAATCTTCCTTTCCAGTATCTTGTACATTCATTACAATAAAGAGAAAGCTTCTTCTCATTTTCTAATTTTTTTTGTACGTAAAAAAAACAGCAGTTAGAAAATTGGGATCCTCTTTTCTCTTAGAAACCTAGATGCAAGAATCAGCAAAGAAAAATCAAATAAATTCCATCTATTTGAGATAAAATCAAAATAAGTTTTCCTAGCCCAAATTTACCCCTTAGTCCAATTGATTTCAGCTTATACCGTGTTTTGATTCTTGGCTTGTTCTTCTTTTGGCTGAGGAAAGATTCTAGGGTTTCTGAATAATTAAAAGTAGAGAGTAAATTGATGTTTAGCAAGCGATTGCAAGGAGAAAAGTGACTTTAACCTCGCAAAAACTATCTCTAAACTTCTAGTTGCATGCTAATTTGAAATCAATTCTTGGATGGTGATTAATTGTAAAAATTAGTGATCTATTTATATGTTGTTTGCATTGTTATTAACTAGTACTCATTGTTATAACTTAGATGCTTGATTTTATTGAATGAAATCACCTCTATATTGTTATATTGCTTCTATATGTTTGTTTCGGTGTTGCTTGCAAGTATTTAATTGTCGTATACCATATAATACTACCGAAAATGAGTGCATTGCAAGATTTTTCCCAGATTTTCGGCTGGAAATGAAAATCTAGACCGAACTGCTCCAGGAATTTGTGTTCCTTCGACTGAACAAGATGACCAGGACTTATAGCTCCAGTACATACGTCCAGTTGATTGAACCCATACGTTTAGTTGACTGACCTGGTACTAGGAGCACTATGTGATCAAGGCAGCTGCTTTTCTAGCCGTTTGAGTTTTCATTTTATTTGCATCTTTCTCTGGGCTTTCTTGTGCTTTTTGTGTTCGTGACATTTCTAAATGTTATCCATTGCATATACTATGATCCTCATATTGGGTTTTTTGGTGAAGAATTGTTGGTTAAAATTTTTGCTTATGGCCTAAATATGTTTATAGTTGTTTTCAATGATTCATGAACATCATTTTGATAATTGTTGTCTTTAAATCTTGTGGTCTTATAGATTTGGTTCAAGCATATTTCAAGAAAGTGTCTTCCAAAATTATTTATTATAATTTACCAATCTTAAACTTACTTCCAAATTAATCCAATTCCTTTTATAAATAATTTTTAATTATATATTTAATACGATTAGTAGAAATAGTTTATTTTCTAAAAGTATGGTTTTGAAATATAAATCTATGTCGTTTCAAAGAAAATGTTGGTATATTGATATGGTTTTGGAATATGAGTACTTATACTTTCATAAACAAATATATACTCATTTATGTGGCTTTTGGAATATTGTTGCAGAACTATACATCTTTTTAAGGAGATTTTGGAACAAGTATATATATGAATACATTTTTTTATCGATTTGGGTTTATAGTTTATGTACTCAAGTGATAAATAAATAAATTAAGTTGAATAACTCATGAGTTTAGGGATTTTAAAGGAAGAAGATAAGTATATAGAGAAATATTTTAGAAATCATTTCGTTAACAATCGAAAGTATATTATTTACTTTCAAAACTATAACTCATATTGGCATTTATTATGCTTAGCCTTTGGCTATGTATATGTTGTTTTGGCATTCCCTGTGTGACTTTTGAGATTACTGCTTTCTTTCAATTTCTGCTTTCACTTGAATAAGGAATCTAATTACATGATTTAGCAATATGTGTGGCATGAGACATATGTTCTACTTATAGGCCAATTATTGGACTTGGTCAATTGAATATTTTAGTCAAGCGGGATTTATAATCTTTTAGTAAATATTTAAGTACCACAAAGTAGTTAAGGGACATTGGGTTATATTTATTTAGTTACTAACTGAAAGTACATTACACTTATCCAGTGGATTTTACCATTTATTAGTAAACATTGAATTTCATCGGGTGGTATAGGACGTCTTAGTGAAATCCAATTGGTCATAATTGAGAGTAGGTGACACTTTTGGCGATGGCATAGCCTTTATGCTCGTCTTTAGGAATGCGATCTTCGAGTTGTCAACCGTATCCTTCTCACTCGTCTTTGGAAGGCAATCCTTTATCGTCGTCAGGCTTAGCTTTCAAGCTCATCTTTGGGGAGGCGACCTTTCTTGTTCGTCAGACGTAGCCTTTGTGCTCATCTTTGGGTATACGATCGACCGTTAGGTATTGCCTTGTGCTTGCATTTTTGGGAGGCACCATTTTGTTATTGATTTTAAGCTTTGAGTTTTGATTCATCAGTTTAGGATTTCACCATATTTCTATTTAGCATATAACGGACCAATATTGGAGTTTGGGATTCGATGATTTTTGATTTGAAAGTGTTATTTGCAATATTTATGGTTATTTTCTGATACTTGGGCACTTCTTTATGAGATATTATTGGTGATATTTCAGGAATTTCCTTATGACTAATCTTTGAGATTTGAGACTTGATTTGGGATTTTACCAAAAATTTGTTTTGCCTATAAAAGGCTATATTTTTATTTCATAATTTGGTGAAATATGAGCTGTGATGCCTTTTACTTTCTTATGGCTATTTTTGGACTTTGGGATCACTTTCTATGAGTTATTATTATGGTATTCAAACTATGTAATTTCTTATACTATTTAGATATCTATATCTTTGATGTTATGCATGATTATTGTTATAATCTCATCTTTTGGATATTTAGAGATAGTTTGACCTGTTTATTATTCTTATAATACTTAGGTCAGACTGAGACTTGACAGGTCTAGGAACTTAGTGACCTTTGATGAGGGTTAACTATAGTGGCTACATGTGGTGTTACCAATATGATAGAGTTTTACTTTGAGATGCTAGTTATACATGTATACTTGTCGCATGTTTTGATATAGTGTTGGCTTAAGTTGTTACGTGTACTTTTGAACCTGTCATATTTTATGAATGTATATATTTGTATATGTAATTCGAGTATTTCTTTTTGTAGACTTACAGTTTAAAGAGTTAATTGGTGTATTATCTTCCCATCTCCATTTGTGATTATGTGTTGTACATTATGTGAGATATTGTTCTAAATTATATTATGCCACTGCATTATTGTTTTGCGCCTGTATTGTATATCTCGAATCTCTTCTTTAAGGAAAAGAAAATTTGTAGTCACATAATTCGACGTATTGATATTCGCTCAAAGCAATATTACGGACAGTCGCTCCTAACCAGCCTTATTCTCTATATTACTAGACAATATTACTTGTAATATTCTTGGGTAATATAGCCATAAATGTGGGGTGTTACAACTTGGTATCAGGGCCGGGATTCAGAACAATATAGAACATAAGGAACACGAATCTTAGCTTTGACAGACTTAGAGTCCCGTCCCTTGGTTGAACTGGATAGAAGTTAGGATTTTTTTTCCTATTTTGGTATAAGTATAAATGATTATTGGGAATAATCATTGGGAAGTATTTGCAAAAAATTGGAATTACTTTTCAAATTACTATTATAAAATGGTTTAAAAAGTTAAAAGTGGTATAGAGTTGTCCTGATCTGTTAATGACTAGAGTTGCATAGCGGAAACTGATAGACTGTTTCTGCTGAGCATAATAGTTAGTTATGTTTATATATATTGATTTGATGATGGATGTTTGATTGTTGGAATTACAGAAAAATATTAAAATTAGTATTGAGTAGAAATGTTCACTTAAAATATAGAAGCTTGCTCGATATTAATTATAAAACTACGACATCTTCAGTAGTGTAGCTACTGCAAAAAATGTAGAAAACTTTACTTTGTATAGAATGAAATAATAACTGCTAAGTATAATTAATCAATCCTGAGATAGATGTGGAATTAGATAATTGCATGATGTATATATGCATGAAAGGTTGCATTATTGGATTGCTATTAGTAGATTTTTAATTGTACGAAAATTTGGAGATTGACAAAGAAATTTTGAAAATTTGTCTTATGTTAAATTGTCTGTTTAAAATTCTGATTGATATGCCTGATCAACGTTATTGATAGCGATTTCCTAAACACTTTGACGAGACAGTCAAATACAATATTTTGATTCATAATATTTGAAGTATTATAAATAATTGTGAAAGTATTGTAAATAATATTTAAGAAGGAAACAAGTGAGTTAAATATTATTTAAAATGGGATAAATATATTGGAAAATTTATTTATATGCGTATATAAGGAATTCTGTAGATGAAAAGATATATGGGGAAAAATATGTGTACATGTATATGCAAATGTGATAATTTTATAAATAAGTGTCTTGAAGATAAATAATATTAAAAAAGGAAATATTATAAACTATATGGTTAGTTGGAAAGAAGACATTGATTGGAGTTTTAATAATAATATTAAGCAAGTGATTTGGAATTGAATAACATTATTTGAGAAATATAACTTTTTTTGGAAAGACATTTTTTGGGAAATAAATTAAGAGAGAAAATTATCTCTATGTATATGTGTTTAAAAGTTTTGGTGGTCAGAAAGTTATAATGAAAATAGTAAAACGCGCTATATGTATTAATTTTAGATGACGTGCAACCACCGAGCCTTAGCAATAGCAGAGGTCAATGGTAAGGCAATGTTGATTGCATGATCAACGTCGCATCCGTTTGACAAAGCGATTTCCTGTAAATACATAACAAGGCAGTGTGATTATATTACTTGATATTTTTAATTATGTATATTCATATATTATATGTATATGCTAAGATGAATTTTGAGGATGCTTTTGATTTACTGTGAATGTTAATTTTTATATTTGAGCTCTAGCATGTAAGAAGTTAAAATGAAAAATGTAAAGTATCGTGTAAATAAATTTTGAAATTTCAAAGTAAGGAATTAATTGAAAAAGAATACAGAATTTCTATTCTGATGATTTAAAATCAAAAAATAAACTTTTAAAATAGGAATTGGTTTGAATAGATACCATAAGAAGCTAGCATATTATTTGAAGTATATCAAGTTAGAAAATTATTTTTGGAGAAAGATTTATCCAACATCAAAATATTAAATTTTGAAAAGCAAATTTGTGGCTTTGTTTAAAGATGAATATGATGATAAATCAAATCATGAGACTAGAGTAATAGGGATTGGAAATTCATTCCATCTTAAATTGGACATATTCAGAATATTGAACTTTGTGGCTATGTTTTGAAAACTCTAAAGTGAATAAGAAGTATTTCAAACTTAATCATCCTAACAATATAATAATAGTGAGTTATAGAAATTCTTTTTGTAAAGTCATGACAAGGTAATTGTTGTGAATGAGTTTGAATTTTAGTATAAGGAAATAACTTATACTAAATTAAAAAAATTATAACCATGAAGGTAAGTCCCTAAACCGAGGTCTGACAAAATAAATATTTTATGAATAAAAGAGGCTTCTTTTGGTTTTATTATATATGTAGCTTTTTATTAGAAGCCAGTTTCCTAGTTTATGTATTTAAAAAAAGTCGAATTTGAAGAAATTAAAAGTTGAGTATTGATTGAATATTTGAAATTTTTTTTATGGAAAATTAACTCTTGAAGAAATATTATTTTCTAACTAGATAAAATAAACAATGATTTGAACTGGCAATTTAATTGAGAAATTTGATTTCTCAAGCATTAAAATATTAGAATTTAGAATTTAAATTAAACAGTTTATGTTTAATATGTTTATATCATTTATTGCTAAATAAATGAGAATTTTAGGATTTATAGACTTCTTTTGGAAAATAAGTCATTCATGTTATAAATTCAATTGAGAAATTTAAAAAAAATTTGTGATCAAGAGTTCTAGATTTACAGATATTGGAAAAATTAATGTAGTAAATTATGAGGCAATAGTATATTTGGTAAAGGAAGTTTGTAAATTACTTCACATCCTTATTCTAAGAAATTAATTAAGTAGAATATCTATTAAATACTTTGAATATTTTGTATTTTAAACAATAAAAAGGTATTATCTTATGTCAAAGGACGTGAAAATTTATGTAAACTTATATTCAAATTGGGAAATAAAGCGAAATGATATGAAATTTTGTAAATTGATATGTTAAGTAAAATTTATGTTTTTTTATAGGGTGTAATAAAAAAAATAACGTTTTATTCTAGTGGCGTTTGGTTAAAAATTAAGCATGAAGAAGAATCAGAAGATGAAATTTTGAATATGTGTGTGTGTGTGTGTGTGTGTGTGTGTGTGTGTGTGTGTGTATTTATAGACTTTTCTCCGAATTGTAAGGACGCAATTTTTTAAGGGGGAAGTCTATAACAACACGGTTTTTTAAGTTAATAAAATAAAACGAATAATGATTTAAAATTAAAGAATCTAAATAATAATTTATAATTTTGTATTCTTTTATAAAGAATAAATTGTTTTAGATTGACAATTCCTAATTCATTTTGGAATTAAGAAATATTAGTATTTCAAAGGATTGAAATCACATGAAAACATTATTGAGATTTTATGTAGTTATGGTAAATTCTAGAAGTATAGAAAGTTGGAATAATTAGAATTTTAGAGTTTTATTAAAGATAATTGGAACAAGAGTTTGGGCAATAATATTTATTTAGTTTAAATCTTTTAAAATAAAAGAAGAATGTGAGATCAATGGACTTCTTTATAAAAACATTGTTCATTGTTAAAATAATTTACGAAGTAATTTTACTCATTTGGCCATGGTTTAAATACTTAACCTTTTGATTTATAAAGTTATTAGTAAGTAATTAAACAAAAGTGGTTATTTAATTTTTTTAGGTTGCAGATTAAAACTAAAGCCCAAAATATTGTTTATTTTATTAATTACTTAAGTAATCCTCTTATCTAAATGTTGAGCTTTGGTTTTAAGCATTTGAGCAATAATCATAGCTTTATAATTAATAAGAAATGGACTTTGTTAAATATATAAAAGAAGATAGAAAAATCCTTATTTCTTTTATTAGGTTTAATTTCAAACCTAGGCTCATTTTGGTATTAGCTAAGGAAAAGTCTTCCTTTCCAGTATGCTATACATTCATTATAGTAAAGAGAAAGCTTCTTCTCATTTTCTCATTTTCTGTACATTAAACAAATAAAAGCGGTAGTTAGAAAATTGGAATCCCTTTTTTTCTTTGGAGACTAGAAGTAAGAATCAGCAAAGAAAAATCAAATAAATTCCAAAATTTGAGATAAAATTAAAGTTTTCCTACTCTAAATCACCACTTTGTTCAATTAATTTTAGTTTATACCATGCTTTGATTTTTGGCTTGTTCTTCTTTTGGTTGAGGAAAATTTTAGGGTTTGCTGAATAATTAAAAGTAGAGAGTAAATTGATGTTTAGCAACAAGGAGAAAAAGTGAGCTAGACCTCATAAATTCTACCTCTAAACTTCTAATTGCATGCTAAACTGAACTTAGTTCTTGGATGGTGATTGATTGTGAAAATTAGTGATCTATTTGTATGTTGTTTGCATTGCTATGAACTGCTACTCACTGTCAACTTGGATGCTTATTGTTATTGAATGAAATCACCTCTAAATTGTTATAATTTGCTTCTATACGTTTGTTTTGGTGTTGCATGCAAGTATTTGATTCTTATATACCATATAATATTGCTGAAAACAAGTGCATTGCTGGAATGTGCCTCTAACGTTCGATTGGAAATGAAAAGCTAGAGTGAACTGCTATAGGAATGTATGTTCAGTCGACTAAACCATAGGTTCAATCGACTAAACTAGATGACCTAGAGCTTATAGCCCTAGGACATACCACTTGTCAATTGAACCCATGTGTTCAGTCGATTGACCCGGTACCTAGAGCACTATGTGCTCTAGGTAGCTGGTTTTCTACCTGTTTGAGTTTTTGTTTTGTTTGCATTTCTTTCTCTAGGTTTTCTTGTATTGTTTTGGTGTTCATGACATGCTATCCATTACATATACTTTGATTCTCCTATTGATTTTTGTTTTGTGAAAAATTGTGGGTTAAAATTCTTGATTATTGCCTGAATATAACTATAGTTGTTTTCAATGATTCATGAAAATAGTTTTGATAATTATTGTTTTCAAATCTTATGGTCTTGCTGATTTGGTTCCAAGCATATTTCAAGAAAGTGTCTTCTAAATTATTTATTATAATTTACTAATCTCAAACTTACTTCCAAATTAATCTAATTCCTTTTCATAAATGATTTCTAATTATATATTAAATACGATCAGTAGAAATAGTTTATAATTTAAAAGTATGGTTTTGAAATATAAACCTATGTCGTTTCCAAGCAAATGTTGGTATATCGATATGATTTTTGGCATACGAGTACTTATACTTTCAAAAATAAATATGTACTTATTTATGTGGCTTTTAGAATAAAGTTCTAGAACTACATATCTTTTTAAGGAGATTTTGGAATAGTTATATATTAATACATTTTGTTATCTATTTGGATTTATAGTCTATGCACTCAAGCGATAAATAAACATATATAGTTGAATAACTCATACATTTTGGGATTTCAAAGGGAGAAGTTTGAAAGTAAATATATTTTTGGGAATCATTTTCTAATAGACAGAAAGTGTATTATTTACTTTCAAAACTATAAACTCATATTGGCATTTATTGTGCTTAGCCTTTGGCTATTTATGTTCTGTTTTGGCATTCCTTGTGTGACTTTTGAGATTATAGCTTTCTTGCAATTTCTACTTTCACATGAATAAGGAATCTAATTAAACGATTTAGCAATCCATTTGTTATAAAACATATGTACTACTCTATTAATTAATTATTGGACTTATTCAATTGAATATTTTTGTCAAGTGGGATTTACAACCTTTTAGTAATATTTAAGTATCGCAAAGTGGTTATGGGACATTGGGAAATACTTATTTAATTACTGATTGAAAGTACATTAAACTTATCTAGTGGAGTTTATAATCTATTGGTAAAGACTGAATCTTATCGGATGGTATGGGACGCCATGGCAAAATCCAATTGGTCAGTAATTAAGAGTAGGTGACACTTTTGGGGATGTCGTAGCCTTCATGCTCGTCTTTGGGAAGGCAACTTCGAGTCGTCAAGCGTAGCCTTTATGCTTGGCATTAGGAAGGCAATCCTTTGTGGTCATCAGGCATAGCTTTCAACCTTATCCTTGGGGAGGTGACCTTCGTGGTCGTCTGACGTAGCCTTTGCACGTGTCCTTGGGGATATGATTGATCAGTAGGTATAGCCTTTAATTTCCTTTTTGGGTGGTGCCATTTTTTTATTGATTTTGAACTTTTAGTTTTGATAAACCAGTTTGGGATTTCAACATATTTCTATTTAGCCTATGACGGGCCAATATTCGAGTTTTGGGATTTAATGATATTTGATTGAAAGTGTTATTTGCTATATTATGGTTATTTTTAGATATTTGGGCACTTCTTATGAGATATTATTGATGGTATTTGGGGTATTACCTTATGGCTAATCTTTGAGATCTGAGACTTGATTTTGGATTTCGTCGTAATTCTGTTTTGCTTATAAAAGGCTACATTTGTGTTTCACAATTTGATGAAATATGAGCTGTGATGCCATTTACTTTCTTTTCACTATTTCTGGATTTTGGGATCACTTGCTATGAGTTTGGTATTTGAACTATTTAGTTTCTTATACTATTCGAATATCTATATCTTTGATGTTATGCATGCTTATTGTCAGGATATCATCTTTTGGATTTTTAGAGATAGTCTGACCCATTTATTATTCTTATAATTCTAGGGTCAGACCGAGACTTGACAGGTACAGGGACTCAATGAATTTGGATAAGGACTAGCTAGAGTGGATATATGCAGTGTTACCTATTTGATAGAGTTTCACTTTAGGATGCTTATTATGTATGTATACTTGTTGTATGTTTTCATATAGTGTTGGCTTAAGTTGTTAAGTATACTTTTGAACCTTTCGTAGTTTATGAATGTATTTGTATATGCAAGTCTAGTATTTCCTTTGTAGACTTACAGTTTAAATAGTTAATTGGTGCATTATCTTCCCATTGTGATTTGTGATTCTGTATTGTATATTATTTGAGATATTTTTTTGAATTATTTTAAGCCAATGTATTATTCTTTTGTGCCTGTATTGTGTATGTTAAAACTCTTCTTGTAAGGAAAAGAAAAAATATTCATATAATTCGACACATCGATACTCGCCCAAAGTAATATTATGGATGGTTGATCCTAACCAACCTTTTATTCAATTATATTACTTGTAATATTTTTAGGTAATATGGGCATAAAGGTGGAGCATTACACATGTGCCTTTGCATGATGTGTTCGATGGTCATATTAGCAATATCATTCATTTTCTAACTTGTTGGATGAAGGAGAAGAGCAAGGTAAGGTATGGTATTTGTGTTACTCCAGAGCTCGTGCTCATTTAATTATACTTTACTTACATATGGATGATATTTTGTGGTACTGCTTAGTACATTATTCATTTCATATTAGTGCATCAGATGTCATGTTTGGCAGTGATGTTTCCCCTTCACAGACTTTATGTCTATCCTTTCTATGTTTTCCTACTTTATCTATTCCTTGAGTAGTTATGGACTAGAGTCTTGCAGATACTACTAGTTCGATCAGGTTATGAAGCCATAATTTTGTATTGTTATGATTATCTATATAGTATTTTCGTATATAGACATGCAGACTTTATCTTATGTATGAGGTATATTATTTTAGGATGTTGTATCAATTAAACTCCATATGTTTGTAGTGTTATACATTATGACGTTGGAACCTATCATCTTCATATTATTATGATATTTATAGTCTTGGCAGAAATAAAATACCAACACACACATACACACATATGTCTGTTTGTATTATATTTCTGTCATTCCATTATGAATTCTATACGAACCTGTAATAGATACATAATCTTGTTTTCCTTTACTACCTTAAGAGTAATTAACTATGGCACTTGGGGTTTTAGGTATCGTAGTGGATGGATTTTTGGGTACTACAAATGGCGGATCTTTACATTTGGTATTAGAGAAATGTTACCTAATAAGAAACTTGGGCAACATCGAGAGAGTGTATTTTTAGATTCTTATTATAGGACAACTTAAGTATTCACCATTTTTCCTATGTATTTTGAGGATCATGAAGGTTTATATTCTATATCCTTTACAGCTAAGCGACTATGAAACAAAATACAAGAGCAAAAATAATTCGGGCCAATGGAAATGCTGGCAATGAAGCCGAGGTGCCCGCTTGGTTTTGACAGTACTTAGTGGCTAGAACATGAGATGCCCTTTAGGTAGGGTATTTACAGATGCTTTGATAGGAAATTTGGTTGTTGCGGCTGTAGTCTCGCTTATGCCATAGGCGGTGGACTTCTTAAGGCTGTGCCAAGAGTTTATAAGCTTGGGTGGGAAACAATATATTGGTACAAAGACTTTTCCAAGTCTCAAGCTTTTTGTGACCGTATATTCAATAGTATGGAACTTGAGGGCGCAATAAGGTGGGCTTTATTCATTACATCTCTAAGGGGATTAGTTGGTGGGAACTAGTAGTTATTGAGGTAGATGAGGCGGAAATCACTTATGATGATTTCAAGCGGCAATTTGAAGCTTAATTCATTTAGGAGGCCGAGAGGGGAACAAAGTCTTGTAGAGTTTATCAACCTTCGAAAAGCACACATGTTTTAATTATAATCAAGTAGTGCATTACAAAAGGGAGGTCTGTTACTTTCTAAAGAAGGTCTAGTGGAGATCTATGTTATTAGACCAGATTCGAGCTCTAGTGGACCCAAGGCTCAACAAAAGGGGGAGAACATCATCTTGGAAGGTTTGGTTTCAATTTATGATATACCTATTTAAGTTGCTTTTGATTCAGGAGATTCGGAATTTTTTATATCTAGTTACTCAGTTGATAGCTTACATTTGGTTCCAGAATTTGTTTGTAAACCTCATGTTGTGTCGAATTCCATTGAGGGTTCGACTTGTTTGAATTTGGTATGCTGAAATATTCAATTAGAGATAAATGGATTCAAGTTTTCTCTTGATGCATTTGTTCTTAGGTTTTTGGTGTACATTCTAATTTTAGGTGTGGATTGGATGAGCGAACACATAATAATGCTTAATTGTAAAGGATGATGGTTTGACGGGGAAGGGGTGAAGTACAAGCCCAAATCTGTTATTATCTAGTATTTGAACCAAGCGACATTTCGATGAATCTTGATTATGAATTAATGAAAGAATGGACAAAGAGGCTTAGAGATGTCAAGGTTGAATAGTAGAAAGATTTTTAGCCGTTAGGGGAGAATTTATCGATTGGTGTCGATCAATATGGATTAGTACCAAATGATCCTACTAGAATTGTGGGGTCCATTTTGCTACCATATGCCTCTATGTTCAAGGTAGAAGGAAAAAAACATATACAAGTGATGTGCCATTGTTCGATCTCTAATGATGGTCCTAGCTATTTTGAAGACTTGAACTACTTTAAAGATAAACGCAAGGAAAAGATAACAACATCGGTTGGTATCGATCGACGGATTGGTGGAAGATGATCGTGATTTTTGTAGAATGAGCATTTTGACCGTTTATCTCGATGGAAAGTTGAATCTGAAGTTACTTTCTCGTTCAAACCAGATCTGGCTATTCTTGTGCTTAAATTCTTCTATAAATAGACATTCTACAACATATGGGAAAAGGACTTTTTTCACACTTTTGCAAGGAAATGTTGTCAAAGTCGATACTCGTCGGTTTGGATCAGAGAATTGTTGAAATTTAATTGTATAAGAAAAAGTAAATTAGTAAATAATATTAAATGGTGAACGTAAGCACTTGATTTGGCCGAACCACTATAAAAGTCTCATCTTTTCTTTCTTGCTTTTAGTTTCTTACATGTTTAATTTTGTTTTTGATAAAATGGGAGTGTTTTCCCTTTTTACGTGCAAATATTTTTTGTTAGTCTCACTAAGAAATAAGGATTCAAGCTCAAATATGATTTCTAACAGGACTTGAAGAAATCTCCACTCTGATCAAGAAGATAATGGCTTTGAAGATGGATAGAACTAGTTCTGGAGTCATAATGGAAGAGAATGACAGTTATCAATATAAAGAAGAAATGAATCCCTAAAATCTGGAAGGAACTTCATCTTAACCGCAAGAATTGTTACTATAGCTGAGCTGGATCTCAGGGTTGTTGAGGTAAACAATAAGATGATGGATAGTTAAATGTTAATCTTGAAGGAGATTAAGAAACAATTTTCTAATCTTGGTGCAAGCTTTGGAACAGAAAGGATCCAGAAAGTATCGCAAGATGAAAAAAAAGATTCTACTTCATCTATGAATTTACATGAAGGAAGCTCATTGGATCAGAGTCATAGAGAAAGGAAGCATAATATGCAAAAATGGGGGTGCTGGAATGCCAAAGAAGCAAGATGGAAAAGCTATAACAACTGCCCCAGCTCAAACATCGTTAGTACCAATCGATTTGAAAGCTCAATTTGAGAAATTCTATAGATGCACTGCAAGACTCTGATACCCATGCTAGTGGTGCTAAAAGAAACACTATTGAATCAGTGGAAAAAGGAAGTAGACCGCACTAACATTGCTGGGCAGCCGAGCAAATGGACTCTCCAGAGATAAGGAGACCTAGTTCTCATCGTGCTAACTATGAACATTTGCTTAAATGGTGAACACAAGGAGGTGCACATGACTATTGCCGCTTATGGAGAAACCTAGGAGACGATAAAATTTTGTTGACTAAGACTATTAAGAGAAAATTGCGGTAGAACAAGCAATAATAGGATGACCGGCTGGGATCCATGGCTAGTTGAAGCCCATTAATTTATGACACTATAGCGGCTCTATATCCAAAAATGTTCATCATGCCAATGATACAAAGTTATAATAGATTGACTAATCATATGCAACACCTAATGGCATATGGATGAAATATGGATAGTGTGCATGTTAATGACATAGTGAGATGTATATGCTTTCCTCTCTCCTTTGAGGGACTTGTCACGATGTGGTTCTATAAGCGTGAGTTGCCTGGATCCATATCGTCCTCGATGAATTAGCCAAAAATTGATAAAACATATTTGATTCCATAACGTGCAACTGAAGGATGCAACTTCCTTGGCTAATCTGCACCAAAGGTTCAAAAAGACTCTAAATAAATTTATAAAAAGGTTCAATGTTGTAAGGTCAAGAACTCTAGAAAAGAGATTGTTTTGATGGCTTTGGTAGGAGGAGTTCATAGCCAAACTTACTTTGGAAAGTGGCTTAAGATGAAAAAGCCAACTTCGTTGAAAGGCTTCTATATAAAAGCGAATCAGTTTTTATGTTCAGAAGATGGAGAACTTAAGGAAGGAATGGGCTTTTGTGGTTAAGTTGGAAAAGCAGTGTCTCCTAAAGTAATTTGGCTATCAAGAAGGATGGCGATAGTGACAATAATAATTTTGGAAGCGGTAACAAGAAAAAGAACCTTAACAATGCTACTGGCAAAAAAGCAAAATAACAAGAAGTATTCTAGGTTTGTTCGTAATGTTAGATATACAAAACTTATTGATTCCATTGGAAATATCTAACTAGCTATGCAAAATATATATATATATATATATAAAGCTTGCCCCGAGGGAGGCTGCTAAGAGGCAAAGCGCTCCATCAAGTGTTGTTAATTCCACAGGACCTATGATCACAATAAAAAATGAGAGCAGATATCTCTGTGATGTAATTGAAGATTTGATTCACAAGAAGAAATTACAAAAGCATGTCAGCAGCCCACAGGAGGACAGGAAAACCAGCAGTCAGCCTTAGAGGCTGTAACCTAAATGAAATATAGTTGATCCTTGTGAAGAGGGGCCAAGACAACAGATTAGGGATTTGGTTATTAACATGATATCTGGAGGTCCTCATCCAGTGGAAAATATTTAGAAGGAAATGGTCCAATATGGGAGTTCTCTAAGGCATTCTCCGTAATGGATGTGCTACACCATGGAAGATGTAGCTTCGGCAAAGCAATAATGGAAGATAGAAGATGATTTTATCTTCCATAATTAGGATGTTGATGGGGTCGTGGCACCGATATTCAATCCAATGATAATAAAAATTATGATTTTGAGATGGTGCATCAAGTCCTCATTGATAGTGGGAGCTTGGTGAATATCTTGTTCAAGCAGACATTCTATAATAACCCATGTTTTACGTATTAGAGCATCGTAAAATATTTTTATTGTATTCATATAAGGTCGTGTAACTCTAAAATTTTGAAAAGTGGGATATTTACCATGTTTATGATTTTTACCGAATTTCTATGTGACTATTTGACCTTGAAAATATTGTTTAGACTATAACTTTCAATAGGAGTCGAATTAGGGTCCTAAACAACTTCCTTTTCTTCAAGACGATGATTTCCTATTCCATAGAATGATCATAATAGAAAAACGGACTAGCTAGTTTAAGTTTTGGCCGCTGGTGGCATGTTTTAATGGGTAATTTACTAAGCATGTGCTTTGGCCCTTTAACCCATCTCGAAAATTGTGCTAAGGGGATGCTATAGGAATAGATCTTAGTCATTTCCATCTTTCTCTAAATTGCTCTAAGCTCCATTAACCCTAGTGTCATCAAAAATCACACATTTCCCTTACTATTCTTAGCCAAATTATTGATTTGATGGATGATTAAAAGAGTGAAGTTTTAGATTATCATTTTTTATCCAATGTGGGTTCATCACCATTGATGTTTACTTTAGATATAAGTAGAAAATTTGTTATTTCAGGTATTTGATGAGTGACTCTTGACCTCTCAGTCTACTATACATGTTTATATGGTTAAATAATGTTTCTGATATGATTTCGACCCTAAATCATTTTCTAACTTTAATCACATTTTTATACATGTTTATAGACGGATTGTAAAGTTTTAAAAATAGTTTTTCAATCCTTTGTATTCATATGCATATGCTAGTGTAAAATTTAGACCTATATTAAGATTTTCTTGATTATCCCATTCTCATGTATTGCTTCTATGAATGGATGTATATGCATGGTTTTCTATGATTGAATGTTGTGCTTCAATGTTGTTTGCTAGTGTTTTAGGTAGTTGTAGAATAGGTTTGTGAATTCGACAATTCGAATGCAAAGATTGTCAGAATCGGATGAAACATGGAGGTGGGGTACTATGCATAGGAGGAATCCAAGCTGCTAGTTGCAGCGAAAATGAGGCTAAGGAAATAGGTCGGCACCAAGTTATTTTTATTGGCAAAAATGGGTAGGTTACTTGATGGCTCGGTAGGGAATGGCTAGAGGAGGTGGACAAGAGAAAGATGTAGAAATATGGCTAGGTATTAGGCATGATGCCAAGCTATTTCTATGAATTAAAAAGCATTGCTTTAGTGTGATGTTGAGTTACTTTAAAGGATGGTTCAAGGTTCAAAGCACATGGGGAATAAAGCACTAGAAGTAGAGAAGGAGACTTAACCAAAAATGGCTAAGTATTTGACTTGGTGCCAAGTTATTTATATTGATAGGATTGGAATGAGACATCCAAGAGGGGAAGAAGAGGTTCTGCAAGTCATGATGAAGGTGTTTATTTGTTCTCGTGAAGTTTGATAGGGACATGGTAGCACGATGATGGCTTCGGGACTTTTATAACAACTTGATGGTGAAAGGAGTTAGGTTTCGGTAATGGAGGCTCGATGTTGAATGAATTTGTGTTTATCCATGAAAGGGCGGGTTCTAAGAAAGGTGACCCATGTATAGAATGGTTGAATAGTTTTATCATGGAGTGGAGAAATATGGAATGGTTCCTCAAGGATATTGGAAATTGGATGGAGCAAGGAAAGGGTTTGGATACATGTGCTAAGGGATCATTGATACTCGAAGTATTTTCTGATGTCCTCAAAGCAGGCTATTGAGAGGATGCTCACGGGTACTTTGAAAGGCAACCCCGGATCGGTTGAATGGATCTGTTTACCCTGGACTTGTTGAATGGTTCTAGTATTAGCTTTGGGCTAAAGAGAGTACACTGGAAATCGGGATTTCTATTAGTCCCTAGCAGTTGAAAGGTCATACGAGTTATCATATATCTATTGCACATTGAGTGATAGTAAGGATTATTTGTGGACGCTATGGTTGTCTTGATTGTTCTTCTATGGTCTATCACTCTAGGGATGTCATGGTAGATAGGTATTGGAAATAGAGACACCTGGGCACCCGTCATCACACTTGGTTTGCAGTGTACCTTTATTATACTTGTAGAGTACCATATTATATTTGTTATAGCTAACTATTTAGTAGCAGGGACAGGTTAGGTATGGTTCATGTACCCTTGTTCCTTAATGTATTGACTTGTATAGTATTTTGAGATTCATTTACTGCTCACATCGGACTGTTGTCTGATTTGAGGTTTTATGCTTTGCTTCTTATTATCTCGGGTACTCTTAAATGAGTAAAATAAATAGTAGGTCTAGGTGAGACGTAGTAGCTGTGCAGAGGACGAGTTGGATAGAGCTATCTTATATTATATATGGATTTCTATGCTTATTCCACTATGCAACCCTATGGAGCCTTGGTAGTATTTTCCTATAGTTACGAGGCTATTGTTTAAAGTTTATTTCTATTATGTAAACTCTACTACTTGTTGTATAACCCTATGAATTTGTACTCTAATATGTAGGTCACTTAGTTATTACTATCTCTTCTTCTGTAATGTATACTATATTTTATACCATGCTTTTCGAGATATACGACAGGTTCTGTAGTGTTTATTTCATTTTAGAACCTTGATAATCGTTCTACATCGGCCAAGCACTTCAGCAGTGCAATATCTAATGTATATTGGGTACCGGTTCTGCATGGCGGTCGTCACATTTAGTATCAGAGCTTAGGTACATGATTATTTTGATTTGATACCATAGACCAGTAGTATAGGGAAGGAGTTATTTCCCTAGACTAGATCGAGTGTGTGTGTGTGTAAAAGAGTTGCACTTGTTATATATTTTGATTTTCAAAACATACTATAGCAAATATAATATAAAAGTCTTGTGCACACACGAGTACGTTGACATAATTTTCTTTTTGAGAGATTAATCATTCTTGTTATAGATCAAAAATGAGTCGGCAAACAAGAAACACTGTGAGGAACTCCATTTTCGAAGTTGAGGAAGGAGCGGGCCTGGAGGCTGCTAACCTTGACTTGCAAGCTATGTTCAATGTGATGATGGCGAACTTGCTTCAAAATACCTAAGCATTCGCTCCAAATGTTGCTTCTATGGTGGTGCTAAAGTGCAGGCACCGAGAGCTGACTTTGCCAAATTATGCAAAGATTACTACACCTTAGGGAGCAAACCTTTCCTTAGAACAGAGTTGGCTATCGAAGTGCAGGATTGGTTGGACATCTGCTAGCGTATCTTTGATGATAAGGAAATAGATGATGCCATGAAGAGGAAGCTAGCCTGTAGGTAGTTTCAAGCCATAAACTTGTGGAATGCCATTACCGTTATTACACCTGAGGATCAATTTGATTGGGAAAGTTCAAGGTCTGTTTGAAGAGAAGTTTATTCCGGCTGCTCAAAAGTCAGAGCTATTCAAAAAAATTGTTGATTTAAAGTAGGAAGGTATGTCTGTGTTCAAGTATATGACTGAGTTTGATGCTTTGTTGAAGTATGGGATATCTTTCATTGCACTCCGTTGAGAAAGAACAAGAAATTCATTATGGATTTGGACGACTACATAGGGAAGAAGTTGGTTAGTCTTAACGACGAGCCATTCAAAAGAATTGCCAAGAAAGCTCTTCGCCAGGAGAGTTTAAACCCCAAATCCAAATTAGCTGTTGTTTCTAAGGACGAGCTAAAATGGAAACCAAGCGGTGGTGGCAAGAAGATGAATGGAAAGAGGAAGCAGTCTCAGGGAAATAACGCTTAGAAGAAGGCTTACTATGATCCCATTTGTTATGGCTGTAGGGACAAGGGTCACCTAATCAAAAACTGCAAATCTAATAGAGGAAGAAGAAGTGTTGTACTACGGTAAACCCAGACATATACTAAAGAATTATCCGGAACCACCGTAGGAGAACACGGTTTTGAAGGCATATGCTTTGGACGTTGCTCCGACTTCATCGAGTGCTCCCTCGGTGAAGAGAGGAGGAAGGGCATTGCTATTCATGGTATGATTTTTATTTATGATGTTCCTATATGTGTTTTATTTGACATCAAAACTTCACATTCCTTCATATCTACTGATTTGGTAGACAGGCTAGGATTGAAAAACGAAATAGTTGATTGACCTTTGAATGTGACGAACCATGTTGGAGGCTATACTATCCTATATATGGTTTGTCACGGTTTGACCTTATGGAGTCGTGGATGCTCTTTTGTTTTTTGATAGTTTTGTTTTGAATTTCATTGGATTTGGGATTATATTCGAAATGGACTAGCTAAGAAAGCATGTGTTAGTAGTGAACAGTGAGTGGCTATTGGTGATGATTGGGGATATGGAGGGGTGGACGGTAGTGATTAGCAACCTTCTAGAGGATGGAGTTATGGTCAACTTTCTATATTTTCTTGAGACACCACAAGAGAGATTGTCATATGTGTCTCTCGTTAAAGAGTATCCGAACGCGTTGGAAGTGACTGGATTACCACCGCATAGAGAGATTGAGTTTTGGATAGACCCGTTGAAGAATGCTAAGCCGATAATTATGCCTTTGAGGCATATGGTAACTGGAGGGAAAAAGGAGTTTGATGTGCAAGTAAATGACCTGTTGAAGAAGGGGTTCGTTCATAGGAGTATATTTGTGTAGGGTGCACTTTTAATTTTCTCCACTAAAGCGGATGGCTCTCTGAGGTTGTGTGTAGATTACCATAAGCTGAATAAAGTAACAAAAAAACAAGTATCTACTTCCATGTATTGAT
This sequence comes from Allium cepa, assembly GCA_030765085.1. Classification (NCBI taxonomy): domain Eukaryota; kingdom Viridiplantae; phylum Streptophyta; class Magnoliopsida; order Asparagales; family Amaryllidaceae; genus Allium; species Allium cepa. The sequence goes on along the minus strand of CM060939.1, from coordinate 454,004,714 downwards.
GACATGTTCAATCAGCTCCACGGTGCGAAGGTGTTCTTTCAATTGGATCTTGCGGTCGGATTTCATCATTTGAGAGTAGAGAAGGGGAGCATGCCGATGATAGCGTTGTTTATGCCATATGGTTTCTATGAGTGGTTGGTTATGTCATTTGGGTTAATCAATGCTTCAGCATACCTTGTTGATCCCATGAACCGTGTCTTTAGGGATTACCTAAAAAAATTTGTATCTGTGTTCGAGGATGATATTTTGATCTATTTTAAGACAGAGGAAGAACACAAGACGCACTTGAGGATTATGCTTGAAGTGTTGAGGAAGCACAATGTAACAACCCGCATATTTAGCAATAATATATTTAAATATTAAGTCATTATTGAATTGAAAGTCTAAAATGTAACTTTTCGCATACGGTCAAATTAGGACTTGAAACCACTTTTGTTGAGTCCGGATCGATATTGCGAAACCCAACGAGCATAGCATCGATATATTTTGATCGATGGACTTTTAGCTAGTAGCCTGCTTTTGATTCGTAAATTGATCCAAAAAGCTAACTTCTTTATATGATGGAATTAGGTTACGGACCCCTCTTCCATTGTGTTTCGAATGACATCCGGAATTTGGATGAGTATAAGGTTCGATATGTTTGGAGTTTGGAATTCTAGATGATGAATGGTGGTTTGAGGGAAGAAGGGAAAATTCTAAGCATTAGGCTTTATAATATATTTTCCCTTCTCTCCCTCTTCTTTACTTTTCATTTTTTCGTTCATTCCTAAATCTATTTCCTAACTAAACCCACTTAGCTCCAACCCTAAATCAACTTATACAAGCCAAAATAAATTATTAAAAATCAAATAAAAATCACCATAAATCCTCTTATGCTATTCTCTATATATCCCTAAAAGGAAATAGTCTAATTCAAAGTTTAGGGTTTCGTCTTGGATTTCAAGAGAGCTAATTTATGGGTTTTGGTGTTTAGGCTTGGTTTAGGGAAAATCAAGGTGAATGGGATGATTATCTTATTAAATTTGTGTATTTTTCTTCATTAAGTTGTTTAGCTATAATTATGAAGTATTATGGAATGATTTGGAGATTTCTATGCTAGGGTTTAGACTTGTATTCGTGTTATAACATCTTCCCCTTGGCTAATTAATTATTAGTAAACCATAGAATTCATTTTGACTAATTAGGCGATTATTTGTGATGTTATTATTTGATTTGGGGTTAATTAAGTAGTGTAATGATGTGCATGTCACCAGAAAATATTAGTTATTGAATTGATTCGCAAAATGTTAGTAAGCTAATTTAAGTGATTTGTTAACTCTACACTTATTATTAAAGTGAATAGAGACCCTAACTAGTATTTATAAAGTGGTTTCATGATTTTATAAATGAATTATATATTTTATAAAATGGATATAAAATTTTATAAAATAGTAAAAAAGGCGAATACTTGATGTTTAATGAGGTGATTAAGTATTTTAAAGGTTATAAAGTGATTATAAGCTAGTATGATATTTTATAAAATGGTTTATGATTTTATAAAATGATATAAAGAGAAGTTTCACTCTTATTAAAAGAATTATTAAAATAAGTAATACTTGACTGAGTAATAGTTGAACGTGTGTGTATACGTGCACGAGTGGGTATACGTATACGTGTATTTGGAGTTAAGCAAGTATCAAAACAACTTTAGTGCTGTAGCTAGAGTTGTGATGAGAGTTGTGTTTGTAAGAGTTGAATGTTCATATAATAGATTATATATGTACGTGGGAATTTTCGTATGTGTATATGGTAATGATAAGAGCAATCTAATGTAGACATAACAACCACTGAGTACGCTAAGTTGTGTGAGAAAGTACCGAGTAGAATAATCTCCCTAGGTGAAGATTGAATGTATTTGTGTTGTGATGTGTGTGGTTAAGTATATGTGTATTCTTAGGCGTGCACAAATTGGTGCATTAACACATGCATGGTCTATGCAAATCGCTAGGTATGTCCTCTTAGTGCGTCAGCGAAGTTGGGTCGCTTAAATCGTCCAAAGAACTCTACCTGTGCAAAGTGTGAATTTGATATCGAAACCGATTTTCGACTACTTATGGTATTTGCTTCCAAAATGTGAATAAATGAACCCCGGTAGATGTCCAATGGGATGGGCAGGTTCTAGTAGCAAGGTGACTCATTGGGCGAAGCAAAGGAAACAGCATACGAATCAACATCCGTTCAAGGAACCTGCTCCCTATCCAGGCTCAACGTTTGGAAATAGTCAATTCAGTCGACTGAAATGGTCCATTCATTCCATTGGTCAAGAGGAAAATGTTCATATCAGCCCTATTTCAGTCGACTGAATGACCCTTTAGTCAACTGAGCAACTATGTATTGTGCAAACTTCAAAATGCGATAACTTTCACATTTAAAGCCAGATTATGGTGAGGTTTGGGTAATTGTTCACCATTTTTTGAGGGCTATAGCATATAAAAAATTTGTAGGTTTTGAAGTACTTTTATTTTGGAGCCCATGTGAGACCCACCCAACACGTATTCCAAAAACCGTAGATTTTTAGCTAGACCGAGAGGGTATACCAGAGGAGTATATTGATATTAAGGTCATGCATTCCATTTGGAATGCAATTTTTTTAGTATGGGGTTTTGTTAGAATTTTTTGGTGGGTTTTAGGCCGTATCAACTGGAGCCATCGTGGAGGTTCTATACGTTATATACGGAGTGAGTACATACTCTAATATTTCAACCTTAGAGTGATACACGATTTGTTTGGTGTTGAATTGTTGTGCCATACCAAGTGTATGGACTTATATGTCCTACCCAATGGTACTGACTTATGTGGTCTACCTAGGTATCGACCTTGTTATGGTGTACCTAGAAACTGTTGATAGCCATGACACACTCGGCACTGTCTTTGGGGGATTGTGAATGGCTTTATCTCAATGTGTGTTCACTTGAACGTTTGTAGATCCTACATTCATAATCTTATGAACATTTGGTTTTGGCAGCAGTGACATTGGCGTTGTGGTGTACCTATTTGGTCTTAATAGTAGTGACCATATGCATTGCGATGTACCTATTTGGTCTTAGCAGCGATGACCATACGCACGGTGGCGTACATATTCAGTCTTAGCAGTAGTGGTCGTGCATGTTGAGGCATATCATATCGATCTTAGAAGTAATGATCGTTGTTTTTTGATCACGGTTTCATCATAATATATTTGTACTATATTATTAATAATTTTGGGCTAGTGTAGTGTAATAAAAGATATTGCGTTAACTTGTTGTTATAGGAGAAGAAAAGGTTATGTTATGATCCCCTACTTTTGAAATGAATTTACTGTACTTGTTTATATATAGTCCAAATTTTCCGTGAGCCACGTTTGTGGAGAGGGCCGTATATGATTTACTAGTTCCTGTTAATTTGTATATAGCTTTGATATACAGTATTTTGAGATAGTTCCCCTCACATCAGACTTTATGTCTGACCCTCGTTTTTCTGTCTGCTTATGTCATGACAATTCTCGGGTACTCGATTGAGTAGTTCGGAAGTCGGATGCTTTTGGAGATACACTAGTAGAGTGCACAGTTGGAGCATTTGGGAGGCATGGCATCGATGTTTAGAGGTATATGTACTTGGTATTTTATTTTCACATGACGAACATGTTATTTTTATATGAGACTGTTGTATCAGATATTGATTCAGAACTCCATGCTTTTAGGAGTTGATGTATTCCTATTTTTTGCACTGATATTTATTTGTTAGCTTCTTTCACTAGTGCGGTCTCTTATATATCGTTATTCTATCATGTTCATGTATATTCTATATATTATATATTGTCATTTCTTTGTGAGATCTTATCGATGTCTTGGTTTAGTGGTTTTTTCTAATTTTACCTCGATGATCTGGCTTTTGTGGTATTCGAAAGTCATGCGATGATGTGAGGCATATACTTTTGGGTATTACAAAGGACATGTTGTTGCAGTTAGTATTAGAGCTTAGGATCAACACTCGGACTAAGTAAACAAGTTTGAGCTAAACAATTTGGTAGTAGGAGATACGTTGAGAGAGCATACTTTTATTTTTGTACTATATAATACTATATACACTGCCTGTCTTCTGAACTTAAATTATTTCTACCGTAGTTGCTAAGGTATTTCGTCAAGTTATGCATATGAGCAGACAAAATACAGGAATTGCTGTGGATAGGCTGTTAAGATGCATTTTTAGTTCAGAGACTATTTAGCTACCACAAAAGATGTTCAGTTTCTTGTGAACATTTCCAGCTGATTGTGGTTAGCACTAAAAATGGTGTGGCCCTTTGGGCATCAGTATTTTTACCTCCAATAGTTTTAGATTCTTCAAAGTAGTGTCAGAATTTCCTTTGCCTTGTAAGGGAGCCATATCCAAGTCCTAAGGTTGTTGTTGAGGTGCAGTTCTTGCACACATGCACGAGAAGCCTTCCATCGATATACGTCTAGGGAATGTTCTTGTAAGTGAGAATATTTCTCTGCATTTGGTGAAGGGAGACTTTGGCTAGATAGAGTGCGGTTTTTTTGTAGCTAATAAGCAGACCCATGCTTCGAAATTTATTCAGGCATCACTGTAAGTTCTCAATTCATTTTTGAGTTGGAGAAGAGTGTGTAGATTGAGAATTCCATTCATCTTGAACATGACAGCTTATCAGTGAAGGAGCATTGACCTGTTTAACTTTTATTTTTGGGGTTTGAGTCGTCGATACTCCATTATGTAGGCAAAGAGATTTGCCTTGGCTTAAGCATTGGTTGGGGGTTCATTGCTTAGCCTTATCCCTGTTAGGTTCCACTTTTGAATATATCATTGGAATGGTTCTCCTCTGAGAGAATGCCCATGAGATACCATTGAGTTAATGAAAATGGAAAGCGATTGAAACTCCCACCTAAGTGTAATGACCATGATACAACGAAGATCGAGCTTGCTTGAAAAAGAAAAGCTTGGCTAGTATGTCACTCCTATGGCATACGAGAGGTGTTTCGCTCTAAAATGTCATCCATCTAAAATGAAGCATAAGTGCTTCACTTACAATCGACTTGTCCGCTTGAAGAAGGACTATCCTACATTTTCGAAGGGGTGTAAGTGATAATGACTTGTCCTCTCATGCATTACCGGGTCTTTGCAAGCTTACGACTTAGGAAAATTAAAGGGAGCATATGTAGTCAGATTTTCTCTTTTTTGGAACTCACTTATGTTCCTTCTGACACTTAGGTGGTATATTTTCTCTATCGCTAGTTACTCAGTAGATTAGCTAAACTTGATACCTTTTATAGTAGGTAAATCCTTCGGTACAGATAAACCTTATATGTGTCACCTTAGTTGCAAAGCTGAGGTGAACGATCGAAATGTCACCATTCGAACTTAATGCATGAGCTTTCAAGTTGATTGTGTTTGGTCAATGAAGTGTGATTTGGATTTATATTCAGGTAGGGTTTCGTGGATGCCCAGTAATGAACAGAGACTGGTGGATGACTTATAGGCATTTGTCTAGAGTTGTTAGGGTTATCATTTTTTTCCTTTGTGTCAGAAAACCTCAGGTGATAGGAGTAATCCCATGTGCCGAAAGGGACATTTTCTAAAGAATTTCCTATTCACGTGCCAGTTCTTAACCTGTAGTTTGAGAACAGATTTTGTAGGTTATTTACACCAGTTAGGATAGGATTCTTTACTTGATTCTGATAAACGAGCACTTGAGTCGGATTCTCAGGATGATTGAGAGATTTTAGAAGCATGACCTTACTCATGTAAGGCAATTTTGGTAGTTGGATCAAGGAATTGGATCAGAGTTCACATGGCCGGAGTCAGGTGGCCGACCCTAATTTAACAAAGAAATCTTACGAGCAAATGAAAGGTTAGAAGGAGTATCATGTAATTTGGAATGATCTTTGTTAATTATAAAATTTTAGAATAATATAATTATTATTGGTTGGGATAGTTTGGAGAAGGATCTCTCAAATAGGTTTACGGTTTTTCGGATAATCTTCTAAGTGACGAGATGATGCTTGCCTAAGCGAGCTTCATAGTGCACTTAGTATATTATCCTTATTAACATTATGTGGTCGAGGTGATTTTAAACCCAATCCAAACCAAGTAACATTAAATCTTCATTTTTAATGATGATTTACTTAGAATAATTTTCTTCTTTGTTGAATGAGTTTTGTTCAAAAAAAAGAAAAGTAGAGGCATTTATTATTTGATTTATTCGAGAGTGTAGAGACTCAATGATCCTGCATATCATATAGGTTTTCCTCTTTATAGCCAAAAGGTGTAGTAGTCATTTGTGTGTTATATTCATGAAAGGAGTTGCACCATTTAGGCGTTTATTCCTCTTGAATGTCGAACAGACTCGTTGGCGTTTATGGTTCAACATGCATGTTTGACTCTTGATTGTTACCAAGCATGTTGATGTAGAGTCTTTTAAATATTTCATTGTTTATATTCTTATTTATTGCTTATAATTATTTGTGCCTAATATTGTTTGTTGTTTTTTATTGCCTGTTGCTTTTTTTTGTAGCAACTGTTTAATCTTCTTTGTTGTTATTGTTGTTACTTGACTTTGATGCTGGCTGATTTTATTGCATGCATGTTCGATAGTTTAAATGCTAGTTATAGTTGTTTATCATTGCTAGCTATTATTTGATGGTTTCTTGCTTCTTATAGGTATTGATTGATTAGGGGATAATTATATTAGATAATTAAGTGCATATCATTTGATTGATAATGATGGATTCTTGCCTTCGAGGGTTTAATCCGTGGTATGTATAGTTATATAAATTGTATCGATCTTATATTAGTGATTGTACATTGTACTGGTCTTATATTAGTGATGGTGTTTAGTGTTGGTCTTATATTAGTGATCGTCCATTGTATTGGCTTTGTATTGGTGACCTTGTAGATCATTGGCATTTTATTAGTACTTGTGCCTATTATTGGATCGAGATAGGTGTCTGGGTACGTTAGTGTACTGACTCTATTTTTAATTGAATCGTGACAAATGTTTGAGTACATTGGTATACAGGTGCTATTTATCTAAAATCGTTGGATCACAATAAGTGTCCATTGTTAAGTAATGATGGGTATCGATTTGTATTCCTTAACTATCTAGAATAGATCGCATATCATTCATGCCCGCTATAGGGCGAGATGGGATCAATACGGGTCCATCGCCATTTGATGTGACTCGGAGTCAGTGGTATATTTTGAAACCGACTCAATTGAGCTTACTTTCCAATTAATCGTCGTGTACGACTATAGTAGTATCGGTTACTACATCGAGGTTATACATGTTTGAATTTTGTGTTTGAGCAATCCTTTTAGTGTAGTACAATAGATACTTGAGAGTCAATGTATAGCTGTTTAAATGCTTATTTGTTTTGATTGGCATTTAAGTAGTGAGAAGCTTTCTTAAAAAGAGGTATGAATTTTTCAAGAATGTGGGATGACATAGGTCATTGCATATTTCCCAGTTGTGATGCATTCTAATTTGAGAGTTTCATGGTGCTAATAACACAAGGGAAGGTACTGTTGGGATTTTACAAATTTGAGATCCGGGAAGTTTGGTCAGTCCTATCACTTTCTCATACCCATCTGCATTTCGAGGAAGAAATCCTTTTAAGGAGAGGAGAATGTAATAACCCGCATATTTATTGACAATATATCTAAATATTAAGTCATTATTGAATTGGAAGTCTAAAATGCGACTTTTTGCATATGGTTGAATTAGGACTTGAGACCACTTTCGCTGAGTCTGGATCGATGTTGTTAATTTAAATGAGTATAAGCATAGATTTATTTAATAACTGATGGATTTTAAGCTAGTAGTCTGCGTTCGATTCGTAAATCGATCCAAAAAAATTACTTTTATGTATGATGGAATTAGGTTTGAAACCTTTTCCATTATGTCTAGAATGATGCCCAGAATTTGGATGAGTATAAGATTTGATATGTTTGGAGTTCGTAATTTTGGGCGATGAATATCGATTTGAGGTAAGAAAGGAAAGTCTAAGTGTTGGGCTTTATAATCTATTTTCCCTTCTCCCCCTCTTTGTTACTTTTCATTTTAACTTTCCCTAATCCATTGCCTAACTAAACCCACTTAGATCCAACCCTAGATCAACTTCTACAAGCCAAAATAAATTCTCAAAAATCAAATAAAAATCATCATAAATACCCTCATGTTATTCTCCATATAACCTTTAAAGGAATTTGCCTAATTCAAAATTTGGGTTTTCATCGTGGACTTCAGGAGGGCTAATTTATGGGTTTTGGTGTGTTAGGCTTGGTTTTGCCAATAAAATTTATGTATCTTACTTCATTAATTTGTTTATTTATAATTATGAAGTATTATGAAATGATTTGAAGATTTCTAAGTCAGGGTCTAGACTTCTATTCATGTTATAAACATGTTTCCCTTAACTAATTAGTTGTTTAAGACCATAATTACTATGTTTGAAAATAGTTGGTAAGCCCCAGAATTGATTTGGGCTAATTGGGTGATTATTTATGATGTTATTATTTGATTTGGGGTTAATTAAGTAGTGTAATGATCTGCACATCATTAGAAAATATTAGTCAACCCATTTGAATTGATTTGCAAAATGTTAGTAAACTAATTTAAGTGATTTGTGAACATTACATTTATTATTAAAGTGATAAGAGACACTATAAGCCTTCATTAATATTTATAAAATAGTTTCATGATTTTAAAAATGAAGTATATATTTTGTAAAATGCATGTGAGATTTTATAAAATAGTAAAAAAGGCGAATATTTGATTTTTAATGAAGTGATTAAGTATTTTAAAGGCTATAAAGTGATTATAAGCTAGTATGATATTTTATAAAATGGTTTATGGTTTTATAAAATGATATAAAGAGATGATCACTCTTATTAGAAGACTTACTAAGATAAGTAATACTTGGTTGAGTAATAGTTGAATTGCCTACTAGATATATGCGTGTGTATACCTGCACGAGTGGGTATACGTATGCGTGTATTCGAAGTTAAGTAACGATCGAAACAACTATAGTGTTTTAGCTAAAGCAGTGATGAGAGTTGTGTTTGTAAGAGGCAAATATTAATACAATAGATTGTATATGCATTTGGGAATGTTCGTATGTGTATACGGTCATGTTAAGAGCGAGCCATAGCGACCAGTGGGTACGCTAAGTTGTATGGGAAAGTACTGGGTCATGAAGTCGCCCCAGTGAAGCTTGAAAATATTTGCACTGTGATGTGCGTGGTTAAGATACATGTGCTCTTAAGGGTGCACAAATGAGTGCATCGACATAGATATGAGCTACACAAAAGGCCATGAATGTCATTTTGGCATGTTAGAGGAAGTCGGGTCGCTAAAATCGCCCATAAAACTCTACTTGTGTAAAGAGTGGATTTTGGTATCGAAATCCGTTTTCGATTACTTATAGAATTCACTTCCAAAATGTCAACAAATTAACCCTGGAAGATCTCTGATGTGATGTAGGCAGGCTCTGGGAGTAAGGCGACTCACCGACCAAAGCATCGGAGGAAACGGCCCACGAATCGGCATTCTTTTAGGGAATCTACTCCCTGTCCAGGCTCACTGCCTGAAAACTGTCAGTTCAATCGACTGACCAGGTCCATTCAATTGACTGGTCAGGAGAAAAAGGTCCATCTTGATGCTAGTTCAGTCAACTGAATGGCCCTTCAATCGACTGACCTAATGTCTGTCATGCAAACTTCAAAACACTACACCTTTCGCATATGAAGTCAAAATGAGGTAAGGTTTATACCATTGTTCACCATTTTTTGATGACATTTTGGTGGGTATTGGAATAATTTTATTTCACGGCCCACGTGGGATTTACCCCAGCATGTATTCCAAAACCGTAGACTTTTAGGTAAACCGGGAGAGTATACCGGAGGAGTATAATGATATTGAGGTTATGTGTTCCATTTGGAATGTGATTTTTTTAGTATAGGTTTCTATTAGAGTAGTCCGGTGGGTTTTAGGTCATGGCGACCGAACCATGCATGCCGATTCCATATGTTATATACGAAGTGATGAGTCCGTACTCTAAGATTTTAACCTTAGAGCAAAATACAATTTATTTAGTGTTGAATTGTTGTGACACCCCACGGGTATGGACTAATGTTACCAACCCAAGGGTATGGACTTATATGACCAACCCAAGTATCAACCTTATTATGGTGTGTACCAAGTGTGTTGTTGATGGCCATGACACACGGGACACGGTCTTAGAGAGACCCTGAATAGCTTTATCTTATTACGATCATTCGAACTTTTTTGGGTCTACATTCATAATCTTAAGAATTTTAGGTCTAAGCAGTAGCGACCATATGCATTGTGGCTTAACTATTTGGTCTTAGTAGTAGTAACCATACGCATTGTGACTTATCTATTTGGTCTTAGCTGCAGGGACCATATGCATGGTGATGTATCTATTCGGTCTTAGCAATAGTGACCGTACGCGTTGAGGCGTATCGTATTGATCTTAGTGGTAGTGATCGTTGTTTTCAAATCATGGTTTAAGCATAGTATATTTTTACTATATTATTAGTATTTTTTGGCTGGTGTAGTGCAATAAAAGATATTGTGCTAATTGGATGTTACAAGAAAAGAGCAAGTTATGGTATGATACTCTATTTTTGAGATAGATTTACTGTACTTGTTTATAGGCAATTTGGATTTTCCTTGAGCCATGTTTGTGGAGAGGGCCGACTGTGACTTAGTAGTTCCTATTTATTTGTATATAGTTTTAATATATAGTATTTTGAGATAGTCCCCATCATACCAGATTTCATGTCTGACTTGCATTTTGTCTTTGTCTGTTTATGTCATGGCAACTTTCGATTACTTGATTGAGCAGTTTCAAAATGTGCTTTTGGGGACACACTAGCAGAGTGCATTGCTGGAGCATTTTGGAGGCATGGCATCGATGTTTAAAGATATATATACATGTTATTTTATTTGTACATGACAGAACTTTTATTTGTATATGAGATTGTTATATCAGATATTCAATCAAAACTCTAGCTTTTTGGAGTTGATGTATTCTTATTTTCTATAATAATATTTATTTGTCAGATGCTTTCGCTTATATGGTCTCTTATATATCATTATTCTATTATGTTCATGTATATTAAGTATATCAAATATTGTCATTCCGCTATGAGATCTTATCGATGTCTTGAGTTAGTGTTTTATTCTAATTTTACCACGACAACCTTTCTTTTGTGGTATTCGAAATTCATGCGATGATGTAAAGTGCGTACTTTTGGGTATTATGAAGGGTTGGTCGTTACACATAACTTGAAAGCGAAGTTTTTGAAATGTCACTTCCAGAGGAGGGAAGTGAGATTCTTGGGTCATGTCATCTCGAAGCAGAGTATTGTAGTAGATCCTATAAAGGTAGGAACGGTTCAGGATTGGAACAAATCCAAGAATGCTAAGGATGTGAGGAGTTTCTTTGGATTGACATGATATTATAGACATTTTATCAAGGACTTCTTGAAGATAGCAGCACAGTCGATCAATTTGACAAAAAAGAATCAGATTTTTGTTTGGGATACGAAGCGTGAGCATACGTTTGTTTGAAGAAAGGTTGATGAGTGCAATAGTATTGACCATTCTGAGTGGAAATAAGGAGCTAGCAGTATACATAGACACATGTGGTATTGATTAGATGCATTGTTGATGAAGAAGGAAAAAGTTATTTCCTACACTAGTCGACGTCTGAAAACGCACGAGAGGAAGTATCCAACTCATGATTTGGAGTTGGCGGCTATAGTTTTTGCTTCGAAGATTTTGAGATACTACCTATTAGAAGAAAGGTTCGAGCTGTTCATGGATCATAAATCCTAAACGGCCTTTTCTACTAGAAGGATCTCAGCCTTTGCAAGCAACGATGGTTGGAATTCTCGACCTCCTATGAATTTAGCATTTCTTAAACACATGGTAAAGAAAATGCGATCGTTGATGCATTGTGTAGTAGACATTCAGGTTTTGGAGCGATGTTTTGGAGTGGAAACAATTGGAGTATATTGCTGGTTAGGACTTTAGACCCCATTGTGAGTTAGAACCAAAGATGTTGGCTAGTTTGACTATTAGGCAGGCCTACTCTGATTGAGCAGATTGGTACAAGTTAGAGGTAAGATTCTAGACTAGAAGAGATCATGGTTAAAATAGGAGGTGTCGAGTCTGAAGATATGAAGCAGTACAGACTCGACCGAGAAGGTTGGTTCCATAAGTGTAGGACGATGTTTGTTCCCAGTGTTGATGGATTACGAGATGAGGTGCTATGAGAGTACCACCATTCTAGGTTGACCACACATCCCAACGGTAATAAAATGTATCGTGATATGAAGCAGACCTATTATTAGGAGGGGATGAAGAACGATGTTGGGACATTCATCTCAAAATGCATGAACCACCAACTGGTGAAGGCAGAGCAAGAAAATCCAAATGGGATATGACCTAGATTAAGATTTGTGATTATCACATACTTATGTATTGCTTGTATGAATGGATGTATATGCATAGTTTTCTATGATTGTATCCTGTGCTTTGATGTTGTTTGCTAGTGCTTTAGGTAGTTGGAGAATAGGTTGGAAAATTCGACAAGTTGAAGGCAAAGATGGTCAGAATTGGATGAAATTTGGAGGAGTGGTTCTACAGCATAAGAGGAACCCGAGTTATAAGTGCAGAAAAAATGGGACTAAGGAAATAAGTTGACACCAAGTTGTTTTAGTTGATGCAAAGTTATTTTTATTCGCAAAAATGGGTCGGCAACTTGATGGCTTGGTGGGGAATGGCAAGAGGAGGTAGACAAGGGCAAGATGTAGAAAAATAGCTAAGCAATGGGAATGACGCCAATTTATTTCTTGGACTTTAAAACCATTGCTTTGGTGTGATGCCAATTTATTTTGAAGGATTTGTCGAGGTCTAAAGCATATGGGGATGAAGCACTAGAAGTAGAGAATTAGACTTAGCCAAAATTGGCTAAGTATATAACTCGGTGCCGAGTTATTTATATTGGTGGGATTGGAGTGAAAACTTACAAGAGGGGAAGTAAAGGCTCCATAGGTCACGATGAAGGTGTTGATTTATTCGCTTATAGTTTGATGGCTTGTAACACCCCTTATTTTAGTTTAACATTATAAAATAAATTCAATTGGATAGGTTAAATAGAACAATATAGTGGGATAATGGGATGAGAATTGGTTATTAATAAGGTTGGGCCTTAACTAATTAACTAATAAGATTGTTTTAAACCTTAATGTATAAAAGGATATATGAGGAGGGAAAAAAAGAAATAGATCCATCTTTTATCTCTTAAATCCTCACCCTCTCATATATTGTCACTTACACTCATAAACAATCAGAAGAAAAACCAAGATGACGGCTATTTCTAAGGGGAAAAAGGGAACAAAATCAAAGGGGATTTAGAAGATAAAGCTTAGGGGAACTAAACACCATCAAATCTCAACTCCAACACCAAAATTAAGGTGAATAAAAAGTTAACCATATGTATTTCTTGTTCTTGAATTCGGCCATGGATAGTGTCCGAGTTATTTTTATAATTTTTTCCAAGTTATTGATGTATAATCATTGTATAGACAGAATAATGATTTGTGGAATTTTTATGAAATTATTTGGATTATTTTTAAGGGAAAATCTAAGTTTTTAATCTCCAAATGCTTGGTTTTTGAGTATATTGTGTAAACCATTTATTTGGAGATGGGTTTTAAATTTCATAGTTTTCCAAGTTAAATTAAATGTTTAATGAATTGCCCAAAGTGGAAACAATGTTTATTCAGGTTTTATTTATTAAAATTAATTATATAATTATTTCGGTCTCAAAATTTTTATATAGCAAAGGAAACGTTAATTTTGATTTATAGAGATTTTTGGTGATTTGTTCAAGTAATTATGAATTACTATGAATTTATAATGTTAAATAAGCATTCAAAGTAATAATTAGTAAAGGGTATTAATCAATTAAGTTGACGCATGTTTTGGGGATGAAAAAATTGTTGAGGTAGGTTTTCTCGAAAAAATTGGGTACAGTATAGCTTTATCCAATAGAAATTTGACAAGATTTAAAATTTGGTGAAAAGTAATTGCTTTTAGTAGAAATAAATCTATTTTTATGATAATTACGATATGTCATGTTGCCCATATCAATGCCGAACCCCAGCGACATCAATTTGAATAGATACATATGATATCAACTTTGTTTGTATATAATGAATTGTTCAGATTAGAGTTGTTGTATAAAACATGCGGTAAAGAATTGATGCTGATATGCAACATAGAGTAAATGCCAATATGGCAATCACGCAATAAACCAGGGTTATGGCACTCACCTTTATTTCATTGTTTAAAAACCTCTATCACACGGTATCAAAATATTGATACCGTTAGTTTTCACCATCGTTTTAAAATGATGACGCATACCACTATTCTGATTGTTTTGTATATCAACACCATACCTTGAGGTTGTGATGCCGCAAGTAATATTTTCGATATTAACTATTTTATGGCAATGACACCGCTATTACTTGGTTTCATTGTAAAGAAAATTTTCGTCATGGGTTGTCAATGCCGACACCTTATGTTTTATGGCATAAAGCCGAAGTACTATATTTTACGAGATTATAGTATTAATACCGCAAGTGACTGATTTTCGACAATATTGCTAAGCGGCATTGATGCCGCTACTTTTTATTTTCAATGCTGACAAGGCTTTGTTTATGCTAATTAAAACTATGTTTTAAAAAGGTGGGATAGCCTATGTTTAAGAAGGTTAATAACCTTTTGATTTCAGCAGTTAGCCACGTGTTTTATAGAATCAATTTTTTGTTTTGTAACCTTGGATAGAGGTTCAAAATTGCCTAGTGTAGTATGAATGCCACATATTTCTGTATTAACGGCAGTGAGCCATAAGTTTTATATTAACGGTAGATTAACTTTGATACATTATATTCTTTGGAAACTTGACATTATTCGTTAGGGACACCCATGTATATCATATTGACCACATTGTTTTATGAATCGACATTAATCATTGGGGAATATGATGGGTTCATTGTAATCCTGGAAAAAGTATGGGATATATGATTGATAATCCACATCTTTTCGAAGAGAGATAGTCTCTATATAGTTGATGAAGGATTCATAGTCATCCTAAGAAAGCTATGGGATGTGTGATGGATTGTCCACGTCATTTTAACTAAATGAAATATGTGAGATGGATGCTCCACATAACTTTGCTAATGAAACAATGTGTGATGGGTAGTCCATATGGTAGAGGATGGACAATCCAAATAATAATTACATATGAGATGGATAGTCCACTTAACTTTGATAATGAAACTATATGTGATGGGCAGTCGTACGATAGGGCATAGGTAATCCAAACAATAATTACATATGGGATGGGTAGTCCATATAAATGTAAGATAAATAGTCATTTGAAATTAAGATAGATGGTCAAATAAAACTAAGACATATAGTAAAATAAATTTAGGATGGGCAATCCGGTGCATGTTGCATGATTACAAATGTTTATTTATTATGTATTAACTATTATGGATGTAGGAGCATGGTATATGGTTGATTTGTTTTAGTTAAGAGTAGTGAGTGGAAAAACCGTTCCGTTGAGCGGCCTGATCTCACTAGATATCTATTTAGTACGAGATGGTAGGTTATTATTCACACCAGAGTTTTTGTCTAACCTGAAGTTTTGTTTTTCCCCTCAAACTCATGGATACTCATTTAAGTAGATTGGGAGTAAGGGTTTTCAAGTTTCCAGTTAGATGAACAAGCTTTTAGAGACATGCATAAGGCAATCTAGCTATAATAGGGGTTCCTACTTCTCTACTGTGTTGTTTTGGATGTAACGGTAAAATTATATAATCGCCAAGTATTAGACTTCGATCAACCAAGCGGGCATCTTCATATATCGCTCTTGGAGTATTTTGTGATAATTATATTTTCCCCTAACATGGCATTATGAAAGGGATTATGTCATGAATATGAAATGTTATTTTTGATATGTAATATGAAAAAATGGTATGTTTGAAAATTTTCATATTTGTGTGCTTCTGGTTATTGATATGAATAACATAACCGCATTTTGTCACCAAAAATTAAAGCTATGGATGATGCACCATCTGTTGCACTAATTTTCGAGCCTCAAAGTAAGGGATGTTATAAGTTGGTATTAGAGCATAGGTTTGTGTAAAACTAAGAAGGTTAAAAGTTTTTGAAGACATAATCCTAATGAATCGGAGAATATGATGAGGGTTTGGGAAAATGCTATAGTAACGTACTTATATTTGCTATATATAAGTATGTATTCTCCCTTCTCTTAGACCGTTCTTCTATATCTTCTTAGGGCTCATATGCAGATTAGAAGATTGTAAGATATGAAAAGCATGAAATGAAAGAGTGAATCTAGGTAGAGGAAATAGCATAACCAATGGATATGTTCTGCCCAACACTGGAAGGAACCAAGGTCGACAGGTGAATGCTAATCAAAAGCCAAATGCTAATGTAGGTGGTGCGACCCTACCGGCAGATATGGGGACTATATATTAGTTCTTTATCAACATGATGCAAGCTAGAAT
Organism: Allium cepa; assembly: GCA_030765085.1. Lineage (NCBI taxonomy): Eukaryota > Viridiplantae > Streptophyta > Magnoliopsida > Asparagales > Amaryllidaceae > Allium > Allium cepa. Next base: position 453,988,052 of record CM060939.1, on the reverse strand, counting down.
GGCTGCTGGTTTGGTTGAAGGAAATGCTGCAGATGCGGGAGAAGTTAATCCTGTGGTGCCAGTTGGTAATAATTATGCTAAGTTGAACCTAGATTACACTAGTCTTGGTGGGAAGCCTTCTTTTGGAACTAAAGATGCTACTAAGGTGGAGAATTGGTTATTACACTATGAAAGAATCTTTGGGGACTTGGGGTTAAATGATGATAAAAAAAGGGAGGCTAGCATCGAGGCAGTTGTAAGGAGCTACTTTGCAATAGTGGAACGAAGTGACCGTTGGAGTACCATAGGAGGAACTGACTTGGGTTGAATTTTAAAGGAGATTTAAAGAGAGGTTTTTTTTCTATAGTAGCCAAGTCAATCCTGCTTAGAAAATTCATGGAATTGGAACAACGGGTATGTTCGTCCTAGAATATGCTATGAAGTTTGGTGAGCTTTTTAGGTATGGATATGCTTCAATCGACACTCTGATTAAGAGGAATGAGAAGTTTATCTAGGGTTTGAAGCCAAAGATTGCTAAAGCAACCAAGCCACATCTTCAAATCCTGAGTAATGTAGTGGTGGAGATGGCTATAAGGAATGAGGAGATGCTTGTGACTTTTGGGAAAGAAAATGTGGTGGAAATCAAAAGTTTTTTGTATAAGAACATAAAATTATATAAGAAGAAGGAAGCCCAGAAGAGTTGAGCTTCCATAAAAGAGAAAGCTGATATTATCTATTATGATAATAAGGGGCACTATGCTAATGAGTGTTGATATGATGATGATAAGACAGTTGTGGGAAGGCAAAATGTGAAGTGCTTTAACTGTGACCAAGTGAGAAAATACAAGAACAAATGTCCAGAAGCGTGCCAAGGCTAGTAAAGGAAAGATGTTTGCTTTGGAGCCATCTGCATCGCGATCAACTAATGTTGAAAAAGGAAATTCTATGATGGAATGTATGCTTTTGATTCATAACATACGAGTTAGGGTATTTTTTGATACTGGAACATGCATTCATTTATCTTTTAATGTTTAGTAGATAAGTTAAATCTAGATCCATGATACCTTGTTACTTCCTTAAGTATAGCGAATCCAATAGGAGGGTGTGCAAATCTGGGGATGAAATGTGACTATCTAGAATTTAAGTTGCTAGGTTATACTTTTACCTACAGTTTGTTTGAGTCAGATGTTGCGGGTTTTAGGATTATTTTGTGTACGGATTAGTTGAGCACATATTATGCTAAGATATTTTCCAAAGAGAGGAAAATATCATTGAGGCACCCTGATAGTAGTAACCGAATCATATTCTCAGTTGAGAATTCGAGTTCAAAAGTTTATGACTTATTGGTGTCACATAAGTGGAAGATGAGATAAGTCGATTTTAGTTGTAAAAGAATTTTCAGATTTGTTTGAGCCAATGACAAGACTACCACTAAAAAGAGCTATCGAGTTTCGAATAGATCTTGTGCTTGGAGCTAAACCAATAAATAGACCACCTAGCAGAATGACACTTACCGAAATGAAGTGGTTGAAGGTGCAACTAGTAGATTTAGAATGAAAGAGTTTTATTAGACCAAGTAGTTTGCCTTGAGGAGCAGCTGTTGTGTTCGTGAAGAAACTAGATGGGTCATTGAGATTATATATCGACTATCATAAACTTAATGAGATGACGATAAGAATAGATATCCTTTGTCGATGATCAATTATTTATTTAGTCAGTTGAGTTGAGCCAAAATATTTTACAATTGGATTTGGCGACATGGTTCCATCAATTGGGGTAGTGAAGGATAGTATCCCTTCGACCGTGTTTCAAAGAAGATATGGTTCTTACATAGTGGTTAGTAATGTCATTCGGGTTAACTAATGCGCATACTTTCTTTGCAGACTTGATGAACAGAATATTCCAAGAGCACTTGGACAGGTTAGTATTAGTGTCCATTGATGACATTTTTATACATTCTAAGAATGAAAGAGATCATGAAACTCATCTTAGAATAGTGTTTGAGATATTGAGGCAGCATCAAGTAAAACAAGTTTTCAATGTGTCACTTTTGGAAGAAAGAAGCGAAGTTTCTTGATCATGTAGTTTCGTAGAAAGGGTGTCAGTGGATCTAACTAAGATCAAAGCTGTAAATGGTTGGAAGGGACCCAAGACGGTGATCGAGATAAGGAGTTTCCTTGGATTAGATGGCGATTACCGAAGATTCATTAAGGATTTCTCTTAGATAGTAGCGCCCCTGAGTAAACTAACCAAAAAGGATGTAAAGTTTGCTTGGTCTGATAAAAGTGAGGAAGCATTCCTTAAGTTAAAGAACTTTTTAACCAATGTGCCCGTATTAGTTGTTCTAGATGGGAAACAGGATTTAGTGGTGTATACAGATGCTTATGGAATGGGATTAGGAGCTATGCTGATCCAACAGGGGTAAAGTAATTGCTGACGCTTCTCGACAGCTCAAACCACATGAAATTAGATATCTGACTCATGATTTGGAGTTGACAACTGTGATTTTCGCATAGAATGTGTGGAGACACTACCTTTTAGGAGAAAGATTTGATTGTATATGGATCAAAAGTCGTTGAGATATTTATTCTCTTAGAAAGAGTCGAATATGAGACAGAAGAGGTGGATGGATTTTTTAGTAGCTTATGCTTTTTGTATCGAGTGTACATTAGGGAAAGGAAATAAAGTAGCAGATGCACTTAGTAGAAAACATCAGATTGTGGTGTTAGCTATGTTGGAAAATTGGAATGATTTAGAGACATTGACTACATGTAATGTGCAGTTAAGGTAGAATACTAGTTCTTGTCAAAATATTGCCATATTTTCTTGCTTGGAAGTCGACCAGTTTGATGGAGAGGATTACTTCTAAGCAATAAGATGATCCATTATTTACCGAAAGAATTAAAAGATTGGAAAGTGGAACTAAGATTGATGATCAAAAAGATTTTAATCTTGACCACAAAGGATGGTTAAGGAAGAACGGACGACTATGTGTTCGAGATGTCAGTGACCTACGGAAAGAAGTTCTTAGGGAGCGTCATTGATCGAAGTTTACTATACATCCTAGAGGAACTAAGATGTACAAAGAGATGAAAATAAGTTTCTTCTGGGAAGGTATGAAAATAGATGTAGGCTTATGGGTGAAATAATATGTGAATTGCTAGCAAGTAAAAGCCGAACATTAGGAGCCAAACATATTGCTTACACCTTTAGATATAACGGTTTGGAAGTGATATTCGATATCCATGGATTTGTTAACGGGTTGCCAAGGTCGAGCAGGGGAAATGATAGTATTTGGGTCATAGTGGATAGACTAATCAAGAGTGCACAATTCATTCTCATTAAGTCAACTAAGATGGCACTTGTATTTGCTAAGTTGTTTGTGAAGAACATTTTCAGACTACATGAGATTCCATTATAGTCAGTGATAGAGATACTTTGTTCACTATTGAATTTTAGAAGAGTCTACAAGAAGTGTTATGTACCAAGCTTAAGACGAGTACCGTTTATCACCCATAAACGGATGGGAAGACATAAAGAGTCAGTAAGGTATTTAAAGATCTAAAGATCTGCTGAGAGCTTATGTACTAGATTTTGGTGGGCCATGGGAAGACTATTTGAACTTAATTGAGTTTTCCTACAATAATAGTTATCAAACTAATATAAGAATGGCACCTTTCGAAGCTTTGTATGGCAGACCATGCAAATCACCAGCATGTTGGATGGAGATCGGAGACAGATTGGTCCTTAGTCTGGATATGGTAACTGAAGGCACATATAAGATTTAGTTGATCCATGTTAAGACGAAAGCTAAGTCTATGTAGAAGAGTTATGTAAATAAGAGGCATAAAGATTTAGAGTTTTTAGTTGGAGATGATGTTTTCATTAAAGTATCACCGATGAAGAGTGTGATACGATCTGGAAAGTCAGGGAAATTGGCACCAAGATATGTTGGAACATTCCCTATTATATAGAGGATCAGGAAACTCGCGTACCGAGTAGTTTAGCAGAAGTCTATAATGTTTTTCATGTTTCTCATCTTAGAAAGTATGTGCATGATCTAGAGACTAATATTGCTCTAACTGTATTGGAGGATTTAGTAGTAGAATAAGATTTGACTTTTATTAGGAAACCAATTTATGTTGTAGCGGGGGATGAGTAGAAGTTAAGGAACAAGACAGTCAGATTGGTGAAAGTCCAATGGAGTGACAATGAGAAAGACTGTACTTAGGACACAAAGGACAATATTAGGGATACTTATCTTGGGTTGCTGTGATGGTATGTTCTATATTTGATATGCATATAGACTTTATAGATGGTATGTTATACTAGCATTGTTTGCATGTTTGATATGGTTGTTAAGTAGTCTTTACTGAATTTTTTGAACGAAATTATTTAAGGAGGGGAGTCTATAACTCCCCTAATTTTAGTTTAACATATTCAAAAAAATTAATTAGATACATTAAATAGAATACTATGTGGAATAAAGGGAGAAGAGGTTATTAATAAGGTTGGGCCTTAACTAATTAACTAATAAGATTGTTTTAAAACTTAACATATAAAAGGATATACGAGGTGGGCAAAATAGGAATAGATCCATCTTTTATCTCTTAAACCTTCACCCTTCATACATTCTCACTTACACTCCTAAACAATCAAAAGAAAAACCAAGAGGCCGAACATTTCTAAGGGGAAGAAGGGAACGAAATAAAAGGGGATTTGGAAGATAAAGCTTTAGGGAAATAATTACCATCAAATCTCAACTCCAACATCTAAATTAAGGTGAATAAAAAGTGAACCATCTCTATTCCTTATTCTTGAATTCTGCTATGGATAGCATCCAAATTATTTTGATAGTTTTTGCCAAGTTATAGATGAATAATCATTGTTTGGATAAAATAATGATTTGTGAAATTTTTATGAATTTATTTGGATTGGTTTTAAAGGAAAAACCTAAGTTTTTAATCTCTAAATGCTTTGATTTTCAAGTATGTTGTGTAAAATATTCATTTGGAGATAAATTTTTAATTTCATAATTTCTATGTTAAATTAAATATTTTGTTAATTTTCCAAGGAGAAAATAGTATTTATTTGGGTTTTAATTATTAAAAGTAATTATATAATTATTTTGGCCTTGAGATTTTTAGGTGGAAAGAAAACGTTAATTCTGATTTTTAGAAATTCCTGGGGATTTTTCGCCAGTAATTTTGAATTAGTATGAATTTCTTATGTTAGATAAGAATTTAAATTAATAATTAATTGAGGATATTGATTACTTAAGTTGGTGTACGTTTTGGGGATGAAAATTTGGTTGCGGTAGGTTTTCTGGAAAAAATTAGGTTAAGTACAGTATAATCCAATAGAAATTTGACAAGAGTTAAAATTTAGTGAAAAGTAATTGCTTTTAATATAAATGAGTTAGTTTTTATGTTATGATATTTCTATGTTGCCCATATTAATGCTGAATCCCGGCGACATCAGTTTGAATAGGCACATATGATATCAACTATGGTGGTGTATAATGGATATATTCTGGTTGGAGTCATAATATAAAACATGCGACATAGAATTGATGTTGATATGCGGTACAGAATTGATCCCAATATAGCAATCTCGTAATAAATCAGGGCAATCCCGCTCGCTTTTATTTCTTTGTTTTAAAATCTATATTGCATGGTATTGATACCAATAGTTTTCACCATTTTTTTAAAATGATGTTGCATACCACTATTTCAATTGTTTTCTGCATCAACACCATGGCTTGGGTGGTAATGCCGTAAGTGATATTTTCGATATCAACTATTTTATGGCAATGATGCCTCTATTACTTGGTATAGGTATAAAGGAAATTTATATAATGGATTTTCAATGTCGAATCCCTATATTTTATGGCATAGAGCAGAAGTACTATATTTTAAGACATTATAGTATTAATGCCACAAGTGACTAATTTTTTAGGAAATTGCCAAGCGGCATTGATGCCGCTACTTTTTAATTTCAATTTTGGAAAGTCTTTGTTTGTGCTAACTAAATTATGTTTTAAAAAGGAGGGATAGCATATGTTTAAGAAGGTTGATTAACGTTGAGATTTCGGCAGTTAGCCGCATGATTTATAAAATCAAGCTTTTGTTTTCAACCTTGGATAGAGGTTCGAAATTGTATAGTGTGGCATAAATGCCATATATTTTTGTATTAATGACACTGAGCTACAGGTTCTATTTGATATTGTTTATTAGGGATACCAATGTAGATTGACTTTGATATGTTAAACTTGACATTGTTCACTGGGGTACAAGTGTATATCATATTAACCCTATTGTTTTATGAATCGACATTAATCATTAGGGATACCAATGCATATCATTTTGAGATGTTATGAATTTAAGGGGTATACAACATAATTGGGGACAACAATAGACATAGGTTGAACATTTGGGTTAAACTTGAACTAAATTGATTCGTGATGGGTTCATAGTTATCCTAGGAAAAGTATGGGATGTGTGATGGATAGTCCACATCATGCCGGAGATAGTCTCTATATGGTTGATGAAGGGTCATGGTCATCCTCGAAAAACTATGGGATGTGTGATGGATAGTACACATCATTTTAACCAAATGAAATATGTGAGATGGATAGTCCACATAACTTTGATAACGAAACCATGTGTTATAGGTAGTCCATATTGTAGGGGATGGATAATCCAAATAATAATTACATGTGAGATGGGTAGTCCATATAACTTTGATAATGAAACCATATGTGATGGGTAGTCCATACAGTAGGGGATGGGTAATCCAAATAATAATTACGTGTGACATGGATAGTCCGCATAAATATAAGACATATAGTCAGTTGAAATTGAAGACAGATAGTTAGACGAAATTAAGATGGTTAGTCAAATAAACTTGGGATGGGCAATCCAGTACATGTTGCAAATGTCTATTTATTATGTTTTAACCATTGTGGATGCAAGAGCATAGTATATGGTTGGTATGTTTTAGTTAAGATACTAATGAGGAGAAAACCCATTTCCCTTAATGGCATGGTCTCAATAGATATTTATTTGGTTAGAGATGGTGGGTTATTACTTAGACCAGGCTTTTTGTCTGACCTAAAGTTTTTGTTTTTCCACTTAAACTCTTTGGGTACTTGTTTGAGTAGGTCGGGAGTAAGGGTTTTTAAGTTTCCAATTAGATGAATAAACTTTCAGAGACGTGCAAGGGGAAATCAGGCTATATAAGGAGTTCCTGTTTCTCCATTGTATTGTTTGGATGTGGTGGCAAAGTTGTATAATCACCAAGTATTAGACTCTGAACAATCAAGGGGGAATCTTCATATGTCGCTCTTGGAGTATTTTTTTAATAATTATATTTCTCTAAACATGGGATTATGAATGGGATTATGTAATGAATATGAAATATTATTTGTGAAATGTAATGTGAAAAATTCTTATTAAATTATGTTTCAAAATTTTCATATTCATGTAATTCTGATTAATGATATGATTAACATAGCGCATTTTATTATCAGAAATTTATATTATGGATGACTGTAGCATCACTTAGTTTTGGGCCCAAAGTAGGGGATGCTACAAGGTGACATAGTAGCATGATGATGGCTCGGGACTTTGATAACAACTCGATGGTGAAAGGAAGATGATGGCAGCTCAATGTTGAACGGATTCGTGATTATCTACGAAAGAAAGGGTCCTAAGGTAGGTGACTTGTGGATAGAATGGTTGAATAGTTCTATCATGGAATGGAGGAATGTGGATGGTTCCTCAAGGATAAAGGAAATTGGATGGAGCAAGGAAATACTTCGATATTTGATGTGCACGTAAATGTGCATATTTTTACCACCATATTTAATCTATTTAAATTAAATAAATGATTATATTGGGTATTTTAACTTGTTTTAACCAAATCCATATTAATTCCAAATCGTCACATATCCATCTTCATATGATACTTGGAGTGCTTTCTGATGTACTCAAAGCAGGGGTATTGTGAGGATGCTTAGTCCTTGTAGGTACTTTGAAAGGCAACCCCGGATCGGTTGAATGGATTCGTGTACCATAGATCAGTTGAATATGTCTAAATCAGCTTCGGGCTAAAGAGAATACACCGAAAACTGAGATTTCCATTAGTCTTTAGCAGTTGAAAGGTCAACGAGTTATTATATATCCAGAGTACATTGAGTGATAGCGAGGATTGTTTGATGTTGGTTGTATTTCCGCGGTATATCACTCTATGGACGTCATGGTAGATATGTGTTGGAGATAGAAATACCTGGATACCCGTCATCACAACTGGTTTATTGTGTACCTTTACTATATTTGTAGAGTAGCATATTATGTTCGTTATGCGCTAACTCTTTGGTAGCAGGGACAGGTCAGGTATGGTTCATATACCCTTATTCCTTACTATCTCAACTTGTCTAGTATTTTGAGATTCGTTTACCGCGCACACCAGACTGTTGTCTGAATCAAGGTGTTATGATTTTCTTCTTATTACCTCTAGTACTCTTAAATGAGTACACCAGACAGCAGGTCTAGGTGCGACGTAGTAGCCGTGCAAAGGACAAGCTAGATGGAGCTATCTTGTATTATATATAGATTTCTATGCTCATTTCGCCATGTCGCATTGTGGAGCCTTGGCAGTGTTTGCTTATTATTATGTGACGGTTATTTAATTTTATTTCCGTTGTAGAAACTCTACACCCCATTATATAACTTTGTGAATCTATACTCTGATATGTGGATTGCTTATTTATTACCGTCTCTCCTATTTTATATCTATGATGTATATTATATTTTATTCCATGCACTATGAGGTATACGATATCTTCTATGATGTTTATTTCATTTCAAAACCTTGATGATCATTTTACATTGGTCGAGCATGTCAGCAATGCACAATCTTATGTGTATTGGATGCCAGTTGTGTAGGGCGGTCGTCACACTTTTGATTAGATGTGACTTGACAAAAAAGATCTATAGTCTAGTAAATTCTGTATCCAAGGATTTATAGGTGGGCTAAGGATTCAATTGGTTGCATCCTATTGTCTGTGTAACTCGGACATAGCGACCGTAAGGTGGTACAATTGCAAAACTTTGTTGTGGTGAAAGGATTCTCCCTTTACAATATGTTCTTGTGCCGATCGACCCTTACTAATATAAGGGTTGTGCTTGCTTAAGACCGCCAATGATGGATTTCCATGGCAAATGGATTAGGAGAAATCCAAGTAGACCAAAGCATTGGCCGAGAATGCTATGTTACAAAGCTTTAAGAGGTGAGGCGAAGGGACATAGGGAAGGATGCAACGAAGCACTCTACATCAAGTCTGCCAATGCATAGCAATTACTACATAAGACTTGATTCGGGTCTAATAGAAAGTATAAAGCCATGGATGTAACGACCCGCCTTTTTCGACAGTTTAAACCGACGATCAGATCCACATGTCGATTCCAAACCATTAAAAGGGCAGATAGTTATTGGGGTAATTAAGAAAAGAAAAGGAAGGGAAATAAAGGAAATGAAACAACACAGAATCTCACAGCGGAAGGCTAAAGTATAATAATAAAATAACAGTTCATGAAGCTGTTAATTAAATGAATACATTTGAAATGAATACATTTGATTATTATTATACAACATTTATCAGAGTTACATACACAACAAATATCATACAACAATGCAGCGGAATGGAATGAATATAATAGTAGTAGATAATATACCAATCTTCGTCTCCGTCCTCCAAGGAAATGGTCTTCAAAAATCTGAAAACTCAGGACTGACCCGAGCGTAATGAAAAGACAAAACACTCGAGTCAGGACTAAAATATCCTTATGAAAGTTAAATCAATCGTCAATAAATATGAGTGTGACGGCGTCAGAGATGTTTACGGGGTTTGACATCTCATATCCAGTGTCAACGTGCGTGCAATAACTTAAGAGATGTTACGGGATTTTCCATCTCTCAAGGATCCGTGAAACTATCTACTATGTAGTAATATACGCTAAGTAGATAATGTCTATCAGTAATATAAAATATCAAAATAGCGTTAAGGCGTTACCATAATCCCCCTTAACACATTTTATATTCCCAAAAGCATATACAAGACCGTAGTTTCCCCAAAACCGGAAGTCACCAGAGGGCAATCCATATACTCAAGGTACAAATCAAAACGTAGTGGTCGCGAATAGGATAATCAGTATGACAAGGTACATGAGGCAATACCAACTAGGATACTAGTAGTTGCGTGATCCGGACTGATGTTGGGCATAGCCAGCAGCTACCCCAACACCGCGAAACAACACTCCCAAATCAAGGGGTGCACCCAAATCGAATCACAAATGTAATAGAAATGGTATCGAAGAAGTGTGTCCGCTAGAGGTGGCGAACCTCAATGGCCCGGCGCGGCTCCTGTTTTAGTCATGTCAGGGGTCATCCAATAATCGTTCTCTTTCTTCAGTCAACGCGTTCACCAAACCATCCCCTTCATTCTGGATCAACACTCCGCGTATAATAGTTATTAAAGTGGTTTTCGGTATCGACAGAGAGTATGTCCATATCCGATCCCGGTCTCTTTAATAACTACGTATTATTACACCGTTGGCTATTTTACATTTCAAATCGATTCATAAATGATATCAAAATATCATATTCGCTTCAAAAATCAAATCCATTTCAAATATCATCGTATCTTTCAAAATAAAAGGTTCCTTTTCAAAAATCATTTTTCGCATCAATATTCCTTTCGATTTCAAAATCATTTTGAATTTCAATTTAGGTTGCAACTTCATTTAACTCAATTCGTATTTAAAATTCAAGATTTCAATATAAACACTTCACCTTATTGACCAGCTTAGAATTTTAGAAAATAGATTTTAAGTAGTTTAAAAGTAGTTTAAATAATTAAAATAGTTAAAATACTTTAAAATCTTAGAACGGATTTGAAATAGATAAATTAGTTTAAAATAATTTAAATCGGGTTAAGTAGATTTAAAATAGATTAAAACAGTTCAAGTATCCAAAATAGTTTATATAACCGAGTAATTTGGAAAACAAAATAAAACAGCTTCAAAACCAATCCATTTCAATTTATAACTTCCCAATTCAAATCAATTTCAATTTCCATTCTACCGATTCAATTTCGATTTCAATTCAAAACAATGTCAACTTTTACTTCAAATCAATTCATTTCTACATTCACCTTTAATTAATTCAATTTCAATTTATATCGATTTGGAGCTTGATTTCTCAAAATATCAATTTTTTACACTTAACAAAATTTCCAACAATATTCAAGTTTAAATCCAAATTCCAAATATGATTCAATTCCAAACTCGATTTCAAAATATCATTTTCATATCACTTTTACTTAGTAATATTCAAAGCTCGAAATAATGTTCAATCTTTAAAATAAATAGATTTTCGAAATTCAATCATATCCAAATTTTAAATTTTAAAGTCACAACTTAAATTATTTACCAATTTCTTTTAACCAAAATTTATTTCAACATTCCAACTCAAATTTTCGACAAATTCGATTTCTATAAATTGATTTCTATTTATCACTTTTAAATCGAAACATTTAAATAAATTTCAAATCGACGATTTCAAAAATTATTAATTTAGCCAATTCGGTGTTCGTATATAATTTTCTATCCTAGGGCCAAGTAATTATTTATTTCAATTATATGTCAGGGATGAGTATATATTACTTAAATTAAATCTCAGTATCATATGTATGCATAACAGGATATATATAAGCATATAAACATCCAAACATTCAATTATCAACCAATAGCATCCATCAAAATACATCATCCAATAAACAATACAATTCATGGCAGTTTCATAGTTATCAATGTCAGGTAATTTTAATCGCAATCCAATTTTTATTTCAATTTAACTGTCAATTTAATTTTTTCAACGGTTAATGCAAATGACAAGCTATATGACAATTAAATTTTTACCAAACAACGACAAATAAAATCATAACACTTCATAATATCAAATTTAACTAGCATAAAAATATTTAGTACGGTGTGAGCGTTATAAAACACTCACCTTGATTTTCGATTTTAAATCAAATCGAACGACGTTCGATTTAACTCAAAATTTTCTCTAGCTCCAAATGATTCCAATCCAGTTGCATCGCGTAGAGCTCGTCCATACGATTCCAACGCAAAAAGTTTCGTCCAAATCCGACCTCGTATGAAACAGTTATGATAGTTTAAAGTTTGAACGATTAATATAAAATAAATTTACACTTTTATTTTCAATTTTGAACCTTACAAACATCACAGCCGTTAGATCTTGCCTTCATCAGATCAAGCCCGCACGTGGCTTTCTCCCCCAATAGGTGATACACGATCTACAGGTAGAAGAACCCACCACGCACGCACGTCTAGGGCTTAGGGCCGCACGCTCCACGATCGCTTTTAGCTCGATCAACCAGCTCCAATGCGCGCGCCACGATGAACTCCACCTCCTCCAGCCGACCGCACGTACACGGCCTCCCCTACGCTTTGAAAAACGTGCCCAAAGCCGTGAAGAACGCGAGCAATTTGGAGCCTCGACACTTCGCCATTCCAGATCTTAACCGTTGGGTAGAGAGATATCGATGCTCTCTACGTTTTTCCAGTTGGGAGTTTTGGATGAAAGTCGATGGATGAAGAGATCAGAGGGGAAGAAGAATGGCAATTTTCAGCCATTGATAATACAAGTGACGGCGGCTGAAGCAAACCCTAGCTATATTTTTTTTTATTATAAAGGGGCTATTTATAGGAATTTCTCGAAACGCTACTTATCTCGGGTTTTCCAAACTCCGATTTACGCGCGGTGACCGGCGTTTCTAGGGTTTGCCCCGCGTTTCGGACACCATGAAATAGGTTTCGGAAGCTAATTCGATCGTATGCGCGAGTTACGGCAATAAACAATCAATTTTAAATTAAACCGATTAAACGATTTTCTATGCGTTTTGGCTTGCCCCGGACAAACGGTAAATCCGTTTGACACGAAATTTGAAACCTTACAATAATATCACATTACGGATCCAATGAAACTAGTTTCATCGAAATCCGAGACCGTTTGAAAAATGACTATTTTAACTCGCCAAATTAATATTAAAACAATTTCAACGCGTTTCGAGCTGCCACGGTCAAACGACAACTCCGATTGCTACGAAAATTGAAATCCGATAATAACTAACTATTACGGATCTAATGGAACTTGTTTCGTCCAATTCTGAGACTGTTCAAAAATTGGCTATTTTCCAGTCGATAATTAAATATTAAAATATTCAATTTTCACAAATTTACTTTTAATTCGATTTTAAAAGTTCTACAACATCATTCTAACTTTCATATGATAAAATAAAATTTTACAAATCATTTTTAATCATACTAAACCCATTATTCAATTTATCCAATAAATTCCAATTTTTATCTTATTAACTCTATTAAAATCCAAATATAACTTACCTTCACTTTGGAAACCAATTTGAATCATATTAAATCAAATTTCAATTATTCACTCTATTTTTATATATTAAATTTCAATATCAAATTAATCATATCAAATTCGGAATTTAATTTATTCAAACATTCGTAATATTAAATTTAACAAATTTGATTATTCTTAAATCACTATCTTTTGAAATATTCAAAATGAACTTATAAAATTTAACTTTTGAAACGAATTAAAATTATAGAGCAACTATTTCCATTATACGGTTATTTAATTCCCATTATTAAATTATTGAATAATTTCCAAATATTTAATTTAAAAATTTTACCGGTTCAATATTCAATATTTGATTTTAAATAGATTTTACTTATAAATCAATTACTCTATTATACCCAATGAATTTCAACATTTATTATCCTATTCAACTATTGATTTCAAAGGCATTCACTAAGTAGCATTTATTTTTCATTACTTGGATAATTGTTGTCGCAATTCATTCCATTTATTATTATTCCAAACGACTTATAATTTTTTTCTAACACTAAAATCACGAAAACTTATTAAATTAGCTATTTTAATTATCGAAAATTTACGGGTCGTTACACTCTCCTCCACTCAAAACTTTTCGTCCCCGAAAAGGAAAAAGAAGAGAAAGGAACTAAGTAAAGAATTCAACATTTGATATATTTTATTCAAAATTATCCACTTATAAACAATGAAATTCCATTTATAAAGTCATAACTACGCTTTCACTAAGTTACTCCGAACGGCTTCCTAACTTTAAAAGTTAGTACTCAGAACAAGTTATAAATTTTTTTTTAAAACTTGAAAAATTTTCTAACACCCGGATTTTATGAAAATTTCGGCAGAGTCTCCTTTGCGCGGCTCGATCGGAAAAAATATAATAGCATATATATCACAAATATACATCTCATCTCAATGATGAGGCATCCCATATGTGGGGAAACAACATATAAATATCACCAATATCATATAAAACCGTAAGCGTACCTTTTATTTAGCATTTATTAGCATTTTACTTACATTATGCGTTTAGCGTAGAAGCGAGCCCCACAACGAAGCGCAACCCCTTTGCTACCTACTAAAATGCTCAATAACTAAGTTAGAACCATGCATATAAAGATAGATCACTATACTTAGCCTACACAACATATATATAACATATTTAGCTTCAAAACTGAGATTTCAATTTCTGGACAGCAAACAAATTTTAGCTTTAGGTCATCTAAACGGTAAAATTTGACAACAGAATCTAAACAAAAGTTGTTGCATTCATTTCAGGCTTTTCGGAATGTCCAAAATCATCGAATTCGGATCATCCGTTCAAAAGTTATGGCTGTTTTACTTAGAGTATACGCCTCAGCCTGGGCAGTGTTTGCGCAGGTCCGCGACGTTCACCCATATTTCCGACCTTCTAAACGACATGAAAACACATAATACTTAAAACAAAAGTTTTAACTTAAGTTCTTAGCTTTCCAGAAAGGGCAAGATCATCAAAATCCGATAAACCAGTCAAAAGATATGGCGAAAATACTAAAGATGTATACTACAGATTTTTACCTATTTTACACAGGCCAGCGAGTAACATTCAAGTTTTTAACCTAGTAGACGAAGGAATTTCTCAAGACACTCTAAATAAAAGTTGTACTATAGTTTCTAAGCTTTCCAAAAAGTCCAAGATCGTCGAATTCCGTTCAGCCATTTAAAAGTTATGGTTGTTTTCGTTTCAGCATATATTGGACAATGTTGGATTTTTTTTTTTTTCCAAAAATTTGCTTTTATTATTTCAAAGTACAAAACTTCAAATTTTTTAAAGAACAATCATAAACACAAAATCATTTATTTTCTTATTCATCCATGCAATAGGTTTACATTCAATTGTTTCCGATTTATTCAAGTTTGTTTCATTCACAATTTTAATTCAAGTCAATTTGCTTCAATTTAAATTGAATTCAATTATATTTAATTTCACTTTGCTTCAAATTTGAATTTAATTATTTTACAATTTTATTCCGTTTATTCAATTCCATTAACACTAATGAATTCTACTTAATCAATTATCATCCATCTAACAACCAATGCATATCAAACATTAACAACCATCCAGAATCTACACTAAATCAATTATACATTTCCAAGTCAATTTTAATTTCATACACTTCCAAGTTTATTGACATTTAGTTATACTCAAATTTAATTAGTTTCCATTTACCAATTTTATATTTCATTAAGTTTAAATTTTATTCATTCACTTATACATGTATCATTCATTTTACAGCTTAAATTTCTTTTATATTTACAACTATCAATAGATCTTTACATTTTATTTTTCACTCTCACACTGGTATATTATTACTCTACTTATCCTTATTAGCATTTTAAACCCTTTAAGTATTTGGTAAGTTATAGTTATGCAAATAGAATGTAGTTAAACAACATACAACTTCTTTTCATTTAAAGTTGAATTTTCAATTAATTAATTCTTAAGTCATTACTTAAATTTCACTATAATTTAATTTCACATTTACATTCACATATAGTATTTCCATTTTATATTAACATAATTGTGAATCATCTTTAAATGTTAATTTAAATTCCAATCATTTACTAACAATTTTATTTATATTTGCAACCATTAATTAAATGCATATTTCATTATTCAAACATATACTTGTATATTATCCAATTAACAATTCATATAACATTTTGAACTTCTTAAATATTTTGGTAAGTTATATCTATGCTATAGAATGAAATCTAATACTACGCGAGTTTTACAGTTTCAATTTTATTTTAAGTTCATAATTTCCTAATTCTAAGGATTTCTACTTCAATTGATATTTTCACTTAGCTCTTAGGTTCATTTCTCATTTCACAATTCAGAAGTTCCTCAATGATTCAAGTCTAAATTCATTTCAATCATTTAAAAAAAATCATTAATTATTAAAGGACTTAAGAATTCCAATCCCGGTTTCATTTCAAATCAAGTTTTGAAATAATATATACTTATATAATTTATATATCAAATCATACTATAGAGAATACAAAATAAAATAAAATTTGAATCAAAACAAAGTTTAGACAAGCTATTAAGTGGTCTCCCCCACTCGGACTCTCGAAAATAAACGCCGATGATGCGTGCACTCATCACCGAAATCATTTTCCAGCGTCAAGAGAAGGGAATATAACACTTATCATAAAAAAAATCCTTCGAAAACAATTTCAACTCAATTATACTATCATATAATACTCATATTATGTTTTTCAAATTCTTGTAAGTCAATTTCAAACACCGAAATTTAAATTCCCAAATCCAAGTTAAAATTCATTTATATTCATTATCAATTGTGTCTACAAGATTTCATTTTCCTAAATCCATTGTTATTTAATCAATTGTTGTAAATATTGACGGATCAAACAATAACGATAATAATCTAATATTATCATCTCCTAACAATCAATTCAATCAAAATGAATAAATATTCAAATAATTCTTTTATATAACATATATTCCAAAATGATATTGTGTTGGTTTGTCCTATTCGAGTGTTTAGAAATTCCTATCGACGCCTTGGCGTCCCAAGTATCGACCAGAATTCATAAATACTCAACGGAACAAATTAACACAATATAAAACCATTTTATATCAAATAACAAGTACGCTCTCTCATATACACTCAACTCATTCATATAGTTTACCTCTATTTCAATGAGTTATTCCCCACTAGAGCCAAGGTTTATCGCTAAACCAAAGCTCTGATACCAACTGTAACGACCCGCCTTTTTCGACAGTTTAAACCGACGATCAGATCCACATGTCGATTCCAAACCATTAAAAGGGCAGATAGTTATTGGGGTAATTAAGAAAAGAAAAGGAAGGGAAATAAAGGAAATGAAACAACACAGAATCTCACAGCGGAAGGCTAAAGTATAATAATAAAATAACAGTTCATGAAGCTGTTAATTAAATGAATACATTTGAAATGAATACATTTGATTATTATTATACAACATTTATCAGAGTTACATACACAACAAATATCATACAACAATGCAGCGGAATGGAATGAATATAATAGTAGTAGATAATATACCAATCTTCGTCTCCGTCCTCCAAGGAAATGGTCTTCAAAAATCTGAAAACTCAGGACTGACCCGAGCGTAATGAAAAGACAAAACACTCGAGTCAGGACTAAAATATCCTTATGAAAGTTAAATCAATCGTCAATAAATATGAGTGTGACGGCGTCAGAGATGTTTACGGGGTTTGACATCTCATATCCAGTGTCAACGTGCGTGCAATAACTTAAGAGATGTTACGGGATTTTCCATCTCTCAAGGATCCGTGAAACTATCTACTATGTAGTAATATACGCTAAGTAGATAATGTCTATCAGTAATATAAAATATCAAAATAGCGTTAAGGCGTTACCATAATCCCCCTTAACACATTTTATATTCCCAAAAGCATATACAAGACCGTAGTTTCCCCAAAACCGGAAGTCACCAGAGGGCAATCCATATACTCAAGGTACAAATCAAAACGTAGTGGTCGCGAATAGGATAATCAGTATGACAAGGTACATGAGGCAATACCAACTAGGATACTAGTAGTTGCGTGATCCGGACTGATGTTGGGCATAGCCAGCAGCTACCCCAACACCGCGAAACAACACTCCCAAATCAAGGGGTGCACCCAAATCGAATCACAAATGTAATAGAAATGGTATCGAAGAAGTGTGTCCGCTAGAGGTGGCGAACCTCAATGGCCCGGCGCGGCTCCTGTTTTAGTCATGTCAGGGGTCATCCAATAATCGTTCTCTTTCTTCAGTCAACGCGTTCACCAAACCATCCCCTTCATTCTGGATCAACACTCCGCGTATAATAGTTATTAAAGTGGTTTTCGGTATCGACAGAGAGTATGTCCATATCCGATCCCGGTCTCTTTAATAACTACGTATTATTACACCGTTGGCTATTTTACATTTCAAATCGATTCATAAATGATATCAAAATATCATATTCGCTTCAAAAATCAAATCCATTTCAAATATCATCGTATCTTTCAAAATAAAAGGTTCCTTTTCAAAAATCATTTTTCGCATCAATATTCCTTTCGATTTCAAAATCATTTTGAATTTCAATTTAGGTTGCAACTTCATTTAACTCAATTCGTATTTAAAATTCAAGATTTCAATATAAACACTTCACCTTATTGACCAGCTTAGAATTTTAGAAAATAGATTTTAAGTAGTTTAAAAGTAGTTTAAATAATTAAAATAGTTAAAATACTTTAAAATCTTAGAACGGATTTGAAATAGATAAATTAGTTTAAAATAATTTAAATCGGGTTAAGTAGATTTAAAATAGATTAAAACAGTTCAAGTATCCAAAATAGTTTATATAACCGAGTAATTTGGAAAACAAAATAAAACAGCTTCAAAACCAATCCATTTCAATTTATAACTTCCCAATTCAAATCAATTTCAATTTCCATTCTACCGATTCAATTTCGATTTCAATTCAAAACAATGTCAACTTTTACTTCAAATCAATTCATTTCTACATTCACCTTTAATTAATTCAATTTCAATTGATATCGATTTGGAGCTTGATTTCTCAAAATATCAATTTTTTACACTTAACAAAATTTCCAACAATATTCAAGTTTAAATCCAAATTCCAAATATGATTCAATTCCAAACTCGATTTCAAAATATCATTTTCATATCACTTTTACTTAGTAATATTCAAAGCTCGAAATAATGTTCAATCTTTAAAATAAATAGATTTTCGAAATTCAATCATATCCAAATTTTAAATTTTAAAGTCACAACTTAAATTATTTACCAATTTCTTTTAACCAAAATTTATTTCAACATTCCAACTCAAATTTTCGACAAATTCGATTTCTATAAATTGATTTCTATTTATCACTTTTAAATCGAAACATTTAAATAAATTTCAAATCGACGATTTCAAAAATTATTAATTTAGCCAATTCGGTGTTCGTATATAATTTTCTATCCTAGGGCCAAGTAATTATTTATTTCAATTATATGTCAGGGATGAGTATATATTACTTAAATTAAATCTCAGTATCATATGTATGCATAACAGGATATATATAAGCATATAAACATCCAAACATTCAATTATCAACCAATAGCATCCATCAAAATACATCATCCAATAAACAATACAATTCATGGCAGTTTCATAGTTATCAATGTCAGGTAATTTTAATCGCAATCCAATTTTTATTTCAATTTAACTGTCAATTTAATTTTTTCAACGGTTAATGCAAATGACAAGCTATATGACAATTAAATTTTTACCAAACAACGACAAATAAAATCATAACACTTCATAATATCAAATTTAACTAGCATAAAAATATTTAGTACGGTGTGAGCGTTATAAAACACTCACCTTGATTTTCGATTTTAAATCAAATCGAACGACGTTCGATTTAACTCAAAATTTTCTCTAGCTCCAAATGATTCCAATCCAGTTGCATCGCGTAGAGCTCGTCCATACGATTCCAACGCAAAAAGTTTCGTCCAAATCCGACCTCGTATGAAACAGTTATGATAGTTTAAAGTTTGAACGATTAATATAAAATAAATTTACACTTTTATTTTCAATTTTGAACCTTACAAACATCACAGCCGTTAGATCTTGCCTTCATCAGATCAAGCCCGCACGTGGCTTTCTCCCCCAATAGGTGATACACGATCTACAGGTAGAAGAACCCACCACGCACGCACGTCTAGGGCTTAGGGCCGCACGCTCCACGATCGCTTTTAGCTCGATCAACCAGCTCCAATGCGCGCGCCACGATGAACTCCACCTCCTCCAGCCGACCGCACGTACACGGCCTCCCCTACGCTTTGAAAAACGTGCCCAAAGCCGTGAAGAACGCGAGCAATTTGGAGCCTCGACACTTCGCCATTCCAGATCTTAACCGTTGGGTAGAGAGATATCGATGCTCTCTACGTTTTTCCAGTTGGGAGTTTTGGATGAAAGTCGATGGATGAAGAGATCAGAGGGGAAGAAGAATGGCAATTTTCAGCCATTGATAATACAAGTGACGGCGGCTGAAGCAAACCCTAGCTATATTTTTTTTTATTATAAAGGGGCTATTTATAGGAATTTCTCGAAACGCTACTTATCTCGGGTTTTCCAAACTCCGATTTACGCGCGGTGACCGGCGTTTCTAGGGTTTGCCCCGCGTTTCGGACACCATGAAATAGGTTTCGGAAGCTAATTCGATCGTATGCGCGAGTTACGGCAATAAACAATCAATTTTAAATTAAACCGATTAAACGATTTTCTATGCGTTTTGGCTTGCCCCGGACAAACGGTAAATCCGTTTGACACGAAATTTGAAACCTTACAATAATATCACATTACGGATCCAATGAAACTAGTTTCATCGAAATCCGAGACCGTTTGAAAAATGACTATTTTAACTCGCCAAATTAATATTAAAACAATTTCAACGCGTTTCGAGCTGCCACGGTCAAACGACAACTCCGATTGCTACGAAAATTGAAATCCGATAATAACTAACTATTACGGATCTAATGGAACTTGTTTCGTCCAATTCTGAGACTGTTCAAAAATTGGCTATTTTCCAGTCGATAATTAAATATTAAAATATTCAATTTTCACAAATTTACTTTTAATTCGATTTTAAAAGTTCTACAACATCATTCTAACTTTCATATGATAAAATAAAATTTTACAAATCATTTTTAATCATACTAAACCCATTATTCAATTTATCCAATAAATTCCAATTTTTATCTTATTAACTCTATTAAAATCCAAATATAACTTACCTTCACTTTGGAAACCAATTTGAATCATATTAAATCAAATTTCAATTATTCACTCTATTTTTATATATTAAATTTCAATATCAAATTAATCATATCAAATTCGGAATTTAATTTATTCAAACATTCGTAATATTAAATTTAACAAATTTGATTATTCTTAAATCACTATCTTTTGAAATATTCAAAATGAACTTATAAAATTTAACTTTTGAAACGAATTAAAATTATAGAGCAACTATTTCCATTATACGGTTATTTAATTCCCATTATTAAATTATTGAATAATTTCCAAATATTTAATTTAAAAATTTTACCGGTTCAATATTCAATATTTGATTTTAAATAGATTTTACTTATAAATCAATTACTCTATTATACCCAATGAATTTCAACATTTATTATCCTATTCAACTATTGATTTCAAAGGCATTCACTAAGTAGCATTTATTTTTCATTACTTGGATAATTGTTGTCGCAATTCATTCCATTTATTATTATTCCAAACGACTTATAATTTTTTTCTAACACTAAAATCACGAAAACTTATTAAATTAGCTATTTTAATTATCGAAAATTTACGGGTCGTTACAATGGACCTACAAAAAGAGTCAGAAGGGGTAAGGGGGAGACCGGTGGACATGATGATTAAGGTCCTAATAGATAATGTCGATCTTTCAAAGATTCTTAAATTTGGACCTCAACTCAGCCTGAAGACATGGAAAGGTAGGTTTTCTTCGAGTGAACAAGGATATGTTCGCTTGGACTGATTCCGATATGTGCAGGATTTTGCTTGAAGTCGCATGTCATGCACTGAATGTGAAGCCAAGATATCCTTTTGTGAAATAGAAACAGTGGAGCAACGAACTAAAGCGATCTACTACGTTGAAGGAAGAGGTGGCTAAGATGAAGTCAAATGGCTTTATGATGCATTGTACCTGGATTGGGCATCAAATCCAGTGCTGGTCAAAAAGGAAAATGGGAAATAGTGGACATGCATTGGTTATTTTGATATTTCTAAAGGATTAATTTCCTTTTTCGCAAATAAACCGGCTAGTGAATGGAATTGTCGGATATGAACTACTGTCGCTCATGCATGTATACTCCAACTATTATTAAACTATAATGTATGTCCTAGATCAAGAGCATACGAGTGTTATCGTAGTTGGAACTATATTGCTACCAATAGCTTTCGCTCGATCAGAAGAATGCTGGAGCTACTTACATGCTTTTCGTAAAGGAGATGTTTTAGGATCAGATCAGATGGATGATAGAGGTCTTTGTGGATGATATGCTTGTGAAGTCATAGAATGCTACATACCACATAGGAGTTCTTTCTAAAATGTTTGATTTACTTTAGAAATTTGAAATGACATTGAATCCACTTAAGTATTCCTTTGGGGTTGCGTCAGGCAAGTTTAATTTAGCATCCACTCTAAACTCTAGGGGTGTTGAAGCCAATCCATAAAAGATTGAAGTTTTGAAGAGTGTTACAGCACTATGGACAAGGAGGGAAATATAGAGCTTAAATGGAAAAGTCGCCGCATTTTGTTAGCTTATTTCAAAAGAAACCGATAAATGTATATCATTCTTTGATGTCCTTAAGAAAGAAGAAGGAAAGTTCCAATGGACGACCAAATATGAAGTTGCTTTTTAGAATCTATTGGAACATCTGAGGTAACTACATATATTATCAAAGCCTTTAGAAGGAGAAGGTCTTTATATCTACCTAGAAGTATCGACGCATGTGTTAAGTGTAGCATTATTGGATAAGGACCATAAAATCCAAAGGTCATTCTATTATATCAGCAAGCGATTCGCTGGAGTTGCTAAACGATATCTAAAGCTAAAGAAGTTGGAGTATTGCTTATTGATGGCATCCAGAAATTTGAGACCATACTTTCAGGCTTATTTGATAAGCGAGTTTACAAATCAATCCCTATAGCAAGTATTGCATTTCCCGAGACTTCACGACAACCATTGAAGTCGAACATCAAGGTGAGTCAATACAAAATAACTTATCATCCTAGGAAGGCAATTCAAGGACATGCATTGATGGATTTCATCACTGAATTCATCATCCGGGATGAAGAAAGGGAAGAAGAGTTAGTTAAACTTTCTCAATGGAAACTGTATGTTGATAGGGCATCCAATGACCATGATTTTAGGGCTGGTGTTGTTCTAATATCTCCAGACGGTCGGAGGCTTTGCTATGCATTGAAAGTTGAGTTCCATGCAATGAATAACATGAAGTACGACTTGTGATAGAAAAGGAATTGGCAATGCAGACATTGCATATCTACAATGAATCCCAACAGGTGGTTTGCCAAGTGAAGAAAGAGTTCTAGGCTAAGGGTGGATGACTTGCCCATACTTGTCAAAGGTGTTAGGGTCACTGGATAATATCGACCACTACACGATAACTCGCATCCCCAAAGAGGAGAATACGAATGTAGATTCATTAGCCAAGCCGGAAAGCTGTAACGCCTCGTGATTTTAACAATAATTAATTAAAAAGAAATTAATCAATGAAAAATAACGTCGAAAAATAAAATTTTCACAAACGTCAGAATTTGGCTACAAACCTGCACCATTGAGTTCGTGCTGATTTTATGATCAATTCATTTTCATATATAAAGTTTTCCGATCAGAGTTCAAATGAAAAAGTTATTAACATTTGAATGATTTGAGTGGGAAATAAATATATATGTACTTAAGGAAACAAAAAGTAAGTAATGGAAATAAATCAACGTTAACAATTGTTCAGGTCAAAGAAAATGGAAAGCAATTTACCAAAGTTAACATGGCAAATTAATTATTATTATTAACATACATGATCATTCGACTCCTAAATCACAATGGTCGACCACTAAAGGTCGATCGGTAGGGGCCGGCGATTGACCGGTCAAGCTGTCAGTTGGATAATTTCAACATGGCTAAACGGCCCGGATTTTAAATTTTTTTAATCTACTTTGGCATTGATTCATACCCTTATAAATATGGGCCTAATTCCTCACTTTTCTTCTTATATATTCTAAAGCATGATGAAGCTCTACCATTTCTCTTCTTTAAAATTTCTACATTCTAAAATAATTGTAGTTATAGTTTATATGTATATACAAGTGGACAGTAGTGGAGGATAATTGAGAAAAAGAATAGGGTCAAATCAAACCATCAAGTCAAGGTAAATTATAAATCTGGATATATAATTTAAATTAAATCCAAATCTCTCCTCTGATCAAGATTTCTTGTAAGTACATGTATGCTTACATTGTATGTATTCAAATACAGATAAAAAGGAGTCAAATTGAATAACTGGTATTAGATCTGGAGATTTAGAAAGCAACAAGGTGAGTTCAAAAATATATATTTTTATATAAGATTGGAATTATATCATTGTAAATCTATTACTGTATGCCTAAAATGTAAATTAGAGTTGTAGGCTAAATTTTGTTTACATTGAAGGAAATTATAACCCCTGCCTACATATTCTTGATTGATAACTTGAATTATAAATTGCACGTATGTAAATTTGGAAAATGTTGGGGATTAGCATCCTCTGAACTTAGTATTGGATAGTAGTAGTCAATAAAACTTATAAATTATGTGATAATTCCATATTTGTAGATTGGAATGGCTATTGCAAGTAAGAATGTAAATTAAGTTATCACGATAAGTAATAGGTAGTAGTATTTTAATTCATTAGAATATAGAATGTTGCAAAATGTGAATTTCTATAGATTATCGAGTTCGTATTTATAAATAGAAGTGTAATTTGAAATAACAAGGAATTCACCTAATAAGAAAGAGATGCATAAAATAGGAATAATTACCGTATTTTGTATTGTCTATTTTAATAACTATGGAAAAAATAGTTTCTTGTAATTCTAAACGTAACACAAATTCTCCTTTTGGATAAGATATAGAAATTTACAGTGTTACCTTTTCCATTTGAGAGAGACATAATTTCATTGCACTAAAACACAGAAATCCCTAAGGATTAATTAGAGAATTATAAATGTGATAAAACGGTCTAAGAATATATATATATATATATATATATATATATATATATATATATATATATAAGCAAAATAGTAATTAAATAAAAGAAAAGGTAGGAAAGTAATAATTAAAAATAAAAGGCTATGGACAGTCCTTTAAATAGGGTGTGGAATCAAAGTTTATAAACGAATAGAGATAGAAAATTTAATAGTGAGAAAAAGCGAAATAAGTGGAAAAAAATATTTAGGGCACTTAAAATAAAGCGGTAATTGACCTAAAATTAAATATGATGTAAAACGCATATAGAAGTAAAAGAAATGTGATTAACAATTAACATCAGAGTTATAATAGTTAAACAAGTATGAATGAACACACACTATTAACCCAGAAATGGATTAAAACCCAAAAATCGGATTAAAGCACCAGTTCTATTAAAAGTAAAGGAAAAAGCAGAACAAGTAAAAATAGACACAAGAATTTTTATAGTTGTTCGGAAATCTCTAGCCTACATCTACTTTATAATTTGTTATTCATTGTCTTCTCTCCAGATTACAATGGGTTATATCAATTATAACCACAATCTAGTGGATCTCAAATTTTCAATGAAGTTTTCTAGAGTGTTTGAGAGGTAGAGGATAGGAGTGAAGAAGAAGAAGGGGTCTCCAATGGCAAAGCAGATTCCGTTTTGGCTGCAGGTAGGCTGGTACTTATAGAGAAACAGGGGTATGTCAAAATCCTTCTTGCACTGTAGTCCCTTCATCCCGATGCCACACAAGAAAAACCGACCCATGACCTAAGGATATAGGTCGGCATCGAGCTATATAGCTTAGCATCTAGCTATAAGTATTGGTGAAAATACAACACTAATTCCTGCTCTATTCTTCTATCTTTATGTTGATGTGTTTCATGCCATTTTTCTTGACTTATTGGTTAATTCTAGCAATCTTCCCTCTATCACTTGAATTGTCCTACTTTCTCGGTTTTCTTCTCATCAACCTTGGAATTGATTGTCCTAACTCTAGAAAAACTCGTTGATCATGAGCTATCGGCGATGTATATGAGAAATATGGTGTTTGGGTAACGAATTAGGTGTGAAATATAGGTCGGTGCCGACCTATCATAGCTCGGTACCGAGCTATATCTTGTGCTCCAAACTCCTCTAATTTTTTTGGGTAGTTTCTTTATCCCTTCCAAGCGTGCTTCCAAGATTTCAAGTCGTTTCATCCTTTTTTTAATCTTTTAAGTCCGATTGAAATCTACTTTGGCTCAAAAGTGGGTTAACACACACTCCCTACAACCATAGAAGAAATTCACAAAATGAATACTGAATAAGAAGAAAATGCTTCTGAAGAAGAAGACAAATCAGTTGACAAAGGAAAGTTCACAAAGCACAACCCAAACTGCATTAAACAATTTAATAAGGTGAAGGATAAGCAAAAGCAGACTGCATCTACTCTTATGACTACGAGCAAAACTTCATCTTTGTAAATGTCTATCCTATGTTGGAATGTTAGAGGTCTAAATAATGACACATGCAAATTTGACCTCTTTAACATTAGAAATAAAATGAAACTACTCTAATCATCAGAACTGAAAATAAGTTTGGATTAGAGTCTGCTAATATGTTTAAAGAACCAATTGGCAATGAGTACACAATAAATTAAATCACTCATAGAGAAGGATTATGGTCATGTGGCACAAGGAAATTTTTATTGTTCCACTATGGATATTGATGATTAACAAATTATAATTGAAATCATGAATGTTGGGGGTATTAAATTTATATGCACTTTTGTCTATGCTCACAACTGGGCATCAGTGAGAAAAAAGTTTTGGGAGAAATTGACAAATCTACCTAAAAGCATACAACAGGAGTGGATGATACTTGGGGACTTCAATGCGGTGCTACAAACTAATGAAAATAAAAGGGGATATACATTGAAGCACTCTCAAGTTGTAGCGTTTTACCAGTGTGTAGTTGGTGCGTGATTTTTAGGATGCTTGCTACACATGCCTGAAATATACATGGAATCAAAAAATGGGTTCCAGATTAGGCAAGATACTTCTCAATGCAGACATTATAAAAAAAAATCCCTAATTTAAAAGTCAAATTCTTTCCAAGTTCAACTAGTGATCACTGCCTCTTGCATATGACATTTAATAACAATAACAATAAAGTCAAGCGTACCCCATTCAGATATGCAAACTACTGGCACTTATGCGATGGTTACTATAATGCACTTGATTTATAATCAATTATTCATACTGATAGCACTTGTTGGTGTAGTTTAGTTTGTTTCCTTAAAAGAGCAAAAATGGGTTAAAGGAATGGATTAGGCTGAGACCCAAACAAATAGACTCTCTTCAAGTATTGCAGCTTAAATGTGCAGAACCACTTGAATTGCTAGACAAGAACCCTCTAGCCTCTACACTAAATGAACAATACTACCAAACTCAAACTCAGCTAAAAATGGCTCTTTAACTTTAGTCTATGAACATCAAACAAAAAGCTAAGGAGAAATAGCTAACAATGGGAGATGAATGCTCAATTTTTTTATACTAAAATATCTTACAATCAAAATTGCAACAACCTTCTCAATGCTCTTGTAGAGAATGGTGAAACGGTTTCAGACACAAAGCAATTTGAAAAAAGTGCCATCATGTACTTTAAAATCTTTACAATGGAGAATATGAAGAACACTTACCACATATCGATTGTTGAATGCTGGTTAATGAGGAAGGAACTCATATACCGCTAGATACTGTTTCTGAGACAGAAGTCAAACAATCTCATTTCTCCACACATGAAGATTCAATTCAAGGGCTAGATGAGTCGAACTCGAAATTCTTCAAACTGCATTAGGAAAAGTTAAAAGGAAATTTTTTAGAAGCTATCCAAGAATCTTTCATGGAAAATTTTACACGAAATAAATCATACTTTCATCACCCTAGTTCCAAAAATTAACACACCTAATAGAATTGAAGATTACATACCTATTGCTTGCTGCAACATAATCAACAAAATCCTCAACAAAGTCATTCGTAATAGGATGATAAAGATACTGCCAGATCTAATATCAGAATGACAACATGCTTTTATTGGTGGAAGACATGGTAGAAGACATATATTTGAAAATTCTCTACTAGCTCATGAGTTGGATAAAAACTTTAAAAAAAGAAGCGGCTAAAATATGCTTGAAAGTTGATCTCCATAAAGCATATGACAAAATAAATCGAAAATTTATTTTGCATATGCTAGCTTGTATAGATTTTCCAGTGCTAACAATCAAACTCATTGAAGAATGCATTTGCACTCCTACTTACTCTATTATTATTATTATTAATGGAGCTCCTAAAGGGTTCATGCATAGCAATAGAGGATTGAGATATGGCGATCCTTTATCCCCCTATTGTTTCCTATTTCTATGGAGTATTTCTCATTACAAATGGAACTTGCAAGTCATAATGGAATTGTTTAACGTATTTTCAACAACATCCGTAATATGCACCATCTTCTCTTCTCTATGCAGATGACTTGTTAATTGTGGTAAAGTCAAATGGTAAAGTACCATAAGGAACTAAAAACATACTTAATAATTTAGAGAGTATATAGGGCTTAAACTGAACAATATGAAAAAAATGCTACTTGGACAAGTATTGCAAGGAGAAACAGAATATTCTAGAAAAATTTGTTATTAATGTGGATGTATTGCCAGTGAAATATCTGGGTGTTTTCTTATCATCTAATATGATTACCGATAAAGAATGTGGTGAACTTGTCATAGAAATTAGAGAGGAATTAAATGGATGAAGCTCCTAACTTCTATCTTTTGCTAGCACGGTGGAGTTGGTGCACACAGTTATATTAGAAAAAGTTAGATTTTTAGGTCCAAACTTATCAAATCCTAGACTGTTCTACACAAAAAATAAACTCGGTTTATGCTAATTACATATGGAGGGGAAGGCTTTATAAGGTTAGGTATGATATTCTGTGTAGATCTAAACTAGAAGGGGTTTGGCCAGATAAACCTCAAAGAGATGAAAGAGGTTTATAACCTAAAGCTAGCCTGGAAAATCATAAACTTTGAGCAATTTTTGGTAAGTAGGTGAGAAATAGATACATTAAAGACAATTTCTGGACCATGCAGTGTGACAATAATGCATCGACGGTGTGGAAACATATTGCTACTAGCAGGGATACATTGAAAAAAACTCATTCAAAGACAAATAGCTAATAGAGCGAACACTAGCCTCCGGAAAGACCCATGGCTTGATGGTCGAAGCCTCATATCAAAATTAGGTTAGGGCACACTAGCTAGTTTGGTGGAAATGATTACAAAGTGGAAAAAATAATTTCTTAAAACAAATGATGCATAGAAAATTTGAGTTGCATGCAAACCATTAAACAAGGTCTGGAGTATTCCCTGATATAGATCAATCATGAAAAAGATACATGGATATGGAGCAATACAAAAGAAGGACAATTTACTACTAAATCCACCTGGGAGGCAATTAGATAGAAATATGAAATTAAATCAGGGGCAACACACATATGGAACAAATCAAACAACCTGAAGATGGCTTTTCGACGTATAAAGCTATAAATTTTAGACTGCCTACAATGGATAGACTAGATAAATGGGGCATGCAAATAGATTTGATCTGTGAATTATGTTAGAAAGATAATGAAAGTCACAACCACCTATTTTTAAAGTGCAACCTTATTTGTAAAATCATGCAAAACACCAAAGTGAAGAATGGAAACTTACAAACTATCATAAATCTAGAGGAGGAGATAAATTACCTGCATGCCAGCAGTTGCTCGAAGTTGAGAAATTACCTACATGCCAGAAACTGCTCGGAGTTGAGTAAGCAGATTCAACAAATGGCAATAACAACTACGATGCACCACACATGGAAAGAGCGGAATAAACGAGTATTCCAGAACAAGCAGAAAAGGAAGAGCAAATCAGTAAGCTAATCAATATGACTTTATTATAATCTACAAATGAATCAAGAAGAAATTTCTTACAAGTGTAGTGGCAGAGGAGTTGCGAATTCTGAAGAAATGGAGGGTTGAGTATAGGTTGCCATAGATTTGATTTCTTGTTTTCTATAAAAGAAAAGTCGTATTTTCTTCCTAAGTGAACTGATAGAATGAATGTAAAGGGCGCAGAAGTATTATTATTATCTTTTTAGAAGCACATCTCTTGGGTTTTTTATATGGCCTAAGTTGCGTTTGTAAAGTTCAAACTGTAGGCCTTGTTTTGGGCTAGAGTATTAGCAATAATTTTTTACCAACTTTTAATATATACACGTACACAAAGACACACACACAAACACGTAACATATATATGTATGTATGTATATATATGTATGTGTATATATATATGTATATATATATATGGACACACACACAAACACGTAGCCTCAAGTGTGTGTTTATGATGATGTGATTTATTAAACTTAGTAAATAAATCAAGTGGATAAGAATGACACGATCGTTAGAATAGATTGGAATGCAATGTTAGTTGTGTTATACAATAAAAGTCTGCCTACTGTAATTAGGGGCTACCAGCAGTTATGTGTACATTATAATGATGTGGGACATATCCAACTGTTTGGCCCATGGAATTATATATGCTTGCATATAAGTGAAGGAATACACCAATAAGGTCTACTTCAATAAATTAGGTGGGTATTTCCTCGATTTCATTAGGCAATTTAAATAGGACGGTAGGTAAAGATCAACGCTATGTCAGTGTGTTAGTACCACATTAGGGACTAGGAACTATACGTTAGTCGAGAATGTCATCGATCCTAGGCGATCGGTCGAAAGATAAGGGCTACACCTACTGCTAGTGTGGGTCACGTTAGATCATGCACCGCCATAATTTTCTGCTAGTTTATTTGATGGGAGGCAGGATAGATAACCCTTAACAGAGGTCTGTTAAAATGAACAGGGTAATCCGAGGAGATAAGTCCTTTATAGTCCGTCGAGCTAAGTCCACTGTAGTTTGAGGAGCCGATTCCTCTATATTTCGTGGAACTAAGTCCATAATAGGAAGCATACAAGTAGTAAATCCCTAAAGTGAGATTGAATACGGCTAAACTATTGTAATGCCATCATTAGGCGCAACGGAAATTTCATGGTATGCACAATGATGAGATGGATACTGCATTGATAACGGATCCTGACAAGATGTTGGGTTAGGGAAACTAGCGGGGATAGCACCTTGATCCAAAGGGGGACCGTGATACTTATATACACACACGTATGTAGTTATGGTCTAATTCGAGCAGCGTATCGATTGGCACATGGAGTCAATTTGACTAAGTAAAATATAAAGACATAACATATGATGAAAGGTAATGTGCATAAACTAGTGTTGTGTAAAATGTATAATTTACCGGTCACTAAAACATTGTTCCAACCTCTCCTCATTCAACCCACATTATAATTTTAGAGGGACCAGTACTGGTGCAAGGCTGGAAGGTGGAAGGTGGAAGGACATGTTTCATTATGCATGCTCGGCATCGACAAAGACACTAGTTATTAGAAGTGTCAACCATGGTCGGTACTATTTGATTATTATACTTTACTACTCCGCTGTGTGTTATATCGATGGTGCTCTAATATGCATTTACTTATTTATTTTCAAAACATCAAACCGATGATCTATACTTTGGTGGACTTGAGTTTTCGATTCAGCGAAAATTTAGGCCCACTAGAGTGTGGGTTGTCATATTTGGTATCAGACCTTAGATTAGTTAATCTTAAAAATTAGGAAATGCTGAGTGAGCATATTTGTATTTTTACCTATAACTATAAATATAAGTTACGCAAAATCCTAAAGATTTCGACTATAGAAGTAGTTGAGACCATATTCTGAAAAGATGAATAATGTGACTATGAGTTGGAAAAATGGATGAAATTGAAAATGTACACCTACCCCAATTACCCCACAATAAATAGGTCATATGGAAAGGCATTGACTTACGAAGAGTATGATTATAGCATATGGAAGCTCCTTAAAGTTGGATAGTATGTGACTCCCTAGTTGGGCACCCGACAGTCCAATGGTTGTAGAACCCCACAGGATTGACAGCAGATGTATAGTAGGCCCAAATTAATGGCAAAGTAAGAGATGTTGTAAATCTTCGAAAGTAAGAATTAAATAAGTAACCAAAGGAAGGTATGTTGTAATCACTCCAAGATGATAGCTAGATTTTTAATATGTTCAAAAAAAAGGTAAGTCAATAAGTAAGTTGAAAGAAAAAAAGCTCTAAATGAAAGGACAAATAAAAATCCACTTTGAGTCCAAGCTCATATGAAAGAATTTAGTATAAAAGTTGAAATAATTTTAATATAAAAGTTTGAGAAAATATGTAAATAATATATTTGAAATGATTTTTTTAAAGATTATTTGAAGGTAGAAAAACCCTATTCTGAAATGTAAGTAAATACTAAATTTTCAAAAAAATAAAATATGCACATATATCTTAAATAAGATATTTTAGTAGAAAATAAAATGAGTTAAATTGGAAATTTTAGTAAATAGAATTTTAATAAAAATAATATTTCTTTTGAAAAATAATGTATAGAGCGTATATATAGCTCATTAATTATTCTAAAATGAAAAAAATTTAAGTTGTAAATTCTTTCTAGAGGTGGACAATAGGAAGTGGTACTAGTTTAAATGGGATAAATAGTACGAGAAAGAAGACCAAAACCCCAAAAATAAAAGATAGTTAGTTGAGAGGAAAAGGCGTAAGAAGAGAAATTTAAGCAAGGATAATATAGATAGAAGACAGTTAAATAGTAGTAGCATTATGAATTATAAATAGGAACTCTATTAGAAATTTATATAAAATAGTGCTAGTAATATGAAATGACTTTAAGAGATCGTACAAAAATTATTCCCAGTAATATAATTAGGAGCAAACAGGAAAATTAAAAGCAAAACAAAGGAAGATGGATAATTTCTGTTGTTGTGCACGTATGTTGCAACTATCTTTAAAAAAACCCTCATTGGATATTAGAGGCTCCAACAAGGAGTGGAAGCGGAGATAGAATGAGTAATAGAAAAATAATTGGATGGAAGTTCCTTGTCTACTCCAATTTTTATTATTTAAATATTGAGAAAGATGTTTCTGAAACATTGTAAAGTGTATTTTTACAAAGAGGACTTGGCATTAAATTGAGTTTTTAAAAGCAAAACTTAGTAAATTGTTCGAGTTAAAATTCCAAAAGTAAAAATCCTTATTGTTGAAAAAAGGCCTTAAAAGAACATGTTGATTTGAAGAAAAAGAAAATGAGCTTTTTAAAATTAAATTGCTAACAATTTTTTTGGACTTGATGAATAAGATAAATTCAAAATCCTAAATTATAGTTTTAAAAGGTAAGACATCAAGTTATCTTTGAATTTAATAAAAGGTTTCTAAGTTTTACTTTTATAGATAAAAGCTTTGGGATTAAGTGCTTCAAAATTTTGAAGTTATTATTTTTCAAAAAAAAGTAGCGAAAACTAAACCAAAATTTAATATTGAGTAGATAGGGATAACTTTCTCGGTAAGACGGATTAAAAGACAAGGCTATAAAGAAAACAGCATTGGTTGCTCACATATTAGTAATAAGGAATCCCCGTTTAGTTTAGGGAAAATTGATGAGAAATGTAACATCCCATATCCGGAGGCCAAAAGCTAAGTGCTACAGATGCTGCAGTCATCTTAACACTAACTTCTAGTGTCAAAATATGGTAATGATAATGATGTCTATAATATCAAAAGCACTTGAATATGAACAAAATCATAGATTTCAAAAACAACATTTTGCTAATTACATTTCAAACCAATAATTCATATCCAAATTGCATAATCCCTTAATGTTTCCTAGGCAATGATCAAATATATCATTTAGAAAATATACCAAGAGCGACATATGACAATGCCCCCTTGGTTGACCCGAGTGAATATAGTCATATTTGACTTATTACACACAGTGGTATCAACAAAACAACCCTAATTGGCTATCCGTCAGCCGCCTGCTCATCTCCAGAAGCTTTATTCGCCAAAATTACTTAAACCTGAAAACCTCAACCTTCGGCCTACTCAAATCAATTTTGAGCACCTGAGAGTTTAAGGGGAAATAGAAACTTCGAGTCGGATATAAAGCCTGGCGTGAATAATATTATGCATCTCTGTTATTGATATTAAGTGAAACCATGCCGCTTAGTGGAACAGATTTCCCCTCACTTATATACTTTTAAAACATATCTTTTGCAAATCTTTTACTAGAACCAAAACTGGTTAAGACTGTAAAGCACTATCATGTAAACATACATATCAGGTAATAAATAGACTATTTGTCCGAACATTATAGTTTTGTTTAGCTAACTAGTAACATTTGGCCGACTCAGGCCTACTAGACAATATAAACCAATTTTATCTAACGTCCATTAGACATTCATCTTCTAGACGGTCTGTCCTTAACTATCTATTAAATACTTCTCTTCTGGAAGGTTTGTCCCTAACTTATCAGCTCCCATGGTCACCTGATCCTAATGGTTTTATGGGCTTACCAATAACCTATCTGTAAACAAATATATATTCCTTTCTGTGTGTAATTATAATTTTAGTCTTAGCCATAACAAAACCCTACATACTGGAATTTTGGACTATATTAGCTGGGGCTAATAGCTAATGTATAGGGCGCGACCTTATACCAGTCCCATCTGGTATTCTAATATCCGGGTTATTTTACTTAGGGATATCTTCCCTTAAAGTTTCCTTGAAAACATTTTCAAAATTATTTGAAATCTTTAAATCAAACTTAAACAAGGAAAATACATATACTCTATGCTTTACTCAAAATCACCGTGCCATGTTCTATATATACACACACTTTACCCAAATCTTAGTTGATGAAAACATATAGACCTTTGAAAGTACCCCTTTTGAACTCATTGAAAGTACCTCTTTTGAACTCATTGAATGTACCCCTTTCAAAACCAAGTAAAACCCTTTATTTAACCTAGGTCGAAAGGCCAAAACCTTCCTTTCAAACCCAAGCTCAAAACCCTTTAAGTCATTGCTCTCGGTACCATCTCTTAACTTTTTGATCCATTCAGCTAACACTAGATCCTCCTCTTGTTTAGAAGCAATCCTTTTGGTCATCATTGGTCGAACTTCCAAACAAGATAATATAATAATCTTTCCACTAGACCCAGCCTCGGATCTCTACTGCACTCTACAAGCTGACAATGCTTCTAAATCCTTCCACTCAACGATCATCGCCAATACTGCATTTTGATGCTCTTTGCTAAGTGCATCTGCAACTTTGTTGCCTTTCCTAGGTTTGTAATCAATTCCAAAATCATAAGCAGTAATAAACTCTAACCACCTCTGTTGTCTCGTGTTCAGTTCCTTCTGAGAGGAAAAGTACTTCAATGACTTGTGATCCATATAAAGCTCGGACCTCTCTCCAAAAGGTAATGTCTCCACACCTTTAACGCAATAATCACTACAGCCAATTCCGAATCATGTGTCGGATATCTGACCTCGTGCGGTCTAAGCTGTCTAGAAGCATAGTCAATCACTTTACCCCTCTACATCAGCACAGCTCCTAATCTGGTTCCACATGCGTTGGTATAAACCACCAAATCTTGATTCTTTTCCAGAACAACCAAGGGTGCATAAGTCAATAAGTGTTTCAAACTCCAGAACACTTCCTCATACTTATCGGTTCATACAAACTTCACATCCATCCTCGTTATCTTGGTCATCGGTGCTGCTATCGGCAAGAAATCCTCAATGAATCTCTGATAATATCCAGCTAATCCAAGAAAACTTTTTATCTCAGTCACTATCTCGAGTTTCTTCCAACTATTCACCGCTTCAATCTTAGTCAGATCTACTGACACCCTTCCTCTGAGACTACATGACCAAGAAATTTTACTTCTTTCTTCCAGAAATGACACTTCAAAATTTTTGCCTTTAGGTGATGCTGCATCAACGTCCCAAGCAGCACTCTAAGATGAACTTCATGCTCCTTCTCATCCTTAGAGTATATCAAGATATCGTCTATGAAAACCAACATGAACCTATCCAAGTGCTCTCGGAAAATCCAGTTCATCAAATCCAAAAATAATGTTGGCTCATTATTCAGTCCGAACGACATAACTAACTATTCGTATGATCCATATATGGTCCTAAACGTCGTCAAATGTATACTATCCTCTGCTGCTCTAAGCTGATGGAAACCTGTCGCCAAATCTAACTAGGAAAATACCTTCGCTCCACTTAACTAATCGAAGAAATTGTCAATCCTTGGCAACGGACATTGATTCTTTACCGTCACCTCATTCAACTTACAGTAATCGATGCATAGCCTTAATAATCCATCCGGCTTCTTAGAAAAAACTATTGCTACTCTCCAAGGTGAACTACTTGACCTGATAAAACTCCTGCCTTCCCGATCCACTAACCGCACCTTCAACTCCCTCATCTCTATAGGGGTTATCCTGCTTGGCGACCTACTCACTGGTTCTGCTCCCAGAACCAAATCTATCTGAAACTCAATGGCTTATTCGATGGTAATCCAACTACAGGCTCAAAAACATCTTTGAATTCCCTGACCATGAAAAATTGGCTAAGCTCATCCCCTAATTCCATAACACCCAACAAGGCATTCACCTTACTACTAAGGCTTTTTACATTATAAACAATCCTGTTGCTACAATCAGGGCGCCTAAGCGATATTTTCCTATCATGGAAAAATATACTTACAGTATACTCACTTAACCAATCGATATCAAGAATCGAATCCCACAAAATAAAACACATGTAAACCGCAAACAAAAGTATGATCTAACAAGTCAACCTCTAACAGGTCACATCTCAACTCTATAGTTGCATACCCTCCTATTGGATTCGCAAACCCTTAAGGAAGTAACTAAATATGTAGGTTCTAGGTTAAGCTTATCTATGAAACATCTAGATATAAAAGAATGCGATGCACCAGTATCAAATAGAACGCTAACAGACATACCATGGATTGAAGCATACTTCCCAAAACTGCCTTTCCTTTTTCCTGAGCTATTAGCTACAAATTAGCAGGTTCCAATGCATACACCTTGACCTTTCCATCTTTAGGGGGCTCTTGCATTGATTCTTATAGTGGCCAATCTGGTTGCAATTGAAGCACCGGACATTCTTCTTCCCGATCACTTCTTTCGCCTTCCTAATACGACATTCATTAGTAAAATGCCCCATCTTATCGCACATCAAAAAGATAACCTCGGACCTTCCTTTCTTAGCTGCTCCACCCTTCTGAGCACCCTTCTTGTGAAAGAACTTCCTCTTCTGACCTTACCCAACCTGGACCTCTTTCACCTTATTCTTATCCTAACGAATGAGCATCTCCTCGTGTGTCAAAGCCATCTCTACAACCACATCACATGGATCTCTAATATGCGGTAATGTAGCCCTAGCCAACTCAGGCTTCAATCCTCTGACAAACTTTTCATTCCTCTTCCTAGCTATATCCAATGAATCATACCCATATCCGGTTAACTCTTCAAACCTACTGGCATACTCCAGAACAGTCATCTCTCCTTGCTCTACCTCAGTAAACTTTCTGATCAAAACAGACTGCGCCATCACCGACATGAACTTCACTTGGAACCTCCTTTTAAATTATGCCCATGTCATTGTCTTCTCATCTACTGCCATAGTCACACTATTCCACCAAAACAAGGCAGCTCCCTAAAGCTGCCTTGAAGCAAGCCTCCTTTTCTACTCATCATTGAGCCCCATGTCAGCAAAAATCCATTCACACTGCAGCAACCAATTTTCCACCTCGATGGCATCCTCGGTTCCAATAAATATCTTTCCTCCATGCTTAATATAATCTCCACTCAACTTATCTTAGTCATTGGCAATTGGATCCTCCTAAACTCCTCCTATTATTCCAGTAGCAACTTCCGCTTGCATCATATTCATGAAATACCGATACATAGCTTCCATTTCAACTTGCGGGGATCTAGCACCCACATTCTCTACTTGTTCCTGACTTTTGGTTCTCGTCACATTAGGTCTAGTATTCCCAATAGTACTTTCTGCTCCTGGGTTAACTCTTCTTCTCCTACCATTCATATATGTATTCAAACCTTATGAGATACAAAAGAATAACCTAACAAAAATAGAACACTAGAGATAAAGCGTATACTTATATATAACAAATACAAGCACATTACTATAGCATTACCCATATCCCAATCTTACTTTAATTCCTTAGGATTATGTTTTAAAAATCATTTTTAGTTTAAATTTTTCCATAAACCTATGCTCCGACACAAAGTTGTAACATCCCATATTTGGGGGCCAAAAGCTAAGCACTACAGAGACTGTAGTCATCTAAGGTAATAAATTCTAGTGTCAAAATACGGTAACGCTAATGGTATCCATAATATCAAAAGCACTTAAATA
Source organism: Allium cepa (assembly GCA_030765085.1). Lineage (NCBI taxonomy): Eukaryota > Viridiplantae > Streptophyta > Magnoliopsida > Asparagales > Amaryllidaceae > Allium > Allium cepa. The sequence goes on along the minus strand of CM060939.1, from coordinate 453,949,239 downwards.
TGAACAAAATCACAGATTTCAAAAACAACATTTTACTGATTACATTTCAAAATAATAATTCATATCCAAGTTACATGATCCATTAACATTTCTAGGGTAATGATCAAATGTATCAATTACAAAATACTCCAAGAGTGACATATGACGATGCCCTCTTGGTTGACCAGAGTCAATATAGTCATATTTGACTTATTACACGTAGTGGAATCAATAAAACGACCATAACTCCTAATTGACTATCCGTCAACCACCTGCTCATCTCTGGAAGCTTTATTCGCCAAAATTACTAAAATCTAAAAACCTCAACGCTCTGCCTACTCAAATCAATTTTGAGCATCCGAGAGTACAATGGGAAATAGAAACTTCGAATCAGACATAAAGCCTGGTATGAATAATACTATGCATCTCTATTATTGATATTAAGTGAGACCACACCGCTTAGAGGAGCGGGTTTCCCCTCGCTTATATCCTTTTAAAACATACCTTTTGCAAACCTTTTCCTGAAACCAAAATGGTTAAGACTCTAAAGCATTATCATGTAAAAATACATTCATGTAATAAATGGACTATCTGTCCGAACATTGTAGTCTTATTTGGCCAACTATTAACCTTTGGCTAACTCAAGCCTACTGAACAATATAAATCAATTTTATCTAAAATCTGTTAGACATTCATCTTCTGAATGGTCTGTCCTTAACTATCTGTTAAGTGCTTCTCTTTTGGATGGCATGTCCCTAACTTATCAGCTCCTAGGGTCACCTGATCCTAATGGTTTTGCGGGCTCATCAATAACCTATCTGTATATATATATATATATATATGTGTGTGTGTGTGTGTGTGTGTGTGTGTGTGTGTGTGTGTGTGTGTGTGTGTTTAATCATAATTTTAGTCTTACCCGTGATAACGCCCTACACACTGTAATTTTGGGCTAAATTAGTTGGGACTAATAGCTAACGTATATAGGGTGCTACCTTATACCAGTCCTATCTGGCATTCTAATATCTGAGTCATTTTACTTAAGGATATCTTCCCTTAAATTTTCCTTGAAAACCTTTTCAAAATGATTTAAAATCTTTAAATCAAACTTAAACAAGGAAAATACATATACTCTATGCTTTACTCAAAATCACCTTGCCGTGTTATATATATACACACACTTTACCCAAAATCTTAGTTGATGAAAACATATAAACCATTGAAAGTGCCCCTTTCGAAATCATTGAAAGTACCTCTTTCGAAACCAAGTAAAACCATTTATTTAACCTAGGCCGATAGGCTAAAACCTTCCTTTTTACCCACGCTCAAAACCCTTTCAAACCCATTGAAAAACCTTTCCTTCGAAAGCTTTAAACATTAGACATCCTTCTTTGAAAACTTTAAAACATGCCTTTCGAAAACATTGGAAAGCTTTCCTTTCAACCCTTTTGAAACAATCCGAAAATCTTCCCTTTTGACTCCTTTGAAACCATTGGGGAACCACCCCTTTGAAACCTTTCTTTAAGACCTTTCGAAAGCATTAAACCTTTGTAAACACAAACCTTTCAAAAGCACTTGGTTTCAATTTAAAACATGTGGAAACCTTGCGAAGCCATTCCAAAATTTGCTCCTTCGAAACCTTTGAAAACCATCTCGATCGAAACCATTTGGATTATGCCTTCAAGTAGAGCAAAAGGATCAGAAACTCATTAAAGTCAAAATCATTCCATTCGAAATCATTCCTAGGTAAAGAAGTGATGGTATGAAAACCATCCCTTCGAAAGCATTGGAAAAGTGGTCAAATTTTAAAAAGCAAAGTAATCCTTTCGAAACCAATCTAGGTCGAAAGGTAGAAAGAGTTAGTCAATGGTTTCGACCCAGTCGAAAGCATTTATTTAAAAATAAAAGCATAACCCAATCGAAACCATTTCTTTAAAACCATTTGGCCAGGTCAAAAGCCAACAAAGTCGAGAGCAATTCAGGCGAAAGCAAGCAGGCGCATTTTCATTAAATTGCAAAGTGACACTTCAACCCCTTCGAAAACCCTGGTTTTGACCCAATACCTTCCGCCTATATTCAATCCACTACATACTAGTTACCTGATACCATGTGAATTAGTTTTGATGGAGTTGGAGGCGAAGGTACTAAGGCGAAAGCCTGGTGCCGAAAGCATTGAAATAGTAAAAAACCATGTAGATTTATCCCTTTTAAACTATTTCTTTGTACCTAACCTAACTTTTTTGTCTAATTGTAATTGGTTGCAAGTTTCTCTTTTCTAAATGTACTGCCAATTTCTAGTAATAAAAATTTGGAATTATTTACAAAATACCCTCCTCCTTTTTATAAATATATAAAATATTTAAGTCCCATACCTTAAATAATTTTATACATCCAATAAAACACTTAGGAAAATTCTACAAAATTCTAGAAAATCACTTTTAATATGTTTTCTAACATATATTAATTTCAAACCAAAACCATTAATTATTTAACAGTAAATAATTTTTAACCCAAAATAGCATTTTCTTCACTAGGAAATTCATATAAAATCCACATAAATTTTGAAAATTTAAACCCGTCTCTAAATATCATTTTTGATCTATATAAAAATTCGCAAGGCATTTAGATGTCATTAAATAGGGTTTTCATATCAAAATATGTCATAAAATCTATATGAACAGCCATAAATCATCAAGCATATATAATCATTTCATCATTTAAAAACATGGCAAACCTTTGCTAATAGGTTTGGATTAAACTTAAAACCGAAAATAATAAGTCATTTGAGATGTAGTTATTATTCACCTTGGCTTTAGAGATTAAGGAGTTTGATATTTGAATAGATTTTATTTGATTTAGCTTCTTCCTTAGCTTTTCTTAATCTTCTTCCTCTTTCTCTTATTAATAGTGGTTGGCCTCAAGTTTAAAATTTTTGATAAATGAAAAATGAACTTGTATGAAGATACATGACCAAGGTTTGCGGGTATAAGAATGACCTCTTTCCTATTTTACCCTTCCTCTGTTTCATTTTAACTCTTACTTTAATTCATTAATAAAATGGCATGGCTCCCCATGATAAAAATCAAATCTCAATTCCTTAAACAACACATTATTTTATTTTATTTAGCTAACTAAATTTTATAAATAATGTTACCAAAAATATGGGGTGTTACAAGAACCTAGGAATGTCTTATTAGACATGTGTGTAAGCCATAAGAAGGACCCAAAAGGAAATGATGAATGATATCAAAGTATACTTCTACAAGTTCTAAAGTAAGCTCGCAAGAAAGGTCAAGGATAACGAAAGTAAATACCAAAAATTTAAGAATATTCTCAGGAGATTTGGATTAAGAGAAGATAGTAACCGAGGGTAATAAGATGGCAAACATACATATATGACGTTGGTAGACTCAAGATAGATGACGGAAAATTTATTCCACCAAGTCAATTTGCCAATGAGTTATTCCATATGTGCATAGTTTATATTTTTTACCTACTACAGTATGGAAATGCATAGTTTATCCCATAATTAGCTTTGATAATGGAAGTAATGGATGGACCTTAATTATTAGGTGCCAAAAAAGAAAGGTAAGTTACGTGGGTTACAGTAGAATGTCCGGTTAGAGATTTCCATTGAATGAAATTTAAGAAGTGATACGGCCGCAACATCATTATTGTCAGTTGATGTTAGAAGGAAATTACCAGCAATTGTTTCTTTTAGGTTTGGGTTGTAAGAATTAGTATTTTCTACTGTATAAAATATGTACAATATCATGAGAAATCTTCCTTTTGAACATTAGCTTTCTGAATGGACCGCTATATTAATTGGAAAACTGTAAAAATAAGGAAATCTCGGGTAGAAAGTTAACTAATGCAAAATGAATAAATAAAAGGCTGAAAGATTATAAAATAAATTAGGAAATTTATTAGCTACTAAAAGTAAAGTAATATTAGGTCACAAAAGCCATAAATTTTGGGAAAGATAAATTTTGGCAAGTGAAAGATAAGGAAAGTTTGTTGCAGAGCCATGGGTCAATGTACTTATGCCTTAAAAGGTGAAATTTATGAATTTAGTTTTTTGTTGGTTGTTATTTTAAAAATAAAAGAAAGATATTTGAAATTTAAAAATTTAATAGAGTCCACTATGCATGTTAATCTATTGACTAAACTCCAATAGCATGTGATGTGGCATAATTTTTTGACACGCACAAAGAGATATACGCATACGAATACACATATACACTTTTGAAATTTTTGTCTAAAACTCTTTGTTTTGGAGCATAAATGCTTTTGTTAAAGGTTACTAAACAAATTGTGATGAAATTTTTAAAATTTAAAATTTCTTTTCAAATATTTTAAAAGTTATGTATAAAAGGATTTTCTTGCAAAAGAGAAGAAATTATTTGAATTTTTTTAAATGCTACATGCTTAGCATAGGAAAGATGTCGATGGGATAGGAAGTAGGAATTTATTATGCAGTAAAGGTGAATATAAAATGAGATATAATTGGTAAGAAGGGAAAAAGTAGTCATAATTATGGAATCTTTTTCTCCATGCCTTGTCGATAGGTGATACTTGTTTTAAAGTAACTATGTTTTAAAAAAAATTAAAGATTTTTTTTAATTATTTGGACTATACTTGGAAAAAGTTATAAAAAATATTAGGAGAAAAAGAGAAGTTCCAAGGACAGTGAGAAAGGTTACATAGGAGAAGGATGAAAATATGGAATTCTTCATATAAACCATCTTCAGATATAAGAATATAGGTTTAGAGAACTGGATTTCTCTACATTTTGATGTTAGAAATGGTGTGCTTGAATTTTGGATGGTAGGGACTGGATGCAAAATTGGTCGAACTATAGTTTTATTCCTAGAAGCATGGGAAAATTTGGATGCGAAAAAAAAAGATTTTGATTTTCAAAACCTGCATACATATAGAATTGTCAGGAAATATAGGCCGTTTACATCTTTCAAAATTGTTATTAAAAGGTGCATTCATATAGGAGGCACCGATTTGGAATTACTTATTATGCATATCATATATGTTGTTAAACACCATGAACTTATACACGATTGGTGGCAAAATTGGTTATACGCTAATTAATTGAATAATTTAGAATGGTTGCGTATTATATTATATGATTTTGTCCTTAAGGAATTTCAAGGACGAAATTCTTTTAAGGGAGGGAACATAGCACCCCATAATTTTAACAAAAATTAATTTGAAATAAATTAATTAATAAATAATAATATTGGAAAATAAAATTATCGCAAACATCAGAATTTGGCTATAAAACCTTCACCATCGGGTTCATGGTGATTTTCAGCTCAATTTTTATATATAAAGTTTTTTGATCAGAGTTCAAATGAAAAGGTTTTTAATATTTGAATAATTTGAGTAAGAAATAAATAAATATATATATAATTAAGGAAACAAAAAGCAATGGGAAATAATCAACTTAACAGATGTTTAGGGTTAAAGAAAAGTTAATATGGAAAGAAATTAATTCAAGACGAAAAAAATTAACCAAAATTAACATGGCAAATTAATTGCCATTAACATATACGATCGATTGACCCCTAAATCATGTTGATCGACCGCTATTGGTCGACCGGTATAGGGCGGCGCTCGATTGATCGAGCTATTAATTAATGAATTTTGATGTGGCCAAACAGCTTGGATTTAAAATAGTTTAATCTAACGGTTGGCATTAATTCAAATCCCTATAAATACGGGCTTAACCCTAACGAAGCTCTGCCATTTTATTTTCTCCAAAAGTTCTAAATTATAAAAAAATATAGCTGTAGTTCATGTGTATATACAAGTGGAGAACAATAGAGGATAATTTAGAAGAAGAATTGGGTCGAATCTAAGAATCACAAGGTAAATTATGAATCCGGATCGAGAATTTAAATTAAATCCAAATCTCTCCTCTAATATGGATTTCTAACAAATATATATGCTTTCGGTGTATGTGTTCAAATTGGGATAACAGGGAGTAAAATTGAATAATAGTGATCAGATCTAAAAATTTCAAAAGCTAAAAAATGAGTGAGAAATTATATATTGTTTATATTGGAATCGTATCATTTTAAATCTATTCCTATATGCATGAAATGTAAATTAGAGCTGTAGGCAAAAATTTGTAAATGTGTAATGAAATTATATACCCTACCTGCATATTCTTAATTGATAACTTGAATTATATATTGCGTGTGTGTAATCTAAAAAATGTTAGGTATTAGCAGTTTGGGTTATAGTAGTCCCTGAAACTTATAAATTATGTGATAATACCATATTCGTAGATTATGGACGTTGCAAGTAAGAATGTAAGTTAAGTTATTACAATAAAATTGTGGGTGTTTAAGTATTATTTTAATTCACTGGAATATACGGTGTTGCAAAATTTGAATTTCTGTAAATTACCGAGTTTAGATTTATGAATAAAAGTGTATCATTTGAAATAACAAGGAATATATCTGAAAAGAAAGAGATGTATAAAATATGAATAATTGGTTTTAACGTTGAATTCAAATATTAGGATTATTTAAATATTTGAATTGTGAATTTAATATTTGAATAGTGATTTAAATATGTAGATTTTGAAATGAATATTAATTAAATGGACTTAAGGGTCTTATTTAACTCTTTTTAGTTAATGAATAATAACAGTGAATTCATTTTTTAAATTTATTTGAAATAATAAATGGTTCGAATAAATAATAAGAAAATCAATTTGTTAATATAACAATTCAATTTTTGTTGATGTATTTTTAATTTAATTTATTTTGTTTTTTTTCCATAATTTTTAATTTGGAAAATATTTAAATTATCGTTTGATGACTTTTCATCATATGATGGTTTTTTATGACTTGATGGAATACGTTAATTAATGTATACTATTTTTTTTGAGCACTCATCACTATTTTAGGCGTGGCCGTATTTTTGTTTGTCATTCGCGGTTCGTACACGAACGAAATTCTATGCGCACGGCGAGAAGTTGGAATTTGGGATATAAACTAAAACAAATACTTAAGGAAAACCAATACCACACTCTTCTCTCTTTTACTTTTCACTATTTCATCACGTTGAAAAATCACTGAACATGGTAAGAAAGCAAACTTCAAAAATTTAAATCTCAAAATCCATTCATTGAAAAAATATAAAACAATACCTTTGGAATCCTTGGAATAAGATCTTCAATTTGGTATGATTATGGAGATATTCGACGTGGCGTGGTAGAGTGCAGCAGTGAGGTCGTGGGCATTTGTGAAGCTAGAGTTTAGATTTGGTTTTGATTCAGGCAGTGTTTGGCTTTGTCGTTTGTTTTGTTGAGTTCCCCTTCGAACAACATGCCTTACCACAAATTTTCATTACATCCGGTCAAAGATCGATAATTGCAACATTTAGGGATGAGACATGGCTTTCTAGGTCGTGATGGCCATGAATGGGTCGAATGTCCTTTGGTTGAGTCCAGATCGAAGCTCGCGCAAAGAGTTGAGCATTGGCAAAGCCGAATTATGTTTTTGTTGTGTATCGAGTGAGAGATGGAGGAAGGAAGTCACATCATTGATAAGTATTATCTGTGCATATCTGTTCACATATAGGCATAAGTTTATTGGGGATGGAGAAGATAACTAAGGCTAGTTATTAAGTTAATCGAGTGTAATTAAGCTGTTAATTATTTTAACTAATTTGAAAAGTTACAAAATCGATATCTTGGGTTGGATTTGGATGCGACCAGTTGCATTGGACTCATACGAACATTTGCTACACGAATAGAATTGGTTTAGTTGAGTTTAAAGCTAGTAGAATTTTGGGCAAAAATTGAATGTCCCAAACCAGAACGAAAAAGCATCATCTGGAATTTTTGTGAGTGTATTCATCTCTAAATAAATTATATGCGTATATATATGTGTGTGTGTTGCTATAAATTATTGTTGAATTCTTAGATGATAGCTTATATCATTGTTTGATTTTTTTTGTTTGGATACAATTCCTACCTGAAAAGGCAGATGGCATAAATAACCATTGTGTTGCGATGAACAAAAACAAAAGGGAAGTCAGAGTGTACGTAGTGAATAGGTCGCTACAGAATACTTCATAATACACATTTATTTTGTGATTTCAAGGGACTTTTGTAGAGAGACCCTAAGGGGTTTCTTACCAATGTTTAATTACTTATATTCTTCTGTTGTTTATACTGATATTTGGTTGAAAATATTTATGACATACTGTTTGATTATTTAAGTGTCATTACAGCGATTGTTGCTGTACCGCCACTTATGAATTATCATTTGGTTAAATGCTTTGTTTGTTGAACTTGAGCTTGTATTTTTACAACATAAATGTTTGGTTATGTTTTTGCACTTTGAAAATTTTTTAAACTACATCTTCAGATATTTTAGGAATTTTGAAAATAAAGGATAAGTGTTGAATAAAAATACAAAAAATGAGTTATAATTTTAATTAAATATCTTTCCAGATAATTAATGTTGTGTTAAATTTACAAAGATAGATTATAATTTTGATTAATTATTTTTCGAGATAATTAATATTTTTTTAAATTTGTAAAAGATTATAAATTGGAATTAATTATCTTTCGGGATAATCAAAGTTGATTTAAATTTATAAGGTTATTTACGTTAAATATTTTGTAAAAAAATTTCAAATTGGTTAGTAAAGATTGTATAAGTTTTTGAAAGGAATTTGAGTGTTTAAATATATTTTCAATTATAATTTAATTACAATAAAGTTAATTAAGTAAAGTTATTAATGATGTTTGAAGTTAATTAGTTTGATTTAATAATAGTGCTCAAGTTAATTAACTGATTTAATAAACGTTTAAAGTTAATTAACCATTCTAATAATGATATTTAAGATTTATTAATCATTTTAATAAATGATGTGTGAAGTTAATTAATTGGTTTAAGTAAAGGTGTTTAAAATTAATTATCTGATTTAGTAAAGGTATTCAAAGATAACTGATTTATTTATTAAAAGAGCAGTAAAGTTGATTAATTCTATTTCGAGATAATTTTTGTGGTTCTAAGTTTATAAAAGTATTTTAATCGAATTATTATCTTCTGAGATAGTATATGTTATCTGAAATTTATAAATGATAGCTTATAAATGAGAAAATATTTAAAAAGGAATATCTTTAAAGAGTATTTACAAATATTTGTGATGTGAAAACCAAGCATAAATTTGGATTTTAAAAGTTTGATCTAGTTATGGAAAGGATAAAAAATTTGACTTGCATATATGGAAATGATTTAGCCATATTCCTAGTACTTAACGTCGATGTATGGAACCTCACTTTTATCTCGAAGGTTAAAATTGTTACCAAGGCGATACCTAGAGGTAACACTACTTTAGCTTGCCTAGATTATTTTTAACCAAGGGATGTATAAGTTTGAAAATGATGAATAGTGGTAAGGGCATGAGATTTACTTTCCATATGAAATCTTAGTTATTCCTGATGGTTGATTTATTGACTATCGATTCAGCTTTCTTCTTTAAGTACCATAAATTTAAGATGATTTGTTGCTCATTTAAGCATTGATATCCTTTGTCAGAAATGACTCAAACCAAAGGGCGAGTGGATGTCTAGCAGCTCCCATTAGGGTATATTCACATTTATTCTAGATAGGATTCCGTAGTATGCACTTGAAGATGTGAAATGCTCGGATTCTCTGTAAGGTTGGAGGGGTTTTGCTAGTACATATCCGAGAGAGACATGAAGAAAATGACCTTCTCAAGTATATTGTCTAGTGGTATACTTTCGATGAAAGGAGGTGCAACCTCCTAGTCATTGTTGGAAAATTCCTTTTTCTTATTGTTGATTCAAATCTTTGAATTATTTTCTTAATTGCATCGAGAAGTAACTGAAGCTCTTCTCGATGTTTACTTATTTGTTTCCATTTTTAAGTTCGGATTTTGACCTTTTTATACCCATTCTTTCAGTTTAGGATTTCGTTTAATTGTGTTTCCATTCTTTGTTGCATGGATATTGTTCTTGTGAGGTAAAAACCTATTCCATGTTTAGCGGTCTGTCGATGGCGTGACACTCCTCAGAGCATGGAATAGCAAGAATTTGCACTGTTATTATACAATTTATTTCTTTTTCATTTTAGTAGCAATTGTTTCTGGTATATATTTCTCTTGTTGTTCTCTGTTTCTGACAAGTAATAAGATAATTCAGTGTGTCCCTATTTTCTACAATCAATAAAGGCTTGAAGCTGTTTTTCTATGAACTGTTGGTGTTCCGTGTTTTATAAATTCGTGAAAAAAATTTTTTGCATTAACTTGTATGGCATATGAGCGCAAACACAAAATTAAAAGTTGACCAGCAACGTATTCAAAAATCTCCAAGTCCCTAGCGTGCAGACTGGAGCACATTAAATCCTCAGAGCGTGGATTAGAGTATTAGCGACTTAAAAATCTCTAAGTCCCTAAAGCATATTGGAGTACTCTAAGTCCCCAGAGCGTGGACTAGAGTATAAATGACTCAAAAATCTCTAAGTCCTTGAAGCGAACTAGAGTACTCTGAGTCCCTAGAGCGTGGACTAGAGTATAAACGACTCAAAAATCTCTAAGTCACTGAAGTGAACTAGAGTAATCTAAGTCCCCAGAGCATGGACTAGAGTATAAACGACTCAAAAATCTCTGAATCCCTAAAGTGAACTGGAGTACACTTAGACCCCAGAGCATGTACTAGAGTATAAACGACTCTAAAATCTCTAAGTCCCCAAAGTACAAACTGGAGTATTCTAAATCCCCAGAGCATGGACTAGAATATAAATGATTCAAAAATCTCTAAGTCCCTAAGCAAACTAGAGTACTCTGAGTTCCCAGAGCATGGACTGGAGTATAAACGACTCAAGAATCTCAAGATCCCCAGAATGCGGACTAGAGTACTCTGAGTCCCCAGAGTGCGGACTGGAGTATAAACGGTTTGAAAAAAATTCTTAAGTCCTAGAATGTGGACAGAAGTACTCTAAGTCCTTTGAAGGTGGACTGGAGTTTAAATGACTGGCAAGACTTTATATTTCAGTTTCAGAATAAATTATAAGTTATGCGATGAGAATCTGTGAATGCAAAGAAACAAAAATTTATTTACTTCTTAAAAAAATTTCCTTACAACTTCTCTGAAAGCTCGGAGGCCAAGTCTATCTACAACGACTATGATGAAAGAAAGGAAAAAAGGAATGGAAAGCTACTATATGATTTTCAACTATTTGAGCTAAGCAAAATAATGCGAGGAGACGGCTACTTCTTCGGTTTCCTTTCCCTTTTTGACTTTTTTGAAGTCTCCTCATCTGAGCATCTTTTACTAGACCATTTTCTTCCTGGCAACGTGGTACTCGAGGAAGGAGGATGAACTTCCAAGGATGGGTTCCCATCGGAGTGAATGACCTTCAATGGCCTATTTAAGAAATCGTCGAGCTCCACCACCTTGGGTTCTGTCTTAACTTTGATTCTCTCTTTTCCTCCTCCTCGAGTTGCTCCTTCGTGCTAAGCTTGGAAGTATGCTCGGAAACACCTGTGATTTCGACATCATCTTGTTCTACTACAGGTGAGGGATCTTCAGGCTTATCCTCATCTAGCTCCCCGATCACTTGAGCATCGGGACCAGGGGTATCTCTGGTGTGAGATGCCTCAGCCTTTTTTTCTTCCTGCTCCATGTTGACATTGCTCCTTGGAGTCGGCTCGGGACCTGAGTGACCTATACGAATTCATGAAAAGCAAACGTTAGAAAACATCTGTTACTCGCTAGAAGTGATGATTTCCTAAACTCTAGAAGGTGAAGCTACATACCAGCTTCCAATTGACTTTCAGTGGTCCTCAGAGTATCACCCTTAGGGATTAGGGATAAAATGTGAATGCTAAGTCCGGGCTTCTCGGGGTCATAACCGACATGCTGCTTGGGTGGCCCAAGTGACGAAGTCTCGGCCGATTGAATGGGATGAGGAACTTGAGATTCAGTGCTGAATGGGCTAGTTATATGTTCATTACCCTTTGATAATGGTGAGTCTCTACCAAAGAGGTCTTTTGCCGCAGATAAGTCTGAAGGCTCATTTCCTTGAAGCACTTCCCTCACAAGAGCCTCTTCATCGACCTCTTCAACGTTCAGCTCCCCTTTCTTAATTTTTATCAAAGTATCCCTTGCTTCAGCTAGCGTTTTGAGATAACCATCGCCTATGTAAGATAAGTTGTGGTGCATAACAACTCTTGCACTGCGCTCGGTGATGAGCGGGTTAAAGGAACACTTAATCTCTTCTCTACCGGCCTCGGTCGCTTCTTCGATTCGGGAGTCTACCTCTGAAAGTGCTGCCTTTTTGCCTTCTTCATGAGAGGCATCTTTTAGCGCTTCAATCTTGAGTAGCTCTTCGTCGAGTTTTGTTTTCAACTTCCTAATCTCGACGATTTCATCGTAGTATTTTTGTGATTCTTCCTACGTTGCGATTTCTTCTTCTTTTTCTTTGGAAAGCAGCTCCTCCAACTCTTTGACCCAGCGGGCGAGGACGTCATTCGCTTTTTGTAGAGAGTCTTTTTCTAGAGCTAGAGCACCAATACGTTAAATTGCCTCGTTTAACTCTTTTTTATGACTGGCCTCTAAGCGTCTGGTTACTTCGGCTGTCTCCATGGCATTATTTTAGGAGGTCTCGAGTTAAGATTTGTATGGCGGTAGTTCCTCATCCTGGCCCTTTATAATATCTCTGTCATGAATGGCTTAGAGGTTAAGGCGGCCAATCTCGTGCTGGCGCTCGATGAAGACTTCCAAGACTTTTTCCACTAAATGTACGAATGTGTCATGCTAGAAATACATGTTGTTATTGCAAGCAATAACGCTCTGTTTGACGTGCCTAGGAATAGGATGAATTGCAGGGAGAAATTTTAGTTCGTCGAAATAGATCTTTGAAAATGTAGCTTTGAGCTTGGCTAATTTTTCTGCCATGGACGAATCATGAGAGAGAATTGGGGGAGTCTGTCTTACTGGAGTCCTTGATTTCTTGTGAGGCTCACGGGATTGCTTGGTGCTCAAGAAGCCAGAATGTTGGTTGCGAGGGACTTTGGACTGGGAGCCTTTTTGAACGGATCTGTCCCCACTATGCATCGAAAGATTGGGAGGATCATTTGGATATGAAGAGTGGTCGTGGGTCCTCCTTCTGGAAGATAAGGACGAATTTCAAGAATTATAGTCTCTTTTTCCACCTTCATCCCTATCTCTTTGTTTACTCGATCATGAGTCTCGACTAGAATGATAGAAGATGGAGAATCCTCAGAGACGATCAATGCATATGTGTGTCCCATTTCACCTATACATAAGATTAAATGAGAACGAATTAGTAGAAGTCACACAATGAACCAAATTAAGGTGCATGTTGGAGTGTAAGTGTTCGTGTGTGTCCTAGTGTATCCCCCCAACGGACTAGTGTTTTTTGCTTTACTCATCGGAGTTTTCTCTCTCTGATCATGAAGCTGAGCACCTTCATCACTTCTCGCGGGCAAGTTAAATCCCATAATACTGGGATTATTGAAGAAATAATTCAATAAATTGTTAGGAATGATTAAGTCAGATAGTCCCTGCAGCGAGCTTTCCAATATTGAGAAGACGATCATTTCTCGATAGGAGTTATAATGACCTTTGAAGTTCCACCAACATTTTTCTTTTTCAACTTATACGCCAAGCTCTTCTTCATTTTCGAAGGAGGCGGTGATTGGTCAGCACCGAGTGCATCAGCTACTGGCTCTTGTTCGGAACTTATATTATCGTCAGTCGGCGCTGTCACCTCAGTTTTTTAATCTCGCCTTCCTCCGTAGTAGCATAAGCCCCTTCGGTAGGGGGCATCGAAGGACGAACTTGCTCTTTACTTGCTTCCATGGTCGTTCTTGCAATTGTGGTGCTACTTGGAAGGCCAGTCCTACGACCCTCTTCTAGTAATTCGAACCTCGAAAGCAGTTCATTAGTAACTACCGATTTGATGTCCCAATGTTCTACAGGGGTAACTCGAATAGCCTCAACTGCCTTAGAGTACCTAGCACCTTCGGGTCATGGGAAAATACCTATAAGGATTAAAAGAAGTTCAGACTTTCAGTAAGATGTTCTCTAAGTCTTAGATTGAAGAGTGGGATGAGAGTTACGTCCTTCCAGCCATCTTCTAGCAAAGCGAGGAGGACAACATACGTAGAACCACTCCTGTTTGGATTGAGAAAACTTGTTCCATGCACCCATTGGAACTTGACATTTGGGGTATGGCTCGAGTAATATGTAGGATGACAATTAGTACATCGCTTGAAGCGGTAAATGTAGCGGATGTCCTCAAGAGTTAGAGGTCTGAATAGGAAGCTCATGAAGAGAGTGTATGTACCATGAATAAATGCATGGCTATTAGGGTGTAGCTATGTAGGAGCAATCCCTATATATTATAACACTTCATGGATAAATGAATTGAAGGGTGGCAGGCTTACAGCCCAACACATGAATTTATTGCATGAAATGAATCCAGCTGGGGGCAAGTGGGGCCGATCTTGAGCTGACGGAACCAGGACGTCATCAAAAGGGATTACATGGATAAAGCACAATCAACGGAGAGCGGCTTTGACGATTTTAGAGGCCATCTAATCAATGAGGTTATCTAAAATGACAGCTCCATCTACGACATCAGGGGTCAGACCGATAAGCTTAGCAGGGAGAACTTGAATGTCGGGAATGGGGGAGAATGACAGACTTGACGTCCCCACTACTTCTTGCCGTGAACTTGGTCTAGGCTTGTCAGAAACAGTGGCGAAGCTTGACTTCTTAGACATCTCTGAAAAGAGACTGATGTGAATAGATACTTGTTTAAGCTATACTTGAAAGATAATCGACATCAAAATTTAACAACAAAATATCCCCTCATGTGGTGGTGAACAAGTGCAACTATTCAAGCACAAGGATAAAAGAATTAAAGTTCTAAAGACTGGTAAAGCATGATTGAGCTTTAAACTATCATCTTTGAAGACCGTCATCACTGACCGTCTCCGACGGCTTGTCCTATGCCCGGTAGTAGAGGTCTCGGGATTGGATATTGGCATCATATATTGTGAAGGTTGTTACTTGCTTTTGTTGAGTTAGATTCATGTTCACAATTACTTAAGCTATGAGGTTGTTAGACCAAGTTAGGTCCGTGGACTTGTATGTTTTAGTCTTTGTTGTTATTCATTGTATTATGCGCAAGTGTTGGGATATGTAGTCCTCATGTGTGTGATGTTCAAGTTAGAACAATCTTGATTACTAATGCCGACCCCGATATACCGACCCACTATCCTATCGGATTGCCAACCCACTCACTTTTTATCCCTCTCTCTCTAATCACCAACCCTGCCTCACTGAGTTTATACCGACCCATATTCACTCTCAAGTCATGGACCCATATTCTCTCTCAAGATACCGACCCAATCCCTCCTTCCCTCTAAGCAACGATCCACTCTGTTTCTCAAAGTGTCGGCCCTAACTTATAAACTCCTCTACCGACCGGCTATTTGAATGATTCAACCTGACTCTCCCTTCGGTGGATTGGCCTACAAGGATTGCCAACCGGGTTTTCCTACTCCTCAAGCACTTGACTTCCCTCTCTCAGCACAATAAGTCCTCTCCTCCTACAAATTGCAGACCTCCCTAAAACCACCAATGACGACTCCTCTTGAATTGATACGAATCCATGCCAAAAAACCCTCTACTACCTTTGCCCTATACACTTACTCACCCTATTCTCTCCTCTCCCACTCATTACAAGGATCCGCATGTATGCAATAAATCTCGAGTAGAGGTATAAGTCCTTACGTATGTGTTAACTCGGGATTGGGGTGAGAGGTTCTTGGAGCTTAGAGTTAAGGGGTATGGTGGCAGTGCGTATGGGATGGTGGAACAAAGTTGTGAGGTAGTACGGTGGGTTGGAGGAGATGAGGTTCGGAGCAACGATTGGAAAAGATGAAAAATAAAAGGGGAAGTGGGATAAGAAGAACGAAGGTATGAGTTTATATATGGAGACGGGAAGACGAACAGGCGGTATCCTATGGAATCGGTCGGCGTGTTTTAGTAGGCGGTGAAGAAAGGTGCCATTCGTTGCCAGGTGAACCGACGTGTGGGTCGGTATTGGTGTGCTGACCCACCTTTCGTTTCATAAAATAATAATGATATATATATATATATACATGAATAAGTTCACATACAGTGACGGTTAAAGATAGTATGTGCCAAAGAGACGGATACTACCAGATGAGTGGAAAAGCGTGGTTTGAAAAATCCACCATGATTCAGCCTTCAAAAGGCTGTATACATTCAGCTTTTGAAAAGTTGAAGCAGGACTTTAAAAGCTTCTTTGAGATTGAGCTAATATGTTAATGCGACAAGAAGCTTCATCAAAGGCCAATGAAAAATGACAGTCGATTGTCATTCTAAATGAGCTACCTTTTGAAAGCAAGGACAGACTGCTGATTCAAAGCATGTCATGTTGATTCACATAACGCACTTTGGGGGAAGGGGGCAAATATTACCCGACTACCTGACCCGGCTATAAGGCGATAGTTGTAGAGACTATGGTTGGACCAAGATGGGACTCAAGCGAGAAAGGATGGGAAATATGAAGGATCGATGTAAATTGAGCGGTTCTGTATATTTGTGTGGATCGGCCTATTTACATGGTTCGGTATTAGGTGGTGGTTCGGTAGAGATAGATAAGTAAGCAGTGGTTCGGTCAAGGTAGTTAAATACAAGGGGTCGATTATGGAGGGATCGGCATAGATGGTTCGACAAAGTGTGGGTCAGCCGTGTTGGCTCGGCCTAGGTGGTTCAATGTGGATGGGTTGGCTTCAGTAGAGTTAGTTCATGTGGCTTAGCCCTTAGTGGTTCGGCATTGGTGGTTTGGTCAGGGTGGTTCGGCTAACCTGTTTTGATATCAAGAATGGAAGGAATGGATCAACATGATTAGGAGCATAAGTGACTTCGGGTCACAGTCTAGCGTACTTCGATTATACCGGGGGGGCTGCTCGGAGTCAATGTTCAAGGGATTCCAAGTTAGCAAAAGGGTGTCGGCCATAGTGGATCGAGGGGCCTGGTTTGGTCTACCTGACTCCTCAGCTTTGGGCCGAACCATCTTAATCATGGGCCTGAACAAAGAATCCAGACTATCTTCATCTATAAATAGAGGGGTAGGGGTCCAATTAAAGAGACCTTTTTTGGAGAACTCCAGGGATACTCTGCCATTTTCTGTACTCACTTCTTTTCTGTTCAAACTTGTATTCAAGTTATTTGTTTACGGATTGTATCTGTACTCAAGTGATTGGAAAAGGAATAAAGAATATATTCAAAGTGGACGTAGGCAATTACACTGACCAATATAAATATGGAGTTCTTGTTTTTGTTGTTCCTTTTGCATTCATTTGTGTTACTTCTCTGTTTTAATTTACTTTCTTCATTAATCTCTCTACACAACTCTATTCAAGGGTGTCCGTGACCAATTTTGGTGCTAACAAGTATAATTTATAAATAGATTTTATGAAAAAGGATTTAAATAGAGAATTTGAGAACTTAAATCCTGATGTTTTCGAAAGTTATTTTCAAAGTTTTGGAGGAAATAATAATAGAATTATTTAAAAGTATTTGTATATAGAAATATTTTAAAAAGGATTTTAAGATAGATGAGAAATTATTGCACTCACTTCTGCTGTTGGAAAATAATTCTAGTGATGACTGCGGCATCATCGACGTTTATTTTCGAGTTAAGTGGGGGAAATGCTACCATAATAATTTGCTATAAGGTTATTTTAGTAAAACAAAATTTTGTTTTAAACTCCAAAAGTATGATTTGATATACAAAGGGAGATATGTGTATTGTTGTTATTATTTCAAAAATGATTTGAAATAAAAACCGGATATTTAGTTCTTAAGTTTCCTTAAAGGAAATTGATTTAAAATAAAAAGGGTATTTTGAGAAATAACTTGATAAATGAAAAATTATTAACTCTTGAATAGGAAAGGAATAATTTAACTCAAGTTTTAAATGGGTTAAATTGAACAGGAAGGTTTCAATAAGCATTATCTTATTAAAATCGTAGTTTTTGTTTAAACATCTAAGTCATCAAAAAAACTATTTGATGTTCTAGAGCTGATTAGTAAACATCTTTTCTTAAGGCACTCGAACGTGAAAAGGCTGGAATAGTCGACTCGGTTTTAAGACTCATATTTTGTTAGGAACTCCATTTGAATTTGAAAATAATATATATATATATATATATAATAAAATTGACATTTTGTATATACTTTTAGGATGTAGAGAGTATTATGCAAGTAAATAAGCAGAGTAAGATTTAATTTAATGTTTTATGAAGTCATATCTTTATAAAATGATAAAAAATTTAAGTGAAAATTATGATATAATTCATAAATTATTTTAGTATTGAGTGAAATACTAAAAGTGAAAATGAAAGAGATTTAGAAACAATGATGTAGTTAATAAACCAATTGTTAATCCGCCTGTTGCTAAGGCAATATACATGCGGATTTAACCCAATAGACTTCACAGTTATCGAGGTTGGAATATTATGCACTTAGTTCTAAAGGATGGATAGACAATCAACTACGAATAATTACATAAAGCCAGATTTAAGCATAGTCGAATGATAAACGATGTAGGCTTGGAGGAAGGCGTAGCTTGGGTTGGCACAGAGTTGCTCTGGGTCGGCATAGCATTGCTTCGGCATAAGGTTCGCTTTTCGGGTTCTACTTTGGGTCGGTATGGTGTTGCTCTCGGTCGGCATAGAGTTGCTCCAGGTCAGCATAGAGTTACTTCAGGTTCTGCTTCGGGTCGGCAAAAGGTTTGCTTCGGGTTCTACTTCAGGTCGGCATAGTGTTGCTTCGGGTCGGCATGAGTTTCGCTTCAGGTTCTACTTTGGGTCGGCCTGGTGTTGCTCCGGATCGACATGGTGTTTCTCCGGGTTGGTATAGAGTTGCTTCGGGCTCTACTTCGGGTCGGCATAGGTTTCGCTTCGGGTTCTACTTTGGGTCGGCATGGTGTTGCTTCAGGTCGGCATAGAGTTGCTCCGGGTCGGCATAGGATGGACGAGTTGGGCTTGACGATCGTTATGGTGGACCCATGTAGGTGAGAAGGCCCTGTAGCCGAGATTTCGCCAATAAATATAGTAGGCTTGGGTTAAAAAAAAAGGTTTTCATTATGCTTCTCTTCATCTTCTACCTAGAGGCTACTTTGCCATTTTTATTCTGGAATTCTGGATTGTAACTATAATCAAATTTCAGATAATAAAAGGGATTGTTCTTGAGTGGAAAGGCCGGAGTTAGCCGAACCACTATAAATCTTGTCTCTCTTTTAATTGCTTTCATTTTAGTTTTGGTTATTCTTCATGTTACATTCACTACATATATTCTATATGTGATATGTGACTGGATATTGGTGCTTTCATTTATAATTGGGTGTTCGTGGCCAATTTGATGCCAACATTTTGGTGCTTTCATTGAGAATTGAACTTAGGGATTTGAAAGTTAGGATCTTGGATTTGAAAGATTGGGAACTTGGATTTCAGAAGCAATGGCTAGGCAATCAACAAAAAGATAATGAGTAGGGACAAGATGGAAACAATGATGGATGATATGCATGAAAGAATGCTAAAGAGACTGGAGGAAATCCAGGATCAGAACCGGAAAAAAGAAGCAAGCAAGATGATGAATGGAATTTTGGCCTGGATCAGAGCTTGGATGCGCGTTTGGAAGTGGATAATCTCGGATTCCCTCGCGGACTCGAGGGCATGATGGAAATGACAATCAGAGACCACTAATGGATGCTGGAATAGGTGGAAATTTGAATCTTGGACTTGTAGAAGAAATTAGCAGGCTTAGATATAGATTGGATCAACCGAGGGCAAACCTCGACTAAGGAGAATGGATTGCCACAAATCTCCATGGAATTGGTGGCATGGATTTAGAAGGCTTTGTTTTGGAAATGGATAGCAGTGATAGAACATGAGCAGTCATCATCCGCCACAAATCAGAGCTGGCCTGGCTTAAGGGCATAGGTCGTCATCTCTTGATGGCATGAACTTAATAACTAATAATAAATCCTATACTAAAACGGATAAGTCACTTACACATGTACGAGATCACGAACGATCCTTAGGCATACTCTAAGATGGCAATGAACTGCCATAAAAATAATTCTGAAACTCACTTAAACGTGAAATCTAACATTTATAATTCTGGGTCCCATCCAGACACTCAATATCGCCTCGAACAACAGTCGATCTCGAACGATCACATCTTGCCTCAAACGGCACACGATCTCGAACGATCGCATTTCGCTCGAACGACACTCGAACTAAAACAATCACATCTCGCCTCGAACGACACTCGATCTTGAACGATCACATTCCATCTCGAACGACACCCGATTTAAACGATCACATTTCGCCTCGAATGGCAAACAATCTCAAATGATTGTATTTTGCCTCAACAAACGCTTGATCCCATGCGATCATCATCAGCTTGTGACGGCTGTGAATTTTATACGTGGTCCTGAACGATTGTCACTAACAACCGGGCAAGATCATTGATCTATTCACAGGTCGTCCACAGGTTTCGAACATCGGGATTATGGCAATATGAAACATGCATTCCTATCGCAAGGCATGTTTTGCGGGGGAAAAGTGTAACATATCATGTCTAGAGGCCAAAAGTTAAACACTATGGGTGTTGCAATCATCCACGGTATTAATTTCTAGTGACGAAATACGGTAATATCAATGGTATCCATAATATCAGAAGCACTTGAATATGAACAAATCATAGATTTTTAAAAAATAATAATTTCAGTGATTACATTTCATATAATATCATATCCAAGTTACAAAAATTCTCAAACTTAATCCCACACAATGATCAAATATAATTTACAAATATATGTAAAGAGCGACATATGATGATGCCCCCTTGGATGATCGAAGCAATATAGACGTAACTATCTTTATACACGGCGGACACAATTTTAAAGTAGAATTCTTAATTTAGCTATCTGTCAGCCACCTGCTTGTCTTCGGATGTTTTATTCGCCAAAATATGTAAAAACCTGAACCCTCAACATACTCAAAACAATTTTGAGCACCCGAGAGTTTAAGGGGAAATTTTTTGGAGTCAGACATAAATCCTGGTATGAATATTTTCTATTACATCTCTATTTACCGATATTTAGTGAGACCATGCCACTTAGCGGAACGGATTTCCCCTCAGTAATATCTCTTTTCAAAACATATATTTTGCAAATCCTTTCCTGCAACCAAACTGGTTAATGAACTAATTATAAAAATAATATAGTAATATCTGTTATGCTAAAAAAGGAAATAAATGGATTATCTATCCGAAATCTGAGCTAACTGCTCATTACTGGACTAACTATCCTAAAACTGATTATGCCAAAATAGCAATATCCTTTATATTATATTATGGACTATCTATCCATAAACAGGTAAAAAGGGTGGACTAACTGTTCTTAAGAAGTAGCAAAGTTCGTTATGTTGACAAATGAACTAACTATTCATATATGGGCTAACTTCCCTTATCTAGACTAACTGTCCTCTGGATTAACTGTCCTCTGTGCTGACTGCTCTCAAATGGACCAACTTTCCGAATTTAAATGAGCTAACTGCTCGAATTTTCTGTTGGGTTAACTACCCTTTACATTTTCCTTGAAAACTTTTTCAAAATGATATAGTCCGTCAAATCATATATATAAATAGAAAATATATCTTTAGTTTTACTCTAAGCTATTTTTGCCATGTTATATATATACTTTACTTAAAATAACGTTGATGTTCAATAAGGATTATCTATTCTTTTAAAATAATTTAAAGTCCTTTATAACATAAAACACTTAGGCTATTGCCTAGTTATTATATTCGAAACCTTTGTTGAAAACCTTTAAACAGCCTTTCGAAATCATTGAAGGTAACTCCTTCAAAACCATTAATAATACCCTTCGAAAGCATTGAAGGTAACCTCTTCATAACCTTTAATAATACTTTTCGAAATCATTGAAGGTAACTCCTTCAAAACCATTAGTAAAAGCCTTTTCTCTAAAAGCTCTAAAATATATGACATCCATCTTTAAATCCTTTAAACCTTAACTTTCCAAAAACGTTGCAAAACCATACCTTTCGACCTTGTCAAAAGGTTTCTTTTCGACCTTGTCGAAAGATTTTCTTTCGAATTTGTTGAAAGCCTGGGGAACTACCCCTGTTAAATCATTGACAAACCTTTCAAAAACATTGAAACTTAAAACTTTTCGAAATCATTAGGTTCAATTTAAAACAAGTGGAAACCTTTAAAACTTAAAACCCTTCAAAATCAATGGAGAGGCGGCAATTTTAGAAAACAAAAGATTACCTTCGACTCCATCTGGGTCGAAATGTTTGGGAGTGGCAACTATGCTTTCGGCCTGGTCGAAAGCTATACCTTTCGACTTTGCTGTAAGGTTTCAAGTAAAACAAGAAAGAAAACCAATCCAAACCCTTTTCTTTTAAACCATTTGACATTTTGAGAGCCCTTTATCGAAAGCTAGCAGGCATATTTTCATTTAAACCAAAACAAAATTTCATCTCCTTCGAAAGCTCTTGCCTTTCGTCCCTAAACCTTTCGACTCCTTCCAATTCACTACGTACAAGTTGCCTGATACTATGTGCATTGGTTATTTGAGCTAGTTGAAAGGTTTAATACCTTTCGACTTTGTCGAAAGGTTTGGAATGGAGGTTGCCGAAAGAGTTGAAATAGTAGAAAAACTGTTTATTTGTACTTTAAAATAGATCTTTTGTACCCAACCTATATTATATGTCTAAATCAGATTAGCTGCTAGAATTTTATATTCAAAATGCTACCGACTTTTCTTATTTGGAAATTTAAATAATTTTGAAAAAGCTCATTTCTCCTTTATAATTATATAAAACATTTAAGTCTCATACCTTAAATAATTTTATATAAGTATTAAATTACCTTAGAAAAATTTGTAAAAATTCTATAAAATCAATTAATATGTTCTTTTCAACATATAAAATTTTCGGATCCAAAAATAATAATTTTCTCGTAAATTATTTTATAACCCAAAATACCATTTTCTTCCTTAGAGAATTCAAAATAATTTCACAAAAATTCAGAAAAATCTAAAAATTGAAACCCATCACTAAAATAACCTTTTAGATCATCGAAAAATTTCACAAGGCTAAAGGATATCATTTAGTAGGATTTTCATCTTAAAACATATCATAAAATCTATATGAACACTAATAAATAATCCACATGTATATATAATCATTTTATCATTCAAAGCATGGTAAATATTTGCAAAATTATTCGGATTTAATCTTAAACCAACACCATAAAAATTTAAATATGTAAACATTATTCACCTTTGCTTTAGAGATTAAGGATCTTGAGATTTGAATGAGTTTGATTTGAATTTGCTTGTCCTTTAGCTTTTCTTTAGTTTCCTCTTCTTCTTTCCTTATTAATGGTGGCGGCCTCAATTTTGTAATGAAATGAATGTGCATACAACACACGGCCTAAGGAAGGTGATGTAGGAATGGTCTCTTTCCTATAATACCCCTCCTCTAAATCATTTTAAACCATTTTTAATTCATTAGACGGCTTCCTTGAATAAATCAAATCTCAATCCCTTAATCAACACATTATTTTATTTAGTTTATCTAACTAAATCTCCTAAATAATCTTATCAAAAATCTAGGGCGTTACAAACTCCCCTCCTTAAAGAATTTCATTATCAAAATTACAATAAGGCACATAAAACAAACAAGAAGGTAAAACATACCATCAAACAAGTTAGGATATACTCTCAACCTCCCAAGTGCAATCTCTTCATTTGTTACTTCACTGGACTTTGACTAATCTGATCGCCGTGGTTCTAAGCCTCTTTTCATCTCTCACAATAATGCGTACTAGCTTTCTTACTATGGTCAAGTCTGGTTCTACCACTAAATCATCCAGCACTTTCAATGCAATAGAAATCTTCGCGTCTCTAACACACTTTTTGAGATGACAAATATAAAAAACATCATGGACATCTGCCAAACTGTTTGGTAACTCAAGTCTATATGCGAGTTTACGGATCCTCTCAAGAATAGGAAAAGGTCCAACAAACCTAGGATATAACATCCCCGATATCCCAAATCTAAGCACACCCTTCATCGGTGATACTTTGATAAAAACCTGGTCCCCAACAGAGAACTCCAAATCTTTCCGTCTCTTATCTGGAAAAAATTCTACCTAGATTGCACCTCCTTCATTCTAGCCTGAATGACCTCAATCTTTTCTGCAGCCTCTCTAACAAGATATGGACCAAGAATCACAATATCCTTGGTCTCCAACCAACATACGGGAGATTTGCATGGCCTTACATACAAAGCTTCAAATGATGCCATACCAATACTAGTCTGATAACCGTTGTTATACAAAAACTCGACTATATGCAGATGGTCCTCCCATGATCCCCCAAAATCAAGAACACAAGCTCTTAACGAATCTTCTAAGATCTTGCTAACTCTTTCTGTTTGCCCATCGATCTGCGGATGGTAAGCGGTACTCATCTTAAGCTTGGTTCCCAAAACTTCCCACAAACTTTCAAAACTCACTGGTGAACAAGGAATCCATGTCACTAACTATACTGCTCGAAATTCCATGCAGTCTAACCACATTCTTCATGAACAATCTCGCTAGAATAGGTGACGTCCTGGTTGACCTAACTGGATTTAAACCCTGCACTCTTGGTCAATCTATCCATTATGACCCATACACTATCATTTCCTCTGTTCGACCTTGGCAACCCGTCAATAAAGTCTATAGAAATAGAATCCTAATCCCACACTGGAATGTCTAATGGCTGAAGAAAACCACTTGGTTATTGTTGTTCGGCCTTTTTCTATTGGCAATTCGAGCACTACCTTATACGCAATCCAATATCCCACTTTATTCCTTCCCAGAAGTAACTCCTCTTCATATCCTGATACATCTTGGTACCTCCAAGATTTATAGCGAACTTCAAACGATGATATTCATCTTAAACTTCCTTCCTTATATTTCCTACACTCGAAACACATAATCTTCCTTTTTTTCCATCACCCATTTTGGGCAAGACTGAAATCTTTCAAGTTATCGCTCTTGGTTCCTTCCTTTAGCTTCTTGATCCGTTCAGCTAACACTATATCCTCCATCTGCTTAGAAGCAATCCGCTTGATTAACACTAGTCGGACTTCTAAATAAGACAATACAATTGTATTTCCACTAGACCCAACCTCAGATCTCCATTGCAATCTATAATCTGCTAAGCTCCAAAATCTTTCCACTCAGCCATCATTGCCAACACTGCTTTCTGACGCTTCTTGCTAAGCGCATCTACCACTTTGTTGTCCTTCCCTGATGTGTACTCAATCCAAAAATCATAAGCGGGTATGAACTCTAACCACCTCGGCTGTCTTATGTTTAGCTCCTTTTGAGAGAACAGAAACTTTAGTGACTTAAGATATGTATACAGCTCGAACCTTTTTTCCAAAAGGTAATGTCTCCACACCTTCAATGCAAAAATCACTACAGCCAATTCTAAATTATGCGTCAGATATCTGACCTCATGCGGTTTAAACAGTCTAGAAGCATAGACAATCACTTTACCTTTCTGCATCAGCATAGTTCCTAATCCTGTTCCACACGCATCAGTATAAACTACCAAGTCCCGATTCCCTTATGGAATGACCAACACAGGTGCATGGGTCAATAAGTGTTTCAATCTCTGGAATGCTTCCTTACACTTATCGGTCCAAATAAAATTTACATCCTTCCTCATCAGCCAGGTCATCAGTGCCGCTATTCGCGAAAAATCCTTAATGAATCTTCGATAGCAACCGTCCAACCCAAGCAAAATTTTATCTTCATTGTTGTCTTAGGTCTCTTCTAACTATTCACTGCCTCTATCTTAGTTGTATCCATGGACAATCCTTCCTCTAATACTACATGACTAAGAAACTTCACCTCCTTCTTCCAGAAGTGGCACTTCGAAAACTTTGCTTTCAGCTAATGCTGCCTTAGCGTCTCAAGCACCACTCTAAGATAAACTCCATGTTCTATTTCATTCTTAGCGTAAATCAAGATATCATCTATGAAAACCAGCATGAACCTATCCAAGTGCTCTCGGAAATCCGATTCATTAAACCCATAAAAAAGATGGTGCATTCGTCGGTCCGAACGGCATAACTAACCATTTGTACGACCTATATTTGGTCCTGAACGTCGTCAAAGTCATACTGTCCTCTACTACAATGAGCTGATGGAAATCTATTGCAAAATCCAACTGGGAAAATACCTTTGCTCCACTCAACTGGTCGAGCAAATAGTCAATCCTTGGCAATAGATATCGATTCTTTATCATCCTCTCATTCAACTTATAAGAATCGATACATGGCCTCAACGATCCATTTGGCTTCTTAGCAAACACTACCGCTACACCCACGACGAACTGCTCGGCCTAATAAAAATCTTGCCCTCTAAATCCACCAACTGCACCTTCAACTCTCTCATCTTTGAAGGGGTCATCCTGCTTGGTGGCATACTCACTGGTTCGTCTCTCGGAACCAAATCTATCTGAAACTCGATGGCTTGCTTTGGTAGAAATCCTATTAAAGGCTTAAACACATCTACGAATTCTCTAACCATGAAACTTGGCTCAACTCATCATCTGAATCTAAAGCACTCAACAAAGCAAACACTGCACCGTTGGAACCTCCTACTGTAAAGACAATCTGATTGTTACAATCAAGGTGTCTAAGAGATATCTTCCTATCCTGGAAAAAAATCCTAGCATCATACTCACTTAAGTAATCCATCCTAAGGATAATCCCAAACCCCAAAAAATCAAACACATGCAAACTGCACACAAAAGTATGACCTAACATGTCAAAATCAAACTGGTCACACCTCAAGCCTAGAGTTGCATACACTCCTATTGGATTCGCAACCTGTAAGGAAGTAACAAAATATGTGGGTTCAAGGTTAAGCTTATCTATCAAACATCTAGATATAAAAGAATGCGATGCACTAGTATCAAATAAAATGTTAACAGACATACCATGAATCTGAATCATTCCTCCAAGAACTACTTTTCCCTTCTCCTAGGCTGTAAGCTTAGAAGCAGCAGGCTCCAATGCATACACCTTGACCTTACCATCTCTAATGGGTTACTTGCACTGGTTCTTATAATGGCCCATCTGGTCACGGTTGAAGCACCTGACATTCTTCCCCTTAGCCACATCCTTTGCCTTCCTTTAGCAACACTCATTAGCAAAGTGCCCTTTCTTGTCGCATTTATAGCAGATAACATTAGACATTGCTTTCTTGGCTGCTCTACCCTTTTGAGCACTTTTTTGGAAAAGAACTTTCTCTTCTGCCTTCCTAACTTAGACCGCTTTTGCCTTGCTCTTCTCTAGAGACTCAAGGACTTCTTACTACCTCAAAACCATCTCCACAACAATATCGAAAGGATCTCTTAGATGGGAAAAAGTAACACTAGCCAATTTCAGCTTCAATCCCTCTGATGAACTTCTCATTCCACTTAAGTATTGTATGCACTGAAGCACGCCCATACCGGGCCAACTCTTCAAACTTCCTACCATATTTAGCAATGGACATCTCACCCTACACCAGCTCAGAAAACTGCCCAATCAATGCTGCCTATGCCATTGTAGACATAAACCTCTCTAGGAATCTTCTCTTGAAATCCTCCCAGGTTACCATCTCCTCATCAACTGTCGCTGTTACACTATTCCACCAGAACAATGCGGCTTCCTGAAGCTACCTAGATTCCAACCTCCTCCTATGCTCATCATTGAGCCTAGCTCTGCAAAAATCCTTTCGCATCGCAACAACCAGTTCTCATGTTCAATGGTATCCTCCGTCCCCAAAAACGGCTTCTCTCCTAGCTTCACATAATCACCACTCATCCTAGCAAAATGATTAACTACCGAAACCCCTGCTCCTACAACATTTCCTCCTAACACTCTGGCTGCAACTCCTGCCTGCATCATAATCCTGAAGAACTGATACATGGCTTCTATTCCGACCTACGGGACTTCAACACCTACATTCTCTGCCTGTTCCTGACCTTGTTTTCTCCAAGCATTAGGTCCGGCATTCTTTTTGGTGCTTCTCCCTCCTTGCTTAACTCTACTTCTTCTACCATCCATATCTATGTTCAAAACTCATGAGATATAGAAAGAAAACCTAATCAAAGATAGAATGGAGATAAAGCGCATACTTATATATAACAAATACAAGTACGTTACTATAGCAATAACCCAACCCCAAATCTTACTCTAATTTCTTTGGATTTTTGTTTTCAAAACCAATTTTTAGCTAGAATTTTTTATAAACCTATGTTCAGCTACCTAGTTGCAACATCTCGTATTTGAAGGCCAAAAGCTAAGAACTATGGATGCTGCAATCATCCACGGTATAACTTTTTATGACAAAATACAGTAATATTAATGGTATCCATAATATCAGAAGCACTTGAATATGAACAAATCATGGATTACTAAAAAATTCAGCGACTACATTTCAAATAATATCATATCCAAATTGCAAAATTTCCCAAGCATAATCCCAAACAATGATTAAATATAACTTGCAACAATACGCCAAGAGAAACATATGATGATGCCCCCTTGGATGATCAAAGCAATATAGACGTAACTGTCTTAATATAAAGAGAAACAATTTTAAAACATAATTCCTAGTTTAGCTATCCATCAGCCACCTGCTCGTCTTCAGATGCTTTATTCGCCAAAATCTGCTAAAACCTGAAAACCTAAACCCTCAGCCTATTCAAATTAATTTTGAGCACCCAAGACTTTAAGGGGAAAAAACCTTTGAGTTAGACATAAAGCCTGGTACGAATAATTTCTGTTACATCTCTTCTTACTGATATTTAGTGAGACTAATACCAAGTTGTAACATCTCGTATCTAGAGGACAAAAGCGAAGCGTTATGGATGCTACGGTCATCCATAATATTAACTTCTAGTGACGAAATATGGAATGTTAATGGTGTCCACAATATTAGAAGTACTTGAATATGAACAAATCATAGATTTCTAGAAAACAACAATTTAGTGATTACATTTCAAGCAATATCATATCCAAGTTATAAAAATTCCCAAATGTAATCCCAGACAATGATCAAATATAATTTACAACAATATGCCAAAAGCGACATATGATGTAACGTCCCGCCTTTTCGCACGCTTTAAATCGACACACGTGCCAATTCAAACCATACGGAAGGACGAATTGTTATGGGGTAAATAAGAAAAACGAGAAAGAAATAAAACAAAACAAAAATCTCACAGCGGACGGATAAAATATAATAATCAAATATACAGTTTATAAATCTGTTTACAGAAACATTTGATTATATTTATATAATACATATCAGAGTTACACATACCAATAACAATGCAGCGGAACAGTAAGAGTGTAGTGCAATAATATAAATAATAATAATACAAATCTTCGTCTTCGTCCTCCAGAGCTAAATCTTCAAATCCTGAAACGCTTGGACTGACCCGAGCGAATTTGAAAAGACAAAAACACTCGAGTCAGAACTAAAAGATCTTATGTAAGTTAAGTTAACAGAAGTAAATATGAGTGTAGTAAAGATCCTCGAGATTTACATCTCCTATGGATCCGTTAAATTATTTACTATGTAGTATATTTCGCTATTATAATAGTGTCTAATTGTAAAATAAACTTACTTTTAAATAGCGTTAAGGCTTTACATTTTCCACCTGAACACGTAAAATGCCAATAGTCTATACAGTACCGTAATACCTCCTGATCGGGAGGCTACCAGAGGATACTCCATAGGTATGACACAAATAGAAACTCGTACAAGGCGCGATAGGGTAGGTGACACGGCACAACTAGGCAATGCCAGGGTAGATATACCAATTATGCATCCGGGCTGGTGGTAACGCGTAGCCGCAGCTACCGCCCACCTCAGACAAACTCCCCCCTAAAATCAAGGAAATCAAAAGTGGCTACCGAATCAATCCAAAGTCAGAGTAAAATATCCAAGAGGAGTATCCGATAAAGGGCGCTAACCCCCTTGGCCCGAGAATCGCTCCTGTTTTAGCCACCTTATGCCAACTCATGGGAGTCGGGTCCACGTATTTACCTCAAAGGAAACGCCGCCACCATCCTACTTCATTCTGGAATCTCCACCGCGTACATGGTTGTTAAAGTGGTTTTCGGGGTTGGCAGAGAGCATGACAACTTCCGATCCCGGTCGCTTCAACAACCAATCGTTATTATAACACCGCGGTTTTTCAAAATAATTTATACTTTAAAACCAAAATATAATATCTCTTTCAAACCAAATAAATATGATATCATTAATATTTTTAAAACCCAAATCAATATGATATCATTTTTATTTTATAAATATCTCTTTCCCAAAATCATAATATTTTCAAATATATATACCTTGAAACCATAACTTTGAAACATAACTTTCAATACTTAATGGTTCAAATACTATATTACTATATAAAATAAATAGCTTCTTTAAATTTCACAATAAATTCCCAATATCAATTTGAACCCTCCAGATAAACCATTTTAATTCCCATATATTTCAAAGCTTAAATATTCTATATTTCAAAACTTTATAGTTCATATATTTCAATCTTTAAATATTCTACTATTTCAAAAAAAAGATTCTTTGATAATTTAATATATATCAAATCCAAATTCCTATTATTTAAATTTGAAATATTTACTTAATAAAACAAATATTATTTAAGTAAAACCCTTAAACTTCAATAACAGGATATTCTTTTAATTAAATTAACTTGATAATATTCTTTAAATTAATTTGATATTCGTTTAAATCCTCAAATCAAAAATCAAGTTATAAGATCATATCCTTTAAGTATTAATTTATTTACATTTCAAAACAAATTTTTCAGGGAAAAATTCTTAAATACTTTAATTCAAATTATATTCACATTTATCTTCAACCTTACTTTTATTTGAGTTATTATAAACTCTATATACAATAGAATTTCAAGTATATTCTTAACCATATTATATAAACGAAATCAACTTCATTATTTAGCTTATTTTAAAATTCGAAACAAATTTGTACATAGCTAAATTCAAAAAAAATTACTATATATATATATGTATCAAAATTTAATATTTATTAAACCGTATTCTTTCCAAAACCAAAGAAGATTATTTCAAAAATAATTATATATATATATATATATATATATACACCATGGTGCCTGTATATAATTTTCTATCATATGGTCAGTGCTAGTTTTTCTAATGCTTGGAGGATTATCAAAGGAATCAGTGGGTTTCTTCGGCTAAACCTTGTAAACTAAGTAGGAATGAGGATTGGGCATTGAATCCCTTTTTGATGTTTATAATGTATACTCTTTTAAATCGTGGTTTTAATTCCTTTAATATAATTCCTTATCGTTAAGATATCTAACCTTATGTATATGCGTCTTGTAGGCCAAGATTTCATGGGTTTGCCTTCTAATCGGAGGTAAAACTAAAAAATGATGTGAAAATCTAGATTGATCTTTGACCTTATTACAACATCCTAACATGATGGTGAATTCAAACTTAGAGGCGCTCGGAACTTAATTCATTAAAATCATAACCCATAACTTCATTTTTCTCTTATTTGGGTTATGCTCATCCATCGCAAATTATTGATATTTACGTGGAAGCTCTTTCACAGTGCACTACCCCTTAATAACAACATACAAACCTTTTTCATTACTTTGGTGTCTAAATGCAGGTGTTGTGTGTTTGACTGCTCTAAAAGCATAAATCACCTGGATATAATGATAAAGCCAAGCTCACTTGGGATTGCTTAGAAGGGCGCAAAAGTTTAAGGTGCGTAGGGGTTCCTTTACTTCCCATCTTCTTTTTTAGTTGTCCCATTCGAAGGGAAAGTCACTTATTCATATCCTTGCTAGAATTATCTCTTATTTCAATTGTTGGCATCTTTAGTGTGCAAGGAACATGATAGTGCATAAAGATCTCCTGATGTCCTTTCAAGGTATCATTACACTCATTTGTAAAGACACCATTCTCACTTTTATTATGTTATCCTATAGTGGACCTATATCAACTTATTCGCACCAAAAATTGTCACAAACATCCAAAAAAGAGTTTGTAGAGAACTAAATGAAGAGAATATCAATTGAAAATAGAGGAAACAAGCAGTAAAATAATAGAAAATCAAAGCAATGACAAGATGACAAGGGTTTATATGTAGGATCGATTTCACCCTAGAGGGGGGTGAATAGGGTGATTATAAAAATTATTGCGGAAGCTTATAAAATTATTTCAACACAGATAAATCAAAATTATAGCAGCACAGATAATAGCAGAATAATAAATGCAGAAATAGAATGACACAGAATTCACCCAGCTTCGGCAAAACCCTGCCTACATGCTGCCCCTAAGGTTTCTACTAGAAATTAAGTAGTCACACGCTTACACATGTAAACTCGCGATACCCGCTACT
The DNA here is from genome assembly GCA_030765085.1 of Allium cepa. Lineage (NCBI taxonomy): Eukaryota > Viridiplantae > Streptophyta > Magnoliopsida > Asparagales > Amaryllidaceae > Allium > Allium cepa. The sequence goes on along the minus strand of CM060939.1, from coordinate 453,916,613 downwards.
GACTAACCTAACTCTACGCTCATAACCCTGCCACAACTCAGCAACTAAGTTGCGAATTCTCAAACCACGCCACGCAGTTTGTACCCTAGTCACACGACTAGAAATTACAACTGTTTAAAAGAAGAATTTAAATTTGAAAACAAATTAAACAATAAAACCCTAATTATAAGCTCTAACTAAAGATGGCCCAAAAATATCTCCCTCTTTATTTTAGTATATGCCGGCCCACTTTCTTCTTTGTTTGTGAAAAATAAAGAATGGCTGCTTCGATCTCTTTCCTCTTTTGCTTTGAAATTAGGGCTTTGGCCTCGCGTTCGTTCCTGTGAGATTAGCTAGTGCTTCGGCCTTGTCTTCGCTCCTGTAAGATTGGATAGGGCTTCGGCCTTGTGAAATTAGGGCTTCGGCTATCGAAGGACCCGATTGATTGTTGATCGATTACAATTGATCTTCTGATTTGCGTCGGCATTCGACCGTCTTTTCACTTTGCTCACGGTTCCTTCAATTTGCATCGAGTTCGAATCAAAATTGGTATATAATTTTCTTTTTGCTTTTCTGGTTTTGCTTACTTGAACTCGATGCTTTCCATTTGCCGATGATGTTACTTATTTATATAGGATTCGAGATCCTTGATTTTCGTTTGTATGCATCTATTTGAATTCGTCTTCAGTCATTAGATTTTGTTTTGATGCTTGATATTTGTTTCTGACTTTTTCAATTTACTTGAATTACACAGTTTTGAATTCTGACTTGGTTCGATTCCATGATTGCCAAGGCGTTGATTTCGTTCGTTCTCATTCTTGTTGTCTTTGGCTTTGACTCAAGGTTGATTTTGTTCGACTTTTGCCATACTGTTCACTTCCTCTGGTAGCACTTTTGACCTTGTGAGATGACCCACTTTCTTTTAACCAAATTTTTTTATTTTTTTTTATTTTTATTTTTATGTTGTACATGCTTATTTTTATTTCAGTGGTCATCTATTTAAGAGATCATCTCCTCCATTATCTCTTCTTTCCAGGATCTTTCAATCAATATAAAAATATTGGTATACTCAAATTATTTTGAACATTCCTATCTGAAAACATGTGTGAATAATGTTTAGTGTTTTAAATCAGAGTTAGGAAGCTTGGGGAACCAAAGGAGATTTACTTTGTATTTCCCTGTGTGGTTTCCCCCCCCCCCATAGCAAAGTAATTTCTAAAGTGTTTTTCTGTCTTACTTGTGTTCATACAAGTTTCTGATTTAAAATTTCCTAGTCTTGGCATATATTTTTTTTCTTTTTACTCTCCTATAATTTCAGTTTATATATATACTATAACTGTTGCCTATGCTTGAGTGTACATGTGACCTCTGCATGTATATTTCTTTGCATATAACTAGTGCCTATTATTCATTATCATCAAAATAGCTAAATCTGCCATAAGTCTCTGGGTTATTGAATTTTAATTATTTGAAGATGGTTGAACCCAGGCTTGTAAAAGTGGTCAAGTAAGCCCTATTTCTTTTGTATGCATTTTGCACACATTATCAAATTGTCTAGAATTCTGTTTTGGCCAGTTCTTATATTTCTGTTTAGCAAATTTTTATTCCTTCTTAAGACCAGAGTTCCCTACATACTACTAAACTACCATTTTCCTTTCAGTTTCATACATTACTGGCATCTCAAGTTTTATATTTTTCAGTAGAATCATTGCATAAGTTAAGAAAAGAAACTTCCATACTCAGAAAAACATTTTCTAAAAACAAACTGTAGTTCTAACTGAAACACACAATTTCCCCAGTTCTTACAAACAAAAGACAACATCACTTTCTTTCCAAATAGTTTTAGCAACATAACATGCCATAAGTTTGGCTTAAACATTCATTTTTAATATCAGAAAGTATATAACTAATGCATCCCAATTCTTAGCAGCCAACACATCCAGAGCTAGCTCATTGCAGTGCTTATCTTACCTGCACAATCACCATAGTCTGCCTCATAATTTTATGAGACACCCAATGGTGAACAAACACACAAAGGGTCAGACAAAATTGTCTGGTATGAGCAATCTGCTGCAATCATATCATAATTCTAATTTTTCATTTATTTATTATTTGAGTATTCTTCATGGACAATAAGTGGATTCAGTGTCCTTTCTATGATGTTTCTATGAGACTATTACTTCATATCAATGCAAACTGGTTAGATGTGATTTGAGCAATCCAATTCAGGAAAACAAACATAAAATTCAACTAAAATACATCCAATACAAACTTAAATACAACCATCAAGTCACTTTTCAAATTTTCCTTTCACTAGCCATCCAGGTTGTACCCAACCCCCATTTGACATTACTCCTATTGTTTTTCATACAATATCAGTTTAAGATCAGTAGCTACATTCTCATGTTTAATACACACATTGTCTGGGACCAATCTCTGTTAACCCAACACACTCAGGCCCCTGGGTATAAACATACCATGTGTGAGCTTGCAATATTCCCCTTGCCAAGCCATCTTTTGTAGCCCAAAGATCCTTAATTCTTAGTTATCTTACTAAGTGTTATTCCCTCTTTCCTTAATCATGCTAATTTCCCCCTATGGATCCCATTTCAATCAGAGAAAAGAATACATAATACAACCATTAAGCATGAACTCCAGGCATAGTGGATCCTATTCTCATAAACATAAAGTTAATTACACAAACTAGCATATATTCTCAGTACACACATTATTCAGATCATGGATTTTGAGTGAATCATGTTTATAAATATATGGTCATACATATTATATAAATTTTTCCCTCTGTTGCATCCATTTGCCTCTGGGTTAATCAGATACTCACAGATTCATGAGATCTGGCTAAACCATAAGCATTTAATTAAATCTGGATTCATTTGTAAATATGGAAGTTCAGCACATGTATCTCATTGCACTTCTATATTTCATTTTTTTTGTCATGGGACATAAGAAACAACAATTCCATGCTGCAGTCCCATTTTCTTTTCCTTTTTAGACCATAGATTTATAACACAATTACTGAGATCTTCAATAAATATTTATGTAGAAAAACTCATAAAAGTAATCATTTCATTTCAAGATTGATCCATACTCAAATGATCATTTAAACAAGAGACCCACAAACCATATTTTCAGGGTAACAATATAAAGAGTTAAACACCTAACAGATCAGCAATACCAAAATAAACACAAATTATATAAATAAAATATAACACTATTTAGGCTGCCTTGATTTTTAGGACTTAATGCCAGATTTACCAGTGAGATTACTCACCTCACTTTCTTCCTTAATCCTTCTTTTTTTTTAATCTTCTATTTCTTCTTATCCTTAATGGTCAGTGTTCCTCATTTCCTCTGGCTTGTATTTCCATTGCTATGTATATATATATTTTTTTTTCTGTTTTTAAAAATAATCCCAGATCATACTATCCCTTAGGCCCTCTTATACCAGACCCTGGTTGCCACTAGGGTTTTGAAAATTTACTTAATGTCAATTTTACCCTGTCACTATGACCAGTCTCTCATTCTGTTTTTAGAGAAAATGGGTAAGTGGTCCCTATCCTTATTAACAGAAATTTTTCCTTACTACCCCGGTCATCTTATTTGCATGATCTGTGATTTTCTTTTTCTCTTATTTTTTTTTTAAGCTAAAGAAATTGCTAAAAGTAGATAAAGTATTTATTCAACAGCTCATACCATTTGCATGTATTTGCTCCAGCCTACTCATCTTTATTTCCTTTACACTAACTTTTTTTTTTAAAAGATAAAACCATATCTGCAATATCTATATTTACTTACTTGTTCATTTATAACTTATTCATTCCAACTCACAAATTAATTACTGCCTATGTCTCCTTACAGAAAGTTATGTGTATGTGTGTGTTCCATACTGCATATATATTGATACTTATACAATGCATTTGTACTCAATCTATTATACATGCATTTATTTTTAGCAACAAAATTTTAAACAAGCATGACTAAATTAAATTATAAAACTTGTCCATAAAATTGTTTCATAAAAATCAGGGTCATCACATACACCCTTCCTTTTAGGAATTGTGTCTCACAATTCTTTTCATACTTAGATTAAGCATTATCAATCCAGAAATGCAATCATTTTCAAACGAAACAGTCAAAATTTAATGCATGCCTAATCTAAACATCTATCAGTATACATATATCATACCTTCCATTCAATCAAATAATTGTGGATGATCATTTCTGATTTTATCTTCCACTTCCCATGTGCAATCATTTGGGTCAAGACTCCATTGCATTTTTACCAGTCTTATTTCTTTGTTTCTCAATTTCTTGATCTCCTTGGCAACTATGCCTACAGGCTTCTTCTCATATACCATTCTAGGGTCAATCTGCACATTCTCAGGGGATTTTAAAATTGTTCCTTCGTCATGAACCCATCTTCTTAATTGAGATACATGAAAAACATCATGTATTGCCCTCATTTCTTCAGGTAATTCTAACTTATAGGCCACATTCCCAATTCTTTCTAGAATTTTATATGGTCCTATGTACCTTGGAATCAGTTTTCCTTGTTTTCCAAATCTCAAAATCTTTTTCATGGGTGATATCTTAATAAATACATAATTTCCCACATCATACTGCACTTCTTTCCTCTTCTGGTCTGCATATTTCTTTTGCCTATCTTGGGCAGAAGCAATTCTTTTTCTAATCAAAACTATTTTTTCAGAAATTTCTTTTACATTTTCTGGTCCTAAGACCACCTTCTCCCCTGATTCAATCCAACTTGAAGGTGATAAACATGGTCTACCATATAGTGCTTCAAAGGGTGCCATGCCTATACTACTGTGATAGCTGTTGTTATATGCAAATTCTGCCAGAAATATGTGATCTTCCCAACTTCCTCCCCAATCCAAGATACATGCTCTCAACATGTCTTCAAGTAATTTATTCACAATTTCTGTTTGACCATCAGATTGAGGGTGATATGCTGTGCTCAAGCATAAATCAGTCCCCATTGCCTTATGAAAACTTTGCCAAAATTTTGAAGTGAAGATGGTATCTCTATCACTTACTATAGTCTTTGGTATTCCATGCAACCTAACTATTTCTTTAATAAATAACTGAGCTAATGTGCATGCATTCCTATCTGATTTCACTGGTATAAAATGAGCTGATTTAGTTAGCCTATCTACTACAACCCAAATACTATCATTTCCCTTCCTAGTTTTGGGCAAACCATCAATGAAATCCATTGATATCTCCTCCCATTTCCACTGTGGTATTTGTAAAGGTTGGAGCATTCCTGAAGGTCTCTGGTATTCTGCTTTTACCTGTTGACAAATCATACATTTGGACACATATAATGCCACTGCCCTCTTCATACCACTCCACCAATAATTCCTCTTGAGGTTATGATACATTCGGGTGCCCCCTGGATGTATGGTATACTTGCTTTTATGGTAAGCATCCAAAATTTCTTGCTTCAATTCTTCAATAGCAGGAACACATATCCTATTTCCCTTCTCCAAATGGCCTTGCTTATTCAATTGAAATCCTTCCACTGCCTCACCATTTAATATCTGAGTTTTCTTCTCAAGTAAAAATGGATCTTGGTCTTGTAGCTTGACAATTTTATTTTTCAATTCTGATCCCAAAGTAACAAAACTCAACTTTCCTATTTCCTCTTTCTCACTGCATATGTTCATATTTTCCACATTGTCCCTTTCTACCTCTGAATCAATCAGTAATGATAAAGTATTAAATTCTTCTATCATCAATCTAGCCATTTTGGCATGTTGTCTACTTAAAGCATCTGCTACTTTATTAGCTTTGCCAGGTGTATACAATATTTCAAAATCATATGAGGCTAAAAGTTCAATCCATCTTTGCTGCCTCATATTCAATTCTTTTTGTGAAAACAAATATTTGAGTGACTTATGATCTGTGTATACTTCAAATTTAGCCCCTAACAAATAATGTCTCCATAACTTAAGAGCATACACTATAGCAGCTAATTCAAGATCATGTGTAGCATACTTTATCTCACTGGGCTTCAACTGTCTAGAGGCATATGCTATCACTTGATGTTGTTGCATCAACACTGCCCCAAGTCCCTGACCACTAGCATCAGTATATATCACCAAATTCTCATTTCCTTCAGGCACCTTTAATACTGGGGCTTGTACTAGTGCTTCCTTTAGCCTCTCAAAGGCTTTCTCACATTCCTCAGTCCAAACATAGGCCTGATTCTTTCTAGTTAATCTAGTCAATGGAATTGAAATTTTTGCAAAATCCCTTATAAACCTTCTATAATATCCAGCCATTCCCATAAATGACCTGACCTCTATGACACTAGTAGGCCTTTTCCATGCTTGCACTACCATTACCTTATTGGGGTCTACTGATATGCCTTTTTCTGATATCACATGACCTAAAAAGCTTACTTCATTTTGCCAAAAAGTACATTTTGAAAATTTTGCTTTCAAATTTTCCTGTCTTAATTTCTGTAATACTATATGCAAGTGATTCTCATGCTCTTCTACCGACTTAGAATAAATTAGTATATCATCAATAAATATCAATACAAATTTATCTAAGTATTTTCTAAAAATTCTATTCATCAAATCAACAAAGTAAGAGGGAGCATTTGTCAACCCAAAGGGCATCACCAAGAATTCATAAAGTCCATATCTAGTATTAAAAGCTGTATATTTAATACTTTCCTCTTCTACTTTCATTTGATGAAACCCTGAAGCCAAATCAAGTCTAGAGAATATTTTTGCACCACTCAATTGATCAAAGAGATCATCAATTCTTGGTAAGGGGTATTTGTTTTTAACTGTGATTTTATTTAACTCTCTATAATCAATACATAATCTAAGAGATCCATCATGCTTCTTAACAAAAACCACTGGTGCTCCCCATGATGAGCTACTAGGCCGGATAAAGCCTTTTTCTTCAAGTTCAACAAGTTGCTTTTTCAGCTCTATTAATTCTTTAGGCCCCATTCTAGTTGGTCTTTTAACTATTGGGCTTGCTCCTGGAATAAGTTTAATAGAAAACTCTACTGGTCTATGATTGTCAACCCCCTTTACTTCACCAAACACATCAGCATATTGATTTACTATAGGGATTTCTTCTATTGCAGGCATGTGCTTTTCACCAGACAAAGTATTAAGGGTGGCTATGTTCCTATTCTTATTTACTTCACAAAGAACAACTACTCTTTTCCCATCAGAAGTTCTCAGAGATATAGTAGAGGTTTCCATGTTTATAACAGCCCTATATTTTCTTAACCAATCAACCCCTAAAATAACTCTTATACCTGGGTATTTCAATACATATAGGTCTGCACTAAACACATATCCCCCTATATTCAGTTCTAGTTGCATACACATCATACCCAAAATACAAGAATTTCCTAAAGGACTTTTAATGAGTAATGGCTTATCAACTATCATGCAATTCAATTTTAGTTGTTGTACAATATCATGAGAAATTAAGGAGTGTGTAGCCCCAGTATCATACACTACTACAAAAGGTATGGAGTGAATAAGCAAAGTACCTTCAACTTGGCCATGCTTCTCCACATTTGGTCCCTCAATTGCCTTGCTTTTTACCTCCAAAGTACTCATTTTTCCTTGCTTAAACTCTGGGCAGTTCCTCCTTATGTGGCCTTCCTTTCCACACTGATGACATTTAAAGGATGCTGTTTTGGATTTGTACACCTATTTTTCATGTGTCCCTCTTGTCCACAATTATAGCAAGTGATTTTTTTCTTAACTTCAGCAGTTTTGATTTCTTCTGACTTCTTGGTGGAAGCTACATCCGTTTTCTTTTTATCATAAGGGTGAAACTTTCCCTTTCCCTTCTTATTTTGGTTATTTTTAAATGCTCTGAAATTTTCTCTGGCTTTATCATGTTGTTCAAAGCTCAAAGCCATATCCAAAACTTGATCAAAGGTCCTGTCCTTATATGGTAGCATAGCTCTACTAATGTGGGCATTCAGTCCTTGAATAAATCTGCCATTTTTAGCTTCTCTGGTTGTAATAAGCACTGCACCATATTTTGCTAGAGATTCAAACTTCTGTGTATATTCAGTTACACTCATAGTTCCCTGTCTTAGTTTAATAAATTCTTCCAGCAAAGATTCTTTAGCTGATGCAGGTACAAATCTCCCTTCCAACATCTCTTTGAACTGGTTCCATGTCACCTCCCCTTCAAGTCTTCCAGCTATAATAACTTCCCACCAATCCAAAGCTGCTCCTCTCAGTTGTCTAGATGCTATCAACCTCTTCTTCTGGTCTTCAACTTGCATATCAGCAAATATTCTGTCCAAAATTCTGAGCCAATTTTGAACTCCCATAATTCCTTCTGTTCCATCAAAAGTCTTGCCTCCAAGATTGGTAAAGGTCTTGAGAAGCTTGGAGAGCTCTTCATGTGGATTTTCTTGCCTATTACCAACTCCATCTCTTATGGCTCTCATAAAATCTTGCATATTCATCATGGGTGGTTCACTTGGTCCTACATCTGGTTGTCTAGGTCTCACCATTGTTCTATGGATACAATACTTAGGTTAGTCCATTATTTATTCCTTTATAAGCTAACCTATTCTAGCTTATTGCCATTTAATTATAACCGATATTGCATCAGTATAAAACAAAGCATTCAAGACAGTCAATATTTTTCATACATTCAAAACAAACAAGTTCATCCAAGGGTTTTTTTCTGCTATGTTAACTAACAACATAGCTCTGATACCAAATTGAGATGACCCACTTTCTTTTAACCAATTTTTTTTTTTTTTTTTTTATGTTGTACATGCTTATTTTTATTTCAGTGGTCATCTATTTAAGAGATCATCTCCTCCATTATCTCTTCTTTCCAGGATCTTTCAATCAATATAAAAATATTGGTATACTCAAATTATTTTGAACATTCCTATCTGAAAACATGTGTGAATAATGTTTAGTGTTTTAAATCAGAGTTAGGAAGCTTGGGGAACCAAAGGAGATTTACTTTGTATTTCCCTGTGTGGTTCCCCCCCCCCCCCCATAGCAAAGTAATTTCTAAAGTGTTTTTCTGTCTTACTTGTGTTCATACAAGTTTCTGATTTAAAATTTCCTAGTCTTGGCATATATTTTTTTTCTTTTTACTCTCCTATAATTTCAGTTTATATATATACTATAACTGTTGCCTATGCTTGAGTGTACATGTGACCTCTGCATGTATATTTCTTTGCATATAACTAGTGCCTACTATTCATTATCATCAAAATAGCTAAATCTGCCATAAATCTCTGGGTTATTGAATTTTAATTATTTGAAGATGGTTGAACCCAGGCTTGTAAAAGTGGTCAAGTAAGCCCTATTTCTTTTGTATGCATTTTGCACACATTATCAAATTGTCTAGAATTCTGTTTTGGCCAGTTCTTATATTTCTGTTTAGCAAATTTTTATTCCTTCTTAAGACCAGAGTTCCCTACATACTACTAAACTACCATTTTCCTTTCAGTTTCATACATTACTGGCATCTCAAGTTTTATATTTTTCAGTAGAATCATTGCATAAGTTAAGAAAAGAAACTTCCATACTCAGAAAAACATTTTCTAAAAACAAACTGTAGTTCTAACTGAAACACACAATTTCCCCAGTTCTTACAAACAAAAGACAACATCACTTTCTTTCCAAATAGTTTTAGCAACATAACATGCCATAAGTTTGGCTTAAACATTCATTTTTAATATCAGAAAGTATATAACTAATGCATCCCAATTCTTAGCAGCCAACACATCCAGAGCTAGCTCATTGCAGTGCTTATCTTACCTGCACAATCACCATAGTCTGCCTCATAATTTTATGAGACACCCAATGGTGAACAAACACACAAAGGGTCAGACAAAATTGTCTGGTATGAGCAATCTGCTGCAATCATATCATAATTCTAATTTTTCATTTATTTATTATTTGAGTATTCTTCATGGACAATAAGTGGATTCAGTGTCCTTTCTATGATGTTTCTATGAGACTATTACTTCATATCAATGCAAACTGGTTAGATGTGATTTGAGCAATCCAATTCAGGAAAACAAACATAAAATTCAACTAAAATACATCCAATACAAACTTAAATACAACCATCAAGTCACTTTTCAAATTTTCCTTTCACTAGCCATCCAGGTTGTACCCAACCCCCATTTGACATTACTCCTATTGTTTTTCATACAATATCAGTTTAAGATCAGTAGCTACATTCTCATGTTTAATACACACATTGTCTGGGACCAATCTCTGTTAACCCAGCACACTCAGGCCCCTGGGTATAAACATACCATGTGTGAGCTTGCAATATTCCCCTTGCCAAGCCATCTTTTGTAGCCCAAAGATCCTTAATTCTTAGTTATCTTACTAAGTGTTATTCCCTCTTTCCTTAATCATGCTAATTTCCCCCTATGGATCCCATTTCAATCAGAGAAAAGAATACATAATACAGCCATTAAGCATGAACTCCAGGCATAGTGGATCCTATTCTCATAAACATAAATTTAATTACACAAACTAGCATATATTCTCAGTACACACATTATTCAGATCATGGATTTTGAGTGAATCATGTTTATAAATATATGGTCATACATATTATATAAATTTTTCCCTCTGTTGCATCCATTTTCCTCTGGGTTAATCAGATACTCACAGATTCATGAGATCTGGCTAAACCATAAGCATTTAATTAAATCTGGATTCATTTGTAAATATGGAAGTTCAGCACATGTATCTCATTGCACTTCTATATTTCATTTTTTTTGTCATGGGACATAAGCAACAACAATTCCATGCTGCAGTCCCATTTTCTTTTCCTTTTTAGACCATAGATTTATAACACAATTACTGAGATCTTCAATAAATATTTATGTAGAAAAACTCATAAAAGTAATCATTTCATTTCAAGATTGATCCATACTCAAATGATCATTTAAACAAGAGACCCACAAACCATATTTTCAGGGTAACAATATAAAGAGTTAAACACCTAACAGATCAGCAATACCAAAATAAACACAAATTATATAAATAAAATATAACACTATTTAGGCTGCCTTGATTTTTAGGACTTAATGCCAGATTTACCAGTGAGATTACACACCTCACTTTCTTCCTTAATCCTTCTTTTTTTTTTAATCTTCTATTTCTTCTTATCCTTAATGGTCAGTGTTCCTCATTTCCTCTGGCTTGTATTTCCATTGCTATGTATATATATATATTTTTTCTGTTTTTAAAAATAATCCCAGATCATACTATCCCTTAGGCCCTCTTATACCAGACCCTGGTTGCCACTAGGGTTTTGAAAATTTACTTAATGTTAATTTTACCCTGTCACTATGACCAGTCTCTCATTCTGTTTTTAGAGAAAATGGGTAAGTGGTCCCTATCCTTATTAACAGAAATTTTTCCTTACTACCCCGGTCATCTTATTTGCATGATCTGTGATTTTCTTTTTCTCTTATTTTTTTTTAAGCTAAAGAAATTGCTAAAAGTAGATAAAATATTTATTCAACAGCTCATACCATTTGCATGTATTTGCTCCAGCCTACTCATCTTTATTTCCTTTACACTAACTTTTTTTTTTAAAAGATAAAACCATATCTGCAATATCTATATTTACTTACTTGTTCATTTATAACTTATTCATTCCAACTCACAAATTAATTACTGCCTATGTCTCCTTACAGAAAGTTATGTGTATGTGTGTGTTCCATACTGCATATATATTGATACTTATACAATGCATTTGTAGTCAATCTATTATACATGCATTTATTTTTAGCAACAAAATTTTAAACAAGCATGACTAAATTAAATTATAAAACTTGTCCATAAAATTGTTTCATAAAAATCAGGGTCATCACACCTTGTTTGATTTTACTTGCTGTTTCATGACTCCGACCATTTTGTCTTTGACTGTTGTATCACTTTGTTGATGATGCTCGACTGTTGAACTTGGTGGTCTTGTGTCATCTGATTATAGTTCTGTGCACATTGCATTTCATAGTTGCTGTGTTGCCATATTAATCCCTCTAGCCATTTGTGTTCATCCTGATAGCACTTGTTCTGTCCACTAGTTCATTGTAGTTTGATTTGAGTTGTTGTGCCATTTGCTGGTTCTCTTAAACTTCATGTAGAGGCTGCATTGTGTATGTACATTTGGATTTAATGTGAGGTTGCACTATCACTTGTATCAGTCATTGTTGTATCTTTCGTGCACTTGGTTTGTGATTCACTGTTGCATTCCTGTATAAGCACTTGAGTCTGATACTTTTCAAAGCTTGTTTTGTTCAGTTTCATTTGACCTTAGTTGTATTGTCTCGAGCTTGAGTTGCTTCAATGTATATTGTTGTTGTGTTGCTGTCATTCACTGCTGCTTACATCTATTGGTCTGCACATCCCTATCTACTTGTAGTTTGTACCACTGCCTGCTCATGGTGATGTTTACACTGCTTTTATATATGTATTCTTGTCCTTTTGGCACTACTGCACTGTATATGTCCTAGTCTTGTGTCTTTGTACTTTTGTGTGGACTTTCCCGGGTTGGATTTATTTGAGCGCATTATCTTTGTGCGCATTCTCTGACCTCTCTTGTATTATCTTGTTGTGTACTAAGTTGTGCCTTGCTTCATCACTATTGAACTTTAAGGCATATCATATTTTTATGGTTCATGTCTACCAGTTAGGTCTGGTTGCTCCATGTGCATTGATTTTGAACTTGGTTTGGATTTTTGCTTCTTTGAGTTTGGTAGGTTGTACACTTCGTGAGTACTTTGGAGTTTAGTCGAGGCTGCATATATGTATGAGCGGTACATGTTTGTATATATGTGTATATACATATGTATATATATTTGTGCATTGTCTCAGTGATGCATCGCTTGGCCATATGTATTTGATTGTAGTTTTGACCCTGTTTAGTTTGTGTTGTACTGATTTGGTATTTGCTTCAATTTAGTTTGATTCACTTTGAACTTCATGTTGATTTTTGAAATCACACTTGTGTTGAATCCAGCTTAAAGCTCGGGTTTGACCTTGTGCTGATATTGTGACATAATTTTTATTGCATTTGACTTGAACCCGGCTTTTGGGTTTGACCTATGCTCACCTGTCCCTATAATTTTATCAAGTGTATATATTGGTGTGCACGGCCTTGTGGCATATACAGTGATACACTGTGTATGTCACAAGCTGTTCGTGTATGATGAATTCAAAATTAAATGATGACGAACAACCCAAATAACCGAGGCAAATTTTATTTTCAAAATCCACATTTAATTTTATACTGTAAAAATATTTATTTTCAATTTTACTGCGTCAATGTATATTTCTGCAGATTTCTCAGATGCTGGATTCACATTGGAATGAAGTTGAAGATCAGTACGAGTTGAGTGAATGAGTGATACGTAGTGAGGTGCAATGTAAATGTGAAATTGTGATGTAATCAAAATTGTATTGTAATTGAAGTTGTATATATATAGTGAGAGCTTGAAATTTGTAGTATACAAAAATTGTAATAAATATTTGTTTGAATAAAATATCCGTTTGAATTCAAATTCTGTGTTATTTATTTTATTCATCAAATATTTATTTAATCTGTGTAAATAAAATAGTATATTAACAAATACATTTAAATGAATATATATATATATATATGTGTGTGTGTGTGTGTGTGTTTATTATCATCAAACAAAAATCATATAATCGCATATTCAACAATCTCCCCCTTTTGTTGATAACAAACATATATTTAAGATTTTGAATATGTTAAATGTATTTGATTATTCAATTTGCTCCCCCTATTTGAATGCTTCCTCTCTACACAAAGCTCCCTCTTCATAATGCGTACAATTAAAAATATGCAAATGAGCCTAGATGTAAATAGAAAATATTTCCTTTGCTTGATTTTATTTAACAAAATCTTAACTTTTCTCTCTCCCTTTTGTTATCAGCAAAAGAGTAATAGTGTTAGAATAGAGATAAAGTGATCGATATTAATACAACATAAAACTCAATCAATATAAATATTAAATTTTAATAAAAAATCAAACAAAAATCATAAATACTTTATTAGGCGCATATTACACTTTTAGAATGATGGGAATGATATCATCATATAAACCATACAGTTGTGTCTATTTGTGGTATATTTATATCAGAAATTTGAATATCTACCAACCATGCATAACCGTTAAGACTTCAAATGAGATTACTATTATTCCAATTTTATTTAAAAAAATGAATTCAAGTATCTTCTAACCACGCATAACCATAAGGACTTTTAGATGGGATTAGAATCAACTTGTTTATTAAAAAAATCAATTTTGATATGCGTTACATACATGCAAAACCGTGAGGACTTTTAAATGAGCATGGAAGCACATAAAAAATTCCAAGTAATTCACCCATGCATAACCGTGAGGACTTTTAAATGAGAGTGAATACTTTGGATTTTATTTTAATTTATTTTATTATTATTGTTATTTATTTTTATTTTTTTATTTAAAAAAAATGTAAAATGAAAAACGAATGATTCCTGTTTAAAGTACCACATATTGACAAACTATATAGAATTTTGATGAGTGATGGTCGTTATAAATATGATAGAAATAGAGATGGTAATGGAATTTTTACCAACAAAAGTTTTATAACTCTTGTTTAAGTTTCTAGAAATTTACTAATTATACCGTCTCGAGTCATAATATATGATAAATATCAACACTCGTCACTTTTTCAATTACTATTTACTTTTTCGATAATTGGTAGGGAGAAAAAATGGTAAATATTTAGAAAATCAAATTTCTAAAACACCTAAGCTAAGACGTAGTTTACAAAACCTATTTTTTGGTAGGGGTTTTGTAAAAATGTCTGCCAATTGAGAATCGGTTGAAATGAAATTTATGCAGATATTTTCGTTGGAAATATGATCTCTAACAAAATGATGTCTAACATATATATGTTTTGTTCGTGAGTGATGTACAGGATTATTTGTGAGATCAATTCTGCTTTGGCTATCACACATTAGTGGTACACGTATAAAATTTGTACCATAGTCTTGCAAAGTTTGTATCATCCATAAGATTTGAGCAGAGCAACCACTCAGAGCAATATACTCTACTTCTGTGGTGGATAACGCAATACAATTCTGTTTTCTATTTGACCATGCAACTAATGAATGTCCTAACATGAAGCATGCACCACTAGTACTTTTTCTATCAACTAGACTTCCAGCATAGTCCGCATCTGAAAATCCTTTTAATTCAAAATTATCATTTGTTGGATACCAAAGGCCAAATCGTAGGGTGTGCAACAAATATTTTATAATTCTTTTAACGGCTTTTAAATGAGATTCTTTTGGGTTAGATTGAAGTCGTGCACAAAAGCAGCCAGAAAACATGATGTCAGGTCTAGAGGCGGTAAGGTAAAGGAGTGATCCAATCATACCTCTATATTGTTTTTGATCAACTGCCTTACCTTTTTCATCATTGTCAAGTTTAATTGTTGTGCTCAAGGGGGTTCTAGCTGGTCTAGCATCTTTTAATCCAAATTTGTTGACAAGTTTCCTAAATATTTTCTTTGAGAAATGAATGTACCTTTATCGCTTTGTTTGACTTGAAATCCTAAAAAGAATTTCAACTCTCCAACCAGGCTCATTTCAAACTTTTCCTGCATAACTTTTTTAAATTTCTCATACAATAAATTGTTGGTAGCACCATAAATGATGTCACCAACATATATTTGAACAATTAAAAGATCATCATTTTCATGCAACAGAAATAGTGTGGTGTCTACATAGCCCTTTTTGAACCCATTTTCAAGAAGATAAGTACTAAGGCATTCATACCAAGCTCTGGGAGCTTGTTTTAATCCATATAATGCCTTTTTAAGCTTATATACATGGTTAGGATATTCATGACTTTCAAAACCTTCTGGTTGTTCAACAAATACATCTTCTTTTAAAATTCCGTTAAGAAAGGCACTTTTAATATCCATTTGTCTTAATTTAAATCCTTTGTAGCAAGCAAAAGCTAACAATATCCTAATTGATTCCAGTCTAGCTACTGGTGCAAAAGTTTCATCAAAGTCAACTCCTTCAATTTGATTGTATCCTTTTGCCACTAATTTAGCTTCATTTCTAATCATATTTCCAAATTCATCATATTTATTTATGAAAATCCATTTTGTTCCTACGACTGGATAATCCTTAGGCCTAGGTGCTAGACTCCAAACATCATTTCGCTCAAATTGATTTAGCTCTTCTTGCATAGCCATAAACCAATTTTCATCATTGAGAGCTGTATTTATGTCTTTGGGTTCTATTTTTGAAATAAATCCACTATATAGACACAGATCACATAAATTTCTAAAGGAGGAACAAGTTTGAACATCTGTGATAGGATTTCCTATTATCAATTCTGGAGGATGATCTGCTTTGAATTTCAATCTCTCTGGATCTAGATTCCTTCGGACTTCTTTTGTTGTTGCAGTTTCTTTTGGTTTTTCCTTCTCATCTTTTTCGTTCTCCTCTTCAACATTGCTTTTGACCATTTCCTTTTCACTAATGCCTTCATCAAACTTCACATTGATTGACTCCACATGTTTTATTCCTTTTGTTGTTGACTCTATAAGCTTTGCTTCTAGATGAGTATCCCATGAATATGCCTTCATCGGCTTTTGCTTCGAATTTTCCTAATTGATCACCTGTATTGAAAATATAGCACGGACATCCAAATACTTTGAAATAATCAATGTTTGGCTTATTTTTGAACCATAGCTCATAGGGTGTTTTGTTAAGAATCGGTCTAATCATAACTCTATTCATTACATACCAAGTTGTATTTACTACTTCTGCCCAAAAATGCAAAGGTAACTTATACTCATTTATCATAGACCTAGCCAACTCTTGCAATGTTCAATTCTTTCTTTCAACTACTCTATTTTTTTTGTGGAGTACGTGGTGCAGAAAATTAACATTTAAAACCATTTTCATCACAAAAGTTTTCAAATTCATTATTTGCAAATTCTCCACCATGATCACTTCTTAACGAAACAATAGGAACTCCTTTTTTATTTTGAACTAATTTTGTGAATTTTGTGAAGTATGAAAAAGTTTCTGATTTTTTTGCCAAGAAATATACCCATGTATATCTTGAGTAATCGTCTACTAACACAAAGTAATATTTCTTACCACCTAAGCTAGCAATGTCGTTAGGTCCAAACAGATCCATATGAACTAGTTTGAGAACTCTAGAAGTGCTTACATTGTTTTTGGCATGAAATGATGATTTTTAAGTTTTCCCAAGGTACATGCTTTACATAAATTTTCTGTTTCGAAATCACGTGATGGCAACCCTCTTACCAAATTTTTCCTTTTTAATTTGTTTAACAAATTCATGCTAGCATGTCCTAATCGTCTATGCCATAAATTTACTTCTATATCCTTAGCTACCAAACATTTTGAAAAGGTGAGATCATCGAGAGATAAAGAATAAATATTACCTTTCCTCTTACCTGAAAATAAGAGTTTTTTTGATGATTTGTCAACAATTTTGCACATGTTAGACTCAAAAATAACATTCATACCTTTATCACATAGCTGACTGATTGATATCAAATTGTGGTGCAGATTTTCAACATATAGTACGTCATTCAAGGTAAATGTATTGTTACCTACTTTACCTTTACCTACAATTCTACACTTGTCATTGTTACCCATTGTGACTCTACCACCTTTGTACCTTTCTAGGCTAAGGAACTTTGATTTATTGCCTGCCATGTGCCTGGAACAGCCAGAATCCAAGTACCATTGTTGTTGTTCTTTAGCCTGCCAGCATACCTACATGAGAAGAGAGTTTAGTGACCTATTTGTTTTTATAGGTCCATGATTGTTAGTGGTAATTGATTTTGAAAAATAATTTTATGGAGACCCAAAACTATTTATATATGTTCCTTTCGGCATCCAAATTTGTTTAATTTTGAGAGATTTTATGTTTGTGCCTTTTGGAACCCAAATTAGAATCGTTTTCATGTGTTTAGGTTTGTACCAGCAATTGTTTTGATCGTATCCAAATTTTATACAAATTGTGCACATTGAATTGAATTGATTAATCTTATTTCTAACATTTTTAGATTTATACCCAAGTCCTTGTCTAACTGTATTCATAGTTTGTTTTCCTAATAGCATGTTCAACGATTTCTCACTTTTTGAAAATTTATCTAAAGTCGTTGATATTTGTTGGACTTGTGTTTTGAGAGATTCATTTTCGTTTAACAATTGTGTGCACCTTTTAATAGAATTTTCTCTTCTTGTATTTTCACTTTCTTTCAAAATCAGAATTTCATTTTCAAGTGATTTTATATTAATTTCTGATTTTTTAATTTCTTCTTCAAATAATGGACACTTATCACACTTAGGGTTCCTACTTTGATAGGTTTTAACTAATTGGTCAAGTTGTTTATTTCTATCTATCAAAGTATCTTTTTGTGATTCAAGTTTGGCATACTTCTCCCTAAGTCGTTCAAAACAGCCATTTACTTCGTAAAAATATATTAGTAATTCTGAATGAGTAAGTTTTGATACCTCACTTGGCTTGTCATCATCACTGTCAGTTATTTCACCATGAAGACACAAATTTGCTCTTTCACTCTCACTACCATTGCTATCACTTTCATCTTCATCGATTTCATTCCAAGTAGCTGCAAAACTTCTCCTCTTCAGTTTCTTTTCTTGGCTGAGTCGATTTTAGGGACAATTTGGCTTGATATGACCTGGTTTATTGCATTTGTGACAAATGATTTTCTGCTCTTCTGGTTTGTCTAGTGCTTTGTTTAATCTTCTCTTTACTTGTTGATTTTTGACAAGATTGCCATATTTGCGAGTCCACCTTTTGAATCTTTTTGTTAATAGTGCTAGTTCTGCTTCACCGTCATCATCATCATTATCTTCACTTTCAGTTGTCCCTTTAAGAGCTATTGATTTCTTTCGAGTATCTCCTCCTTCACGCTCTTCCTTGAATCTCATCTCTAGCTCGTAAGTGGTGAGGTTTCCGATGAGTTCTTCGACTTTCATTTGTTTCAAATCTTTTGATTCTTGAATGGCAGTTACTTTGGCTTTAAAACTTCATGGAAGGACTCTGAGGATTTTTCGGACTATCTCCAATTCTGTGTACGATCTTCCAAGAGCCTTTGATTTGTATACGATATTGGAAAGTCATACGTACATTTCTTTGACATTTTCTTCATTGGCCATTGTGAAATTTTCGTATTCGCTGCTTAGCATGGCAAGGCGAGATTCTTTGACTTGAGATGTTCCTTCGTGAGTCACTTCGAGTGTGTGCCATATTTCCTGCGCAGTTAGACAATGTGAGACACGATTAAATTCAAATTGATCCAATGAACATATGATAGAATTCATAGCTTTAGCATTATCATTTTGTAATTTATTTTCTAGTTCTGTCCATTGATCCATAAGTTTATCTATTTCTTGATTATCTACAGTTATAGTTGGCGCTCTATAACCTGTCTCAATAATATTCCAAGCGTCAATGGTTTTTAGAAAAATTTTCATTCTATTTTTCCAGTAGGCGTATTCACCATTGAATATTGGTGGTCTAACTATGGACCGACCCTCAGCAAAAGCATTATTAAAAGAAGCCATTTTAAAAATTCAACTTTTTTTAAAAAAACAAAAATTGGTTTTTGAAAAACGAATTTTTTAAAAACAAAAGTTGACTTCTATTCCCAGCTCTGATACCACTTGCAGGATCGATTTCACCCTAGAGGGGGGGTGAATAAGGTGATTATAAAAATTATTGCGGAAGCTTATAAAATTATTTCAACATAGATAAATCAAAATATAGCAGCACAGATAATAGCAGAATAATAAAGGCAAAAATAGAACGACACAGAATTTACCCAGCTTCGGCAAAACCCTGCCTACATGCTGCCTCCAAGGTTTCTACTAGAAATTAAGTAACCACACGCTTACACACGTAAACTCACGACACCCGCTACTGACTAACCTAACTCTACGCTCAAAGCCCTGCCACAACTCAGCCACTATGTTGCGAATTCTCAAACTACACCACGTAGTTTGTACCCTAGTCACACGACTAGACATTACAACTGTTTAAAAGAAGAATTTAAATTTGAAAACAAATTAAACAATAAAACCCTAATTATAAGCTCTAACTAAAGATGGCCCAAATATATCTCCTTCTTTATTTTAATATATGCCGACCCACTTTCTTCTTTGTTTGTGAAAAACAAAGAATGGCTGCTTCGATCTCTTTCCTCTTTCGCTTTGAAATTAGGGCTTTGGCCTCGCGTTTGCTCTTATGAGATTAGCTAGTGCTTTGGCCTTGTCTTCGCTCCTATAAGATTGGATAGGGCTTCGGCCTTGTGAAATTATGGCTTCGGCTATCGAAGGACCCGATTGATTGTTGATCGATTACAATTGATCTTCTATTTTGCGTCGGCAATCGACCGTCTCTTCACTTTGCTCACGGTTCCTTCAATTTGCGTCGAGTTCGAATCAAAATTGGTATGTAATTTTCTTTTTGCTTTTCTGGTTTTGCTTACTTGAACTCGATGCTTGCCATTTGCCGATGGTGTTACTTATTTATATAGGATTCGAGATCCTTGATTTTCGTTTGTATACATCTATTTGAATTCGTCTTCGGCCATTAGATTTTGTTCTGATGCTTGAGATTTATTTCTGACTTTTTCAATTTACTTGAATTACACGATTTTGAATTCTGACTTGGTTCGATTCCTTGACTGTCGAGGCGTTGATTTCGTTCGTTCTCGTTCTTGTTGTCTTCGGCTTTGACTCGATGTTGATTTTGTTCGACTTTTGCCATACTGTTCACTGCCTTTGGTGGCACTTTCGGCGTTGTTTGATTTTACATGCTGTTTCATGAGTCCGGCCATTTTGTCTTTGACTGTTATATCACTTTGTTGATGATGCTCGACTGTTGAACTGGTAGTCTTGTGTCATCTGATTACAGTTCTGTGCACATCGCATTTCATGGTTGATGTGTTGCCATATTAATCCCTCTGGCCATTTGTGTTCATTCCTGATAGCACTTGTTCTATCCACCGGTTCATTGTAGTTTGATTTGAGTTGTTGTGCTATTTGCTGGTTCTCTTGAACTTCATGTACAGGCTGCATTGTGTATGTACATTTGGATTTTATTTGAGCTTGCACTGTCACTTGTATCAATCATTGTTGTATCTTTGGTGCACTTGGTTTGTGATTCACTGTTGCATTCCTGTATATGCACTTGAGTCTGATACTTTTCGAAGCTTGTTCTGTCCAGTTTCATTTGACCTTAGTTGTACTGTCTCGAGCTCGAGTTTCTTCAATGTATATTACTGTTGTGTTGCTGCCATTCACTGCTGCTTACATCTATTGGTCTGCACATCCCTATCTACATGTAGTTTGTACCACTGCATGTTCATGGTGATGTTTACATTGCTTGTATATATGTATTCTTGTCCTTTTGGCACTACTGCACTGTATATGTCCTAGTCTTGTGTCTTCATACTTTTCTCGGGTTGGATTTATTTGAGTGCATTATCTTTGTGTGCATTCTCTAACCTCTCTTGTATTATCTTGGTGTGTACTAAGTTGTGCCTTGCTTCATCACTATTGAACTTTAATGCATATCATATTTTTATGGTTCATGTCTACCAGTTAGGTCTGGTTGCTTTTGAACTTGGTTTGGATTTTTGCTTTTTTGAGTTTGGTAGCTTTATACTTCATGTGTACTTAGGAGTTTAGTCGCGGTTGCATATATGTATGAGCTGATACATGTTTGTATACATGTGTATATACATATGTATATATATATATATACATATGTATATATTTGTGCATTGTCTCAGTGATGCATCGCTTGGCCATATGTATTTGATTGTAGTTTTGCCCCTGCTTAGTTTGCGTTGTACTGATTTGGTATTTGCTTCGATTTAGTTTGATTCACTTTGAACTTCATGTTTATTTTTGAAATCACACCTGAGTTGAATCCAGCTTAAAGCTCGGTTTGACCTTGTGTTGATATTGTGACATTATTTTTATTGCACTTGAGTTGAACCCGGCGTTTTGGGTTTGACCTGTGCTCACCTGTCCCTGTAATTTTATCAAGTGTATATACCAGTGTGCATGGCCTTGTGGCATATATAGTGATACACTGTGTATGTCACAAGTTGTTCGTGCATGATGAATTCAAAATTAAATGATGACGAACAACCCAAATAACTGAGGCAAATATTATTTTCAAAATCCACATTTTATTTTATACTGCAAAAATATTTTATTTTCAATTTTACCATGTCAATGTATATTTCTACAGATTTCTCAAATGCTGGATTCACATTGGAATGAAGTTGAAGATCAGTACGAGTTGAGTGAATGAGTGATATGTAGTGAGGTGTAATGTAAATATGAAATTGTGATGTAATCAAAATTGTATTGTAATTGAAGTTGTATATGTATAGTGAGAGCTTGAAATTTGTACTATACAAAAATGGTAATAAATATTTGTTTGAATAAAATATCCGTTTGAATTCAAATTCTGTGTTATTTATGTTATTCATCAAATATTTATTTAATCTATGTAAATAAAATAGTATATTAACAAATACATTTAAATGAATATATATGTATATGTTTATTATCATCAAACAAAAATCATATAATCGCATATTCAACATTATAGTAGTTTGATGTTGTTTGCCTACGTTCACTTTGAATAGATAGCTTTATTAATCACTTTGTAAACTAAATACAATAAAGATTGGATGAAAATCCTCAATTACAATAGAGTAAAAAGCAATCAGTCGCATAATGGTCCCAAAATGAAAATAAAGCCTACATTTATAGAGGAAGATAGAAAAATATCTCCTTGAAAATTCGGCAGAAGGATCTCCAAAGCCATATAGACCTACAAGAGGGATCGCATAGCCCAAATCCTAGGGAATTAGGATTGGTATCGATCCCTATTTTAGAGGAATTTAGGGGTGTGATCCCGATGGGAGCTTCCCCATGTTGCAATATGTTTAGCTTCCAAGTTTCATGCCAATTGGATTGCTAAAACTTGAGTTATTGCTCGATCTTAGCTACAATGTGTGTTGTAACTTGATTTTGGCCAATCTCTATTGAGGGAAGGAGGCCGATCCCTCTTTCTTCATCCTTTTAAGGTGCGATCTCTGAGGTAGTCTTCCTAGGATCCCCACATCTTGTTTCCAAAATTTCATATGCATTAGACTTATGGATCTTGAGATATTGATTGTTTTCCATTGAGTTGCACTTTCTTGGCTGAAATATGGGTGATACACCGGAGTAGGGGAATGGGGAAACCCTTTATATGCATGACCCTTCTTGGATGATGCAGCATGAAGCTTTAAGGAGGATCTGTCATTTTTCATTCCTTTGTCTAGGAAAGATTCCTCATTGTAGTAACCTTTGACATGAGTCATCCATGATTCAGTTTTCGGCTCCATCTCCAAAACCCAATCGATCTCCATATGGTCGATGATCAGAGCATTTAGTACTACAACAGGTACCAAGCCCATGCGAAACCCCAGAACTGGCCAGCTTGGCCAATGAGTCGGATTCCTCATTTTGTTCTCTAGGGATGTGTGTAATGGTGTTATACTCGAAGTCTACTGGTAGCTCTTGGGCTGGGCCTAGACAAGGAGCAAGTTGCTGCCCCCTAGCCTGATAATCTCCCCTGACTTGGCATAGTACTAACCAGGAATCACAAAAGATTGTAAATTTTTTACTCCCAGTTATCTGGCATGTTTGAGCCCGACGATCAAGGTTTCATACTCAAATTCGTTATTTGTTATAGGGAAGTCGAGTTTCAGGGTGTAGGAGATCGATCGTTCCTCAGGAGTCATTAATACGACTCTGGTGCCATAACACCGATCGTTAGATGCTCCATCCGTGTACATTTTCCATTGGATTATAGGAGCTTCATTGCTCTCTAGAAGATCGCCTTATGTAGTGAGCTCAGCTATAAAGTCAGCCAGTGTCTGTCCTCGGATGGCTCTCCGAGGGAGTGATGTGTACGTAAATGTGCATATTTTTACCACCATATTTATTCTGTTTAAATTAAATAAATGGTCATATTAGGTATTTTAACTTTTTTAAACAAAAATTCAAATTATTTAAAATTGTCACATATTCATCTTCGTATAGGGGCAAAATGGTCATTTTTGTGCATATATTAAATTGAGAAAATTTAATTAGAAATTTTCATACTATTTTATAGGAATTTGATTTCAATTACATGTTGTTTCATGAAGAAGATATGCATGTACAAAAGGAACACAAAGGAATGAAGATGGAAATAATTCAAAGTGAAGATCGTAGAGGACCCTACTACCCACCACCTTAATATAGAAATTAGAGGCTAATGCACATGCTTATGGAATTAATGGCTTCATGTACACTTAAATGATGATTAGTAGAAGCTAATGATTACTTGGCCTCCACACTTTCTAAAGGGTATTTTGGGAATTCCCCAAAACTATGAAATAGGGTTTAACACATGTATATATACCCCTTATGTTTCATGTAACCCTCCTCTTTCTCTTAGTTTAGTATAGGCTCTAAATAAAACTCAAAGCTCTCTTTCTCTTTTCATGGCTACTTAGCCATTTCTTTTATAGAATTTTTATGAAACTTTAATATAAAAAGTATCTTGTTTATTTCCTTTCATGTTGTAGTGTAGATTTACATTCATGTAAAGTAAATTAGTTTTAATTCTTGTTAATTAGCTTCTCTTTTCCATTAGCTTTCATTTTCCTTTCTTTTTTCTTTCATGTTGCTAGCTACATTTGTTAATCAAATGAAAAATATGAGAGGCTATATCCCTTCAATTTAGGGGTAATAAAGCTCTCTAATTATGTAGCTTCAACTATTTGTTAATTCTTGCTCTCTTTTTGTGCTTAATGATGATCAATGAAGTGTTTCATTTGTTTTTCCTTCATTGAATTTGATAGTCTATATTGTTGACACCAAATAGGCTATGCTTAAACAATCACAAACACAAATGGCTCTTCGTCAAAATATGATTATGGCAAAAGAAAGTGATTTGAAATTAAAATTTGATGATTTATATTTCTAATCAATAGTTAATAGGCCATACTTAAAATAGATTTCATTTTATTTGTCAAGTTTCATGAAAGTTGGTGAGTGCTTTAAGGGATGTGTTATAGTTTGATGGCTTATGTTGGCTAATCAATAGCACAAATATGTCATACGTATGATAAGCATATCAATTAAAGCACTAATGACCATAAAAGAGAGATCAGGATTTCATATATGTTGAATTATGTGATCTAGAGGGTGGATTTATTCTCTAAATTGGCATTTAACTCTAATATTTGCATCTATTTCTTTTAGTTAGTTAGCTAATTTTCTAATTCTCTAGCTTAACTTTCACTCGACTTTGGTGTAATTTGATTGAATAGAATTGTAAAAATCAACAATTCCTACGGATCGATCCTTATTCGCCATGTACTACGATAGTACGCCGTATGCTTGCGGTATAAATTTTATTTCTAAATTAATCGTCGATTTTCTAGTTCATAGAATTTCCATCGTTAAACAGGGAGATAAGTAATGTTAAATTGGCTTAGATCGATATTCCATTTAAGTAAACTTTCAGACGTCTCAATCACTGTAGGACCTGTCATAATGGTTGGTCGGTGTAGACATTGATGGGGTGAGCCTGCAAGTAAGGGCAAAGCTTTCATGATGCAATCAACAAGCAGTACATGAGCTTCTCCAGCTTCGGATAGTTTCTCTCAAAACCTTTCGATCGATTACTCACGTAACTTATTGGCCACAAGATTTGATTCTCTTAACATAATAGTGCGGCACTTATGGCGTGTATCGACACACTAAATAGATGTATAAATCTTCATGATTTAGTGGCATGGATAGGATGGATGGTCTCTTTAAGTGACCTACTAGAGCTTGAAACGCATCTGTGCAGTCCTGCATTCATCTAAAGTTCCTCCTCCCTCTCCTAATCGGATCAAAGAAGTGAATACACTTGTTGGTGGCCCTGGAGATGAATCTGCTTAAGGTGGCAATCCTCTAATTGAAGCTCTATACCTGCTTAATCGTCCTTGGCACTTGGAAGTTTGAAATTGCTTGAATCTTCTAAGGATTTTCCTTGATTCCACAAGAGTTAACAATGAAACCTAGAAATTTCCTTAGCGCAATCCCAAAAGCGCATTTCAAGAATTGAGTTTCATTCCATAATTTTGGAGAACACTAAACATCTCCTTTGATTCATTGATGTGCTCGTTTGATCGCCATGACTTCATGAGCATATCATCCACATATGCTTCCATCGATCTCCCGATCTGATCTTTGAACATCCAATTGACTAGTTTCTGCTTAGTAACTTCAGCATTATTTAGTTAAAATGACATTACCACATAACAATATAGGCCTAAATCGGTAATGAAGCAAGTGTGCTCCTGGTCGAGGGTGTATCGAAATCTGGTTGTATCCAGAGTATGCATCCATAAATGAAAGCCGTTCACATAAAGCGGTTGAGTCTACCTGCTGGGCGATCCTCGAAAGTGTAAAGCTGTCTTTCGTGCATACCTTGTTGAAGTCAGAATAGTCGACGTATATCCACCACTTTCCATTAGCTTTTCTCACAAGAACTATATTGGATACCCATTTCGAGTAAAGGGCATCGCGGATAAACCCATAGTTTCTGAGGTTATCCGCCTCCTCTTTAACTTCAGCAGATCTCTCTGCTTCCAAGCCACTCTGCTTTTGTTTCACTGGGACATTCCTCGGGTCGATATTCAATGCATGGCTCACGAGAGTTGGTGAGATCACACTTTTTAGAATGGGTCCAAGATTCACTCATAGAAATCTAGCTAATTCCTTCATCATCATTGCACCGAGCTATGATCGAACCTTTTGGACCCATGATGGGTCGTTGTGGTTGACCGTAATGTCGATCGTTAGCTTAGCAGGTGCAGCCTTAGATTCTTTGGGCTCTTCTTCTTCATCTTTGCATTTTATATCTTTATAGAACCGACTATGCTATTGTTGCTTGATATTGGCCTTATGTTGTGAGCTAAAAAATGCTTAAATGGATTTGCCTAAGCAATGGGATCGGTTTCGATCCCTTATTTTAGTGGAACTTAAGAATCTTTTGATTTGACATGAACATATTAGATCATGTGAACTCGAAATCATACAACGGGACATGCCATGTATGACTTGCATACTTGAACTAGCATATGGCCTTGAATTAGATGTTTACCACTTTAGACTTGAATAGTTTAGCATATTTGTACTTGTACTGATTGTAACATTTGCCTTGAATGAACTTGAATACGAATGTCAGATTCCTATATGCAACAGCCGATCATTAAGTTCGCATAACAATTAGCATGAAATCCGACTGGGATGGTCAATAGCGACAGTCACTCTGGTTGAATCTTAGAGTCTTGTCATGCGTTGTTTAATTTGACAGTGATGGATTCTTGTCACTTTTATCGATTATCTACGATGGTTAAAGATCAAGCTTAAAGGAGTGCATCGAATCAAATGTCGATTAGGGTTCAACCTCATGTAGTGTGCAGTTGCATAGCTAGCTCTTGCTTGAGTTTGAATCCATTAATGTACTCGAATAACACTCTTTTCATTCACTGTATTCTCGATCTGTTGCTCTTCATTCAAGTTGGAGTGATGGTCAGTTGCCCATGAGCTTGGACATCGATTCGATGATTCTATCTCTAGGCATCCTTTCATTCGTAGCGTCGAGTCATTCTAAACACTGGGTATGAACAATAGTATTGAGCTATCACAGCCAATTTTTGAATGATCACACTTCTACCCTCAGTCTCGAGGTACTGCGTGGATGGTGGCATTTAGTCCTAATCGTTTTTGTACTCTTACCTAAGCTGCAAAGACTTAGAGTTGATTGATGAATGGTCACTTAACATTTATCTTGTTTCTCGCTCGTGCCCTTAAGTTTGGGGCATACGTCGATAAGTAGGAAGGCAAGTCATGTCCACTTTAACTTTATACTCTTTCCCGTTGAATCACGGGATTAAGTTAGTTGACGGAAGGCTGAATCTCGCCAATCTTGGATTCTATTTTGGTTTTTCGTTCAGGGGGAATATACTTCGATGCTCTATAGGATTTTAGGCATGAGTTGGGTACTAGAGGGTCAATCACGTCCACTCTCGACGCAAATTTTTCCATAATTTGGGCATGGACCAGAAGAATATATGGTCAAGTAGCATCAAATCAGTGATTGATGCTCTCCCTGTCGGACTAAGGGTAAGGATCAGTGTGCGGACCCTGTCGAATCAAGTCTGTTTCGAACTGCTCTTCTAGTCGAATCATGGTTAGAGCTAGCGAATGAACGGTTATATCGCATTCATTCAGAGCTAGATGGTTAGTCACGTCCATTTTGGTTCACATACTCCTGTTAGATCTAGGGATAGAGTTGGCTCAAGTGCAATCGGGTCATGCTCATCCAGTTTCACACTCCTCCTGACGGATCGAATAAGGGTATAGGAGAATTAACGATCAAGTCACACTCATTCATGGTTTATTTCCCTACCTGCACTCTGGTGATCAGAGTTTTTTGGAGGATGGTCGGGTCAAATCCATTTATGGTTAGTGTAGATTGATATTGACCCTCGATCCGATGGTATCATATAATCGGCCACCCGTAACTTCGGATGTCATTCTGATTGGTTTTGTATTAAGGCTTCCCTATAGTCATTACCTTGGCTCACGAAGAATCACCAAGTCGGAGCTATAGTGAACTGTTGTATTCAACTTATAATAGTTTGTACTCCTGCCTCCATTCTTAGGTTAGCGGAGTTAGTTCATGGATGGTCAAATTCTATCTGTAGTGAGTTTACTCCTTTTGTCGAGTTCAGGTCAAAGTTTGTGGAATAGTGAGTGGTCGAACAACACTCATTTCTATATTTGTACTCATATCCACACTCTAGGAATATGAGTTTTTTGGCGGGTGGTCGAACCGCACCCAATTTGTATTTATACTCCAATCCACACCGGAGGACCATAGTTATTTGTTGGATGGTTGAACCACATCCATGTATTGGTTTGGATTTTGGGCTTGCCGGTGTTCGGCCAAGGCTTGAATAGTTCACTATACTTCAGGTGCAAGTAAGTTCATGGATGGACGTATCACATCCTCTTTGGATTGACAGCCAAACCATGTCCAATTTAGGCTTAGGCTCTCAAACTGCCCCAGCATCCAGGGGCAGGAGTCGATGTGTGGATGGTCGTTCTATGTCCATTTCCATTTGAATCTTGTTTCTCGAGTCTTGGGAGTTAGATGAGTGTTCTGGAGAACTTTGAGCTCGAGCAGGGGAGTAGATGGTCAGATTGCATCCACTTTAAATTGTGTGTTTGCCCCTAAGTCAAGGACAAGAGTTGAGGAGCAGATCTTTGATTCGCACCCACTTTTTATGGTATTTATACTCTAGACCGTGCCAAGGGATCAAAGTTGATCAATGGATGGTCGAACTACATCCATCTTTTTGTGTTTATGCTCCGGTCCATGCTCCGGGGACCAGAGTTTTATGATGTATGGTTACTCACACCCGTTTGATGTTTATACTCCAGTCCGCACTCTAGGGACCAAAGTAGGTCGATAGACAGTTGTACCACGTCCATCTTTTTGTGTTTAAACTACAATCCATGCTCATGGACCAGAAATTTATAATGGGTGATTAATCATACCTGTTTGATGTTTATAATCCAGTCTTTGCTCTTGGGATCAGAGTTGATCAATGGATGGTCAAACTGCGTCCAGTTTGCTGCGTATTCCTCCTGGTATGTCAAGGGAGAGAATAATTTGGTGCATGGTCAAGTCATATCCACCTCATGTTGCAGTCATGTCATCATGTCAAGGGCGGCGGTTGGTGAGTAGACAGTTAATCATGCCTACTTTAAGTCAAGCTTCTAGACTATTTCTTATGTCTAGGGCAGGAGTTAATGTGTGGATGGTCAAATCACTTCCACTTTAGTTGGACTACGGTCGCATTGAGCTTCGAGAGAGGTATAAATATTTTAGCAAAATTCAAGTATAAGCTAGGGAGTGGATGGTCGAGTTGCATCCACTCCAAGTGTTTCTCGGGCCTTCAAGTCAAGTGTAGAGGTTGATGAGTGGATGATCAATTGTGTCCACTTTGTATTAGATTCTGACCTTATTGGGTTCTGAGTAAGGCATAGATGTTGTGACGCCCCACCTCAAGACCCATATTAACAAAGAGTATTACTAGGTAATACTGTCTGCTAATGCAGAGAATAGGGCTGGTTAGGAGCGACCATCATAGTTTTGTATTAAATAAGTATTAAGTACGTCGATAATGTGCTCATTTTTTTCATTTCTCATTTCATCTTAAGTGGTTCGACATACTTAATCCTTATCTAATACAATACCATTGTGACTATAGGATCGATTTAGAACAAAATTCAACAAAAATAATATACAGATCACAGAACAACAAACACAGTCATCTATAGATATATATACACACATCAAGTATAATGCAAAGGGTCGTACATGAGTGGTGATATAACACTATATAAATATATACATTAAATCCCCATAAAAGAATATACATGAACAAGTCAAGTTACCACACTACAAGATGAACTATACAATACTAAGTATGAAATCCAAAAGGTCAATAAGATGACCCATAAAGAACAGCTCAGCCAAAGCCAACTAGTCTAACCCGCAACTCGATCTGACCCGAGCAATGAATACACGGGTCAGTCTAACTTGAACAAGATGATTAGTAATGATAAGTAAGATATAAGTCTCATAAGGGAAACATTCCTTTAATAAAAAAGGAATGAACTAAACTCGGATTTACTTAAGTTCACGTGATGGAAACACAGAAACATCTAAAGGGTAAACTCATGAATATCATCAAATTAATAAAAAGGTTTCCTTCTTAAAAACTTCTCGAAATAATATTCCAATAAATCACACAAAAACTCAGAATCAAATCACAGAAATCATCAGAAAACTCAGGAAGTCTCATAACTTGTGGAACTCAATTAAGAGTTCAAAATTCAAAAAATATCATATCTCGTGGAACTCGATTAAGATTTCAAAATCTCATAAATGAAATCACCATATATAGATAAAATCTGTTATAGCCTAGGCTATAAAATATATAGAATAACATAATGGTGAAATCTCAAAAACTTCAAAACTCAGAAAAATCCTGGATTGGCCAAATCCCCGATTGCACGCCGAAGCAATGCTACACGTGTTATCCTCGTGTCCATTACTATATATTAGGTACCTATCTCTTGACGACCGAAGTCGTAATAACCCGTGATGACCGAAGTCGTAATAACATGTGACGACCGAGGTTGTAATACCTCGCGATGACCGAAGTCCTAATAACTCATGGCGACCGAAGTCATAATCATCATGATGACCTGAAGGTCTATAGTACCGACGTAACTCGTGAATGTGTCACAAACTCTCAGATAGAAATCCAAAAAGTGTTAACAGTGTGTATCCTACCATTACGTTCTCACTTAGCAACTTACTAACTGCTAGTCAATGACATATTAGAAAATAACATCATCAAAATCATAAAATCACAAAAAGCTCATAACTTGCCTCATATCATCGGTAAATACAAAGGACATCGTGATGGTTTTCACAAACCATAACTCCTAAAATAAGAGATCTCAAACTCATAACTTGCCTCATATCATCGACAAGTATAAAAGACATCGTGATGGTTTTTATAGAACATAACTCCTAAAATAGGAGATCTCAAACCTCAAAACTCTCCAAAGTATGGCGAACTCAAATAATTCCTAAAATAAGAATTTACAATTCTCTAAACATGCCATGGAATGGCAATCCCAAAAATCAACTCGAAAGTTCAAAGCTTCAAACAAACAAGTCCGAAATTAACCGAAAAAGTAAATATATGTGTCTCGTACCACATATTTTACTAAATCGTTTAATTATCTTTCTTATACGCTTGAAGAGTGCAAAATATTGTATTTTATATAGAAAATAATTTATTTTGCGAAAACTAGTTTTAAAACAATTTTTGAAATCAATTGGAAACACTCCTTTGAAATTCCCTTTATTATAAAGGATAAATATATTTTTAATTGCTTTAAAAATAATTTAAATATTATAAATTATTTATTTCAAAAGCTATTTTAATTTAAAAATCATTTCAAAAATCGTTTAGAAAAATTCGTTCTCGAAAACAATATAAATTGTCGAAAATTTCACCAAAATTCAGCGTATGAAATCACTTCAAAAACTCGTCAATCCGAGATACGGATCAACCAAAATTATTAGCCTACCTATTGCTAGGTTAGAGCCTTTGTAGGCATCTCAAAATAGCACAAGAAATAGTGGTCAAAACCATAGCAACAAGAAGCAAAAGCTGTGAATACACAAAAAAAGGAGCCAAAACATCACATATACAGGTCAACCTTGGCCATACACAGGTCGTCCCTAAGGTTGACTTGTAGAAGGCCAAGGTCGACCAAAGGGTCGACCTAAGAGAGGCATGGGTCGACCTTAAGGTTGATCCTTGCTACGGGATTTTGCTCGGCTTAAAACTCTTGCTCGACTCGATTTTTGCACAGCAATTTGAACAAGCTAAAAATGATCTTGACTATAAAATTTTGCACGCACCTAAATCAAGATTCAAACTACAAGTTGGAAAAGAACCAACATCATTGTTTGGCAAGAAAAAGGAGATATATTCACTCAAAGAGACAATCAAAATCAGATATAAACTGTAACTATGAACAAACAAAAATTGATATACAATAAGCATGTTTGAGCGATTTTTCACTAGCAACTTTTTGTTTCAGTTAGAAATTTGAGAGCTTTGAACTCACCTTAGAAAGTAGCGGATTTAACTACAACAAGTTGAAGAAGATGGGAGCTTTCTGGTACGAAGAAGCCTTCAAAGACTTGCAGTTGAGAAAGAAGAAACATGCAGGCAAGCGAAGAAATATTACAGACAATTCTCAATTCAAGATTACAATTTGATGAGGTAATTTAGAGTATTGGTTGTGATTACCTATTTTATTCTTGTATTTGCTTTTTATTCTATTTGATTTCAACTACTTTAGAGCAAAAATTTGATTTATTGAAAGGAGACCATTTTTTCATTTACTGTAAGTTGGAGAAGAAGCAAATGAGGAGAAGAAAATTCGCGTACAGATTCCTTTTTCTTCCTCTTGAGGTTTCTAGATTTGGGTTTTGGATCTTAACCACCCCTACTTAGTCCATTACCATATTTAGTGAAAGTTTCATTTAGTAAATACATCTTTTCTCTCTTATTCTTATTATACACACACACACACTTTTTAAAAACCAAATAAAATTTAACAACAAGTGTTTATGTAAGCTAAAATGTATTTTTAACGAAATAAAATTACTTTAGCTATAAAAAAGTGGTTTCTATTATTAAAACCATATTTTTACATTAATATCACCCGCCTTTTTATTACATAAATCAAAATTTTTAACATAAAAATTTATACAAAATTTGTTTTCTTATCAAAACAATTACAACTAAGCATGTAAACTTCACTTTTACATCAAAATATTGTTTTTAACCGAAATTCCATCTTTATATTTATAAAATATCATAATAAATTCAATTACTTCTTTTAAAATCAATAATAATTCAATATTGGCAATAATTTACAAAATTATTGAATTTACTCAAATTAAAATCATAAAACGATCTTATTTCTCTCAAACTAACAAAATAAAGTTTTTAAACTTTATTTCCAACAATTTACATTTATTTTACAAATTAATGTTGAAAAGAATCACTTAATTAATTTATTAACTCAAAATTAAATATTTCCAATATTCACAATTTTATTCAACTAAATTCTCAACCAAACAATATTAAATTCAATTTTTGTTCTTCAAAACACATTGTTTATTTAAAATAAACAACTTTAATAAAAAAATCATTTCTAATTTATTTTATTTCCAATATTAAATTATAATCACCGTTATAATTTAATATTACAGGTAATCACAAAAACCAGGATTGTTACAAACTCCCCCTTATAAAAATTGCGCCCTCGCAATTTCTAGAGAAGAGATGTACACAATATGATTTAATTCATCAAGAAAAGAGAAATAGATAGCTTAAGTTTAAATTTTCTCACCTTAACTCAAGAAGATAGAAAACCAAGATAAGATTGCTCGAGAAATTCAAAGGATTCCCAAGAGTAGACATTGGGATTATTGGAAAATTGAACTTTTATGAGCATAACATCATGATTTTAAAGGCGCCTCACCTTCAAAACAAGAATATAGACAGGATGCAACACAAAAGACCAATCGGGTGAGAACAATTCCTCCAAGGCTTCTCGAATAGAGTCAGAGTTTAATCACCGCTTTTTCTGAACTCCGACTCATAAAATAGAAATCCTCATGATCTTCCATATAAACAACGAAAGGTGTCACATCGATATAAGGTTGACTATCACTATGGATAGAAATCTCAACAAGAGGTAGGTGGTCTCTCCTAATACCACCAAACTCATATGACTGTCAAAAAGCAAGTTGTAAATAATCGCATGAAGGCAAGTTAGACTCAAAAATGGATTTTATGTTTTCTTTTATTAAACAAACATTCATAGAGTTTCCAATCCATTATCCTCATAAACAAATTCTCAATTTTCAACTCTTGAATATTTTCAAAACTTCTTATATAAATATTAATTCGAGCATACTACTCTTTGTTTAGAGTAAATTATATTTAAGTTGTCTCATTCTCTAATTCTACTACAAATATATTTATTTATTGATACATATTTTTCACTCCATTAATCTATTAAGTTACACTCACTAATAGAATGTATTACACTTTACTTTTGAATGAAGCAAAACTCTTTCAATTCGGACCTGTTGTAGTTTTGACCTAGAAAACATCAAAATTTGAGAATTCTTATCAAATAAAAGTTTTTCTAATAAGTCTAAGCTTTCCAGCAATCTAAAGATCATCAAAATAGGATTTAAGGTTTGAAAGTAATGTCAAATTTACTTTTAGCTTAATCTTAGAAATTTTAAAATAGGAAAAAAATGTCCATCCACTTTCAGACACATTTTAGATTGAAATAGAAGCAAAATTTCCAAAATGGTAAAAGGAAAATTTATAGCTTACTGAAAGCTCTTTCATTTACAAAAAGATTGAGCTCATTTAGAACTATAAATCTTAAGTTATTGTCATTTTAATACATCATTTTACAACTAAATTTTCCAGTTTTCTACTAATTTATATTTTAAGATTTCCTTATACCATTCCGATTTCAAACTTTAATTTCAAAACAAACTTCCAATACTAAATCATTGATTCCAAATCCTCTTTTGTGGAAAACTAAGTCATTACAAAGTTTTGATTTGCTTCATATAATTTTCTTTTAAAAGAAACTATCCACAATTACAAATACATTCAATACTTTTCAGAAATAAGTTGTCCAACAATTAATTTTTAAAACTCAATTTGAAAGAGATAATTAATGTCTTCCATTTATAAGAGACAAATATTCATTCAAAATAAATTCTGGATTTATATTTTAAATTTTAAAATTTTTCTCCTAATTTTAAAATGATTGATTCTCATAACTTATTCATTTATTGTATCTTACATTTCATAATAATCATTTATAATAAATGCACTCTGAAAATATTTATTCTCTCTTGCCACAAAATTAAATTCCCATATTCTTATCAACGTAAAATTAATTAAAGTTGATAGTTAACTCAAACTTATTTTCAAAAGAATTTCACGATTTTATTCCAACAAATCTTTATTACCATCAAAGTTTCAACCAAAGACTTACTCACTAATTTATGCTAAAGACTTAAAATTAGCATTTCATTATTTTATTTAAGATAGAATTTTAACTCTTACTATCTATTATTATTCCATACCCAATTGTTAAAATAAAAATTTTTACAATCATCTTTAAATCTTGAACTTAATCGTTCAATTGATATCTTAATTTTTCTACTCGATACATTTTCTTATTTTGAATACATCATTTTGTTAATCAAAGCATCACATGACATTATATTTTCCCAATTAAGACATCTTCTTAATTAGAATTAATTTACTTTATTTGCACAAATTATCATATGATATCAACATTTAGATTCTTATAGGTTATAGTACATAACCAATTACAAGCATAATCATATTCAATTTCATAAGTTTAAAATAATTTAATGGCATTGCCTTGCGATTAGTTATAGTGAATAACCTCATCGATTGGCTGCAGAGTTGACCATCAAAACTGCCTTGCCACTCATCCAATAATCTCTATGGTTTAATGGCTACATTTTCCATTTAAAAGGATTAATGTTCAAACTCGCTTTAATTTATTTTCAACTTTTATTTATTACTTCTCAATTTGCTGGGTCTGATTGTCTCATCAAATCGTTTAGGAAATCCCTATCGATAACGTTGATCAGGTGCATCGACCAAAATTCTTAAAGCACTCGATGGGCAACCCAACACAAAAATCATTTCCTATATGATAAATATACCTCTTATATAATTTCATAAAACATTCTCTGCTTTCTCAATAAAATAACTCAATTATATTCATCTGTATTTCTTCTATTAGAAAATTTTGCATTTTAAATTTTATTGCATTCACTCATCATTAATGAATACAAGGACAACTCATCAAGATATTCCTAGCATACTTGATTCATAAGATTGACGAATTAAGAGGGAATGTTCGTTAACCAAAAGGTATAACAAGCCACTCATAAGACTCATAACGAGTGCGTAATGCGGTAAGAGGAATGCTATCCTTCGCAACTTGTAATTGACGAAAATCGATGCAAAGTCAAACAGAGGAAAGATACCAGCACTACATAATTGATCGAACATGTCATCGATCTTAAGCAATGGATATCCGTTCTAATGGATAACTCGGTTAAGCTTTGCGAAAATGAATGCAAAAGCTAAGAATACCCTCAGATTTCTCAACAAGAATGACCGTGGCACCCCATGGTAATGATTGGACTAAATGAATTGCTTGGCTTCACACTTCATTAATTACTTCTAGAATTCCTTATTTCCCTAGCTGGAATAAGGTCAAAACGAAATTCAATTGCCCGATTAGGTGATTAACTCGAACTGACTCGAATATATTAGAAAAATCACAAACAATGGAGTAGAAGATACTTCATCATCATCTTGAGACTCAAGAGCGATTAAGGATACTGTAGAATCTCCATCAACATTCCAAAGAACAAGAGACATCTAATCATCCGAATCAGAATATTTAAAATATAGGATCCTTTCAAAACATAGGATTTGGCTTTATAACATACAAGCCAATCTATTCCCAAATTCACATCATACTCAAGACAGTGAATAACATGCAAAATTGCACGAAAAGGAAAACTACAAGGAACTATCTCAATATTCTTACTTAATAATCCAAATATTGTGGATCCCCTCAATAGGATTTGCAATATTAAAGGAAGTAATAAGACAAGAACTTCCAACGGCATCAAAAATTTCTTCGATATGGATGAGGGTCAAGAACCCATACCGAAGAGAACTCGAATAGAACAATCACAATAAAAATTGTTCATAGGGTAAGATATTATTTATTCATTTATGGAATACTATGGAATGTAGATATATTCCTAGACATATTCTTAACTTATGTTAACCCCAAAGGACTCGAGAAGGTTAAGAATAGATTTAGAACCTACTTTGTTTGGGGACGATGTTTTCACTCATATTATACTTGATGTATACTAATTGTGTATATTGTTCTATGTTTATTACATTTTGTTCTAAATTCAGCTTTGATATCAAGCTGTGACACCCCACCCTGAGACCCACATTAACAAAGAGTATTACTGGGTAATACTGCCTGCTAATGTGGAGAATAGGGCGGGTTAGGAGCAACCATTATAGTTTTGTATTAAATAAGTATTAAGTACGTCTATAATATGCTCATTTTTTTTTCATTTCTCATTTCATCTTAAGTGGTTCGACATACTTAATCCTTATCTAATACAATACCATGGTGGCTATAGGATTGATTTGGAACAAAACATGATAGAAATAATATACACAGATCACAGAACAGCAAACACAGTCTTCTATAGATATATATACATCAAGTATGATACAAAGCGTTCATACATGAGGTAGTGATATACCACTATACAAATATACATCAAATCCACATAAAAGAATATACATGAATAAGTCAAGTTATCACACTACAAGATGAACCACACAATAATAAGTATAAAATCCAAAAGGTCGATAAAATGATACATGGAGAACAGCTAAGCCAAAGCCAACTAGTCTAACCTGCAAGTCGGTCTGACCCGAGTAAATACACGGGTCATTCTAACTTGAACAAGATGATTAGCAAAGATAAGTAAGATATAAGTCTCGTAAGGGAAACAATCCTTTAATAAAAAAGGACTGAAATAAACTCGAATTTACTCAAGCTCGCATGATGGAAACACATAAACATCTCAAGGGTAAACTCATGAATATCATCAATTTAATAAAAAAGTTTCCTTCTTTAAAACTACTCGAAATATAAAATTTCGATAAATCACACAAAAACTCAGAAGGATATCACAGAAACCATCAGAAAAATCAGAAAGTCTCATAACTCGTGGAACTCAATTAAGAATTCAAAACTCAGAAAATCTCATATATCGTGGAACTCAATTAAGAGTTCAAAATCTCATAAATGAAATCACCAAATATAGACAAAAACTTATATGGCCTAGGCTATAAAATATATAAAACAGCATAATGGTGAAATCATTAAAACATAAAAACTCAGAAAAATCCCAAATTGGCCAAATCCCTGATTGCATGCCGAAGCAATGGTGCATGTGCTATCCTTGTGTCTGGTACTATATATTAGGCGCCTATCTCTTGACGACCGAAGTAGTAATAACTCATGATGACCGAAGTCATAATACCTCGTGACGACCGAAGTCGCAATATATTATGACGACTGAAGTCGTAATAACTTATGAAGACCGAAGTCGTAATACATCATGATGACCTAAAGGTATATAGTACTGGCATAACTCATGAATGTGTCACAAACTCCTAGATAGAAATCCGAAAAGTGTTGACAATGTGTCTCATACCACACATTCTCACTTAACGGTTTACTAACTGCTAGTTAATGCCATATTAGAAAACAACATGATCAAAATTGTAAAATTTTAAAAAGCTCATAACTTGCCTCATATCATTGGCAAATACAAAAGACATCGTGACGGTTGTCACAAACCATAATTCCTAAAATAGGAGATCTCAAACTCATAACTTGCCTCATATCATGGACAAGTATAAAAGACATCGTGATGGTTTTCATAGACCATAACTCCTAAAATAGGAGATCTCAAACCTCAAAACTCGCCAAAGTATGGCTAACTCAAATAATTCCTAAAATAGGAATTTACAAATCTCAAAACATGCCATGGAATGACAATCCCGAAAATCAACTAGAAAGTTACAAGCTTCATATGAACAAGTCCGAAATTAACCGAAAAGTTAAAGTATCTGTCTCATACCACATATTTTACTAAATCATTTAATTCTCTTTCTCATACTCTTGAAGAGTCCCAAATAGTGCATTTTATATAGAAAATAATTTCTTTTGCAAAAACTAGTTTTAAAACAATTTTTGAAATTATTTGGAAACAGTTTCTTTAAAATTCCCTTTATTATAAAGGATAAATATATTTTTAATTGCTTTAAAATAATTTAAATATTATGAAATATTTATTTGAAAAGCTATTTTAATCTAAAAATCATTTGGAAAAATTCATTCTCGATAACAATATAAATCGTCGAAAATTTCACCAAAATTCAGCATATAAAATCACTTCAAAAACTCGTCAATCTAAGATGTGGATCAACCAAAATTGTAACAACCCACATATTTTACAATTGTGTATTTAAATATTTTATTTAAATATAGCATCGTTAGTCAGATTATAGTCCGCAATGCTACTTTTTGCAAATAGTCAAATTAGGACTCGAGACCACCCCCATTGAGTTTAAAATGAAGTTTGTGACCTTTTTGAGTATAAATATTGATATGTTTGGAGTTAGTAGAATTTTTGCTACTTTTCACTTAGGGCTTTGGGTTGGGTTTCAGCCCATTAACCCAACTTATTACTCTAACTCAGTCCACCTCTCCTCTTCACTTCATTCTTTTTTTTTCTAACACTCCAAGCTTTCATAAAAATGGGGGAAGAGAAATGGAATTAGAATTCCTAAGCCCTAGTTCCATTGCAAATCCAAGTTCTAACTTCAAATCTAAAGAGAAGCCATTGGTAAGCATCTTCGTCTTCTTCTCCAACTCATTCTTCCTTCAAATTCAGAAATTCCTAAAGTCTAATTTAGGAAAGTTTATCTTTTAAGCTTAGATTCAAGCTTCTTAGGTTGGAATTGAAGAGTGATCGTTCTTGCCTTGCTTTATAGCTTCTTTATCCTTGTTTTTGTGAAAAAGGTGAGATTTTTTCTCACATCTTAGTCCATAACTATCTTTGATTGTTAGGTATAAATTCCTAACACTTATTCATGTGCATTTGATTTTGATTTGGATTGATTTGCTGAGTTTTCCAATTTTTGGTGTTTTGGTCTATTTTTATGAAATCCTATTATGGTTATTTGGACATTGATATTCGAGGCATATCAAAGAGCCTTTAAGGCTGGGTTGTCGCTTGGCATAAATCCTTAGTCGTTGTTGCTCGTCCGATCGCTTCCGATAATCGTTTTGGCCATCATTGGCCTAGGTTCAGGGAATGCCCTGAACTTCAGTTTCAGACGTCTGAAACGTAGAATTCAGACGTCTGAATATTATACTGGAAATTTTTATTCCCCAGTATTCAGATGTCTGAATCAAAGATTCCAGACGTTTGAATTGGTTCAAATTGAACCAGAGAAGAAATAGGCTAAAAATTGGATTTCCAGACGTATGAATTTATAGAATCAGACGTCTGAATTATGTTCTGGAAAATATTTTATTTTCTAGATTCAAACGTCTGAATCATACATTTCAGACGTCTGAATCTGCTTGTTTTTGCCTGTTTTGCCTATTTAGCTTGAGTTTTCAAATTTAATCTATTCATGTTGTTTCCCTTTTGTTGTTATCATTTATTATCCACTTTGATGGCATTTTCTTCGGGATTTTTGGGAATATTCATTTTGATAGATTCGGTATCGATTTCTTTGGATTTTATTCAAGTCTTCGAATGTGAATTTTTGGTGGTTAATTGTTCTACAATCATTTTTGTGATTTGTCACTTTAAAAATATAAAGGTTTCAATACTAGTAGTAAATATCAAAACTCTTTCATCAAAATGATTTCAAAACTATTTTATTACAAAGCTCGTTTATTAAAACCATTTTCCTACCTATTAGTATATATAAACCTTTACCTCATTCGTATGAGAAGTCTAATTAAACGGCTTAGCAAAACGAGTGGTATGAAACGCTTGCGTTTACTTCGTTGGTTAATTCTTGGACTTGTTCGATTGAATCTCCTGTGACAATTTTCGAGTGGAGATCTACAATTTGTTCGTAAATATTTAAGTTAAGCTAGTGGTTATGGGACATGAAGCTAAACTCATTTATTTACTAGCTTAGTGTAATTTACACTTATCGATCAATGATGATCATTTTTGTGATTTAGACTAGCAATGTGCGATGTCTCTTTGTCTGCGAGGGAGACTAAACCCCGTTTATTATGGAGCTTCGGCTTGGTGGGGTAGCGACCCATGGTCTTCGAACCGTTTTAGTGGAGCTTCGACTCAAAGGTCTTCGGGCCGTTTTGTGGAGCTTCGGCTCTAAATTAATGGTTAGCAACCATGGAATAGCGTTCCGTTTTGTGATACACGTGTTGGTGAGTTTCCATGCTCCCGTTTTGTGATAGGCCTCTTTCCTCCTTTTTGTGATTTCTGGATTTCTATTGATCGATTTCTAGAATTTGTGTTTCACCAATTTTAGTGATTTACACTGATAAGCTTTATAAATATTTGTGTATTGGTGAATTTTTGTTTCAACAACTTTTATGATTAGCATTGATATGTTTGTCGATATTTGTGGTTTAGTGAATAAAACAAAGAATATGACATTCTTTTTAGTGCTTCGAGATTTCTTGAGATATTGTATGATTTTTGTTGTTATTTAATGTATATTGTCGTAATATGATATTTTTGTTATCATACGTTTTTATCACATCTCTTCTTATATCTCATTTTACCTGATAATTATAGCTAGACTGATCCGTTTATTATTTTCTCCATAAATAATACTCGGGTCAGACCGAGACGTTACAGGTACTTCCTCTTGACTTCTTATCAGGGACTGTAGCCTGATATTTGGCTAACTACATTAGATTGGTAGTTTTTGTTGTTACACATTCGAGATAGAGACTCCTTGATGTATACTTATTCTTCTGTCTAGCACTTGTATCTATTCTCTTGTGATATTGTGGATCTTATTTGACCACTACTCTGATGTACACTTTTACGTGTTATATTCATATCTGTTTCCGCCTTTGAGATATGAACTTCTGTGACTGATTTATGTTATGCTTATTTCTATATTTGTTTCCGAAGATATTATAGCCACTGTGTAGTAGCTTTGAGTTTATATCGGTATGTTGGATTTGCTCTTGAAATGAAATGCATGTTAAACCATCTGACATATCGGTGCTCGCACAAAGCAATTACATGGATGGTCGCTCCTCAACGGCCTTATTCTTCGCGCTAGTTGACGGCATTTCTCCGTAATGTCCTGGCTAGCGTGGGTATAGAGGTGGGGCGTCACAGCTTGGTATCAAAGCCAAACTTCGAAACAATGTACAATAATTTAACAAGGATCATCGTCCTAAGTCCATCTTAGGACTCGTGTCTTAGGATTTTATTCGAGTCATTGGACATGTTCTATCTTA
The DNA here is from genome assembly GCA_030765085.1 of Allium cepa. Classification (NCBI taxonomy): domain Eukaryota; kingdom Viridiplantae; phylum Streptophyta; class Magnoliopsida; order Asparagales; family Amaryllidaceae; genus Allium; species Allium cepa. The sequence continues at coordinate 453,873,545 of CM060939.1, read as the reverse complement.
TTTTCTTTGTGATGCCTTGTTTTATCTATCATGATTGTTTGATATTCATTTTGAGAATAACCTTTTTCTTCTTCTTTCTTTCTTTCTTAAAGAAGAAGAGATGGTTAGTTCCGGCTATCCTAGCGCTGTTCAATCTAGTGGTCCTCCTCTGGATGGCGTATTCATGTCTGCCCAACAACTTTTGGATCTTGTAAAGAATCAAAGGTTTATCTATGCTTTGAGTAAGAACCCCGAAATTGTTTTACCTCTGAAACTTGAAGTTCCTTTCAATCAGCTTGTGGATATCACCCTTCGACATGAAGAGGCTGATAAAAGAATTGATGGTGATATTGGGATTTTCAAGAAGAGGCATATTAAGTTCAAAAGCCCTAATCCCAATAAGAAAGTGAAGCAAACTACTTTGGTGACTTCTTTGAGAATTGTGAATCTGGTTGGTGGATCCGCAACACTCACTTTGTTTCTTTGTATTGATGTTGAGATTATTTTATGTGATTTTTCTTTCCAAGCCGATTTGCATGTTATGCGCTACTTAGGTTTCGAAAATCGATTTTTGTGAAAGGATTGGCTTGATTTTTATGAAGCCATATTCCATGTCCCAAGTGGACTATTCATCTTCGACACTTTCATTTTGTTAAGCAGATTTCTAATTTTCTAAATGATTTCGATTCCAATTTGGTGGCACCATTTTATTCTCTAGACCCACTTGATGTGGAAAGTGTTATTTCTCTCATTCATGTAGTTTGTGAATTTTTCAATATTCTTGAACTTGTCTTAAGATTATCCCCTAAGCAATCTTTTGAGTGTTGTTAAGGTCTTTTCCGCTAGATCTTGCCACTGATTTTCATTTGGCTATGAATTGCGGGAGTTAGCATTCCGCTTACCGCATTCCGCACTCGTTAAGATTATTATGAATGACTTGTTGTGTCATTCAATTTGTCCAGCTTATTTCATCCATTTTGTGTATCAAGTATTCTACGAATATCTCGATGACTCCATTCTTGTATTTATTTATTTTCGATGAAAATAAAATGTAAAATTTTGCAAATCTTTTTCATAAGATTTATTTATAAGTATAATCAGATTTTTTTTCTTAAAACGTATAAAGAATATTCGTAAAGTTTTTAAGAGGTATTTTTATCATAGAGAAGGTGATTTTGTGTTGTTTTTCCCATTGAGTGCTTTAAGAATTCTAGTCGATGCGCTTGATCAACGTTATAGATAGGAATTTCCTAAACGCTATGATGAGACAGTCAGACACAATAAATTGACTTGTAAAATGTAATTTTTTCTAGAAAAACGATTACATAAAATTAATTATAATTTTGGGAGCTTTAGAATTTTGAAAAAAAAGGAGGGGGATCATTTGAAAGAACTCTTTTCCGATACTCCTACTCTTGTGATTCCCGAAGGGAACCAAGACTATATTGTTTATCTTTGGGTGTCGTTCTCATGCAAAGAGAACGTGTTATTGCTTATGCTTCTAGGCAATTGAAGCCAGCCGAGACTAGATATGCCACTTATGATTTAGAGCTCGCGGCTATTGTTTTCGCCCTTCGAATTTGGCGTCATTACCTTTTGGGAGAGAAATTTATTCTATATACCGATCATAAATCTTTGAAGTATTTATTTTCTCAAAGGAACTTATTTTGCCTCAACAACGTTGGCTCGAATTCCTTGCATCTTATGATCTCGATATTCTTTATACTCCCGGAAAGGGAAATCGTGTTGCTGACGCCCTTAGCCGAAAGCAACAAGCGGTTGTTTCCATGATGATATCTGAATGGAATGATCTCGAGACTTTATCCAATTGTGAGATTCGAGATCGTGTATCCGATTTATTTTCATCTCTTTTTTTACATAGCCTTGAGGCTCATCCTTCTCTTTTAGACCGCATTCTTGAAGCTCAAAAGCTAGATCCCGAATTGGCTCTTCTTAGCCAAAGTTGTAGGGATAAAATTGATACTGAAGGTTTGAAAGACTTTGATATTGATTCTTATAGCGGTATTCGAAAATTTGGTAGACTTATCGTGCCAAATATTAGTGATCTTTGTAATGATATTTTAGAAGATTCTCATCGTTCTAAATTTATCATTCATCCCGGTAGTAGCAAAATGTACGCGGATATGAAACGGCTTTATTATTGGGATGGAATGAAATCTGATTTTGCTAACTTAGTTAACCGTTGCATGACTTGCCAACTTGTTAAGGCCGAGCATCAAAGGCCCGATGGGTTATTGCAACCTTTGGACATTCCGATTTGGAAGTGAGATCAAATTTCCATGGATTTTATTGACGGCCTTCCCTGTTCTCGTTGGGGTCATGATAGCCTATGGGTGATAGTTGATAGACTTACAAAATCCGCCCATTTTATTCTCGTTCGGTCCAATCGGACCGTACCTCTTTTAGCCAAACTCTTTATGAAAGAAATTGTTAAATTGTATGGTGTCCCTACTTCTATCGTTAGCGATCGTCATCCATTGTTTACTAGTGGATTTTGGAAGAGTCTTCAAAAAGCTTTGGGAATGAAGCTTAATTTTAGCACCGCTTATCATCCTCAGTCCGATAGACAAACCAAGCGTGTGAAACAAACTCTTAAAGATCTTCTTCGGGCATGTGTTCTTGATTTTGGTGGAAGTTGGGAAGATCATATTTCTCTTGTTGAGTTTTCCTATAATAATAGCTTCCAATCTAGTATTGGTATGGCACCTTTTGAGGCACTCTATGGAAGGCTATGCCGATCTCCTTCTTGTTGGCTTGAGGCCGGTGAGAGGCTGGTTTTAGGTCCAGATTTTATTCGTGATTCCACAGAAAAGATTGACCTTATTCGTCATAGGATGAAAGAAGCCCAGAGTAGACGAAAATCCTATGCCGATAACCGAAGGAGGAAACTAGAATTTTCTGTTTTGTGTTTATTCGTGTTTCACCTATGAAGGGTGTTGTGCGTTTCAATCGATCGGGAAAATTGGCACCTCGATATATTGGTCCATTTCCCATCATCGAACGTATTGGTTCAGTGGCTTATCGCCTCTCATTAACGGCTTAATTCTCTGCTATTCATGACGTTTTTCACGTTTCTCAATTACGGAAATGCCTCGAGATTCCGATTCTATTCTTGAGCCCGGTGTTGTTGAAGAAATTGAAGTTTCACCTAATTTAACTTATGAGCAACATCCTATTTGAATCATTGCTTTGGAGGTTAAACGTCTTCGAAATAAAGATGTTCCTCTTGTGAAGGTTCAATGGTCTTCAAATCCTAAGGATTGTTCTTGAGAATATAGAGAATCCGTCGAGCGAACACATCCAGACTTACTTTCTCGTACTCTTTGAAGTGAACTTCTTCAAATTTCTTCTTTTGTGTTGATACGCTTTTATGGTTGTTACTTTTTGTTCATTTATTTCTAAAGATTGCGAGGACGCAATTTCTTTAAGGAGGGGAGTCTGTAACAACCCGTATATTTTACGATCGTGTATTTAAATATTTTATTTAAATATAGCATCGTTAGTCGGATTATAGTCCGCAATGCTTTTTGCAAACAGTCAAATTAGGACTCAAGACCACCCCCATTGAGTTCAAAATGAAGTTTGCGACCTTTTTGAGTATAAATATTGATATGTTTGGAGTTAGTAGAATTTTTGCTACTTTTCACTTAGGGCTTTGGGTTGGGTTTCAGCCCATTAGCCCCACCTATTACTCTAGCTCAGTCCACCTCTCCTCTTCACTTCATTCTTATTTTCCTAACACTCCAAGCTTTCATAAAAATGAGGAAAGAGAAAAGGAATTAGAATTCCTAAGCCCTAGTTTCATTGCAAATCTAAGTTCTAACTCCAAATCCAAAGAGAAGCCATTGGTAAGCATCCTCTTCTTCTTCTTCTCCAACTCATTCTCCCTTCAATTTCAGAAATTCCTGAAGTCTAATTTAGGAAATGTTTATCTTTTAAGCTTAGATTCAAGCTTCTTAGGTTGGAATTGAAGAGTGATTGTTCTTGCCTTGCTTTATAGCTTCTCCATCCTTGTTTTTGTGGGAAATGTGAGATTTTTATCTCACATCTTAGTCTATAACCATCTTTGATTGTTAGATATGAATTCCTAACACTTATTCATGTGCAGTTGATTTTGATTTGGATTGATTTGGTGAGTATTCCAATTTTTGGTGTTTTGGTCTAATTTTATGAAATCCTATTATGGATATTTGGACATTGATATTCGAGGCATATCGAAGAGCCTTTAAGGCTGGGTTGTCGCTTGGCATAAATCCTTCGTCGTTGTTGCTCGTCCGATCGCTTCCGATAATCGTTTTGGCCATCATTGGCCTAGGTTTGGGGAATGCCCTGAACTTCAGTTTCAGACGTCTGAAACGTAGGATTCAGACGTCTGAATATTATACCAAGAATTTTTATTCCCTGGTATTCAGACGTCTGAATCAAAGGTTCCAGACGTCTGAATTGGTTCGAATTGAACCAGAGAAGAAATAGGCTAAAAATTGGCATTTCAAGACGTCTGAATTTATAGATTCATACGTATGAATTTTGTTTTGGAAAATATTTTATTTTCCAGATTCAGACGTCTGAATCATATATTTCAGACGTCTGAATCTGCTTGTTTTTGCCTGTTTTGCCTATTTAGCTTGAGTTTCCAAATTTAATCGATTCGTGTTGTTACCCTTTTGTTGTTATCATTTATTATCCACTTTGATGGCATTTTCTTCGAGATTTTGAGGATTATCCATTTTGAGGATTCGGTATCGATTTCTTTGGATTTTATTCATGTCTTCGAATGTGAATTTTTGGTGATTGATTGTTCTACAATCATTTTTGTGATTTGTCACTTTAAAAATATAAAGGTTTCAATACTAGTAGTAAATATCAAATCTCTTTCATCAAAACGATTTCAACACTATTTTATTACAAAGCTCGTTTATTAAAACCGTTTTCCTACCTATTAGTATATATAAACCTTTACCTCATTTGTATGAGAAGTCTAATTAAACGGCTTAGCAAAACAAGTGGTATGAAACGCTTGCGTTTACTTCGTCGGTTAATTCTTGGACTTTGTTCGATTGAATCTCTTGTGACAATTTTCGAGTGGAGATCTACAATTTGTTCGTAAATATTTAAGTTAAGCTAGTGGTTATGCGACATGAAGCTAAACTCATTTATTTACTAGCTTAGTGTAATTTACACTTATCGATCAATGATGATCATTTTGTGATTTAGACTAGCAATGTGCGATGTCTCTTTCTCTGCGAGGGAGACTAAACCCCGTTTATTGTGGAGCTTCGGCTTGGTGGGGTAGCGACCCATGGTCTTCGGACCGTTTTAGTGGAGCTTCGGCTCAAAGGTCTTCGGGCCGTTTTGTGGAGCCTCAGCTTAAAATTGATGGTTAGCAACCATGGAATAGCGTTCCGTTTTGTGATACACGTGTTGGTGAGTTTCCATGCTCCCGTTTTATGATAGGCCTCTTTCCCCCCTTTTTGTAATTTCTAGATTTCTATTGATCAATTTCTAGAATTTGTATTTCACCAATTTTCATGATTTACATTGATAAGATTTATCAATATTTGTGTATTGGTGAATTTATGTTTCAACAACTTCCATGCATTGAAATGTTTATCGATATTTGTGGTTTAGTGAGTAAAACAAAGAATATGACATTCATTTTGGTGCTTCAAGATTTCTTGAGATATTGTATGATTTTTGTTGTTATTTAATGTATATTTGTCGTAGTATGACATTTTTGTTATCATACGTTTTTATCACATCTCTTCTTATATCTCATTTTACCTGATAATTATAGTTAGACTGATCCGTTTATTATTTTCTCCTTAAATAATACTCGGGTCAGACCGAGGCGTTACAGGTACTTCCTCTTGACTTCTTATCAAGGACTGTAGCCTGATTTTTAGCTAACTACATTAGATTGGTAGTTTTTGTTGTTACACATTCGAGATAGAGACTCCTTGATGTATACTTATTCTTCTGTCTAGCACTTGTATCTATTCTCTTGTGATATTGTGGATCTTATTTGACCACTACTCTGATGTACACTTTTACGTGTTATATTCATATCTGTTTCCTCCTTTGAGATATGAACTTCTGTGACTGATTTATGTTATGCTTATTTCTATATTTGTTTCCGAAGATATTATGGCCACTGTGTAGTTGCTTTGAGTTTATATCGGTATGTCGGATTTGCTCTTGAAATGAAATGCATGTTAAACCATCTGACATATCGGTGCTCGCACAAAGCAATTACATGGATGGTCGCTCCTCAATAGCCTTATTCTTCGTGCTAGTTGACGGCATTTCTCTGTAATGTCCTTGGCTAGCGTGAGTATAGATGTGGGGCGTCACAAAAATTATTGGCCTGCCTGTTGCTTGGGTAGAGCCTTTGAAAACATCTCAAAATAGCACAAGAACTATTGGTAAAAACCATAGCAACAAGAAGCAAAGGCTGCAGATACACAAATGTTAATTACTTAATGGAAAGTAATTACTTGATGGTAAGTAATTAAAGAATAATTACTTGGTGAAAGTAATTAAGTATTAATTACTCGGTGTAATTAATTAAAAGATTTATGAATTAATTAAGAGGTTAATTACTTAATGTAAGTAATTAAGAATAATTAATTACTGAAAGTGATTAATCAAGGTTGATTAATGAATGTGGTAAATTAATTAAAGGCTAATTTCTGAATGTAATTAGAGAGGATAATTAAGGGATGATTAATTAATGGTATGTAATTAATTATTGTTAAGTAAGCAAGATTAAAAGTGATTAAAATAATTAATTTCATTTAATTAGGAATGAGTGACTAATTAATCTTGCTTATGAATGATTGGTTGATATTTCTGATATGAAATATTTGTGATATGATATGTTTGTCTTGAATAGTGATTATGTGGTTATCTGTCGATGATGAATTGCTGTGTAAAAAATGACATCTTGTATTTAAAGGTTGAATTGTGTTTCACTTGAATAACGTGGGTTAGGATGGTATTGAATTCGAAGAGACCAGAGTCGGGCATTAGTAAATACCCGAAACCACTTCGATTTGTAATCTATAATTGTTAGCACCAAAATTGGTCACTAACACCCTTAGATAGATTGTGTAGAGAGATTAATGAAGAAAGTAAATTAAAATAGAGAAAAATATGTAAATTTCAGTGCACAGAACAAGAACACCAAATTTATAGTGGTTCGACGTAATTGCCTACGTCCACTTTGAAGTTGATTTCTATTGATTTCCTTGATAGTTGATTACAGATACAATCCATTTCTAATTACTTGAATACAATTGCAAAGCCAAAGACTAAGTCTTGAAAGAGTGTTGAATGCGGCAGAGTTTCCCCAGTGTTCCCAAGAAACTGATCCCTTTCACTATGCCCCTGCCTCTCTATTTATATATGAAGATGGGTTGGACTTCCCTGGTGGGCCTGGCGGCTGAATATCTCGGCCGAAATGGAGTAAGCTCTGTGCGCCGACCCATAGATGTCGAATGCCGAATGCTGGATAGGGCATGAATGCCGAACAATCTCCTCATGCCGCGTGCAGCGAGGCCGAACACTCTGGATGTCGTGGGAAGCATTTGCACCGAACGATACTGGAAGCCGAACCAGTGACTTGGCCGAACGACTAGATGCCGAACTATCATCTCCATGCCGAACGAAGTGAGGTGCTGAATGGTGAGTGTATGCCGAGTAGTAGTTGAAGTTGACTGAGATTGATTGAATGCCGAACAATATGGTATCATGCCGAACAAGGCGAAGCCGGACGTCCTGACTGCCGGACACCCTGGATGCCGAGCAGTATCTAATGCCGAATGCTCTCTAGATGTCGAGCGTTATCTAATGCCGAACGCTCTCTAGATGCTGAGCGCTATCCAATGCCGAACGCTCTTTTGATGTCGAGCACTATCTAATGTCAAACGCTTCTTCATGCCGAACGGTCTCGGGGTGCCGGACAAGATTCATGCCGAACCTTCATGGATGCCGAACCTTCGTGGATGCCGACCGTTGCGTGTATTCCGGACGTTCTACCGGCGCCAACATTTAGAATGCCGAGTACCAAGTTGCCTGGTCAAATCTCCAGGAAACACTTGCCCCCCAAAGTGTATCACGTGACCGAACGTGATACGCTTTGAACTATGAGTCCTTTGTGCTTTGCTCTGAACCTTGGCCCGTCACTCTTGGAGGTTGTTTTCTTGTGAACACTTGATGAGGTGGTGTGTGTCGAACGTAACGCGAATGCCGAAGAATACAACCAAGGCCGGATGCTCCACGTGTGTCGAGCGGCTTTGTATGCCGAAGCCGAACGATGCGTCTTTGACCGGTTCCACCGGCCATAGCCTCTTTGACTTCTTCTTCTTCCCTATAAAGGCTAGCATTTTCCCTCTTCTTCTCTTTTCACTTTTTTACGTCCGCTATCTCGTACTTGCAAATTTCACCTGTTAACAACCATTCCTTCCCAATCCATTCGGCATTAACCAAAGCCGTGCCCTTAACCCCAGATTTCTCCAAGTCTCGATCCACTAACTAGGTAACGATCCCTCTATCTAAGTCCTTTCCCCGAATGAAGGGGTTTTAACATGAGGCTCGAGTCCGTAAATTAGAACTGTAGCTGATAGGTGTTGCACGGACGAGTGTATCGAAGTTCGAATAGGATATTTCTTTGGGCTAGATGGTATGGAGGGAAAGAAAATTGGCCAGAGTCAAGTACACGGGGGAGATGTTGGGAGGTGCATTGCGGTTCGGCATGGATCTCTTGTGTCGAACAAGATTGGAGGAAAAGAAAGAATAGAGGAGGAGTACAAAGTGGCTAGGATGCCGAACAGCATGGTCTGGTATGACTCGCCGAGCGATCCATCCGGGTGGGTCGGTGTGGATGGAGGAAGAGAGGAAAAAAATGAAACCGTAGTTAAGGGAGGAGTGCCGAGCGTTGGGGCTCGGCATAACTCTGGTTCGGCGTGACTCTCCACATGCCGAACGGTGGGTTGAGAGGTTAAGGAAGAAGCATGAATTAGATGGGATGTCGAGTGTTATTTCGACCGAACATAATTTTGGCCGAACGATAATCCGTCGAACGCTACCTAGGTCGAACGAACGATAGTTTGGCCGAACAATTTTCAGGCCGAACGGTTGCTAGGCCGAGCGAAGGTTTGGCCGAACAATATTCAGGCCAAACAACTTTTAGGCCGAGCCATTATGAATGTCGAACCATCCCTTAGCTTAGGCCGAACACTTGTTTATCTTGCCTAATCACATAACAAAACAAGGACAAGGACTGCAGCATACTAGCATATCGAACTGATCCAGACTGATAACTTCCTAGTTTCGGTAGACATGAACTTGAATTTAAATCGACATAATCGATTAACTTCTTCTAACATTTTTGAATCTGAAACTGTAAACACCATAAGGCATGCTTTTGGAGACGGTCAGCGATGACGGTCTTCGAAGACGATGATTAGAAGCTCATTTTTATATTATTAACTCTGTGACTTTCAATTTTTCAACGCTTACACATAAATGTATGCACTAGTTCACACGCCATACGGGGGGTATTCTTGTGTTGTTAATTCTGACTTCGATTGTTTTTCAAGTATAGCTCAAACAGGTGCTCTCATCAACCTCAATGTTTATCGGAGATGTCTAAGAAATCTAGCTCTACCACGATCTCGGATAGACCTGGGCCGTCTTCTAAACAAGGGGTCGCGGATACTTCTAATCCGTTGACTTCCCCTGCTCATAACTTAGCTCCCGATGCCTTGGAAGCATCGATTCTTTTGGACAACTCGATCGATTCTCAAGCTTCGAAGGTCAATGAATCTGCGCTCTGGCGAATACGCTCTATCCACGGGATCCCATTTGACGATGTGCTGGTTCCATCTGGGCAGGATCATCCACACCTGCCCCTAGTTGGATACACCGCTTGTAATAAGTTTATGTGCTGGGTCGGCAGTGTGCCACCATTTAACTTATTTCTCCGGGACGTGCTGCAATACATTGACATCGCCCCGTCGTAACTGCACCAAACGGTCACACCCTCATCTATGGCACCTACATCCTCTTCATGACCGTCTTCTCTAGGCCTCCAACTCCGAGCGACATCAGATACATTTATATGATCAAGAAGCGGAGAGATAGCCCCTCTTTTGTGTTCCTCCAACCGTACCACAAATGCCAGATTTTAACTGGGGCGTGGAGCAAGTTTTCCCTATACAAACAGGAATGGTTCTATGTGCGTTTCCCTCTTGTTTTCGCGAGGAGATGGGTTGAGGGAAGTAAGTCTTCTTCTTGAAACGATACTCATGTTTGGTCGAAGCTATGTCTTTTCTAACTCTTGTTTCATCTTCTCAGGTATCAATCCACGTCCTGACGGCCGCGGATATTCTGAGGCCGTTGAAGCTATTAGAGCTCTTCCCGCCGAAAAACGAGACATCCGAACTTTCATTTCAGCTGAGTCACTATCGAGGTTCGGACTGTTAGCAGAAGGTCGTCGTGTAAGCCTCCCTGAGGGTGTCTCCATACCCAAGCCCTCATCCGGTAAAGGGAAAAAATTAGCTGAGTCGTTATCACGTCACACCCCTGGTGCACAGGAAGAGGGGGAAATTCAAGGGAATGAAACATCCAAAGCACAAGGTGAGAACTTGGGTCCCACTCAGGATCCGATTGTCGAAGTATACGATATCGAAACGTCATCTTCCCCTTTAACGAGGAAAAAGGGATTGACGTACAAGATTAGAAAGGAGAAGGTTGGCGGAACTTCAAAAGTTACACTCATTCCATTGGAGAAAGAGGCCTCTTCACAGCATGTAGAAAGTTCTTTAAAGGGCCTATCGAATCTCTCCATTCCCGATGACCTTCTCAATTATGACTTCGACAATCCGGAAGCATTTCAACTTCACTCGCCCCATCAGAGGCGATGCGGGCGCTCTAGCCCAGAGTCAGGGAGAGAAAACTCCCATTAGTAAAGCAACTGGTCCGTCGGGGGAAAACACTAGGACATGCACAAACACTTGCACTTCAATTTGCACTTAGATTTTCGTCATCGCTCTACTCTTCTCATTGCTAACTCTTTCTCAAATTTCGTACAGGTGGCATGGGACGTACACATGGCATTGATCGCCTCCATGGGTCATCTGTTTTCTATCACTACGGGCGTGACTCAGGTTTCGGGAGACGTCGTGACAGAGACAACGATGGCGTTAGGGATTATCATTCCCGGGACTCATCATCTCGGAAGAAAACATACTATCAGCCCAAGTACCACCATCATCCCTCTTCTCATTCGGAACCTAGCAAAGACAAGCGCGGCCATAAGGGGTCGCAATCCGATGCCCTCCGGGATCAACACTCTGACTCCTCAACCACTCAGTAGTCCCGAGATCCTCACAGGAGAGCCGAACTTTCAAAGCCGTCTTCTCCCGCTCCTGGAACATACCCGACAGTATCGAAGAGGCTGGCCGAGCTTAAAGATGAATTTTCAAAAATATGCTTCAACGGCCTAAAATTCCTCCTGGTGATTCATCCTATCCCCGGTCATGTCAAGCAGAGCGCCATCGCCTGTACCAACAACATCTATGTTCAACATGACGCGTTTGTTCACTTGGCTGAAAAACTTTCCGAAGTCTCCGTGGAGCGCCAACATGAAATCGATCGCCTGAAGCTTGAGGCTATCCACGACAAAGACATCATTAAGGCTCAGGATGAAGAAATTGCAACTTACAACTCTAAACTTGACGTCGCCCATTGGAGTGCCAAGGACACCGCGGGGCCGTCACTCGTCTGGAAGCAACTCATAAGAAAGAACTCGACGAGGCGGTTCAACGCTGTGGGGCTTTGGCTCTAGAGAAGGGCTCGGTTCAAAAGGAGAGGGACGCATTCATCCTCCGAGTCAAGGAACTTGAGGAGCAGCTCCGCAGAGAGAAGGAAGAGAAAACGGCAGCCCAAGAGGAGTCACAACAATACTGTGATGAGATCGTTGCCACTCGACTCTTGAAAGAAAAACTTAAGGGTGAGCTTTCCAGAGTCGAAGCATTAAAGAGCGAGGCCCGTGAAGAGGGCAAGAGGATAGCGTTCATCGATATCGACTCGCGTCTTGAGGTGGCTAGAGAAGAAAGCATGGAGGAGGTCGAAAATATGTTTGACCTGCTAATTGCTAAGTTCAACGCCCGCGTTCTCATGCATCGAGACTTGACTTTCTTGGGCGAGGGTTATCTTGAATCTTTGGCCGAGGCGTGGGAGACTTTAATCGAAATCAGAAAGGCCGAGCACGGTACCGTAGAGATTGACGAGGGGGCCTTGATAAAGGAATTCCTCAAGGGAAACGAGCCTTCAGACTTGTCTGCAGCTAAAACTATATATGGCAAAGGTTCCCCCTCAAAGAAAGGGAAAGAAGTTATTACTGGTCCATCCGGGGTCGTGCCTCCAGCTCATGCGCCTACTTGATCGGCCGATAGGCCGATACTCGATCCATTTGAGCAGCATATTGGTTACAATCCGGAGGACCCCGGCCTTGGCGTCCATATTCTGTCTCCCATTCCGGAGGGTGAGACCCCCTTGATGGCTGAGAGCCTGTCGGAACCTGGTAGATAACTCTTCACTTTAAGATTTAAAATGTCGTCATTCTTTATAAAGGACTATCGTATTCTAATGCTTGTTTTTCATGCTTTCGCCAGGTCGTTCTGATCCCGGGCCCACTCCGAGGAGCGATGTCGCCAAGGAGGTGGAGGAAAAGATAGGTGAGGCCAGTCATGCAGGAGAAGCTCCCAGGCCAGATGCTCAGGTGATTAGGGCGCTTGATGAAGAGAAATCTGAGACTTCTTCTACCATCGAGGGGAGTTATGAAGTAGAGATCACAGGCGCCTTCGAACACACATCTGAGCTGAGTATGAAGGAGCTGGTCGAGAAGGAGAAGAGGGAGACGGCCGAGATCAAGTTCGAGCCTCGCGTTGTAGACCTAGACGATCCCTTGCACAAGCCATTGAAGGTCATTCTCTCTGGCAGGTCCAAGCCCATGGATGTTCCCCATACTTCTGCAGCTGCTACCCCTCCATCAAAGAAGAGTACCAAGGGTAAACGCATAGGGGAGGAGCCGTCCGAGAAGGCCACGGAGGTGAGAAAGTCGAAGAAGCACAAGAAATGACCATTACTCTTGTTCAAAGAGAGTTAGTTTAAGTTATGTAATTATTTTCATCTACTTCCGCAGTCTTTGTAAATAGATTGTCTACTCCGAACTTTGTAGTAAAAACTTTGTCTGAATAAAGTTTCGTTCCCCTTTTTTCTGTCTTTCAAAAGGCTCTTGTCATTCAATTTTTGTGTGATTGTGATTTAAATCCGAGCTGTTGTGAATAACATGGACTTATCGGTTCACCTTCATATAGCTCGGAGATGCTTCGAGAGTTGTTCATTCTTCCTTCTATGCTTCAAGCACTTAGAGTATTTTTTAGCCCGCATATCGGGGACTTAGAGTACTCCAGTCCACGCTCTGGGACTTGGAGATTTGAGTCGATTATACTCGAGTACGCACTCTGGGGACTTAGGGTACTCCAGTCCGCACTCCGAGGACTTGGAGATTTGGAATCGTTTATACTCGAGTCCGCACTCCGGGGACTTAAAGTATTCCAGTCCGCACTCTTGGAACTTGGAGATTATGAATCGTTTATACTCAAGTCCGCACCTCGGGGACTTAGAGTACTCCCGTCTGCACTACGGGGACTTGGAGATTTTGAATCATTTATACTCGAGTTTGCACTCCGAGGACATAGAGAACTCCAGTCCGTACTCCAAGGACTTGGAGATTTTGAATCGTTTATACTTGGGCCCGCACTCCGGGGACTTAGAGTACTCCAGTCCACACTCCGGGGACATGGAGGTGTTGAATCGTTTATACTCGAGTCCGCACTCCGGGGACTTAAAGTACTCCAGTCCGCACTCCGGGGACTTGGAGGTTTTGAATCGTTTATACTCGAGTCCGCACTCCGGGGGCTTAGAGTACTCCAGTCCGCACTCCGGGGACTTGGAGATTTTGAATCGTTTATACTCGAGTCCGCACTCCAGGGACTTAGAGTACTCCAGTCCTCACTCCAGGGACTTGGAGATTTTGAATCGTTTGTACTCGAGTCCGCGCTCTAGGGACTTAGAGTACTCCAGTCCGCACTCCGGGGACTTGGAATTTTGAATTGTTTATACTCGAGTCCACACTCCGAGGGCTTAGAGTACTCCAGTTCGCACTTCGAGGACTTGGAGATTTTGAATCGTTTATACTCGAGTCCGCACTCCGGGGACTTAGAGTACTCAAGTTCGCACTCCGGGGACTTGGAGATTTTGAATCGTTTATACTCGAGTCCGCACTCCAAGGACTTAGAGTACTCCAGTCCACACTCCGAGGACTTGGAGATTTTGAATCGTTTATACTCGAGTCCGCACTCCGGAACTTAGAGTACTCCAGTCCGCACTCCGGGGACTTGGAGATTTTGAATCGTTTATACTCGAGTCCGCACTCCGAGGACTTAGAGTACTCCAGTCCGCACTCCGGGGGACTTGGAGATTTTGAATCGTTTGCGCTTGTTCGTATGTCGGCCAGAATAATACGGTTTCATTTGCCTGTCACAGGATCATCAAACGCAGAGATATCAGTAATTTATGGAGTAGATAGCTTCAAGCCTTTATTAATGAAAGCAAGCTGAATTGTCTTACTACATGCCAAGAACTAGAAACAAAGGCGTACTAGAAATAAATGCAACTAATACATGAAAGAAATAGACTAAGTATAATAATGCCGCAAGTGATCGCTGTTCCACACTCGGTGGAGTGTCGCACCATCGACGGTCACTAGCTTGAAAGTTCCTTCTCCAAGCTTCCGTTCGATGACGTATGGACCTTCCCATGCGGGATTCATATGAGACGGGATCGGAAAAACTCATTTCAAAACGAGGTCTCCCACACTAAAAATTCTTGGTCGGACCTTTTCGTTATAATATTTTGTGACTCTATGTCTGTATGCGGTTGCTCTCAAATTGGCCTCTTCGCATTTTTTGTCAATGAAGTCAAATGAAAAAGATTCTGGTTCGACTCGGGGTCGTAATAAGTTACCCGATGTGATGGCACTTCAAGTTCCACGGGTATGACAGCTTCCGTGCCATATGCCAATGCGAATGGAGTGTGGCCAGTCGCGGTCTTGTGGGTGGTCTTGTAGGCCCAAAGCGCTGTTGGAATTTCATCCACCCACTTGCCTCTGGCCTTTTCTAGACGTTTTTTCAATATGGACTTGATTATCTTGTTTACGGCTTCCACTTGTCCGTTGGCTTTCGGGTGAGCAACCGCTGCAAACTTCTTCTCAATGCCATATTTCTGACAAAATTCTTTGAACTCCTTGCTTTCGAATTGAGTCCCATTGTATGTAATGATGGTCCGTGGAGGGCCGAAATGGCATATGATATTTCGTACGACGAAATTAATAACCTTCTTGGTGGTTATTATGGCCAGAGGCTCTGCTTCTGCCCATTTGGTGAAGTAGTCGACCGCAACTATTGCATATTTCACCCCACCTTTGGCTATGGGTAAAGAACCAACTAGGTCAATTCCCCACATTGCAAATGGCCAGGGACTAACCATTTGCGTGAGTTCCATCGGCGGGGCTCTCGGGATTTTTGCATATGTCTGGCATTTATCACATCTCCTTACATAGTCTGCAGCATCCCAATTCACAGTTGGCCAGTAGTATCCATAACGGAGGATCTTCTTTGCTAATGTCTACCCCCAGTATGGTCGGCGCACTCTCCTTCATGGACTTCCTCCAAGACTCGTTTTATCTCACCATGGGCAATGCATCAGAGTAGTAGGGTTGAGAATCCCCTTCGATACATTATTCCATCCTGTATTACATAGAGAGAAGCCTTACGAAGGACTTGTCGTCTTTCGCTCCTTTCTTTGGGTAAGATCTCGAATAGCAGGTACTGCTTGATTGGGGTCATCCACGATTCCTTCTCGGTTTCTGTTCTAACACGAAATCTACCTCCATCATATCTATACTCGGAGCATGGAGGGTCTCAACAGGAAATAATCCCATTTGCTGTGTGTCGCCTGTGCTTGTGAATTTTGCCAATGAATCGGTTGCTCCGTTTCGCTCACGCGGGACATGCAAAATGTCATAATACTCGAGATTCGCTAGCAGCTCCTGAACTCGAGCCAAATATGGGGCAAGTCTCTGCCCCTTTTCTTGGTAGTCTCCTCGCACTTGGTACACCACCAGCTGCGAGTTGTTGAAGATTTTAACCGATTTTACTCCCAGATCTGTGATAAGTTTCAAGCCGGCGATCAACGCTTCATATTCGGCTTCGTTATTCGTTGTTGTGAATTCGAGCTTCAAAGCGTAGCAGACTGATCGGTTTTCAAGAGTTACAAGAACTATGCCAACCTCCGAACAACGATCATTAGATGCCCCATCGGTGTACATCTTCCATCGAACGGGAGGTATGGCATTGTGGTCGTTTGATTCGTCTGTCATAGTAAATTCAGCAATGAAGTCAGCTAGTGCTTGTCCTTGTATGGCCCTTCGCGGTAGGTAGGTAATGTCGAACTGACTTAACTCAATATTCCATTTAAGCCTTCTCTCGGAAGTTTCTGGTCATTGGAGTATCTGCCGCAAAGGTTGGTCAGTGTAGACACTGATCGAGTGTGCCTAAAAATACGGACGAAGCTTGCGTGATGTAATCACCAAGCAATAGGGTAGTTTTTCAATCTTTGGATAATTTCCTTCTGCCCCCGTCAAACGTTTACTAACATAGTACACTGGCTTTTGAACCCGGTCTTCCTCGCGAACCACGGCTGTACTGATAGCGTGTTGGGATACAACAAAGTATATGTACAACATTTCGTGGTCTATTGGTTTCGACAATACCGGGGGACTTTCTAAGTGCCTTACAAGAGCTCTGAATGCTTCCTCACAGTTGGATGTCCACTCGAAATTCCTCTTTCCCTTCTTTATGACATCGAAGAAAGGAATACACTTGTCTGTGGCCTTGGATATGAATCGGCTCAGCGCAGCCACCTTTCCGTTCAAGCTTTGCACCTGCTTCATGGTTTTGGGCACTTGTATATCACGGATGGCTTGAATCTTCTCCGGGTTGGCCTCGATTCCTCGTGCATTCACAATGAAACCCAAAAACTTTCCCGACGCTATGCCGAATGAACACTTCAAAGGACTGATCTTTATTCCATATTGTCTGAGTATGTCAAACATCTCCACTAATTCTCGGATGTGGTCGTTTGACTGCCGTGACTTCACAAGCATGTCATCCACATAAACTTCCATCGTTTTTCCAATTTGGTCTTTGAACATCTGATTCACCAGACGTTGATAAGTTGCTCCGACGTTTTTCAATCCAAAGGGCATCATTACATAGCAATACAACCCAACGTTTGTGACAAAACTGGTGTGTTCTTGGTCTTGGAGGTGCATCGGGATTTGGTTATATCCAGAGTACGCATCCATAAATGATAGTAATTCATGTCCGGCGGTAGAGTCGACGAGCTGGTCGATTCTAGGTAAAGGGAAACTATCCTTCGAGCATGCTTTATTCAGATCGGAGTAATCAACACAAGTCCTCCACTTTCAATTTACTTTATTCACTAGCACTGTGTTAGATACCCTTTTGGGATAGAGGGCGTCGCGGACGAACCCATTGACTTTGAGTTTGTCGACCTCCTCTTTGAGAGCCGCATACCACTCCAGGTCCATACCTCTCCTTTTCTGTTTTATGGAAACGTACTTTGGGTCTATGTTCAACATATGACTCGCGATTGTAGGAAAATCCCACACATGTCAGAATGCGTCCAAGCGAAGACATCAAGATTCGCTCAAAGGAAGTCAGTGAGGTTCTCGGCCACCACAGGGTCGAGTTGTGATCCAATTTTAAGAATTCATGACGGGTCATCCCGGTTGACTGGGATATCAATTATTAGTTCAGCCGGTGCTGCATTTGTTTCCCTGTGTCCCCATCATTGTCTCTCGGATCTGTCTCTATGGATCCGAGAATGTTGCCTGAGTAAGGGCTCGGGCGCTACTTGTCAATCATCAGCATTTTGGATGCGGACGGAGCGGTCCGCAACCTTTCCTTTCTCTCTACGCTGAGCCTCTCTCAGCTCAGCCACATAGCAGGCACGTCCGGTCGCCTGATCGCCTTGTACCACTCCAACACCACTGTCTATGGGAAATTTTCACGTCAGACACCAAGAGCCAATGATTCCCCAAATTCTGCCAAGGCTGGACGTCCTAGAAATATGTTATATGGAGAGTCAATGTCCAACACAATGAATGGTAGTATCCCTACCCTCCTACGCTCGCCTTGTCCCAGTTCAACTGGTAACTCCACATATCCCACTGCATCCGTTGCTGCGCCATTAAAGCCATGGATTCTGGCAGTGGATGGTTTCAAATCCTTAGTCTCCAGCTTCATTTGGTCGTATGCCTTCTTGAAGATGATGTTAACGGAACTTCTGCAATCAATTAGAATTCTCTTTACAAACGCTGGCCCGATTGTCGCAGATATGACCATCGGGTCGATGGTAGGGGCCTCCACCTTATCCGCATCTCTGCTCCTGAGTACAATATCATCATCCATCGTGCGTTGCTGCTTTGCAGGGGTCCATCCTCCACATTCGAATAGAACGCATACTCCGCACGTCTTAAAGAGTTAGCATATCGCTCCATCTCCTGCCAATTCTTATCCGTAGGATGAGGTTCGCCAGCAATCGTATTGATAACCAATCTACCTACAGTTCGAGCAGGTTGTTCTGGTTGGCGTGGAGCTGGCCCACGTCCAGGGTTCGATGTCTCTTGTCCTCCGTCTTGTGGGTCTTTGACGAACTCCTGCAGCTTCTTCTGTCTAATCAGCTTTTCTATAGCGTCATGGAGGTATCTGCACTCCTCCATGTTGTGCCTATAAGACTCGTGAAAGCGGCAGTACTTCGCAGTCCGCTTCTGCTCCTCCGTTGATTCCTTTGGGCGTGGTTTCCTATACTAAAAATTGTTGCAAGTTGACAAATAGATGTTCGGAAGTGATGCGTTGAGCGGGGTGTATTCATTGTATGTCGTGATCCTTGACTTCCATTTCCCCATCTCTTTTTCTTTTCAGGATTTCCACGTCATGATCCTTTAGACTGCTCGGGCTTGCTTTGGACGTTGACCTGAGCTTTTCCAAAATTATCGTCGGTTTGCTTCATGGCGACGGTACTCTTCACAGTCTCCTGAGCAGGTCCTGGTGCCTTGTCTCGTCTTGTCCATCGGGCTTCTTCCCTTCTTATGAACTGATGAGCTTTCGAGTAAAAATGTTCCAACGTGGATGGGGGCTTTCCTGTCAACCAATCTCCGAATTCAGAGTCTGGATCCACTCCACGCATTACCGCCATCAAAATTGCGTGACCGTTTGGATTGCTCACTTCGGTAGCAGCAACATGAAATCTCTGCAAGTATGCTTTCAATGACTCTCCCGGAGCTTGGATTACGCTTGATAAGGACATCACATCCTTTGGACGAGTGGTGTGTATCCTGAATTGCTCTATGAATTTCATTGCCAATTCGTCAAAGCTGCATATAGACCATGGGGGAAGTCGAGTAAACCACATGGTGGCAATTCCGGACAGGGTGATTGGGAAGCACCTAAAATTGGTTGCATCATTAGCTCTTGCAGAATCCATCATCCACCCGTACCTCATCACATGCTGCATGGGATCAGTCTTCCCTTCGTAGGCTGGGATAGTCGGCATATTGAACTTCTCGGGGTACTCAGCCTGCAAGATACCTTCCATAAAGGGAGTATGGCTTCTGGACACTCCCCAATCTTCATTGGTCAAGCCTTGGTTTTCTCTCATCAACTGCCTAACCATAACTGTTAAGTCCGGAGTTTGTATAGAGGATGGAAGGTTGGGTTCCGTTCCACGGGACCGTGCGGGTTGATGTCCCGCCTGATTTGGGTCTTGGAGATTCGGGTGTCCAATCTCTTCGCGGGCATGATTCCCAATGCCTGCTTGTGCCCCTTCATCCTTACGGCGTCTACGCCTAGGAGGTTCGTCAGCTGACGTTGAACTGTCAGATTCAGAATAAGGGGTAGGGTTGCCTCCAGCATTCTGGAGCTGTTGCTGAGCGAGCTGAGTCATGAGGTTAGTGTTGGCTTGAATCTGCTCAGCAAATTGCCTACTACTTTCCTTGGGTTCTCTTATCAAGTCGTTGAACTCTGTTCGAGAAACGACTTCCGCTTGGTTTTGGGTGGAAGGCCCTGCACCTCTTGTTGCTTGCTGATTTCTAGGTCCAACTTGTTGTATGCTAGCAGTTTCGTGGACATCTGCGTTATGGGAGGCTGATCTGATTCGTGGTCTTCCCATGGTAGAGTTGTTGGTTATAACTCTGAATAGAATCAACAGACGCTTTGTCAATGATCTTGGATCTCCTCTGGGGGATTTATGCAATCCAGTAGCTACAATGCAGATCCTAACAACCTGAGAATTCAACTCTTAGTGAAAGCACCAAAATATTAGCACCAAAATTGGTCACTAACACCCTTAGAGAGACTGTGTAGAGAGATTAATGAAGAGAGTAGATTAAAATAGAGAAAAATATGTAAATTTCAGTGCAGAGAACAAGAACACCAAATTTATAGTGGTTCGGCGTAACTGCCTACGTCCACTTTGAAGTTGATTTCTATTGATTGCCTTGATAGTTGATTACAGATACAGTCTGTTTCTAATTACTTGAATACAATTGCAAAACCAAAGACTAAGTCTTGAAAGAGTGTTGAATGCGGCAGAGTTTCCCCAGTGTTCCCAAGAAACTGATCCCTTTCACTGTGCCCATGCCTCTCTATTTATAGACGAAAATGGGTTGGACTTCCCTGGTGGGCCTGGCGGCTGAATATCTCGGCCCAAATGGATTAATCTCTGTGCGCCGACCCATAGATGCCAAACGTCGAATGCCGGACGGGCATGAATGCTGAACAATCTCCTCATGCTGCGCGCAGCGAGGCCGAACACTCTAAATGCCGTGGGAAGCACTTGCACCGAACGATAGTGGAAGCCGAACCAGTGACTTGGCCGAACGACTAGATGCCGAACCATCATCTCCATGCCGAACGAAGTGAGGTGCTGAATGGCAAGTGTATGCTGAGCAGTAGTTGAAGTTGATTGAGATTGGTTGAATGCCGAACAATATGGTATCATGCCGAACAAGGCGAAGCTGAACGTCCTGACTGCCGAACACCGTGGATGCCGAGCAGTCTCTAATGTCGAACGCTCTCTAGATGCCGAGCGTTATCCAATGCCGAACGCTCTCTAGATGCCGAGCGCTATCCAATGTCGAACGCTCTTTTGATGCCGAGCACTACCTAATGTCAAACGCTACTTCATGCCGAACGGTCTCGGGGTGCTGGACAAGATTCATGTCGAACCTTCATGGATGCCGAAACTTCGTGGATGCCGACCGTTCCGTGTACGCCGGACGTTCTTCTGGCGTTGAATGTTTAAAATTCCGAGTACTAAGTTGCCCGATCAAATCTTCAGGAAACAATAATAATTCTGTATAGATTCGATATGTGAAATCAATAGGCTGGAATGGAATGATTTAAGTTAATTGGACCATTTACTCTAAGTTTTGGTACTTAGAAATTGATGTGTGTAATAAGTGTTGTCTATACCAAATTTGTGAATTTGTAACTGATACGAGTTACCCTGGGTTTTATGTAAGTTTTATGTTGTTGTATTCCATGGTAGATGGGTTTACTCACGCTGGTTTCCAGCCTGACTCGGGTGTTACTTTGATGTAATGCTCGGGCCAAACCGAGTATTACAGACTTATAGGTAAGGACGTTCTAGAGCTCAAGAGGCAAGCTGGGTGGCAGAATCGTATGGAGTGTATTCCATAGTAATATATTGTTGTTTGTTTGGGACTTGTTGATTGTATCTATCCGGTGTTTGTGTATATGTTGTAACTCTGATGTATTAAAGTGTAATTTGACAAATATAGAATTCCTTTATATAACTCTTATAATTTGATATTATATTTTGATCCGCTGCGAATGTGAGAATCCGAATTTTGGTGTTTCTTCTTTTCCTTCTATCTCTTTTCTTCTTTTCCTAACTATTTTGAATTTTCGAGATCGAAATTTCCGGATCGTTAAATTTGATACCAGAGCTGAAGGTTAAGCGAGAAACTTGGCTCTGGTGGGTTTAATCATAAAGGTTAGGGTCAATGGTACTCTAAAATGAGTTGAGAGAGAGAGAAAGTGTGTGTGTGTGTATGTATGTATGTATGTATGTATAATATGAGAGCATACTTGTTATTTTCTTATATAATGATTTTAAATGGTTTTAAAAATAAATGATTTTTATAAAAGTTTATATACATATATAGTAAATAATTTTCGAATTATTATATAAAAAAATTGGTTGATGGATATTGAAATTGAAAAGGAATTAAGTGATATATATATATATATAATATATATATATATATATATATATCAAAATTGGAATTGAATACAATAGACTATACAAATAAGATAGTTTAGAATTGGTTTCAAACCAGAATATGGAAGGGATGTTGTGTTTAATGATTGGATGATGTTTTCTAGTAAACATTGATAAAGAAAAATAAATAAAAAATTAGGGAAGAAAACTTTTAGATAAGTATAACTTATAAATTGAAGGGGGTTTTAAATTGGGAAGTTTTCAATCCTAAGTCTAGGAACATGTGGAAATGTTTTCAAAATGTTAAAAGAAATGATATTATTCAGACTATTTTGAATGTGATCTCATTTTAAAATAAGAAATGTTTGGAAAATTTTAAAGGAATTTGTTTTGAATTTAAAACCAAAGGTGGTTTAAAAATTAAAGAAACTTGGTGTGTAAAGGAAATAAATATGTATATTTGAAATAAACTCTAAGGTTGAGTTTTGAATTTTTCTTGGAATGTGATGTGAAACCCAAAGTGAAGAAATTTTTAAACTTAAGCGGGAAGATTATTAATCTGAAATTTGAAATTTGAATGGGAATTCAATCTAAGTAAAGCTGCCAAGATTAAATTGAGTTCTGGGAAATTAAATACGTTTAGAACAGACCACCTGAATTGGAAATTTCAAAATGAAATTGAGATTTAACTTGGGAAGCTAAATGGTAAATTTGAGTTAGGAATTTGTGTGATCTCAAAATGGGTTTGAGATCTGGAAATTGGAAATGGATAGGTTTTTAAAAATAATTTAGATAATACTATCCTATTGTTATTAATAATCTTTAAACTGTGAATTGGATTTGTTTAAATGAGTGAAGAAATGTAATGTGGTAATATATCCATTATTGAAAAAAAGGGAATTAAACTTTAATTTGAAATTAAGGATATGGAATCACTTTGAACTTAACATTTGAATTGAATTTGTAAATTAAATTTGTTTAAGAATTGGTTTCAAAGTTGGAAGATAAAATTGGAAATAATAAATTGAAATCTGAAGATTAAATTGTTTTGAACCCTTATTTGAACTTTGAAAATAAGTTAAGTAAAGTCATTTTAAAATAGAATTTTGAAATTTGGACTCAGAGTTAAATTGTTTAAAGACTTTAAATAAAGATTAATTTGGTTTAAGAGGTTAAATCAACATTTGAAATTTAACTCGAATTTATATAATTCGAGATGATTTAGAATGGGATTGAATCTGAAATTAGTTCAAATTTAAATTGATTTAAATAATTTAGATTTGTGATTAAAGTTGAATAGATTTAAAATTCAAATGGAATTTGATTTGAATTTGGAAATAAATTAAGATTAATTCAACTTGAATTGGGGTTAAATCGATTTCAATGGAAATTGAAGTTATTTAAATTGGAATTGAGTCAATTTAAATGGAAGTGGAAATTTAAATTGAATTAATAGAATGGATATTGGAAATTAAACAGTTTGACTCTGGACTATTTTCAAAATAAATTATTTTAATATAAACCTATTTTTCCAAGCTATTTATATATACAACCTTTCTTTTTAAACCCCAAACTATTTCATACTTATTTTATAATTATTTTTGAAACTATTTAACTATTTTACGACTGTTTTATAAACTATTTATTGTTTTTCAACTGTTTTATAACTAATTACTATTTATAACTATTTTACAATTATTTTATAACTACTTAAATATTTTACAGCTATTTTACAAACTAATAGTTTTTTTTCAACTACTCATCTATTTTTAACTCTTCATGCTATTTTCTAAATTTAAGCTGGATAGAGTTCAAACTGTTTATGATTAAATATCCATTTGAGATAAGAATTGAGGTGATAATCCAAATGAGGATTTAAGCAATTGTTAAGTGAATGAAAATCAAAGTGAAGGTGAATAGAAAGAGAACTGATTTATGCTAATAACCAGTAAAGATAAATACGTAGGACATACATATATCATTCTATTCGCATAGTGATTTGATCCAGATTCGAGCATAGAATTTCGAGATGGTTATATCGATCCGAGTAGGGATCTTTCACTTGATTTTCGACGGCGAACTTGGATATGGATTTTTGATTGGTTCTGATATTCTCTATCATAGTTGTGGTTATGCAAGGAGAATGACGGTTTCTGATCAAGAAACCAGATCTGAGCCTGCACTAGGAAGTCAGGTGGACAATGCTAGTTTGGAAGTGAAATTGTGTGATCGAGTGAGTGATCAGATTGATATAGCATACAGATGATATATGTACATCGTATGGGTTTGAATGAAATTGATATTGAAATTTGTGGATAAGAATTATAAAATGGTTTTTGAAATGAAAGTAATATGGTTAATAACTTTATAAAAGAATAATCAAATTTCAATATTTGATTTGGCATAAACAAAGTTATGTATCTTTGTTATATATATGATAAAACTCCCCTTGTTGAATCTTTTGGCAAAAGAAAAGGGTTTTTGAGTATTTGAAGTATAAAAAAGGGAATATATACAAGTGTGAAATGATCCAAAGATTTTCAAAGATATATATATATATATATATATATATATATATATATATATATATATATATATAAAGGATCTTATGAGAATGATTTTGGGAAAAGGTTTTGGAACCTATGGATTTTGGAAAGGCTTTTGATTTTTGGATAAAATCAATATTCTAATTTGGAAAAGCCTAGTTTGAGAATTATCGGTTTTGGAATAATCGATTTTGGGAAAGGAAGTGTATTTGAGATTCATACTAGGCGTATGATTTGGAAGATACTATATGTGTATAATATAAAGTGTTTTGAAAATGGCTCTGGAGAAAAAGGCGCTCCCTTGAAATGAACTTCTCAGGAGTGCCATAGGGTGGCACTGCCTTGAGCCCTAAGGGGAGCTCTGAAGTGGATCCTGTGAGGAAGTCCGGACAAATTGAAGTTCCTGAGGATTATTGGGTAGCAAAAGTTGAGGGAGTTGATGCCTATAGAGGCATTTGGGTTATACTGTGACGACAGTGTAACTCAATGTCGCTGCAATCTATTATGGACCATAGCGGAAATCGTGTGGTGGTGAGTGCCAACGGTCTACGCTTGATTTTTCCAGGAAGGCAACATAACATCGGTAGACTGCGATCTATGGTCGAGTGGGGTGGAGAAGTTTCATTTTTTTGGCAGCAAAATTCGAGGGCGCTGATGCCTACAGTTACATGGACTTTTGCGGTGATGGCAATGTAACTCAGGATGTAACTGCGATCTGTAGCGGGTTCTATGGCGTAATCGAGGGGCGTGGAGTGCCTGCAGTTATCTATGGATTTTGCCGGGATGGCAACGTAACCATCGGGTTAACTACGACCATGGATGGGGGTGATGATTTCCAGAGCATTCTCACCAAAAATATTTCTAATATTTTCAAAAATGTTTTCTATATTTTCAATAAATTATTTTCTAAATATTTTCATTGGATGTTGAAAATGGGTTTACCCAGTACTTATAGATTTTCAGCTTACGCCTGATCAACGTATGACCGAATTTCTATGAGAACAAGGATGGACTTTTTGAAACATCGAGTTATAAAAGTAACTTTATAAAAATTATTTTATAATATTTTAAAGTGTTTTAAATTTTATTAAAGAATAATTTTTCAGATAGTAAGCATTTTAATATATTCTGACTTCGTTCCTTTTCGAGGACGAAAAGATTCAAAGGGGGAAGGAATATGAAAAACCAGATTTTCGGGCATCAGATAATTGAATAATTATCTGATTTAACTATTGAAATTACTAATTTATAAATTGAACAAATAAAATGTGATGTTTTAAATATAGTTATAAATAGATTAATAAATTTTAAATAGAATTGTTAATTACAAATTGAATAATAAATTTTAAATAGAATTGTTAATTACAAATTGAATAATAAATTTTAAATAGAATTGTTAATTACAAATTGAATACGGAATTGTTTAATATATATATATATATATATATTTGTTTGAGTTGATTTTTAATTGGATTTTAAATTGAATTTGAATTTGGAGTCAAATTTGAAAACTTAAAAGATATGTATATCAAATATATTTTGGATTTAAAAATATATTATATGATTTTATTTAGAATATAATAGGTTTTATATTATTTTCTTTAAAAGATTTTAAAAAAAGATATATTAAACTAGTATAATTGTTTTTAAGAGTATATTTGGAATTTTTATCATTATCTTTTTAAATTGTATATTGGTGAATAAAAGAGGTAGTTTTAATATTAATACACTTAAGATATTTTTTAAGTATAAAACTAAATTTTAATGTAATATAAATATAATATACATATATATATATATATATATATATATATATATATATATAAAGATATATAACATATCAATACAACATAAAAGACACATGTAAACTAATTCTTCATGCTTTATAACATGTGTAAACAAATTATAAAATGTAATTACAAGTGTAAATAATTTCAAGAAGTGTTATCTTTATATTTTCATTTTCTTTAAATTTTTAATAAATCACAAATTAATCTATATAAACATCAATCTCCTTTCTTCACTTCGTTTTGCTATCTTCTCATTTCAAAAGTAAGAAATGCTTAACAACTAAAGCCCGTAAACATTTATCTCAACCTGTAAACACTTCAACAAAGCAAGAAAACCTGAAGCAAATCAAAGTTTCAAAGCATTTTTCTTCTGCAAATGCAAGTTTTCAGAGATCAAAAGCAACTTGAGTTTATAGTTAAACAAGTTCAAGTATTTATCAAATTTCAGTCTTCAAGAGATCATAGTTTCCACTTTTCAAATCAAGGCAGCCTGCTCCTCTGTTGTCCTCAAAAGCAGGTGAGTAAACATATGTTTTTAAAAGCTTAAGTAGATCTAAATCTATGCATGTGATTTTTGATTTAGATTTATATGTTGCATGTGTATATATATAAGTATGAATCTCTGAATATATGTTTGAATTTGATCTGTGCATGTTGTTATGCACTGTTCTTCTCTGTTTCCAAAAGAACAGAGTTTAAAAAAACAATTCAAAAATTCAAAACTTCTTATCCAATTACTATTTTGGTTTTAAGTTTCAAACAAATCATGTTTATGTAAGTATAATTTAAGCTTTAAAAACATGTTTAAGGAATTTAAGTTGGGAAATCTTCTGAATTTGAGTAAAGACGGTAATTTTTTTTAAAATGTTAAAAATCAAACTATATATTTTGCAGATTCAATCATGTAGCTTGAATCGGCTCTGAAGAACTTGATTTTTAAACAAAATCACGAAATTTCGTTGGGTTTTGGGGTTGCGTTTTGGTGATGACCAAAGAAGTGCTTTTGACCAAAATCAGGCGACTGGGTATTTTCTTGTGATCGGGGTCTTCACTGAGGAGGTTCGGGATGTAGGAGGACTTGGCAAAAAATGTCAAGTAGGTTTATCTTCACCTGTGGCGCCGTAGATCGACCGATTTTGTTATAAACCCTAATTTTGGATTGAGGTTGGAAATGAGATGACTGTGTCATCTCAAGCGCATCGAGTGACTTTGGGCTAAGTGTGTTGGGGGCGTGGAGGTCTGGCGAGGCTGAGGTCTGAATTCTATGACCTCTGGTGGTCGGCGATAGGAATTCGAGGCGAATTCAAGCGAGGTGGTGGTTCTTGAAAGTGTTTGAGTTGCCTCGATTTCGATATTGAGCATGTAGGGATGTTATCGGGATTCGTTGTTGAGGCGACCGTCGATATGTAAGTGGTTTCGGTAGTGAGCGACGTCATCGCGACCACTTGTGCAGGTGCACCGGTGATCAATGTGTCAGGGTGGTTGGGATGAGTAGTGGTCTCGAAAATGCCCTCGGGTATTTGAGGAGAAGACTCGAGTTAAAACACGGGTCGTATTCGTGATGTTTTAGTTGTTTTCAGTTTTAAATTTTTTTTTTAACTAAGTTTTTAAAAATAATGAAAGAAGAAGAAGGAACTCGAGTTGTCACTCGAGTCAGGAACGGGTTGAACCCGAAGTAAATGTGAAATGTTTAAAAAACTTTTTAAAGCTAGTTTTAAATTAAAATTAAAATTTGGTTTAAACTATTTGATGATAAATGTTTTTTTTAAACTATTTTGATTTAAAAAATTTATGCTTTAATTTAAGAAAGGCTTAAGTATTAAAAAACTAAATTTTTAAAGGTAATTAAGTATAAATTAAAAAGATGAAATGTTTTTTTAAAACATGTATTAATTTTAGGTAACTAATGGTAATTGTTTGATCTTGAAAGTTAGTTTAGTTTTTATGATTAAAGATTACTTAAATTGATAAGGTAATTAAAGTTAAATTAATTAATAATGCAAGATTAATTAATTTATAAAGGTTTAAGGATTAATTAATTGTTAATTAAGAATTAGTTAGGGTTAAGTACAGTTACTTAATGTAATTAATGAAGTGTAATCACTTAGTGAAGTAATTAAAGGATAATTGCAGCATGTAATCAATTAATGGGTAATTACTTGATAGAAAGTAATTAAGAATAATTACTTAGTGAAAGTAATTAAGCATTAATTACTCAGTGTAATTAATTAAAGGATTTATTAATTAATTAAGAAGTTAATTAACTAATGTAAGTAATTAAGAATAATTAATTATTGAATGTGACTAGTCAAGGTTGATTAATGAATGTGGTACATTAATTAAAGGCTAATTTATGAATGTAATTAGAGAGGATAATTGAGGGATGATTAATTAATGGTATGTAATTAATTATTGTTAAGTAAGCAAGATTAAAAGTGATTAAAATAATTAATTTTATTTAATTAGGAATGGGTGACTAATTAATCTTGCTTATGAATGATTGGTTGATATTTCTGATATGAAATATTTGTGATATGATATGTTTATCTTGAACAGTGATTATGTGGTTATCTGTCGATGATGAATTGTTGTGTAAAAAGTGACATCTTGTATTTGAAGGTTGAATTGTGTTTCACCTGAATAACGTGGGTTAAGATGGTATTGAATTCGAAGAGACCGGAGTCGTGTATTAGTAAATACCCGAAACCACTTCGATTTGTAATCTATAATAATTCTGTACAGATTTGATATGTGAGATCAATAGGCTAGAATGGAATGATTTAAGTGAATTGGACCATTTAATCTAAGTTTTGGTACTTAGAAATTGATGTGTGTAATAAGTGTTGTCTATACCAAATTTGTGAATTTGTAACTGATACGAGTTACCCCTGGTTTTATGTAAGTTTTATGCTGTTGTATTCCATGATAGACGGGTTTACTCATGCTGGTTTCCAGCCTCATCCGGGTGTTACTTTGATGTAATGCTCGGGTCAGACCGAGTATTACAGATTTCCAGGTAAGGACATTCTAGAGCTCAAGAGGCGAGCTGGATGGCAGAACCGTGTGGAGTGTATTCCACGGTAATATATTGTTGTTTGTCTGGGACATGTTGATTGTATCTGTACGGTGTTTGTGTATATATTGTAACGCTGATGTATTAAAGAGTAATTTGACAAGTACATATTTCTTTTGTATAGCTGTTATAATTTGGTATTATATTTTGATCCGCTGCGAATGTGAGAATCTGAGTTTTGGTGTTTATGTTTCTACTTTTCCTTCTATCTCTTTTCTTCTTTTCCTAACTATCTGGAATTTTCGGGATCGAAATTTTTGGGTCATTACAAATCTAAAGTATTGGTTGTGATTACCTATTTTATTCTTGTATTTTCTTTTTTTTCCCTTTTGATTTCAACTAATTTAGAGCAAAACATTTATTTATTGGAAGGAGGCCATTTTTGCTCATTTACTGTAAGTCAGAGAAGAAGCAAATGAGGAGAAGAAAATTCACGTACATATTCCTTTTTCTTTCTCTTGAGGTTTCAAGATTTGGGTTTTGGATCTTAACCAACCCCCACTTACCCCATAACATACTTAGTGAAAATTTCACTAAATAAATACATGTTTTCTCTCTTTTTCTTATTATATACACACATATTTTCACACTTTAAAAACCAAATAAAATTCAACAACAAGTGTTTATGTAAGATAAAATGTTTTGTTAACGAAATAAATTTATTTTAGCTATAAAAAATAGTTTCTGTTATTAAAACCATATTTTTACATTAATATCACCCACCTTTTTATTACATAAATCAACATTTTTAACATAAAATTTTATACAAAATTTATTTTCTTATCAAAATAATTACAACAAAGCATGTAAACTTCACTTTTACGTCAAAATATTGTTTTTAACCAAAATTCCATTTTTATATTTGTAACATATTATAATAAATTCAATTACTTCTCTTAAAATCGGTAATAATTCAATATTGGCAATAATTTACAAAATTATTGCATTTACTCAAATTAAAGTCATAAAATGATCTTATTTCTTTCAAACTAACAAAATAAAGTTTTTAAAACTTTATTTCCAACAATTTATTTATTTTAACAAATTAATGTTGAAAAGAATCACTTAATTAATTTGTTACTCAAAATTAACATATTTCCAATATTCACAATTTTTTTCAACTAAATTCTCAAACAAACAATATTAAATTTAATTTTTATTCTTCAAAACACATTGCTTATTTAAAATAAACAATTTTAACAAAAATTTTCATCTTCAATTTATTTTATTTCCAATATTAAATTATAATCGTCGTTATAATTTAATATTATAGGTAATCACAAAAACCAGGGTTGTTACAGATGTTTTGTCAGAATTGAAGCATAGAGTAGGAAGTGGATCCTCGAGTCACACCCGCTTTCCATTTCAAGTCCTTGCCCCCAAGTCAGAGGCATATGGTAGTTGATGAGTGGTTGAATCTCCAAAGGTCCGATCATGGTCCGTAGAGGTTGATTGGTGCCCAACTCTAAGTCTTTGGTCACCTGCATCGTTTGGAAGTAGTTTAGTTCAAGTCGAATATTGTCCATAACTAATTGAAATTTAAATAAATCTTATTGATAAGTGAAGCAGTGTCGTAGGCTTGCTATTCTACTTTGCCCCAACACTTCTCAACTTGAAATCGACCGTAGGTGGTATAATTGATAATCGAAGTTCTTTAATAATAGGGGTCGGATGTTCCATGCGCGCCATTCTACGAGGCTTGCACATACTGTTGAAGCTTTCCTTTTTGGATCATCTTTTCAATCACATCTCGAATGTGTCTACAGTCGCTGGTGTTATGACCGTGTATATCTTGCAATATACAACATTTCTCGGATTTCCTCTAGGTTTTAGTGGACCCTCTCGAGGCTGGTTTCCAATACTGTTCCGAGTTGTGAGTCTCCAAGTAGATGTTATCGATTGAATCGTTTGAAGGAGTATATGAGTCAAATTTTTGGATTCTGGGTCGTCTCCTAGAATCTGAGTCCTCATCTAAGGCCTCGATGTTGCCCTTGTTCTGAATTCCTTCGGCCAACGAGCCTATATCGTTCTTTCTCCTAGTATGCACTACCTCCCGCTTGCTTAGGTTCTGGTTCACTTTGTAATAGAAACGATCCAAGGTCAATGGAGGCTTTGTAGCTTATCATTTGCCAAAGTTTGTCTTGGGGTAAATTCCCCTTACGAACGCTATCAGTATGATATTCTCACTAAGACTGCTCACTTTAGTGATGAGAACGTTGAATCTCTATAGGAAGTCTTTGAGTAGCTCGCCTGACACTTGGAATAAATTGGATAAGGACATCACATCCTTGGCGTGAGTCGCATGCATCCTAAATTGTTCAAAAAACTTTTGATCTGGTTGATCAGATAAGGAGATGAACCCTAGTAGTAATCATATAAACCAATGATCACTACCTTTTTGTGGAATATGGGAAAGCATCTGCATTCGACGGCATCCATCACTTTGACGGAATCCATATGCCACTCGTACTTCATGAGATGTTGTCGGGGATCTATATTCACAGAATATGTTGGCATGACACATTAAATCTCCTTGGATATTTTTCACATTGAACGACTTCAATGAATAAATTTCAAATAGGAGAGATTCTCCAATCATTGTCAGTCCAGTCCGTTTTCAAGTTATAGCTTCTTATCATGCTTGTGAATGTTGTATGCATGATTGTCCAACGTTTGATGGTTGAAAACACCGATCGAATGGCGAATCAGTTAGGAGGGGTTCGCTAATCCGTGATGAACCCCACACTTTCACCCAAATAAGGTAAAATCCATAAAAGGCAGTAAGTAAGGTCTCTTGAGGTTGCACACCAAGTTTCAAGTCATTTGGAGTCCGTATGACAGAGTTATGACCAAAACAAGATGGATCGGTATTGACGGGTTGGTGATAATTTACTTGGAGTCTGAACCGAGAAAATTTTCTATTTTCTTGGAATCATATTGGTGTTTTTCTTGGATAAAATTCTAGTTTTAAACAAGTTTGACCTTGGGCCGAAACATATAGAGAGCCTGCTTAGAGTCATATAAGTCATTACGTGGGGTCTGACTTAGAGTCAGCCTTGAAGGGAGTTTTTGGACAAACATTTTGACAATTTTTTATGGTTTTTGACTACTATCACTCATGACAAAATGATGGAGGTTCCATAATGGTAAGTGTCAACTTTGATGAAGGATGGTTATACTTTAAGATGGCATAATAAGCGGCATAGGGCAGTCGTCACACAAGCTGTCGTACCATAGCTGCCAAATCAGGCATTTGGAAGTTGGTCGGCTAAGAGAGTTCATAATCTACCCTAGAAGGCTGATCCGATAGCCAATCTCAGTTTGAATCATATCATCTTGTTTCTAAATCCATTAGGAGTACTATTTGAGTGGCAGTTCCTTGCCCATTCCTTGGCTGCAATTCAGCAACTCCCGCTTGATCCCCTATACCTCAGTCAGTCATATACGTAAGGTAAGTGGATAGAATGAAAAGTGTTTAAGTTAAGTTCCGGATCCAGAATGTGGAAGCAGTACATTGCGGCATGGTTTCGGATGCTTGGCACTGGAAAAAAATTAGAGCCTTTTTTTTAAATGAACCGTGTAACACCCTCCACTAGGAGGCCCAAAATTAATGGCTACGGGTGTTGCAGTCATCCATATTTATTAATCCTCAGTGCCAAATATGGTAATGTTAGATACATTGATATACCAAAAACACATTGATATGGAAAAAAATTAAAATCACTAAACAACTTTCTCAATCCATTTCAAATCATTTCAAATTCATTACATAATCCCAGATTTGAGAACCACATTCAGAGAAAATATAATCATTACAACATATGCCAAGAGTGAATATGAAGATACCCCCTGGGATGATCAGAATCTAAA
This sequence comes from Allium cepa, assembly GCA_030765085.1. Lineage (NCBI taxonomy): Eukaryota > Viridiplantae > Streptophyta > Magnoliopsida > Asparagales > Amaryllidaceae > Allium > Allium cepa. The sequence goes on along the minus strand of CM060939.1, from coordinate 453,839,808 downwards.
CATAGGCAATTAATTTTTTTTTCCTTTACAACAAAATATGGTGGAATCAAAATAGAAAAGAACTCCTACTAGATAGCTTGCCTCATATACGTCTCTGGAAGCTTATTCGTCTAAAGAGGTATCCGAAAACCTCAACTCTCAGACTACTCAAAATTAATTGAGCACTCGAGAGTTTAAGAAAAAAACATAAACTTCGAGTTAGACATAAAGCCGGGTATGAGTAATAATCTACCATCTCGAACCATTTAGATATCTAGTGAGACCATGCCGCTTGGTGGAGCGGGTTTTCCTCTCACTGGTATCTTATCAAAAACTTATAATAACCATATACCATACTCATCCATCCACAATGGTTAAAAACGTAACAATTTAAAATATTATGATGATATGCAAATAAGTAAATCATTTTGGATTTACCATCCCCGTTCATTTGACTATCTGTCATAGTTATAGTTTCTAGGGTTACTATTAACCTATTAGTTTTCGTGGGCTGACTAATAACCTATTTAAAGCTTATAGACTATCTGTCCGGTTTCATAGTTTTCATGGGATCACTAAGAACCTATTGGCCCCTACCAATAACTTCATTATTCATGGGTTCTCACTGAACCTTTTGGTATTTCCAATAACTCTCCTTATATCATAGTTTTCATTGGGTGATTATGAACTTATTGACTTCTGTCAATAACTTAATCCGGATATAGTTTTCATGGGTAAACTACAAACCTGTTGGCCCATGCTAATAACTCTCTTTAAACATAGTTTTTATGGGTTTACTATGAACTTTTCTATATGATAACTTCTTTAATCGGTATTTAGGCATCCTATATTCTAGTCTTCTTGACCTCCTAGATGTGATTCTACTCATTCAGGAGTTTACTCAATTTATATTAACTATTGGGTCAACCTAACTGGTTATTCTGCCCGTTTCTCCCCAAAATACAGGTATAGGTCCATTTTACAGTGAATATGTATATTAGAAGAAGAAAACATAATAACACCAACATCCATGGTTTAATATCCTGGAAATCATTTTCATATGAAACATGGTTAATCGCTTTAACCTATTACTTTATCAAGGAAAGTTTCTTCGAAAACTCCATGCTTAAAAGCCATTTCAAAACTCATTTATTTTGCTTGGGTTTTCCTTTTAAAAATAAGATTAATTTCTTTTTTTTGAAAACTAAGGCTTTCGAAACCTAGACCTTTACTTTCAAAACCATTGGAAAAGCTCCTTCGAAACACTCAAAACATATGACTTTCGAAACCTTTCGAAAGCATCAAGAACTTCTTTTCGAAACCAACAAAGCAATCCTTTCAAAAGTGTTAAAGTATTTATAGAAGCGTTACTTTGACACCATTTGAAAGTACCTCTTTCGGAACTATTGGGTTTATCTTTAAAATATTTTTTGGATCAAAGTGAATATAAACGAAAGTACTCCTTTCGAAACCATTAACCTTCATATAAAAGAGTTTGGGGGAAACTGATGGCTTCAGAACCATTCTTTCGAAAACTTAAATCATTTAAGTAACACATTTGGAAGGATAGCTTCGAAGCCGTCGCCTTCGAAACCCTTATGTGGCTGCTGAAGCCCTTTCGAAAGCTTGGGGAAGTGGCTTATTATTGTTAGAAATGTGAATTACGGATCTTAAGGCTGGAATAACATTAGTGGGGTGAATAGTGTTTATTTTCTAAATCTTTTTGAAACTTGTGTAATTTAATCACCAACAAATGCAATTCACAGACACCGATATAATCATAGAATCAGACACGGATGCAAATACTAAATAAAAGTAATAAAGGAAAGAACACACCATGATTTTATACTGGTTCGGAGTTACCCTACATCCAGTCCCGCATAATTGTATGGATTTCTTTTCAAAATAATCTCCCAGATTACACCCTCGGTTTCAAATCTACGAGGTACACCCTCATGTATTCAAGTCTGGGGCAAACTCTCTTGATTTAACCAGGCTACAAGATCATTTAATTGATTTCTGGGGCTACAATCACAACCAGTTGATTTCAAGGCTCAATCACACCTTTTACTCAATAGTTTGATTTAAAAAAAGATCCTATAACTTTGAATAACACTGAGATCTTATGAAGAGAGGGACATAGAATCAAACAAGAGATAGTCAAGTTTGATTTACTTGGCATTTTGGTAGAATATAGTTTTGGATTCTTTTGAATAGAAGAGGAAGATGAAGAGGAGAGAAAACAAGTGAAATCTGATAAAAAATTGTTTAGAACCACTGGTATTTATAGAAGATCAACAGCCATATCTATTCGTGAAAGGTTACAACTAATAGATACTTCTTTTGAAAATTTGAATTTTGAATTTTAACAGGCACCATGTCGACATGGGGGGTAGGAGTATGTCGACATGCTCTAGGAAAAAAAGATGATTTTGATTTTTTATTAAAATTGGTTTCTATAATTTGTCAAAAACAATTTCTAAACTTTGTAAATATATTTGAATATAGTTTAGACATATAAAAGTAATTTTTAATATATATAATCTTAATCTATAAAGTGATTTAAAATCTGAGTATATAAATATTTAAAATCTAAATATTTAAAATAAGAGATAGTTTAAAATCAAGGACAATTTTGAAATTAGAATATTAAAAATGATAAAGATAATTTTGAGGCTAAAATATTTCAAACAAGAAAGATGTCTTTTTGAAAAGAAGGTTTTAAAAACATTTAAAATAAGAGATATATTTTTGAAAAGCATTTTCATACAATTAGTGGATCTCAAAATAGGACCACTATATGTTCCACTAGCTATTGTCATGGGTTCCATCCCACAAGGGTTTCATCCCACTAGGGTTCCATCCCTTTAACAGGCTCGAAGTGGATTCCATTCCACGAATAAATTTCGAACAAAGATGTAAGTGATTTCAAGAAGTTTTAACATAATTTTAGACTCAATACTTATCTTGTACTTTTAAATCTTGAACTCTTGATATCTTGATACTCATGAGTCTTCAATCTTGACATCTTCAATCTTGAATCTTTATACTGCACAGTCTTCATTCTTGGTAGCTGCATGGTTAAATCCTGCATATACATATATATCTAAACTATAATGTTAGTATTTATATTTTATAACAAGTCCTAAGGTTGTTGTCATCAAAAAAATCATTTCAAGGACTAACAATCATATTTATAAAACAAAAGCTACTTTTTGAACTAGTTGATGACTCCGATTCATTAGAAAGGTATAAGGTCGGCAGCATAGTTTCGACTGGGTTACAACTACCCTTTCGAAAGCATTGATTTAAAAACAGGGTAACTCACTCGAAAGTTACACTTTAACAAAAAGGTGGCAACCTAATCGTAAACTATTTTAAACCCTTTCGAAAGCATTCTTTTGAAAACAAGGCAAGTGGCATCTTCAAAAGCTATTTTAATGGGTTTCGACTCCTTCGAAAGCATAGTTTCGACTCCATGCCTGCTGCCATTCTCCAATCCACTACGTACCAATGCATTGTTACCATGTGTATTGGTTTCGACTTGGTTGAGGCAGAAGTATAAGGTCGAATGGTACTACTGGAAGTGGCGAAACCATACTTCTGTACAAAAACTATTTTATTGTCTTTTCAAGTAATTGCTTTTTAACTACCCTGCCTATTTGTAAAAATTTAATTGGTTGTCATAAACTTTTCAAATTCTTTTCTAAAAACTATTGCATTCATTTCAGATCTAAATAAAGGTAATTAGCAAAGAAGCCCTTCCCTTAATCAAAACAATTAAAACATATAAGTCCTCCAACTAAATTAATTAAATATCCATAGTAAATTTCATAGGAAAAGTCCCCAAAAGTCGTAGAGATTCACTTTTAATATGTTATCTAACATTTATAAATTTTGGACCCAAATTCTGTTATATAATTACTAAGTTTAATTTCTAAACCCAATTATTCATATTCTCCTTTGAAAATTGATAATAAATTATCCATAGCTTGGATATTACGAAAAATTTGACTCATCTCCAAAACTATGTTTTACATAATATATTAAATCCTTATGGCATTTGAAATCAAATATAAACGACTTTAGCCTTAAAATCAAATAAAACATATATCAAACAAACTTGTTTGAATATAACATATCATGAATTCCAAGCACATCATCATCAAAAATCATCATAATGGATTTAAACTTAAAATCGAAATCAAATGCTCTTAAAAATGAAAAAAGAGATGGTTTTGATTATTATTCACCTTTCTAGGACAAGGAACTTGAGATTTGATCTTTGATTAATTCTCCTAGCTTGATTGCTTAGCTTTAATTGATTTTCCCTTTTTTCCTTCCTTGGGTTATGGTCAGCTTGCTCTTCTTTGATTTACGTTTTTGAGTTTTGAAAAAATGAACGTACAAAGAAATAGAAACGAGATTTTAAGGGTAATGGGATTATAGGTGCGGTTATTACCCCCAGTGCCCTTGTTTTATTCTCTTATTAATTATCTAGTAAACCATTTCCATAAACTCATTATTTATGTTTATTTAAGCACGATCTCAAAATAATTTTTCATATCTCAATACCCTTATCATTGTAACATTTACATTGCTCTATTTAACTTATCTTTATTAAATCTCCTAATTAATGTTATTAAAAATTAGGGATGCTACAAACCGATCCCTTCCTTCCTTCACCTTGTTGATCCTTTCTTTCTTCAATTTACTGACCGCTTCCTTCTTTACCCTGTCGATCGCTTCCTTCTTCTTCTTTCATTAATCCCTTCTATTTGCACATGGTTATCACTGATCCCCTCTTATTATCATTCGCCTGGACATAGGATCGGTAGTGTTGGCATAGAGGGATCGGTTGTTGAATAGATGTAAGGATCAAAGAAAACATTGGAGTAGAGGCCTAGAGGAATCGGTCGTTTGTGGAGCATAGAGGGTTCGGTCGTGACATAGGGATCGGTCATGAAATAGGGATCGGTTATGACATAGGGATCATTCATGACATAGGGATAGGGATCGGTCATAACATAAGCATCGGTCACGATATAGGGGTCGGTCATTTTCATTAATGAAATAGGGATTGGTCATGACAAAGGGATTGGGATCGGTCATGACATAGGGATCAGTCATGACATAGGGGTCGGTCATTTTTCATTCATGAGATAGGGATTGGTCATGACATAGGGGTTGGTCATTTTTCGTTCATGACATAGGGATCAGCCATTTTTAGCTCTGTTAACTTGACTGTGAACTTCAATATTCGATCGAATGGACTTGCATATATAAGTGAATCTAATCCCAGCCAAATGAACACGAACACATGAGCACATGAACAACTCCGAATAAGAATACTAGCATTATCATTTCCTTTAACAACATTGGAAGTAGACCAAGTTGCTCCAACCATGACTGATAGTCTTCTTATAGATCTCTTGCAAATATGAGCATAATAGAAAACTTGTTGGTAGAAAGCTGGATCTATCTTGCAAATATGGGAATCCACAAGTAGATGATGAGATTCAACTAAGCTGAGAATTCAATTCTCAGCGAAAGCATCAAAATGTTTGCACCAAAAATTGGCACAAACACCCAATAGAGAGTTTGTAAAGAACTAAATGAAGAATATAAAATGAAAATAGAGGAAACAGGCTGTGAAATAATAGAAAATCAAAGAAATAATAAGAAGACAATAATTTATAGTGGTTCGGCATTGTTTGTCTATGTCCACTTTGAATAGATAGCTTTAGTAACCACTTTGTAAATTGAGTACAATAGGGATCGGATGAAAATCCTAAGTAACAATACAGCACAAAGCAATCAATCACATAAAGGTTCCAAAAATGAACAATCAAGCATGTAATTATAAAGGAAGATGACAAATATCCCCCTAAAACTTTGGTAGAAGGATATATAAAGCCATATGGACCTACAAGAGAGATCGTATGGCCCAAATCCTAAGGAATAGGGATCGGTGCCGATCCCTATTTTGGAGGAATTTGGGGGTGCAATCCCTATGGGAGCTTCCCCATATTGTAATATGCTTAGCCTCCAAGTTTCATGCCAATTTGATTGGTAGAACTTGAGTTATTGCTCAATCTTCGCTGCGATGTGTGTTGTAACTTGATTTTGGACGGAACCTATTGAGGGAAGAAGGCCGATCCCTTTTTCTTCATCCTTTTAAGGTATGATCCCTAGTGTAGGTTCCCTAGGGTCCCCACATCTTGTTTCCAAAAGTTCATATGCATTGGACTTGTGGATCTTGAGATATTGATTGTTTTTCATTAAGTTGCACTTTCTTGGCTAAAATATGCTAATCTTTATGATTAGAGGGATATAGCCGATCCCTTTCTATGTTAACTATATTCCATACTTAGAACATTCTACATTGCTTATCTCTCAGTTTTGTTTGATCATAGATTCATATTATCATCTGTACTTGATTTTTAGACTCCACAATCATCGCTCTGGGCTTACTGGTCTTGATTGTAGTCGAGCCTAACTTATCCAATCACTTCATATATAGCCGGGTAATAACGCTAAATAACACAACCCTTATACTACATCATTTAGCCATGACTTTTATTACTTAATCTTTCTCAACTAAAAATCATTTGTTTTTAGATCTAATACATGCCATCTTATTTGTTTTAATACATGATTTAAGTAGGGTGAAGAAGAAGCTTAGTGAAAAAAATGAAAATAAATCTTGCTACAATAAGGGATTCAAATATATGGACTTACTATCGATTTGGAATAAACTCTTAATCTTGGTTGTGCTCCTTAAGAATTCCAGACTCTTGTTTTTGTTGCAACAATGGATAAAACATGAAAGGAGAAAAGATATGTTTAAGGATAGAACTCAATAGGAATACAAGGATTCAATAGAAGATGCTACCCTTAAAATTGATAGTATTCAAGAATATTATTTCATTCATTTCCTTCTCATGTATTTTTTAAGGCATGCTCAAGTAAGGGCATGCAATTGGTTTTATAATACTCAAGTACGTACATATAAAGACTGTTTAGATAATTTAATAAAGCAATGGATATTACTTATGGTTTTCTTAACATATAATCATAAACGATGCTTTTCCATAATAGCTCTATCCATAGTTAAAAAATGTATGTACATACACATGCACACTCACTGATAAAGTTAGGGGTATGTCCTAGGGGCAATTATGTAATTTGTTACATATATCTAGCTTGTTAACCAATTTTGTTCGAAATAAAAGGTATTTTCTTTTTATAATATATACTTGATATAATATAGTTATATTAATTAATTAATTTAATTGAAAGTATATTTAATAGAAAATCCATAAACGGTATGTTTTATGACTATAGTTACAATGTGCTGTAATTGTGAGTAATTTATCACAATAGAAATAAATATACCATTAAATGTTCCTAATTAAGATGCATCGAGACTAGTTATTAATGTATCCATTAAGATAGAGTACGTAACACTCTTCAAATGTTGGGTACTGTATTACTCATGACTTCTAGGGGAACCTAGAGGTTACATACTAATAGTTATTGAATGATTATGGAATGACTCACTCGATAGTTTTTTGTTAGTAAATATAACTAAAGTCAAATAGAAAATATCGATGTGACTGATTTACTCATTTCTCTTGACTTGAGAATACTATGAATCATCAAAATGAAAGTTCCACTTTGATTATAGTCAAATCATAGCGTCCATCGAATGAATATGGTGGGTCGAGTGGAAATATTGGAAGTGAAGCCTATCCAAGAGCGGATTCATTCCCTCGGTTATATGGGGTTAGTATTACGGTCAAATCAAGTTAATTCAAAGTCAAAGTCTCTTGCTATATCATTTCAGTTAGTAATAATTGTTATTATTGAACCAAGAGCTTTGTGTTTGGACTATAGAGTTGAACGTGGATGGTACTAAAATATTGACCATTACCGAATTCCATAAGTCCAAAGTGATATAGTTTTGACGAAGAGAATCGATTAAATAAAGGCCACAACTGGGTAACATTTATTAAACTGAGATGGATTTTTATCGAAACTGAGTAAGCGATAAATTTGGCCCTAATTCACATCACCTTCTAAGTGACATGTGAACGTTAACGTTCAAATAGTTTGATGTTAATCGTTGATCGAATTTACACCCAAGATTCAGACAACCGAAATGATGAATTCTCTTTAGATCAAAAAATTTAAGTTGTTTTTAATTATTATAAATTAATTAAAATTTATGAAATATTAAAATTTGAATACGATTTGAGAAATAAACATTGATATGTGTGTGTATCTAAAATAGTTATAAATATACCGATCGATATGAGATGTCGATAATGGTTAGATATAATTATATATGTTTAATTTGGGTTAAAATGGGCTAATTGCCCATCATGTTTGGAGGGAAAAGGTGGCTGGTTGAGCATGGTTTAGGGGTTTCTAAAACAAGGTTATAGGCTTGGAGATGTGTGGTTGAGATTAAGTAAGGAGTATTAGATGCTTATATAATTTATCTCTTATCCAACCATTTAAATAATGATCTCAAACCCTAATTTTTTGACTTATTTTGACCGCCGTATTCTTTCTTCCTGGCTGAAATATATCTTTAAAATAATTCCTAAATACTCAAATAGATTCAAGCATAAACTAAGGCAATTTGATAGTTGAAAGTTGATGATTCCAAACCAGCAATCTGTCGGATCAAGGAACATTCAAAGGAAGAGAATTCACTACTTCAATATGGACTTAAGGGGATTTGTAGTAGGTAACATTTATTTGTATATTAAATATATTATCGTTCTTTTATAATCTGTTAATCATGTTTATACATTTCATTGTTATTTAATTAGTCATGTGAGATTTTTATATATAATGTTGTTGTCCCAATGGAGATTGGTTATGTGTACAAAATTTAATGTTCATATTCATAATTTATTTGTAATATGATATTATGGGTTAAATAATTTTTTAATTTAATATTATACATACATACATACACACACACAGATATATATATATATATATATATATATATATATATTTGAATATACATGCACAATTTGTATTAAAGCATATTTTTATACATACTATATAATGTTGATCTAAAATTTTCCAACATATTTTTATGTTGATTATGAATTATAAGTGCCAAAAATAATTTTTATATTATTATATATTAACTATCAATATTTAATGAATATATGATTTAATAAATTTATACAAAATCAATAATGTTTTGAGAATTCAATTTTGTAATTTTTAAAATTATTTTTCATATTAGAAGCTTTCAAAAAAATTAAGAACTCTGAAACTTATTTTTATATTTTAAAATTAATTTAATATTTGCCCATTTAACAGTTATTTAATAAAAAAATATTATTTCAATTCATAAATCTAGAAATTTTTTGTGAGCCTAAATTATAATCTTAGATTTAAAATAAAAACTTGAACTTTTATTATATAATTATTTTACATTAATTAATTAATGTTGAAACAATCGGCTAATTTATAATATATGCATATTAAAATATTAAACTCATAATAGATCAAATCTGAGATGATTTTAATCTAGAAAGTATTTGTATACATATACATATATATACGTATTTATTTGTATTTATATATATATAATATTATGAAGTCATTTACCATTAATTATCATATTTACTATTTATATATACATATATATAATTTAAATAAATATTTTATTTAAATTTGAATTATTAAAGATATATATATTTCTTGCTACTATAATATAATAAATAATTAGATGAATACATAAATACCATATACTTATACATACATCTTTACTACTAATAATGATAATTCTTTGAACTAATTTCATCCGTGTCATTTTGAACTACCCAAAATACCCTTTATCCCAAAATACTAATATGTCTGCAAATGAATTCACATGGCCTCTTTGTGCGTGCAGACAAGTGGCAATTGTCATAAAGATAAAAGGAAGTTGAGGCTTAATGTGCAATGAGTAAAATTGTCGGATCTAGGAATTCGTGAAAATAAATCGCTATTTTTGATGTGGAGAAGAAAAGCATGTTTCAAATAAGGATCCACATCTTGATGCGAGAGAACTCAAAGCGAACCAAACAAATTTCACTTTTAGGTTTGATTTTCAGTTCAGTCATTGCAGATCTAGGTGTGATTACGGTGCCTATTATGTTTTGAACGTGGTTTTTTGTTCTTCGTTGTTGTAGAAAATTGTTTATGTATAACATATACATGTAAGATTTTTTTTCATCCAATATGCAAAAATTATTGATATGAATGCTTCTTCTTCTTTTTTATCTTTTTCTTCTTGGTTAATTGTAATTGCGATCGAAGAAGAGTTTAGGGATGATGTAAATGAAACGAATCTATTGGGATTGAAGAAGAGTTTTGGGATGATGTAAACGAATTAGTTTTTTTTTTGAAATGTATGCGTGTATCAATTTTCACCTCTTAATATTGGTGCATAATATTACATTTTAGTTCGTGTTTCCTCTTTCTATTGGACCCTCTTTAATCACTAAATTGGAAAAGGGGAGAAAGTGCTTGTAGAATGTATATGGAAAGATATTTATCTATTTTTTTGGGGTTAAGGATATGATTATTGATTGAACTTTTTTGTAAAAATTATATATTCATAACTGTTTGAATTGTTATAAGGGTTGCATTATTACTTCTGAATAGGTTTTTGACAAAGCTAATTTGCAGGCTTTTGAACTTTATAGAGAAATTATATATTAATTTAGTGAAAATGCTTTTTGAAGCTCCGTAGATCTGACATTTCACAAAAATTGTAATGTTTTGCAGCCAGTTGTGTCACTTTTGCTAACATGATAGTGCTTACTTCATTCAAGTCAATGTTGGAAAAGATGAAATATAATTAGAATATGTGGTTTTAATAGTGTTCATTTGATGTGAATTGTATAATGTAGTAATAAAATAGAATAATGCTAAAACTTAAAAATATGCGGTTTTAAGAGAGAACCCTGTATTAGTAAATTCAAGTTTATATTTATTTATTTTGATTAATAAGTAAATTGTACGTACGACATCAAACAATTTCTTGAAATTAAATGTCTGAATGACATATTTCTAACTTTTAATTAATTTTTGAAGAAAAAATCACTCATTTATGTGGTATGCTAATTGTTACACATTACGCAAACTGGATTTACTGTATGATGTATTGAGTTCTAACAGCGTGTTTAATGCATGCATTACCTTAGTGCAAAAGGTTTTTGATAATGTTTGTCATAACCTTTTGAATAATGCACATGTTTATATAACTATACATTATTATAATGAAAATATATTCATGCAATACCTTATGGAAAAAATCTACATTTTTAGAAGTGAATATTAGTCACGCATCCATAAAACTAAAGTTAATTCAAGCGGCATCTTCACTAAAAAAAGTTATAAAGCGAGTCCATATAATTATTTTACTCCAGCAGCATGTATTTTTCGGGTTTTCTTGCGCCCGTGCTTAAAAAATTTCAAGAATTGTAAATATTATAACTAGGTTTCAGAAAGAAAAAAAAGAAATTGCAAACCTATCTGCAATTATTGCAAACATATTTACAATTATTCCATATAATTGCAGATATGTCTGCAATTATTCACTGAATAATTGCATTTGATAAGCATCTGAATAATTGCAGATATGTATGCAATTATTCCATATAATTGCAGGCATGTACGCAATTATTCACTGAATAACTGTGTTGAATAAAAGTCTATATATTTGCAGACATGTATGCAATTATTCACCGATAACAGCACCTTGATTTAACAATTAAGATATTTACGTAAATATCTACACTTATTCCTTAAAATTGCAGACATTTCTGTAATTTTTAGTTGCAATGACATGCTATCCAGAATAAGTGCAGACATGTCTGCAATTATTCTCTAAAATTGCATGCATGCTGCAAGTATTCCTAAAACATATTGTGTGTCATTTTTTTCTCTTTTCATCCTTTTTTTTATTGTTTGACATAAATACGAAGCTAAATATTAATTGAAATAATTTTTGAAATTTAAAAGTTTTATTTTGCTTTCTATATGTTTTCTGATGATTTTCGAAAAATAAGGACCTAATTTACATACTTTTTTCCACCGAGGTTTTTGTGAATTTTGAAACCTATCAAGGATCTGTACCAAAAGTACCCTTTTGAGAATGACACATTAGTGCTTTAATACACCGAGCACAATTACAGATTCGTTATCTGTATTCTTAATTTTGTTTACCCAGACAATTTGGAACTCCTTCATTTAGCTAATAAATATTATAATTGGATTTGGATGAGTCCTTATTTATAGTGTATAATAAAAAAATTGCCATGAAACATAAGACTGTAATGTCTTATTCATTGTGTGATTAATACTGAGGGAGGAATTTGTTTGCCTAACTTATTAAAAATCGTTATTGTTTTGTAGAAAACTGCGACCAAAAATCTAGAAAACTAAATACTTGCCTATGGTGATTTGTGCATAACATCTGTTTCTGTTTTGAATGTTCATTGTAGTCATTTGTATTAAATGTCGGAATATGTAAATTAAGATTGATATTTAATTTTTGCTTTACAAACTTTTGTAGCTATTTAATTTTATTTTATATTTAAAATAGGCAACTTATTGTGTTGTTATTCATATATTGTGCTTGAAGTCTGCTATGTTTTACGTATGTTGTTAAATATGTTCAATACTACTATTTATTTAGTGACGCTACTAATATTTTGATGTTGTTTTGAAGTTATTTATCTTGTAGTCCACTAAAAAAATTTAATTCTTTCAGTTGAGTTCTATATAGATTCTCTCTATCCAATTTGGTGGGTCAAACAAACACAGACAACACATGAGCAGATTATCTATTTTAGTTTCTACACTTTTCTCAAATTAAATTAAATTTATTTATGGTATTTTACCTCTTCTTTGGTTAGTCTAATGAGAAAATTGATGCAGGCTGATGTTCTTTTTGAATACGAATAATAGATTGTTGTAAATTATAATCCATTTTTGTAGCAGCCTTGAAATTGATCTTGTGGACCTCTATTATGACCGTGCTCAAATATACTTTCATCCTACAATGCAACTTAGCTTTATTTTTTGTATCCCCGTACGTTTTTAATCAAGTTTGCTTCTCTTTCCTTTTCAGCTTATCGACCCTCTTTGTATTAATGTGTTATAACTTTTGCTTCCTTAATGGATGATGTCAAGAAATTTTCCCATGCATGCACATTGTTATTAGCGCAGGCCGACTTCGGCGTGCATATACAGTCGTATTTATAATCATTTAGAATTTATAACTATTTGTATGTACACATAATTGGACAATATACACTACATATAAAATGAGTTAATGTGTTTGTTGCAATGTAAACCCCCGGATTCATATAGGGACATGTTATGTTGTCTATGGATTATTATGTTACACATGCACACACTCATATATACATATATATACATACATATACATACATATATACATGTATGTATGTGTATGTATATAATACATGTATATATATTTATGTATTAAGTAAAACCAAAATTAAGTATATTTCATACTACAATTTATAAATTTAAATAAAATATATGATTTTATTTAAACTAAATTTAGAAATGTTTTAAATAAATTAGACTTTATAAACTCAATAATGATTCAATAGGTTAAAAAAATTTGAAATTCAATCAAATTTTCTATTGCTGGTTGGTCCAGTTCCAACAAGGGTATCGGTGCCTAATAGCTTATGCGGTCTAAATTACTCATATTAACGTCAACTATTAAGCTCAAATCCCATAAGGTTATCCCTAACAGAAAATGCCCGATTTGAATTGGGCCTTAGGCTAATGACCAAATTGTTTTGAAATTAAAAAATAAAAGTTTTAAATTTAAAAGATTAGATTTAAAATAAGAAATATATTATAAATATTATAATATAAATTTTCAAATTGCTTTGAAAATTGAACATATAAGATTTTTAAATTTAAAGTTAGGTTTAAATTATAATATAAACATATTATAAATGTTATAATATAGAAATTATATTATAAATGTTATAATATAAAGAAAATTTTCAAAATGTTTGCATATATATTAATTTCAAAATTGTCAAAATTTATTAATTGGATTAACAAAGTAAATTAATTAAATAAGCTAATTAATAAAATATATATGCATGTATTATATATTATGATATATGATATGATATTTTGAAATGTTTTAAAATAACATAAGTATACATGTATGTATATGAATTGAATATTGAAATTAATATAGTTTAATTAATATTTAATTAATTAGTTAAAGTAGTTAAAGTTTAATTAATTAAATGAATATACACATGTATAAGATATATATGTAATACTATAATGGTTATAGTATGTAAATATTTGACATAAATGTTATATTAAAATAACAAAAATCAATTAAAATGTTAATTAATTAAAATTTATTAAATAAGATATAATTAATATAAATTTATACCTAAGACTATTATATAAGTATAAAATATAAAAGTTATGTAATAATAAAACTTATATAATATGAATGTATAAATATGGAACATTAAAGAAAGCTTACACAGACTTAAATGATACATACATATATATTGTGCATATATCGTAATTTTAGATGTCTCCGACTCTTTAAGTATGAGGGCATTTCATAATATATACACTATTCCATTAGTCGGTATCACTCAATATAATATATTGAAGATTACGAGTCTTTAATATAATGTCACCTCTACCATATATATATATATATATATATTAGTAAATTATTTGCATACTCCTTAGTTGTAGAGCAAACTCAAGCTAGGGGTATTAGGTGTAGTATTATTAATATATTAAATAGATAAGGTAAGATAACTATATGTATTTGTTAAGAAAACTCAAGGTACATATATTATACTTACGTCATTGCGATATGGTAAATACGAGTGAATAATCTCTTTCGGTTGTTGAGTAAACTCAAAAGTCGAAATAAGATTAGAATAAGGAACCATGGGTTAGGAGTTGTATGTGATACAACTAATAAGCACTTATCCATCCTCCAAGGAGCTATGACTTGTTGAGAAAACTCAAAGTTAAAATTCCAAGATGGCTGAGTCCTAACACCCACTAGTGAAGTTGAAAGACTTCTATGTTTCACTTAGGGTTTGGTGAAATGTAAATATGACGACGCGACTTTTTGACGCTCGAAAACCGACATTAATACGTCCACTGTATCAACTGACGAGCAATCGAATGCCGAAAAACCGTACCGTTATGGTTAAAGAAGAAGAAAAAGATAGAAGAAGAGAGAAAAAGATAGAACAGAACAGAAAGAAACAACAGGACAATATCAGAATCTCACAATCGCAGCGGAACAACATATAATAGATAAATGAATAATCTTTAAACAAAGGACTATATCAGTTATTACATTACATCATATTACATTATCATACTGTACAACAACAAACAACAACAAACAGCGAAAAAGAAATACTATATGCTAGTGAATACGCCATGCCATCCAGCTTGCCTCCAGCAACTCCTGAATTCCAGAATATCCTGATAACCTAACTCTAGACTGCCCGTGTGGAAATTGGTGGGCACCCAGAGTTTAGGAAGGAAAACAATAAACTCCGAGTTAGTCATGTGACTGGTGTGAGAACTAAAACAGTTTATCTTTAAAACAAAGAACAGGATAATTTTAAAATAGATTCGCAATGCTTTGCAGAAAATGAGACTACCATAAGGCCTCCCGCACACACACACAATGCAACGCAGAATCGGAGGAGATTTCTCCTTATGATAGTCAAAGATGCTTGATACACATTAAAAAGAAACATTTGGTATTATTACTAGTGCATAGTGTAGAAAACATGATATAAATCTTAGCCAGCATAGGCATTCCGCACTTATGCCCACTATAGCTACCATCCAAACAGTGGTGACCACCATAAGTGAATGATAGGTTCTACAACTAAAACCGTACAAGATCGTATTGTTTCTTTGGATTTCCATCAAATGGTCAGGCCAAGGAACTTCCCATTGCCACATGGGTATGCCTCTGAAAAGACGACCCGAGAACCTAACCGGATCTCGGCCAACACAAGGCCGGCTTACCTTTCAAACTAGGTAACTACTGACACGAATATGTCATTCCCCGATCGTAACCGATCTATATCCGAGGATCCTCGATTTCCAACAACCATAAAGCAATAAATTTGCAGCAACAACATAGGTTAAGTATCTGGGCTCTATACCATGATACCACCTCTATCCAGAAGGAATGACATACACTAAAGGGGCGCTACCCCATAATAACCTTGCTGCATCCTTCCTGTTTTGACAATTTCTGGGGTGTGAGGTCCGACGAAGTCTCGTCCACAAAGCCACGCTTTATTCAAAAGCTGTGCTTTGATCATCAAATGCTCAACAGCACTTCGAATGCCACATTACCAATTTGGGAATGTATCACTAGTAACCATCAACTACATAACCTCTAAGGGTGTTAAGCTAAGAGAATAAATTCTCCGCCACCAACGGAAATATATTTGATAGAAACCATCTTTACATCTCAAATTGTAACGTCAGACACACATCCATACAAGTCCGTTCCGGGATCGAACGGAACTGAAGGCACTTACAAAGAAGTCCTTGCAATTCGGATATTCACTAAACACGACCGGACTTCCCATCACAAAGGGTAATAAATTCTTATATCATGGATCAGCCGATACAGAAACATTCGACGGTAATCCTTCCGTTTTCACAAATATCCGGTCTTCAACATCAGTCATCAAATGCAATCCATAACGACGTATCACATATTCGGAATGGGTTATACGACCCCAAGGTCCTTTCCCGGCTAACCCGAATAGTGAGCGCTTATTCAAAAATAAGTGTAGCATTCAAATTCAAGCAATCACAACAAATACCTATTTAAAGGTAAATATTGATAGTGGTTATATAACTATCAATAGGCATGCTCAACATCACCAGATTCCAAATAATTTCCCAAATTATTCATTTTCCAAAAATATCTTTACAAGGTATATAATTTCCACACTTCAACCCTTTGAAAACAATTTTCAAATCACTTTTCACATTTACCACTTTTTAAAACAAATTTCAAATCATTTCCCTATACGGGATATATTCGCAGATCTTTATTCATTTTCATTTCAAAATGGTTCATTTAAACCAATTAAATAAATCCTTACCAATTTACTTTATATTTACGTTCCAAATCCGTAAATTTATTCCCACACTTCAAAAATAAATCAACGTTTATTTTTAAACAAATTTCCATTTCTTTTATAAATTCCCTAGTGAATTTACAATTCCAAAATATCTATGAATATACGATTTCCAAATCGATTTCTAATATTCATTTTCAATTTACCTTTAAAAGATAAAATCTCAAAATATTCACTTCATATTGGAAAACATTTCCATACTTATTTAATAATAAGTAATTCACAAATCTATTTATTTTCAACACATGGAAATTATTCAATATACTTAAATCGAAATTAAGTATATATTTCATTCTTTAAAGAAAACGTGCGCTTAAACACATTTATTTGAGTCAAAACGAATGTTGCGTAAAACATCGTTACGAAGACCCAAAATCACTAGTATAGGGATTCGAAATCAAGATAGATATATAAATCCCAATACTATATAAAACATTTCCTTTCGGAAATCATTTACTATAACAACAGTGTTATAGTCCACCATTTCCTTCTATTTCTCGAAACGTCTATTTCAACAATGAATGTTGAAATCTATGGTTTCGATAGTCAATACATTTTTAAACATCTTTAAAACAATTAACTTCATTTTATATTATCACTTTCCCAAAAACATATCTATTTTCTTTAATAATATATTCACTATCCAAAATCGTGAATATACTTCACTAACTAAATTCAATATTTTCTACACATTTTATTTCAAGGATAATCGCTATTCGAAATCGCGAATATATCTCCTTTAATAACCTTCTATATTAAATTTATCAAATTCAATTGATTTCGGATTTATAAATAATGTTTATAAATTCCATTTCTATTTATAAAACTTCGGTTTATAAATCTCCTTTATTAACCACTTCAATTCATAACTCAATTTTATACAAAAATCTAATTTACAAGTTAATTACTTATAAGTCCTTTATTTTACAAAAATCTATTCGTTTTATAACTTCACGATTTATAAATCGATAAATTTCATTCACTTAAGAAATCCGATCATTCTTCATTTTAACACTTACAAAAAAACTCGTTTTATAATTCCTATATTTTTAATTTATAAATATCAATTTTATAAATCTTTTATATAAACCATTTATAATAATTCAAAAATCTCAATTTAAATAAACAAATCCTTTTAATAATTTACAAAACGTTATTTAAAACTTATATAACTCCAAAATTATACTTAAGTATTATTTTTCAAAAAAAATATAACTTTTATAACAATAAAACTATAATGTTTATTTATTTTAACAATTCAAAATTTAATAAAACGTATACTTTCAAAAATCACTTTAAAAATTCTTTTAAATCAAAAATCATTATTTTAACATTTTAAAAACTCCAAAAATGGGTCTGATGTGCAACACACCAAATAGTCAAACACGACATCCAAAACATCATATATCGATATGATAATCAACAAATATCACAATATCTGTAATTAAATAAATACTGTTGAGGAATCCAGTTGGATCCCTCCAACCTGTTTCCCTGCATCCACAGATGTTAGCACAATACCAATTCCGTTCCAATACTGAATATCGTGGTATATAGGATTTATAAAATATTATCCGCTATTATGCGGCGCAATAGGGTCTCATCCGCTATATAATGCGGGAAAATCAACTCCAAGTACATAAATAATACCAATTTCACTTTGCAGTGAAATATTCGGGGTATATGTTTTTAATAAATAACCTCCGCTTAATAACGGCGTATAATGTCTAATTTAACCAATAACATATAATAATTTATCATTCAAGCATACAATCAACAAATTTTAAATCTAACTATTTAAAATTTAAATCGAAACTATTCGATTGAGTGAGAAGTTCTCACCTTGCTTTCAATTCAGTTTTGGCGTTTTATTTCGAATAAAATTAAACGTACGTTTAATTTTACCCGAAATTCAAACTATATCCAAACGACTCCAATCCAGTTCCATAGCGTAGTGCTCGACAAAACGAACCCGGCGCAATTCATTTCGCCAAAAATGGACCTTGTATGAAAGAGATATAGCATTACAAAGTTTGACGAATTTATAATATAATTAAATTACAAATTTTATTTTAATTTTTTAACCTAAAAACACTACTGGCCGTTGATTCTCCCTGATGAAATCCAGGCCGCTCCTTCTATTTCTTCCCCATCATCAGGTAACGCACCCGAGCCCTACCCATAGCCGACCTTTGCCCTAATAACGCGACCCACCCACGTCGATCTTTACGACAATCAAGCACCACCATATCGAAGGTCGTCGCCAACTCCATCACCACCCCTGAGCACGGCAAACTCGGTCGCCCCTAGGCCTAGATATTGACCCACGAACGCACGGCTTCATATGCAAATTGTCGTTGATTCTTAACTTCGATTTCGATCATAACCGTTGAGATTGAAGCTCTCGACGAGCTCTATAACTTTCATGTTGAAAGTTTCGTGAATTGAAGTGTGGATTTGGAGGATTTGGAGGAGAAATAATATGATTTTCTGGCCATTGGTAATAATGTAGGCGGCGGCTGCTAGATAGGGTTAGCGTTTTGCAATTTGTGAACAAAGGGGGTCCTTTTATAGACAACCGACGAACACTATTCATCTCTAATTTTTCGAACTCCAAATCTCGCACGGTGACTGGCGTTTCTAGGGTTTACCCAACGTTCCGGACACAATGGAATACATTTCGGAAGCTAATTCTATCATCTGTGCGAGTTATGGCAATATACGATCAATTTAAATTAAATCGATTTAAACTAATTTCTACGCGTTTTGGCTTGCCCCGGACAAACCGTAAATCCGATTGACATGAAATTTGAAACCTTACAATAATATCACATACGGATCCGATGAAACTGGTTTCATTGAAATCCAAGACTGTTTGAAAAATGGCTATTTTAACTCGTCAATTAAACATTAAAATATTCAATTTTCACAAATTAACTTTAAATTCAATTTTAAAAGTTCTATAACATCATTATAACTCCAATATGATATAATAAAATTTTCCAAATCATTTTCAATCATATTAAACTCGATTTTCAATTATTTATGTAATTTAACATATTAAATTATCGATTTAATTATTCAATTAAATCTAATTATTCGAAATAAAATTATTCGACTTATAAATTTCACTTATTAATATTTAAAATCAATTAAATATGCAAATTTTAATTGACAGAAATTCTGGGTCGTTACAAACTTCCCCCCTTAAAAGAATTTCGTCCTCGAAATTACCAAGTAAGAAAAAGTTACAGAATCCATTAACTTTCCAAAACAATTCGTTCGAATTGAATTTTTCAAATCTCTCAAGTGTTTAACTTTCCCAAAATTCATAGTTAAACTTCTTATAAAATCTTTACTAAGTTTCCAAATCCAAACTTCATTTTCAAAAAATTTCCAATTTTCTCAAAAATATTCTAACGCCTTAAATTCTCGGAAAAATTCGCCAATCTCCTTTGCGCGACTCGATCCGAAAAAAATGACAGTATAAATATCACAAATATACATCTCATCAAGTGATGAGGCATCCCGCAGGGAAAAAAGTGTAAAAGTACGATATTTAATCCGAGATATGTACCTTATTTATTATTAGCGAGCGCATACGGCTAATATAGCGCGAAAGCGAGCTCCAAATGCGAAGCATAAGCCATCCGCACCTACTATACACTCAATCAAACAAATGAGAACATGCATATATGAAAATAATATCAATATACAACATATAACGACATAACAACTACATGTGCCAACATAGCAATGCAACAAATGCAACACTATCATCCAATTAACATTCAACAAATCAATGTCTATCCAAATCAATTCATAACCAAATCAATATTCATTCATATTCTCATTAATATTCAATGAATTGGTTCCAATTTAAATCACATTTGATTCATTAACGTTGGATTTACTAACATTCATTCATATTCAATTTTAATTAGTTTGCATTTACTAATTTACATTCAATTTAGTTCAACACTTTTAATTCCAATTGGTTCATATTAAATTGATTCTCATTCAATTATTCAACTTTCAATAACATTAGCTTTTAAATGAATTAACACTTACATTCATTATCTCATATCAATTCTTTTACATTCAATTGATTTACATTCCATCCATTTATCAATTCAATTGCTAATCCATTTAACATTTCAAGTTGAATTTCATTTATATAACTCAAGTTCATATTCATCACTTCTCTTGATTAATTTACTTCGATACCCAAAATCAACTTTATTCAACTTCACTTAAGTTATATTCCACATATAAATCCAATTCAGATTCCAATTCCAGTTCTATTTAACTTTTTACCAAAGCTAAATTTATTAACTCATGTTATAAGTTCAAAACTTATTTCACTTATATTCATCATTTTATAAGTTATACAACTTATATTCAACAATTACCACTTGGATTTTATTGATTTACTTATACTTACTTTAATTTAACTCCATCGTTTAAGTTAAATTTATTCTATCACAATTCAAATTGTATAAGTTATCAACTCATTTATCATTCCCATAAATATTTAAAAATAGGATTCCAGAGTTTTTTCAATCTTTCAAAACCATTTTTGAAACCAATTCAAATTATATTTTTGAATTTCCAAAACCAAATCCAAATTTTCCAAACAACTTCCATTTAAAACTACCTGGCAGCAATTCCTCTTTTGAAAACCCGAAAATGAACACCAATGATGTCGCGATCATCATCGGAATTATTTTCCAGCGACCGAAAAGAGTTTAGAGCTTTAGTT
Organism: Allium cepa; assembly: GCA_030765085.1. NCBI lineage: Eukaryota > Viridiplantae > Streptophyta > Magnoliopsida > Asparagales > Amaryllidaceae > Allium > Allium cepa. The sequence continues at coordinate 453,817,815 of CM060939.1, read as the reverse complement.
TCTCCAAAACAATTTTCCAAAATATCTAATCCTTTCAAAACACTTCTCTGGAATTTTGTTTTTAGATTATAAATCATATTTATAAATCTTTTACGTATATAATTTCACTTCTTATATATAAGATTATTTCACAATTGTAAATCACATTAATTATAATTTCATACTTATAATTCTTCGTTTATACAATTATTCTTTTACAATATGTTTCATTCAACTTATTCAAACAACTTTTATTAACTTGCATATATCTTATATTTTCAACAACCAAACAATCAATTCATATACACTTTAATAATTCTAAAAAATTATTCCTTTATATATAAAACATAATCAAGGTAAAATTATTTCATTTACCCAATTAAAACGATATCGTGTCAATTTGTTCTGTACAAGTGTTTAGAGATCCCTATCAACAACGTTAATTACTCGTGTTGACCAAAATCCATATACCACCCAACAAACCAATCATCACAATATAAAACAATTTATATTCACTAACAAATACGCGCTCGTTCTATTATTACACTCAAACTCATTCTAGAGTACCACTGACTCTATCTCTAATGAGTAACACCCAACGGAGCCATGGTTGTCGCTTAACCATATACTCTGATACCAAATGTGACGACGCGAAACAGCGGCGCCCGGTAAGCTTTGCAACCATCCCAAACCCATCGTGGCTACAAACTGGCACCCGAAACTTGCTTTTACGGCCAGCCTTTAGACTGTCACGGGTTACGCCTAACCAACCTCGTAAAGAGGACATGTGGGGGTAAGAGTCTCCCGTTCGCCACCTAACCTTGAAGCGAGAACCCCCCCATCACATTTCACTAAGACAAGAAAGTCTCATCCACAAAGCCACGCTTTATACAAAAGCTGTGCTTTGATCATCAAATGCTCAACAGCACTTTGTATGCCACATTACCAATTTGGGAATGTATCACTAGTAACCATCAACTACATAACCTTTAAGGGTGTTGAGCTAAGAGAATAAATTCTCCTCCACCAACGGAAATATATTTGATAGAAACCATCTTTACATCTCAAATTGTAACGTCAGACACACATCCATACAAGTCCGTTACGGGATTGAACGGAACCGAAGGCACTTACAAAGAAGTCCTTGCAATCCGGATATTCACTAATCACGACCGGACTTTCCAAAACAAAGGGTAATAAATTCCTATATCGGGGATCAGCCGATGCAGAAACATTCGACGGTAATCCTTCCGTTTTCACAAATATACGGTCTTCAACACCGGTCATCAAATGCAATCCATAATGACGCATCACATATTCGGAATGGGTTATACGACCCCAGGACCCTTCCCGGCTAACCCGAATAGTGAGCGCTTATTCAAAAATAAGTGTAGCATTCAAATTCATGCAATCACAACAAATACCTATTTAAAGGTAAATATTGATAGTGGTTATTTAACTATCAATAGGCATGCTCAACATCACCAGATTCCAAATAATTTCCCAAATTATTTATTTTCCAAAAATATCTTTACAAGATATATAATTTCCACACTTCAACCCTTTGAAAACAATTTTCAAATCACTTTTCACATTTACCACTTTTGAAAACAAATTTCAAATCATTTCCCTATACGGGATATATTCGCAGATCTTTATTCATTTTCATTTCAAAATGGTTCATTTAAACCAATTAAATAAATCCTTACCGATTTATTTTATATTTACATTCCAAATCCGTAAATTTATTCCCACACTTCAAAAATAAATCAACGTTTATTTTTAAACAAATTTCCATTTCTTTTATAAATTCCCTAGTGAATTTACAATTCCAAAATATCTATGAATATCCGATTTCCAAATCGATATCTAATATTCATTTTCAATTTATCTTTAAAAGATAAAATCTCAAAATATTTACTTCATATTGGAAAACATTTCCATACTTATTTATTAATAAGTAATTCACAAATCTATTTATTTTCATCATTTGGAAATTATTCAATATACTTAAATCGAAATTAAGTATATATTTCATTCTTTAAAGAAAACGTGCGCTTAAACACATTTATTTGAGTCAAAACGAATGTTGCGTAAAACATCGCAACGACGACCCAAAATCACTAATATAGAGATTCGAAATTAAGATGGATATATAAATCCCAATACTATATAAAACATTTCCTTTCGGAAATCATTTACTATAACAACAGTGTTATAGTCCACCATTTCCTTCTATTTCTCGAAACGTCTATTTCAACAGTGAATGTTGAAATCTATGGTTTCGATAGTCAATACATTTTTAAACATATTTAAAATAGTTAACTTCATTTTATAGTATCACTTTCCCAAAGACGTATCTATTTTCTTGAATAATATATTCATTGTCCAAAATCGTGAATGTACTTCACTAACTAAATTCAATATTTTCTACACATTTTATTTCAAGGATAATTCGCTATCCGAAATTGCGAATATATCTCCTTTGATAACCTTCTATATTAAATTTATCAAATTCAATTGATTTTGGATTTATAAATAATGTTTAAAAATTCCATTTCTATTTATAAAACTTTGGTTTATAAATCTCCTTTATTAACCACTTCAATTCATAACTCAATTTTATACAAAAATCTAATTTACAAGTTAATTACTTATAAGTCCTTTATTTTACAAAAATCTATTCGTTTTATAACTTCACGATTTATAAATCGATAAATTTCATTCACTTAAGAAATCCAATCATTCTTCATTTTAACACTTACAAAAAAACTCGTTTTATAATTCCTATATTTTTATAAATATCAATTTTATAAATCTTTTATATAAACCATTATAATAATTCAAAAATCTCAATTTAAATAAACCAATCCTTTTAATAATTTACAAAACGTTATTTAAAACTTATATAACTCCAAAATTATACTTAAGTATGATTTTCCAAAAAAAAATAACTTTTATAACAATAAAACTGTAATGTTTATTTATTTTAACAATTCAAAATTTAATAAAACGTATACTTTCAAAATCACTTTAAAAATTCTTTTAAATCAAAAATCATTATTTTAACAATTTTAAAACTCCAAAAATGGGTCTGATAATCAACAAATATCACAATATCTGTAATTAAATAAATACTGTTGAGGAATCCAGTTGAATCCCTCTACCTGTTTCCCTACATCCACAGATGTTAGCACAATACCAATTCCGCTCCAATACGGAATATCGTGGTATATAGGATTTATAAAATATTATCCGCTATTATGCGGCGCAATAGGGTCTCATCCGCTATATAATGCGGGAAAATCAACTCCAAGTACAATAAATAATACCAATTTCACTTTGCAGTGAAATATTCACGGTATATGTTTTTAATAAATAACCTCCGCTTAATAACGGCATATAATGTCTATTTTAACCAATAACAGATAATAATTTATCATTCAGACATACAATCAACAAATTTTAAATCTAACTATTTAAAATTTAAATCGAAACTATTCGATTGAGTGAGAAGTTCTCACCTTGCTTTCAATTCACTTTTGGCGTTTTATTTCGAATAAAATTAAACGTACGTTTAATTTTACCCGAAATTCAAACTATCTCCAAACGACTCCAATCCAGTTATATAGCGTAGTGCTCGAGAAAACGAACCCGGCGCAATTCGTTTCGCTCAAAACGGACCTCGTATGAAAGAGATATAGCATTACAAAGTTTGATGAATTTATAATATAATTAAATTACAAATTTTATTTTAATTTTTTAACCTAAAAACACTACTGGCCGTTGATTCTCCCTGATGAATTCCAGGCCGCTCCTTCTATTTCTTCCCCATCATCAGGTAACGCACCCGAGCCCTGCCCATAGCCGACCTTTGCCCTAATAACGCGACCCACCCACGTCGATCTTTGCGACAATCAAGCACCACCATATTGAAGGCCGTCGCCAACTCCATCACCGCCCCTGAGCACGGCAAACTCGGTCGCCTCTAGGCCGAGATATTGACCTACGAACGCACGACTTCATATGCAAATTGCCGTTGATTCTTGACTTCGATTTCGATCATAACCGTTGAGATTGAAGCTCTCGACGAGCTCTACAACTTTCATGTTGAAAGTTTCGCGAATTGAAGTGTGGATTTGGAGTATTTGGAGGAGAAAAAATATGATTTTCTGGCCGTTGGTAATAATGTAGGCGGCGACTGCTAGATAGGGTTAGGGTTCTGCAATTTGTGAACAAAGGGGGTCCTTTTATAGACAACCGACGAACACTATTCATCTCCAATTTTTTGAACTCCAAATCTCGCGCGGTGACTGGCGTTTCTAGGGTTTACCCCACGTTCCGAACATAATGGAATTGGTTTCTAAAGCTAATTCTATCATCTGTGCAAGCTACGGCAATAAACGATCAATTTAAATTAAATCGATTTAAACTAATTTCTACGCGTTTTGGCTTGCCCGGGACAAGCAGTTAATCCGATTGACATGAAATTTGAAACCTTACAATAATATCAATTTACGGATCCGAAGAAACTAGTTACGTCAAAATCCAAGACTGTTTTAAAAACGGCTATTTTAACTCGTCAATTAAACATTAAAATATTCAATTTTCACAAATTAACTTTAAATTCAATTTTAAAAGTTCTATAACATCATTATAACTCCAATATGATATAATAAAATTTTCCAAATCATTTTCAATCATATTAAACTCGATTTTCAATTATTTTTACAATTTAACATATTAAATTATCGATTTAATTATCCAATTAAATCCAATTATTCGAAATAAAATTATTCGACTTATAAATTTCACTTATTAATATTTAAAATCAATTAAATATACAAATTTTAATTGACAGAAATTCTGGGTCGTTATAGTAAAATATTAGTGGAGCCTTGTTACAAAAATGAAATTATAACATTTAACCTTTCCAATATTGTAAGAACATATGTTATATAATGTTATAATAATCTATATTGATAAATTTGTGCATTTAACAAGATTGATAAAAATTTTATCAATTGGGATATACAAATTAATTGAAGATTGATAAGTAAAAATATAACATATACTTGCCAATAAAAGATTATTGCATGTTAACATTTCAACACCCATGCAAGTGCCTGATTTTACAACTACTAAGTACATTCATAGTTTGGTTACTTATGCATTTATTTGGTCAAGACCATGTATTGCATTCTGTGAGCTTCGAAATCTAAAAGCAATAAAAGACTATGGATATTTGATTCATATACATTAGCATATAAATGTTATATGGTGAACGGTCAAAGTTTGAAATGTATAATATCTCGATGAAATTAGTTCATCCGAAAAACCAAATAAACCTTAGTGTGAGGTCGAGTATTCAATTTTTTTGATTATAAAAGGATCATATCATGTTAAATGTAAGACTAGACCAAAAATACAATATAAATCTAAGAACTCGATCACTAAAATATCAGTTTGTTCAGCATACGCAAAGTGCAACATATCTGGTGTCCTTAAAGTTAAGGATAATCGAATGCCCTTTTGTAAAGAGTTCGTTATGATATTGTAGTAAGGGTTTTTCTTTTGAATGATTTTACCATTTAGAAAGAATAATGAATTTACAAGAATAGATGTGATTTAAGGTACAGTTAGGATGAAGAGAGCGAATAGTCACTTCTGCTTCATTAAAAAAATAGAAACGAGAATTGCAATAATAGCGATTGGTACTTAACATTGGAATAATAAATATGATTTCTATTTCGAAATGTATTTTCATATAGAAAATTATTTTCTACGAGATTTGTTTCTTTGAGTTCAAGATATTTGAACAATGAACTCTGCATGGTAAACTAATTGCACTATATGAACTATATAGATCTATATTAAGTGAATGATGGACCTTCGAATTTAGTATGTTATTGCAGTAATGGCGGAAATAATAGAAGCACGTCATATAGCACTTATTGATTTCATCAAAGTACAAAAATTATTTTCGTAAAAAATACCAAACATTATTTATGAAATAATAACTATTTTTCGGTATCGACTGAAAAATTGACATAACTATATTTCAATGCGAATATTACAAATATTCGTTATGAAATAAAATTATAGTGTGGTATTTGTTCTCCAACAAAAGTGATGCATTGGAAAATACAGAAGTATCTAATATTATTTACAGTATTTTGGAATTATAGACTAAGCTGTAGGTTTGCGAAATAATTTTATTATATGATTATGAATCATATAATACTGATTAATTATATCTCAAACAATTAAGGACTATGAACCCATTCAGTGGGAGGATCATAACAGTAGAAGAACTCTTCGGATTGATATATATAGATGTATTCAATTGTAAGTCTATTAATACCGAAATGGTTCCACATATGTTGTCAAATTCATTTGCGAGTCATAACCGACATGGACATGTGTATTTAATACACATGCAGTATGTCTATGGTAAACTCATAAAGTATACAATGGAAGAAAATAAAATAACATGTGGTAGAAACAATTCGATTCGATCAAATAAGTGAGTATATTGGAAAGAGTTTCGAACATACCTAAAATGAATAAAGATTCAATCTCCAAAATCTCTCCCCTATATGACGCATTGATAAGGATTAATCAAACTTTGTTAGACAATATACGATTAATTGTGAGTGAAGTTGAGTTGGTTTCTTTCAATAAGGTCATGTACCTAAGAGTAGTGCACAAGGTTAATATTATTTCATCCAAATAACAGTTTACAAAGTCATACAAGATAAGGGTTTGTAAGAAATTCCAACATATCATAGGCTAAGGAGTTGGCAAATTGTGCGAGTCGCAAGATTGCGTGTAATAATTGTTCGTGAGGAATCTTATATGCATCTCTCCAAAAGAAGTTTGAGATAGACTGTCATTAGATGACATAATTATATTTTTGAATATAAGTTATGAAAAATAAAATAGAATCGGTCGCATATAAGCCAATTCATAAAATGTTTGTAAATGCCCATTCTAGGGCATTGAGAAACAACTGTTGTTTCAAAAAATATCAACTTGATAGCGAAGTAATTTCTTTTAGAAATTATTGATAGGAAAATGGAATTGAATATAATCCAAAGATAAAGCTGATTGCACGAGATGAAATGAAATTAACCTAACCTAAATGAACACGTCGCATTAGAGTCTCTGATACGTATTCTCGCACACTGAAGAGAAGCTATGATTTTCTTATCAGTGTCGAGAATAGATAATCCTCGGTTGTAAATTAAGCTATTAAGAGTATTGAGTCTAGAATATGGTATGATGCACAAATCCGAATGGATTCCAAGTATGTTATCAAACTATGATTTTAGTGATCGTATCCCTAGGGATGTGATGCATCGGCCGCAACTATGTCTTTAAAAGACTAATGCAGTTAGAATTTAATGAGCAATGTTGATAATAATAACCTCATAAATTTCAATTGTTGAAAATAGAGTAATAGATTTGTTATTCAACGTACTTAAGTTATTTTGGATTTACTTACAAGATTATCGCTTGGTAATGCTAAGTGTTTCTGTATGTATGTATTGAATCAGAAAATTCTAAATAATATATAGAGTAAGCTATTCATACATAATAACCAAAAATGTCTCGAAGTCGGTCGGAGCGTTATTGAGTTTTTGAATCCTTGGATATAATCCAAGAAATGATAGAAAGTATCATTTTATAAGCATTGGAATTGAACAAATATTTTGATAGAAATATCAAATAGTTTAATTATCCATCAAAATGCAGAGGAAGTGTGTGTTCACAAGAAAGAACATAAAAAGGGTATATTGATATTTTTGAACAACAAGCAAATAGTATATTGTTGATTTTAACGATGTACTTATGTTAAAATCATTTTTAGTTGTTTTAATACTCGACGATGGATTTGTAAATTATCTCTTTTATAGTAAGTATATAAAAGATATTGGGAATGTCTCAAAATGATATGTAAGGGAACCTTGTTAAAATGTTTGATAGGGAACATGTAAGATTGATTCTTTATGCATTGCCAATAGGAATTATCATACATATTTATTATCTACTATATCATGTTTTGTTTACATAATTGATGCATGAAACAAATATCAAATCCAAATAGATTTCATTAAATACTAGAGCAGTATTAGCTGAAACAATGAACTCCTTATGAAGGAGTGATCAGACTCAAACTTTATAAGTAATATTTAGTATAATATGTCAATAATAAGTTTGAGTTAAGAATCTTCAAATTGGAAATGTTCCAAATAAACATTATGGCTAATTCAATGACAAGGCTAAGTACAGTGCCTTGAATAGCGGTGCAATAAAAGAACAATGTATATAAATATAAATGCACAAATTTATAACTTAGCCGAAGGGTGATTCCAAATGTTGAGAATCCCACTACATTATTATATAATAACAATGTCACCATATAATTTGTAACGGTACTTCTAAAAGTCGAGAGACATACTCCAAAACATTCCACATGATAAAGGAGTTTATCAGCACCGGAGAGAGTTGACTGGCAGACTAGATAATTAAAGCATAATAACATACAGTTCACTGAGGGGCCAACCTGATCAGTTAACAGGAAACCGATTGGAGAATTTAGAATGAGATTTCATAATTGACCCCAAATACAAGTGGTAGATTGATAGAGTTAAAGGGAATGCCCGGAGCAAATTATATAATTTGTTACATATATCTAGCTCATTGACCAATCTTATTCGAAATAAAAGGTGTTTTCTTTCTATAGTATACTTGATATAATGTGATTATATTAATTAATTAAATTAAATTAAAAGTATATTGAATAGAAAATCCATAAATGTAATGTTTTGTGATAGTAGTTACTAATTGTTGCAACTGTGAGTAATTTATGACAATAAAAATAAATATACCATCGAGACTGGAGTATTGAGACTGGAGTAAATGTTCCTAGTCAAGATGCATCGAGGCTGGATATTGATGTATCAGTTGAGATTAGAGTACGTAATGCTCTCCAAATGTTGGACAGTGTATTGCCCATAGCTACCGGGGGCACCTAGGGGTTACATACCGATAGTTATTGGATAACTATGGAATGAATCACTTGATAGTTTCTGCTGGTTAATACAACTAAGGTCAAACAGAAAATGTCGATGTGACTAGTTTACATGGTTCTTTTGACTCGAGAATACTGTAGATCTTCAATATAAAAGCTCCACTTTGATTTTAGTCAAATCATGGCATGACATCCATCGAGTGACTATAGTTGGGTCAAGTGAAAGTATTGAAAGTAAAGCACGATTCAAGAGAGGGTTCGTCTCCTTAGTTATATAGGGTTAGTATCATGGTCAACTCAAAGTCAAAATCTCTAGCCAGAGCATTGCGGTTAGTAGTAATTGTTACATTAAACTAAGAACTTTATGTTTTGACTTTAAAGTTGAATATGGATGATATTGGAATTTTGACCATTACCGAATTCCATAAGTCGACGGTGATATAGTTTGGACGTAGGGAATTGGTGTAAATGAATGTCACAACCGAGTAACACTTATTAAACTAAAATTGGATTTATTGAAACCGAGTAAGCAAAAAATTTGGCCATAATGTCATAGCACCTACTAAGTGAAGTGTGAACGTTAACATTCGAATAGTTCGATGTTAATCGCTGACCAAATTTACATCCAAGAGTCACACAACCGAAATGATGAATTCTCTATAGACCAAATGGTTTAATTAGTTTGTACTTTTTATAAATTAATTAATATTTATGAATGTTAATTGTAAATTTTGAATATGATTTAAGAAATAAACATTATTGCGTGTGTGTATATTTATAATAGTTATAAATATATCGATCGATATTAGATATCGATAACAGATTAAATATAATTATATATATTTAGTTTGGGTTAAAATGGGCTAATTGTCACGTCCCACCCCAAGACCCACACTAACAAAGGGTATTACCGAGTAATACTGTCTGTTAGTGTAGAGAATAGGACTGGTTAGCAACGGCCATCCATGAATTCTGCTTTAAGCAAACATGATACGTTGATTAATATGTTATACATTCTTTACTCAAGTGGAATTGACATATGAAATCCAATCTTAAAACAAAACGACGGTAGCTATAATAATAATCCATATATGATAAACACAAATCGAAGATCATGGAATATACAAAACGAAATACAAATAGATACAAGCTACCAAATCGAATAGATACATACATCAAATACAAGACCTTCGTCAAAAGATTCATATAATACATCTGTGCTACATCTCCTGAAATAAATATATACACAAAAGAATCTAGGCTTAATAATAGATACAACGCTATATGAATTTGTACACATATATGAGATGAAGATAAGATGAATGATAACTAGATAACTAGAATGAAATCCTCTCCAGGACTATCAAATTGGAGCACCTGAAATATCTTGGTCTGACCCGAGTATTATAAAATAATCAGTGGGTTAGTCTAGACAATAATAGATGAGTTAAGCAAGATAAACAATGGATGTAACGATGTAAATCTCGAATATGAACACAAAGCCAGGAATTGGCTGACAACAAGAATGCTTCAATAAACTCCTAGTGCGTAATCACCAAACATCAAAACCCAAAATAACTTTTGAAAGCAAAATCACTAAATTCATTCGACCATAACACAAATAGCATCGAATCTAGAAATCATAACGGAAATCTAGAAAATCATATAAAAAGGAAAAGGTGCCAAAACTCAAAGATTGGTGAATAAATTCACCTATATGCAAGTAACTCCAAGATAGACGTATAAGTTGAAAGAAATGCGGATTACGGATCTTAAGGCTAGGATTAACACTAGAGGGGGGGTGAATAGTGTTTACAAAGAATTACTAAATCCTTTTGAGTTTATGTTAATTTAGACACGGATGTATGCAATCTACAGATACAGGGATAATCACAGAAACAAACACAGATGCAGAAATAAAATAAAAGCAGTAAAGGAAAGAACACACCGGATTTTATACTGGTTCGGAGTTACCCTATATCCAGTCCCGCAACACAAGTATGAATTTCCTTTCAAAAGCAATTGTATAATTACACCCTCGATTTCAAGGTTACGAGGTACACCCTCTAGAATTTTAATCCTTTGGGTAGAGATACTTGATTTCCAGGCCACAAGTTTACCTAATTGTTTACCAAGGCTACAATCACACCTTTTCTCGCTTGATTGATTTTCAAGGCCACAATCACACCCTTTCTCACTTAATAGATTACAAAGAAGTCTATACCTTTGAATAGCACTGAGAATCTTGTTGAGATAGTGATAGAGAATCAAACTAGAAGTAATCGAGTATGATTCAATATTGATTTCGGTAGAGCAATGGTAAGAGTGTGTATTAAGAAATGTGGAAGAAGAAGAGGAGTGAAAAACCAGAAAATCTGATATAAAATTCATTGAAACTAACCCCTATTTATAGAAGAACAACAGTCATGTCCATTCATGAAGAGTTATGGCGAATAGACTCTTCTTTTGAAATTTAAATTTTAAACTCAACTGACACCATGTCGACATGGTCACCATAGGCATGTCGACATCCCAAAGCAATTTTTTATGATTTGATTTTCTTTGAAAATAACCTTTACCTTATATTAAAACTATTTAAACTTTTCTAATATACTTGACAATAGTTAAAATTCATAAGTAAATATATATATATATATATATATATATAATTTAACTATAATTTTATATTTAAATCTTAAGTATAAATATTTAGAAGTTAAATATATTATTTTAAAAGATCGTTTAAAATCAGGAGTAATTTTGACTTTTGAAATTAAAGATAATTTTGAGGCTAAAATTATTTAAAATCAGGATAGAGGTTTTTGATGCTTTTAAAAGGAAGGTTTTGAAAACATTTTGAAAACAGGATATAACTTTGAAAAATCATTTTGAATAAAAAGTTAGTGGATACAAAACAATGTTCCACTAGATTTTTCGTAGGTTCCATCCTACTTAGGGTTCCATCCCTTTAACAGGCTCGAAGTGGATTCCATTCCACGAATAAATTGGATTTTAAGATGCCAGTGATTTCTATGAGTTTTAACAAAATTTCTAATTAAAGAATAAATTACTTCAATTCTTGAACTCTTGATATTCTTGATACTCATGAGTCTTCAATCTTGATATCTTGAATCTCTATACTATACAGTCTTCATTCTTGGTACCTGCATGGTTAAAACCTGCATACACATATATATCTAAATTTATAATGTTAGTATTTATATTTTATAATCTATTCTAAGGTTGTTGTCATCAAAACCATCATCTCACGGACTAACATAAGTTTATAAATATCAAGATAGGCACGAGACCTATAAACTCCAAGATAGGAACAAGTCCTACAAACTCCGAAAGCGAGTCATAAACTCGTTGATAAGTGTTATATACCTCCAAATAGTAACTGAATAAATAGCAACTGTGTGTCCCATACCACATGGGTTTATCTAAACATTTACTGTAATCTAGTAAACTCCACTCATATGTATAAATGGCTCAATCGAACAAGTTCTGGTATTAATCGAAAATATAAATGAGTGTTTCATACCATTCATTTCATCGATCCATTTAAATTGATTTCTAATTAGATCGATGTCATGCAATTTTATAAAATAATTTACTTTGAAATCACTCTCGAAAATATTGCATCATAAACTAGAATATACGTATATATATATATATATCTGTGTGTGTGTGTGTTTTGGTAAGCCCTTACTAAAATGTGTATATAAGTACAATTTTCAAACCATTGTTCCAAATCAACTTTAAAGCCATTATTATTATAAATAAATATATTTTTTATATATAAATATTCCAAATATCTTTTATAGTGTTTGCATTATAAATTGGCACAAACACCCAATAGAATTTTTGAAGATAAATAAATGAAGAATATAAAATGAAAACAGAGGATAATAACCAAGAAATGTGAGAAGTTAAAGCAGTAACACGACATAATGATTTATAGGAGTTCGGCGTTGTTTATTTATGTCCACTTTGAAAAGGTTTCTTTATTAATCACTTTTTAAACCGAGTACAATGGAGATCGGATGAAAATCCTTAGTTACAATAGAGTACAAAGCAATTTGGAGTGTAAAAGTCCGGAAAATGAGTAACCATGCTTGTATTTACAGACGAAAATGACCAAATATCTCCTTGAAAATTCGACAAAAGGACCTTCAAAACATATGGACCCACAAGAGGGATCGCATAGCCCAATTCCCAAATAATAGGGATCGGTACCGATCCCTGTCTTGGAGGAATTTGAAGGTGTGATCCCTGTGATATCTTCCCTATGTTGAAATATGCTTAGCCTCCAATTTTCACGCCAGTTGGATTAGTAGAACTTGAGTTATTGCTTGATCTTTTCTTCAACATGAATTGCTACTTGATTTCAGCCGACCCCTACTGAGGGAAGAAGGCCGATCCCTCTGACTCCATTCTTTTGTGGTGCGATCCTTACAGTAGGCTCGTTAGGGTCCCTACATCTTGCTCACAAAATTTTATATGCATTGGACGTGTGGATCTTGAGCTATTAATTGTTTTCTATTGAACTGCATTTACATCCTGAAACATACCGATCCCTATCTTGGAAGTTGATTTTTGTCAATCCCTTCTATATGTTGAACCATATTCCAAACTTCAAACATTCTTCCTTGTACGTCTCTCAATCCCATTCACTCGACTTCATATTATCATCTGCACTCGACTTCTAGACCCCACAATCATCACCCTAGATTAGTTGGCCTTGATAACAGTTTAATCTAACTCGTCTAATCAGGGAGAATGTAGCTAGGCCAAAATGCCAGATAACACTTGCTCCCTAAGTATGTCTTGTGCTGAACATGATGTGCTTTGAATCAATGCAGGTTAGAGTCGTCGGAAAGAAATCCATCTAATTTTATTAATAGCTGTTATCCTTCCATCAAATTATTTTCCCATAGCGATGTATCTTTCTTTGATCATCATGACCTTTGGTTGACTTCCAATATCATAAATTTAGGATTATATTTCGTTTGTTGATATTTATGTCTGGTTCCATGAGACCAATAAGCTTTGGTCATCTGATCCGGTTTCAAACTTAAAGACTTCAGGTTCAAATTCAATTTCTATTGATTTCAAAAATTAAACTTCTAGATATTTACATGCACATTTGGGTACACGTTCTTGTCATTGGCTTTCGAACGTATTTATACGTTCACGGGTCGTTGTCAATTTTCATTGAGTTAGATACATTTCATTGCACTTTGTATATATGTGCTTTACATAATGTTTGTTTGCACCAAAAATGGTCACAAACCCCAAATATCGTGAAAGCACCAAACTATGAATGTAAATCAGCAATATTCAAGCACAAGTTGCAGATTTCAGCAGACAACAATATCGAAATAACACATAGAAACATGAGGTTTATAGTGGTTCGGCTATCTCCGGCCTACGTCCACTCCATAGTTTTGTCTTTTACTGATTATCTTTGTTGGTTACAGGTGATTACAGCGATTACAATGAAGTAATTTGAATACAACAACGATGTTGAGATGTAGAATTGAATCCAGCAGAGTCTGGACGTTCAATTGCCAAAAAGATCCCTGTAGGCTTCAGCAGGCTATTTATAGGCGTAGGAGGCTGAGATCGCGCTCAAACTTCGGAAGACTTCTTCTGGCACGTGAGTAGGCCCACGCGATCGATCCCACCAAGTTTCGACTCGATCTGGATCGATACGAAACGATTTCGTATCCATAAAAATTGATCCAATCGAGCTAAAACTTGACAGGAACATTCTTTACCTTGTATGGAAGTTGCTGAGAAAATTTCGTACCATTTGGACTGTTGGATTGTGAGTTATGATCGATACGAGTTGAAGTTTCTCGGTTGGCTGTTTGCTTCGAGTCGATCACTTCGAATCCATGTATTCGAATCGATGAATGCACGTTACAACGCGGCGGCGTGGCGCACATATCTCGCATCGATTCGCCTTTTGCTCCAAGTTGACCGTGTCATATCCATGAACTTCGCCTCGTTTGTATCGATGACCGTTGCCTTGTTCGATTCGATAACAGCTGCCAACACGTATTGATGGAAGCACGCCCGTTCGTATCGATAGAAATTGGCCACGTTCGTATCGATCAAACGTGATGGGCACGATTGATGGATATGAACTAACGAGCTTTGATGGGTTCGAATAATGACTTTAGGTAGATCGATATGAGCAAGCGCACTCCTTTGATGGATACGAAATGGTGTATCTTAATCAATTCGAATAAACGCTTATCGATGGATACGAAGTCGACCGATGACATTTATGCGAACAAGGCTGTTAAGTGAGAGCCCTGATTGATACGAAGCGACTGAGTTCAATGGATTCGAATAGTGTGATGGCAGATCGATTCGAACGTGATGGATCCGAATTGGTTGAGGCGGACTCATCCTAATGGATACGAATCTGATCGGTGCGAGTGGACCATTGTAAGAACCCTGGGTTTTACAACAATTAATTATCGTTGTTTGACGATCAATATTGGTTGTTAATTGCTGTTGGAGTTTTTAAAATCAAGTTGATATTCTTTTGTAAATTGGTTAAATATTATGTGAGCTTTGCAATTTTGAATCTCGGCCCAATTATCGTTGGTGCCGTATTATTTCTAGTATGTACCCGTTTCCCCCCTCTCTATTTTCATTCTCAAAAATCAAAACCCTAAACCTAATAATCAAAGCGTTCGAAAAGAATAGAAATGGCGGCTTCATCTCGTGCTCGTTCCGCCTTTCCAAATTAGGGTTCCCATCGACTCCGCTTCGTCTCTGAAGTACGCGACCTTTGAATCCAAGGTGAGTGATCCTTCCCTCACTCACATCTAATTTGAATTTCAGAGATTTTTGAATTGGGGTTTTAATTGAAGGTTCGAATCCCTTTGATGTTCGTTCGTATTTATATGTTGAAATTGTCTTCGGCCTTCTGATTATTTTACGAAAGTGAGTTATTTGACTTTTTAAATTTGTATACTTTCGTCACTTGATTTGCTCGGACATTCAACTTGGTTTAGACGTTGATGATTTTTATTTGCCTTGGTTTCTATTATCCACGGCTTTGAATAGTTAATTGATTCTGTAGCTTGAGTACAGTGTAATGTAAACGACAAATGATTTTGAGTATTTTTCTGTTGGCATCGGCATTAACGTGAATCTTATTTCTAATTTCAATTTGATTTTTGACTTCGGTCACTTGTTTTTGTGGACTTTCGGTTAGTTGAAAATACTATGCTACGGCCTTGATTTTGTTGTGAACCTATTACCTACTTGTTTTAGTTGACTTCGACATTGGCTCGATTTTTTTTCGATTTGATACTGCAGTTCCATTTTCTCTGTAAGCATACTGTGGCTTCATGTTGTATTCAGTTTGCATCAATCCGTTGTTGGGTTCATGTTGCGTCCATTTGACTCCTTACTGTTGTGTGCTGTGGTGCCATACTTTTGGTGCTCTCACCTTCACTCGGCTATGCTTGCATCGCCCACTTCGTTTTAACGGTTGCATACAGTTGAGTTCCTGTGTGGCATTGATTTGTTGTCACTGTCTTGTATTATGTTGTCACTGCCATGTATATGGGCCTTGCTCTGTCCTTGGTGCACTGTCCACTTCATGTTGTTGGCATTGATTTGTGTCAATTAATTCACTTCCACTCCAGTTCGTGCCTTGATGCTTGAGTCTGATACTTGCATTTATCCAATTTCACAGCTTCATACTGCATGTCGCCATTCCGGCTGTCACGGTTCCACTTGGTTCAATCACGTTGAGTTACATCTTTGCATCCATTGTTTGTTTGTATGTAGCACTTGGCTTCGAGTTGCTGCTGCATTTGCTCCAGTAATTCATGTTGTTTTTGTTTTGCTGTCACTTGAGACTGTATAGTCAATGTTGCATTGTTGAGATTGGGTTGTCATTGTAGTGCTACTGGTCACTGCACATGTACCATTCGAGATGTGATGTAAGTTCTCACTACGTACATCATTTATATGCACACCCATTTATATTGTTCTTTATGTTTCACTTCTTATGTTGTTTTCTATGTTATCGAGTTGCTTTATATGACTTCACTTGATTTCAGTGGGGTCTTGACTCTGCATATACACTTCTTGTAGTGTAGTGTTGTAGTCATTTACTTGTGATGTCCAGTTGAGTTCGGCACTTGCGTTGTCGTTGCTTGACTGTTTAGTCTTTTGTGGCTATTTGCTTGTTTCCACTGCAGTTTCATTATGCAATTGTTTCCTTTAGTACTTATATGTATACAGATGCATATACATGTGTTTACATCGACGCTGTTACATTTGTTCCCAGCTTACCCCTGTTGGATTATGTTTGGAAGGCTGGTGTATCTTATTTCTTGCCAGTACATTCATATATGTGTTGAGTTTCTGACTTGACCTTTGCATTTTGCTTGTTTTTCGAATTACACTTGAGTTGAATCCGGTAATTCGGGTTTGACCTTGTGCCCATTTGTGTACATAATCACTGTAGTGGCAAGGCAGTGCATGTAAGCGTGAACTGCAGCCACACGGTATTGCTTTTACTGATATTCTAATTGCTTTTGATTTATTGATCTTTTGCGTATTCCATATGCTGTAGTGGCGAGGCAGTACACGCGTGCGTGTACTGCAGCCCTACTCGAATTGACGTTCATCACCGTAGTGGCGAGGCAGTGCATGCAAGCGTGCACTGCAGCCCTATCGGGTTTGAAGTTTTAATTGATAGTTTAATTGTTTGAATTGTTTTGTATGTCCAATTCAATACATTTTTAATCTTATTTTGATTTGGTTTAATTTGATGATTTTGTTGTTGTCTAATTATCAATTTGATAATTAGATTATGAGTTTTTAATTGTTTATTTAATAATTAGAATTTGTCGATAATTGTCGTTTAGGCAATTCTGTTGTTTTCTAAATTATCTTCATTGATAATCTTTTTAATTTATCTTAGTTGATAATTTGGATTTGCATATTTGTTGTTTAACACTGTTATGTGTTATATTTATCGTTATCCGATTTCTTTATTTAAGGATCGGATAGACGAGATTTTTTGTGACTATCGTCTATTTGATTATTTAATTATTATTGCTTCTGCGCATTAATAACTGAGTTTGAATTAGATTGACTCGTGTATTATTTTCTTTAGAATGTAATACTCGGGTCAGACCGAGTTATTACAGGTTGTAGATATCTTGCTTTGGGTTGCTGCTAGAGCTATGAAGTATTTTCATACTTTTGGAGTAGTCGTTGTCTTAGAATAGGATGTTATGTATTCATGTATGTTAATCACGATAATGTACTTGTGTATATAACTTCCTGAGTCGACAGCTATAGTTGTATCATATGTATTGTATCACATGTATTGTAACTGACATCAGTTATTATATATATGAGACTTTCTGTTTTATCGGTGTTCCGCATTTATATTATCTGTGTTATTATTCTATATTTTGTCCTAA
This sequence comes from Allium cepa, assembly GCA_030765085.1. NCBI lineage: Eukaryota > Viridiplantae > Streptophyta > Magnoliopsida > Asparagales > Amaryllidaceae > Allium > Allium cepa. Next base: position 453,799,326 of record CM060939.1, on the reverse strand, counting down.
ACTATTATAAACCATCGTAGTTCGTTTTATACTGCAATTGGGTATGTCGATGGGAGTAAATAAATAAGAGATGAAAAATTAAAAATATATACCACTCTTATCGAGATAACCAATACTGTTGTAAGGACTAACTACGGATGGCCGCTCCTACCCAGCCTTATTCTTCGTAATAACAGACAGTATTTCCTTTAATACTCTTTGCTATTGTGAGCATAGAGGTGGGGCATCATAGTTGGTATCAGAGCGAGGTTTATGGACATAATATAAAACATAACTTAGATGAAACATGTGTTACAATTATTAGTCGATGTTTTATTGTTCTTTGAGTCAAAACTAAAGTTTTGAAAATATGTTGAAATTTTTAAATATCTTTATTTAAAAATAAAAAGTGAAACCGTGTTTTGATGATTGATTGAGTGTGTTCGGTTTATCAGAGTGCGCAGCGGAAACAGTGACTGTCTTCGCTGAGTACGGCTGATAACCTTCATGATTTGAAAATCAAATTATGAAATTGAAATAAATTTCAATTGTTGTTTACATAGCTGTGTTTATTTTGTTTTCTTTGAAAATTTCGAATCCGATTTGAGGATTCAAAGCGATTGCAGTTATGTGAATTTGTTGAGATTTTTGCTGTTTTAAATTATCTTCATTGAAGATATATTTGAATGATTTCTTTGTTCATTTTGTGGTATATGTGCATTTAGGTTGCATGTTACTACATTAAATTTTACGTTGAACCGATGTTTGGTTTAAACGTATTTTGTTGCCGTTATTTTTATAACGGAATTTTTACACTGGTGCTAAATTTTTGAAGCATGGTGTTTTGTTGACCTTTTTAATGAATGAAAATTCACTAATATTATATTTTGATATAAATTATTTTGATGAGGCTTTGACATATGAATATTACTGTCGCTTTGGCTTCAGTAACCGTCAAATTTTAAAGTGGATTTTCAAGCGGTTATCCCGCAATGCTGATTTTGAGATCCGTTTCTACGGTGTTTTGAGAAGTGCAATTTCCTTGTCGAAATTGCCACTAATATTGCTGTTTTTATCACGGATTTGCAAATCGTTGTAAAAATAAAATTGTTTCCAAATTTTTTATAGTTTACGCTTTCAAAAGAATGAGGAAGCTATTTAAACGATTCAGCAAAATCGAGGACTATGAACCCTTTCTTTTACTGATTCTCTTAATTCCGGACTTGTCCATTTGAGAATGTAAATTATTACTTTTATAAAATAAATGAAATTGTTTTCAGAAGTTATGCAGTTTGCGCTTTCAAAGGAATGAGGAAGCGATTTAAACGTTTCAGCAAAATCGAGGATTATGACCCCTTTCTTTTACTGATTCGCTTAATTCCGGACTTGTCCGTTTGAGAATGTGAAATGTTATTTTTGGAATACACAATTTTACACTTTCAAGGAAACGATGAAGAGATTTAAACAATTTAGTAAAACTCGTGGTTATGGGACATGTGCGTTTTCTATTTTGGTTAATTCCGGACTCGTTAATTGAAATATTTGATGTTTTGATGATTTTGATGATCTTCGTGTGCTTTCGAGCCACTATGATGGACCTTTGGGTCATATGAGGACCTTCGGGTCAAATACCAGTACCAGACCTTCGGGTCATATGTTTGACCTTCGGGTCATATGATGGGCGCCAAAATTATGATGACGGTACTTGGTAGGCTTCGGCTATATGAGATGAACATGCGACATAGCTAAAAATCGCCATATGATGGGATCGATCCACCTTTTATGTTGATTTTCTAGAGTATCTTAATTGATTTCTAGATATTTGTTGAATCTAATTATCTACAGGTAATTAGATATTTGATGTTATGAGTTCTGATTATCGTTTTTGATAATCAGATAATTGTTGTTTCTGATTATCGCTTGTGATAATTAGATATTTGATGTTATGAGTTCTGATTATCGTTTTTGATAATCGGATAATTGTTGTTTCTGCTTATCGCTTGTGATAATTAGATATTTGATGTTATGAGTTCTGATTATCGTTTTTGATAATCGGATATTTGTTGATTTTGATTATCGTTTTTGATAATCGGATATTTGTTGTTTCTGATTATCGCTTGTGATAATTAGATATTTGATGTTATGAGTTCTGATTATCGTTTTTGATAATCGGATAATTTTTGTTTCTGATTATCGCTTGTGATAATTAGATATTTGATGTTATGAGTTCAGATTATCGTTTTTGATAATTGGATAATTGTTGTTTCTGATTATCGCTTGTGATAATTAGATATTTGATGTCATGAGTTCTGATTATCGTTTTTGATAATCGGATAATTGTTGTTTCTGATTATCGCTTGTGCTAATTAGATATTTGATGTTATGAGTTCTGATTATCGTTTTTGATAATCGGATATTTGTTGATTTTGATTATCGTTTTTGATAATCGGATATTTGTTGTTTCTGATTATCGCTTGTGATAATTAGATATTTGATGTTATGAGTTCTGATTATCGTTTTTGATAATCGGATAATTATTGTTTCTGATTATCGCTTGTGATAATTAGATATTTGATGTTATGAGTTCTGATTACCGTTTTTGATAATTGGATAATTGTTGTTTCTGATTATCGCTTGTGATAATTAGATATTTGATGTTATGAGTTCTGATTATCGTTTTTGATAATCGGATATTTGTTGATTTTGATTATCGTTTTTGATAATCGGATATTTGTTGTTTCTGATTATCGCTTGTGATAATTAGATATTTGATGTTATGAGTTCTGATTATCGTTTTTGATATTCGGATATTTGTTGATTTTGATTATCTATTTTGATAATCGAATATTTGTTGTTTCTGATTATCGTTTTTGATAATCGGATATTTGTTGTTTCTGATTATCGTTTTTGATAATCGGATATTTGTTGATTTTGATTATCGTTTGAGATAATTAAATAATTGTTGATTTGAAATTTGATTATCGTTTTTGATAATCGAATATTTGTTGTTTCTGATCATCGTTTTTGATAATCGGATATTTGATGTTTCTGATTATCATTTTTGATAATCGGATATTTGATGTTTTTGATTATCGTTTGAGATAATTAAATAAGTGTTGATTTGAAATTTGATTATCGTTTTTGATAATCGAATATTTATTGTTTCTGATTATCGTTTTTGATAATCGGATATTTGTTGTTTCTGATTATCGTTTTTGATAATCGGATATTTGATGTTTTTGATTATCGTTTGAGATAATTAAATAATTGTTGATTTGAAATTTGATTATCGTTTTTGATAATCGAATGTTTGTTGTTTCTGATTATCATTTTTGATAATCGGATATTTGTTGTTTCTAATTATCGTTTTTGATAATCGGATATTTGTTGATTTTGATTATCGTTTTTGATAATTGAATATTTGTTGATTTGAGATTTAATTATCGTTTTTGATAATTGAATATTTGTTGATTTAAGAATTCTGATTATCGTTTTTGATAATTAGAGCTCTGTAGTTTTCTGATTACCGTTTTGGTAACTAGATAATTGCGGTTTTGCGATTTGCGATTGGGTTTTATAATTATCTTTGTTGATAGTTAGATTATGCTATCTTCTAATTATCGTATCGATAATTAGATATGGCTGTTTTGTGATTTCTGTATTCTAATTATCTACTTGATAATTAGATTTTGTTGAGAATTGGTGAATTTCTTTTATGAAATTAAAAGATTTCTTTGACGTTTGTATTCTTGACCTTTATTTTTCTAGCTTAACCAGTTTATGTTAGAAAAATAATTGTTATTGACACCTTTAATTATGAAAATTGCAGGGACGCAATTTTTATAAGGAGGGGAGTCTGTAACAACCCTGGGTTTTACAACAATTAATTATCGTTGTTTGACGATCAATATTGGTTGTTAATTGCTGTTGGAGTTTTTAAAATCAAGTTGATATTCTTTTGTAAATTGGTTAAATATTATGTGAGCTTTGCAATTTTGAATCTCGGCCCAATTATCGTTGGTGCCGTATTATTTCTAGTATGTACCCATTTTCCCCCCTCTCTATTTTCATTCTCAAAAATCAAAACCCTAAACCTAATAATCAAAGCGTTCGAAAAGAATAGAAATGGAGGCTTCATCTCGTGCTCGTTCCGCCTTTCCAAATTAGGTTCCCATCGACTCCGCTTCGTCTCTGAAGTACGCGACCTTCGAATCCAAGGTGAGTGATCCTTCCCTCACTCACATCTAATTTGAATTTCAGAGATTTTTGAATTGGGGTTTTAATTGAAGGTTTGAATCCCTTTGATGTTCGTTCGTATTTATGTATATGTTGAAATTGTCTTCGGCTTCTGATTATTTTACGAAAGTGAGTTATCTGACTTTTTAAATTTGTATACTTTCGTCACTTGATTTGCTCAGACATTCAACTTGGTTTCGACATTGATGATTTTTATTTGCCTTGGTTTCTATTATCCACGGCTTTGAATAGTTAATTGATTCTGTAGCTTGAGTACAGTGTAATGTAAACGGCAAATGATTTTGAGTATTTTTCTGTTGGCATCGGCGTTAACGTGAATCTTATTTCTGATTTCAATTTGATTTCTGACTTCGGTCACTTGTTTTTGTGGACTTTTGGTTAGTTGAAAATACTATGATTCGGCCTTGATTTTGTTGTGAACCTGTTACCTACTTGTTTTAGTTGACTTCAACATTGGCTCGATTTTTTTCGATTTGATACTGCAGTTCCATTTTCTCTGTAAGCATACTGTGGCTTCATGTTGTATTCAGTTTGCATCAATCCGTAGTTGGGTTCATGTTGCGTCCATTTGACTCCTTACTGTTGTGTGCTGTGGTGCCATACTTTTGGTGCTCTCACCTTCACTCGGCTATGCTTGCATTGCCCACTTCATTTTAACGGTTGCATATAGTTGAGTTCCTGTGTGGCATTGATTTGTTGTCACTGTCTTGTATTATGTTGTCACTGCCATGTATATGGGCCTTGCTCTGTCCTTGGTGCACTGTCCAGCTCATGTTGTTGGCATTGATTTGTGTCAATTAATTCACTTCCACTCCAGTTCGTGTCTTGATGCTCGAGTCTGATACTTGCATTTATCCAATTTCACAGCTTCATACTGCATGTCGCCATTCCGACTGTCACGGTTCCATTTGGTTCAATCGCGTTGAGTTACATCTGTGCATCCATTGTTTGTTTGTATGTAGCACTTGGCTTCGAATTGCTGCTGCATTTGCTCCAGTAATTCATGTTGTTTTGTGTTTTGCCATCACTTGAGACTGTATAGTCAATATTGCATTGTTGAGATTGGGTTGTCATTGTAGTGCTACTGGTCACTGCACATGTACCATTCGAGATGTGATGTAAGTTCTCACTACGTACATCATTTATATGCACACCCGTTTATATTGTTCTTTATGTTTCACTGCTTATGTTGTTTTCTATGTTATCGAGCTGCTTTATATGACTGCACTTGATTTCAGTGGGGTCGTGACTCTGCATATACACTTCTTGTAGTGTAGTGTTGCAGTCATTTACTTGTGCTGTCCAGTTGAGTTCGGCACTTGTGTTGTCGTTGCTTGACTGTTCAGTCTTTTGTGGCTATTTGCTTGTTTCCACTGCAGTTTCATTATGCAATTGTTTCCTGGTTAGTACTTATATGTATACAGATGCATATACATGTGTTTACATCGACGCAGTTACATTTGTTCGCAGCTTACCCCTGTTGGATTGTGTTTGGAAGGCTGGTGTATCTTATTTCTTGCCAGTACATTCATATATGTGTTGAGTCTCTGACTTGACCTTTGCATTTTGCTTGTTTTTTGAATTACACTTGAGTTGAATCCGGTAATTCGGGTTTGACCTTATGCCCGTTTGTGTACATAATCACCGTAGTGGCAAGGCAGTGCACGCAAGCGTGAACTGCAGCCACACGGTATTGCTTTTACTGATATTCTAATTGCTTTTGATTTATTGATCTTTTCCGTATTCCATTTGCTGTAGTGGCGAGGCAGTACACGCATGCGTGTACTGCAGCCCTACTCGAATTGACGTTCATCACCGTAGTGGCGAGGCAGTGCATGCAAGCGTGCACTGCAGCCCTATCGGGTTTGAAGTTTTAATTGATAATTTAATTGTTTAAATTGTTTTGTATGTACATACATTTTTAATCTTATTTTGATTTGGTTTAATTTGATGATTTTGTTGTTGTCTAATTATCAATTTGATAATTAGATTACGAGTTTTTAATTGTTTATTTAATAATTAGAATTTGTCGATAATTGCCGTTTAGGCAATTCTGTGGTTTTCTAAATTATCTTCATTGATAATCTTTTTAATTTATCTTAGTTGATAATTTGGATTTGCTGATTTGTTGTTTAACACTGTTACGTGTTATATTTATCGTTATCCGATTTCTTTATTTAAGGATCGGATAGACGAGATTTATTGTAACTGTCGTCTATTTGATATTTAATTATTATTGCTTCTGCGCATTAATAACTGAGTTTGAATTAGACTGGCCCGTGTATTATTTTCTTTTGAATGTAATACTCGGGTCAGACCGAGTTATTACAGGTTGTAGATATCTTGCTCTGGATTGCTGCTAGAGCTATGATGTCTTTTCATACTTTTGGCGTAGTTGTTGTCTTAGAATAGGATGTTATGTATTCATGTATGTTAATCACGAAAATGTACTTGTGTATATAACTTCCTGAGTCGACAGTTGTAGCTGTATCGTATGTATTGTATCACATGTATTGTAACTGACATCAGTTATTATATATATGAGACTTTTTGTTTTATCTGTGTTCCGCATCTATATTATCTGTGTTATTATTCTATATTTTGTCCTAAACTATTATAAACCATCGTAGTTCGTTTTATACTGGAATTGGGTATGTCGATGGGAGTAAATAAATAAGAGATGAAAAATTAAAAATATATACCACTCCTATCGAGATAACCAATACTGGTGTAAGGCCTAGCTACGGATGGCCGCTCCTATCCAGCCTTATTCTTCGTAATAACAGACAGTATTTCCTTTAATACTCTTTGTTATTGTGAGCATAGAGGTGGGGCGTCACAACCATTACCTTGAACTTCTGATGGATGCGAATTTGATGGATTCGAACCGATCAATCATATCGATATGAAGAGCATATTTTCTCCAACTTGCATCGACCATATCTCATTCATACAAACTTCGATTAACCTGAAATTTGAAACGCTGGCTTTTATGGTCTTGCTTGTCATGTCTTATCAATTGTAGCCTGATCCGGGCTTGGACAAAATTCATCGATATCCATAGCGAAGCAATGTATAACCCATCTTTGAGACGAGCTGTCTTTGGTTTTCGATCAATCTTTTGGTATCACGACCTTGCCAAAAGGCGGGATAACATTTGCCCCCCAAAACATGCCTTGCGATAGGAAGGTGTTTTTTGTAACGCCGTATGCTGGATGTTCATATCCTGTCAACAACCTGTAAAGAACTTGATAATTTCATATGACCTCGAATGACGATCGTTCGGGATCATATGCCATTTAAGGTGAATCGGGACCATTCGCGGTCGATGCCATTCGCGGCGAATGATGGGATGGGACCGTTCGTGGATGGATGCCGTTCGCGGCAAATGGTGAAATGGGACCGTTCGCGGTCGGATGCCGTTCGCGGCAAATGATGATCGTTCGTGATCGGGTGCCGTTCGAGGCGAATTGTGACCGTTCGAGGTCGTGTGCCATTTGAGGCGAGTTGTGACCGTTCGAGGTCGGGTTCCGTTCGAGGCGAATTGTGACCGTTCGAGGCGAATTGTGACCATTCAAGGTCGTGTGACATTCGAGCCGAGTTGTGACCGTTCGAGGTCGGGTGTCGTTCGATGCGAATTATGACCGTTCGAGGTCGTGTGCCGTTCAAGGCGAGTTGTGACCGTTCGAGGTAGGGTGACGTTCGAGGCGAATTGTGACCGTTCAGGGTTATGTGTAGTTCGAGGCGAGTTGTGACCATTCGAGGTCGTGTGCCGTTCGAGGCGAGTTGTGACCGTTCGAGGTCGGGTGCCGTTCGAGGCGACTTGTGACCGTTCGAGGTCGTCTGCCGTTCGAGGCGAGTCGTGACCGTTCGAGGTCGGGTGCTGTTCGAGGCGAATTGGTGTGGCCGGGGGGATTTAGTATTATCGATGCCAGATTTCACGTTCAGGTGAATTTCTAGATCGTTTGTCAAGGCGGTTTATCACCATCTCAGAGCATGTCTAAGGATCGTTCGCGACCCCGTACATGTGTAAGTAGCTTAGCCATTTCAGAATTATCAAAACCAAATATCCATTCAACCGATGAGTTTTAAAACAAGAATGTCCGACACAATCAAATCCAAACATGAAAAACACAAAAAACGAAAGCACAACAGTGGCGTCAGAGTGCAAATACCTACATCGACGTGGTTTATAATTGTATCAGGGCATGTCTGAGAATCGTTTGCGGTCCTGTACATGTGTGAACAACTTAATTGTGTCGATGTGGGGTTTTCCACTCGTCCGTCATTATCTCAATCAATTGATAATAAGCTGACGTCTCAATCTTGAGCCGTCTTCAGTTGATGCGGGTGGTGGCCGTTCTCGTTCCACTGTTGCGGCCCTCCTTCTCACATACTATAACAACAAACCATTTCGGATGTGCCCCTCGACTTCATCTTTTAAGTGTCTGCAGTCGTTTGTGCTGTGACCATTCAACTCATGAAACGAACAATACTTGTCCGACCTTCTCTCATTGCTAGTTGGATCTCTCCTCATTGGCTTTCGATAAGGAACCTGTCCCTTAGTATCCTGGTAGATCTGTTCCAAAGTCTCGTTCAATTCTGAGTATGTGGTGAATCTTGGTTCCTTTCATGGTCGCATTGATCTGTTATCGTTATCTCAGCCTTTTGTTTTACCTTGCTAGTTTCTGTACTCTTCTCGGGGGATTTCCACCTTTGACTGCATAAACATTAATTTCTTCTCCTTCTTCTCTTTCGGCGTTTGCATCTTCCAATCGCAAAAAAAATTCCACCTCGTGATAGAATTCTCCTAGATCCATAGGTGGATCTTTAGTCAATGAATTTTTAAACTCTATGCCATAGCTATTCCGGACACAGCTGCCATCATAACCATGGATGGATCTGGTCGATCCACCGATGCTACTGCCGCGTTGAATCGCGTCAGAAAACTCCTCAAAGGCTCCCCAGCTTTTTGCTTTAAAGTTGCCAAACTCATCACATTCTTGGGTCTTGCAATGTGAACCCTAAATTGCCTCATGAATTTCTCAGTTAAATCTGCCCACATTCCTATGGAGCCACTCTCCAGCTGCCTAAACCACAACGCTGCGATATCCGTCAGATATAATGGAAAGCACCGGGCCATAACTTCCTGTGATACCCCCACCACTTCCATGTGCCTTGTATACTTTGTTAGATGGACCACGGGGTCCGTCCTCCCATCGTACATCTCCACTGATGGTAACTTGAACTCTGGTGGGTTCCTAACCATCCTAATTGCAGGAGAAAAGGGACTCCTGTTCACGTCTTCAAGATCTCTGTTCACTAATCCGCCCCTCATGGCTCGCCTGACCATCTCCGCCAATCTACCATTGTCTCTAAGATATAATCCTCATTCATCGCCTTCAACCTGCCCCCCTCCCCCCAGTTCATGAGGGAATTCTGGAATCTGTCCTTCTGGATGAGCTTCCCCTTCTCTGCCAATGCCGTATCGTTCGAATCCACCTGATGCACTTCTTGGTATTGGGTCAGCGTGTTCTAGGCGTATGTCCCCTAGCTCTGGTGCCGCCTCAGAAGGTCCTGCTCCGTTCTGAACTCCACCTGCATCTCGATTCTACGCTCCAAGTTGCCCAATCTGTTGAAGCAAATTCTGGATCATCTCTTCTTGTCTCTTCATCATCGTCTCCATCTCATCCCTGGTGATGAAGATCGATGCCTGATTCGCTCCTGAGGAAGCCTCTTGACTTCCTTCGTGTTGACTTCACTCTGGTCTCTGCCTTTTACTTGTTTGTCTTGTCATAGCTCCTTAGATCTGAATTCTTAAATCTTCAAATTCAACTTCCAAGTGGTAGAATCCCTGAATTAGCCTTCTCAGTGAAAGCGCCAAAGTGTTTGCACCAAAAATGGTCACAAACCCAAATATCGTGAAAGCACCAAACTATGAATGTAAATCAGCAATATTCAAGCACAAGTTGCAGATTTCAGCAAATGACAAACAGCAATATAGAAATAACACACAGAAACACGAGGTTTATAGTGGTTCGGCTATCTTCGGCCTACGTCCACTCCAAAGTTTTGTCTTTTATTGATTACCTTTGCTGGTTACAGATGATTACAGCGATTACAATGAAGTAATTTGAATACAACAGCGATGTTGAGATGTAGAATTGAATCCGGCAGAGTCTGGACGTTCAATTGCCAAAAAGATCTCCTTTTCTGTAGGCTTAAGGGGGCTATTTATAGGCATAGGAGGCTGTGATCGCGCTCAAACTTCGGGAGACTTCTTATGGCACGTGAGTGGGCCTACGCGACCGACCCCACCAAGTTTCGACTCGATCTGTGATCGATACAAAATGATTTCGTATCGGACAAAAATTGATCCAATGAAGCTGAAACTTGACAGGAACATTCTTTACCTTGTATGGAAGCTGCTGAGAAAATTTCGTAGCATTTGGACTGGTGGATTGTGAGTTATGATCGATACGAGTTGAAGTTTCTCGAGTGGCTGTTTGCTTCGAGTCGATCACTTCGAATCCATGTATTCGAATCGATGGATGCACGTGACAACGTGGCGACGTGGCGCGCATATATCGCATCGATCCGCCTTTTGCTCCGAGTTGACCGTGTCGCATCCATGAACTTCGCCTCGTTTGTATCGACGACTGTTGCCTTGTTCGATTCGATAACAGCTGCCAACACGTATCGATGGAAGCATGCTCGTTCGTATCGATAGAAATTGGCCATGTTCGTATCGATCAAACGTGATGGGTACGATTGATGGATATGAACTAACGAGCTTTGATGGGTTTGAATAATGAATTTAGCTAGATTGATACGAGCAATTGCACTCCTTTGATGGATACGAAATGGTGTATCTTGATCAATTCGAACAAACACTTATTGATGGATACGAAGTCGACTGATGACATTTATGCGAATAAGGCTGTTAAGTGAGAGCCTTGATCGATACAAAGTGACTGAGTTCAATGCATTCGAACAGTGTGATGGCAGATCAATTCGAACGTTATGGATTCGAATTAGTCGAGGCGGACTCATCCTAATGGATACGAATCTGATCGGTGCAAGTGGACCATCACCTTGAACTTCTGATGGATGCGAATTTGATGGATTCGAATCGATCAATCATATCGATACGAAGAGCATATTTTCTCCAACTTGCATCAATCATATCTCATTCATACGAACTCTGATTAACTTGAAATTTGAAAAGCTGGCTTTTATGGTCGTGCTTGTCATGTCCTATCAATCGTAGCCTGATCCGGGCTTGGACAAAATTCATCAATATCCATAGCGAAGCAATGTATAACCAATCTTTGAGACGAGCCGTCTTTGGTTTTCGATCAATCTTTTGGTATCACGACCTTGCCAAAAGGTAGGATAACAATGTTCATGCCCACGCTTATATGTACAAGAGCCCATAGCCAATCCCTATTTTTCTCCTCCTTATTATTCCTATTATTATTATTATTTACACACATATAAGGGTCGGCATTCGCCTTGCCGATCACTTCCTATTTCTCTTATTTTTACTTTCTCTTTTTTCTTTTCTTTTTTTTTTAAATAGGGGTCGGATGATTGTGCAGTTAATGCCCCGCTATAACACTGCTATATCTTATAACGGATTTCTACCGCTATGATTTTTTCATATATCACCAAATATAGCCTTTCTGTTTTAAGCCCCGCTATTTCCGCTATATCCCGGTATTTCCACTATATTCCATTATATATTCTTTAAAATAAATGAATTTAAAAATGACATTTATACATCATAAAAATTATGAAATTAATTTATTTAATTAATTTTTAATATATTTTTAGAAATGAACATACTCTAATATTCTATTAAATTCAATTATGTTATATAATAGTTTTACGTTTATTTACACTATATTTGCACATGTTTTTATTTAAAATTATTTATGTATTAATTATAATTCAATTGAATGTTAATTTTCATTTAGTTACCATTTATTTGTAAAAACATTAATTATGAGTTTTATGTGCTATTTTAGAGTCATCCGATATATCCTGCTATATCTTCGATGTATCCCCGCTATGACTTTTTACACCTCCACCGCATTGGGTCTGTCGAGCGCTTTAACTACACAGTCGAAAGGATCCCCAGGCCAAGTGATCGGTATCGATCCCTCAACATATTGGGAACTTAACTCGTTCAGCTTCGTGGGACATTTAGAAGCATACCAATCCCTCAACCTTCATATAAAAGCTAACGTTCTCCCTTCAATTTTTTACTTCATTTCATTTTCCCTCTCTCTTCTGTTAACCTTCTCACGATCGAACCCTTTCTTTAGTTCTCGAAAGCCGAATCATCTTCCTTCTATCAATCTGATCTCAAGCATCACCTCCTTCTTTGAATCCACCACCTTCCCTCGCTCCAAGCAATCGTCCCATCTTCAATTTGACCTGGATTTGGGAATCCACCACTCATCAACTCGCGACTTTTTAACTTAGGTTGGGTTTTTTGCTTTTTATCTTAATTTTTGTGACGAGGTGTTGGGTTCTACTTCATTGGCGCATAGGTTGGAGTTTGACACTATGAAGAGAGGATGGTCTAAAACGTTTGGGGGACACGAGGCATATGATGTAGTAGGGTTCAGTTGAACAGTAAAGAGAGAGGAAGAATGGATGCGTAGAATATAAGAATCGGTCAACAGGTTTGAGGGATAACATAGTAGTATGGGAGAAGAGTAGGATCGATTTCACCCTAGAGGGGGGTGAATAAGGTGGTACTATCAATTATAAAATTTATTGTAGAAGTATATAAAATAATTTCAGCATAGATAATAGTCGAATAACAGAAGCACAGAAAATAGCAGAATAATAAATGCAGAAAATAGAGCATACAGATTTACCCAGCTTCGGCGAAACCCTGCCTACATGCCATCCCTAAGGTTTCTACTAGAAATTAAGTAGTCAGACGCTTACACATGTAAACTGGAGACACCCGCTACCGACTAACCTAAATCTACGCTCAAAACCCTTCAATAACTCAGCCACTGAGTTGCAAATTCTCAAACTACGCCACTGTAGTTCGTCCCCTAGTCACAAGACTAGAATTCACAAACGTTTAAAAAGAAATTACGAATTTAAAAACAATTAAAACAATGGAACCCTAGTTTTTAAAGCCCAAAAATAATTGCCGGCACAAACAAATTACGGTAATAAAATTCTCTTTTTCCTTTTATATTGATCGACCCGACTTGTCTGTGAAAAAAAATCACGATTTCTTTAGCTCGTTCCTTCCCCTTTATCTCTGATAATTAGGGCTTCGTGGAATTGAAGGATGCCGACTGGTTGTTGGTCGATTAAAATTTGGCTATTGCTTCGATTTGCTTCGGCAATCGACCATTTCTTCGATTCGCACATGGCTCCTTCAATTTGATCGAGTTCGACAATGAATTGTTATGTGATTTGTTCTTTTTGCTTTACTGGTTAGCTTGCTTGATCTCGATGAGCTATCTGTCGATGATGTTAACAGTTAAATAGGATTCGAAGTACTATAAATTTTTTCGTATATATTCTTGAATTCTTCTGTTAATTTAAGCTCGACCACTGATTTTTGATTGAATGTTGGAGATTTCTCTAACTTGTTTAATTCGTATATTTTTGCTTGCTTGATTATCTTGGTTATCACGGCTTTGACTTTGGCTTTCCTTGTCCATTATGGCTTTGATTTTGTGGCATTTAATCTTGACTTTTGGTTCTGATCTTTATGATATGACTTTGGCTTCTCTATCTTTGTTCAAAACTGCTACTTGACTTTGTTGTAACTATTATATGCTCTGTAGTATTTTCAACCTGATGCTACTTATTGCATTGCATTTTGAACTACTCTGATTGTTTGGAACTTCGGTCATTTGCTTACGGCTTCATGTGACTTTCTGAACTGCTGTGTTGTCATGCACTTGATTCCATGTTCTTGTTGTATATATATGCATATGGTCTGGTTTGTTTGCTTCCAACCTTCATGAGTCTATTCATTTGAACTGTGTTTGCATTATTGCCATATATGTGAACTTGAAGTTGTACATTCACTTATGTACTTGCATATGTATGTATAATGTGTTATTCTTGTTGTTGCTTCATTGTTGCTTTGCCCTTGTAGTCAGATCTGCATTGCTGTCACATTGGCTTTTTCCTTCAAGTCAGTTTGCATTTGAATTGTATACTTGAGTCTTTTTGAACTGCTATCTCATATGTATATAAGTGCATGTTATATAGTAGCATGGTCTGGTGTAGTATGACTATGCCTGATGTTGTTGCCTTTGATCATATCATGTGACTACACCTCTGTTGTAGTTTTCATTGATTAACTTGGTTAGTCTACATGTATATTGGTTTGCCATCTGTTGTTGTGTTTCATTTGAACCATTGACCGTGTAGTTGAGTAGAGCTGCTATCTAGGTGCACTTTCTCATTCGAGCTTATATATGCAATATGCACTTATTAGCATGGTCATTATATTGAACTTGCACCTGTGTCGAATCCATCTTATAGCTCGGATTTGACCTTGTGCTTATATCGTGACTTTATTTGTATTTCACTTGAGTTGAACCGGCTTTTGATTGGGTTTGACCTTGTGCTCACCTGTCCCTGTAATGTTATCAAGTGTATATTGGTGTGCACGGCCTTATGGCATATACATTGATACACTGTGCATGTCACAAGCTGTTCGTGTATGATGAATTCAATATTAAATGATGATGAACAACCCAAATAACTGAGGCAAATATTATTTTCAAAAATACACATTTTATTTATACTACAAAATATTTCTTTTTCAATTTTACTGCGTTAGTATTTACTTTATAGATAACTCAGATGCTAGATTCAATCTAAAATAGAGTTGAAGATAAAAACGAGTGAATGAGTGATATGTAGTGAGGTGCAAATGTAAATTGAAAATTATGATGTAGTCAAATTTATATTGTAATTGAAAATTGTGTAAATATGTAGTGAGTGATTAAATTTGTACTATTCAAAAATGTAATAGAATATTTGTTTGAAGAAAATATTTGTTTGAATTAAAATTTCGTGTTATTTATTTTATTCAGCAAATATTTATTTAATTATGTGAAAATAAAATAGTACATTAACAAATGCATTTAAATGAATATATATATATATATATATATGTTTATTATCATCAAACAAAAATCATATACTTGCATATTCAACAATCTCTCCCTTTTGATGATAACAAACACATATTTAAGATTTTGAGTTTGTTAAATGTATTTGATCATTCTATTTGCTCCTCCTATTTGAATGCTCCCTATCTACACAAAGCTCCCCTTTTATATATGCACATAAATAAATAAAAATGAATAAATGAACCTAGATGCATATAGAAAATACAAAATAAAATATTTGACCTTCATTTTGCCAATCTTAACATTCCTCTCCCCCTTTTGTTATCGGCAAAAGAGTAATAGTGTTAGAAAAATAAGAGATAAAGTGATAGACATTAATACAATATTAATACTCAATTGAGTATAAATATTAAATTTCAATAAATAATCAAACAAAAATCATAAATACTCTATTAGGCGCATATTCCACTTCTAGAATGATAGGAATGATGTCATCGTATAAAACCATATAGTTGTGTCTATTTGTGGCATATTTATATCATGAATTTAAATATCTACTAACCATGCATAACTGTTAGGACTTTTAAATGACATTAGTAGTATTCCCAATTTTTTTTAAAAATGAATTCAAGTATCTTCAAACCACGAATAACCGTGAGGACTTTTAAATGGGATTAGAATCAACTTGTTTATTTAATCAATCAATTTTGATATGCGTTCCATGCATGCATAACCGTGGGGACTTTTAAATGAGCATGAAAGCACATAATCGAAAATTCCAAGTAATTCACTCATGCACAACCGTGAAGACTTTTATATGAGAGTGAATACTTTGGATGTTTTTACTGCTAAAAAATATAATAAATTGAAAAACGAATGATTTCCCGTTTA
This sequence comes from Allium cepa, assembly GCA_030765085.1. Lineage (NCBI taxonomy): Eukaryota > Viridiplantae > Streptophyta > Magnoliopsida > Asparagales > Amaryllidaceae > Allium > Allium cepa. Next base: position 453,783,067 of record CM060939.1, on the reverse strand, counting down.
AAATATCATATATTGACATGCTATATTGGATTTTGATGAGTGTTGGTCGATAGAAAATGATAGAAATAGAAATGGTCATGAAATTTTTACCAACAAAAAGTTTTTATAACTCTTGTTTGAATTTCTAAAGAAATTTACTAAATATACAGCCTCAAGTTATAATATATGATTAATATCAACACTTATCACTTTTTCAATAACTATTTATCTTTTTGATAATTAGTAGGGAGTCAGATTAGTTAATGCAGTCATTTAAAATCAAATCCAAAGATAATTATAAAATCAAATTTTTCATAAATGACTAGTCTGAAATAAGGTCAACAAAAATGATTTTCTAGAAGGGCTTTTATAAAAGGAAAATGTTTGCTAATTGAAAATTATATGAGATGAAAAATATGTTGATATTTTCTTTGAAAAATGATGCAATTACTGAATGTCTCAACATAAATCACGTTCCACTAGAAATTTTTCTATCAACTAGATTACCAGTTGCATTTGAATTTCCCTTTGACTCAAGATTATCATTAGTCGAATGTTATACCAGACCGTAATGTTGCAATAAATACCTTGAAATCATTTTTGCAGCTTTTTAAAAATGGAATTCTTTTGAATTTGAATTGAAGTCGTGCCAATACACGAACATTATCATAGTGTCAGATTTAAATATATCCATGTGTATCATGAGTAACCAATAAAACACCATCACTAGTCCAAAACAAAAACTATATGAACTGGTTCAAGAATGAAACGATGATTTTTCACCATTTTTGCACAAATCGGAATAAAAAAAAGAACAAGTCAAATAAGAACATATCATATAAGAATAAGTCAGAATCAAAATCAACATTTTTCTTCATCACATAACTGGCTGATTTAAATCAAATTATGGTGTAGATTATCACATTTCAAGATAAATATACCATCACCTATTTTACCTTTACTGATAATTATTTTTGTTACCCATTATGATTTTGCCACCTTTGTACTAGGCTAAGGAACTGTGATTTGTCGCCCATTGTGTTCTTGGAACAGCTAGAGTCCAAGTAACACATTTGTTGTTCCTTAGCCTACCACCACACCTACACGATGAAAGATTTTTGTAACCTATTTGTTTTTATAGGTCCATGATTGTTAGTGGCAGATGGTTTTGAAAAATAAGTTTATGGAGACCCAAAACTATTTACCTATGTTCCTTTTGGCACCCATATTTGTTTGACTTTGAGGAATTTTGTATTCATGCCTTTTGGAACCCAAATTGGAATTGTTTTCACATTTTTGGGTCTATACCAGCAAATATTGTGATTGTGTCTAGTTTTTCTACATATCGTACACTTTGAATTTACTCGATTAATTACAATTCTAGCACGTACATATGATTAAATTTCGGAGTAAATGAGCCTCTAAATGGGGTATTTCCTCAGTAATTCTTTCGGGACCTTGACTTGTCACATGAGTCTGAATTTCATATTTCTCACTATGAAAATAAAAGACGATCTAGAATCTACCCAAGAAGATAGAGAGTCCCACATACGAGAAAAGGTCACAAATGGAGTTGAACCAAGTAACATTGCAAAGGCATAATGATAGTAGGGTCGGGATATCCCCGCCCTCCGAACTCTCAATCTTTGAAACAGGGATGAAAGTGGTGGATCTTTTAGCTCCGTATCGCCGTGGAGGAAAAATTGGACTCTTTGGGGAAGCCGGCGTATTATACCAAAGTCTTTGTCTTATAGTATTAACGGTTTGTTTCCTTAATAGCATATTTAGCGATCTTTCTCCTTTGGAAAATTTTCCTAAAGTTGTAGACAGTTGTTGGACTTGTGTTTTGAGAGATTCATTTTCATTTAATAATTGTGCGCACTTTTTAATAGAATTCTCTCTCCTCGTATTTTCACTTTCTTTCAAAATCAAATTTTCATTTTCAAGCGAAATAATTTTAATTTCTGATTTTTTGATTTCTTCTTCGAATGTTGAACACTTATCACACTTAGGATTCTTGCTTTGATAGTTTTTAACTAACTGATCAAACTGTTTACTTAAATCTATTAGAGTATCTCTTTGTGATTCAGTTTTGGCATATTTCTCCCTAAATTGTTCAAAACGGCCATTTTCAAGGAAATATATAAGTAATTCCGAGTGAGTAAGTTTTGATACCTCACTTGGCCATCATCATCGCTATCAGTTATATCACCTCGAAGGCACAGATCTGCTCTCTCACTCTCACTGCTAGTGCTTTTATAATCATCATCACTTTTATTCCATGTAGCTGCAAAACTTCTTCTTTTTGATTTATTTTCTTGGCCGTGTCGATTCTGAGGACAATTGGGCTTGATGTGGCTAGGTTTATTGCACTTGTGACAAATGATTTCCCATTCTTTTGGGTTGTCTAGTGCTTTGATTATTCTGCTTTTTAATTGTTGATTTAGAGCTGGATTTCCATATCTGTGATTCCACTTTTTGAATTTTTTCATTAATAGTGCCAGCTCAACTGCTCCATCATCATCATCATCATACTTTATGTTGTTCCTTCGAGAGCTATCGATTTCTTTCGAGTATCGCCTCCTTCACGTTCTTCCTTGAATTTCATTTCTAACACATAAGTGGTGAGATTTCCGATGAGTTCTTCAACTTTGATTTGTTTCAAATCCTTTGACTCTTGAATGACCGTAACTTTTGCTTCAAAATTTCGTAGAAGGACTCTAAGGATTATTTGGATTATTTCCAACTCCATGTATGGTTTTTCGAGAGCTTTTGATTTGTATATGAGATTGGAAAGTCGTCCGTACATCTCTTTGACATTTTCATTCTTCGCCATTGTGAAGTTCTCGTATTCGCTACTAAGCATGGCAAGGCGAGATTCTTTGACTTGAGATGTTCCATCATGAGTCACTTCAAGTGTGTGTCATATTTCCTGTGCAGTTAGACAATGTGAGACACGATTAAATTGAATATGATCTAAGAACAAAAAATAGAATTCATAGCTTTGGCATTAGCATTTTATAACTTATTTTCTAGATCTGTCCATTGATCGATTGGTTTTTCAATTTCCTGATTATTTACTACTATAGTTGGTGCTCTATAAACTATCTCAACTATATTCCAAGCATCAATGGTTTTAGAAAAAAAATTCATTCTATTTTTCCAGTAAGCATATTCACCATTGACATTGGTGGTCTAACTATGGACTGACTCTCAGCAAAAGCAATATTAAAGAAGCCATTTTAAAAATTCAAACTTAAAACAAAATTTAGTTTTTGAAAAACCAAAATTTTAGAACAAAAATGGCTTTTACTCCTAGCTCTGATACCATTTGTAGGATCGATTCCACCCTAGAGGGGGGGTGAATAGGGTGATACTATCAATCATAAAATTTTATTGCGGAAGTATATAAAATAATTTCAACACAGATAATAGTCGAATAACAGCAGCACAGATAATAGCAGAATAATAAATGCAGAAAATAGAACACATAGATTTACCCAGCTTCGGCAAAACAATACCTACGTGATGCCCTCAAGGTTTCTACTAGATATTAAGTAGTCAGACGCTTACACACGTAAACTCACGACATCCGCTATCGACTAACCTAACTCTACGCTCAAAACGCTGCCACAATTCAGCCACCGAGTTATGAATTCTCGAACTACACCAACGTAGTTCGTCCCCTAGTCACACGACTAGAATTTACAAACATTTAGAAAGAAATTACAAATTTAAAAAATTTTAAAACAATAAGACAATGAAACCCTGGTTTTTAAAGACCAAAAATAATTGTCAGCCTAAACAAAGTATGGTGATAAAATTCCCTTTCTCCTTTTATATTGTTCGGCCCTACTTGCTCTGTGAAAAAAATGGCGATTTTTTTGCTCATTCGTTCCTTTTTATCTCTGATAATTAGGGCTTCGTGGAATTGAAGGACGCCAACTGATTGTTGGTCGATTACAATTTGGCTATTGCTCTAATTCGCTTCGGTAATCAACCGTTTCTTCGATTTGCACACGGCTCCTTCAATTTGATCGAGTTCGGCTATGAATTGGTATATGATTTGTTCTTTTTGCTTTACTGATTAGCTTGCTTGAACTCGCTGAGCTATCTACCGATGATGATAACAGTTAAATAGGATTCAAAGTCCTAGAAATTCATTCGTATCTTTTTTTTGAATTCTTCTGTTAATTTAAGCTCGGCCATTGATTTTTGATTGAATGTTGGAGATTTCTCTGACTTGTTCAATTTGTATATTTTTACTTGCTTGATTATCTTGGTAATCGCGGCTTTGATTTTGGCTTTCATTGGTCATTACAGCTTTGATTTTGTGGCATTTAATCTTGACTTTTGGTTCCGATCTTTATGTTATGACTTCGGCTTCTCTATATTTGTTCAAAACTACTACTTGACTTTGTTATAACTGTTACATGCTCTATAGCATTTTCAACCTGATGTTACTTATTTCATTGCATCTTGAGTTACTCTGATTGTTTGGAACTTCGGTCATTTGCTCACGACTTCATATGACTTTCTGAACTGCTATGCTATCATGCACTTGATTCCATGTGCTTGCTGTTATATATATATATAGTCTGATTTGTTTGCCTCCATGCCTTCATAGGTCTGTTCATTTGGATTGTGTTTGCATTGTTGCCATATATGTGAACTTGAAGTTGTACGTTCACTAATGTACTTGCATATGTATGTATGATGTGTTATTCTTGTTGTTGCTTCATTGTTGCTTTGCACTTGTAGTCAGGTCTGCATTGTTGTCACATTGGCTTGCTCCTTCGAGTCAGTTCGTGTTTGAATTGTGTACTTGAGTCTTTTTGAACTGCTATCTCATATGTATATAAGTTCATGTTGTATAGTTGCCTAGTCTGGTGCAGTGTGACTATGCCTGATGTTGTTCCCTTTGATCATATCATGTGACTACACTTCTATTGTAGTTTGCATTGATTAACTTGGTTAGTCTACATGTATATTGGTTTTTCATCTGTTGTTGTGTTTGATTTGAACCATTTTATGTGTCGAGTAGAGCTGCTGTCCTGGTGCACTTGCTCATTCGAGCTTATATATGCACTGTGCACTTGTTAGCATGGTCATTGTATTGAACTTGTACTTGTGTTGAATCCAGCTTATAACTTGGGTTTGACCTTGTTCTTATATCGTGACTTTATTTGCATTTCACATGAGTTGAACCCGGCTTTTGATTGGGTTTGACCTTGTGCTCACATGTCCCCTGTAATTTTATCAAGTGTATATTGGTGTGCACGGCCTTGTGGCATGTACAGTGATACACTGTGCATGTCACAAGTTATTCATGTATGATGAATTCAAAATTAAATGATGACGAACAACCCAAATAACTGAGACAAATAATATTTTCAAAAATACGCATTTTATTTTACACTGCAAAAACAATTCTTTTTCAATTTTTGCTACGTCAGTGTTTACTTTACAGATAACTCGGATGCTAGATTCAATCTAGAATAGAGCTGAAGATAAAAACGAGCGAATGAGTGATATGTAGTGAGGTGCAAATGTAAATTGAAAATTGTGTTGTAGTCAAATTTGTATTGTAATTGAAAATTGGGTAATATGTAGTGAGAGCTCAAATTTGTACTATTAAAAATTGTAATAGAACATTTGTTTAAATAAAATATTTGTTTGAATTTAAATCATTTGTTATTTATTTTATTCAGCAAATATTTATTTAATTATTTGAAAATAAAATAGTACATTAACAAATACATTTAAATGAATATATATATATATATATATATATATATATATTATCATCAAACAAAAATCAGATACTTGCATATTCAACAAGGAGAGAGATTGGTCATCTTTGGCTCACATGGAGGGAACTGTAATTTTTTCCTTACATGGAGGGATCGGTGGTATGGTTGATGTGCACGTAAATATGCATATATACATCCATATTTTATCTATTTTTATTTAGTAAATATCATATTTGGGTATTTTAACATGTATAAACCAAAATTCAATTATTTTCAAATCATTATATAATCATCTTCATACAGGAGCAAAATGGTCATTTTTGTGCATGTTTCAATTTGAGAATTTTTACTTGGACATTTTTTATGAGTTTGATAGGAATTTGGATGCATATGGAAGAGGATTTCATGAAGATATATGCATGTACTAGAGAATACAAAGAAAGGAATATGGAAATAATTCAAATACATGATCGTAGAGGACCCCCACCCACTTACCTAAATCTACAATTAGAAGCTAATGGACAACTAAGTGGAGGTTAAAACTTCATGCATACTTGATGATGGATTAATTAGAGGCTAATGGTTACTTGCTGGCCACACTTCCTAAAAGGCATTTTGGAAAGTTGCCTAAAAATTGAATTAGGGTTTTATGCATGTATAAATAGCCCACTTATGTACATGTAAATATCTTCTTACTCTTTCAAATTACTTAGGAAATTAGAATGCAAGTTGTAAGCTCAATGTTTCATGAAATAAAAATGGCTTCCTAACCTCTTTCTCTTTTCTTTTCTACATGCTTCTTTTTTACTTTTATGTTCATTTTTACTTTTACGCTCTCTTCTTTTCTTTGTTAGTAGATTAGATTTACATTCATGCAAATAGCGTAGCTTTATTTTTTATGCAAGTAGTTTAGCAGTTAATCCCATTTGCTTCCTTTGCTTATTTTCTATTTCTTTTGCTTTTTAATGTTGAAATTAACATATGTTGATACGATAATACAAATGAGTAGATAAACACATTCAATTTAGGAGTAATGAAGCTCTCAAATATTATGTAATTTCAACATTTCTATGATTTATGGTCTCTTTTATTTGTGCTTCGTGAAAGTAAATTTTGATATAAGTTTATACAAGTGGGTTTGATAGCTTATGTTGCATTTGCAAATGAGATATTCTTATTCAACATAAATACAATTTACATCATCATTTGCTAATTATTTTGGACCTTGAAATGAAAGTAAAAACAAAATTGATGATCTATTTTACTAATTACAATAGTAAATAGATCGTACTTAAATTAGCTTTTGCTTTCGCTTCATTTTCATGAGAATTGATAAGTGGTTTATTTGTCATATTATAGTTTGATGGTTTAAGTTATGTTAATTAATAACATAAATAAACCATACTTATAATAAATGCAATAATTATTTCACTTAATATCAAAAATAGAGATCATAGATTATTTGTTTGTTGATTTATGAAAATGTGAGAGTGGATTTGCCTCTAAATTGTTTTTTTAATCTCATTTTCATTCTAGTTTTAGCTTCATTTTGTTTATAAACAATCTTCTCTCATTTTGGTATAATTTGATTGATTAGAAAATTTTAAAATCTTAAAAATCCCTACGGATCGACCCGTACTCGTCACGTACTAACATTTGTACACCGTGCGCTTGCGGTTATTTTTATTATAAATTTTTCGGTGATTTTCTAACTTGATAGAAAATACATCGTTAAACAGGTGAAGGGAAGGGGTCGGTTGTTTTTGTTAGTATGGAGCGATCGATAGTTTTTGTTGGTGTGTTTTAGATGGAAGGATCGGTTGCTACCATGGAAAAGGATCGACATGGATTGCTTAGAGAGAGGGGTCGATTGTCTTGCTTTAGAATAGGGATCGACAAATACAGATTTAGGCTATATAGCCCGTTCTATGCTTTGAAGTGAACTTGAAAACTGATCCATATTCACTTGTTTGGACTTTGGACAAAAAGAACCAATTGCATCCTAATAAACTTGAATATACAACGATGATGAACAATAGGACTTGCATATCCATTATTGAACTCGAAATTGAATGACCAAATTCCTGGGACTTAGAACAAGAACTAAAACTTAATGTATGTACTTTGATAACGGTTTTCACACTTTGATATGCCGAGATCGATCCTAAATTTTTACACAACCGATCAATCTATTCGCTAGTTGAGATGGTCAACGATGACGGTCACTCTGGTCAGAATCTAAAGTCTCGTCATTTACTTTTGTTTTTTTATTTTGAGATGATTATCTCTACACTACTAGACACTGCACCACACTAGCTTAAATTTAGCATGGGGGGACAGGTAGACTCTTCTAATCTCGATTATTTATTGAGTTTAGCTGATATGGACTCTAGACTTTTAAAGCGTCTAATTGCAATGTCTTTCGAATCAACTTCACAACATAGCAATCCCGGAGCTGAGTCAAGTTCCACAACTATATCTGGCAGACTTTCCCTTAGTTGTCAAACTGAACAATCGAAGGTTTTCGGCCCGTTGACCGATCTTTTAGCTGATGTTCCTGTGCTTTCAGCGGAAGATATAAGTCATGTCCTAGACACTATAGAAGGTGCTATATTTTTAGACAACTCGACATATTCCTAAGCCTCCAAAATTGGCGAGGCTGCTCTTTGTAGACTATGTTCTAGATACGCGATTATGTTCGTAGATCTTCCAGTTCCTTTAGTGAACAATAGGGCTCATTCGCCCCCGGAGGGGTATACAGCATGCAATAAGTGTAACGGTCCTGAATTTTGAACAATTTAATTTGTGAATATTTAATTTATTTTAAATATTTAAATGATGATTTGACGTGAATTTCAAATTATCAGAATTAATTAGCGATTAAATTTTAGAATTTAATCTATATAAAGTTGAATAGAATTTGAATTCGACTTTGAAGTTGAATTTGAATATTGAATTTGTATTTAAATTTGTAACTAATGACTTAGAAAAAATAGTTTGGATTATGAATTATTTTTATGTAAATTTATAAATTGATATTTATAGTTGAACTTCAAAACGTTTTTATATGTTTACTAAAGAAAATGATTTACAAAACAAAATTTATTTTATAAAGAAAAAAAAATGTAAAAAATATATATATATAATAATATATATAATATAAGTACACTGCCTTATACTTTCATCAGCTACACACGCCATTATTTACGCCTTAACTCGTGCCTAAATATCTGCCTTCCCCCACGCCAAAACCCACGCCCTAAATCGTGCCCCTCTGCAAAAACACGTTCTTCCTTTTCTCTTTTATACCCGACCCCTTTACCTTTCCCATTCAAAACCCTTTCAAACGAAACAACGAAACAATGGCGGCTGTCGTTCGTCCCTCTCTTCACAATTAGGGCTTTTCGAAATTTGGGTTTGCTTCGGCTTCAATTCGATCGCGTGCTCCTCAGTGGGTCGAGTTCGTCTCCTTGCTTCGGTGAAAGGTGAGTTCTTTGCTCACGATTGATTTTAATTCAAGAGTTTAAATTTGTTTGAATTGGATGTTTGGTTGCATGCTATGTTTTGGGGAGTTATTCGTTATCAATTGCTCGGAATTTTTTTTGGATTTAAACTGATATGAGCAGATTTGTCACTGCATGTTGATTGTTGGTTGTTATTCGCTATCATTTGCTCTGATATTTTGATTTTAAATTAATAAGAACAGATGTTATTTGAATTTGATTTAAACTGATGAGGACAGATGCTATAAATTTTTTTTTAAAACTGTTAAGAACAGATTCTACCCAATATTTGTTTTTAAATTAATAAGAACAAATTCTATTTGATATTTGTTTTTAAACTAATAAGAACAGAGGCTATTTGTGATTGTTTTAAACTGTTAAGAAAAGATGCTATATGATATTGTTTTTAAACTGATGAGAATAGATGCTATTAATTTTTTTAAAAAAAAAAACTGATAAGAACAGATGTTAATTTTAAGAGTATGAGTACTAGTTTGAGAACAAATGAAGTTTCATATATACATGACTTTGAAAATGTTAGAGTTTTTCAGAAAGTATAGTCTTGTTTTCAACTACGAACTTATACAGTTTTAATATATAACTATCTTTGACCTCTTGTATGCACTTGTGCTTGCACTGTGTTGAGTGTGCTAACTTGACCTTCTTGCATTTGTGTGGTAGCTGCTGTCCATTTTCATTTTATTAGCTATACTGATATATTTGAACTTGAATCATTTTTAGCTGTGTCAATTTGTTTTAAATGGTGGACTCAATGTGTCACCTGTTTTCTAAAATCTGCATATATAGGCATACATATATTTGTATGTGTGTATGCATATATATGACTGGATTTATACTGTTTTGAATCTTGTTTACTTGATGACATTTAGTTGGTGTAGTTGTACTCTTGTAGCTTCACCTCAGTTCACTGAACTGTACTGGGTTGCATTTACAGACATACTTGATGTCTTGATTTTCACTTATAACTTCACTGGAATTTTGTGGATGTTTTTCCATGTTATCCACTGCCTCTTGAAGCACTTTGATATTGATCATGTAATCTACTGAGAAAAAGAAAAAAAGAAAAAGAAAAAAAGTAAGTAAGTTGGAATTTGGTTTAACTTGTTTGAGTTGCAGGCTCACACCAGGTTTTAAATCCTTCTCCTCCTCTTTGCTTTTGAAAAAAAATTGTAAACAAGTTTAACTTTGGTTTAAGACCTGTTCTATATTTTCAGAAATAGATGAAAGCAAATTTAAATTTTAGTCTAAACCTGTCTTGTATACTTGTTGCATTTTTGAATCCACTGATACATGTTTGTATTCCATTTGAACTGTGTAGTTGTTTCCCTGTACACACAGTTCCCAGTTCCCTCTGTTTCACTTGTTTGTTAAACTGTAGCCACTATAGACATTGGTTGATCTTGTTAGTCTTACATTGATCTGATCTATTATAGTTGCATGTTGTTGCCATTGTAGTTGTACAGTCATTGATGTCTGCATTTGAACATGGTCTTGCACTTGTTAACTATAGCTGCACTTGATTGTGATGTTGTTACCAGAATTGAGTTGTATCCTTTTTCATGTTTTCTGGCCACTGTGTACTTTGAGTAGTGTAGTTGGTTTTGGTGCTCTTGGTCACTTGAGATTTTGCACTTTGGTGTTGTTGTCCACTGCATAGTGCATTGCCTTGTTGTTGTGAAGTTGTGCTTACACACTTGCACTTCTGGTTCTCCTTTTCAAAACTTTCTATTGCAAGTGTATGTTTCCATTCACTGTTCTGGCCATTCTTGTTGCCTCTTGCAATATTGGTTTAGATGTGCATTTGCTTTTTTCATTTTTGTTCTGCCTCCATTTTAAAGTATTGTTGCAGTGGTTATTTGAGGTTGTATGCTTCATGCTTGATGCACACGTGTTGGCGAGGCAGTGCACATGTGTGCAAATATACGTGTGTACTGCAGCCACACAGGATTGACAGATTTTAAAAAAATTTGAAGTGGTTAATATGAAAATCCATAATAGATTTAAATTGATTCATGTGATTCTGTGGCTGATTCTTTTTAAACTCTATAAACTGAACAACAATCCGTCATTTTGAACGTTTCTAGTTGGTTTAATTACCAGCTAGAGGCGGTCAGGGCGGCGGGTCGTTACAAAAGTGGTATCAGAGCTTTGGTTTACACAAAGCTCAGTTTATGATGTTTAATATGAATAGTTACTAGAACCACTTTAAAGAAAACGTTTTTCAAATCTAAAGAAGTATATATTGTTTTCTTTGAAAAATAAAAGGTATTTTGAAAATTCAAATCTTTTCCGAAAATTCCCCTCTCTAAATTTAGGATTGCGATAGTTTCTCATTCGAGAACTCATTATCGAATTATTGAGACTTATGAAAAATAAAATATAAGTGAAGTGAATTAATGAATTGGTTTAAATTGGTTAAATCGAATATTGTGCATATCTTCGAAATAACTATGAAATAAAATGATATGTTGATTTGGTTATAACCAAGAGAATTATTGAATTATAACTTGGAAATTTGATTCTGAATTCTTTTGAGAAATTGATTTCGAACGTTGTGAAGAACGAGTTAATAAATAAATGGATTATAAGTATTTAACTTATAATATGAACTTTTGGTATATAATCGAGTTATATAAATTGAGTTGAATTAATAAAGAAGATTTATAAATCGAAGTTTATAAATAGAAATGGAATTTGTAAAGATTATTTATAAATTTGAAACCAATTGAACTTGATAAATGAAAAATAGGAGTTATTAAAGGAGATATATTCATGATTTTTGGACAGCGAATTATCCTTTATATTAGATATTGTGATAGTAAATGTTGGTTGGGAATTTTATTCACGATTTTGGACAGTGGATAATCTTTTAAATAAAAAGTGTAGAAACACTGAATTGAATAGATAAGTATATTCACGATTTTGGACAGTGAATATATTATTGAATAAAACAGATATGTTTTAGGGAAGTGATATTATGAAATGAGGTTAATGTGGAAATATAAATTTAATGGAACTAAGTCGATGAATGACTTACTAAAGAACTAGTTGATTATTTTTGAAATAGAAAGCAAATGCAAAGTTCAAATGAGATTTAGATTTCAAATTTGAAGTTGTCAACATGATAATCCATTATAGATTTAATAAATTCAGTGATGAATTAGAATTTAAACGTGCGGAAATTAAATTAAGTGAAAAACTTAATATTGAAAAGTTGAAATCGGTTTAAAATTAATATTGTGAAAAGTATGAGGAATTCAAACTATGAATTAAGTTGAAGCTGAAAAAGTTAATGGTTTTAAAGATGTTTTAAAATGCATTAAGTATCGAATACATAGATTTCAACATTCATTGTTGAAATAGGCGTTTTCGAGAAAAATAAGGAAATGGTGGACTATAACACTGTTGTTATAGTAAATGGTTTCCGGAAGGAAATGTTGTTTATAGTATTGGAATTTATATATCTATTTTAAATTCGAACCCCTATACTAGTGATTTTTGAGTTGTCGTAACGATGTTTTACGTAACATTCGTTTTAACTCAAATAAATGTGTTTAAAAGAACGCTTTCCTTAAAGAACGGAATGTATACTTAATTTTGATTCAAGTATATTGAATATTTTCCAAGAGTTGAAAATAAATGAATTTGTGAATTACTTATTATTGAATAAGTATGGAAATGTTTTCCAATATGAAATGAAAGGTTTGAAATTTTATCTTTTAAAGATAAATTGAAAAACGAATATTTGAAATTGGTTTCAAATGGCTAAGTTTGAAAATTATATATCTTGTAAAGATATTATTTTGAGAAATGTGAACAATTAGTTCAACTTGGAAATTTTTCAAAAAAAAAAAAAGATTGAATCTTGAGTTAAATTGAGTTTAACTTCGACATCAAAAACAATATAAGTTGAGCTTTGAAATTTGGATAGTTGATTGGGATTGTATGTCTAACATTGTGAATTGATGACATGGCATTTGATCTCTATTAAATATATATCTGTGGTGGCGGAGAATTTATTCTTTTAGCTTAACACCCTTCTCTGAGACGTACGAGCTTGAGGTTATATATCGATAGACATCAATTATGTGTTGAGAATTGACGATGTAACGTGAAATCCAAATCGAATGTGAAGTCGATAATGAATTGGATTATGAATGTGAATTAGGTTTGAGATAACCTTAAATTTTCAAATCGATTTAGAGGAAAATTTTAAACGTGATGGAAAATTTGGAATCCTCTATTTGTTATGAATGTGAATTGAGTTTTCGTAACTTATATATGTGAATATAATAATTCGAAAACCATCAGTTTGGAAAGTCATTATTATGAAAAGTCCTGTGTAGGTTTACATAGGTATGATATGTGCGAAATGTGAAATGAAGTACTATATGTATATGACATATGTTTTCTAAAAACTGAGGATATGGAAATGTACCTTCCATTTATTATTTGTGAAGGTGATTGGAACTCGGTGGAGTGTCCATTGGAAATCGTAGCTACGTAGAATTTCCATTAGTGGAATGTCCATTGGGACTGACTGGGATCCCCCACGATGGATCATCGTGTTTGGGATTATGTGAATTGATGCTGGCGTAATTCGTGGGGCGTGATGCCTACAGTTACAAGCGATTCCACTGGGATAGTGGCGCAACCGCCGTGTAAACTGCGATCTAGAAACCGAAGCGAAATTCGAGGGGCGAGATGCCTACGGCCACGAGCGATTCTACTGGGATAGTAGCGTAACTGCCGTGTGGACCGCGATCTAAGGCGACAACCATGGCGAAATTCAAGAGAGATGAGAAATCTAAGGTTACAAGCGATTCTACTGGGATAGTAGCGTAACCGCCGGGTAAACTGTGATCCATGGGGGAATGTGCTTTCCATATCCATTTTTAAAAGAATTTTTAAAAAGTATTTTCACTGGGAGTTGAAGCAAGTATATTTAGTACTTGGAGATTTTTAGTCTTGCGCCTGGCCAGCGTATGCCTAAAGTCTGTGAGAACGACGATGGACTTGTTAAACTTCGAGTTATCAAGTATTTTCAAACTTTGAATAGAAAATCAATAATCTGAAATTAGAATTACATAATTCTAACCTAATGAATTAAGGAAGAAGATCTTTAAAATATCTTGAAAGCACACAGCTTTGGAAAAGATATAATATGCAAATATTTAGCATGAAAGATTTCAAGTTTAAAAATCTGAGTTTTGTAAGTCGAAAATTTTGGTAAAAGACTTTTGTGTCTTGATTATTGAAATCGATGAACAAAACTAATGAGATAAAATAAATGGAATGAATCCTATATTTATTTGCGAGTTTGAAACTTGGTAAAATTGTGTAGGATATAAATATCGGTGAGATTTTAGCAATCGTTTTTCCTAACTTATAATTTCGGGACGAAATTCTTTTAAGTAGGGGAGATTGTAACGGTCCTGAATTTTGAACAATTTAATTTGTGAATATTTAATTTATTTTAAATATTTAAATGATGATTTGACGTGAATTTCAAATTATCAGAATTAATTAGCGATTAAATTTTAGAATTTAATCTATATAAAGTTGAATAGAATTTGAATTCGACTTTGAAGTTGAATTTGAATATTGAATTTGTATTTAAATTTGTAACTAATGACTTAGAAAAAATAGTTTGGATTTACGAATTATTTTTATGTAAATTTATAAATTGATATTTATAGTTGAACTTCAAAACGTTTTTATATGTTTACTAAAGAAAATGATTTACAAAACAAAATTTAATTTATAAAGAAAAAAAATGTAAAAAAATATATATATAATAATATATATAATATAAGTACACTGCCTTATACTTTCATCAGCTACACACGCCATTATTTACGCCTTAACTCGTGCCTAAATATCTGCCTTCCCCCACGCCAAAACCCACGCCCTAAATCGTGCCCCTCTGCAAAAACACGTTCTTCCTTTTCTCTTTTATACCCGACCCCTTTACCTTTCCCATTCAAAACCCTTTCAAACGAAACAAAGAAACAATGGCGGCTGTCGTTCGTCCCTCTCTTCACAATTAGGGCTTTTCGAAATTTGGGTTTGCTTCGGCTTCAATTCGATCGCGTGCTCCTCAGTGGGTCGAGTTCGTCTCCTTGCTTCGGTGAAAGGTGAGTTCTTTGCTCACGATTGATTTTAATTCAAGAGTTTAAATTTGTTTGAATTGGATGTTTGGTTGCATGCTATGTTTTGGGGGGTTATTCGTTATCAATTGCTCGGATTTTTTTTGGATTTAAACTGATATGAGCAGATTTGTCACTACATGTTGATTGTTGGTTGTTATTCGCTATCATTTGCTCTGATATTTTGATTTTAAATTAATAAGAACAGATGTTATTTGAATTTGATTTAAACTGATGAGGACAGATGCTATAAAATTTGTTTTTAAACTATTAAGAACAGATTCTACCCAATATTTGTTTTTAAATTAATAAGAACAAATGCTATTTGATATTTGTTTTTAAACTAATAAGAACAGAGGCTATTTGTGATTGTTTTAAACTGTTAAGAAAAGATGCTATATGATATTGTTTTTAAACTGATGAGAATAGATGCTATTAAATTTTTAAAAAAAAAAACCGATAAGAACAGATGTTAATTTTAAGAGTATGAGTACTAGTTTGAGAACAAATGAAGTTTCATATATACATGACTTTGAAAATGTTATAGTTTTTCAGAAAGTAGAGTCTTGTTTTCAACTACGAACTTATACAGTTTTAATATATAACTATCTTTGACCTCTTGTATGCACTTGTGCTTGCACTGTGTTGAGTGTGCTAACTTGACCTTCTTGCATTTGTGTAGTAGCTGCTGTCCATTTTCATTTTATTAGCTATACTGATATATTTGAACTTGAATCATTTTTAGCTGTGTCAATTTGTTTTAAATGGTGGACTCAATGTGTCACCTGTTTTCTAAAATCTGCATATATAGGCATACATATATTTGTATGTGTGTATGCATATATATGACTGGATTTATACTGTCTTGAATCTTGTTTACTTGATGACATTTAGTTGGTGTAGTTGTACTCTTGTAGCTTCACCTCAGTTCACTGAACTGTACTGGGTTGCATTTACAGACATACTTGATGTCTTGATTTTCACTTATAACTTCACTGGAATTTTGTGGATGTTTTTCCATGTTATCCACTGCCTCTTGAAGCACTTTGATATTGATCATGTAATCTACTGAGAAAAAGAAAAAAAAGAAAAAAAGTAAGTAAGTTGGAATTTGGTTTAACTTGTTTGAGTTGCAGGCTCACACCAGGTTTTAAATCCTTCTCCTCCTCTTTGCTTTTGAAAAAAAATTGTAAACAAGTTTAACTTTGGTTTAAGACCTGTTCTATATTTTCAGAAATAGATGAAAGCAAATTTAAATTTTAGTCTAAACCTGTCTTGTATACTTGTTGCATTTTTGAATTCACTGATACATGTTTGTATTCCATTTGAACTGTGTAGTTGTTTCCCTGTACACACAGTTCCCAGTTCCCTCTGTTTCACTTGTTTGTTAAACTGTAGCCACTATAGACATTGGTTGATCTTGTTAGTCTTACATTGATCTGATCTGTTATAGTTGCATGTTGTTGCCATTGTAGTTGTACAGTCATTGATGTCTGCATTTGAACATGGTCTTGCACTTGTTAACTATAGCTGCACTTGATTGTGATGTTGTTACCAGACTTGAGTTGTATCCTTTTTCATGTTTTCTGGCCACTGTGTACTTTGAGTAGTGTAGTTGGTTTTGGTGCTCTTGGTCACTTGAGATTTTGCACTTTGGTGCTGTTGTCCACTGCATAGTGCATTGCCTTGTTGTTGTGAAGTTGTGCTTACACACTTGCACTTCTGGTTCTCCTTTTCAAAACTTTCTATTGCAAGTGTATGTTTCCATTCACTGTTCTGGCCATTCTTGTTGCCTCTTGCAATATTGGTTTAGATGTGCATTTGCTTTTTTCATTTTTGTTCTGCCTCCATTTTAAAGTATTGTTGCAGTGGTTATTTGAGGTTGTATGCTTCATGCTTGATGCACACGTGTTGGCGAGGCAGTGCACATGTGTGCAAATATACGTGTGTACTGCAGCCACACAGGATTGACAGATTTTAAAAAAAATTGAAGTGGTTAATATGAAAATCCATAATAGATTTAAATTGATTCATGTGATTCTGTGGCTGATTCTGTTTAAACTCTATAAACTGAACAACAATCCGTCATTTTGAACGTTTCTAGTTGGTTTAATTACCAGCTAGAGGCGGTCAGGGCGGCGGGTCGTTACAATAAGTTCATGTTCTAGGCCGAGTGTGTGCCGCCCTTTAATTATTTTATTCGAGAATGCTAAAATATTTTGGAATAGCTCTCACCCAACTACACCCGAATAACCATGCCTTTCACCATGACACTTTCCTGGTATTCATGAACGTTCTGTCCCCCTCCCCCCCTCCTCCAAATCTCCTAAGGACTTCAGGTTTATTCACAACTTTAAATATTGGACATTAAGCCTTTCCTACATTTTCCTCAAGCCTTTGTCCAAAAGTGAAGTCTTAATTGGCGCTTGGAACAAACTTAGTCTCCTTAAACATGAATGGTTCTATGTCAATGTCCACCTGGCTTCACGAGGCGATGGTTGAAAGGACATAAGTGCCGTCTGCGCTTTATTCTCAAATTCTTTTAGTCCAAGTCATTTCCTGAACCAACTAATATTTTGAAAATTTATAGGTGTCCATCCACATCCAGAGGACAATAGCTTCTCAAGGGAAATTTCTAAAATTCATGCCACCCCGATTGGATGTAGGGACATTAGACTCCTCGTAACCGAGGAATGGTTATCTCTGTTTAGGCTGTTGGAAGAAGATCGCAGCATTGGGCTTCCAAGAAGCACTACATTACCAAGAAATACTGCAAAACAAGAAGATGATACCAATATCCCTGTCCTGCCCCCAATTGAGGTGACCCAAGATGACATTGAAGAGGGCGAAATTAGGGGTACCAAGATCAACGTGTTGAATATGCGCTTATATGATTTTTGTTTGATGATAATAAACATATATACATTCGTTTAAATGTATTTGATAATATACTATTTTATTTTTCACAGATTAAATAAATATTTGCTGAATAAAATAAATAACACGGAATTTGAATTCAAACAAATATTTTATTCAAATAAATATTTATTACAACTTTGAATAGTACAATTTCAAGCTCTCACTATAACTATACAACTTTGATTACAATTACATCACATTACGTATTTACAGTTCACCTCACTACATATCACTCACACTCGTATTTATCTTCAACTCCATTCCAGTTTGAATCCAGCATCTGAGAAGTCTGCAAAAATATAAACTAACGCAGTAAAATTGAAAAAGAAATATTTTTGCAATTCAAAAATAAAACGTGAATTTTGAAAATGATATTTGCCTCAGTTATTTGGGTTGTTCGTCATCATTTAAATTTGAATTCATCATACACGAACAACTTGTGACATACACAGTGTATTACTGTATATGCCACAAGGCCGTGCACGCCGATATATACACACTTGATTGATTTACAGGGACAGGCGAGCACATGTCAAACCCAAATGAAAAACCGGGTTCAACTCACGTGCAATAACATTGAAAATCACGACACGAGCGCAAGGTCAAACCCGAGTTTTAAAACTGGATTCAACTCAGTCAACTCAAGTGCATCACTACAAAACAAGCTCAACTGGGCAGTACCATCTAACCAAGTTCAAAGATGCAAGCATGCACATGTGTGGCCAGTAAAACCAAAGTATCAGCAATGTCGAGCCCAGTACAAACACATGAAGGGAATACAACTACAAATGAAAACTGGCAACAACAAGTTCAAGTATGTCAGAGAAAGAAAGGATGAATGCAGTAGCAAGGTTGCAAGCATAAGAAGTGCATGAACACAGTAAACAACAAATTTACAGTGTCGAGTTCATGTATGCAACAAGTAAAATGCAGTATGGCCAGAGTGAAATCAACATTATCACTAAATGAATCACCAGCCACAAGTATGCACAACCAACTCGAGAATATACACGATCAAGACCAAATGCAAACTGCAGTAGTACACTTGAACAAAATGAACAAGTGGAGCATATATGTAAAGCATTCAAGATCCAACAGTGATACAAATGTCCAATATGCAACATGACCGAGCATTGATCAAAACCAGAAACATTATCAACTCAACAAGAACAGTACAGTCATGAAGTAGGCAAAGAGCTCGAGCACAAGATATGACTACACTGAACAAAAGATCAGAGACCAGTTGATGTTCAAGTTTTACAAGACAGCTACAACACAAAAGTTCTCAAGTCTGCAAAGTAAACATGTAAAGGCATAAAACAGTGCAATCATGAAGACTGCAAGAACATGAACATAGGATCAACACAGCCAAATGAAACACATCAAAGAAACTAGTCTCGACCAAATTCAATAAGGCAATGCACCAATACAAACTCCAATGACTCAAGCAACATGTCCAGGTACAACATGACAATGCTCAAAGACACAGTACACATGTATGCAGTGACACATATACACATAAAGACCAACAATTATGCAATAGTGAAAAACACAAGTCAGTGGTGAAGCAACAACAATGAATCAGAGCCGTAATATATAATGCATACATGAGTCAGAGCAGTAATATAGGGAATCACATGAACAAATAACCAAACAACATCATGAGTGAAATTCAAGTACCAGTGAAGAAGGTCGAAGACTACAAGATGAACGAAATTCAACAGTTCAGAGAAATTCACGAACCAAACAAAATACTAGCAAAACCGAAGTTGAACAAGTCAATCAAGTATTCACTGTGTTATACAGGTAAAATGAAAAAGTGCGTATCTTTGAAATGGTCATTACATAATCGAGCAAAGTCAAAATCGAAGCCGTGTCAACCAAGCATCAAAAATACGAAATTGACAAAGTCAGATTTTATCACAAGCATCCAAGTATAATCAAGTGGCCGAGATGAATAAATTGACAAATTCAAACACGAATATACGAACGCAAAAATAGGATTTCAAATCCTATATAAGCCCAATCATCATCGGCAAATTAATTATCGAGTTCAAGTACGAAAGATTAGAAGAAGCAAAAAGCACAAATTACATACCGAAGCAATCGAACTCGATCAAGGAGGAGAAGCCGCAAACAATTGAAGCAAATCAGAGAAACAGTGATTGCAATCAACCAACAAAGGCAGCGACTTCAAACCCTAATTTAAGAGCACGGCATCAAAGGGACGAAGCCCTAAATCTGCAAGAGGAGCAGCCATTTGATTCACGAACGAAAAAATAAAAGAGACGGGTCGAGTTACAAAGGGGCCGGCTTCTAAAGAGTGTTTTATTTTATAAGGGCATTAAATTTTTAATTAGGGTTATTCTAATTTCGAATTTTTTTTAAATTTGTTTTTTAAATTTTAAACCGTTTAAATTTCTAGTCGTGTGACTAGGGGACAAGCTACGTGGCGTAGCTTGAGAATTCGCAACTCGGTAGTTGAGTTGTGGCAGGGTTTTGAGCGTAGAGTTAGATTAGTCAATAGCGGGTATAGCGAGTTTACGTGTGTAAGCGAGGGACTATCTAATTTCTAGTAGAAACCTTGGGGGCAGCACGTAGGCAGGGTTTTGCCGAAGCTGGGTAAATTCTGTGTTGTTCTATTTTATTCTGTTATTTATATTCTGCGATATCTGTGCTGCTATTTTGTGATCTGAATTGAAATTAATTTATAAGCTTTCGCGATTAATTTTAATAATTTATACCATCACCCTATTCACCCCCCCTCTAGGGTGAAATCGATCCTACAAGTGGTATCAGAGCTAGGAACAAAAGCCGTTTTTGTTTTAAAATTTTGATTTTACAAAAACCAATTTTTGTTTTAAAAATTCGTGTTTCAAAAATCAATTTTTATTTTAAAAATTCGTGTTTCAAAAAATTGGTTTTTGTTTTAAAAATTTGAATTTTTAAAATGGCTTCTTTTAATAATAATTTTGAGGGTCGTTCCAATATTATTCCTTCTATTTTCGATGGAACAGATTTTTTGAATTGGAAATTGAAAATGGAATTTTATTTAAAATCTGTTAATATTAAATGTTGGGATATTATTGAAAATGGGTGTGACATAACAGATAAGAAAATTATCTCGATTAATGCTCTTGCTATGCATATATTATATTCTCATATTAATCAAGATAATTTTAATTTCATTTCTCATTGTGAAAATGCACAGGAAATCTGGAATACTTTCGATGCAATATATGGTGCAAAAGTCAACAGCAATGAGAAGTCCTCCACAACTAACTCAGTTAAAGAAATGTGCTTAACAGGATTGGTAAATAGCAGTTGTGATGAGGATGATGATGATGGAGCAGCCGAGCTGGCATTAATAATGAAGAAATTCAAAAGGTGGAACCGCAAATATGGAAATCCAGCTCTAAAGCAAAAATTAAAAAGCAGAATAATCACAGCACTGGATAACTCGAAAGAACACGAGATCATCTGCAACAAACCCGGTGATATCAAGCCCAATAATCCCCGATTTCAACGTGATTTTGAAAAGAAATCAAAATGGTGTTTTACAGCCACGTGGAATAAAAGCGATAGCAGTGAGAGTGAGAAAGCAGATATGTGCCTTCATGGGAATATAACCGATAGCGACGATGACGAGCCAAGCGAGGTATCAAAACTTACTCACTCTGAATTACTCATTTATTTCCACGAAGTAAATGGCTGTTTTGAACGACTTAGGGAGAAATATGCCAAACTTGAATCACAAAAAGATACTTTGGTAGAATGCAATAAACAACTTGATCAACTAGTTAAAACCTATCAAAGTAGAATCCCTAAGTGTGATAAGTGTCCAACATTCGAAGAAGAAATTAAAAAATCGGAAATCAATATAAAATCACTTGAAAATGAAATTCTGATTTTAAAAGAAAGTGAAAAGACAAGGAGAGAGAATTCTATTAAAAAGTGCACACAGTTGTTAAACGAAAATGAATCTCTCAAATCACAAGTCCAACAATTGTCAACGACTTTGGATAAATTTTCAAAAAGTGAAAAATCGTTGAATATGCTATTAGGAAAGCAAACTGTTAATACGGTTAGACAAGGACTTGGATATAGTCATTCTAAAATTGTTAGAAACGAGATTAATCGAGAAAATTTAATGTGCACAATTTGTAGAAAATTTGGACACGATCACAATAGTTGGTTGTATAGACCCAAACATGTGAAAACTATACCGATTTGGGTTCCTAAAGGCACCAATATAAAATCTCTCAAAGTTAAACAAATTTGGGTGCCGAAGGGAACAATTATAAATAGTTTTGGGTCTTCACAAAATTATTTTTCTAAATATTCTGCCACTAACAATCATGGACCTATAAAAACAAATAGGTCACATAAATCCTTTTCCATGTAGGTGTGGTGGCAGGCTAAGGAACAACAACAGTGTTCTCTGGATTTTTGGCTGTTCCAGAAACACAACGGACGACAAAGCAAAGTTCCTTAGCCTAGTATAAAGGTGACAGAATCACAATGGACAACAACGAAAAATATCGTAAAGGTAAAACAGATATATTTATTTGAACGATATATTAAAAGTAATAATCTGCACCATATTCTGATTAAAATTCAGCCAATATTGAGATTGATGAAAAGATGATGATTTTGTTTCTGACTTATTCAAAATTGTTGGCCAATTATATTCTTATGCCAAAAACACTATAAAAATCTCTAGATTCTTTGAATTACTTCATATATATCAGTTTGGATTAAAAATAGTGTTTTGTTGGATATTACAATTGGTTATAATATGGCTGACTTTATATTCACGGTTTTCTGATTATTTACACGGCTTCAATTCAATTTCAAAAGAATGTCATTTAAATTGTTGTTAAAATTGAATTTGAAATTTTTGGTGCACACTTCATGTTTTGTTCTATAAAATTCAATTAATGATTTTTTTTAGTGAAAGAGAAATTCAAATGCAGATTACACTGGTAATCTAGTTGATAGAAAAATTACTAGCTGAACGTGATTTTTGAGACATTTAGTAACTGCATTTTTTTTAAAGAAAATATCTGCATATTCTTCATTTCAAATAATTTTCAAATAGCAAAATTTTTTAAAAAAAACCCCCTGGAAAAAATCGTTTTTGGCCATATTTTCAGATTAGTCATTTTTTGAAAAATTAATTTCATATTTATTTTTGAATTTGATTTTAAATGACTATATTGACTAATCTGACTCCCAAATGATTATTGAAAAGAAAAATAGTGATTGCAAAAGTGATGAGTGTTGATATTGATCATATATTATAACTCGAGAAAGTATAATTAGAAAATTTCTTTAGAAATTTAAACAAGAGTTATAAAACTTTTTGTTGGTAAAAATTCCATGACCATCTCTATATCTATCATATTTGTAACGACCATCACTCATCAAAATTCTATATAGTTTGTCGATATGTGGTACTTTAAACAGGAATCGTTCATTTTTCATTTTCACATTTTTTTTTAAAAAAAATTAATTAATAATAATAATAAATAAATACCAAAGTATTCACTCTCATTTAAAGTCCTCACGGTTATGCATGGGTGAATTACTTGGAATTTGTTATGTGCTTCCATGCTCATTTAAAAGTCCTCGCGGTTATGCATGTATGGAACGCATATCAAAAGTTGATTTGTAAAATAAACAAGTTGATTCTAATCCCATTTAAAAGTCCTCACGGTTATGCGTGGTTAGAAGATACTTGAATTCATTTTTTTTAAAATAAAATTGGAATACTACTAATCTCATTTAAAAGTCCTAACGGTTATGCATGGTTAGTAGATATTCAAATTCCTGATATAAATATACCACAAATAGACACAACTGTATGGTTTTATATGATGACATCATTTCCATCATTCTAAAAGTGGAATATGCGCCTAACAAAATATTTATGATTTTTGTTTGACTTTTTATTGAAATTTAATATTTATATTCAATTGAGTTTTAATGTTGGATTGATATCGATTACTTTATCTCTATTTTCTCTAACACTATTATTCTTTTGCTGATAACAAAAGGGGGAGAGAAAAGTTAAGATTTTGTCAAATAAAATCAAGCAAAGGTCAAATAATTTTCCATTTTGCATCTAGACTCATTTGCATATTTTATTTGTATGCATATATGTGGGGGGAGTTTTGTGTAGAGAGGAAGCATTTAAATAGGGGGAGCAATTAGAGCATATCAATGATCAAATACATTTAACATAATCAAAATCTTAAATATATGTTTGTTATCATCAAAAGGGGGAGATTGTTGAATATGCGCTTATATGATTTTTGTTTGATGATAATAAACATATATACATTCGTTTAAATGTATTTGATAATATACTATTTTATTTTTCACAGATTAAATAAATATTTGCTGAATAAAGTAAATAACACGGAATTTGAATTCAAACAAATATTTTATTCAAATAAATATTTATTACAACTTTGAATAGTACAATTTCAAGCTCTCACTATAACTATACAACTTTGATTACAATTACATCACATTACGTATTTACAGTTCACCTCACTACATATCACTCACACTCGTATTTATCTTCAATTCCATTCCAGTTTGAATCCAGCATCTGAGAAATCTGCAAAAATATAAACTAACGCAGTAAAATTGAAAAAGAAATATTTTTGCAATTCAAAAATAAAACGTGAATTTTGAAAATGATATTTGCCTCAGTTATTTGGGTTGTTCGTCATCATTTAAATTTGAATTCATCATACACGAACAACTTATGACATACACAGTGTATTACTGTATATGCCACAAGGCCGTGCACGCTGATATATATACACTTGATTGATTTACAGGGACAGGCGAGCACAGGTCAAACCTAAATGAAAAACCGGGTTACGTGCAATAACATTGAAAATCACGACACGAGCACAAGGTCAAACCCGAGTTTTAAAACTGGATTCAACTCAGTCAACTCAAGTGCATCACTACAAAACAAGCTCAACTGGACAGTACCATCTAACCAAGTTCAAAGATGCAAGCATGCACATGTGTGGCCAGTAAAACCAAAGTATCAGCAATGTCGAGCCCAGTACAAACACTTGAAGGGAATACAACTACAAATGAAAACTGGCAACAACAAGTTCAAGTATGTCAGAGAAAGAAAGGATGAATGCAGTAGCAAGGTTGCAAGCGTAAGAAGTGCATGAACACAGTAAACAACAAATTTACAGTGTCGAGTTCATGTATGCAACAAGTAAAATGCAGTATGGCCAGAGTGAAATCAACATTATCACTAAATGAATCACCAGCCACAAGTATGCACAACCAACTCGAGAATATACACGATCAAGACCAAATGCAAACTGCAGTAGTACACTTGAACAAAATGAACAAGTGGAGCATATATGTAAAGCATGCAAGATCCAACAGTGATACAAATGTCCAATATGCAACATGACCGAGCATTGATCAAAACCAGAAACATTATCAACTCAACAAGAACAGTACAGTCATGAAGTAGGCAAAGAGCTCGAGCACAAGATATGACTACACTGAACAAAAGATCAGAGACCAGTTGATGTTCAAGTTTTACAAGACAGCTACAACACAAAAGTTCTCAAGTCTGCAAAGTAAACATGTAAAGGCATTAAACAGTGCAATCATGAAGACTGCAAGAACATGAACATAGGATCAACACAGCAAAATGAAACACATCAAAGAAACTAGTCTCGACCAAATTCAGTAAGGCAATGCACCAATACAAACTCCAATGACTCAAGCAACATGTCCAGGTACAACATGACAATGCTCAAAGACACAGTACACATGTATGCAGTGACACATATACACATAAAGACCAACAATTATGCAATAGTGAAAAACACAAGTCAGTGGTGAAGCAACAACAATGAATCAGAGCCGTAATATATAATGCATACATGAGTCAGAGCAGTAATATAGGGAATCACATGAACAAATAACCAAACAACATCATGAGTGAAATTCAAGTACCAGTGAAGAAGGTCGAAGACTACAAGATGAACGAAATTCAACAGTTCATAGAAATTCACGAACCAAAAAAATACTAGCAAAACCGAAGTTGAACAAGTCAATCAAGTATTCACTGTGTTATACAGGTAAAATGAAAAAGTGTGTATCTTTGAAATGGTCATTACATAATCGAGCAAAGTCAAAATCGAAGTCGTGTCAACCAAGCATCAAAAATACGAAATTGACAAAGTCATATTTTATCACAAGCATCCAAGTATAATCAAGTGGTCGAGATGAATAAATTGACAAATTCAAACACGAATATACGAACGCAAAAATAGGATTTCAAATCCTATATAAGCCCAATCATCATCGGCAAATTAATTATCGAGTTCAAGTACGAAAGATTAGAAGAAGCAAAAAGCACAAATTACATACCGAAGCAATCGAACTCGATCAAGGAGGAGAAGCCGCAAACAATTGAAGCAAATCAGAGAAACAGTGATTGCAATCAACCAACAAAGGCAGCGACTTCAAACCCTAATTTAAGAGCACGACATCAAAGGGACGAAGCCCTAAATCTGCAAGAGGAGCGGCCATTTGATTCACGAACGAAAAAATAAAAGAGACGGGTCGAGTTACAAAGGGGCCGGCTTCTAAAGAGTGTTTTATTTTATAAGGGCATTAAATTTTTAATTAGGGTTATTCTAATTTCGAATTTTTTTTAAATTTGTTTTTTAAATTTTAAACCGTTTAAATTTCTAGTCGTGTGACTAGGGGACAAGCTACGTGGCGTAGCTTGAGAATTCGCAACTCGGTAGTTGAGTTGTGGCAGGGTTTTGAGCGTAGAGTTAGATTAGTCAATAGCGGGTATAACGAGTTTACGTGTGTTAGCGAGGGACTATCTAATTTCTAGTAGAAACCTTGGGGGCAGCACGTAGGCAGGGTTTTGCCGAAGCTGGGTAAATTCTGTGTTGTTCTGTTTTATTCTTTTATTTATATTCTGCGATATCTGTGCTGCTATTCTGTGATCTGAATTGAAATTAATTTATAAGCTTTCGCGATTAATTTTAATAATTTATACCATCACCCTATTCACCCCCCCTCTAGGGTGAAATCGATCCTACACAACGAGCCTGGCGATGCTGATGCAGGTCCGGGCAATGCGCCTGTGGTCAAACCGTCAAAAGGCGCGTAACCTTATATGCCAGCAAGAAGAAGAAAAAAGCTTGCATATAAATTCCATAGGAGAAAACTGCTAAAGAGCTTGAGTTTATTATCACTTCCATCGATGAAGAGTCATCCTCCTAACATTTGGAAAGCTTGATGGATGGGTTTTCAAATCTTCCATTTCGTAATGACATCATGACTTATGACTTCGCCGATATCAGTATTAGGGGGCTCAATTCTCCCACCGGAAGTGGTGACGACATTCTACCTACCGGCAAAGGGGAGAAAACTCCTATGACCAAGGGTGCAGCAACTGGTCTGCCGAGGGGACACTAGGTCACTCACAATCACGCGCACTTTACCACACGATTTTCATTTATATTTTGTTTAATGGTTACTTATACACTTTTATTTAGTTTAGATGTGATGTCCCAATCCCAAGCTTTCAGTCGCTTGAAGGGCTCCTTGACACGGTACTGATCCAACCGCGATTCAGAACCGGGTAGGCAGAGAGAGAGAGATGACGGCTGGGAAAGAAGTTGTTGTTCAAGGGAATCTTTATCTTCCGAACATAAGTCCTAGTCTCGGTCGTCTCATCAAGAAATTCAACCTAATCTTCCT
Organism: Allium cepa; assembly: GCA_030765085.1. Classification (NCBI taxonomy): domain Eukaryota; kingdom Viridiplantae; phylum Streptophyta; class Magnoliopsida; order Asparagales; family Amaryllidaceae; genus Allium; species Allium cepa. Next base: position 453,754,960 of record CM060939.1, on the reverse strand, counting down.
GTACTCATTGGCGATCAGACTTCTTTTCATGGTCCTTAAGTTGTTGTACCGCTTGAGCTGTATTATAGTTCATCAATCTCCAAACAATCCCGTGATCATAGGTCGAGTAAATGCCCAACCATCATTTCTGATCCATCTTTGCCAAGTGCGGCTTCTGAGTCTTCCACGGTGGAAAAATTAGCTAAACTTAAGATTAATTTCCCAAAGATTTACTTCGACGGGCTTAAGTTCCTTCCCACCATTCATACAATCCCAGGGAATGCCAAAGCAAGTTCTCACACATGCATCAACAACGTTTTTGTGCAACAAGAATCATTCCAACACTTAGCAAAAAAGATCGTCGAGGTGTCCATTGAGAGACAGCATGAAATCGATCATCTCAAGCTAGAGGAAATCCATAATAAAGATATAATTAAACATCAAGACAATGGATCTTCAAGTTGACGGTGAAGCTAGCCGAGGAAGAAAAAAGTGCCAAAGAAACATCTTAGGCGGTGAGTCATCTAAAAGCTATTCAGAAAAAGGAACTTGATGCTGCCCTCAACCGCAGTGGTATGCTTGCCTTAGGAAAAGATACCTTGCAAAAGGAGAAGAATATTTTGGCCCACTGCATTAAGGAGCTCGAAGAACTCCTTAAAAAAGAGAAGGAAGAGAAAATTGAAACTTAGGAGGATTTGCAAAGATATTGCGAAGAGGCCGTTGAAGCCCAGAATTTGAAAATTGAGCTTGAGGAGCAACTTGGTCAAATTGAAGTCCTCAAAAAGGAAAGAGAAGTGGGCCGTAATGAGATTAGAGAATAGATCGAGGCCGATTAGAGGATGTCATGGAAGCTGTCGAAATGAAATTAAGGACATGTTCGATCCCTTGATCATTGAATATAATGCTAAATTCCTTATCCATCGCGATTTGACTTTTCTTAGAGAGAGCTACCTCGAGTCGCTCGACGAGGCTTGGGAATACATTGTTGAAATGAAGAAGAAAACCCTTACTGAAGCTAATTTAGATAAAGAGAAACTAATGCAGGAGATTCTTCATGAGGATCAACCTTTAGACATTGCTGCTGCGAGACTCTGGTACTTTGATATTCTAACGCCCTCCAGAAAAGGGAAAAACACTACGAAGTCTTCGGAGTCTGATCCTAAAGGCCTCTCTTCTTTTCAAGAAGTTGGAGCATCAGCTTCTCTCAGCCAGGGACAGGATCTAAGCTATAATCCGAACAGACCCAGCTATTAATCTAAGGTGCTGACTCATATTCTGGAAGGGAGCACTTCGGTGACAACTGAGATTCAGCCGGACGTAGGTATTCCACTTTATTCTCCGCTTCTCGTGAGATTTTGCTCTTCATGCACAATAGTCATGGGCTTATCTTCTTGTTTCCATGAATCTACATGTCTTTCGGGTCTCAGCTAAACTCCAAAAAGTGGTGCCTCCGTGGAGCAACAATCGACATCCATTGAGATTTCGACGGCCAATGACGCTCCAGTGCCCAACGCTCAAGTTATAGGAGCTCTTAATGATGATAAAGCTGAAGACCTTTCATTGTCGGATGATGTTATGATTACTGGTGTCACCGAACATACCAATGAGCTTAGCTTAAAAGAACACATCAAGAGAGAGGCGTTGAAAAAGAAAAAAGCTAAGGCTGAACCCATCGATGCAGACATTGATGACCTAAATCTCGTTCCATTACAAGTCATTCCACCTGGTGGGCCGGTTCCCCAAGGACTCCCTCTAATCTCTGAAAGTTCTCTTGCCAAAGGCGGCAAAGGATCAAGGAAAAGGACAGGCGGAAGTTTTGGTGGTGGCACTCCTAAGAAACCCAGAAAGGAGAAAGGGTAGAAGAAATAGTCATTACTCCAGCTTAGTTTGTATATAGCTTGTATAGTTGTTTTCTCTTTTGTTGGCCGTGATTGTGCGGGTGCGGCCCCCGTTTTTGAATAAATTTGTATCATAATTTTTGAAAGTTTATTATGTAAATAAAAGTTCTTTGTTTTCTGTCAAACTCTTATGTGAAATTTTTATACAAGTAGTCGAGCTATTACTTTCCATTCAATGTACTTGTAATTCGTTACTCGTTAATTTAGATGATAGTCCATTGATTCAACCCTATCGTCTATATATGGTAATGGTCTTGAATCGCACCAAACAATGGGCTTAAGCCCTAATGTTACGTTGTCGAATTCAACAGTTTGAATGATTATACCCATATCCCCAGTCTTAGGTCAGTGGAATCCGACGGGGGATGGTCGAACTTCATCCTTAGCGAGTTTATACTCTTGTCGGTTTCAGGCTGGAATTTATAGAATAGTGAGCGGCTAAACCATACACATCTATTTATTTATAGTCAGATCCACACACTGGGGATAAGAGCTAATTAGCGGATGGTCGAATCGCTCCCGATTTATGTTCATACTCCGGTCCACATTCTGGGGACATAGAGTTATTTTAGAAAATAGTCAGACCGTACTTTCCTTAATTGATCGATTTACCACAAAGTTTGGAGTTCGACTTAGCGAGCGATCGGTTGCATCATGATCGCTTTTGATTCATGTTTGCCCCATCGCTCGGTGGGATTAATTTGCTTATCGGTGGTCGAGTCACATCCATCCCTCATTATGTACTTCGTCCATCGAGTTGTGAACAAGAATCATCAATTGAACGGTAGAACCATGTTCATTTTGTTTAGTTCAATCAGGAACTAATGTAATTAGCTAGCTCCGAATTCTAGGAACATGCTTGGGCATGTTAATACAATTAGTCAAGTATCGTAACTAATATGTAATGCTATAGCAAACACATACATGAAGGAAATTCCAATTTTATTTTCCAAATTGAAAGAAATGACATAATTTGTCCTATTACATATCTGGAAAATCAAATGCTAAAGCAAATCCTGAAATTAAATACAATTGAATGAAAAAGAAATAAATTAAGCGAAAAGCGTTGTAAATGCTCGCTATTCCACACCCTTGGGAGTGTAATGCCATCAATAGTCGCTAGCTTGAAAGTTTCCTCTCCAAGGCTCTGTTCAATGGCATATGATCCTTCCCGAGTAGGATTATATACAATAGGGTAGGAAGAGCCCGTTTCAAGATGAGATTGCCGATTTCAAAGGTTCTAGGTTGGACTTTAGTGTTGTAGTACCGGACAACTCGGTATCGGTGTGCAGCTGCCTTCAAATCAGCTTCTTCACACTTCTCATCTAAAAAGTCTAAATATTCCAAGAAGATATCTTTTTCATTCTAGGATTGTAGTAGGTCACTCGATGAGAAGGAACTTCGAGCTCAATAGTAATAATGCTTTAGAACCATAAGCAAAGGCGAATGGAGTATGACTGGTCGTGGACTTGTGGGTAGTGCTATAAGCCCATACTGCTGTTGGGAGTTCATCCACCCACTTGCATCTAGACTTTGCCAAACGCTTCTTCAGAATGGACTTTATGATTTTGTTCATAGCTTCAACTTGTCCATTGGCTTGAGGGTGAGCGACTACTGCAAATCTCTTTTCGATATAATGCCGATGACAGAAGTCTTTGAATTTAGCACTGTTGAATTAGGTCTCGTTATCTGTTACAAGTGTTCGCGGAAGACCAAAATGACATATGATGTTCCAAACGATGAAGTTGATAAGTTTCTTTGTTATGATCGTGGCTAATGCTTCCACTTCGCCCATTTGGTAAAGCAGTCAATTCCGACGATGGTGTATCGCACCACCTTTAAAGATTGATAAGGAACCAATAATATCTATGCCCCATATAACAAACGGCCATGGTCTGACCATTTGTGTGAGTTCCGTCGGTGGATCTCTTGGAACTTTTGTATACATCTGGCACTTGTTGCATCGCCTTACAAAATCAGAGCATCTGATTGATAGTCGGCCAATAATACCCATAACGGTGTATTTTCTTTGCTAGGGGTAACCCAGTGTGATCGCCAATTTCCCATTCATGAACTTCCTTTAAGATTCTTTCTATTTCATCATGAGCGATACATCTGAGTAGGGGGACGGAAAAACCTTTTCTATACATAATTCCTTCCTGCATGATATTACATGAAGCTTTACGAAGGACTTGTCATTTTGCATTCATTCGTTCGGGAAGAACTCCATGTCGCAAATGATCTTTAATTAGATCCATCCACGACTCCATCTCAAGCTCCATCTCTAGTACCCAATCAATTTCCATCAGGTTCATTCCCGGAGCATTTAATACTTCAACTAGAACAAAGCCTATTTGTTGTGCATCCCCGGTGCTAGCAAACTTTGCCCAATGAATCGGCCTCTTTGTTTTGATCTCGAGGAATGTGTGTAATATCATAGTACTCAAAGCCCGTCAACAGCTCTTGGATATAGGTAAGGTACGAAGCAAGTCATTGTCCTTTAGCTTGGTAGTCTCCCCTGACTTGGTATACTATCAAATGTGAGTTACAAATGATTTCCAAAGATTTTATCCCTGGTTCTCCGGCGAGTTTAAATCCAGCAATCAGAGATTTATACTCAGTTTCATTATTTGTTGCAGGGAAATCAATCTTTGAAGCATAGCAGATTGATTGATCTTTGGGAGTTATAGGCACAATTCTAGCTCCCGAACAATGATCATTAGATACTCCATCCGTATATAACTTCCACTGTATGGTAGAGATTTCACTGCTCTCTGGGAATCATCCTGTGCAGTAAATTCTACTATAAAATCTGCTAGTGCCAGACCCTGAATAGCCCTTCAAGGAAGATAAGTGATGTCAAATTAGCTCAGTTCAATGTTCCACTTGAGTAACCATCTAGATGTCTCAGGTCACTGCAGGACCTGTCATAATGGCTGGTCAGTGTAAACATTGATAGGATATGCCTAAAAGGAGGGGTGGAGCTTTCACGAAGTAACCAACATATAGTATGATGATTTCTCTATCTTCAGATAGTTCCTTTCAGCTCTTGTTAATTGCTTGCTAACATAATAGATTGGTCTCTGGATTCGATTTTTCGTGAAGTAGTGCGACACTTATAGCATGTAGCGACACGGCCAACTAGATATACAAATCTTCATGGTCTACTAGCTTTGACAAGATGGGAGGTCTCTTTGAGTGATTCACCAAATCTTGAAATGCATCTTTACAATCTTGTGTACATTTAAAATTAATTTTTCCTCTTCTAATCAATTCAAAGAAAGAATGCATTTATTGGTAGCTTTGGAAATAAATCGGCTTAGGGTGGCAACCTTCCCATTCTAGCTCTGTACTTGTTTGATAGTCTTTGGTGCTTGGATATTACAAATAGCTTGGATCTTCTCAAGATTAGCTTCGATTCCATAGGCACTAACGATGAAACCTAAGAACTTTCCTGATGCAACACCAAAAGAACACTTCAAGGTCTAATCTTCATTTTGTAGCATCGGAGGATATCGAACATTTCTGCCAGCTCTCCAATGTGAGAAAATCATCTACATATACCTCCATCATCTTTCCGATGTAATCTTTAAACATTCTATTGACTAGTTGTTGGTAGGTCACTCCTGCATTCTAGGCATTACTACATAGCAATATAATCAAACATCGGTAATGAAGCTGGTGCACTCAAGATCGGGAATGTGCATCGGGATTTGGTTATATCCTGAGTACGCATCCATAAAAGATAGCAATTCGTGTCCTACGGTTGAGTCTACCAGTTGGTCGATCCTTGGAAGGAGAAAGTTGTCTATCGGACATGCCCCGTTCATGTTCGAGTAATCAACGCATGTCTGCCATTTTTCATTCACCTTTTTCCACAAGTACAAGATTGGATACCCACTTAGGGTAGACGGCATCGCGAATAAACCCATTTTCTTTGAGCTTATTCACCTCCTCTTTAAGAGCGGTAGATCTCTCCAGATCCATGCCATGCCTTTTTTATTTCACAGGGACATGCCTCGGGTCGATATTCAATGCATGGCTCATAACGGCAAGCAAGATCCCACACATGCCAAAGTGAGCCCAAGCGAGCATGTTTAGATTCGCTCGAAGAAATCCAGCAAGTTATTTCATCATCAGGGGGCTGAGCTGTGATCCGATCTTTAGGACCCATGACAGGTCGTCGTGGCTGGCTACGGTGTTAATCGTCAGCTTAGTCGGTGCAGCCTTCATTTCTTTGGGCTCTTCCTCATTATCTCTTGGATCTATGTCTCTATAGAACCGACAGTGGCACCCGAGCTAAGACTCAGGCGCTGGTTGTCAATCTTCAGTGGCTTGGATGCGGGCAACTTGTCCACACCCTTACCTTTCTCCTTTATTGAGCATCCCTCAATTCAGCTATATAACAAGCACGTCCGGCCACCTGATCACCATGAACAACTCCAACACCACTATCTGTTGGGAGCTTCAAAGTCAAACACCATGGGGGTAAGAGCTGCCCGGATCTCAGCTGAGACGACCCGACTTCCCATCTCCAGGAAATCGCATCATCTTGAAGAAAGAAAGGGATAGAAGAAGAAAAGAAAGAGAAAGAAGAAACACAACAACGTCAGAGAACTCACAGCGGAACGAATGAAATATAATATATCACATAAAATATTACATAGTATCATATTACATCAGAGTACACGACTTATACAACAGATATTAGACAGTTATAAACATCTGTCTAACTATACAACTCAAATACAATGGATACAAATACCAAACAAACACAGCGGAACCATAATATATCTACACGTGGAAGCTAATATATCTACACGTGGAAGCCTCCTGCTCCATAACTCCTCCAGAATTCGTCAAGCTAACCTGAATCACTGGACTACTCATACATAATATGAGTACCCAAGAGTTTAATAAAATAGAAAATAAACACTCGGGTCAGACAGGGGTCTGGTGTGAGTAAACGGGTTAAAATTTGTTTAACTTTAGAAAACCTTTGAAAAGAAAAGGTATCACGTAAGACTTCCCACACATAAATATAGAAAAGTTTTTACCTTACGCTAAGCAAAGCATTTGATAGGAAATCCAGTGATATTATAATAGTGTCTAGGGTTTTCAAAATAAAATACAGAAATAGCTGGAATGCTTACATCTCACGTTCCAACATAGTTGGGCACAATCAAAACCGTACAGGCACTTATTGGATTTTGGATTCCATCAATGGCAGAGCTACTGGGGTACCGCCCGTCACAGTACGTGGCCTAGATCACCGTACCGAGGAGTACGCCCGCTCCCCTGCAACACAAGGCCGGAACCATCCCTTACTGGACAGTCCCGAACAAGACCACCCCGTAGTTGGCGCGACCAACCACACACTAAGCCGAAATAGAAAGGGACTTCTAGACAGGGGTAAATCTCACTCTCAAGTGGGGGCTACCCACGAAGCCTTGCTTCACCTCCTCTGCTTTAGCCATTCCCGGTCAATGAGGCTTGAGGCTACGATTACCTTTATAGAACACATCTATCTTAGAATGCTCATCGTCCACCTGATGATGTTCTGAAAGCATTCAATCCATACAAGTTCGCTCCGGGTTCGAACGAAACCGAAGGCACTATCTCGTTGCACTCATTTTGGATCACCCTCAGAGTCAACGACCATAGCCCTTGCACTCTGAATCACCATCTCGAACCTATAAGCACTATTCCGTCAACTCATTACGGAATCACCCACAGAGTTATACTGACGTATAGCTCTTATACCTCGAGTCTTCACTTGCTCCACTTGAATTAACAACCTAACTTTTAATTGGAATCGGTGTGGTTTTCGGATATCCAAATATGGAAACCCGATCCCGGTCTCATCGAAACCAAACGCCATTTTAATGTCCAAATTGTACTTAAGGGTTTTACAATTTAAACTCATATTCAGGGTGATAAAAACAGATAGATGAATCATATTATCACAATAGATAATTCATATCAACATTCATCTCACAAAGCAGCATATCACATAGAGATATCCAAATCATCCAGTATCAACCAATATCAATCACCCAATATCACTTATCCAATATTGATCATCCAATATCAATCAATCAACCAATATTAATCAATCAACCAAGCATAATTGATTAACTCTTAATCAATTGGATTACTTAAATCCTTCTTCAATAATTTATTCTAAATAAATAAATTGATCATCTCTAATGATCTTCTTCAATTAATCTTCCTTGATTAATTATATTTAATTACATTTAAGTAATCAACCTTAACCCTATCCAGTAATTAACCTTTAATTACTATCATTAATTACAATAATTAATGATCCTTCATTCGCTTCCATTTATTAATTAACTATAATTAATTACATTAAACCTTAATTAGTTACAATTAATTAATCACTCTTAAATAAATCACTTATATTAATCAACCTTGATAAATATCATTAATTACATTAATTAATGATCCCCATTAAATCATAATTCTCTTTAATTAAATAATTAACTTGAAATTGATCAACTCATTAATCATACTCAGTAATTAACAATTTGTAATTACTTATCTAAATTAATCAAATTCTTATTTAATTAAGTTAAACCTTAATTAATTAATCTAATTAATTAATCTTTAATTACTTTATTAAGTAATTATTAAACAATTAAATTAATAAATAAATCCTTAATTAATTACCTTATTAATTAATTACATTTTTAATTAATTACCCTTAGTAATTAATCTTAAATTAATCACATTAATTAATTAATTAATCGCATTCATTAATTAATTAATCACATTAATTAATTAACTAAAATAAATTAAGTAATTAACTCTTAATTATTTAACAAGTAATTATCTCTAATTACTTTATTAATAAATCTTAATTTCTCTCTTAATTAATTACTTAACAAGTAATTAGTTCCATTACTAAATTATCCTTAATCCTTAATTAATTAATTACTTCATAATTAATTAACTTCAACAATTATATTAATCAATTCTATAATTGATATCATCAAGTGATTAACCAATAATCATTTCCATTAAAATACTCCATGAGTAATTACCATTAATTACTTCCATAATTAATTTCTTCCATTCTTAATTATATTCAAATATTAACCATTGATTACTTCATTAAGTAATCACACTTAATTAATCCATAATTAAGTGATTATTTAATATATAATTAACTAATTATTAAAATAAATTAAATAATTAATCAACTAACTTTTTATATTTTTAAATCTTTAATTAATTTAGAAAATCATTAATCTTAATTAAATCTTACTCATTACAAATCATATTTAAATTAAGATATTCTTAAATTAATTATCCAAATAATTTAACCTTATTTATTTCCATAAATAAATTATTTGAATCTTATTAATTCAAAGACAAATTATTAAACTTGGTTTACAAAATCATAATAATAGTCTTACTTGGAGATAAAGCATTTATAAATCATTTCCAAATTTAAAACACTAAATTATCGAATTAAACTAATTTGTTTAAATATAAATTGAAAATTTTGTTATAAAAAACATTACTTCAAAACTTTAACTTAAAACTTTGATTTAATAATTAAATTCAAAACGCTCTTTTAAATTTGAATTTTAAAACTTAATTTAGATAATTATTTTCAAACAAACATCTTAAAACATTTTTAAATTTTTAAATATAAATTAAATTTCACTTTAAAATGTTTGATTTACTTTCGTTTTTGAAATAACAAGTTTAACTTTATACCTCACTTCCTATATAAACTTGTTCTTATAATTTTAACTTGATTTATACTTATTTATACAACAAGAAAAACCTGCATTTATTCAAAATTCAAGTTTACTATGCAACTAAAAATCATTTCAGTATTAACAAAACACATCCACCCTAAACCCGAGACCGACTCGGCAACCACACGAGTCTTCCCCGTGGAAAACCCAGCCCTAAAATCTTCGAGACATACGCAATAAAACGCGTGAGCATACCCGAGTAAAGCCCTGTCTGCCCCAAACACAATACTTCCCAGTGCACAACCCAACACGGTGCACGTATCCCAACACGTCCGGCCATTCCAGGTCATCGCGATTCTTGCCGACGGTCACACAGACACTCGCGATCCTAAATCCAAGCCCAGATTCAACAATTTGAGCGCGAGTCAAAATTCGATCATTCGAAACAAAACTGCAGAAAACAACGACACTACAACCCCTCCCAATGCCGACCATCGACGCCGATGAACCATGCCGACCACTACATCGTGATGCCACAACCCATGTCGTCAACCTCCCCAAATGCGATTGAACTCGGTCAAAATTACAGGTCGCAAAAGCTTCAACATTTAAACTCAGCCGAGAACCACCTTAAACCGTAGTTCGAACAAATTTGAACGATTCACCCAATAGAAAAATTCTCTTGTATTTTTCCTATAATCTACAACATTCATGCAAGCATCGATCCAAGTATCAACTCAAATTATTAAGTATATCATCTGCAGTTCATAAAAATCCCCAAAATATTTAAACCAAAAATTCAACTTAATTACTCAATTAAAAATTATGATACAAACTCTAAAAATCATAGCTTTCCAATTGTAATTCAATTATGCATTCAAAACTAGAATTTGAAATTATAAAATTTTACCCAAACTTGATTTTTCCACTGTAATTTGAAAATTATGAGTAACCCGTTCACCCTATAAATATTTTTAGATGATAAATTATGTGACTGCAAACAACTTTCATCTACAAATCACAATCCAATTAGTATTCAAAATCAAGTTATTGAGATTTTGAAGGATTTGGGACTGTTTTTAATAAACACAATAACATTTCTAATTAATTTTTTTTACAGGCAAATTCAATATTTTTTTAAAACATACATTCAGATAACAAATATTCATCATCAAACTGCATGCAACATTCAATCTTAGATTTTACCAAACTGTTTTTAAAATAGAATTTACTCACCTTCCTTTAAGCAGAGCAGATTTTAAAATTCCTTTCCAGGATTGAATCTTAGATTTTCAAAAAGCTTTATGTTGAAGATGAATCCTTTTGCATGCTTTAAAAGATTGAAACAGATCTCCATTTGCATGTTGAAGTTGCAGGTTGAAACTGAATTTTAGCTTGAACTTCATTTTTTTGCAGATTGTATTTGCAGATGTACATCACAGTGAAATGCAGGTTTTTGAAAAAGAATTTCTGATTTGTTCTTGAATTTAAAACTCAGATTTGAAAGAATGAAGAAAAAGAATTTGATATGAAGAAAGAAAGTTTGGAAAATGAATGAGAAAACAAATTTTCTTTATGTTTAAATGTTATATTTATTAAAATTAAAGAAATTAAATGAAGACACTTGTCACTTTATTACAAAATCTTCTTACATATGTTTATTAAGGTAATTAACATGTTTACACATGTCTTTGAGTCCTTTTTTTAATTAATATTTACTTAATTTAAATGTAATGTAAACTTACATAATTTAATTCTCTTAAATAAATAAATATTTACATATTAAATATAAGTTTAAATCCTTTAAAGAAATATTAGAAAACAAATTATAATACAAATATAACTTCTTATACATGTAAAATTTAAAATCTAAAACATTCATATTTATACATTTATAAACATTTTATAATAAGCATTTTAAAAGAAAACAAAACAAACTTTGTTTAAATTCCTTTTTAAACTATCTTATTTAAAATAACAATTATCTTATATTTTAAAAACAAACGATTATCTTAAAATTGAAAACAATTTGATAAATCTAAATTGACTTTCGAAAAATAATATTTTAAAACAAAACTTTAAATTACTATTCAAAATTATCAATAGATTGAATTAAATTTCAAAACAATCCAAATTATAACATATACATACATATATATTACAATTTGAAAATTCAATCTTTTATTTAAAACAAAAGATATCCTATTCACAATATATATCAAATATATATATTATAAACAGAATAAAATTTCATTAGCTTTGGAAAAATAAATCTTATCAATGTTTTAAATTGTCGGAAAGATATTGATCACAATTATCAGATTAAATATTTATTAACCTTTAAAAAGAATAAATTTATCAGTTTAAATTAAAATTATAAAGAAAAATTATCAAACCAGTTAAATTATTTATACAGATTATTAAATTTATATTGTCCAAAATTCCGGGTCGTTACATCAGCTAGGGCCAATCGGCCCAGAAAAGCATTGTATGGAGGGAGAGTCAACATCCAGAACAACGATTGACAAAATCCGCACTCTCATTCGGTCGCATTCTCTCAACTACACGGGCAATTCAACATAAGCAACAACTTCGGTTGCAACACCATAAAAACCATGAATGCGGGCTTTAGACGGTTTCAAGTCCTTGGCTTCCATCCTCATTCGATCATAAGCTTTTTTGAAAATTATATTTGTATAATTCTCACAATCAACAGTATCTTTCTCACTAATGTGGAGGCGATCATGGCCGAAATGACCATTGGGTCAATTTTCGGAGCCTCCACCTTGTCTGCATCCTATTTTTAAACACAATATCATTTGTTATTGTACGTTGCTGTTTTACCAGAGCTCCATCTTCTACACTCGAACAACATTCAAAATTCACATGCTTGATCGCTCTATCATAGTGCTTCATCTCATGCCAACCCTTATCAGCTGGATGTGATCCTCCGGCTATTGTATTGATCACTAACTTTCCACCAGTCTACATAGGCTCCTCGGCCCTACGTAGTGTTTTTCTTGGTTGGGGTCAGATGTCCCCGCCCGCCATCATGCGGGGCTTTTATGAACTGCTGTAACTTTCTTTTTTGAACCAGTTTTTCGATAATATCCTGGAGACGCCAACATTCATTGGTGTTATGACCATAACATTCATGAAACCGAAAATAGTTTCCAGTTTGTTTCTGCTTCTCTATGGATTCTTTTGGAGGCGGCTTCCTATAATGCATGGTATTGCAGGTAGACAAATAGACAGCCTCTAGAGATGTATTCAGTGGCATGTAGGTATCGTATATCGGAATCATAGGCTTTCCTCTTCCAAAATCCCTCTTTCATTCTTGACTCCTATCTCCTCCTTTCTTTTGCTGATTTGGTTTGTTATGGACGTTCACTTGAACTTTTCCAGAACTATCACCAAACTTCTTCACTGCAATGTTACTTTGTACTCCCTCTCCACTTGATTCCATAACATTCTTCTTCCTAGAAGATCTGGCTTCCACTTTCCTACAATACTGAGTTGCCTTTGCGTAGAAGCATTCCAATGTTGTGGGTGGCTTACCAGCTAACTAATCACCAAAATAAAATTTTGGATCAATCCTACTCGTTACGGCCATTAATATGATATGGTCATTCGGATTGTTGATTTCTATGATAGCTGTATGGAATCTCTCCATATAGTCTTTCAGCGCTCCTGAAGCCTGGATTACATTGGATAGGGACATTACATCTTCGGGGCGAGCTTCATGCATTTGGAACTATTCCACAAACCTTGTTGCTAAATCATCAAATCTAGAGACTGACCGTAGGGGTAATCTCGTAAACCACATCATTGCTATTCCAGAAAGAGTTATAGGAAAACATCTAAACTTGTTTGCATCATATTGTGCGAAATCCATTAGCCATTTATATCTCATGACATGCTGCCCGGGGTCGGTTTTTCCTTCATAGGCAGGCATCAACAACATATTAAACCTCCTTGGATACTCTGCATGTAGGATATTGTCAGTGAATGGGTTATGGTTTCTCGAGATTCCCAGTCGTCATTGGCCAAGCCTTGGCTCTCTCTCACTAACTGTCTAACCATAGCCGACAAATCTGGTGTTTGGATGGTTGGTGCCAAGCGGTGGCTGTGTTTTACTACATGTGAATAGTCCGGTCGATGTCTACGGGACATTCATGCCTTTTTGATTCAACATCCTCTTGATCTAGATCATGTAAATTCACTTCATCGCCATTCCAAGGAAGCAATTAGGCAACATTCAACTGAACTTCATCATCCAAATCAGTCGTAGCAGCTCCATCTTGGATCCCAGCATGGACATGTAAGTTTCTTCCTCTAGAGGAGGGATCGGTACCGATCCCTATGGAGGGATCAGCATCGATCGACCTTTGTAGACGAGGTGGATTTGTCAGTTGATGCCCTAAAGTTTCTACGCGATATCTGTCAATTCTGCGATGTTGTGTCTATGATACTCGTCCGATGAACTAGAACACTCCGATGTAGAGTAAGGGGTAAAGTCCCTTCTTGCTTTTCTATGCTATTGTTGACTGAGTTGATTCACTAGATCAATATTGGTTTGAATCTGCCGATTCAATTGTCGACGGTTGTCCACTAGCTCTTATCTGATTTTGGAATTTAGCTCTTGTAATGGAATTAGTTGGATTTCGAATTTCAACTTGATTTGCGTTCACATCTATTGGTTGACTGCTCGGTCCTCCTTGTTGGATGCTAGCATTCTCATTTCCTTTTGCATTTTGAGAAGTAGATCTGGTGTTCCTAACCATTGTTGATAGTTTTTCTTAGACTTTTGCAAATCTGAATAGAACAAGCAAGCTTCTTGAAGATAACTATGGGTCTTCTTCGGGGGATTTATGCAATTCAATAACAAGAAAAGGATCCTAATAAGTTGAGAATCAAGGCTCTCAATGAAAGCGCCAAGATGTTTGCACCAAAATTAACACAAACACCCAACAGAAATTTTGGAGAGAAATAAATAAAGAATATAAAATGAAAACAGAGGATAATAACTAAGAAATAGCAGTAAATTAAAGCAATAATACGAGCACAATGATTTATAGTGGTACAACGCTGTTTTCCTATGTCCATTTTGAACATATTGGTTTATCGATCACTTTGTAAACCAAGTACAATAGGGGTTGGATGAAAATCCTTAGTTATAATAGTGTACAAAGCAACTAGCAGCATAAAATCCCCGAAAACGAACAACCAAGATTGTATTTTGTAGACGAAGATGGCCAAATAGCTCCATGAAAATTCGGTAAAAGGACCTTCAGAACCATATGGACCCACAAGAGGGATCGCTTATACCAATTCCCAAATAATAGGGATCAGTGCCAATCCCTATCTTGGAGGAATTTGGGGGTGCGATCCCTGTGATATCTTCTCCATGTTAAAATATGCTTAGCCTCCAATTTTCATGCCAGTTGGATTAGTAGAACTTGAGTTATTGCTTGATCTTTGCTTCAACATGAATTGCTTCCTGATTTCAGCCGATCCCTACTGAGGGAAGAAGGCCGATCCCTCTGACTCCATTCTTCTGAGGTGCGATCCCTTGGGTAAGCTCCTAAGAGTCCCTACATCTTGATCACAAAATTTTATATGCATTGGACTTGTGGATCTTGAGATATTAATTGTTTTCTATTGAACTGCGTTAACTTCCTAATTTGGAGGCTGATTTTTGCCAATTCCTCCTATATGTTGAACCACATTCCATACTTAAAACATTATGTCTTGCATATCTCTCAATTCCATTCAATATTGACTTCATATTACCATCTGCACTCGACTTCTGGACCCCACAATCATCACATGGACTAACTGGCATTGATGATAATCGAATCTAACTTGTTCAATCAGCGAGATATGGCCGAGCCAAAACAAAGGATAACATATAGTAAATACCTATTCATACTTAAAATGATTT
Organism: Allium cepa; assembly: GCA_030765085.1. NCBI lineage: Eukaryota > Viridiplantae > Streptophyta > Magnoliopsida > Asparagales > Amaryllidaceae > Allium > Allium cepa. The sequence goes on along the minus strand of CM060939.1, from coordinate 453,739,406 downwards.
GAACTGAAAATCATTCTTTTGAAAATTCTAGTTAAAAACGTGTGATGGAAGTTGAGTGTTGCGTCCTAGACCCATAGAAAAATTCCATGGTATAACAAAATCCAAGATGAATTCAAAAGTTTATAAATTAAAATCTGGATATAGCATTGAAATCGACATAGAAAATAACACCAACATCAAGAAAATAGGTTCAAGGGATCGAACGGACGAGCAAACGGGCGCAAATGGAGCCCGAAATGGCGTAATCTGGGTCTCTGTCCAGGTCATGATGGTCCATCGATCATGGTGACTGGTGTACTGGTTGGCATGCCTAGGCTATGTCCCTAGCGACTCCGGCAGTGCTCCGGTTGCCCATTTGTAGTGTTTTCTTCTCTGAATTGAACTTGGACATCTACTAGACTAAATTAGCTAAACATATGAACGTCAAAACAACTAAAGTGGAATTAAATTCATGATCATATGAAGTGGGTTTTTATCAAACAGAAAATGAAATTTCGTATGAAAAGAAAATCAATACAAAATTGAGATCAATTCAACATCAAATTCATCCCTAACAACAACAGTGATAAGCATTCATATATGCGCTAGAAGTATGAGATTAATTCATCTAATTAATCTTGAATGGATGATTAGAGCACGAATTCACTTAGCTAAAAGCTTTCGGCTATAACCTAGGATTGATTTTGAATGATTGCAAAAGCATGAATTACAATCATGATCAAAGCTAAGATTAAAGACCCAATAGATGTAAGATATAATGGTAGAGATTATCTTAGCTTTACATCTTCTATTAATAATCAAAAGCCATTTGATTTAAGCTTGATTTGGGGATTTAATTTAGTTTCTAGGTTTTGCAAACAGGCTTAGTTTATTTTCATATTTTTAACCTTGGTTGAAATGAGAAAGTTATGAAGTAAAACATGCGTATTTGGATTATTATTCACCCTTTACATCGGCCTAATGGGTATCATATAACCCAATAAGAAAATACTTACTAATTTCTATCATTTTCTCTCATAAAACACTAATTAATACTCAGCCATGTTTATAGAAGCATAAATTAATTTTCCTGAAATTTTATCAAAGCTCCAGCATATCAAAATTTTTGATTTTTATTAATGTTGAGATATTTTGTAAAACCAAATATAAATTTTAAAATTAAAAGTTATTCTCATTGTTGTTAATAAAATAATCTATTAATTATAATAAAAATCTCATTTTATATAATAAATCTCAATAATAACATTTTATTAAATTTATAATATTTGTTATAATAATTCAAAAAGAAAAATATTTATCATAAATCTCTATTTAAAATAAATAAGCAAATAAACATTGGAAGAATTCATCTTTTAAATTACAAAAGAAAATCCATAATTTTTTATAAATTCTGGTTTTCCCCAAGGTTATTCTTATATTATCAAATATAAGAAGTTAAATCACACAATTTACAAAATTTAGTAGATTTTTCCAAATGTATATTAAAACTAATTAAGATAATTTTAAATATATTTTAAATTTAATTCCAGATGATTTCGACCAAAGTTGTTGCACTGATGACCCGTGATGTTTTGAGAAAGAAGGCAGCTGGTTTAACATGCATTAGTGGAGGCTAAAACAAAGGTTATAGGCTTGGAGATGTGTGGTTAAGATTAAATGAGAAGGAGTATTAGATACTTACCTATTTTCTCTCTTATTTGACCATTTAAGTATTGATCTCAAACCCTAATTTTTTTAATTCTTTTGGTCATCATATCCTTTCTTCTTCCTGGCCAAAATCTATCTTTAAAAAAATCCCTAAATACTCAAATCAAATTCAAGTATAAACTAAGGCTATTCGATAGTGAAAGGTCGATGATTCCAAACTAGTAATATGTCGGGTCAAGGAACATTCAGAGAAAGAGAATTCATTATTTTAACATGGACTTACAGGCATCCATATTAGGTAACATTTATATATATATATATATATATATTAAATATATTATCATGCTTTTTTAATCTGCTAATCATGTACAACTGCATATTTATACATATCATTGTTATTTAATTAGTTAGGTGAGTGAGATTTTTATATGTAATGTTGTTGTCCTAATAGAAATTGGTTACATGTATATAATTTAGTGTTCATATTCATAATTTATTTTTAGTATGATATTATAAGTTAAATAAGATTTTAATTTAATATTATGTACAAGTGTGTGTGTGCTAATTTGTGAATTAATATACATACGCAATTTGTATCGAAGTATATATGTATATACATACTACATAATATTGATCTAAAAGTTATCTAGTACATGTTTATGTTTACTATGAGTTATAAGTGCCGAAAATAATTTTTATATCGTTGTTATATATTAATTATCAATATTTAATGAATATATGAACTAACAAATTTATATAAAATTAATAATGCTTCGAAAATTCAATTTTATAATTTTTTTAAATTAATGCATCATGTCAGAAGATTTTGGAAAAAATACATAATTTTTAAACTTGTTTTTATATTTTGTTTAAATTAATTTAAATTTCATCAATTTAAGATTATTTAATAAAAATATTATTTTAACTAAGGGAAATCTAGAAATATTTTATAACCCCTAAAATATGATCTAAGATTTTCGAAATATTTAAAATTTAAGCTTTTGTTATGTAATTATTTTATATTAATTAATTAAAGCTAAAACTATCAAATAATTTATAACATATGTATATTAAATTATTAAATTCATAATAACTTTAAATCTGAGACGATTTCAAACTGGAAATTTGAAAATAAATATTTTATGTGTGTGTATATGTGTGTGTGTGTGTGTGCAAAATATTATGAAGTAATTTGTCATTAATTATCATATATACTATTTATACATACATATACATACTTTAAATAAACAATTTATTTTGATTTTTAGTTTTAAGAAAATAAATTTATTATATATATAAATTGTTACTTATAATATAATATATAATTATATAAATACCATATACATACACATATATGTGTATAATCATTTAAAGTCTATAACTATTTGTATATACACAAATTGGACAACATACACTACATATAAAATGAGCTAATGTGTCTGTTACGATTATATGGGCATGTTATACCACACACAGATTATTATGTTATACACGCACACACGCATATATATATATATATATATATGTATGTATGTATGTATGTATGTATGATACATGTTTATATATTTATATATTAAGTAAAATAAATTTTATACAATTCATAAATTTAAATAAAATAAATGATTTTATTTAAACTAAATTTAGAAATATTCTAAATAAATTAGTCCTCGTAAGCTCAATAATGATCCAATATGGTAAATTATTTTGAAATCCACCCATATCTTCCACTATGGGCAGGCCCAGTTTCAACACTTACATAGTCTACACACCTCTCTGAGCTATGTGAGTTGAAGTCAAATGATCCTTGCAGTAGGGGTCCCCCGATACTTTCTTATTGAAGATTTTGTCTCAATCGACCATCTATCTATCTGATTTGAAGTCCATCAATTCTTCTTTCAGTATCTGATTTTGATCATGTCCCAAATTGTATGACCTCACCAGCATGCATGCCATATATTTATTTGTTGGTCAATCCGTCAACATATAGGGCTAGTTGGCTACTACTTGTTCTTTATCCCGACTCCTTAATTCATTTGTTTCTTTGAGTTAATACATACATACATACATATATATATATATATATATATATTGATTACCTACATGTTTCTTTTCTGTATCTTTTGGTTTGGACATATGCATGCTTTATCAACCTATGTACAATGTAATAGTTTAATTCCCTCCTGACAAAATAAGAGGACGGTTCGTCTATTAAAATCAACCTATTGTTATCTATGTTATAAATCATCCCCGTAAATAACTCTTTGATTTAATTGTTAAGCTTGATTTAAAACTAACTCTTTTGTCATGGACTTCTTTGAAAATGACTTTAATTAGAGATCCACATCTTGTAACTGGGTGTGCATGTTGTCCTTCTGTATACAACCGCCTATTGGTTGCTTCCTTTGAGCATACTTAACTGATGATGCCTTATTGCTTCATACATATGATGCTTTAGCCAACATTTTGATGAATACGACACTATGTAATACATATACTTAAGCCAAGGCATATTGTTAAGTATTATATCCAGAGTATATGTTGTATAATTTAAATTCTTTATTAATCCTTGCTTTAACCAGCCTCTTACATAGGGCTGTCAACGGATACTTTCGGATACGGATAGTGTCATATCCATATCCGTAACTGAAATCATTTTTGAATATCAAATATTCGTATCCGCTTAATTTTCAGATATCGGATATCCGTATTCTCTTAATTTTTGGATACGGTCGGATATCAGATATTTATCCGCTCCATCCATAATCAATAAATTTAAAAGTATAAATGAAAAGGTTTGGATCAACATATCACAGTTTTTGTACCAATGTTCATAAGAAAACCAAGGAATAAAAAATGTGATGATAAAACATAGTTTTATACTAATATGCATATGTATATCCAAAAATATTTAAAAATTAAACACTAAAACTGAATGTTTTTACTAAAAATGAGGAAAAAAGCATATCGTAGTAACATCCAATGGTTAGGAAATAGTTGGAAAATCATATATTAATTTTATATATATATATATATATGCGCATCAGTTAACCGGATGGATATTTTTCGGATATGGATACCACAATAACCATATCTGTATCAGGAAAGCTTTTCGGATATCAGATATCTATATCTGTTTTTCAAATAACTGCGGATAACAGATACTTTTCATATTTTTGGATATGGATTCGGATGGATATCGGATTTTCGGGTACCCATTGACAGCCATACTCTTACGCTTTTTATATAGACGCAAACTTCCCAAAATGTCTTGTGTTCTTTGTTAAGTTTCATGTTTTTAACTTTACTATGAACATATTTGATAGCATGCCATCATTAATTAATTGTTTGCGAAATTGATTAATTACCTTCACTACTCATTTTTTTTCAAATAAATGATTTCCTGTCTTTCCTTTAATGAAATTTAAGAGGCTTTGAATGAAGAGTAAATTTTTAATGGTTTTATAAGGAAGTCTTGCTTTCCAAAATGGATAGTTAACTTCTTTTTGGTCAAGGAGCCTTATTGAGAAGTGAATCTGCTTCTCCAATTTAAAAGATGCCTTTCCTAAGGACCGTTACACGCTTTCGAGAATTGACCAACTAGTGGATGGACCATCCAAACATGAGCTATTATCTTTTATGGATTTCTACTTCATGTAATCATATAACAACGTACGTCCCCGAATAAGATTAGATGAGTTTTATTAACGATTAGGATTATATTGCTATAAGGTGATGTCTTTTTGTTTAAATAACGCGGTAGCCATGTAACAGCATTTGGTTAATAAGATGATTGCTAACTAAATCATACGAACCATGGAACTATACATTAATAACATGCTTGTGAAATCTACAAAAGAAAAAGGATCACATCTACCATTTGGATGAGATATTCCTAGTACTGCGACAATATGGGTGAAACTACACATCCTAAAATGTTCATTTAGGGTTTCTTTTAGGAAGTTCATTGGGTTTATCGTATACGGTAGAGGAATAGAGGCAAATCAGAAGCAGATCTAGGCATTAAAGGACAAAAAAAATCCTAAATACATGGAAAGACAGCAAATTTTAAATGAAAAGGTGATTGCGATGTATTGCTTCATTTCAAAGGCAACATATAAGTGTGTTTCCCTCTTTTAAGCATTCAAGAGGGAGAAAGGAATGTTTGAGTGGACTAAAAAGCACTTAGACGCATTTATGCAACTTTTGGATCATTTACTGAAGTCATCGGTCCTATCCACACTTACAGAAAGGGAGGATTTATAACTATATCTAGCTGTGTCAGCTCTTGCTTTGAGTGCAGCTTTGGAATGAAAGAAAGTTAGGGTGTAATAACCAAAGCACTCTAGAAGTATTTCAGTGGATCTAAATCTATATACCCGAAGTTGGAGGAAAAGGCTTATTTTCAACTAATTGCATCTAAGAAGCTGAGGCATTACTTTTAGTCTCACCCTATCAAGGTGCTGACTAATCAACCACTCGCATAAGTACATCATAACATAGACACCTCGAGAAGGCTAATAAAATGGAGTATAGAGTTGAGCCAATATGAAATTATGTACAACCCCCGAATGATGATTAAATGGTAAGCCTTGGTTGAATTTATCGTGGAGTTTACTATTAGAAACGATAAGTTGGAAGAAACAAGGCCGAACCTCTAAAAAAGCAAATGTTCGAGGATGGAGCCGCTAATGAGAACGATTCAGGTGTCGGAGTAATTTTGGTCATACCTAAGGAATGAAAGTGGTGCTATGCACTAAAATTGGGATTGCAAAGACGAATAACGAAGCCAAGTGTAAGGCACTAACTGATGGACAGGAGATAGTAAACAAAATGTGAACAATATCATTATGTATTTATGCCGATTCTCGATGGGTTGTGGATCAAGTGCTTGATAGTTTGAGGTTAAAAGGAACGATTGGCATCATATGTGAAAAAAGGCAAGACTTGCTCAACGTGGTGGATTTTTATACAGTGAAGCATATCCCTTATGAGGAAATCATGATGCAGGTGACTTGACAAAATTTCTTGGTTTAGGAAATGGACCGCACCTCGACTCGGTCCAGTAAGGACATCGTCGACTCCAGCATTCGAGGAAGTACCTATTATGGCAACAATTGATGGGAGAATACCTAAATGACTCACATAATTGAGTATTTAACAGTTTCCTACCCCCAAATCAGAATGATGCAGGGAAGGCATTGAGAAGGTACCATAGTTTAATATACAAGATCACATCTGGTATGGGAATGGATTTTCGAAATCATGGCTAAGGAGTGTAGTTAGAAAGCATGTTCAGGAGATACAGGAAAATGTGCATCAAGGTAGCTGTGAGGAACACATTAGAGGTAAACCCTATCTATTAATATCTTACGCTATGGGCACTTTTAGCCAACTCTTTATTACGATGAGGAGGGCTATGCAGAGAAATGTGATAGTGCCATAGTTTTATAAAAATCCCTAGACTGCCACCCATAGAATTAACTCACTTGGCCAGTCCTTGGCCATTTTTTGTTTAGGGTATCAATTTGATCGAACAGCAACCCGTGGCTAGGGTTGGAGATAAGTATGCGATAATGGTAGTAGATTACTTTTCCAAGTGGGTTAAAATAAAGCCGCTTACTAAGATATCATCTACCAAAATGAGTTTTTTTGTTACGCAGTGTTACCTGCAGATATGGAATGTCATTATAGATCATCTTTGACAATGGATTACGATTCGATCATGAAGGGCTTGCTGACTTCTGTTACCAACACAGAATAAGGAAGAACGTCTCATTATGGCGCACCTGCAGGCCCATGGGAAGGTCGAGGTGGTAAACAAAGTCCTCCAAGTTCTCATTAAGATGCGATTGGAAAAGGTGGGAGCTTAGGTTCATTAGTTGTCGTTCATACTATAGGCCTACTGTACTGCTTATAAGATCACAATGGAGTATGCTCCATTTGGCATTGCCTTACAGCTCGAAGGTTATATGTAATGCCCTATCTTTATATCCATATTACCAAAGAGTATTACAAAGTAATATTGTCTGATACAACGAAGAATGAAGTGAGATTGGGTGACCACATGTCAATATTCTCTTGGGCTAACACCGGTATGTAACTTTATCTCATATAATACATCATATAAATGTGTTCGGTATCGACATAAGGGTTCTCTAGGATAGAACAATATATAACATAAACAGTGAATATAGTCACATAACACAACTAAAAATATAATATCATAACATACATAACCAGGTAGTTCTTCAAAATGACGTATTTGACATACTGCAAAAATGTACATCGATGCGAGTCAAGTACAATATACATCCTAAACATTAACACGTATATATACATGAAGACAACAAAATAACATATACATAATATAGACTCTAAAATACAGTACATTCTATATATTATTTCCTCAAAAATCCCTACATCCTAAAGAGGCTAACATATCCCTGTACTTGAAAAGTCTCAGGCAGACTCGAGTATAGTATAAATAATAAACGGGTCAGATAATGTCTAAAGGGAAGTGTCAGAATATATTGGTATACATGATATGATAAGCATTATCAATAAATAAATACGTGAGTATAATGACCAATCTCTCAATATTGATTTATCATATGCATACATCTCCCATCAATAATATACATTATACTCATATCAGATAAAGGGATGAAACTGGGAGAAATAATATGATAAGTAAGCATATGCGAGCTTCAAATGAAGCGACTATCATGGATATGCAACATTTACAATGAATATCTTGACAAGCAGCCCTAATGAGAGAAGAGACTCTTGACTGTGTGGTCCTTAGAGATATATCTATACGTACAATAGAACATATAAGCACAAATGTCAAACAAATACAACATAACGATATATATCTCGACTAACTGCCCCCAATGAGAGAAGCGCCTCTCGAATGAGTGGCTTTAGTAGATATATAATAAAACGTGCAAACCTAAATAATAATGAACGAGTATAACATATAATGATATGTACACACACATGATATACATATAAGATATCTCTCAACGGAAGGCTCTAAGAGAGAATGACATGCTAGTATACCATAAGTATCTCATGTCATATAGAAAGACGAGCATACAAATAGTCTTGGGTTAGGCTACCTTAGATGACGGACGAGCATATGAGAAGTCTTCAATGTCATATAGGATGGATGCCAACCTATTTGGCGGTCCTAATCATGTGTTCGCAATAGTGGTGTAAACTCAATGGCATAGTTCCAAATCATATAGTGATTCTCTAGACTCGATGAGCCCTGATGAGAGTAGTGACTCTCAACTCACAGGTTCTAGGATAGTAACCCAACAAGTCTTTTGACTCGATAAGCTCTAATGAGAGTAAGAAATCTCAGCTTAAGAGCACTTGGAGAGTAGTACGGTAGGGTATAAAATATTATCGATTACTAACCCTGGGAGAGAAATCAGTCTCGAGTCTTGAAAAGTTAGCCCTTAGAGAATAGATTCTCGACTAGTAGCCCTAAGAGAGAAATAACTGTCAACTAGTTAGCCCTCGGAAAATCTACTACAATTCACAAAATAACACCTAGCTTATAGCCCTTGAACGGAAATAATTTGCTCGACTACTAAGCTCTAGGAGAGTAACCCTTGGACGATTTTCCAAAGTTCCTAATCCCACATCACGAAAAATAAGTGACATTTGCAGAAGTAACCAAACAAATATCACTTGAGTACCCCATACCACTCAACGTTACTCGATTCTTTACTAAATACTCGTAAATAACACTCAAACAACATACAATATTCTATATGATGACTCACAAGAATAACTGGAAAATTGTTTTCGAACGTCACAAACAGCCTGGTATAATTAATCCGTTTATTCGGAATCCTCGATATATAAAATTAAACTCAATAGAATCAAAATAGTCTAGATTATTATTTTGAAAACTTCTCTTGTTTACTTCTATAGAAAATTTCAATAATAATAGCTTTAAAATACCCATAGACTATTTTCTAAAGTATCATATCTATTAAAATAGATTTTTTACTAGATAAAGAAATAAGTTATAAAATAATGTCTCACAATGAAAATTAGTCTCATCATTTATAGAATTACCTATTTTGGTTTAAAAAATTAAAATGAACTTATTATTGATAAGGCTAGGGGTATACCCTAAAGGCAATTATATAATTTGTTGCATACGTCTAACTTAATAACCAATCTTAGTCAAAATAAAAAGAGTTTTATTTCTATTATATACTTGATATAATGTGGTATATTAATTATTTATTAAAATTTAATTAATATAGAAAATCCATAAATTGTATGTTTTGTAATACTTACAAAGTGTTGTAACCATGAGTGATTTATCACGATAAAGTTAACATATCGTTTTAAATATTCGTAGTCAAGATATATCGAGACTGGATATCGATATATCTGTTGGGACTATAGTACGTAATACTCTTCAAATGTTTAACAAAGTAATACTCATGACTGTTGGGGGGCCAAGGGGTTGCATACTAAAATATTTCTTAAACTATGAGTAAACAACAAATTTATGATTGTTAACGACGTACCATGTTAAAAACATTTTAATTTGGTTGTCTAATCCTCGACCTGGAATTGAAAATGACATATTTTATAATCAATATAAATGATGTTATGACAGTCCCTTATGATATACTTAGACATCATATTAAAATGTTTAATGTGGAAAGTATGAGATGGATTCCTTATGCATTGCCAATAGGAAATATTACATATGTCATGTAGTCTACCGTATCACATTTTCTTTATGTACCCAGTACATCGAGGGAATATCAAATTCGAATTAAGGTCACCAAACGGTACTTAAGAGTATTCTCGAGTATTTATGAACTATTAGAGAAATGTTTGTGAAAACAACGAACTCCTTAAGGAAAGGTTTTATAACTCGAAGTCCATAAGTGATATCGAGTATAATATGTCAATCTTAAATTCATGTTTGGTCGTAGTTGAGGACCTTTAAGTTGGAATTAATCCAAACAAATGGTTATGGGTGATTTAATAAAAAATTTAAGTACTTCGTGTTGAATGATGTCGTATCAAAAGTTGTGTGTGTGTATAATGCACAAATTTTTAACCAAGTAAAGGGTGATTATCAGACGAACATCCATGCAAAATCAAACAGTCGAGCAAATTATTAGATGAGCGAAATTTTAGGGGTTCAAACCCTATTTAAACCCAATCATCATCGACGTTGAAAAAGCATCGAGTTCAAGCAAGCTAATCAGAAAATCAAAGAGAATAAATACCAAATTCATACTGAACTCGACGAAATTCAAGGAGCCGTGAGCAAATCAAAGAAACGTACGATCGACAAAGCAAGTGATGTCATAAATCATTCATTCGATCGAGCAATTGAAGTCGGTCTCTTTGAAATTCAAAAGCCCTAATTTTAGAACGAACGAGTGACGAAAATTGAAGCAGCCATTATCACTAAAAAAGAAATCCGGCCGAATAATAGAAAGAAAAGGGGGAACCGTTTCTTTTTGTCACTTATTCTTTTTACTGGGTCGGCCTTGTATTGGGTCTTAATTATATAACGTTTTACTTATTTAAATTAGGGTTTTTTGGTTTTTAATTGTTCTTATTGTATTTTCTCTTTTAAACTTCTGTGTAATTTCTAGTCGTGTGGCTAGAGGACAAACTATGGTGGTGTAGTTCGAGAATTCACAACTCAGTGGCTGAGTTGTGGAAGGGTTTTGAGCGTAGAGTTAGGTTAGTTGATAGCGGGTATCGCGAGTTTACGTGTGTAAGCGTCTGACTACTTAATTTCTAGTAGAACCTTTAGGGCAGCACGTAGGCAGGGTTTTGCCGAAATTAGGTAAATCTGTGTGTTCTTTTTTCTACTTTTATTATTTTGTTATTATCTGTGCTGCTATTATTCTGCTATATCTGTATTGAAATTGTTTTATATACTTCTGCATTAAATTTTGATAATTGATAGTATCACCCTATTCACCCCCCTCTAGGGTAAAATCGATCCTACAAGTGGTATCAGAGCTAGGAACAGAAGTCAATTTTTGTTTTAAAAATTTGATTTATTTTCAAAAACCAATTTTTTAAAAAATAATTTGAATTTTTAAAATGGCTTCTTTTAATTACGCTTTTGCTGAGGGCCAGTCTATAGTTAGACCGCCAATGATGAGTATGCTTACTGAGAAAATAGAATGAAATTTTTTCTGAAGACCAGTGATGCTTGGAATATAGTTGAGATAGGGTATAGAGCACCAACTATAGTAGTAAATAATCAGAAAATTGAAAAACCAATTGATCAATGGACAGATCTAGAAAATAAGTTACAGAATGCTAATGCTAAAGCATGAATTCTATTATTCGTTCATTAGATCATATTTAATTTAATCATGTCTCACATTGTCTAACTGCACAGGAAATATGGCACACACTTGAAGTGACGCACGAAGGAACATATCAAGTTAAAGAATCTCGCCTTGTCATGCTTAGTAGCGAATACGAGAACTTCACAATGGCCAAGGATGACAATGTCAAAGAGATGTACGGACGACTTTCCGATCTCATATACAAATCAAAAGCTCTCGAAAAAATCATACATAGATTTGGAAATAGTCCGAAAAATCCTAAGAGTCCTTCCATGAAATTTTGAAGCAAAATTTACTACCATTCATGAGTCAAAATATTTGAAACAAATCAAAGTTGAAGAACTCATCGGAAATCTCACCACTCCTGAGCTAGAAATGAAATTCCAAGAAGAGTGTGAAGGAGGTGGTACCCGAAAGAAATCAATTGCTCTCAAAGGAACAACAGAAAGTGATGGCGATGATGATGATAGAGCAGCTGAGCTGGCACTATTAGTGAAGAAATTCAAAAACTGGAATCACGGATACGGAAATCCAACTCTAAATCAACAATTGAAAAGCAGAATAAACAAAGCACTAGACAACCCAGAAGAACGGAAAATCATTTGTCAAAGTGCAATAAACCCGGTCACATCAAGCCCAATTGTACTCAGAATCGACACGGCCAAGAAAAGAAATCAAAAGGAGAAGTTTTATAGCCACATGGAATAAAAGTGATGATGATTATAAAAGTACTAGCAGGAGAGTGAGAAAGGAGATCTGTGCCTTCGAGGTGATATAATTGATAGCGATGATGATGAGCCAAGCGAGGTATCAAAACTTACTCACTCAGAATTACTTATATATTTTTATGAAGTAAATGGCTGTTTTGAAATACTTCGGGAAAAATACGCTAAAATTGAATCACACAGAGATACTTTGATAGATTTAAATAAACATTTTAATCAATTAGTTAAAAACTATCAAAGCAAGAACCCTAAGTGTGGTAAGTATCCATCATTCGAAGAAGAAATTAAAAAATAAGAAATTAAAGTTAAATCACTTGAAAATGAAATTCTGATTTTGAAAGAAAGAAAGAACACGAGGAGGGAAAATTCCATTAAAAGATGCACTCAATTATTGAGCGGAAACGAATCACTCAAAACACAAGTTCAACAACTTTCAACGATTTTAGGAAAATTCTCCAGAGGAGAGAAATCAATAAATATGCTAATAGGAAAATAAATAGTCAATATTGATAGACAAGGACTTAGATATAATCAAACTGAACATCTTAGAAGTAAAATTAATCAAGTCAATTCAAAGTGCACGATATGTGGAAAAATTGGACACAATCATAATATTTGCTGGTATAGATCCAAGTACGTGAAAACCATTCCAATTTGGGTTCCAAAAGGAACGAATATAAAATTCCTTAAAGTCAAACATATCTGGGTGCCGAAAGGAACATATACAAATAGTTTTGGGTCCACAAACTTATTTTTCAAAATCTGTTGCCACTAACAATCATGGACCTATAAAAACAAATAGGTCACAAAAATCTTTTCTCATGTAGGTGTGGTGGCAGGCTAAGAAATGACAACAGTGTTATTTGGATTTTGGCTGTTCCAGGTACACAACGGGTGATAAATCAAAGTTTCTTAGCCTAGTATAAATGTGGCAGAATCACAATGGTTATCAACGAAAAATTATCGACAAAGGTAAAATAGGTAACGGTGTATTTATCTTAAATGATTTATTAAATGTTATAATCTGCACCATAATCTGATTTAATTGAGCCAGTTATGTGATGATGAAATGAATGTGATTTTGATTCTGACTTTTCCAAAATTATTGGCAAATTATTCTTTTATGCCGAAAATTCTAGAATTAGTTCATATAGATATGTTTGGTTTAATGATGGTGTTTTATTTATTAATGATTACTTTTGATACACGTGGATATATTTTCTTATTCTGGATCTGATACTATGTTCACTATTTGTTTATTTGCACGACTTCAATTTAATATCATTTAAAAGCTCTTAAAAATGACTTTAAGATATTTTGTTGCACACTTCATCGTTTGTTCTATGACTTTCCTCCAATGATAATCTTGAGTGAAAGGAAAATTCAAATGCAGATTATACTCGTAATCTAGTTAATAGAAAAATTACTAGTGAAATGTGTTTAATGTAGAGACATTCATTAGTTCCATCACATTTTCAAAGAAAATATCTACACATTTTCCATTTCAACTAATTTTCAAATAGCAGACATTTTTCTTATAAAACCCCTTTCAGAAAATCATTTTTGTTGACCTTATACACAAGTAGATGACATACTGTACATGGTTTCCACTAAATTTACTCTGACATGGTTTATGACATGTCTATTTTCCGAACATGGTGCTCTGATTGTATATTATTTTTACAATACATGGGAAGTTGCAGTGGAAGCAGTTCAGGCAAGGCCTATGGCTATGGGGGAGGATTTTCCAAAGATGAATAAAGATTAAAGAAGCTTGGGAGGGAAGACATTCACAAGGGAAGAGCCTGTAGTAGAAGTGTTGAATTGGATATGAAGTTGTGAGTGCATATTTAGAAAAAGGATTGAGTGATACGTAGAAGAGAAGGTTATCATCAAGGCAGTTGCATGAAAATGCACTGGACTGGTGGGAGACAGTAGTTGATGAGACTTCGGAGGAGGATATCACTTGGGAGTAGTTTAAATAGAGGTTTGAGGCATAGTTAATATCAGAGTCTTAACAGATTATGCTGTTAAGGAGTTTATTGATCTGAAGTAGGATGATCTTGCTATGGAGGGGTATATCCAATAGTTAATATCAGAGTCTTAACAGATTAGTCTTACCCCGATGAAGAAGAATGAGAAGTTTATTAAGGGCTTAAAGCAAGGTCTTGATCAAAAGGTGATGGCTCGTCTAGCATCTTCTTTTGAGTTTGTAGTTGACATGGCTAGAAGGTATGATGTGATGTACCCGGAGCAGAGAATAGTAGAGGTGTGACCCAAGATAGACTAGAAGAAGAAGTTTACACCATATACAAAAGGAAAGAAAAAGTGCGGAATGGGAAAGTGTGTGATTGCTAAATAGAAGTTGTATGCTCTAACAGCGGACGAACGGGGCATTATGCTTCGAGGTGCCCTATGCCCAAAGAATCTACGAAGATGAAGTGGTTCAAGTGTGATAAAGCAGGACATTTGAAGAATGGTTGCCCAAAGCTTATTGCGTAGGTTTAAGTTTTAGAGGACCAAGGAAAGGACCATTTGTCGAGGAAAGAGGCAATGGGAAAGGACCATTTGAAGAACGTTAACATTTTATTTTTTCTTCTCATCAATGTTATGTCATGATGGTTTGTCAAGGTAATGGAGAATGGGGTAACGAACATGTTTGAAGAGCGCGGTACAATGAAGAATCGTATGCCATGTTTAGAGAGGATAAGTTGCTCTTGAAAAGGAAAAAAAAAGGAATCTATTTTATTCAATCCTAGTTGGGCGAATCATAAGTGTAGATGACATACTTCGTGAACGAGATCCCTGGCCAAAGTCCAAAATAGCCCAACTAGATTAGGAATAAAGAAAGAAGAACTGAAATATTTAGCTCCTTCTTGCATACCCTTTTACCCACTTTGATCCAATTTCAAACTTTTTTTTATGTAACTCAACACTCACCACTTCTCTGGCTTTGCAAAATGCATCATACATATCAAATGGATCATTAGCCGTAATATGGTTGATTTATCAACGAATCCTATATTAATTTTGTTTGTTTAATTAACTCATTTGGTTGGTTTGTGTATGTTTAGTATTATTGGGAAAATTCAGATTAACATTCCAAACGCAGTGGAAGTAATATGATCATGTTAGTGGTGAGGTAGAACAAATAGAAAACTAATTTATCAAAATAAGCAATCACAGATTCACAAACAGAAAAAAATCACACACATAATTTATAGTGGTTCCACTATCGTGGGATAGATGAAAGAAAATTACAAGATTAGTAATGACGGCTACGAGAAGAATATGAATAAATGTAACTTGAAATGATTATATAATTTCTAAAGAATGACTATTTTTATGTAGAGATTATTACTTGAGATTCAATTAATTAATTTATTGAGATGAATCAACGCCTCATCAATTCTCGTATTCTTATGTGAAACATTCTCTGTTTGATTTTTTTATGTTTCCTCTAATATGCATGCTTCTGCTAAAATACATGTTTTAATCAGCCATTCCACGAATTGATTGATTACTTCAGTCTTCCAAAATAATCCTTCCTCGTATAGCTAATTCTCTGCCTTCTTTAATGCAATAAAGAGACAAATACTTAAGTCATAATTTCACGTTGACTTAAAATATCTTTAAAACCTTCATCAATATGGAATTATTATATCATCGAAATTTAATAATCTCTATCTTAATACTATATTCCATGCAAGCCTGTTAACTCCACCTACATCCTCATACTCTAAACAACTCCCGGACAATACACAATTAATATATTTCCAATTAGCTTCGACACGACCATCACCCATTGCACTGTGTCAAAGAGCTCCGGCAAGACCACCGCTCGATAATAAGGTGTTGAAATTACCCTCTCCATGTAGGACTTTCAATCTTTACAATAAAAACAAATGTCTTTATCTACCGACTCATTCTCCCAATGTGCCACCTAACATCTCAACAAACGGATCAAGTTCGAGCAATGCTCGAATTTTGCATCAGGCAAGGAATTGGTAGACAGATCTTTTGCATTTTCCTTCGTGGGAACCTTGTGAAGACGAACTAGTTTCTTTTCATTCATTAAGACAAGGAGGGACTCTCACCTCTACGCTTCATCAACGAGCTGAAAGTTAGATTTTCAGCTAAATGAATTGCACTTTGACCATCGTAACTCACTTTTATTCTATAATATACGAAGTCAAAATCACACATCAACCTCTTCAAATAGAGTACCTTCTTTACCTCTTCAACAACTGTAGGCTCTGCCTTTGTAGTAGACAAAACGACTATCATCTTCAACATCGTTCTTCAACTAATAGTTATCTCTCCAAGAGTGAACACATAATCAGATGTTGACTTCTTACGATCTTTATGTCCGGCATGGTCAGGATCTCAAATTCCAACCAAGTTGAAATATTTATCTCTGCTGCCAAAAAAAAGCCCCATGGTTTGAAGTTCCTCTAAGATATCTAAATATAGCCTTCTAGTGCATCTTTTTTATATCTGTCATATATCTATTAACCAATCCAACAGCTTGTGCAATGTTAGGTCTAGTGCAAGCCATAACATACATCAAGCTACTAACCGCACTCGCATATGGCAGATATAGGTTACATCCTTCTCTGAGATTGAAGAGCCTTTACTAGAAAGATGTATGGACAAATCATGGGTGTACTAATTGTCTTTCCTCTCTTTATGTTACACCGAGCAAACACATTTCGAATAGATTATTTTTGAGAGAACCTCAAGTTCAACCTTTCTATCTCTTTGGATTTCCATCCCTAAAATCATTCTTGCTTTCCCAGGGTGTTTCGTCTCAAATTCCGCCTTTAGCTTCAACTTTAATTTGTTGATTCCAATTTTATTATTGAAAGCAATCAACATGTCATCCATATATAGGAACAAATACAGCGAATGGTAAATGCTAAACTTAAACACATGTATCATTAACACTATGATCAAAATCAAGTAAAAGCCATGAAAGAATCAAACATTTTGTATCATTGTTTAGACACTGCTTAAGTTCATAAAGAAATATTTTCAATCTGCAAATTTAATCTTCTTTTCCACTTATGACAAATCATTCTTGCTACTTTATGTCGGTCTCCTTTAACTCACCAAGCAAGAAAACGGTTTTCGCATCAAGTTGCTCTAACTTCAAGTCATGAGTAGCAATTATGGCAAACAAAATTTGGGTGGAGCTATGTCTCACTACATGATTAAATACCTTACCATACTTTAGACCTTTTCTTTCTGTAAATCCTTTTGCAATAAATTTAGTCTCATATCTTCCATCATCCTTTTCCATGAACACCACTTGCAACCTATGAATCGACATCCTTGTAGAGTATTAGATCCCAAGTCTTGTTCTTTTTCAACGACTCTAATCCTCTTCCATAACGCAGATCCACTTCGAGCCATCATTCAACTTCATGACTTCTTAAAGATCGAATGGTTCATCGTGAACCACATATAGGGCATAGTCAGACAGATCATCAAGGATGATGTTTGCATACTATCAATGACCATACCACTTGGGTGCCATAATAATCCTACGTCCGACTCGAGTAGGTACAACACTGTTTAAACTTCTTTCAGCTGCACCTTGAACTGAATGTTCTGTAGCTTCATGCACATCACCAACACTATCAGAAAACACCCACGGGTTACTCCAGGACGTTTCATCAACTGCATCTTCGCCTCTATCAAAAACAACTACAACTCTACTATTAGGCTGAAATGTGGAAAGCTCTTCCATTTCCTTATTTCTATCAAAATCAACCGATGTGGTGAATGAATCTTCCTTGGATTTGAACATTGCAAATTCATCAAATATAACATGTTTGGAATGCATAATCTTCTCATCAATAAGATTTCATATGCGATACCATTTGGTTTCATCCGTATATCCCATAAATATGCTCTTATACGCTCTAGTCTTCAACTTATCTCCATCCGAATGGTGTGCATGTAGAGGACAATCAAAATTGCGAAAATAACCAAAATACAATGAGTTACCTCTCCATTTCTTCCTTGGAATCTTACCACCTACTATTGAGTACAAAATTCGATTTATAATATGCACTGCAGTCGACAAAGCCTCGTCTTAAAATCTCTAAATAAGTCCGCCATCAATCTCAAGCAATGGACTTTCTCTAAAAAAGTCTGATTCATCCTCTCGGCAATCCCATTGGATAGTGGATCTCCAAGTGTAGTGAAATGTCTCTGAATACCATGTTGCTTACATAAATCAGGGACTCTCTAGAGATAAATTTGTCATAAGTATCATATCTAAGCACATTCAACTTCCAACCAGATTGGTTCTCAGCTAGTGCCTTTCAAACTTTGAACTTTTCAGAGCTTTCTAATTTGGTATTCGTCATGTACATCCAAACATTACGAAAAAAGTTATCAATGAAGGAAATAAAATACTCGTCTCCTCTAATGGAAGCGGTAGCTATAGGTCTCCGGACATCCGTATGTACATAATCAATTACTCTTTTCGATATATGAAGTCCAACTTCAAAGATATATTTATCTACTTTTCTAACACACTTCCGACAGTAAATCTAATTTTTCGAAGCTGTCTTCATTGATCGTCTTCCGTCTGTGAAACAACCAAGTCATTCTCCGAAATATAATCCAATATAAGATGTCAAAGTCCGGTGACATCTAAAACACGAGAACTATCTATTCCAATACAAGACTCCAAGCACCACTTTTCCTTTCGGTAGATACGGATTCCGAAACACATCACTCGTCATCAAAACTAGAGCATCGCTAGAAAGCTTCAAACTATCATTCTATATAGCCACCATACGCTACATGGATGCCAAACTGTTTCAAAGAGATTAATGACTTTCGAAGACCTAGAACATAGCGAACAACTGACAAAGTGTTAATCACTCTTAAGCATCTGAATTTGTACTATACCATCTTCCACGGTTCTACAGCAAACATCATTTTTCATTAGAATTGCACTTTCCTCCTTTCTAATAAAAAACCGGATTAATTTCTATTTGTCATCATGTGGAACAACGCATTTGAATCAAACACCCAATGGTCTGGTACATCGATGCTGCTGCAGTAAACACATTACCGAATAGTCTTCTCTATCACAATCGATGAAGATCCATTCTCAGTCTTTCTCTTTAAGTTTAGACAATCTCTCCTTCAATGACATGGTTTCTTACAATGGTGCCACTTCTCGTCTCTTGGCTTCAACCATTTTCGGACTTACTAGACTTGGAACGTCCCTTAAGATTCCAATTCTTCTTCTCCTCTATTAATTTCTCATCGAATAGACTCTGACTGCTATTTCCTTATTTGCCTTCACTCACCCCATTCATCTGATCTCTCCGACTTTCTATCTTCTACTGTCAACGTGTCTCCTCCATATATCATACTGCTAACGTAAACCGTGTGACGCTACGGAAGGGAACACAAAAGAACCATCGTCTTATGCTTTTCATCCACTTTCAAATTCCCGATCTTCATCAAAACATCAATAAAGAAATAAATAGTGCCTTCACCGAAGTACCATTTCTCATCATCATGTCGAAAACTGTCTTTAACAAAATTAGATGATTAGTGAATGATTTTTCAAATAGAGATTTTCCAGCTTGGTCCAAATTCCTTTAGCAGTTATTTCACCGTTAATCTTCGAGATAACATTCTCTTCCACGATCAATTGTAGAGTTGTAAAAGCCCATTCTTCCATATTCTCCTTCCTCATAGCTGAAATGTGAACATAAATTTTTTAGTGTTAAATTTAACGTGATGAACCGTATTCCTCTGTAGAACAGTCGTTATCATCCACTGTCACTTCTCAAAGTTATTATCATCGTTTCGCTTCTTTATTTCCAACTGAGATCTCAATGCAACAGACGATCCTCTAACATAGAGTTCTTGTTTTAACTGCGGTACCTTCCATCTTTTATCATACTGTCAAACACCTTCCTTCAAAGAATCAAATATCTCTAATACAAGACTATCGTGAAATTTTTGGATTAACACTTCAAAAATGCAGTAGAAATAATAGAATCTTGTTGATAGTTATGTATAACAAACAAAAAATTAATATCCCAAACTAAATAATCACATATCACAGATGCATTAATAGAAAAAAAATCATCCATTATTTATAGTGTTTCTACTTTTGCGAGTTAGTGTACTTTCACTCTAAAGGGAGGAAATTTATTATTTTTTAAGAAAAGAAAATTATAAGATTGATTGTGGAGGCTAAGTAAAATATGAAGAAATCGAACTTGGATGAATCATATAGTCTCTAAAGAATGACCATCTTTCTATAGAGATTATTCTGGGATTGAAGTAATTTTTTTATGGTAATAAATCGATGTCTTATCAATTCTTCTATTTATATCAGAAACTTTTATCCATTTAATTTTTTCAGTTTCTCCAATATGCATGCGCATCAAAAAATGCTTTTTTTAATCGGTTGATTAGAGATTTTATTGATTACATTCATCTCTTAAAATAACTCATCGTGTAGATAATTATTTACCTTCTTTAATACAATAAAAGAGACATTATATTTGACTCATAATTTCAAATTAACTCAAAATATATCTTCGGAATCTTCTTTAATACGTAAATATCGTATCACTGAGATTTAACGAATACAAATATTTTAGCAAACTTGAGAATTGATTTTTTTTTTTCAAATATACTTATTGTTCGTTATTATCTTTTGCTGCCACCAAATTCTAATCTAGGGTTCCAAGATCCCTATAATAAACTCAGATTTATCACAACTTCTTTGCGTTAAAAAGCACAAATAAATTGTTGGGCCATATTTAGAAATTTTAAGCATCTTCTTATATATTGGTTTAAATTGTCAATCGGTGAATGACAACTAGCTGAAATTGTAAGATGCTCTAGATTGAGATTTGATGTTGGGTTTTAGTCCCGAAATATCAAAATGAGTGTTTGTGTGAATAAAGTATCACTCTTATCCTAGAAAAGTTGTCCATATTTTTACTTTGATGATGAGACACTCATATGGTACTGTTGCCATGTATATTCTTTGTTTATTTTGTTTTTGAGTTCTACATATCCAAGGCTGACAATTAATAAGATTAGTTTGACAATAATCTGCAAAAGATACTAGTTTTCTTCCATTTGTTTTCCACCAAGTATATTGATATAAATATAATCATTTTCAGATAAATCGTTTAATAATTTCATTCATCTTTTTTGAGTAAGATGCAGTATTGATAACTTAAATTAAAACAGACTGTTTTGAACATATTTTACACTAATTTTAACAGCCTATATATGTTTGAGAGAAACAAAAAATCTGTTTGCACAAACTCCATAATATTGAAGTCGTGTTATAGTATTCCTAACACCAACTATTTGTAGTTGTGAAAATTACTATACATTATTGGACAATATTGTGAACTTATCTTTACATAGTTGATCAAGATGATCAATTGAAGAACAAACCTTAGAAAAATTACACTTTTCTAGTCATGGTTCTAAGACAACTGGGAGCTCGAATGTTATATTCTACTAATTGAACCAACACTAGAGTCGCTGCTTTTTTTGGTGTCGTGTGGATGTATGTAGTAGTTTATGTTAACACATGTGATTTAGTTCTGTATTTTTCTAACTGTATGTTTGTTTTCATTCAGTGATAGTTAGTATTTTGAAGGACGATGAAGAAGCAATTGGTATTGTACCCTTAATGCTATATTGTTTTACTGGTTAATAACAGTTATATATTTCATAACAGTTATATTATCTACAATTTGTATAACAACCGACCAGAATAATGTAATAAACATGTATATATTGTTTTTTTTTTTGGTTCAGTAATAAAATAGGTAACTGTTAGCAGTGCTACATATGGGTTTTTATGTGCTAATTATTTGCAATGTTGAAATTTCTATTCCAGAAGGTGGTGTAACACAGAAAGAAAAAAAAGCAGTTCTGATGCTTGTCTTATTTGATCAGAAGGAGAACATATAGATTCGAAGTTGGCAAATTTAACTGAATAGTAGAAATACAAAATTGAATCAAACTCATTTATGCATCGATGTGAGGCTAAAAAGAAGGGTATTGGTTCCTCTTTTCTGCCCCTCTATTAATGACCTAAGTATTACTCTAGTGCCTCCTAAATATGGGAGAGAATCTAACTTCACAATATGTAATCCAAGTTTATGATGTTTTAGAGTACAGTTGGAAAATATGAGCACATCTGACAATGTTATTTTGTACAGATGCAACAATTATACAGAAATTGAGAACCTGTCATATGCCCATGCGACTTGGATGAACACAAATTAAAAAGATGAAGGAAAGACCGGAAGAAGAAAAGAATGCATGGAGCACGAAGGATTTTCAAATTTCAGAATACATTTTTCATTTCATGGTTTATGCAAAAGTTTGCAACTAATCAAATAAATAAAAACCAATAAGATTGAAGATTGATTTGTATATATTTATTTGTAGCTATGTATTTATTAGCTAAAAAAACAAAAGTTTGTTATAGCTTTCTTATTCATTTGCCAACTTGAATTGCTGCATAATTCTTACAGAATTCCTAAGTAAGAAAATGTAAAGCTTCTAATCTATGTTTGGCCTGGTTTAATGCTTATGCGGTGCGGCCTAGTAGTCGGGCTTTGTGCACTCAAAAATGTCTGTATCATTGCCTTCTTCCTGAGACATGAGCTTTTAAAAATGTAGTGGGCGTGGGGTAGTGGTGATTGGGTTGGGGCAATGCTTGAGGTTGGAGACATGAAAGACGGGATGGATTTTCGCGCTTTGTGGTAAACGGGGTTTATTCGCCATCGTTTTGGTTTTCTCAATTATTTGAAAAGAGCTGTAATACATTTTGGACAGCTTGTTTTTTTTTTTTTTTTTTGAGTGGGGGGGGTGGGGTGGTTGGGGGTGTGGTTGGGCGTGGGATTGTGTTGTGGAGGGGAGAGAGAGGAGGAGCGCGGGTTGATGATAGGTTGTAGTTTACGCCAAGATTCATGAACCGATAAGAAATTCTGTCTTGATGATTTTTATCGACGTGATTCTTCATGCGTTGTTAAGCATTCTAAAGGTTGCTTTTCAAGATGCTTTGGAGGAAATTTCGGTCCGTTGGCCACCTTGGATTACCGTAGTATTGGTGTTGCCTAAGGTATAGGTGAGAATGATACGAGGAACACAATCATATATGACTTGAAAAGGTGACATTTCTACAAAGGAATGCTTGCATCTGTTGTACCAAAATATGCTCAGGGCAAGCATCTCATGTATTGTGATGGATTGTTTCGTGTTGTAGAGAAAATTTGGCATGCGTCAATATAATTATAAAAACTATGTTTTAGATCCATTTCGGTTTCTTTTAATATATTACATCCTTATTTTTAGAAAAGCATGTGTAATTATGGAGGGTGTTTAGGTAATTTTACAAATTTTAATAATTCATAACTGCATGCAATACATGTCCTACCAACCATTTTTAATTTAGAAACGAGAGATGCAAAAAAGAAAGAGGTAAAAAATAGTTTCCAAAAAGTAGGGATGTAAATAAAATAAGTTTTAGAAAGATGAACATGTTCCTAATTTCCACTTGTAAATATGATTTGAGGCAACAGTTGACAACTTTCATTTGGTCATCTGTTTATGGATGGTATGCACTCATTCTTCATTCCGTGTTGCCCAAGCGAAAAAGTTCTTTCCAAAAGAGGCTAATGGATACTCTGTTACAGTTAGAAATAATGAAGCATGGAAACCCATGAAGACGAGCATATTCTTGGACAAAATAGCTTGCCAATTGGTCTGCTGACACAGATTTACGGAGTGCTATGTGAAGGAACTTGACCAGTCAGAAGCGAGTGAAACATGTAAATTTTAAAGAAATTCATATTTGGAACTACTGGGCCCATGTCGTCTAAATGAATTTTAAATCCAATCTAATAAAGTTTTAAATAAAATCTTATTTTATTTTATTTAGTTGAAAGAAAGTTTAAATTTAGTTTGAATTCAAATACATAAATAATGAATGTATCAAATACATTCATATGTTTAATGTGTAAATATAACATACAAGCAGTGTACACAGCTAATGTGTAAGTATATAGGTGTTGAGTTTTACACCACAACAGACACATTCGTTCTTTATATATGCCTAGCTTTATTTTGAAAACATGTAAATGATAATAATATATGTATATGCGTATTTCACTTACACTTATACATGATATGTTAAATATTTTACAAATAGACAATTGGTAATTTATAATTATGATAAGACAACTAACAAATAAAGTAGGCATTTATTAAGAAGAAGAGATGAAAGTCATTCCCCAATTCTTTACTCATTCATTCAATGTCATTTTAAAACAATAGTTGAACTCTTAAGCATGTATCCATATTTTAATTAATTTAGACCATATTTCAAATTTTAAAATCTATTATTAACAAGCTTAAATCAAGTTTCAACTTAAGGAAGGTTTATAAAATTTAATTTGTGATTTTACACAAAAGTCTATCCTATAAACTTTGAATTAAAATAACATACATACGCATATACATATATATAATTAATTATAAACTATGTTTAAAATTTAAAAATTAAAATAACGTATGTATATGTAAAATTTGTATTTAATATATGTATTAAGATTTAAAGTTAATAAATTAAAAGACTTAACGATAAATTAGGAAGGATTTAAAAGTCTATCATATATTACACAAAAGTCCAATTTTTTTTTAAACCACTTTAAAATAAAAGTATACAATAACGAAAAAGAAATATATTCAAAACTACAACCATGTAGAGAAAAAAATATATTCTTAAATTCAATTTTCCAAATGGTTTTAAATAGAAAATATATGCAAGTTTTTTTTTCGTGTGTGTGTGTACGTACGTACGTACGTAGATATATAACAAATAATACAATAATAAAAATTAATTTAAAATTATTTTTCAATTGAAATTATTTTCTGAAAAACCAATTTTCCGCATGTACGCTCTAATAGGCTACCCACTCTAACCTTTCAAACTGGTACTTCCGATGAACTTGTTTTGTCGAAATCCGAGACAGTTACCAAAAAGGTTATTTTCACGTTAATTAAATAAAGTAATATTAAATTAATTAATCGCTTTTTTTAATTCAATATTTATAAACTAACAAATTTCATCTTTTTTGATTACTTGAACAATTACAATAATTTAAAACAAATTTACACATCAAATCAATGTTAGTTATTACACTAATTACAGTGTTCAATTTCAGCAGTAATTAAATCCAATTAATTAAATTTTAATTCCAATAAATTTGATTTCAATCTATTATTCAACCAATTATTACTTTATGGGCTTGATTAACATTAGTTTATATTTTATTAAATTAATATTCCCAAAATTTTCATCTTTTACCATATTAATTTCAGTATTTCAATTACATTGATTTTTTTTTTCAATTTTCCCACTAATTAAAATTTAAAATCCCAATTAATTTATTTATCTTGGTTTCACTCTTTTATTAAATCAATTATTACCTTATGAATATAATTAACATTTCTACACATTTTATTACATTCACAATTTACAATTATTGTCTTAACTCACATTAATGTAATATTTATTTACATTTATTTGAAATTGATTGATTAAATTGGTAACAAATAACATTTGTCACCATTTGTAACAACCCTAGATTTTTATGTATATTTTAATTTTGACTTTATTTCATTTTGAAATTTTTTAAAACTTGTTTCATTTCAAACATTTCATTTTTAAATATAAGTATTGATTATTATGTGAATTATAATTTCAAACGGGTATAAATTGGATATTTTACTGAAAGATGAATTTCTGTTTAAACTAGTCAAACTTTGACTTTTCAATTTCAAATTTAAATATTTAAACTCCTAAATTTTATCTTTTATTATGAAAATATATTTAACAACTTGAATACTACTTTTTGTTTCATTGAAAACGGACTTAAACTGTGAAAGTTATGCACATTTCAATTTTGAGTATAATTTGTTTTATTTTGCAATTTTGTCTATTTTAGATTATATAAATCATATTTTCTTTGTTATATTTTATTTTAATATGTGTTAATATGTTATTTTATGTATATTTTTGTTTTTTGATATTTTTAAAGTGATAATATAATTTTTTCAAAATTTATTGCATATATTTTCTATTTTTAAAGGCTAGTTTCCATTTTTTTACTATTTTCTTCATTTAAATTATATTTAATTAAAATTTATTTATTTATTTTTATGCATGCATTTTATTTTTGGGTCTTTATCTTTATTTTTAAAAAAAATTCAAGTACACAAAAATTTTCCAAAATTCATTTCATTTATTTTCAAATTTTCTAGCCTAGTTTACATTTTCTTTGCTATTTTCTTAATTTAATTATATATAATTAATATTTATTTATATATTTTTTTTTATTTAATAAATTTTCGTGTTTTTATCTGAATTTATATGCATTTTTGAGTTATTTAAAAATTGCAAAAGGAATTATGGAAATATGAAGAGTTTGAGACCATTTATTTGCCTAAGTCCTTTTGTATTCCGCCGTTTTATTTTCAATCAATGCATCATTATTTTGGCCGATTCTTTTCTGATTGCTTCAGCCACTTCTCTCTTCATTTTTCACGAAAATAAAAGTTTCTCATCCAAAATTTTCGGCCATGAACTCCTGAAGCAAAAGTTTGGTAAAGTTCTTCTTCTTTTTCGCTTATTCTTCTTGTTTTCCTTATCTCTTTGCACTTGTCTTCACCTTTGTAGCTCAGCCCTTGCTCCTCCATCACCATAGCCACCTCCAACACCACCACAACCAGCTGCCATCCCCTCCAGCCCACTGTCCATCCATAGCCGTGGCCATCCATGATGTAGATCCACCAAATATTTGAGCAAACTCCACCTAAACATGCATTGCCAAGCTCCTTTACCTTCACCACTCGACCACATCACCTTGGCCGACCTTTGCATCATCACCACCAGCCACTTGCTGACCTGAGACCCCTACCACATCAGTACATGACCCTACCAGGCCTGACCGTGCCTATGTATGCTTAGGGCCGAACCATTTATGCACAGAAATTCTACTTTGGTTATCTTGATTTGAGTTATACATGCCTATACACTTCATCTCCTTTATATCCATGTTATGGCCGACCCTATTGAACCCAAACCTGATCCAAACCTGAATCAAAACCATCCCATAACAGTGCCTTTCCAGTCCATAACTGAAGCATACAAGGTTGAATGCAAGTGCAAAAGTTCTAGCTTTGAATTGTGTAGTTATTCCTAGCATTGTTTTGTAATATCTTGGTTTGTAATTCATGTTTGTATTTGTTTTGTTTGATATATTTAAGGAAACTAATCTTTGGCTCTCCCGATCTCAAATCTTATTCATGTTGTCGTGCCTTCGAAGATTCCTTGTCGTGTGTTTTGGTTGTCATCTCCAGCTTAAACAGGTGAGTAAATCTCACCAGACTAATATGTACTTATATAGTGATAAACTGCCATCACCTGAATCTGTAAATGCATATCATCCTGTTATAACTGCTGTATTTTATTCATATGAAGTTCACACCTATATTTACACTTGTTATACCATATGTTACTGTGATTTCATGTTATTCTGTTATTTTCATCAGTGTATCACACTGCAAGTTCCCTGTAGACTAGAATCACTATGGGTTGAAATGATACATACCCGAACGGACTTTAGAATAGGAGAAAATCGTTATG
The DNA here is from genome assembly GCA_030765085.1 of Allium cepa. Taxonomy (NCBI): domain Eukaryota; kingdom Viridiplantae; phylum Streptophyta; class Magnoliopsida; order Asparagales; family Amaryllidaceae; genus Allium; species Allium cepa. The sequence goes on along the minus strand of CM060939.1, from coordinate 453,710,937 downwards.
GGCTCAAATGATAGGCCTGAATGATTTTCAATTATTTTCTTTTACTTGGGATTGCGGGTTTGAAATGATCAAACTCGGGTTTTCTTTGTAAATTACGGGTTGAAATGATATATTACCCGTATCACTTCATCGAGGCTAGAAAATGAAATATAGACCCATTGTTAAAATATGTTTTTCTAAAAATTTTAAATTATTTTAGAAATGTAAATATTATAATATTTCGATTTAAATTTGATTAAAAATGATTTTTGTAAAGCATTATTGATTTTCTGAAAATTTATAAGTGAAATAAATAAATGGTAAAGTTAGAAAATCTGAAATGTAAGTTATTTTGGAAATTATAATTTGGTGATAAATAGAATTTAAATTAAATATTAAAATATGATAAATTTATGATATTTTGAATTAAATGAATTAAAAATGATTTCTATAAAATATTAATGATTTTTGAATAAAGTTAAAATGTGAAATGAATGAATATTTAGGTTAAAATTTGGAAATATAACTAAAATTGGAAATTTGTGAATTTGGCTTAAAAGTGAATTTTAAGTTAAGTAAATAAAAATGAAATTAAGTTATATTTGAAAATTTTAAACTTAAATGTTAAGTTAAATTTAATTTAATGAATTTAAAAATTAATGTTGGAATTTAATAAGTGAATTATTATTAAATTTTGATTTTTTGAATGGAGATTTAACTTTATAAAATCATGAATATAAGGGTATTTGAATGACTATTTTAAAAGTGAAATTATATGATTTTATAAGCTAAAAATGATTTAAATAAAAATATGATTGTTTGTGAAATTATATTGAATACTTGAAGTTAATTAACTGTATTTTTGAAATGCTATTAATTATAATGTAAATGATAATACAGCATTTGTAAATGCTGTAGTTGATAATAATGAACCAAATGGCTAAGTTTAATTAAAGGTTATTATAGCATTTTGTAAATGCTATAATTGTTGAATTTAACTAAGTTTTATTTGAAACTAATGTAACCCTATTACAGCATTTTTAAATGCTATCTTTTGTTAAATTGAATTGTTTTGAATGTAACTTTCCGTAGCAATTTCTAAATGCTGCGAAAGTTGAATTTCATCTGTTTTAATAAATTAAGTGAATAAATGAATTTTGAAAGACTAAAATTTTAGAAATTTGATTATTAAATATAATAACTTCATTTTATGATTTAAAATGAAGTAATTTGTTTCGAAATATAAACTATTTTAAAATGTGTTTTGTAATGGTATTTAAATTAAATAAAAATGAATGTGGTTTGGAAGATATGATATTTTGAATGATATTGAATTTTGAAATTATATTTGATTTTGAAGTATAAAATACCATTTTGAAATTTTTACCACGGGATGTAATTAATTTATAGTTTAACTGATTCTTAAAGGATGGGCGATCCCAAGCATCCTTTAAGTTATTGTGCATTTCTACTACAGTTCACTTGAGTTGGTTTACATTATATATGTATATATTGTCCTGACTCGAGTGTTTTGTGTTTTACTTTACGCTTGGGTCAGCCTGAGTATTTACAGCTTAGCTTTGGATTTCTTTTCTGGAGCTAGGAATCGCTGGAGATTCTGCTTGTCTAGTTATCTATTTCCTTTCAGTTTCTGTTGTTCTATTTCAGCTCTGGTATTTATAAACTTCTATGTATTTGAGATTTCTATTGTATATGTTTCAGACTAATATTATGTATTATGTTTTGAGAGTTTGTTATAGTAGCTTCATGAACTACTATGGTATTTTTATTTCCGCTGCGAGTTATTCTGATATTTCTGTGTCTGTGATTCTGTGATTGTATTTCATTTGCTCCAAATTTATTTACAACGCGGTATTTTGAGCAATTCAAGTCCGACATGTGCGGATGCGAATGGCTGAAAATATCGGGTTGTTACAGTTGGTATCAGAGCTTTGGTTTTAGGCAAACCTTAGCCTGCGGAGCAAAAACTCATTAGAGATAGGGTAGAAATACCCTAGAATGAGTGAAATCAATCTCAGAATCCTTTCTTTGTGAGAGAACGTATTTTCGAAGTATAAAATGATTTCCAAATGATTTTTAAAGGATTTTCAAAGATTATTTTGGTATAAAAATTTTCTTATTTTGGAATCAAAATTTTCTGAACTTCATTACTTCTTTATCCACCTTGTTAGAAATCTCTTGGTTAGGATTCTTATCGACTAGGATTCCTTGAATTGTGGAACGCTCCCACTTGTTCTGAAATTCAGTCTTGTCTTCCCTATTTTTACCCTTTTGATTTTGGGCATTCCGTAACCCCACTTTGGAATGACATCTCTAAAGAGCGGTGATTCCCTAAATCTTTGAATGATTTGTAAAGGGGTGAAACTCCTTTACAATTGGCATTGATTCATTGAAGAATTTTGTATCCTCGGATGTCGATGGTATCTATCTCCTGCTCTACCCGGATTCTATCTCTGGCGATCGAAGGTCGATTTGCCTTAGATTTCCGTATTGATTATATTCCTAAAGTCTCGGTTGACCGGTTAAGTTCGCCCGCGATTTATATAGGCTTATCTATCCTCTATTTGGTAATTAAATTATATCAACTTCGTTTGAGTTTATCTTCGAACTAGAATTCTATTTGATTAGAGTTCCTCTAATTTTGAATCGTTGTTTGTTTGAAATCCTTCCTTGAGTCATCCTTTGGAAATTTGTGTTTGGTTGTATTTTGAAATTGTGCATACATCGAAATTATTAAGGATGACCATATTTTGTATATAAAAAGTGAAATGTTTCCAATAAGGATTATATACCTTTTAAAATGAAAATTGGAAGCTTCGAAAGAATTTGAAATTTTGAAAATTTTATAAGAACTTGATTTATACAAAAATGATTTACAACCGAAGGGTTTTGAATTTGAATTTCGAGGAGTCGAACTCCGGTGTTTTGAAATCGGTTTTAAGATTTTGGAAAATATATAATAATAATATGATTTAAAGATAATTTTTTTCAAATAAAAAATGTTTCAAATGTATTCGAATGAATTTCAATGATTTCTGAGAAATTTCAAAGAAGTTTTTCAAAGTTAATTGAAGTCCAGAACTCACTTGTGTTGCTGGAAAATAATTTCGATGATGAATGCATGCATCATCGACATTGATTTTCGAGTTTCTGAGTGGGGGAGAGGCCACTCTAGTAGCTTTGCTATGCGAGTGATTTTGTGAAACCAATTTTGATTTCAGATTTTGAAATATGGTTTGATATTCGAAAGATATATGTATATATATATTTGAAATGATTTAAAGTAAGTCGGTGTTCAGTCCTCGAGATCCAGATTTGTTTTGATATAGCCTTATCTATTGGAATTGATTTACTGATTTGTTAGTGATTTCCCACTCTTGGATTTGAAATTATGATTTCTTCGACTATTTTGAAGGTTCGAGCACTTCCAAATCAACTTTAACTTTTCAAAGCTGAGAAATTTTGAAAGGTATAAGGTATTTGATAAAGAATATAAGTTTAGTTTGTATTCTTCAAGTATGAAATAATATGATTTGTATAAGTTGAAACTGTTTTGTTAAGTAAATAAATAAGACTATTTTGAATTATACTAATACGAAATTTAGTTTGAAATGTTTTAGATAAAAATTAGTCTTCAAATGTTTGAGAAAAATTTGGTTTTAAATGTTTTAACTTAGTAACATCTTTATAAAACTATTTATTTAACAAGTTGGAATAGATACATAAGTTGTACGTATGTTGTTTTATTCGCATAATTAATTTGATCCAAGTTTGAGTACACAAGTTCGAGGTGAATTACACCATTTCGTGTTAGGATTTTTCATTTGATTCTTGATGGGCAATATTTGATATGGATTTTGGGCTTGATTCTAGAATTCTCTATCATAGTATATGGCTATGCAAGGAGACTGATGGCTTCTAGTCGAGAAACCATATCGAAGTCCGCATTAGGGAAGTCGAATGGGCAATACTAGTTCGAAAGCGAACTTGTGTGATCAAGAGAGCGATTGAATGTAATGTTGCGAAATGATGACATATGTAAGTAATAATTAAGAAAATTTGAGATATATGAAATTATAAAATTTAGTTTGAAATATGGTATATTTAAGCCTTGAAAAATATTTAAGATTTAATAGTTTATTTTGTAAATCAAATCTATATTTGAAATTTGATAATATTTGAAATTGTTTTGTTGGAAAACTAAATTGAATTGAAACCGATGGTTTGAATTTAATTAAAATTGGAATTTTAGATTTGGGTTTAATTGAATTAATTTGTGAAATGTAAAGAACTAAAGGGACGTTTTATGATTTCAAATGTATGATTTCGAAATTTTATGATTTTTCAAAGTGTAATGATTTCAAGTATTGTGAGTTCAAAGATTTATTACTTTGAAAGTATTATGATTTTTGAAAGTGAATATATGTTTGAAATGGAAATGAATTTGTTTGACCTAAATTTTGTTGATTTGGAAATTTGGATTATTTTCTAAATCTATTGTTTAAGAAACTTTGAAACTAAATTTATGTAATTTGGAAGAAATGATTTGGTGAAATCATATATGATTTTGAAGCTGAACTGATATTGAAATGGTTTGAAATTGAGAACCTTGTTTATTTAAATTCTTTGATTTGGGAGTTATCGAACTTATATAAAGGGAGTTGTATAAGTATGAAGTTGATTTGAAACTGTTGATTCGAAAAGGTACTCAATTTGAATGTGAAATCTTATATAATCGAAATCTATATAAGTGTGATTTGATATACTATTGTTTTGGAAAGTATTGATTTGAAAATGAAATCTTATATAAAATGAACTTTATATAAGTATGATATTTGGAAGTGATTTTGAAAGGTACTATATGAAACATATTTTCGAAGTAAAGATATGGAAAGTGCCTTCTGCTTGATATCCGCTTTGTGGCCACACTGTGGATTCATTCTATCGATATTATTCTCTCTCTTTGGTTTGGGTTTTCCGGATATGATACTCGAGTGTCCATCGAATTCCATGGCGATCTCCATGGTCTTATGATCGCGACTACATAGCGCAACTGCTTGGCTGAGCTGGCTTGGGGGTACGGATTGTTTCCTGGGAGATCCAGGCGTAACCATTGTGTACCCTGCACTCTATGTAGGTCGCATTAGTAGCGCAAATGCCTGGCTGAGCTGGCCTGGGGGTACGGATTGTTTCCTGGGGGATCCAGGCGTAACCATTGTGTATCCTGCATTCTACTCGTCATCATGGCGTAACTCGCAGGGCTGAGAAAGCTTACGGATACGGATTGTTTCCTGGGGGATCCAGGCGTAACCATTGTGTATCTGCGATCCATGGTTAGACAACTGTTTCGGTTTGGTTGATTTGTTTGGATTGTACTTTCCATATCTATTTTTTTAAAAAGAGTTTTCTAGTATTTTCATTGGGTGTTGAAACAAGTCTACTAAGTACCTGGAGAAGTCTAGCTTTGCGCCTGATCAACGCAATGCCAGAATCTACAAGAACGAGGATAAACTTGTTAAGACATCGAGTTATAAAAGTATTTTGATAAAGTACTATATAAAGAATATTTTGATCAGTTGTTTTCCCTTCTAAAAATTTAAAATGTTTTAAATATTGTTTACTTTGAACCATCAGATTTGAATCAAATGACTATTCATCATACTTTAAAAAAAAAATTGAAATGTATAATGGTTCAAATAATGGTTCATCCTTGTCTTTCAACCTGCTTTACCTCCTAGCTATCTTTTTTCCCTACCTTCTTTCGGGGATGCATTCCAACCTATTGCTCTTTCTTGTTGTTTCTCCGCTTCCTTCCTTTTCGAGGACGAAAAGAATTGAGTGGGGGAGAGTGTAACAACCCTAGATTTTTATGTATATTTTAATTTTGACTTTATTTCATTTTGAAATTTTTTAAAACTTGTTTCATTTCAAACATTTCATTTTTAAATATAAGTATTGATTATTATGTGAATTATAATTTCAAACAGGTATAAATTGGATATTTTACTGAAAGATGAATTTCTGTTTAAACTAGTCAAACTTTGACTTTTAAATTTCAAATTTAAATATTTAAACTCCTAAATTTTATCTTTTATTATGAAAATATATTTAACAACTTGAATACTGCTTTTTTTTCGTTGAAAACAAACTTAAACTGTGAAAGTTATGCACATTTCAATTTTGAATATAATTTGTTTTATTTTGCAATTTTGTCTATTTTAGATTATATAAATCATATTTTCTTTGTTATATTTTATTTTAATATGTGTTAATATGTTATTTTATGTATATTTTTGTTTTTAGATATTTTTAAAGTGATAATATAATTTTTCCAAAATTTATTGCATATATTTTCTATTTTTAAAGGCTAGTTTCCATTTTTTTGCTATTTTCTTCATTTAAATTATATTTAATTAAAATTTATTTATTTATTTTTATGCATGCATTTTATTTTTGTGTCTTTATCTTTATTTATAAAAAAAATTCAAGTATACAAAATTTTTCCAAAGTTCATTTCATTTATTTTCAAATTTTCTAGCCTAGTTTACATTTTCTTTGCTATTTTCTTAATTTAATATTATATAATTAATATTTATTTATATATTTTTGTTTATTTAATAAATTTTCGTGTTTTTATCTGAATTTATATGCATTTTTCAGTTATTTAAAAATTGAAAAGGAATTATGGAAACATGAAGAGTTTTAGACCATTTATTTGCCTAAGTCCTTTTGTATTCCGCCGTTTTATTTTCAATCAATGCATCATTATTTTGGCCGATTCTTTTCTGATTGCTTCAGCCACTTCTCTCTTCATTTTTCACGAAAATAAAAGTTTCTCATCCAAAATTTTTGGCCATGAACTCCTGAAGCAAAAGTTTGGTAAAGTTCTTCTTCTTTTTCGCTTATTCTTCTTGTTTTCCTTATCTCTTTGCACTTGTCTTCACCTTTGTAGCTCAGCCCTTGCTCCTCCACCACCATAGCCACCTCCAACACCACCACAACCAGCTACCATCCCCTCCATCCCACTGTCCATCCATAGCCGTGGCCATCCATGATGTAGATCCACCAAATATTTGAGCAAACTCCACCTAAACATGCATTGCCAAGCTCTTTTACCTTCACCACTCCACCACATCACCTTGGCCGACCTTTGCATCATCACCACCAGCCACTTGCTGACCTGAGACCCCTGCCACATCAGTACATGACCCTACCAGGCCTGGCCGTGCCTATGTATGCTTAGGGCCGAACTATTTATGCACAGAAATTCTACTTTGGTTACCTTGATTAGAGTTATACATGCATATACACTTCATCTCCTTCATATCCATGTTATGGCCGACCCTATTGAACCCAAACCTGATCCAAACCTGATTTAAAACCATCCCATAACAGTGCCTTCTAGTCCATAGCTGAAGCATACAAGGTTGAATGCAAGTGCAAAAGTTCTAGCTTTGAATTGTGTAGTTATTCCTAGCATTGTTTTGTAATATCTTCGTTTGTAATTCATGTTTGTATTTGTTTTGTTTGATATATTTAAGGAAATTAATCTTTGGCTCTCCCGATCTCAAATCTTATTCATGTTGTCGTGCCTTCGAAGATTCCTTGTCGTGTGTTTTGGTTGTCATCTCCATCTTAAACAGGTGAGTAAATCTCACCAGACTAATATGTACTTATATAGTGATAAACTGCCATCACCTGAATCTATAAGTGCATATCATCCTGTTATAACTGCTATATTTTATTCATATGAAGTTCACACCTATATTTACACTTGTTATACCATATGTTACTGTTATTTCATGTTATTTTGTTATTTTCATCAGTGTATCACACTACAAGTCCCCTGTAGACTAGAATCACTATGGGTTGAAATGATACATACCCGAACGAACTTTAGAATAGGAGAAAATCGTTATGGGCTGAAATGATAGGCCTGAATGATTTTCAATTATTTTCTTTTACTTGGGATTGCGGGTTTGAAATGATCAAACCCGGGTTTTCTTTGTAAATTACGGGTTGAAATGATATATTACCCGTATCACTTCATCGAGGCTAGAAAATGAAATACAGACCCATTGTTAAAATATGTTTTTCTAAAAATTTTAAATTATTTTAGAAATGTAAATATTATAATATTTTGATTTAAATTTGATTAAAAATGATTTTTGTAAAGCATTATTGATTTTCTAAAAATTTATAAGTGAAATAAATAAATGGTAAAGTTAGAAAATCTGAAATGTAAGTTATTTTGAAAATTATAATTTGGTGATAAATAGAATTTAAATTAAATATTAAGATATGATAAATTTATGATATTTTGAATTAAATGAATTAAAAATGATTTTTATAAAATATTAATGATTTTTGAATAAAGTTAAAATGTGAAATGAATGAATATTTAGGTTAAAATTTGGAAATATAACTAAAATTGGAAATTTGTGAATTTGGCTTAAAAGTGAATTTTAAGTTAAGTAAATAAAAATGAAATTAAGTTATATTTGAAAATTTTAAACTTAAATGTTAAGAAATTTAATTTAATGAATTTAAAAATTAATGTTGGAATTTAATAAGTGAATTATTATTAAATTTTGATTTTTTGAATGGAGATTTAACTTTATAAAATCATGAATATAAGGGTATTTGAATGACTGTTTTAAAAGTGAAATTATATGATTTTATAAGCCAAAAATGATTTAAATAAAAATATGATTGTTTGTGAAATTATATTGAATACTTGAAGTTAATTAACTGTATTTTTGAAATGCTATTAATTCTAATGTAAATGATAATACAGGATTTGTAAATGTTGTAGTTGATAATAATGAACCAAATGGCTAAGTTTAATTAAAGGTTATTATAGCATTTTGTAAATGCTATAATTGTTGAATTTAACTAAGTTTTATTTGAAACTAATGTAACCCTATTACAGCATTTTTAAATGCTATCTTTTGTTAAATTGAACTGTTTTGAATGTAACTTTCCGTGGCAATTTCTAAATGCTGCGAAAATTGATTTTTCATCTGTTTTAATAAATTAAGCGAATAAATGAATTTTGAAAGACTAAAATTTTGGAAATTTAATAATTTGATTATTAAATATAATAACTTCATTTTATGATTTAAAATGAAGTAATTTATTTCGAAATATAAACTATTTTAAAATGTGTTTTGTAATGGTATTTAAATTAAATAAAAATGAATGTGGTTTGGAAGATATGATATTTTGAATGATATTGAATTTTGGAATTATATTTGATTTTGAAGTATAAAATACCATTTTGAAATTTTAACCACGGGATGTAATTAATTTATAGTTTAACTGATTCTTAAAGGATGAGCGATCCCAAGCATCCTTTAAGTTATTGTGCATTTCTACTACAGTTCACTTGAGTTGGTTTACATTATATAAGTATATATTGTCCTGACTCGAGTGTTTTGTGTTTTACTTTACGCTCGGGTCAGCCTGAGTATTTACAGCTTAGCTTTGGATTTCTTTTCTGGAGCTAGGAATCGCTGGAGATTCTGCTTGTCTAGTTATCTATTTCCTTTCAGTTTCTGTTGTTCTATTTCAGCTCTGGTATTTATAAACTTCTATGTATTTGAGATTTCTATTGTATATGTTTCAGACTAATATTATGTATTATGTTTTGAGAGTTTGTTATAGTAGCTTCATGAACTACTATGGTATTTTTATTTCCGCTGCGAGTTATTCTGATATTTCTGTGTCTGTGATTCTGTGATTGTATTTCATTTGCTCCAAATTTATTTACAACGCGGTATTTTGAGCAATTCAAGTCCGACATGTGCGGATGCGAATGGCTGAAAATATCGGGTTGTTACACCGTTTTTACATTTAATAACATTTGTAAGTTTATTATCTACACACAAATGTCACAATTACTTTCATAACACTAATTTCATCCAATTACAATTTGTTACATGTTATTTTATTAATTAATACCCCATTTAAATTATCAATTATTCTTTTGATCCAATTATCAATTAATACACACGTTATTATAATTAATTTACAATCTATAACCAATTATAACTGTTTAATCATTTTAATTAGTTGGAATTACATTTAAAGTAGTTATCCATTACCTTAAATTTATACTACCACATTTCATTCTAGTTACATTTTTATTACTAAATCACAAATTTTTATTTCTTACAATATTACATCACAAAACTTTATTAAATTAACTTTTTTTATCGAAAATTACAGGTCGTTACATTTTATGATTATGTGAAAAAAATTAAGATTATTTACAAATTTGGGAAGATATTTGTAAATAACGGTGATTTATTGAATTAAACTGGAATTAATGCGAGAGATTTAATTAGACTATTATTTATGAATTTAGGGGGTATAAACAATAATGAAAAATCTATATTTTACTAAAGTTGGGGAGTTTGTTATTATTTATAAAATAATGTAAGATTTCATAATAATAATAATATAATTTTATAAAGATTATATTAATTTGAGTGAGCGACGATATAACTGATTTTACTGTGTTTATATATCTAATTATTATTACTATTTAAGTAACAAAATAGAAGGTATTTTTGGAATAATAATATTAAAGATATACTTACAAAATGAGTCTTGAGTTTAATTATTATTATTTTGAGATAAATAGCAACAAAGCGATTTTTGAAGTTTAGAATAGAATATTGTTATTATTGAGGTAAATAGTAATAAATTGGTTTTGAAAAATGTTAAAGTGGTTTTGGTATATTTTATTATTTTGTTGTAAAAATGATAATATTATTGTTTTTAAAGGTAATTTCATGTAAATCGCTATTTTTGATTATACAATGTTATAATAAAGGATTTTTATAAGAATATTATCGATTTTGAAGAATTATTATTGTTTTGAAGTTGAAGAAATAAAGATGTTTTTTTAATAGACAATAATAAAAATAACTACATAGTTAAGGGGAAATAATGATATAAATACTTCACGGTGGAATGATATAACATATGTAATTAATTATTGGTTGAGATTAACATATTTGTTGTGTTGCTAATATGAGTAGTTAACACACTTTGGATAGGTTTGGTTATATTACTAATATAGAGTAATTAGTACATATTTGATTATTTTGGTTGTGTTACTAATATTGAATAATTAATACTTATTTGATGAGTTTGGTTATATTACTAGCATCGTGCAGTTAGTACACATTTTGTTTGAGTTTGACATTATGTTACTAACATTGAGTACTTAGGTCCTGTTTTGATGATTACTAATGAGTGTATTGCTAATATTGAGTAATTAATATACATTTGTGCCTTTTTACTAAAAAATTTTATGTTTGCGGTTGACATTGATTGTGATGTTCAGTTGTTATGTGTTGTTATTGTTGTTGATGCCTCATACTTATGATGATTGATTTTGATGATTTAGTATGTACAATGCTTCCTACTTGCATTGGTTGCATGGATGCTATGATTATTACTTGGTAATAAATATTTATACAGGAGAATAGCTAGAAACAGAACTACGTGCACTTGATCCCAAAAGTGTGCATAGGCAATCTTATTTTATGTAATAGCTCTCGGTTCCCTTACTGGTTAGTGTAGAGTTGACACTATTTCCTATATATATATATATATATATATATATATATATATATATATATTTGCAAAGTTGGAAGATGAAAGAAAGCAAAAGGAAGTGGAAGAAGCTCTAGTTGTATGCTACATTTATAGGTTGTTACTTCAAATTATTTCCATGTATTGCTTATTATCAAATAAAGGATCGATGTGTAGAAAGATAAAGTCGTTGTACTTGTTTTATTGAGCCTTATATGCTATATTGGGATATGTATACATTGCTGAGACTTATGTATATTTTTATTTTCTAGTTCCACCATGAGTTTTTTCCCATATTGATCTTAGTTTTTAAACTATAAAAATCCATAGCCCACTTATTTAATATCTGAGGTAAGTGTGCAATCATATTTTGATGGCATTTTTTTAGATGTAAAAATAGCCTGTCATCTCATTTGGTATTGAAGCATAGATTTAGTGATTTTTCAAGCCTTTGGTAGGTTTTACAACATCTAGAATATGTTAATTTACACATCAGTTATTAGTCCAAGGTTCAACGATACCAAAAGCTATACTTTATTAAATTCACCAACGAATTTTCCATAACATATGTATTTGATGCACGAGTTAGATATCTATGATAAATTTATAATATATAAAACAAACGTAGAAAATTATAACATGCACAGGAAATAAAACAATTTTATTTAATCAAATTGGAAATTGGTCAGTATCTTGGATAAGAATTCAAATAGTACCTAAAGAGAATAAGATTCACTCTTAAAGTCAATCCTCCCTATTCTACATGCTGATGTATCATTAAGGAGTAATCGAACTCTGTTGGGCAAATTATGATTGATAAAAAATGGAGTTCATTTACTTTTTTGTGAGGATATGTACTTAAGAGTAAGCACATATGTTAAATTTGGTTTCATCTAAAGTTGAAACTATGATTCCATATAAGATGTGAATTAGAAAAAATCGTATCTTAAATAGTTTAAGAAATGTTATTGTTTGATCTACGATGAACATATGTTTCATGAACTCATGGTTATATTAATATTACGTAAGTCTACAAGTAGTTCATAAAAAATTTGAATGCCTATTTCATCACACTGATAAACAAATTGTTTTACAACCATCTTACCAATGAAATTTCTTCCTAGAGAAATTAGTGGCAGCATGATGGATTTAGATACGATTCGAGACTTAATAGTTATATAGTTGATGCCAATTTAATCAAGCCCAAATGTATGAAAATATCACACATTATAGAAAAACTACAAGTTTCTTATCAATATCGACAAAATGGATTATTAATCATGACAATTTCCTCATTTGTTAAGGAACCACGGAGAGTATAGTCTCTTCCATATGGCATGATGCTTTAAACCTAAAGTGGATTCTACATATATGAAGAAAGATTAAATTTTGTAAATTGTACCTGAAAGGATATGATCCATCAACCACATGTGTGCCTTCAAGATGGTGATCAATGCAGTTGGAAATGTATAAATCAAGGTTGATGCAAAATAACCTCATCAATTTCAAAAATTAAATTAGTAGAACGCCAATTAACGTGTTTAAGTCCATTTAGATTCCACTCATAAATTATCGCACAATATGACTATGAGTTGTGGCACATCGATGTTGAAACTGAACTTCTAAATAAAGCTTTAGAGGAGACTATTTGCATACCAAAGCGGAAGTGCCACGAAGTTAGTGGGAGCGATACCAAAACTTGTGGACTGCTAAGATATGTCTTAAACAAGCATATAGAGTTAGTCAAGTAATTTGACAAAGGAAACTAAATAGTTTGATTTTAGTCAAACCATAGAGGAAGCATATGTTTATAAGAAAGAAAATCAAAGGTATTAAGTGTTTTCCACATATTTTCTAAGGGAGAAAAGCAAAGGAATTAATGTCGAAACTAAGAATTTGTGTCGAAGTTCAAGGCTTCAGATGCTAAGGCAAGGAAATAATTGCTATTAAAGGCCTACAACTGATAATGGCACTGCACTACTTTCATGTCGTATAACATCCATGCCGCACTTAATCAATCCCGCATAGATTCCATGCCGTTCATCACCATTGCCACTTCTTATTTACGTCGCCTCTCATTCTATGCTGCTCATTACCAATGCCGCTTCTTATTGATGCCACCACTTATTCTATGCCACTAATCACCAATGCCACCTATTATCAATGCCGCCTATTATCAATATCATATTCAATCTAAAGAGGATACTGAATGTCATCCATGCCATATTTAATCGATGTGGCACTTCATTAATGTAATAGAAGGGGAGGTTGCCATATACCAATGGTAGACATAGGCTTATCGCATATCCCATATTCAATATGAATATTGAATAGCAGCGGCATGATATCGATGCCGCATTTCATGAATATTACATGCTACGATACTGCACAACATCAATGTCGTGTGAATGTCAAAGGGCATATAAATACAAAGGATTAAAATCATTCGTAGGAGCAAATTCAAGAGGATTTATTGTGTTCCCCTTCATAAGCTTCAAAGCATTCTATTGAAGCTATCACCAAAGAAGCAATCGAAGTCCCATATCGCAAATGAAAGTAGGGGTATCTCCTTCCAACCACTATAAATAAAGATGTATCCACTCGTAAAAAGGGGCCATGAACCTCTTCTCACTATTATCACTTTTCCCATTAGGATCTTTCCTAAGTGTACGACCTCCTCGAACCCTCAGAAATCGACATTAATACATCCTCGGTATTCACGTGCCGTAAATCCAAGTGCAAGAGAGGCAGATCATCATGGGGTAAATAAAATAAAGATAGAAGACAAAAAAATAATATAATCTCACATCTTATTCAACATTTAATTATACATATGAGTAGTATATGCAATTACTCCAAATTGCTCTATCGGATACTAGAAAGTACTAATCCAGCCAGGATAGTTATAACTACCTATCCTTACAAGTGCTGGTAGATTCTTAATACAACTTACAGAGGAAATAGAAAGAGATGAGTATCTATATAGGACCCTTCGGCTTAATGCTCCATCTAAAATGCTTCAAGCTTCTCCCAAAATGTTCCATGCTACCTAACTACTTGGCTGCCCTAGAAAAATAGGGCATCCAGAGTTTAAGAGGAAAAGAAAACAAACACTGGATCGGTCATGGGACTGGTATAAGAAACTCAAAATATGGATATTTGAAAACAATAGGTATCTCATAATACCATGCCCCACATAAACTTGGAACGAGTTTTTACCTTATGGTAACCAAAATATTTACTACGTAAAATTAGGCTACATTATTTTTACTGATATTCTTTTGAAAACACTTTTCAAGTAAATATACATAATCTTAGCCGAAATTATTACATCAATAAATTCTAGCATATTAGGTTCTACAATAAAGTCCGAATGCACTTATTAGAGAATGGGTTTCCATACAGTGGCTGGTAAGGAACTACCTTCTGTATAGTACATCCCTAGAGGGATGTACCGAGGATCAACAACTTTTGAAACTTTGCATGTAGAAAGGCCGGCCTACCCGTAAACCCATTTTGGTGGTAGATAGAACCAAATATGACATCACCTCAGTCGTAACCAACCTATTGGGATCCCATAACATACTCGACATATAGAGAGTAATCTAGAAAGGTGATGTTCATATCCTAATGATTATGAACCACATAGCCTTACGGCATGCCCTGTTTAGGCCATTTTCGGGTAATGAGGCCCGAGGTAATGATTACCTTTTCCACAGTACATTCCACTTTGAACGCCACATTTCCATTTCCATCAACAACATTGATTTCTACAAATGTACAACCTTTGAGCTCGTACGTCTCAGAGAAGGCTGATAAGTATAGGAGAGTTACTTCCTACACCACCAAACAGATGTACATTGGTAAAAATCAATGTACATGTATGTTGGAAATGTAATGTCATACATTCGTCCATACAAGTTGTCCATGAACAAGACAACCCAAACGAACTCTCTTACCATACCCTGTTAGGAATCATCCTTATGATTAGTAGCAAGCAGCCTTTGCATCGAAGATCAAATGAAGATGCTACCACCACATATATATGATATGGGAAATTTCCACCGAGGGCAAATGACAAGCAGCCCTACATTCCACTTATTATCGTTCCATGTCTTCACTTCGAATACGTAAATTGGTACGATTGGTTTACGGATAAGAATAGCTCAAATCCGACCCCATTCCTTCAAACCAATCGTCAATAAAAAAATATTACGTCAATAGATGTTTATCATTTGATTAATTATTTTTTTATCGAAAATATCTTCTAGAGATATGTATCTTCAAAACATACGGTATATATACAATCATTAGATATCTCTTTAAATTTGAAAATACCAAATCATTTTCATAATTCATATCTGAAAACACTATTAAGTTAAAAAGGATCTATAGAAATTATACTAATTCTACTCAACAGCAATTTCTGTATTCAACTTTTACTAGCCGTCAAATAACGATGAAATTTCCTTTTATATTCACACGGATGTACTCCCTCTTCGGGATTTAATACTAAGTGTAATATGATTATTTCTATACAAGTTGTTTAATTTGGGAAATTAAAACTTTATACTTGTCTCCTTTCTAATATTTCGACCTTACCTATTCCTCGCTCAGGAAAAAGGTCAGGTGAGCCAAGGCATTGATTGCTCTTGAACATCTCCTTAGTTTAAGCTCCTCGCATCCAGATCTCATGAATAGAATAATCCAGTTTACTCATCGGCTTTTAGAGCCAAGATTAAATCACTTAATTTTAACAGCTTTTCTTTAAATAATTTATTTATACTCTTTTAAATAATTATAAAACCTTCAAATAATCTTTAAAATAATTATTTATTTATTTTAAAACATTTATAAAAGATTTGAAAAAGAATACTTAAGTTTAGACCCATATTTCAAAAGTTATTAAAAAGTACTACAAAAAGTGATGCGGCTAGTGTTTTAAAAGCTTATTTGATAAAAACAACTTTTCTATCATTTAGATATCCATTTTTATAACTCAAATCTCTTTTAAAAGATTTTAAAATATTTATAGAATTTATTACACATTTTTAAAGAATATAAAAATATCGTTTATAAAGAATTTTCGCTTGGGTTTCCGAACTGCCAAACCGCGACTATTTTTGTAAATTTGTTTTGCTCATATTTTAAAATCTACTAAACAAAATCTTGATATTTTCTTTTTTTTGAAAACTATGATTGTAAGAGTTCGAAAAAAATTATTACAAAGATATTTGACTCTGAATCCATCATTTAAATGGATTTAACTTCATATGGCGCGAAATCGTGAACTGTCATTACGCGACGTGCCTATTTTTGACTTAACTTTCATAATTTGTCAAAACTTCATCAAATTGGATTTAGTGTTTATAAAACATTTATAACAAATTTTAAACAATTTCAAAATGGTCTAACAATCTCGTATGCACCAGTTTATTTATTAAACGAAAGTGATTTCATTTATGATATTCGACTTGTATTAAACGTGAATCATTTCAACATCAATATAAACATATAGTCAACATCCAAACTTGATGATCAAAGTATAATAAACATCCATAATAATCATATCACATCATCATTATCATATATATCTAGAGTTTCTCACCTTGGATTAAACAATTGACTTAAAAATGGTTATAGCTTTTCTAACTTGGATTTAAAGCTCACAAACACTCGGCCTTCTGCCTATAAAAGGCTCGGCCTTGACCTTGGAGGCTTGGATGACTCATGCCTAGCATAGGGGAGGAGAAAGGCTAGTATAGAGGGTGGAGGTGGAGGGTGCTGCCGTGGGGTATTTAGGTGGAGAGGAGGAGGATTATGGTAATTTTGAGGAGTTTTAATATATATATATATATATATATATATATATATAAACAAAGTTTGAAAATAATATTTATATCATTATATAATAATTAAAAAGGCGCATTTAATATTTTAATTTTAAATCATTTAAACTTAATTTAAATTCAAAAATCAATTATTGAAAATGATGACATTATTAATGATGTCACGAATACATTTTATTTTTCCAAAATTAATTATTTACATATTCTCACTTATATTGATAAATGAGTGTATGTATCTAGCTTCATGCGCGATGTCGGATGGTCAAAGGGCTGTTTATTGATAAAAAAAATTTCAGTTATTTTATCGATATATCTTCCAAAGTATATATTTTTGTAAATATTTATTCCAAATAAGATTACCAATATCATTTATTGTTCAAAATATTATGATTTATGTTAAAAAAAATCTTATATTTGAATATTTCAAAAAACATCAAAGTTACGAATTTGCAGGTTGTTACATACTTTCCCCTTAAAAGAATTTCGTCCAGAAATTTGGGATAAGGAGAAAATAACCCGAAATAAATATATATTTGTAAAAATGAAGTATATAAAAGATATGATAAGTGACTACACCACAGGTGGTGAGTAAACTATCTTGATACAACATCAATCTTAAACCCTTAATCTGTCTTCTACATCACCACTCCATTGAACTTTAACCAATCTTACAACTTTTCTTCTCAATTGTTTCTCATCGTGATCCATAATTCAAACGGGTCATCTAATAACCAAATTTAGTTCAACATCTAAATCTTCTTGGGAAAACGTTTCTATAATCTATTCTGGATTATGCACATATTTCCTTAGATGAGATATGTGAAAGATATCGTGCATGCCAGACAATCTCTCAGGCAATTCCACACGATCAGGTAATGGGCCAATTCACTCTAGAATGGGAAAAGGTCCAACAAATCTAAGTGTCAACTTCCCTACCCATACAAATCTTACCACTCCTCTCTTTGAGAGACTTTCAAGAATGCAAAATCTCCAACTGAGAATTCCAAATTTCTATGCCTTTGATCAGCATAACACTTGTGCCTTCTCTGGGCCTTTTTCATCTTCTTTCTTATAATGTCAACCTTTTCTAAAGCTTCTATAATCATGTCAGGACCTACTACCAACAGATCTCCAATCTCGATCCAACATGTAGGGGATCTACACAGACGACCATACAAAGCTTCATATGGGGCCATGCCAATATAAGCCTGATAGCCGTCATTGTAGGAGAATTCCAAAAGATGAAGATAGTTTTCCCATAAACTTCCAAAATCTAATATTCAAGCTTTCAAAAGACCTTCTAATACTCGATTTACCCTTTTAGTTTTTCGATCGATCTGGGGATGGTATGCGGTGCTTATACTCGGCTTCATTCCCAAAAATGTTTGTAATGTCTCCAGAGCTTACTGCATTGAAAGGATATAATTTTTTGAATTAATTAACTAACTGCATGGTGTCCTCATTAAGAAATAATTTTTTGTAAATGTACTCATATATATATATATACACACATATAGACATATATATACATACATATATATATATATATATATTTACACAAGAACATGGCGATACCTAACACTAGCAATCAAGAAGTGGCGGCCATAGATAACACAGATAGAGAGAAAGATGAGGACAGAGGGTGGCAATAGGTTAGGAGGAAGGGCAAGAGGCCGATTAAAAACCAAAGGGAATTCACTCAAGCTTTTAGGGCTAAATCGATACTTATCGCAAAGTCTTAGGTGGAAGCAGTTGGGGCAAACACTTCAAATTAATCAAGACATTTCCTTTGTCAAACCGGTGCGAGATGAAGAAGGGGAGTATGTAGAACTGGATAACTAGGATTATGCTGAAGCTAAGGTATGTAGAAAAACTCTGTATACATATATTTGGCAGGAAAACGTCTCTCTTATGTTCACTTTAATGCCTACATCAAAAAAGAATGGAAACCAATAGGGAAGTAGGACATCTTCTCAAGAGAAAATGGATTCTATTTAGTGAATATTGAGAAGGAGGAGGATTGTTTAACGATCCTGAATCAGGGTCCTTGGTTTATGGATAGTAGGCTGTTGTTTGTCAAGCAATAGGAACAGAACTTTAGGCTAGAGAGAGATATTTTGGACTCACCCTATTTAGGTCTGATTTAACAACCTAAACTTAGCATTACCGAATACAAATCGTATAAGAAAAGTAGTTAGTATGATTGAAGAGCCTTTAAGACTGGACAACACATGAGAAATATTACAAGACTTGAGTTCACCAGAGTTTTGATTGAGAACAATGCAGACTCAAAATTCCCAGAAAACATTCTAACAAAGAACTATGAGGGTAATCTTTATTGTAACCAGTTGAGTACGAATTCAAATGCCTTGGATGCTTAGAATGTAAATGCTTTGGGCATAGTAATGCACAATGTAACATGTCAAGTAAAGAGATTCAACAGGTATGGAGAGTCAAGGAAAAGAATATTACATCCACCATAGTGTGTGTCAAAAAATACCATGGTTTTTGAGTGTTCAGGCACAATGAACATTAATTTAAAATAGACAGTTAGTAAGAATTCGGCTCAAATATTTACAAAATCAGCTGAACCCCCTAAACGTACAACTTCGAATACTACTATAGAAGAGGAAGTGTTACACAAGGAACCCCTATAGAAGGCCAAGTCGAAGAAAGCGCAACTGAATCAAGTTCATTCAAAAGAGCATCAGAAATCAAAGAAGCATGAAGGCCCACTTATGTATGGCTTAGATGAGAACAAGACATCATCTGAGGATAAAGAGGAGACTCGTGCAACAGTAGAGGCAATTCAACAATAAGATGTCCAAATTGATTATATTGATAAACAACAAGAAAATCCAAGTGCAGTAGATAAAAGAACTTACACTAAACCAAATCAGACAAACACAGATCAATTCGCTAGCATCAAAAAGAGAAGTGGAAACATAGTAGCCTATCCCTAGGAACTTGAGAAAGGGAAAGAAAAATCCAAGTTCTAAATGACAGTTGATAGTTGGAATGTAAGGGGGATAAATAATGACGATAGACAATTAGACCTCCTTAATTTCAGGAAGAAATGCAAACCTATATTAATTAGTGTTCTTGAGAATAAAATGATTAGTGATAATATGGACTTGTTCAAGTCAACATTAGGAAGTGAATGGGATTCGATTCACAATAATGAGTGTAATACTAAAAGTAGAATCAAGATAGTAGGGATAAAAACATATGGAGCTTAAAATTTATTGAAATAGAAGAACAATTGATATCGATGGAAGGCGGTAACACTGGTGGCTTGAAAATTTATGTAATGTATGTTTATGCGAGCAACTTAGCATCAGGAAGAAAGGATCTATGGAAACAAATTATGAGATCTCAAAAATTATAAAACAATAGTGGATAGTGCTTGGGGGTTTTAATGCAGTGATGAAAAGTTAAGAAAAAAGAGATGGGATTACCCTTAAAGTCTCCCAGCTAGCTGAATCCAAAAATTGTGTAGTAGGTGCTGACCTAGTAGAAGCATTCCAAATAAGGCTAGAATATACATGGCGAAGTGGTAGGTAAAACAAATTTCAAGCAAATTAGATAGAGTACTAGTTAATACAAACTACATAAACATATTCCCCAACTTAAAAGTAACTGCATTACCCAGTTCCACTAATGGTCATTGCCCCTTATTGATTGAACTTAATGAAATGTGTAATGAATCTATAGGAAAGCCCTTTAGATATGCTAAACATTGGTGTGATTGTAAATATTACCATAAAACTACCAACTTTGATAAGATGAATGAAGTGGAAGGCAACAATATGTATAAAATGGTAATGACAGTTAAAGCAATCAAAAAAAGACCGAAGGAATGGAATAGAACAAGAGATAAGGAGCAAGGCAAAATAAATGTGGTGCAAAAGAAACGTGAAGAGGATCAAATGCAAGTAGACTCGGATCCTACTAATGAACAAATATATGCACACTACTGTCAACTATAAGGTGAACTACGGGATATGATGCAAATGCATGCCAAAGAGCTTAAGAAGAAAGAAAAAGCAAAGTGGATGGTGGAAGGTGATAGTAGCACTAGATTATTTTACACTAAAATGTCAATCGAGAAGAACCAAAACAACTTAACAAATAGCATTGATGAAGAAGGACATCCAACTTGTAACTTAAAAGAACTGGAAAAAGGTCATCAAGTATTACACAGAATTATTTAATGGAGAATTTACATTTGACTTACTAGAAATTCAATGCAGGGCTGTGGTGAATGAGGTTGGATTGGAACTCCTAAATAGTAGAATCCAAGGTGGTGAAGTTGAAATTGCTCTGAATTCCATTCATGCAAACTCATACCCAGGTCCAGATGGGATGAACTCCAAGTTTTACAGGTTGCATTGGGAGAGCCTGAAAGTGAAAATGGTCAATGTTATTTAGGAAGCTATAGAAACAGGAAAAATTAAGAAAGGGACTAATCACACATTTCTATGCCTTATTCCAAAAGTTGACAAACCCACAAAAATTGAAGAGTATAGACCAATAGCATGTTGCAATGTTGTCTATAAGATACTTAACAAAGTGTTATGCAATAGATTGTTAAAAATTCTACTAGATATAATAGCAGAATGTCAGATGCATTTATTAAATGTAGAAGCATAACAAAGAATTCATTACTTGCTCATGAAAGAAATTTTAACAAAAAGGGTGGTGATAAATCTATTTAAAAGCATATCTTCACAAAGCATATGATAAGGTAAACAGAAAATTTATCATCCACATGTTTAAATAAATGGGATTCCCTAATAAGTTCTTGGACTTGATAGAGGATTCTATTAGCACCCTCGCATACTCTATTTTTATTAACGAATTTCCTAAAGGGTTCAATGACAATAGAGGGTTAAGACAGGGTGACCCACTATCATCCTATATGTTCGTAGTAGTAATGAAGTTTTCCACTCTACAAATGGATAGATCAAAATTAAAAAATTCAACCTAATCACAATCATCTTTTGTATGCGGATGATTTGCTTATATGTGTCAAAGCCAGCCGGAAAGTAGCCCATTGTTTGAAAGAAATTTTTCACAAATTGTAAGTGATAACAGGACTTAAGGTCAATGAAATGAAGTCAAAATGCTACTTCAGCAAGTACACAAAGGAAGAGAAGCTATTTTATAGATACTTAGGGGTCCCATTATCATCCAACATGATTACCGATAGGAAATGTGGCAAACTTACAAACAAAAGGGATGGAGAGCAAAACTATTGTCTTTTATAGGAAGGTTTGAACTTATACATATAGTTATCACTTCAAAAGTAAGATTTTGGTT
Organism: Allium cepa; assembly: GCA_030765085.1. Classification (NCBI taxonomy): domain Eukaryota; kingdom Viridiplantae; phylum Streptophyta; class Magnoliopsida; order Asparagales; family Amaryllidaceae; genus Allium; species Allium cepa. Next base: position 453,688,159 of record CM060939.1, on the reverse strand, counting down.
TTAAACTTTTCAAATTCCATATGCCTCCATTCACAAAATCAATTCAGCATATGCTAATTTTATATGGAAGGGCGGTGTACGTATGATGACTATGAACTATTATGCAGACCCAAGAGTGAAAAGGGAGTTGGCTTGAAAAATCTCTCTGGTTTGAAGAAAAATACTACTATAAAACTTGCATGGAAGGTTATTACATATAATAAGCTTTGGACAAAATGAATGAGGCTGAAATATTTAAAAGGGAATTTTTGGCATATAAATTTAGATAACAATGCATCAGTGACTTGGAAGTCTATACTTAAATGTAGAGATGAATTAGCCACCACGGTAGAAGGAAAAATTGCGGTTGGGCATGAGACTAGTCTATGGATTGACCCCTGGTTAGTGAAAGTGTGTTATGGATCGTGTAATATGGATATATGATAATATAGAGTATAGTGATGACAGCTATACAGTAAATGGTGCGGATATAAAAGTAGTGTGATAAAAATAACACCATAGATTTTTATACTGGTTCAGAGCTCCGTCCTACGTCCAGTCCCAACCAACTTTTGGAATTTCACTAAAACAACGACCATCACTTAACCCGAAGGTACATGTCTATACAACCCCTGAGCAGCCGAACAGGGACCTGAGCAGCGGAACAGGATTTCGCCTCAGCTGCCCAAGAAGACTTCACACGCCTAAGCAGGAGAACAGGACTTTAACAAATACAAAAGATTGTTTGACTTTTTGTGTTCCGATAACATGGATAAGTCTGTTTATAGTACACCCTTCCTATGATCTTCTCCTCTAGTATAAATATGTATATTTGAAGTTTATGAAGATAAGAAAGGAATAGTATTGCTTAGAATATGATATATAGATCTAATTCAAGCAATAAGTATGTTAAGAATGTTGAATATTTGAGAGTATAATCGCAAGAATATTCAAGAGAGGTAGATAAAAGAGATATGCAGATTAAGTTCTATGGAATAAAGTTAGGATATGTATTTATAGTTGTTAAATAGCAGCGACCATTGGCGAAGAGTTACGGTTGAAGCGTCGCATCAAAATCTCTTTATGGAGATTCGTAACTCTTCACGAATGATCGTGTTTTTTCAAAAAATATAGCCGTTATAGATTTTCAGTCAAATGAGCCTCTGGGTCAGTCGACTAAATATTCAAATAATTTTTATTATATATTATATATATACTTGTGCACCTGTGCATGTTGCACAGATACTAACAGGTTAGTCGACTGACCTACCAGGTCAGTCGACTGACCTGGTATTATCTGTGCAATTTGCAAAGTTTACACAAGTATATATATATATATATGTATTATATGATTCCGACTTTAAAACTTTGATAATATATATCTTTTATATGCTTATATATAAATCATTTAAAAATAAGAAGATTATGTATATAAGCTAATATATGTAAATGAGGAGAGATCTTAACAATTTTGACTTAAGACTCAAAACAAAATCATATAAAAGTTAATGCATCGATTTTGATGTCTTGTCTCCATATAGTGTATATTCTCCTTTTGTCGTAAGTCTAATCTGTATGTTGCAGTGATAGCTTCGTGTCATGAATCAAAACCAAGTCTCGACATTCTCCTCCTTTTTGATTGAAGACAACCTATAAATAGATATAGATTTTCAACTGTACATAATACAATTTGAATACTTACTCCCCCTGAATCTTTGGTGATATATATCCAGCATTTTTAATGTTAGTGATAATTTTCTCCCCATTTATCATCGACAAAAAGGAATAAAGAACATGAATAATCGTATGATGCATGTATAGATATTCAAATCATAGCAATAAATGAATAAGCATTCATACATTGTAGCATCAAAAACAAGAGTTTTAAGGTAACAACATCATATATAAAAACGAAACATTGGCTATTTAGTACAAGCCATGTTTTAATGTTTTGAAATGAAAGTCTAATGTTTGTAGATCATAAAAAGCAAATACTAAGATAAGCAATAACTTACTCTATTATATGCTTACCCCTATCGTCATGAGAACTTTGACCACCTATATCACCACCATCGCCTCCATTTCCACCATTGTTGCTGCTACTCGATTGATCATCGGAAGACGAGGATCAAGTGAAGATGGGTTGTTTGCCTAGATCACCTAGTGTAGACGTGGAAGTTCTCGATGAACACGAGATCACTTGCCATAGCTTTATGAAAAATCCTTTCACTTTATCAAGATTTTTGTCAACCCTAGTGATATGTGTGTCAAGAATTTGTTGGCATATCATGGAAATGGACTCATGTGGAGGAAGACCCGGATTTGGAATCATAATTTCATCTTGTTGACGAATAGTTGATCTTTGGCGAGTCAGACAGTGAGATGATGCTTCGCCTTATTGTTAAGGTGGTTGATCTTGAGGTATTTGGCGTTGAGTACATTCTTCAAAGGAAATGAAGGAGGAGGTCGAGCAAACGATAATTTCATCAATGCTAGAGTACAGAAGTTTAAGCGACGATAGAGACGGTGAGTCGGGTTTGAGAATCTCAATACTTTTAGTAAGCGCATAATGTACTCACCGTAATATATGACATTCATGCTGCCATTGTTGTAACTTAAAAACTCATTAAGAATTAGTGGAGCCAATTAACTTTGATATTTCCAAAGATGGCATATAAAGCTTTGAAATTATGTTCATAAACAAGTTTGTAACTTTCGAATCTCGAAGTTACGGTTTACATTAATGCGCGGTGCATAATCCTAGCTTTAGGCCTTAAGGACATGGATTTAAGTTGGCGCATATCATCCTCTAAAAACAAAGGACTTATACGATCACGAACAACCATGTCACAATCTACATCACTTAATTCAATTCCACCATTTTCATACTTTAGGATGTGAGCCATTCAATCTAAAGAGAAAAATATCGGTTTTACACAAACCAAACTCCATACTCAATCAACTTGGTTTTGTACATTTGGTGACCCAAATTAAGATTGGCGTAGAATAGCTTAACCATAATTTGGTTTATCTTGTGCTTGTTTTCATCAATATTAATTAAAGACTCCAATTGCTACGACGAGCCAATTATTGTATATGATGAGGAGAGAAATTGGCAAATTTCATAAATGAACCTTCAAAAATACGAGAATCTTGCATTATCCTCCATCGTCTAACCGCAGTATCGTCGAAAAGCCATTGTTGGATTTGGTCGTTGGAAGGAGGTTGAGACGATGAAGTTGCTTGATCTTTTCTTTTTGGAGCCATTGAATTTGAGTTTTGGAGGTTAAAATTTTGGTTTTTGAAGTTTTTAGGGTTTTAGAAAAACTGAAAAATCTGAAGTAAAAGTGAAGAGTAAAGGTGAGGTTATGTTGGTAGGAGCAATTAATTTGGCTCAGATCTAAAAACCAGTCGACTGAATCACGTGTTCAGTCGACTGAATCTGAATTTTGATATTTTTGAACTTCTGGTTCAGTCAAATAAAGGCCTGATTCAGTTGACTGAATCTGGGTGATAAAGATTTTAACTTCTGGTCCAGTCAACTGATCCAATGTGACAGTCGACTGAATCTGTAATCATATTTTGATTACAGAGTCAGTCGCCACTGGTTCAGTCGACTGGCCTGTACCAGTTTTCCTAATAAGTCTGTTTTTGTGAAGTTTTTGTGTATATTTGTTTATACTATATATACATACCAATGAAAATATAATTTTATTTATATGATTGTTAGTACCAGTATATATGTTGTGAATACATGAAGGAAGAAAAAATGTTTCTTTTATTTATATAAAAAAGTTGTACATGGTTTATTAAATTATTCGAAAAATGAAATACAATGACAACTTCTCTTATTTTGAAGGGCTAGGAGTTTTGTAGCCCTGTAGCTCTTTGCATCGAACGTTGGACGCTTCATTTCGATCTCATGAGTTCGTTGAGACTGGTGGTCGAGGTGGGGACGAAGTAGTAGGACGACGAATGGGCATAACCACTTGTTCTTTGATAGGATGTGATGAAGTGCCTTAGAATTTCATGGCAATATGTTCTACAATGCCTAGACGTCTTGAATTGATTTTCTGCTTGTAATACATTTCACGTTGAAGCATCAACGACACCTGCTGATAGTGACGTATATCACTTATCTTTTGTTTAGTCGTTGGAGAGTTGTCAAACACAATTTTCTTTCCTTCCTTTCTCTTCGGAGTGTATCCAGTATGATCGTGAGGAGTAGAAAGTTGTGTAGAGTGATGAACGGGTGTTTTGGTTGGGGATTCGGAGGAGGTTATGATTTCTACGGAGTGAGTTGAATGTGAGGAGTTTGACATAGTGGTAGAACTTTGTATTTTCTAGTTTATTTTTTTTTGTACAAATAGTAGTGAATAAGAACGCCTATTTATAGGCTATAATGGATAATAAAAAGGATTAATTGAGTGGATTGAATTGTTTTTGGTTACAACAAATTCGTTAGTTAAGGATGACCATTGCTATTGTTTGGTGATTTTCTGTTATTGTAGTTTGCTTTTATCAATGTAATATTTTTGTATATACAGTAAACATATGTATATAAAAGTAAGTGGTATAAACAAATTAGAGTATAGTTGTAACTACATAAGAAAAGCTCCGACCTGGACCTTAATGTAAATAATCAATAGCTTAGGTGGTTAAGACATCTGGGATATTCAATACAGGTCACAGGTTCGAGTCTCGGCATGGTTAGAAAAATGAATTTTTGTCAAAAAAATTATTTTTGAGTTTTAGTCTAAAATTTCATATTTTATCATTTTAGAACTATTTATATATCTTTAATTGACATTATACTGAGTGCTCGACGTAGTTTTATAAATGTGTTTTCTAATAACGGTTTTGTAAAAATATCAGCTAATTGATTTTCAAATGGAACGTAATCTAAATTGATCACATCTTTTTCTATATTGTCACGTAAAAAATGATGTCAAATATATATATGTTTAGTTCTAGAGTGATTTACTGGATTTTTAGATAGATTAATTGCACTGGAATTATCATAGTAAATCATTGATTTTGATAAATTAACTCTGAAATCTTTAAGTGTCTATTGTATATAGATTACTTGTGCACAAGCTAATGCTGCAGATATATACTCTGCTTCACAAGTTGATAGTGAGACACAATTTTGTTTCTTGCTAAACCACGATATTAATGATTTGCCAATGAAATGACACATACGGCTCGTACTTTTTCTGTCCATTCGTGATCCTTCGAAATTAGCATCGCTATAGGATGCTAACTCAAAAAATTAATCTTTTGGATAGTAAAGTCCGAAATCTTTAATATTACTAAGATAACGTAGTATTCGTTTTACGGCTCGTAAGTGTGATTCTTTCGGGTCAGCTTGAAATTTTGCACATAGACATACACTCATCGTTATATTTGGACGAGTAGTTGTTAGGGATAGTAATGATCCAATCATACTACGATATAGTTTTTGGTCTACACTCTTGCCGTTTTCATCTCTATCGAGATGTGCTGTTGTGCTCGTAGGTGTCGGTTTGGCAGAAGTGTTTTCCATTTTGAATCGCTTGATCAGATTATTACAGTATTTTTCTTGATTTATAAATTTTCCATTTGAAAATTGTTTTATTTGAACAGATTATTACAGTATTTTTCTTGATTTATAAATATTCCATTTGAAAATTGTTTTATTTGAAGATCTAGAAAATACGATAATTCTCCCATATGAGACATCTTGAATTCTCTAGACATTATTTCAGAAAACTCTTTACATAATTTATTATTATTTGAACCAAATATAATATCGTCTACATATATTTGAACTATTAAAATATCATTTTTAGAATGTTTTATAAATAGAGTCTGATCTACTTTCCCTATTTCGAATCTTGATTCAATTAAATAGCTTTTAAGGCATTCATACCAAGCACGTGGTGCTTGTTTTAAACCATATAAAGCTTTCTTAAGTTTATAGACATGATCTGGGTATTTTTCATGAACAAATAAAGGTGATTGTTCAACAAAAACATTTTCTTTAATACAACCATTTAAAATTGCACCTTTAACATCCATTTGATAGAGTTTAAAGTTATTAAAACACGTGTAAGCTAGTAAGATTCAAATTGCTTCTAGTCTAACGACTGGAGCAAAAGTTTTTTCGTAGTATATTTCTTCTTCTTGGTTATATCCGTCTGCTACTAATCTGGCTTTATTTCTAGTTATATTTCCTAATTCGTCTGCTTTGTTTTTATAAACCCATTTAGTTCCTATAACAGTTTGATCGGTCGGTCTGGTACTAGTTCGCAAACTTCATTTCATTCAAATTGATTTAGTTCTTTTTGCATAGCAATAATTCAATTTTCATCGGATGATGCTTCTTTAGTATTCTTAGGTTCTACAGTAAAAAGAAAAGCTACATGACCCATTAAATTTAGTTGATTTCCAGTTCGAACATTTGAATTTATTTCTCCAATTATATTTTCTATAAGATGATTTCATAAGATTCTTGAAGGAGATCTTATTGTATTGGCGATATTTCTATTTTCTAAATTATGAATAACGTTTTCATCTTCTCAAGAATTATGAATAATGTTTTCGTCTCCTCTTAAATTATTTATTTCTATATTCGTGTTATCATCAAGTAAATCATCATCATCGTTAAAACTTGAGGTATGTTTAAAGTTTTCATCAAAAGATATGTGGAGTGTTTCTTCAACAGTATTAGTCCGTTTATTGAAAATTCGATAAGTTTGCTATGATCCGAATATCCAAGAGATATCACATTTTGAATCAAATTTGCCATGCTGATCTTTGGTATTTAACACAAAACATTTTGATCCAAATACTTTAAAATAAGATATGTTTGGTTTTTTACCGTTAAAAAGTCCGTAAGGTGTATTCTTAGTGAGGGTTCTAATAGAAACATGATTCAATACATAACAGGCAGTTGCAACGGCTTCTGCCCAGAAATGTTTTGGTGACGTGCTTTCCATCAGTAAGGTTCTAGCACATTCTTGTAGAGTCTGATTCTTTCATTCTGCAGCTCCATTTTGTTGTGGAGTTTAAGGAAACGAAAAGCTATGAAATATTCCTTTCTTTTTACAATAGTTATCAAACAGTTCGTTTTCAAATTCACCTCCGTGATCATTTCTAATATTTTTAATTTTAGTACCTTTTAAATTTTGAATTCGTTTAACAAATGTTTTAAAATTCTCAAAAGTATCACTTTTATTTTTCATAAATATAGTCCACGTATATCTAGAAAAATCATCAACTATTACGAACACGTATTTATTATGATTTATGGATTGAATTTGGGTTGGTCCAAATAAATCCATATGAAGTAATTCAGTGGTTGTAATGTCGAAATGACTTTCTTAGATTTAAACGAAAATTTAGTTAATTTACCTAATTGACATGCGTCACAGATATTATTAACTTTACAACTCATCTGGTAATCCTTTTACGAGATTATTTTTAGAAATTTTATTTCTAGTTTTGAAATTGATATGACAGAATCGTTTGTGCCATAGCTAGGGATCATTTTCTTTGGCTATAAAACACATGTCTGAGTTATGATTAACTTTCATATTTAAACCGTAAATGTTTCTCTCTCTATCTCCTTCGAAAATAAGATTCTGATTTTGATCGAAGGTGCTATATTTATTTTTAGAGAAAGATATTTTAATTCCTTTATCGCATAATTGACTTATACTTAATAGATTATATTTTAGATTCTTAACTAATAAAACGTTTGTAATAAGAGGTAAATTAGATGTACCGTAATTACTCACATCGCCTTTGCCGATGATATATCCCTTGGAATTATCTCCAAAGGTGACAGAACCTTCATCTGAGTATGTAATGTTTGTCAGCATATCTTTATCTCCTGTCATGTGTTTTGAGCAAGCACTTTCGAGTATCCATTTTCCCCTTTTCTTGAGTGGGACCTGCAAAAAATATGAGATGATGTTGGCACCCACCTTTTTAATAGGGTCCTAAGAGTTAGATCTTAGGAAACCAAACCCAAGTGGGTTCAGTATCCCTTTTATAAATATAATTCTTATTATTATGAACGTTTTCTATGAATGATCTAATATACTTATTCTTTATTAACTTGTTATTTGTTTTAGGAACCCATATATTGATAGTTTTAGAAACCGATCTTTTTGAAGATATGGGTGTTTTATTAGACCTAACATTGTTTAAATTACTAGACTGTGAATTCTTGGCTTTCCTTTTATAACCTATTCCGTTTTTATTGTTAGCGGGTTGTGAATTTTCAATAATTCTAGATAAATTCTCTCTGCCTTTATTAAAATTCAAGACATTTTTAGTGATTCCTTCTAGTTTGGTCTTTAGACTCGAACTTTCTAGTCCTACCGTTTTGATATTAGTATTCAAATTATGATTTTCAAGAACATCATTCTTTTCGAGTCTCAATTTCTTGACTCGATAATATCAGTTGAGAAGTAACATTTGAAAGTGATTCTTGAGTTTTCTCTAGTTCTTCTTCCAATATTTTCTTCTCGTCTTTAAGCATAACTCTTTCAAATTCTGCCTTGTTTTGATTTTCAATAGCCTCTTTATATTTTCTTTTGAGACTTTTTAAAATATCTAAAAATTCTGAGTTTATCTCTGTTATATCATCAAAAGTTAAATCACTAACCTCATTATCTTTGGCCATAAAGCATACGTTGGCTTGCTCATTATAGCTGTCACTTTCGCTTTCTGAGGAGGAGGAGGAGTCTGAATCATCCCATGTAACTGAGAAAGCTTTCCTTCTGAATTTGTCCTTCCTTTTATTGTGATATTCTTTCTTTTGATCCGGACAATCCTTCTGTATATGCCCCTTTTTGTGACAGTTAAAGCACTCCAGAACTGATGAAGACGGTGGTTTGTTGCTGTTTAAGCTTCTCTTGCCATTATTTCTGTTTCCTTTTCTATACTTCAAGAATTTCTTGAAGTTTTTGGCCATAAAGGCTAGGTCGTCTTTGTCTGAATCTGATTCTTCTTGTTCTGCATGGAATGTTGTATTCTTTTTATCTTGAGTTTGAACTCATTTAGCCTGCAAATTCACTTCATACGACATTAGATTTTCTATTAACTCTTCCGGAGTTATTTTGGAAATATCATTCGCTTCTTTAATAGCGAGAACTTTTCTTTCCCATTCTTCCATTAAAGAGTTAAGGATTTTGGATACGATATCAAAATCTGAATATTTTTCTCCTAGTCCTACTAATGAATGATAGATATCCTGAAATCTTGAATACATATTGTTTATAAATTCATTGTCTTTCATTCTAAAGCGTTGAAACTGAATTTGAGCATGGATATCTTGCTTTGTTTGACCTTGCTAGTTCCTTTGTGTATAACTTTGAATATACGCCATATGCAGTATTGCACATGCTAACACGGTTAAACTCATTTTTATCTAAGGCACAAAACAACATATTCATGGTTTTGCATTTGTTGTGGCATCTAGTTTCTATGTATTTGTCCAAGCAGAATACTCCTCAGTAGGAATAGTGTATTCTTTCTGAGTTATATTCCATGAATCAAAACCATTTGCTTGCATATATATTCTCATTCATGTGGCCCAATAATTATAGTTCATGCCATTGAATAGTGGTGGACGTGCAGTGAATTGTCCTTCTATGAAGCTAGTGTTACTGCTAGTGCTAGTGTTAGTTTTCATATTATTAGAGTATTAGATAACTATGTTACGGTTATATGAAGAGCCTGCTCTGATACAAAACGAAAATATGCTATATATCGTGCAATATGGATATACAATAACATAGAGTATAGTGATGATAACTATACAGTAAATAGTGTAGAAAATAAAAGCAGTATAATAAAAGTAACACCAAAGATTTTTATACTGGTTTGGAGCTCCATCCTACGTCCAGTCCCAGACACCTTCTAGAATTTCACTAAAATTACAACCCTCACTTAACCTGGAGGAACAGGTCCATACAACCCCTGAGCAGCCGAACAAGGACCTGAGCAGCGGAATAGGATTTCACCTCAACAGCTGAAGATGTAACGACCCTGGATTTTGGCCCTTTTATTTTAATAGATATTTAATCTAATTTAAATAAAAAGTAAATTTATCATTTGAAAATGATCAAATCTTTTGGAATAATTGCCATTTATTTGTATATATTGGTATTCTAAAAGGAAATTGATTTGAAAATTTAAAATAAAATATCTCAATAATATTTACAATAAAATTTTATCTTATATAATTGAATTAAAATGCTTTAACTTGTTAACATATAATAAATGAATATATATAGATAATAATGTTTGAAATGAAATCAAATTCTGTCAGTATAAAATATAAGTAAACCATAAGAATATAATTTAAATATTGATATTTAAAATACAAATAGAAATAAATATAAATATAAGTAAGTAAACCATATTGAATATAACTTAAATATTGATAGTTAGAAATAAAAATAAAAGGAAACAAGGATTAAGTAATTTTGGTAAACATACAACATAAACTAAAAATTTAAAGCACAAATGTATAAAGCTAAAATAAGCACAAAGTATAACATGATACCAGACAAAACATGTATATGGAATTCAAGCTAGAAGTTAATAAAACAAAAATCTTTAAACAAAGATATCTTCAAACAAAGTCAAGTGAATACCTGCAAGGTGTAAAAAGTAAAACCTGACAAATGTGTATATTGAAGTTCAGTTAGAATACATTTCTAGAAAACAAATTATCTTCATATATAAAATCTTCATACACAAGCCAAGTCTTCCTGCAAGTGTATAGTCACATACAAAATATCTTTATACATAGTACAACACAATTATAATATGTAAACTAAGTAGGAAACCTAAACATTTAATACTAACATCTTAGCCAACAATTTTGTCAATTCAAAATATTTATAAAAATCTGATCAATCAAAGCCAAAACAAGAAACCAACAGAACTAGATAATACCTTCCCTTACAATCCACTCTCTTCTATATGTATGTATGTATGTATGTATGTATGTATGTATGTATGTATGTATGTATGTATGTATGTATGTATGTATGTATGTATGTATGTATGTATGTATGTATGCATCTTGCCATTCTAGTTCGTTCAACAAAAATGTAAGAAAACCAGAGAAAACTAAAGCAATAAAAAGGAAGCAAACTCAATATCAAATTCAAATTAAAAACAGTCAGATTCAAGACAGTTCAAATCTTCAGATTTTTAGAATAAAACAAGAAATGTTCTTTGTTCAGCAACCATGTCAGGTGAGTAAACATAATTTTAAAAAGTTTTAAGTTAGTTAAAAACAGTTCAAACTTCATTGATAATATGCTTCAGTTTGCATATGATTTGTGATACTCTGTGCTTTCCTGTAATTGATATATAGTGCATATCTGTTTCCAAACTCAATTTATTTTCATCAAAAGATTGTTAATCTGTATGTTTCAACTAAAACAATATGTTTAAAACTAAATTTAGATTTTTTAAAACTAATTAAACTAGGATTGTAAGAATACCCCACTGTAACTTGATTCTGCAGGTACATCAAATATTTCTTTGATAAATTTGAATGTTATAAAATGCTAATTCAAGTTTATATCTTGAATTTTTACTGAAAGTTGTAATTTTTAAAACTAGAAGGAAGATTTTTAGTTCAGTAATTCAAGAGCAGTTCGCATTTGAATAAAAATTGTATTTCTACCAATTTCTAGTGATTGAATCAATAATAAACGTTGAAATTTGTTTTGAAGCAAGTTTGAATATATGTGAGATTGGAAAACTGATGAATAATTTTTCAAATGCGAGAGTTGGTCGAATGAATTCGATTTAGGGTTTGGGTTCAAGTTTTTGGTCACGGCAGAATCGTGGTGTGTTTGTCTTCTGTGTGTGATCGAGTTGCACAAGCTATTGGAGAAGGGTAGATTTGCGTGTTGTCATCGTGTGGCCGAAATCTGGGCAACTTCGGTGATGTGAGTGACGGTGGCGAGGTGGAAATCTTGACTGTGGAGAGCTACAGGTTTCGAGCAGATGACTAAGTTTCGAATTTGAAATTTTGTAGGCAATTCGAGTTTGATTATCGTGTCTACGTGAGGTTTAGGACTTGCCGATGGCGTTGGTGTTCGCCGAAACTAGGTGGCGCCGCCGTGTACGTGTACGGCGGTGGGATTTCATGTCAGTGTCGTGGTGGTCATCTGTCTCGAGTCGTTCTCGAGAAATTAAGATCGTTTCCTCGGGTTATATGTCGAGTTCGAATGCAAGCTACCTGATGCTATTTATACTTAGTTAAAACTTAAACTTACTGGAGAAAAAGAAGAAAAAAAAAAGGGAGAAGAAGAAGTTGCGTATAGGGAGGGTGACTCGGAGAATAGGGTGTTTAACTCGAAGTAACACTCGAGTTTAATCAAAGGGAGCCTCGGGTTTTTGTCAAACTGCAGTATTGTATTTAAAGGTAAAGTTAAGTAAACAGTTTTTCATCAAGCCTTAAACACTGTAAAACTTAATAGTGTTTAGCAAATTTAAGTTAAAACTCTAATACAAGTTTTGATTTTCTTAGTTAATACTTAACAATATTTTTAACACTTACTTATTATTTAATTAAGTAATTACTTCAAGTTAAGTATGAAATTTATTAATATTTAAGTTTGTAGTTAGTAATATATTGATTTTCAAAATGTTAAAGAAGACTTATAAAATGTCAAACAAGTTGAATAATTAAAATTAAATTAATTATTTTCTGAAAGTAATTAAGAATAATTACTTCATAATTGTAATTAGAGATTAGTTAATGATTAAGTGATAAATAAATGTTAATTAACTACTTAAGTTAATAAACGAATGATTAATAGTTAATTAATTAAGGAATTTAATTAATAATTAATAACTTATAACTAAGTAATTAGTAATTAATAAATGGGTAATTAAGTTTTATTAATAATTAAAGTTATTAATTAATGATTATGGGTAATTAATTAAATAATTAAGATTTAATAATTGATTAAGAAATGATTTATTAATTAAATAATTTGAAATGGAATAAGTAATAAATTGATAATTAATGATTAATTAAATCGGGTTAAGTAATTAATTCTCCAGTAATTGATTTAAATTAAATTAATTACAATAAGAATCAAAGTGATTGTTTATGAATGTTCTGCATGTAGAATATCTGATTTGTGATATTTGTTTGATGATATTCCGTGATGTTCTATGATATGTCTTGATATATCTATGATGATTGTGTATGATTTATCTATGATAAATGCTATGTGAATTCAATTGTTGAATTAAACTGTTTAAATTAATTATACAACTTGGCCTTTAAAATGGCATTTGGATTTCGATGAGACCGGGATCGGGTGTCATTTATGATTATTCGAAAACCACATCGATCCAAATTAAACGTCAGGTCGTGAATTCTCAAGTGAAGATCGAGATGGTTTTTTCAGAATGCAAGGGTTATTGTCGTTGACTCTGAGGGTGATTCCAAAATGAGTGTAACGAGATAATGCCTTCGGTTCCATTCGAACCCGGAATGAACTTGTATGGGTTGAATGCTTTCAGCACATCGTCTAGCGGACGATGAGCATTCTAAGAGATATATTCTGTAAAGGTAATCGCAGCCTCAAGCCTCATCAACCGGGAATGGCTAAAATGTGGGAGATGCGGCAAGGTTAGGTGGGTCATGCCCAAGTAGAGCGAGATATACCCCTGTCTAGATGTCCCTTTTTATTTCGGTTGTGTGGACAGTTGATTGCAACAACTGCCGGGGTTATCTTGTTCAGGACTGTTCAGTAAGGAATGGTTCCGGCCTTGTGTTGCAGAGGAGTTAGGGTGGCTCCTCGGTACGGTGATCTAGGCCACGTACTATGACGGGCGGTACCCCAATAGCCATGCCATTGTATGGAAACCAATCTCCAATAAGTGTCGTACGTTTTGATTGTGTCCAACTATGTTGGAATGTGAGATGTAAGCATTTCAACTATTTCTGTATTTTACTTGAAAACCCTAGACACTATTATAATATCACTGGATTTCCTATAAATGTTTTGGTTAGCATAAGGCAAAAACTTACCCATATTTATGTGTGGGGAGTCTTAAGTGATACCTTTATTTTCAAATGTTTTTCAAAGTTAAACAACTTTAAACCGTTTACTCATACCAAACCCATGGCTGACCCGGAGTTTATATTTTGTTTTTCATAAACTCTTGGGTACTCAAATTTTTATGAGTAGCCAAGTGATAGGTTTTGGATTGATGAGTTCTGAAGGAGCTTGGAGCAGGAGTTCCAGACGTATGTAGATATCTATCTAGTTCCGCTGTATGGTTGATATATGCTGTATCTCTGATGTACGCATTGGCAGATGTATGTATGACTGTCATGTGTATTGATATTGTATAACTCTGATATATATAAAACTATGTAATAGTTATGTGATATATTATATTTTGTTCTGTTTCCGCTGTGAGATTCTGATGTTGTTGTTCTTTCTTTCTATTCTTTTCTATTTCTATCCCTTTTTTCTTAATGATGATACGTCTTTCTGGAAGTAGAAGGGCGTGTTGTCACAGTTGGTATCAGAGCGCTAGGTTGAGCGAATACTTAGGCTCTTGAGTGATTTCTTTCTTGAAAGAGCGTATTTGTAATTTTTGATATATATATATATAGTTATTTCTACCTATTTGTTGGGTTACCTGTATTGGTTTTCCAATATAAGTTATAAAGGTAGATAGGGTAGTGGTGTGTGTAACACGACTACCAATGGTTGGAATTTGAATATTTGAGGTTGGAAGTGTATCTGTCGAGACTGTAGACCTATTACCGTCTCGAGTAAACTTTGGATAGTGTACGAATTTCATCGATTTTTGAAGGAAACCTGTTAAAGTTCGGAGTTCATCTTTGAGGTGTAAGTTTGTATGAGTTAGAGTTTGGATCTGTTGATTGGACAGAAGCAAGTCATGATATCTTGATACCCCAGGATGTAGTAGCTATGTGATGAGACACGGTGACTACGAATGTCTCCGAAGATGTTTCTTTGGAACAAGTTAAAGAAGTATGTCTGCTTCGGTATTGTGGCTAAGTTCAGTAGGGTGTTTCTGCTTGGTGCGAGGTCCGAGTTTCTCAAAGAGCTTTGGATAGGAAGTCTTTGGGCATCTGAGTCAGCAGTGTAGCTCGAAGTGTTCTATGTGCCGTCGAGAAGTTTTTCTGGCTTAGCAGTTTTTCTTGAGGTAATTTCAGGAGTAGCAGAGTGGATCCATTTCTTCGATAAATTGGCTCGATAGGTATAAGGCAGTTCTGAAATTGTGATGAGATAACAGTTTCTTTGGAAACTTATTTGGATAGAATTGCCAGAGTGTCGTGTGATAATTCTGGAATTCACTTGAGTAGTCTTTTACATGGAGTTGTGACTTCTCAAGAGAGAATTGAAGATATCGATGTGGTCCAAGATTTCCCTGATGTATTTGAGGAAGTTAAGTGTTTGCCTCCGCATCGAGAGATAGAGTTTCGCATTGATTTGATTCCAGGAGCAGTGCCGGTGATTTAACCTAGTAGGAGGATGGTTCCTAGAGAGAGAGAAGAGTTAGTTAAGCAAACTCAAGATCTTTTGGAGAAGGAGTTGATTAGACCCAGTTTTTCTTGTTGGGGTTCTGCTGTAGTATTGTCACAAAATCGGATGGATCGTTAAGGTTCTGAGTGGATTTTTGTGAACTGAATAAGTTTGTTCTGGTATTCATTGATGATATCCTGGTCTTTTCTAAGTCAGAAGAAGAGCACAAGCAGCATTTGAGGACAGTGTTGGAGACACTGAGGAGGCATGTTTTGAAGGCGTAGTTTTCTAAGTGTCATATTTGGAAATCGAAAGTCAAATTTTTGGGGGCACATTGTTTCTGGTAAAGGTATCTCTGTAAATCCAACGAAGGTCGAGACTATTCTGGAATGGAAGCAACCGAAGTCACCGACGGAAGTTCGTAATTTTCTGGTATTAGCTGGCTACTACAGGAAGTTTATCAAGAATTATTCCAAGATTTCTTCACATCCGACTAAGTTGACAAGGAAAGGAGCTAAATTCAAGTGGACACCTCAGTGTAAAGAAGCTTTTCAAGAATTGAAGACCAGGATAACCAGTGCTTGCTATTCCGAATGGGAAGAGAAAATTTGAAGTTTATATGGATGCTTGTATAGATGATTTGTGAGCAGTGTTGATGCAGGATGGAAGAGTAATTGCGTATGCGAGTCGGCAATTAAAGCCACATGGAAGGAACTACGCTGCGCACGATCTTGAATTGTTGACCATTGTTTTTGCTTTGAAAATTTAGAGACATTATCTTTTTGGAGAGAAGTTTGAGTTCTTCACGGACCACAAACCGTTGAAACATCTTTTCGCTCAAAAGGATCTTAATTTGGGGCAGCAGCGATGGGTCGAGTTTCTGGCATCATATGTTTTGGATATTCTGTATACCCCAGCAAAGGCGAATGTTGTGGCTGATACTCTTAGCAGAAATGCAGTTTTGTTTCTTTTGGAAGTTGTTCCATCTCTCCAGGACAGAATCATAAGTAAGCAAATGGAGGATAGATCTTTTGTGGAACTAACTCTTAGAACCAAGGATGGTTGGTATTCTGATTGCAAGGTGGATGATCAAGGTGTTTTGAGGATTAATGGTCGTTTGTGTGTGCCTAATATAGATGGATTGAGGCAAGAAGTCTTAGCTAAGTGTCATCGCTCCAGACTGAATATTCACCCAGGAATCTCTAGGATGTATAGAGATATGAGAAGAATTTTCTGGTGGCCGAGCATGAGGAGGGATGTAGCTGTTTTCGTTAATAGTTGTGCTACCTGTCAGTGGGTGAAAGGAGATCAACAGAAGTTAGCCAGATTATTGCAGCTTTTGGGAAATCCCAGAATGGAAATGGGAGATTATTTTGATGGATTTCATCGACGGTTTGCCTAGAACCAAGAAAGAAAACGATGGAATATTGTTTATTGTAGATCGGTTAACTAAGAGTGCTCATTTTATACCGGTTAAGGCAACTCGTATTGCAGTTTCTTCGGCAGAGATTTTCTAGAGGGAGATAGTCAGGTTGCATGGTGTTCCTATCAATATAGTAAGTGATTGTGATCCTATCTTCACCAGCAAATTATGGGAGGCTCTGCAAACAGCTATGGGAACAAGTTTAAGGTTGAGTTTAGCCTATCATCCTCAAACAAATGGACAGACGGAGGGACTGAACCGTATTCTAAAGGATATGCTGCGAGCTTGTGCTTTGGATTTTGGTGGATCGTGGGAAGACCATCTTCATCTAGTAGAATTCTCCTATAATAATGGTTACCAAGCTAATATCAAGATGGCACCTTATGAAGCTCTGTATGGAAGACCGTGTAGATCCCCATCCTGTTGGATAGAGTCGAAAGATCGTCTTGTGCTTGGTCCAGATTTGATTCGTGAAGCTTTTGCTAAAGTTGAGCTTATCAAGAAAAGAATGAGAGCTGCTCAGGACCGTCAAAAGAAGTACGCAGATAAGAGGCAGGGACAATTGGAATTTGAGTTTGGTGATTTTTCTTTTGTTAAAGTTTCCCCGATTAAAGGAGCTGTAAGATTCGAAAAGACGGGAAAACTTGCCCCGAGATATATTGGACCATTTCGGGTATTGGAAAGGATTGCAGCTGTAGCTTACAGAGTTGAATTGCCAGAACGGATGTCTGGAATTTATAATGTACTCCATATATCCCATCTAAAGAAAGTTGTTCATGGTCCATCATTAGTTGTAGAACCAGTAGTTCAAAAAGATTTGGAAGTCCATCCGAATTTTAATGTGGTCAAGAATCCAGTTCGGATTGTTTATCAAGACGGGAGGCAACTCAGGAGTAAGGTAGTGGAGCTTGTCGAGTGCAGTGGAGCGAGGATCCTAGGGATTGCACCCGGGAAACTCTGGATAGTTTTAGGAAAGCTTATCCGGATTTGTGTCCAGATAACTAATGATGTTTGTTAGGATAGTCTGTTTGGTTGTTTGTTAATGTATGAATGATATGTATGTTTGAATGGTTGGTATAATAGCTTCTGAATTATCTTTGTTTTAAATTTCGGGGACGAAATTCTTTTAAGGGGGAGGAATGTAACGACCCTGGATTTTGGCCCTTTTATTTTAATAAATATCTAATCTAATTTAAATAAAAAGTAAATTTGTCATTTGAAAATGATTAAATCTTTTGGAATAATTGCCATTTTTTTGTATATATTGGTATTTTAAAAGGAAATTTATTTGAAAATTTAAAATAAAATATCTCAATAATATTTACAATAAAAATTTATCTTATATAATTGAATTAAAATGCTTTACCTTGTTAACATCTGATAAATGAATATATATAGATAATAATGTTTGAAATGAAATCAAATTCTATCAGTATAAAATATAAATAAACCATAAGAATATAATTTAAATATTGATAGTTAAAATACAAATAGAAATAAATATAAATATAAGTAAGTAAACCATATTGAATATAACTTAAATATTGATAGTTAGAAATAAAAATAAAAGGAAACAAGGATTAAATAATTTTGGTAAACATACAACATAAACTGAAAATTTTAAGCACAAATGTATAAAGCTAAAATAAGCACAAAGTATAACGTGATACCAGAAAAAACATGTATATGGAATTCAAGCTAGAAGTTAATAAAACAAAAATCTTTAAACAAAGATATCTTAAAACAAAGTCAAGTGAATACCTGCAAGGTGTAAAAAGTAAAACATGAAAAATGTGTATATTGAAGTTCAGTTAGAAGCTAATAAAACAAACATTTCTAGAAAACAAATTATCTTCATATATAAAATCTTCATACACAAGCCAAGTCTTCCTGCAAGTGTATAGTCACATACAAAATATCTTTATACATAGTACAACACAATTATAATATGTAAACTAAGTAGGAAACCTAAACATTTAATGCTAACATCTTAGCCAACATTTTGTTAATTCAAAATATTTATAAAAATCTGATCAATCAAAGCCAAAAGAAGAAAACAACAGAACTAGATAACACCTTCCCTTACAATCCACTCTCTTCTATATATGTATGTATGTATGTATGTATGTATGTATGTATGTATGTGTGTGTGTGTGTGTGTGTGTGTGTGTGTGTGTATATATATATATATATATATGTATGCATCTTGCCATTCTAGTTCGTTCAACAAAAATGTAAGAAAACTAGAGAAAACTAAAGCAAGAAAAAGGAAGCAAACTCAATATCAAATTCAAACTAAAAACAGTCAGATTCAAGATAGTTCAAATCTTCAGGTTTTTAGAATAAAACAAGAAATGTTCTTTGTTCAGCAACCATGTCAGGTGAGTAAACATAATTTTAAAAAGTTCTAAGTTAGTTAAAAACAGTTCAAACTTCATTGATAATATGCTTCAGTTTGCATATGATTTGTGATACTCTGTGCTTTCCTGTAATTGATATATAGTGCATATTTGTTTCAAACTCAATTTATTTTCATCAAAAGATTGTTAATCTGTAAGTTTCAACTAAAACTATATGTTTAAAACTAAATTTAGATTTTTAAAAACTAATTAAACTAGGATTGTAAGAATACCCCACTGTAACTTGATTCTGCAGGTACATCAAATATTTCTTTGATAAATTTGAATGTTATAAAATGCTAATTCAAGTTTATATCTTGAATTTTTACTGAAAGTTATAATTTTTAAAACTAGAAGGAAGATTTTTAGTTCAGTAATTCAAGAGCAGTTCGCATTTGAATAAAAATTGTATTTCTACCAATTTCTAGTGATTGAATCAATAATAAACGTTGAAATTTGTTTTGAAGCAAGTTTGAATATCTGTGAGATTGGGAAAATTGGTGAATAATTTTTCAAATGCGAGAGTTGGTCGAACGAATTCGATTTAGGGTTTGGGTTCAAGTTTTTAGTCACGGCAGAATCATGGCGTGTTTGTCTTCTGTGTGTGATCGAGTTGCACGAGCTTTTGGAGAAGGGTAGATTTACGTGTTGTCATCGTGTGGCCGAAATCTGGGCGACTTTGGTGGCGTGAGTGACGGTGGCGAGGTGGAAATCTCGACTGTGGAGAGCTACAGGTTTCGAGCAGATGACTAAGTTTTGAATTTGAAATTTTATAGGCAATTCGAGTTTGATTATCGTGTCTACGTGAGGTTTGGGACTTGCCGATGGCGTTGGTGTTCACCAGAACTGGGTGGCGCCGCCGTGCACGTGTACGGCGGTGGGATTTCGTATCAGTGTCGTGGTGTTCATCTGTCTCGAGTCATTCTCGAGAAATTAAGATCGTTTCCTCGGGTTATATGTCGAGTTCGAATGCAAGCTACCGGATGCTATTTATACTTGGTTAAAACTTAAACTTACTGGAGAAAAAGAAAAAAAAAAGGAGAAGAAGAAGTTGCGTACAGGGAGGGAGACTCGGGGAATAGGGTGTTTAACTCGAAGTAACACTCGATTTTAATCAAGGGGAGCCTCAGGTTTTTGTCAAACTGCAGTATTGTATTTAAAGGTGAAGTTAAGTAAACAGTTTTTCATCAAGCCTTAAACACTGTAAAACTTAATAGTGTTTAGCAAATTTAAGTTAAAACTCTAATACAAATTTTGATTTTCTTAGTTAATACTTAACAATATTTTTAACACTTACTTATTATTTAATTAAGTAATTACTTCAAGTTAAGTATGAAATTTATTAATATTTAAGTTTGTAGTTAGTAATATATTGATTTTCAAAAAGTTAAAGAAGACTTATAAAATGTTAAACAAGTTGAATAATTAAAATTAAATTAATTATTTTCTGAAAGTAATTAAGAATAATTACTTCATAATTGTAATTAGAGATTAATTAATGATTAAGTGATAAATAAATGGTAATTAACTACTTAAATTAGTAAATGAATGATTAATAGTTAATTAATTAAGGAATTTAATTAAGAATTAATAATTGATAACTAAGTAATTAGTAATTAATAAATGGGTAATTAAGTTTTATTAATAATTAAAGTTATTAATTAATGATTATGGGTAATTAATTAAATAATTAAGATTTAATAATTGATTAAGAAATGATTTATTAATTAAATAATTTGAAATAGAATAAGTAATAAATTGATAATTAATGATTAATTAAACCGGGTTAAGTAATTAATTCTCCAGTAATTGATTTAAATTAAATTAATTACAATAAGAATCAAAGATGATTGTTTATGAATGTTCTGTATGTAGAATATCTGATTTGTGATATTTATTTGATGATATTCTGTGATGTTCTATGATATGTCTTGATATATCTATGATGATTGTGTATGATTTATCTGTGATAAATGTTATGTGAATTCAATTGTTGAATTAAACTATTTAAATTAATTAGACAACTTGGCCTTTAAATGGCATTTGGATTTCGATGAGACCGGGATCGGGTGTTATTTATGATTGTCCGAAAACCACATCGATCCAAATTAAACGTCAGGTCGTGAATTCTCAAGTGAAGATCGAGATGTTGTTTTCAGAATGCAAGGGTTATTGTCGTTGACTCTGAGGGTGATTCCAAAATGAGTGTAACGAGATAATGCCTTTGGTTTCGTTCGAACCCGAAACGAACTTGTATGGGTTGAATGCTTTCAGCACATCGTCAGGCGGACGATGAGCATTCTAAGAGATATGTTCTGTAAAGGTAATCGCAGCCTCAATCCTCATCAACCGGGAATGGCTAAAACTGGGGAGGTGCAGCAAGGTTAGGTGGTCATGCCCAAGCAGGACGAGATATACCCCTGTCTAGATGTCCCTTTTTATTTCGGCTGTGTGGGCAGTTGATTGCAACAACTGCCGGGGTTATCGTGTTCGGGACTGTTCAGTAAGGAATGGTTCCGGCCTTGTGTTGCAGGGAAGTTAGGGTGGCTCCTCGGTACGGTGATCTAGGCCACGTACTATGACGGGCGGTACCCCAGTAGCCCTGACATTGTATGGAATCCAATTTCCAATAAGTGTCGTACGTTTTGATTGTGCCCAACTATGTTGGAATGTGAGATGTAAGCATTTCAGCTATTTCTGTATTTTACTTGAAAACCCTAGACACTATTATAATATCACTGGATTTCCTATAAATGTTTTGGTTAGCATAAGGTAAAAACTTACCCATATTTATGTGTGGGGAGTCTTACGTGATTCCTTTATTTTCAAATATTTTTCAAAGTTAAACAACTTTAAACCGTTTACTCATACCAGACCCATGTCTGACCCGGAGTTTATATTTTGTTTTTCATAAACTCTTGGGTATTCGAATTTTTATGAGTAGCCAAGTGATAGGTTTTGGATTGATGAGTTCTGGAGGAGCTTGGAGCAGGAGTTCCAGACGTATGTAGATATCTATCTAGTTCCGCTGTGTGGTTGATATATGTTGTATCTCTGATGTACGTATTGGCAGATGTATGTATGACTGCCATGTGTATTGATATTGTATAACTCTGATACATGTAAAACTATGTAGTAATTATGTGATATATTATATTTTGTTCTGTTTCCGCTGTGAGATTCTGATGTTGTTGTTCTTTCTTTCTATTCTTTTCTATTTCTATCCCTTTCTTTCTTAATGATGATACGTCTTTCTGGGAGTAGAAGGGCGGGTCATCACAGAAGAGGACTTCACACGCCTGAGCAGTAGAATAGGACTTCAACAAATACAAAAGATTGTTTGACTTTTTGTGTTCTGATAACATGGATAAGTCTGTTTATAGTACACCCTTCCTATAATCTTCTCCTCACGTATAAATATGTATATTTGAAGTTTATGAAGATTAGAAAGGAGTAGTATTTCTTAGAATATGATATATAAATCTAATTCAAGCAATAAACATGTTAAGAATGCTGAATAATCGCATGAATATTCAAGAGAGTTAGATAAAAGAGATAAGCAGATTAAGTTCTATGGAATAAAGTTAGGATATGTATTAATAGTTGTTAAATAGCAGCAACCACTGGCGAAGAGTTCGGTTGACGCGTCGCATCCAAATCTCTTTGTAGAGATTCGTAACTCTTCACGAATGATCATGTCTTTTCAGAAAATATAGCCGTTATAGATTTTCAATCAACTGAGCCTCTGGGTCAGTCGACTAAATATTCAAACGATTTTTATTATATATTAGATATATACTTGTGCACATGCGTATGTTGCACAAATACTAGCAGGTCAGTCGACTGAGCTGATATTATTTGTGCAATTTGCACAGTTTACACAGGTATATAATATATATATATATATATATATATATAATATGATTATGACTTTAAAACTTTGATAATATATATATATATATATATTTTATATGCTTATATATGTATAAATCATTTGAAAATAAGAAGATTATATATATAAGCTAATGTATACGTAAACATGGAGAGATCTTTACAATATTGACTTAAGACTCAAAACAAAATAATATAAAAGTTGATGCATCAATTTTGATGTCTTATCTCCATGTAGTATATGTTCTCTTTTTGTCGTAACAGTCGTCGAATCTGTATGTTGCATTGATAGCTTCGTGTCATGAATCAAAACCAAGTCTCAACAGTTAGAAAGTAAAAGTCTTGAGCAATGGCTAGGGTGGAACTCTTACTCGGCATTTAGAGCAACAGATATCTCAGTTAGCAATATTATTGAAAACAATCAGCGAAAAACTTGCAATATCTCTAGCACCACGTAATTTGATGGACAAATTCAATATATTCTTATATACTCTTGCAGATCGCAAGACATTTGGGCATGGAAACTTACAGGCAAAGACTTCACTACCAAATAAGCTTGGGAAGAGGTCAGAGAAAAAAAATCCTATACTGGAATGGGCTAAATTTGTATGGGATAAAACATGCATCCCTAAAATAACCTTTACCACCACGAAGCGGTCATGGGCAGGCTTGCTATGAAGGACGGACTAGAAAATGGGGAGTTCTCTCTGAAAATAGATGAGTTATGTGCTCATGAACATCTTTGTTTTGAGTGCAAATGTATAATAACATATGGAAAAATCTAATATTCAAACTGGTAGGATACAGAACGCTAAGTGATTTGAGCTCGGAGATATTATACCTGAAGCATCACTGGTACAAGGTGGATCTGATGTTCAAAGTCTCCAACATAGCAATTACGACTCTCGTTTGGCATGTGTAGAAGGAACGGAATAACAGATGTTTCTAGATGAAGATGAAAAGTGGAGATCTTGTTAATAATCTAATCATAAGTGACATGCAAATAGCTATGAAGCGAATTGGAAAGAAGACACTTATCAAAGCCAAGCTAGTAAAACGAGAGGCAGTGTAGAGGTTGGATCTAAATCTACCAAGCATGAGAGTTCGATTCTCTTAGGAGCCACTATGAAAATTTTGTAGATCTAATTTTGTAAAGCAGAACTAGAAAAGGAAAAAAATGTGAGTAAAGTGAATTATGTCGGTATGTAAGGAGTTATAAGATATTTAGTCCTTTTCTCTATATATTTTTTCAGTTCTGCTGTCTAGCTTGGACTGCAAAGCTCTCACTTTCAAAAAAAAAAAATGATAAAAAATTAACATTGTTTTTGGAAAGTGAACCAATATTTAAATTTATTCAAATAAATATTGAAAGGGTATGTTTAATAAGATGTCGCGGAAATAAAATCCAATAATCAAAATTTTCCAAACAAATATGGAATGATAATAACCCATCATATATTTTGAAAATGATATTCCCATAAGAAAGTAATATATATATATATATATATATATATATATGTATGTATGTATGTATGTATGTATGTATGTATGTATGTATGTATGTATGTATGTATATGCATGCATATATATACCCGCGCTTACATTCAAAAATGGCATCTGAATTCTCCTGTCGTATGCAGCAATCTAGGTTTGAAGATTTTAGAGACCTCTAGGTCCAACCCTAGACAATCTAGGATCACTTTTTAAACCAGCTCTCATTTTGCGTCAAGAGATAGATCATACATGTATGCGCGTAACGTGACTTGATGAAAACCATGAATAAAAGTGAAACTCTTGATTCACATATTACATCGGAAATTGACGTTCTTGAGCATGGGTGTGGTGGGTAGGGATAAAGAAGGACATCGTCCATGCACATGAATTGAGTATGTGTTAATAAAAAACATGTAACTCTTTTTTTAAAAATAAAAATCAAAACTTATCCATATGAATATGGAAGGATCTTATTTTTCTGTTAAACTTTGTGCACATGATAAAATTATAATGATACATACATACATACATACATATATTGTAAGAAAAAAATTATCCTTACGATTATTATTTATTGGAAAGATAACACCATTTTACATTAAAAAAAAACTAGATCTATAGTATTTTCATGTAAAAAATTTAATTTGTTTTCTTTTTATAGAAAATCAAAATAAGATCTTTGTATTATTTTAGATCTAAGGATACTTTTGCTAAATGGGAAACTAGATTTATTATTAACGAAATAAGATTTGTATAATTTATATAGAAAAACAAAATGCACACTTTTATATAGAAAATTGGATCCAAACATTATATTTCTAAATAGAAAACTAAATTATTTCTATATAGAAAACTATATATAATAATAATATTAAAAACTAGATCCAAAAGTAATACAGAAATTTTCATATTTAAAAGCATTGAGTGGGTCTAATCATTCTTAGTAAAACCATCAAAATGTTTGCACCGCTTTTGGCTCAAAGACCCAATGAGTTTTAATACAATTATTTTTATCAGCTATATGGATTTGTGAACATATCATTTATGAATTAAATATTCAAGAAAAATTCAAAAGAGCTCAACTTAAACAGATCTCAAAAATTAAAAGGAAAATAAAGAAGATAAGAGAAAGATAACAACAAAACGGAAAAAGTAAAAGTGATGATGCTAGATTTTTATAGAGATGTGATCTAATGTCGACCGACGTTCACTTTGTATTTATTCATCGTCCTCTTCTTTCTTCTATCTTTAAAACTCTTTCTTCGAGATAGATAAAGTGTGTGTGTCTTTCTTATTAGTGGAGGAGTGAAAAATCGATGGAATGGCGAAGTCAAAAGAACTTACGCATTTTGATGTAATGTAATTTTTTTGTTAGGAAGAATGACTTGTCTCGTTCTTCATTTTGAACTCTTATTTATAGTTGAATTTGGGTATAAGAATTTCAAGAGAAGCTTCCTTCGTTCTTTAATCGGAGCCTTTTTCTTCACTCGGAAATGATTCTATTGTTTGGAACGCAAGCCAGAGCACTTAAGCTTTAGAGCGCTACATCAAAGCATGCTCGAGGGTCTAGTTCGAGCATATTCAAAGCACGCTTCAAATCTTGCTCGAAGCTTGAAGCAAAACACTTATCCTTAGCGCTACCCTTAAGTTTGCTCCAAGCAAACCCGTAGCTTGTTCCGAGCAGACCCGAAGCCTAGAGAGCTCACTTGTGAGTACTCTTAAGTTTAGCGCTCTTTTGAGTGTTACTCCGAACCATGCTTTCGAGTTTAACTTGAGCAGACCCGATGCTTGCTTCATATCCTTCTTTGAACACTCTTTTGAGCACTATTTCAAGAGCTGTATTCGGTTCAATTTCAAATGTATTTACGAGTACTTTCTGAATCCATTTCTTAGTCCATTTTCAATATTTCAAAGTGTCTTCCAACCTTGTTCATTTGTCCGATCGAAAATTTATCCAGGCTTTTACATGGGACTTCGAGTTTCTCCTAACCCGACTGTTGTTGGCTTCCCATCTTCTTCAAAGATGTCTTCTTCGATCCAGGATTGTTTTCCATTGTTTTCACTTGACTTCAAAAATGACTTCTTCCACAAATTCCCAATTGTCTTTTCTTCACTTCTATTGACTAGAACTGGATATAACGGTATTATTCATTGTTAAATGGTGGATACACAGGACATATTCTTGAATTTTCATTGGGTGTTTCTTCTTAATTTCCAAATGGTATTATAGTCCCTCTTGTTGTATCCATAAGTTAAGTAGCCTTTGATTATTATTTTTGAATGTGAGTTTTCAAGGTATTGTCAAAATAAATGTATAACCTTATTCTATGGTTGAGACTTAGAGGTGTTATAAATCATCTTAGTATGTATCTACCTTCCCTATCGGGAGATTTCAGTTTGTATCCTCTTTTGTG
This sequence comes from Allium cepa, assembly GCA_030765085.1. NCBI lineage: Eukaryota > Viridiplantae > Streptophyta > Magnoliopsida > Asparagales > Amaryllidaceae > Allium > Allium cepa. The sequence goes on along the minus strand of CM060939.1, from coordinate 453,661,017 downwards.
CAAACCCTAGTTTCTAAAACACCAAATCGAATTAAGATTTTAAATGTAGATAAGTTTTGGTGAAATTGATGGTTCAATTTGAGATTATATGCTCTTTTTTGAAATGGTACTTAGATACAATATGTCACCAGGACAACAAACTACAAATCATGTGTCAATAAATACTCGAATCACGCTACACAAGTTTCAAAATTATGATCTCTTCACCAAAGTCGAATCACTTAACCACTTAGACAATTGTGCTTGTCATTTGAGATTATATGTTTGTCACTCCACTATACTATCTATAATTCAGCGATTTGATTATAGCTCTTTCTATAGTACTCTGCAGGATAATAAAATAAAGTTGTTAGTTCCGCAGACGTAGGTAATCTTTTTATATTTTATAGCATTGTAAATAATAAAATATAATTGCCGAACCTGATCAATCTAGTCGAACCACGTTAAATTTAATTTAATAGCATAATAAACAATAAAATATAATTGTGAATTTGGAGTCGAAACACATTTAATTTAATTAATCGACAATCTACGTCTTGAATTTTTCCGTGAAACGCTAAGGATAGTATATCCAACTATTTCAAAGGCACGTTCCAATATTGTTTGAACTTTTCACCTGTCTTTTAAAATTTTAGTAACTTTGCCACCCACCATTTTGGAGTTATTAAATAGCATAATAACTATCTCGTCCATTAATTGATTACTCTTTTTTATTTTTTTATTTTTATTTAATGTAATTGAAACTATAAAATGTAAAATATAAGAATAAAAATTGCTTATTTATGTGATACAGTACAAAGTCTTATTTCTTATTTTTTTTATTTTTTTTCCTTTTTCTAATATTGGCTTTTAGTGTATACCTAGCCATAAAATTCAGAACCACTAGTAAAAAACTAAAACCGAACATCTTTCCATTTACTAGTTGAGATAAGTGACCATTAACGATAACTTTTGATTATTAATGTCGTACCACTTACTTAGGCCCCGTTCAACGACACATAAAACACTTTTGAAAAATCGAAAAGCGAAGAATACGTCGGACGTACAAGGTTTATGTTTGATGTATCGGTTATGACAGTGTTTGTTTGACAAGCGTTTGGCAATGAATCAGATAAGCATGATGTAAACTCGAATACGTCCAACTTAAAAAAAATTGAAATTTGAAAAGCGTTTACTTGATTTAGTAGTAGGTGTTTGAATTTTCAGTTGGAGCTAAATTTGAATTTACATTATTAATTTTGAAATATTAAATTAATTATTAAGAATTAAATGTTAATTAAACAAAGATGTTAAATATTAATTGCTGAATTTTAAATATTAAATATTTAAAATTAATCGCTGATTATTTATTACTGTATTAGAAAATAAAAATTAAACTGCTTTTACATTATCTATCATCCGACCTATAATCAAATTTTCATGCACGAACCTTTCAACTTCTACCCTCTAATTTAATTTGTCCACAAATACATCATGCAAGTATTCAGGCGTTATGTGAAAAAGCCCAACTTCTTCGTCGTATGTGATGGATTTGTACATGAAGAGAAGACGGCAAACGAGAGACTAGTTTTGTCTGTCGAGTTGTATTTATTTTTATCTAGTCATGTCTTTTGGAAATAAAATTTCTCACATCTATCAGTTCCCGCGTTTAATTTTCCAAAACAATAATGTGCCTAGCAACTTGAATGTATAAAAAGAAGTCACGACCATTGGCAAACAGTTACCACTACATAAACCCACAACCAGAAACCAACTCTTCACAACTCATTCTTCCTGCAACCGCAACACAAAAAAGTAATCAATGGCTTCAACTCATGCAATCTCCACCATCCGCGTCAAACTAGAAGAACTTGAATCAGACGTCGATCGCATGAAGTCCAACCCGACCACCCACGACGAATCCATCATCGAAGAACTCCATTCCAAAGCCGCCTTCCTCCGCAAACTCCTCGACGTCGAAACCAAATCAAGCTTCCGCAAAAACTCAACCAAAAACACCGAAACTGAAACCATAGACGCCGAACTTAAAGAGTTTGAAGACAGATTGTACTCGGTCGAAGAGTACGTCCAATCTTTGTTCCTCTGCGAGTGCACTCATTATCAAGACGAAGAAGTTGATCACGAAATTCAGATCGAAGGCAACGATGCAGATTACGATTACAAATCGGAATCTGTTGAATACGGAACGGAAGTCGAATTGGATGAGAAAGTCTTATCGCAAGAGGAATCAAATGATATCGACGAATTCAAAGAAAGAGTTGAGAAAATCGTTATTGAAGTAATTGAAAAGATGAACATGAAGAAAGAAAAGGAAAACAATTGAAGTAGAAGGCTTGCAAAGATTGGAGTTGCCGTTGCTTTGGCCGGATGTGGGTACGCATTCGCGTTCTTTACTTCAGCTGAGGAGTCTATTCATCTTGTTCCAACTTAAAACTGCAATGTGTAATCGTTTGATTATATTTGTATGCAAGTTTCTCACTGTACCGTTTATAAAATCTCTAGACAAGGTTCGAATACATAATGAATTCATACATATATGATGATAATTATATAAAGCAAAACTGCACTAGGGTTCAAAAATTAAGTCCATACAACGGATTAATTAAATTTTTCGTAGCTTTAGACTTTGCATGTTACATTCTTTTGATGATATAGCCGACGAGAGCACCGAGTATACCAACTATTGCGATGAACATGATCGAGTATCCACCATGGTTTGCATTTAGCTCCTTCAGCAGTGATCCTGACAAAATGTTATAGAATGCGTGTTATTGAGCAGCAGTATATGACCAAGACGTATATAAAATCTACAGCAAAAACTTAGTCTAAATTATTGCAAAAGACTTTATATGATAGTTGATTGCGATATAAATGACCTTGGTATTAAGAAGTACACAAATTTCATTGTGTTTATTATTTTTTCTACTAGGAAAACTGAATTACCTTAGCCAGCTACCTAATGTAAAAGTGTATAATAAAGAACAGCGTTTGTAATGAGATGACAAAACAATGTGCACACTAGCTCCCACTTACCTACAACTCAATTTAAAACTGATAACATCTTTACTATATTTGGATCAACTTCTAACTATGCGGTTTGTACCACACTTACAAACTCGTATACAGCCATGAAATTTTGGCAAATTTAATAATTTGTACTGCTTTATTGAGTTTAGTTTACTTCTATTGAAACCTGCTACATATAATTAATTAACTAATTAATCTACTGTATATTTAATTCCACATGACAGATTTATATCAAACTACAAAATTTTGACTAAATATTTCGTTTATCCACAAGCATGAACTAATTTATTTCATCATATTCTATTAAACAATATTTATGGATGTAACCCAATGATGATAGGATGTGTTCCACCTAGACGTGAGCCGACGTTGTTGGAACGTGCTCTGACAGATATTGTTCGGACATGGTCGAACGTTTTTCGACCATGGTTGGATGAGTTTAACCATTTTTGAATGTATTCCAAACTCGAACGAGAAGAAATGAGCGTTCAGTTAAGTCAGTTAGTTTGATTGCCTTTTCGATAAACGAACTATAATAATATTTCACATTTTAAGTTTGGAATTTTCGAGTACATAAAAATAAAACAAATCCGTAAACAAAGTATTTTTATTCATCATTTTTATGCTTATTACTAGTAATATTGACATATATACGACATATCATAAAAATCTTAGACTACTAAATTAATCTAAAAAATCTTAGACACCCCTAACTTTTACAACATGATAAAAATTTAGTCGTTTGCTCAAAACGAAAGCCAAGCAAACAAATTTTGATGATCGATTATAAGTTAATTTGATTTTACACCGAGTCAAACCGGCCAAAATGTATCAACTCGGTTGGTTTATTTGATTTTAACCGAAGATTTCTCACATGTTCAAACTTATTTGAACAAACTATAAAAGCTATCAAGTAAGGTAAGAAACCAAATTCCTAGGAAATTACAGTTTAAATTTTCATCTAGCTGTAATTTTGTCACCTCAAAAGGTAATAATAGAGGGGTGACAAATTTCCATGATTTTGCTAACGATAGCCAAAAGCAAAGTTGCGAATTTCTCCTACGGATATTTAGGAAAAATCATTTAACACATCCAACAACATTCCAATAACGTTCGACCACTTTCTAAGAATGTCCGATCAACATATTAACAACCTCCGAACAATGTTGAACACGTCTAAACATTGTCCGAACGTGTTTGGGTAAATCCGCTCACACCCGAACACAAATCGAGTATTCGGGGTATCGTGATACATATTATGAAGTAGACTAGCCGATTGATGAGAAAAAACATTTAATCAAAATTTTGTAATCAAACATGAATCTCTCGCATGGATGAAGTATATAGCAAAATAATTAATTAAGTAATTAAGTACATTTAATAAGTTCTACTCTAATAGAGGTCAACTAAATTTGATAAAGTGGTACATTCCAAATTGATAAATTTGCCAAAATATTGTTGTTGCATAAGTTGTCGGTGTAGAATAAAGTACATATAAAAACTAGTTTTGTCCATTAATTAAGTTATGATAAAACAAAATAAAATTTAATAATATGGTACATATGAAGAACTAACGTCCTCTCCAAATGGGTCTTTTCTACCATAGCAATGAAAAAGAGAAATGTCATTGTGCAATTTTTGTAATTAATACATCAAAATCAACTGCTGTGAAAGTTGTTATGATATAAACTGATTGGCAAGGCATAAAAGAGTTGATATGTATTGAGTAGTGCTAAAAATTGAGGATAAAGTTGATATATAACACATAAGAATAATTTGGAGAAATTGGATCTGATTGAGTCGTGCATTATCAAGGATAACAAAAATAAAAATAGACTGTGATGAATAAAGGAACATACCAGCTCTTGTTTGAGTTTCTGATTTAGCTGTATTGCTGAAGTTTTCTCTTCAGTCAATTTTGTAATCAAGGTTGAATCCTGCAGTTTACAATTAAATATAACTACAGAAAGTGAAATCATAAAAGAAAAGGAAAAAAAAAAAAAGAGAGAGAAAAAGATGTGGCATAGGTGACTATCCCATAAACTATCAACTGAAAAGGATGTGGCATGGGTAACTATCTCATAAACTATCAACTGAAATTTGGATGGAAGTTTGTTCTCAATGCCTTTATATAGCATTTAAGAGTCTTGCTACTACTATTGTGGTACTTGTAACTCATAAATCAAGTACATGAAGAATATTAATTAATATAAACAGTCGGTTTCATCTCAGTTTATGCAGCCTGAGGCCTGAGATATCTCACTGTCACCACGTATGTATTGGATAGCGAGTGAGCAAACCCAAACAATGGTGTTATTCCTTTCAATAAATCCAGCTTATGGATGTTAGAAAATAATTTTTTTGTTTGAAATGATGTTGTAGTTCCACTAGATTTGTATAAATTGCAGTTTTCCGAACATGATATAACACATGTTTGTTATATCAAATAATATGCATGCGATTGGAAACAATGTTGTAGTCCCACTATTCAAGTGGAACTTTAAAAATTATTATAATAGCCTAGTATAATACAACAATTTTCAAATTAGCTTCCCATGTTTGCATTTTCTTTCACTATCTGCTGCGTCTGATTGCAATTGGTTTATGACATAAGCTGGATTACAATCAGAGCACCATGTCAGAAAATCTTTGCTTTAAAAACAAGTAAATAAGCTCCAACCCTATTAAACACTCTCTCAAATTGATTAGTCCAAGCATTAGTATTAACTGAGTTTTTAACCCAATAAAATTCAAAGAGAACTAGAACATCTACAACAAGTCAAAATTTCTCAAGGATCGACCAAGAAGACTAGAAGGAAAAGAAGAGAAAGACCAAAAAAGAAAAATGCCAAAACAAGCTAAGGCGGTAGATCGCTAGTGATCTATCACCTATGGATCGCTAGTGATCCATAAAGCTTGTTCATGCATCCTTCGGTCCTCTTGCATCATGATCTATTATGTTCCCTAGAGAAGCTTGCCAAGTTTCATAGTATGCCAAACAATTTAGCTCGAGAAATGAAAAATCAGCCGATTCAAGTTGTTTGACCAAAAACAGCTAACTTAAAATGGACATACGGAATTCATACGAAGTCGGATTGACTTGAAATTTTGAGAGAATATTTATAAGACAGAGAAGAAGGCTCATAAAAAAAGAGATCATTTGGAGTTGATTTGATGGATCGCTAATGACCTAACTATATGGATCGATAGCGACTCATCTAGAGTGGGCCCCATCACCTCAAATTTTATGTTGGGTCCTTACACTCTCTAGAGTGTTCCTCCAAAGTTTCGTTCAATTTCGTTAAGATTTGAGCAAGTTATGAATGATTCTTCTCGACAAGATGACCATGAAACAGATGATCAAATTAACTCCAAACGACTTGATATTTGGACAAGCCACTTAAATAGAAGATAAGAAGACAACCAAATAAAAATCACTCAAAAATATGTTAAGTGGATGAATAGCTAGCGATCCATCATTTATGGATAGCTAGCGATCCATCAAGATAGATTGGATCGCCCTTAAACTTTCCGAGCTCCTTCGTAGCGCTAAGTAAAGGCTTCTGGTAGAAAAATATGCTAAGTTCATGGATAGTTAGAAATCCATCCCCTATGGATAGATAGCGATCCATAAAAATGACTCAGAATAATTTGAGATTTTCGACGATGACTTGACATAACAACTGGACTCTTCTGCGCTTGGACATCTGGGCCAACACTCACTAAATTACCCTATAAATACTCACCTACCTACAACTAGAGATGGATCTTTTCAGGGGACAGAGTTTCCATTACTCTACTGGAATTCCCTCACTTCTTTAACTTTCTTCTCCTCACAGCAGTCATCAAAGGAGTTATTGTGATCGAAAGAAACTTCTAATTTCATAAGTAAAGTATTTTTGAGGTTCTTATTCAACCCATAAATAGACCCTCTGATTTTTCTTCAATGGGGTATTAATATACTCGACCCCATGTTTAGAGAGGGATTCAAAAGATGCGACATAGTCTGTCACAAAAGATTCACCTTTAGCAAGGTCAATAAAGCGCCAAGCTAAAGTTACTTTTTCAGCCTCCGGCACAAACTTCTATTCAAATATTTCTCAAAATTGCTCCCAAGTAAGATCCGCTTCAATAATTTTCAAAATCAAAAGCTCATACCAATCTAACGCTCTTTCTTGGAGTATGCTAGAAGCCACTTGGACTCGATGGAGATCAAAAAGATTCATGCGAGTAAAGATGCGATCGCATGTTCTACGCCAAGTTTGGACTTTTATAACGCTTTCAGAACCCTTAAACGACTTTCCACTCAAATTGGTATAATCACTGCACAAGCGGGCAAAACTAGATTTAGGGTGAGTAGGCTCCGGAATGGGTCCAATATCTTGAGCATTCTTTACAAAATCTAAAAGCTGATGGGCAGACATAAATACACCATCTTGAGAAGTAGCACTGGATTGACCGGTGCTGGGACGGCTAGGTCTAACCATTTCTCTTCTCTAAAAAAGAAAGAAAGAAGAGGAAAAAGGTTATACTCAGAATGAATATCAATCAAACATTATTGATAAAACAGGGCATCATATAAGAAAATAGGATAAAACAGGTCCTATGACTCGAATTAAGTCCTAAGGTACGATTCGTAAATGAGACTTAGGACAATGACCCTTAGCTAGATTATTCTACATTGTTTCGAAGTTTGGCTTTGATACCTAGCTGTTACGCCCCACCTCTATACTCACACTAACCAAGGACACTACGGAGTAATGTCGTCGACTAGCACGAAGAATAAGGCTACTGAGGAGCGACCATCTGTGTAATTGCTTTGTGCGAGTACCAATATGCCAGATAAAATATCACTTTCATTTTGAGAGGAATCCAACATACCGATACAAACTCAAAGCTACTACACAGTGGCTATGTGGTCTTCGGAAACAAATATAAAACGAGCATAACATGAAATCAAGCACATATATTCATATCACTAAGGCAGAAACAGATATGAATACAACACATAAGAGTGTACATCAAAGTAGTGATCATATAAGATCCACTACATCACAAAAGAATAGGTACAAGTGCTAGACAAAAGAATATGTTTACATCAAGGAGTCTCTATATCGAATATATAAAAGCAAAATCTACTAAGCTAAGTAGTTAGTCAAGAGACAGATGACTGACCTAGATAAGAAGTCAAGCAGAAGCACCTGAAATACCTCGGTCTGACCTTAGTATTATTTAAGAAGAAAATAATAAACGGATCAGTCTAGCTATAAATATCATATAAAATGAAATAGGATAAGAGATATGAAAAAAAGTATGACAACAATAATGCCATACTTTGAAAAGTATACATTGATATTGACAAAACATACCAATGCCCACTACAACAAAAAGTGTCTTTTATAGCGGCATATAGCTGCTATTAATCACAACCATAGTGGTTTGATAAGCGCTATATATCGACATGTTATAAAAAACTGTTGAATATTTATAACACAAAATATGCCGCTATGGTTGAGCTTAGTTTTACAACGCAAAATCGCCGCTATAGTACGTTAATTCAATAGCTCATTATAGCCGCTATAATACAGCTAAATCTCAACGGAACTGGAAATCTTTATAACATCATTTTGCCGCTATAAAATATTTATTCAATAGCTCATTGTAGCCGCTATAAAATCGTAGATACACTTTTCAAGAGCTATGCCTATATATTACATTTTAATAATAGCAATCAAACTAAATCTTCATAAACGAATAAAGATTATAATCAACAAATATAACACAAGAGCATGCTCAGAAAGAAATGTGATATATTTTTCATTATAGTGTACAAACATTAAAGCAAGTGCATAACCATTTAATAAAATATAAGCCTGCAGCCAAGTTAACACAGAGAAACAGAAAATAATGACAATTTAATAAGTGTACAAACATTACAGAGTACAAACATTAAAGCAATCCTTCAAAATATTGCAGAGTACAAACATTACAGAGTTTCAACATTCAGAAGTTTCTGTACAAGTAATTGCCCAGTCCAACTGATAAGAAGGAGGCTTACCAATCCCATTTTATCAAATTGGAGCATTTAATAATTACTTGTTGAATTCTAGCTTAACTAGAAATAAATCTTTGAGTTTCAATTGTACAAGCATGCGAAAATAAGCTTTGGATTTCCATTATACAAGCAGCAGAAGCAGGAGAAGCTTTGGATTTCAATTATGCTCATTTACCGATATAATATAATATCCACATGTAAAGAAACATATTGGTTGTAAATAGCATCAAACAGTCTAAAAAATAGAATTTATTTCCCATTCACTATAAATGTTTAATTGATTTTTAGGATTTATTACAATACTGGGATGTGTAAGAAAAGAAATTTGAGTTCCGTGGGTTGGACCGAAAGAGGCTAAAGATTTTTCGTCCGATGTAGAATCTTGAGTATGGTGTTAAAAATAGTTTAAGGCAATTTTGATTCGGTTAAATTTGATGGAAAAAAGCAAGCATTTTGATTGATTCAAGTTGTGAAAGAAATCATGAAGCTGTTATTTTGGTTAGCTAGTTTGTTGGCATCAATATACACTAGAACTGTAAAATTTGTCATCATGATATGCTGCCCTGCAATTTTTACCAAATTTTTTGCAATTTTGTATTTTAGAATGAATAAAAATATTCCATTTTATATGAGGCGGATTTAAGTGCAACGGAATAACATGAGGTTTGATACCTGGAAATTTTGAAGAGAACAACACAATATATAAGGAACGTGTAGAAACATAATTCTTGGATTCAACAAACTTTCATAATCATCTTCAAGAACTTGAGGCATATCTAAGTGCAACAGGTAACATGGGGTTCGATGCCTGGTAATTTTAAAGGGAAAAACACAAGCAAATTAACAATAGTTATAAAATACAACCCATTGGTGCTTATAATCAAGCTATAGTGTAATAAAATGTACATGTACCAAGACTAATTAGTTCATCGATGAAGTTGTTGTAAAACTGGAGGCCCTTCACCTAATTATGAATTATCAATGCGCATAATATTACGACATGAAAATTATGATATCGATAGAATTGACAACCACAACCAGCATTTGATCATACTTGAAATGAGCCGTGACCAAGAGAATGAAAATCTCTTCCAGTCTAGTTTCTTTCATGAGTCTGATGTCTTTCTACATATTTAGAAGAATATGTTAGCATACTTAGAAGAATAAATTAGGAAAATTTGTTATCACTCATCAAATCTTCATAATAAAATATTACGACAAAATTGTCAATAATACCTTGTACTTGTGATAACCATTGGATGTCACATCAGCTGTAACGCCTGGCCATGTACTATAATTTGTACAGACACAAGATGAAGGCAGCATACATGCTTATATGGTCATAAATTTCAAAGGATGAGTTTAAGAAACAGGCATATAACATGTTTCAAACAATATCATAATTTTCATGCATAATGATATCTAACCAGTGTGTAGAAGTGTCCCAAATGCTATGACTCCTTCCAACTTTGCTTGCCGCCCCTTCAACATGCGACAAACTCGTCTTTTTTATAATTTTTCAAAGTTGCCTTTTTTTTTCAAGAATCGACTAAGAGTAGACTAACATGAATGGGTTGGGTACACTAATGTATGATTTATTGGTAAGGTAAGTACAATCATCAATTTCAAACTGCAACATTAACAGTGCTTTGTTGCCCATCACAGTGCATACTCCTCAACCACCACACCTTACTGTTCCATCCACATTCTTCACTGCCTTCCTCACAACAACCACCCATCGTACAAACTAACACACACCTGCATCTGTACCACCACAGCAAAACCAATCACACCACAACTTACAAACATCAATAACCCTCAAGTCCACCAACCTGAAAACCTCCCTGCCAACAATTTCCAAAATCATCAACTATATAACTGTTTCAAAATATCATAAACCCACTGTACATACACTCCATCATTATCACTGTTTCTGTCTTCCACTTCAACTCCACCTGAGCATATTGCACTAACATCTTCAACTACATCAACAACCTTGCTACTTATCATCCATGCGTTACCACTGCTCAAACATTTACCACCCTCTACTATGCAATATCTAGTTCACAGCAACGACAACATTACTGCCTGCACTCAAACTCTCTCTCTCTCTCTCTCTCTCTCTCTCTCTCTCCCCTCTGCCCTTACTGCTACATACCTCATCAGCACTGTACCAATGCTTCACCAAAATCAATTTCCTATTCATACAACATGCTACACATACCCCTACATCACAAAAAAACTGCTGCACCAATCTCCTACAGCCAACATACTAGTCACAATCCCAGTCAATCACTTTCTATAACTTCATCAACCACCATCTCCAAGTTATCGCGACCCCCAAGCCACCAGTCCGTCATCATAACTACTGACCACCGAAATCACTTCACAACCGCGAGCATCAGCAAACACCAACATCAATTTCCCCTCTTCAAATTGCATGAGCGAACCTCAATTCACTTCGATTATCACCCAAATTGAACACTCGCGCAACCAAACTCGAGAAACACTTTTCTATACTTTGTAAATGGTGATTAAGGAATGTAGTAATTGTTTCGTACCTGAGATTTGAAGAGATTTAGGATTGAATTATGAATAAATTTGAGTAAAATCGTTAACCGACGAAGAGCTCTTGAAAGATGGCATCTTTGAACTGACGATGTAACCAATTGAAGTTTACAATGATAAACGAAGTTTGGAATCTGGCAGATATTGAAGAAGTGCGAAATCAAAGATCGGAGATTGGAGATTAGGGCTCCTGACGTCGTCGACTTCACAACTATTGAAGAGCGAACCGAGGAAAATCGGGGATGGAGCTAAATTTCGAGGATTGGAGATGGAGTAGAACTTCGATTAGGGTTATTTTGTTTTAGGAGGGAAATGAAAATGGCTGAGTGTTATTTTGGGAGGGAGACGAAATTGGGTGTTTTTTTGGGAGGCAGACAAAAATTTAAGGCCAAAGCGTTGCATATGTACATACAAAACAAATTGTGTAAAAAAAACAAATATCAAAAGCTAAACAATAACGCTTTAGAATAATACGTTATTAAATGGTGCTATTAATAATATATTTTCTTGTAGTGGCCAATCGTAAAAATTGGTGAAACAAGTTCTAGAAATCATCAATTAGAAATCCAGAAATCATAAAAGGGAGAGGCCTATCGCAAACGGGGGCATAAAAACTCACCACCACATGTATCACAAATGGGTTGCTATCCCATAAAAATGAGTCGGAGCTCCTACAAACAGGGCATAGTGTAACGACCCGCTATTTTGGACTATTTGCATCCACACATGTCGGACTTGAATAAATCAAAATACCGAATTGTTAATTTAAATTTGGCAAAACACAGATATACAGTAAATAAATAATTATAGATCACAGACACAGAGTAATAATATGCAGCGGAAGTAAAAGAGATAGTAGTTCATGAAGCTACTATATAAATATATAAGATACATCAGAGTTAAACCAGATACAATAGAAGTCTCGAATACAATAGTCAAATACAATATCAGAATACATCACAGAAATCAACTGAACATCTGAAAGCTGGATAGACAGCCGGATCTCCAAGCGAAGCTCCAACTCCAAGGTGAGTCTCGAAATCTTAACCACTCAGTCTGACCCGAGCGTAAAGCAAAACACAAAACACTCGAGTCAGGATTAACATTCTCATATCAATAAATCCAACTCAAGTGAAATAGCACTGAAATACAGTAACTCAAAGGACGTTGGAATAGCCATCCTCTAAGGATCCATTAAACTATCTACTATGTAGTAGTGTACGCTAAATAGATAATGTCTATCAGTAATATAAAATATCAAAATAGTGTTAAGGCGTTACCATTATCCCCCTTAACACATTTTATATAAGCGTTATAGTCTATACAGCACTGTAAACTCCACCGTAAACTAGTGGGCTATCAGGGAGTACTCCATAGGTATAACACAAAACAAATTCGTAGTGGTCGCGTATATAGGAATACAAGTATGACAAGGCACATGAGGCAATACCCAAGGTAGTGAAACTACCGTTCGCCTGATCCGGACTGGTGAGAACGCATCGCCGCAGCGATCGCAACACCGCGAAACAACACTCCTGAAATTCCGGGGTGCACCAATCAATCAAAAGTAATGAGTAATAGTTACGAAGAAGTGTGTTCGCTCGAGGTGGCTAACCCCATTTGGCCCGACACGACTCTTGATTTTAGTCGTTTCCAATTTGACACAAGTGTCAAGGCTATCCATTATCGTTCTCTTTCTTCAGTCGTCACGTACATCATTCCAACCGCTTCATTCTTGACCACACTCCGCGTATAGTTATTAAAGTGGTTTTTGGTTTAGAAAGAGAGTATGTCCATAACCGATTCCGGTTTATTTAATAACCTTCGTAATTATTACACTGATTAGTCATTCAATATATTCCAAAACCACATCAATTTCAATTTCAATTTCAAATCGTAAACTAGCCTTTCATTTGTCTTTTAATATCAATTTCCATAATTTTACGTTTCAAAACTTCTAAATTACAATTTCAAAATCTTATAATTCAATTTCAATTTTTATTTAAACAATTCAAATATCGATTCAAGTTCGTATATATAAGTTTCATTCCGAAATCATTCAAATTAATTTAATTTAACATTCAAATTAATTTAAATCCATTTATCGATTTCGTTCAATATTCGTTAAGTTACTTTAACATTTAAAACGATTCAATTTAAATTCCTACTTATTAAAGCAATTACTAAAGTTCAATTTCATTATTCCAAAGCTTACAATTTGAATAAAATTAAATTCGTCAAACCAAATTCTTTAAATTTCAAGTCCTACATTTATTTCAATAAATCACATTTTATTTCTTGTTAAAGAAATTCAATTCCACTTATTTATTTACTTGGTTACAAATTTCAAACTCGATTAATGAAGAAATTAAATTTCACGTATTCGAGAAGTTCAATTTCACTTGTTAACTTACTTAAATAATTTTTCAAAACTTAATAAAGAAACTCAATTTCAATTATTTACGAAGTTCAAATTCACTTATTCAAAAGTTCAATTTCTCTTATCAAAGATTTCAATTTTTATTCAATTATCAAATAATTAAATCTCATTCAATTATTAAATAATTTCAATCTTAATTGTTAATAATTTCAAACTCAATAATTTCAAACTTAATTATAAATTCAAAACTTAATTATTAAATCATTTCCACATAACTATGAATTCAAACTTATTATCAAATCATTTCAACTTAATTATAAATTCAACTTAATAATTTAAAAACTTAATTATTACTAATTCCAAATTATTTATTAATAATTCCAAATTTAATTATTAAACAATTAAATTCAAACAGCGTTCTTTCATCAATTACTACGTTAATATTTGTTTCAGATTTCAATCTTTACATTTTCCTTTCATAAAATTCAAATTCCGACTTCATTTCAAAACTTATTCTATACTCGAATAAAATCATTATTTTATTTTTAAATAAATTTATTGACCGATCGGATTTTATTTAATTCTCTATCCTAGGTCAAATGAATTTGGGTATATATCATTTCAACCCAATTACATTCCAATTCAAAAATAAGCATAACAAAGGGAACTTGCAGTGTGATAACTGGGAAGGTGTCAAAGTAAATAAACAAACAATAACAACAACCAATAACAATTCAATAATCAATCCAAATAATCCCGAAATAATCGTATTAATTCACATCGTTCTTTGTGTGAATTAATATAATTATTTCTAGAATCTACACTATCATTTCGTGTAGATTAAAGATTATTGCACTAATTGTTCTATACAATTCAACACTTGACATCCATTATCCAATTTCATACTTCATCAATTAATACAACACAAATTCAAATGGTTCAAGGGTAATTAACCATTTCCTACGTGTCAAATAATTAAACATTTAAGGGATCATATTTTACAAATTTAACTAATCAAGTTCAACATATATATCGATTCAAATTTTTAACTATCCTACGTCAAATTCGATTGCATAATATTCATCACTTAATACATTACAATTTAACATCCAATCAATCAATCAATCAATTATCAACCAAACTGTATTATCATCGCATAAATAATTAACAGATAATGGTGTCAGATGTGATAGGTGAACAGATACAGGTAATAACATATATAAAAGTGTAAATAACTAACGGCAGCAATATTTCAATTGTCGTTTCAATTGAAATCGAACTTAATAAATAAAAGAACATTAATCGTGAGTGATTGCTCACATTTCGAGGCCAGAGAGATTGATGGGACTGAAAGCGAATTGTGAATCCACCCGAATTTCAAAGCAAAACAAAATGGGCATGAGTGCAACGGATTTAGCTGATAAATAGGAAAAGACGAATTCAGATTAAGACTGGATCGATGACTATAATTGATGTAAGCGAACTTACATATATCATATTTTAAATTCAAACTTTTGTTAAATTAAATATATATGGTTTTCAAAATCATAGTTCTACATTAAAACATATATATAAAGTCAACATATAATCATAATATATTCGGGAATAAATACTTTGGGCTTATAAACAAAATATTGTAACATACATAAAGACTTATACTGTAACCTTACTGTAAATTAAAAAAAACAGGGAGCCAAATATTTCATGTATATGCAATACAAATAAGAGAAGCTTCGGATCAAAAATATACATGTAAGCCATTCTAAATTCTACTTAAAAATATGATAGACATTGAATATGTGTACGTATAATAAGTAACGTGTAATACAAATATTTTATATAAACATATAATATACAACATTGGTACGGCTGAACAAAGACAAGAGACTTATCCGGCAAAACATTCAAATAATTTAAACTCATATTGCAACACACCCATATATCTTGTATACACAATGTATAAACAGAATGTAGATTATTATCCAGCACATGTGAATATATATACTTTCATATAGGACTTCTTAGATTGCATACATAACATATATATAACCTTATAAACTTAAACTTAACAGACCCAATATATGAGCAAACAAATATTATAAAATCTATATACTAACATACAATCTAGTTTGTAAAACCTAAATATATACCAATACACTATTGTAACTTAAATATAAAGAATAGGAACAGTTGTTTCAGCTTACTTAGATATGCGTATAAAATATATACGTTGCTTTATAATATATAGTAAGATATGCATACATTAGTACTATAGTTTATAAAAGCTTTTACCAAAACACCGAATATAACTTTATACACATAAACATATATATATACGAACTTAAGTTATCCTATATATATATATCGTATATCAATAATTATAAATAATATGTATCATATATAAAAGCTGTAAACAAAGTTTATACTGCACGCAAAAATTATATATTAGCATAACAGCAAACCTCTAAAATAAAATTATATAACTAATATAAAGTAAAACTATAAAATAAGTAATATATAAATAACTAATATATATATAAACTATCACAGCCGCAAATATAAAAACTTATATTTATTCTTGATATGAAACTTGATTATAATATACTTCTCAAAACAAAAGGAAATGAAATAAAGTTAGTCAGGCGAACGAATGGATATGATTTACAAATCTTGTGTATACACTTACGTATATACTTTTATTCATTCATTTTCAAGCATAGAGATTCACGGCTGAACGCGTTTGTCGAAAGCATTGGGACAGGCTGCTGCATGGAGTTGAAGTATGGTGCTCGCTGATGGAAGGAGGGGTTTTGCGGAGGGGAAATGACGGATCGAGTTGATCGACGATCGGCTGATGGGGTCCTGAAGCTAGAGAGCGGTGGTTGCGAGACTGCCTGGGCCGTGGTGTGAGGCCGAAGTGCTGGGAAGAGGAAAGATGGTTGCGTGCGTTCTCGACTGGGCGGATGGATTTGGGTGGGGAACTGACAGAGGCTATGCGCGAAGGTGGGAGAGTTTGGGAAGCGATGAGAGAAAGAAAATGTGATGGGGTGCTTTTGGGTTGAGTTTGAGATATAGGGAAGGGGAATAGTTCTTGCCTCTTCGATTGTGTGGAGTACAAGGCATGACAGGAAAGATAAGCACGTTTCAAAAATAGGCAGCTTAACTTTTAATTCGTGGGTATATGAAAAGAATTAGCAGATATAAACTTTATAACTGTTTACAAGGTATACAAAAATGTGAACCGTGAATCTCGGATAATAAATTGAAGTTACTAATGACAACAAGCAACAGCTGTAATTTGGAATCATAAAGGCCGACGAAGGTTCAGTAAATGTACGTTGGAAATGGAATGGTCATTAGAAGTTTATAAGCTAAAAGTTTGAAACCTATACGTTTGACCGTTTCACGGTTTCCGCTGTGTACCAGACTTCAAAACACAGAAATAAATATACCGTTGAGATCAGCACGACGAGACGATCAAGACGGTATACAGATATTAGCAGTACGATTGAATTTTAAAATTCGAATTTTTATACTAGCGGAAAATACATGAAAAACACAGAAAATTAAGATCGACGGAGCTAAAGAAGTCCGAATTTGAAAAAACGAAAAATGACGTCTTGCACAGAAGATGATTTAGAATTTTTCTATGTAAAAATATTTAGGTTTCGAAAACGTTTTATTTTCAACGATTTTTAACTGATTAAATTGAAGTAAATTTACACATGAAATTAACTTTCATATTTTCGGACGAAAATTTACGGTTGCTATGTTTAACTGGACGTATTTCAAATATCAAATTTATATTTCAAAATTTTATCGTTTAAATTCCCATAAAATTTTAATTAATAACGTTATTAAAACCGGTTAAATTTACGGGTCGTTACACATAGTCTCCGTTTGCGAACTATGAGCCAAAGCTCCTCCTATGAGCCGAAGTCCCTCCAAACAGGATATAGTCCCCCTTTGCGGACTATGAGCTGTAGCTCCTCCAAACATGGTATAGTCCCCCACGCGGACAAAGAGACATCGCATATCGCTAGTCTAAACCATAAAATGATCACCATTGATCAATAAGAAGTGTAAATTACACTAAACTGGTAAATAAATGAGTTTAGCTTCATGCCTCATAACCACTGGCTTAACTTAAATATTTACCAACATATTGTAGATTTCCACTCGAAAATTGTCATAAGAGTTCAATCGAACAAGCCCAAAAATTAATCGACGAAGTAAACAAAAGTGTTTCATACCACTTGTTTTGCTAAATCGATAAAATTGAAAATCCACTCAAAACAGCCAAAATAGGCAAAATTGACATTTCCAGACGTCTGGTAGGTTTAGCCAGACATCTGGACCTAGGTTCTGAAAATTATGTGTTTTTCTCCTTTCTCTTTTTAATTCCAGAACACTTTCAGACGTATGGATTTTTCAACCAGACGTCTAGATTTTGTTCCAGATGTCTGGATTTTGTTTCAAACGTCTGGATTTTTAACCCTGCCCTTTTCTTTTCCAAGGACCCCTTCTAGACCTCTAGATTTTTCTGCAAGGCAAAAGTCAGCCTAGCCCAAAGAGGGCAGAAAATCTAAACCGCAAGCAATCGAACGAGCTACGGATGCTAGGGATTTATGCCAATTGACAACCCACCCCTATAGGCTCTTCGATACACCACCAAAAAAATGTCCAAACACCCAAGATAGAATCTTTAAAGGTTTTGAATTCAAAATACCAAAATTGAAAAATTCACCAAATCAATTCAAATCAAAAGCAATTAAACATGAAATAAATGTTAGGAATTCATACCTAACAACAATGAAATCTATAGATATAGATGTAAGTTCCAAAACTTACCTTTAAACCCAAAACAAGGAATGAGGAGCTCTAAAACAAGGCAAGATCAACTACTCCACCACTTAACTTCAAAAACCATCAATCTATGATCAAATGCAAATATTACCTAAATTAGGTTATAGGATTTTCTGGAAATTGGAGAGAGATTGAGGTGGAGAATAAGAAGATGATGCTTACCTAAACTTCTCTTGATTTTGGAGTTAGAATCTTGAATTTCCTAGTAATCTATGGTTTATGAATTTTAACTTCCCTTTCTTTCCCCCCTTTTCCTTTAGCTTGAGAGTGTTAGGAAAATGTTATGAATGAATGAAGAGGAGGGGAAGGGGAGTTAGGGTATTAGATGAGTTGGGTTCTCTTGTTAGGTTGTTGGGCTGAAACCCAAACCCAAAGCCCCAAATAAAAATACCAAAATTCTAGTCAACTCCGAACATATCGATGTTTATACTCAAAAGGCCGCGAACGCGGTTTTGAACCCAATGAAAGTGGTCCCGAGTCCTAACTGGACTGTTTATAAAAAGTAGCATTTTGGACTTTAATCTGACTAATGATGCTATATTTACATAAATCATTTAAATATATAATCGTAAAAATATGCGGGTTGTTACATTTAAATCCATAAAATTTTGATAAAGATAGGATTTTCCTATTTCTGGCATATACTGCTCCTCCAGAACTTCTTTGAATCGTTCCCATGAGAAATTATCTTTTTGACTCTTTCTGTGTAATAGATTCCCACCAAACCAGAGCTCCATTTTGTTGTTGCCAAGAAGCTAAGAATCTCTTTTTCTCATCTCTAATATCCATTCCTTTGAAAATTATTTCACAAGATAAAATCTAAGCTTGTACTTCAATGATGGTTTATATTCCTTAGAAAGGTTTATCACCAAGGCTCGTATAGTTCTTGCATCATGTTGCAAAGTTAATTTGGGGCTGTACCGGAACTATTAATTCCTCGACTATTGTAGCTGCAGGTGTTTGACCATTTATGGTAATACTTCCTCCCATACCTCGTACTCTTCTTCCAATCATTTTCTACTATCTGTATATAGTAAGAAAAGATCTTTAGGATATATAAACGAGATACCTTAGGGAATGATATACAGTATGAATATACTTATTCAAGTTAAAAGTTTTAATTATGCGCTCTCTCAGACTAAACTCGTTTTAGGGCATTACTAACCCTATCTCTAATGAGTATTACCACAACAAAGACAAGGTTCTTGCTTAACCTTAAGTTCTAATACATAATATGGCGAGCCATCTTCTCGATCGTCGAAAATTGACATTAATACATCCACGGTATTGACGTGCCTTAAATCAAAGCGCTGGGAGGCAGATTATCAGGTGTCTAAAAGAAAATAAAGATAGAAGATAAAACAATAATAGAATCTCACATCGCATTCAACATTTTAATTATAAATAAATGATCAGAGTCAAATACAAATCCAATAGGATAGTTATTACCATCTATCCGTACACACACATGGGGAAATACATACTACATAACACAGCGGAAAATAGGTAGATATCTACATAAGTTACTTCAGCTTCATAGCTCTAAAAGACTTCACCAAAATGCTCTCCAACATGCTCCAAAATGCTCCTAAGGTATCTTGATTACTTGGCTGCCCGAAAAAATAGGGCACCAAAGTTTAAAGGGAAAAACAAACTCCAGGTCAGTCATGGGACTGGTGTGGGAACTCAACATATGATGTTTTGAAAATAAAAGGTTATCTCATAAGACCACGCCGCATATAAACGCAGGACGGGTTTTTAGCTTATGATAACCAAAACTCTTTATTACGTAAAATTTGGGGATATTATTTTTAATGACTTTCTTCGAAACATTGTGAATTAACTTATTAATCTTAGCCGAAATGGTTACGCATATAGCGTTTTAGGGCTATTCATTATGCCAATACAAACAAAACTACAAGTTCTTATTAGAGAAAGGATTTCCATACAAATGACTAGGTGAAGGGACTACCTTCCAATGGGTACACATCTAAATGGATGTCCCGAGGACCATCATAAAGGATCCTCTACCAACACAAGGCTGGCTTATCTCTGTAACTAGATAGCACCGAATATATCATCCTCCGGTCGCTATCGACCTTTATCCGAGAGCTCTTTTAGCATACATCCACATTAATTTACATCATGAACGTCATAGCGGGAAGAAATATATCTAGAAGGGAATGAACATACCCTGATTGGGAATGACCCACTTAGCCTTGCTACATTTAACCCTGTTTTGGTCATTTTCGGTTGATGAGGCTGGAGGCAACGATTACCTTTCACATATCACATACCACATTACTTTGAATGCCACATTGCCATTTTCGTTGACTACTAATTGCCTTCCACAAAAATACAACCCTTGAGCCCGTACATCTCAAGGAGGGTGTTAAGCTAAGAGAAGTTGCCTTCTCCACCACCACGGATGTACATTTGTAAAAACCAATGTGCATAATATTTAGAAATGCAATGTCAGACGAACTTCCATACAATTTGTCTGGGAATAGGACAAACCGAAGGCACTCTCCTACTACCACTAGTAGCGAGTAGTCCTTGCCATCCGAAAACTCTCCACAACGAGAAGGTCACTGCTATAATGAACTCTATAATGGGAGCTACCCAGAGCATGTCAATAAGCAGTCCTCATGTTATGAAGATCCACGGTCTTAAATAACCATCATCTTCAATATTTCTTCGCATTCAATGTACATTGGTTCGAAGTGGTTTTTGGATAGGAATCGGCCAAATCCAACACCGGCTCCTTCGAAATCCAGTCACCATAAAAAATGATGTAATTAAGTGATTGTTTTTCGATTCATTCATTTTTCTTTAAAAAATATCAATGAGAGACATATATTTTCAAAATATTCTTTTAGTGAATACGGAACCATTTAAACTTCTTTTTGAATATTTCTCAAACCATTTTTTCAAGAGTATCTTTTGAGAAAATAGGATTATAGAAATCATTCTACTTTTATCTGAAATCAACTTCCATATTTAGCGAGTGCTTTGACCAGAATAACAGTGAGATCACCTTTTAAATTCCACGAATAAGACCATTCCCTCTTTGGATTTTAATAATGAGTATAAGAAGATTATTTGTATAAAATCTGAGTTGAGCATCCGGGCTTCCTTTTCGATGTGTTCCACCCCTCGCCTAACTAAGGCCATGTAAGTTCAAGGCACTGTTTGCTCCATCCCAAACCTTAGTTATAAACCTTATTTTCACTTTTAGATCCCACGAGTGGGACAAATGTACTAGTCGTTTCCGCATACGCATTTTCCCTTTTTAAATCACTTAACTATTTGTTTAACCACCTTTGAAATAATTTTGAATTATTCAAATCTATTTTTCAAACACTTTATTATTTACTTAAATTTTTTTACCTAAGGCTTGGGAAAGAATTATTTAGTTCCAACCTTTATTTTAATAGTTATTGAAAAGCCTTGTGAAAAGTGTTGCAAATAGTGTTACAAAAAGTGCTTTAAAAGCTATATTCTTCAAAACGACTTTTATTTCATTTAGAAAATTATCTTTTCAAATTAAATTATTTTTAAAAGATTTTAAAAGATTTTTAGAATTTATTTCATATTTTTAAAACGATTATTTTTTCAATTTTCAACTTTGGTCATTTAGTGCAAAAACTGGATTTTTCTTGAAAATTGATTTTGCCATATTTCAAATATACAAGATTAATCTTGATTTTATTTTTTTATATGAAAGATATGGATATAAAGATTTGGAAAATTCTTACTTTGAAGAATTTCAAACTATATTCCACTTCGTATGTTCATTTGAACTTTTGACGCGAAAACACGAACTGCCGTTACGCGAAGCGTCAATTTTTAGGCGTGTTTTGAGATTCATATCCAAACTTTTCTGGGACAAGTTTAAACACTCAGGAATCATTTCTAAAGCACATTCAAACATTTTTCAAATGTATAAAAGATTCCATATCGCATTTCAATTCTTTTGAAAACTGTTTTCCGTGTGAATCAATGTCGTGTATATCGTGACTTGTTTCAATATTTTCATGCAGTAAACAACATATGGAAATCAATATCATAACCAAATATCCAAACAAACATATCACAGCGTCACAACCAATTATATACATATAAATTAGGAGATCTCACCTTGTTTGGAATTGAACTAACTTTTAAATTGAAATAGCTTTTCTAACTCAAATCAAAAGCTCAGAAACACTTGTTTTAAGACTTTTAGGTGGTTTGACTTTGCTTGTGTAGGTATTTGGAGATTTAGACCGTGATATTCAAGGAGGGTTTGGGCTCGGCTTGATGGCGAAGGGGTTGGTTGTGTGTTGTGATGGAAGGAGGAGGAGTTTTGGTGAATATTTAAGGTGATTTGATGATTACTTTCTTCAGCATATTTTTGGAATAAATTTTGGCATTATTTCATTGAAGTTGGAAGCCATTAAAAGAGTGAGAAGAAGCTTTAAATTTTGAGAAGAAGAAGTGTGGAAGGAAGTGACAAAAGTGGGTGTGTATTTATAGAAAAAACTTTGGATTAAAATATTATATTTGCAAAAGACCAAAATACCTTTACTTACTTTTAAAGTAATCTTACTTTTCAACACTTAACATCATATTTCAAATCTTTACTTTATGTCCTTATCACTTAATGAGTAAGAAAACTTAAAGTAATAATGATGTTTCTTTTGATTTGACATGTTTTGTTTTTATGAATTTACTTTTCCTAATTATATTCTAGAATTTTCTAATTGTGTTATAATAAAAGTAAACCTAATTAGCAACTTAATTTATACTTACTACATTTATATAAGTGTACATCAATATTAAAATAAAGGTGCAACAGCTTGTGACAAATTTAAATCGACAAAACTTTGATTTTTGACAAAATGTTTTACGGTCATATTTTGACGTTTTAGTTAAACTATTTATTTATGTAAACCAAATTTAACAATAAATTTATATAATTTTATATAAAAATATAAACACTCATAAATAAATTAAAATAATTTATTAAACCATTTAACCATACTTTTCTAAAATCAGGATTTTGTCACTTTTGTCGATATAAGCAAATGCTACTATTTTTATGTATATTTCTATTTTTAAATCCTGCCTAATATTGTTTTGATCATAAAACCTTTTATATTTTATATTTAAAATCACTTCAAATATTATATTTTGAAGTGGTTAAATTTAGGGTCGTTACAATAACATTCTTGGGGATAGTTAAATATTCACCAACATTAAGCATTTCACCACTTAAAAACAAAGCCTTTTCAACAACTTCAACGACCTAACAGAAAATTTTATTTATATATACCAAGTTAAAAAATATAACTGAAATGAAAGTTGTTCATTAAAAAAATTCATATTTTGATATGAAAATAATAAAAGGATAAAATTTAAAGATGAAAGAGTATTTCAAGATCTCACATCGGGTAAGCAACAAAAGTTCTCTTTTTGTTAGCTAATATCATCTACATATTTCATTTGCATGTTGGGCACTTTATATGCAGTACCTACTAACATCATTACATTTTTGGATGCTATCGACAAATCAAAATATCAAAGATGGTGTAACATCCATATTCATTATATGTTGGTCAAATACTAATATGTGGTATTTAAACCATTGACACTTCTAGTATGAACATAATTGACTTTAAAAAAAGTAAAATAGTGCACCAATCAACACCATATAGCCTATTGTATATTATGAAAAGTTAGGTGAATCTTTTTACTGGTGTATTGAATGGTCTAACATATTTGATAAGTGCGTCAATATTAGTAGTATTGAACGGTGTGTTGAATGGTTCTTGAGGTTACCTTAGTGGGTTGTTGAAGTGTGCAGCATTTCTTGGGGTTTTTTTTTGTTCCTTGATTGTGGGTTAACATTTCTTTGTGGTGGAAATAGAGGTACAGCTGGTTGTGGGGGAGGTGGATATAGCTGAAATGGTGGAGGGTTCTGAGGTGCTACTTGTAACGACCCGTAAATTTTCGATAATAAGATTTGTTATTTTAACGAGATTTTGTAGTTTAATTTGGTGAGAAAAAAAGAAAAGAAAAAACTTTATAATTTAATATTGAAAAGAATATTAAAATGAAATGTAGGAATGGTAATTAAAATTAACTATTGACAATTGGAGTGAAATCCCAATAATGAAACAGTGCAAATTTGTTGCACTTAGTTATAAAATTGAAAATAAGTAAATAAGAGTAAGTATTGAATTAACCAATGAAATAATATATTGATTTATAGTAACTGAATGTAAATTAAGGTAATAATGTTAATGCAAGTTAATAAATAACTAATTTAATGCAGACCCCAATTAATTGAAACAATTGTAGGGTTATAATTGATTGTAAATAGTAAATTTAAAAATAATTCAAAGTTATATTAATTGATGAAATAATACATAATAAACTGTATTTTGACAAAATCAATGTTAGATAAGTAATTATAATATTTGTTGTTGATAATGAAGTATGATTAAGAGTTAGTGGCAACAATTATTATAAGTTGCAGATATAATTTTAATCCATCAAATTGAATTGAATCAATTGCAATAAATCAAAATTTTACATTAATGTTAATTAAGGTAATATTTAGAAATAATGTTAATGTTATTCATAATAGGACAATTTGTTGAATTAAAGGAATGGAAATAAAGATTTATCAATTTATTGGGATTTGAACTATAATAATTGGATTAATTGCAATTAAATGAAATTTAACATCTATATACTACGTTAATTGAAATTTAGATGGAATTTGAGAATATTAATGTAATAAATCATGAATCCAATGTTAATTTCATCCGGCTGACATCAATGAATTAAATAATAGAATGAAAAGTGAATTAAATGGAATTATTGGAAACTAAATTTATAATTTCTGAATTTAATGAAATTGAGATTAACACTGAATTGATAAATTTATCAACTATAAATTGACATCCTAATTTATTTAAATTTGTGTAAAC
Organism: Allium cepa; assembly: GCA_030765085.1. Lineage (NCBI taxonomy): Eukaryota > Viridiplantae > Streptophyta > Magnoliopsida > Asparagales > Amaryllidaceae > Allium > Allium cepa. The sequence continues at coordinate 453,635,141 of CM060939.1, read as the reverse complement.
GATTAAGAAATTTAAAAACGATAAAATTTGTCAATTATAGAATCGAAATTAAAATTTCGATTTAATCAATTTATTATTAATTTATTAATTAATGTAAAAATAGCCATTTTGGCCACTGACCCGGATTTCGAAGAAACTAGTTTCATCGTATTCGTAACAGTGATTTATTGTAGGATTTCAAGTTTTGCAGCGACAGGACATGTCGTTTGATCGTACAGACTCGAAACGCCTAGAAATCAATTAATTGAAATCCACTGAAATCAACTGAAATCAATTTGAAATAACTTGATTTTAGCATAACTTCTTCATACGATGGAATTTGGACTTGAAACCTGTTCCATTACGTTTAAAATATTTAAAAACGTTTATTTTGATATATGGCTTAACTATTTTCGTTCCACAGTCAAATCAAGCTTTGTGGGTTGTGTATCGTGCAATTAATCCGGTCCATTCTAATTTCAGCTTTGCATATATATACTAGTTATAAACCCTAGCAGCCTCTCTTATTATCATTTCTGTACATAGAGTTCAAATCGCTCCTCCTCTAATTCCCAAACTTCAAATCCAAACCAAAAATCCAATTAAAAAATCAAACTCCTCAAAAAAATTCGAAAAAATATATAACTCGAAGATCTTAACGACGCGAATCTGCGTTTGGTGTCTGTTTCTGCAAACGATGCTCGAGTCAACCAGAAACCTCGGTCAAAGCCTAGAAGTGTGAAACCCTAATTTGGATTTGGGGGTTTCTGATTTCATCATTTATTTGCGAAATTGTTTTGTGGGTTTTTGTAACAACCTGCATATTTTACGATTGTATATTTAATATTTTATTTAAATATAGCATCGTTAGTCGGATTTTAGTCTGAAATGCAACTTTTTGCAAACAGTCGAATTAGGACTCGAGACCACTTCCATTGAGTTCAAAATAGCGTTTGTGACCTTTTTGAGTATAAACATTGATATGTTTGGAGTTAGCTAGAATTTCGACCTTTTCACTTAGGGTTTTAGGTTTGGGTTTCAGCCCATTAACCCCAACTTATCAACCCAACTCCACTCCACTTCTCTTCATTCATTCTAATATTTCCTATCACTTCAAGCTTTAGTAAAAATGGGGGAAGAGATTGGAAATTAAAATCCTAAGCCCTAGTTTCATTTGCAAATCCAAGTTTTAGCTCCAAATTCCAAAGAGAAGCTTTGGTAAGCAACTCCTTCTTCTTCTCTATCACAATCTCCCTCCAATTTTAGAAATTTTCTATAATCTAATTTGGCAAATTATTGCTTATGATCTTAGATTGGAGCTTTTAGAGTTAGGATTGAAGAGTGGTTGATCTCTCCTTTGTTTTCAAGATTCTCCTTCCTTGTTTTTGTGTAAAAGTTGAGATTTTTATCTCACATCTATGTCCATATCTATCTTTGTTGTTAGGTATGAATTCCTAACATCTATTCATGTTCATTTACTTTTTATTTGAATTAGTTTTGTGAATATTCCAATTTTTGGTGTTTTGAAGTCAAATCTTTAAAAATCCTAGCTTTGATGTTTGAACATGCTTTTGGTGATGCATTGAAGAGCCAATAGGGCTGGGTTGCTGATAGGCGTAAACCCCTAGCACCCGTTGCTCGACCGATCGTGAATTATAGGATTTTTGCCCCATAAGGGGGCTAGGCTGAAAATGCTTTAGAAGCAGGTTCAGTCAACTGGACCAGAAGGCTAGTCGACTGAACCAGAAGGCATAAAATGCCATAGAAACAGGTTCAGTCGACTGGACCAGTGGGTCAGCCGACTGAACCAGAACCCAGGAATTCTCCTGGGTCTGTGTCAGTCAACTGACCTTCTGGTTCAATCTACTGACCCTGGGGATAGAATTTTTGTATCCCTGTGCCAGTCGACTGACCTGCTTGCTTTAGCCCAAATTGCTTATTTTGTGTTGATTTCCAATTTTTATCGATTCATGTTGACCTGATTTGTTGTTATCATTTATTATCGACTTTGATGGCTTCTTATTCGGGATTTTTGGGAATATCCATTTTGATGGATTCAGTATCGATTTCTATGGATTTGATTCACAGCTTCGTATGTGAATTTTTGGTGATTGATTGTTTCTATAATCATTTCTGTGATTTGTCACTTTAAAATACAAAGGTTTCTATACTAGTAGTAAATATCAAAACTATTTCATCAAAATGGTTTCAACACTATTTTGATATAAAGCTCGTTTATTAAAACCGTTTTCCAACCTATTAGTATATACAAACATTTACCTCATTCGTATGAGAAATCCAATTAAAAGACTTAGAAAAACAAGTGGTATGAAACGCTTGCGTTTACTTTGCCGGTTAATTTTTGGACTTGTTCGATTGAAACTCTTGTGACAATTTTCGAGTGGAGATTTACAATTTGTTTGTAAATACTTAAGTTAAGCCAGTGGTTATGGGACATGAAGCTAAACCCATCTATTTACTAGCTTAGTGCAATTGACACTTCTTGATGATCATTTTGTGATTTAGACTAGCAATGTGCGATGTCTCTTTGTCTGCGAGGGAGACTAAACCCCGTTTCTTTGGAGCTTTGGCTCAAAATTGGTGGGGTAGCGACCCATGGTCTTCGGGCCGTTTGTGGAGCCTGGGCTCAAAATTGATGGTTAGCAATCATGAAATAGCGTTCTGTTTTGTGATACACGTGTTGGTGAGTTTTCATGCTCCCGTTTTGTGATAGGCCTCCCCCTTTTGTGATTTCTGGATTTCAATTGATGATTTCTAGAATTTGTGTTTCACCAATTTTTGTGATTTACATTGATAAGTTTTATCAATATTTGTGCATTGGTAAATTTGTGTTTTACCAACTTTTACAATCGGCATTGACATATTCATCAATATTTGTGGTATGGTGAAAGTGATAAAGAATATGACATTCTTTTTAGCGTTTTGAGATTTCTTGAGATATTGTAACATTTTAGTTGTTATTTAATGTATACTTGACGCAGTATGACATTATTGTTATCATAAGTTTTTTTCGTATCTCCTGTTGTATCTCATTTTATTTGATATTTATAGCCAGACTGGTCCGTTAATTATTTTCTTATTAAATAATACTCGGGTCAGACCGAGATGTTACAGGTGCTCCAGCTTGACTCCTTATCAGGGATCATCATCTGACTTTTGTCTAACTACATTAGATTAGCAGTTTTTGTTGTTATACATTTGAGATAGAGACTCCTTGATGTATACATATTCTTTTGTCTAGCACTTGTATCTATTCTTTTATGATATTGTGAATCTTGTGTAACCACTACTCTGATGTACACTTCTATGTGTTGTATACATATATGATTCTGCCTTTGAGATATGAACATCTGTGACTGATTTATGTTATGTCTTTGTTTATATTTGTTTTCGGAGATATTATAGCCACTGTGTAGTAGCTTTGAGTTTGTATTTGATATGTCGGATTTCCTCTTAAAAGTAACACATGTTATACCATCTGACATATCGGTGCTCGCACAAAGCAATTACGCGGATGGTCGCTTCCCAACGGCCTTATTCTTCGTGCTAGTTGACGGCATTACTCCGTAGTGTCCTTGGCTAGCGTGAGTATAGAGGTGGGGCGTCATAGCTTGGTATCAGAGCCATACTTCGGAACAATATAGAATAATCTAGCAAGGATCATCGTCCCAAGTCCATCTTAGGAGTCGTGCATTAGGATTTTATTCGAGTCATTAGACCCGTTCTATCCTATTTTCTTTGTGATGCCTTGTTTTATCAATCATGATTGTTTGATATTCATTTTGAGAATAACTTCTTTCTTCTTCTTTCTTTCTTTCTTAAAGAAGAGAAATGGTTAGATCTAACCGACCCAGTGTCGGTCACTGAAGTGCTACTCCTCAAGATGGTCTATTTATATCTGCCCAACAGCTTCTAGATCTTGTAAAGAATGCTCAGGCTGTCAGACCCATTCCAGAGCCTACTCACCCTAAATCTGGGCTTGCACGCATGTGCAGCGATTATACTAATTTGGGTGGGAAGCTATTCAAGGGTTGCGAAAGTGTCATTGAAGTCCAAGCTTGGCTTAGAACATGCGATCGCATCTTTTCTCGCTTGAATCTTATTGATCTTCATCGAGTCAAGGTGGCTTCTAGTATGCTCCAAGAAAGAGCATTATATTGTTACGAGCTTCTAATTTCTGAAATTATTGAAGCGGATCTTACTTGGGAGCAATTCCGGGAAAGATTTCAATCGAAGTTTGTACCAGAAGCTGAAAAAGTGACTTTGGCCCGTCGTTTTATCGACCTTGTTCAAGGCGAATCTTCTGTGGCAGAATATGCCGCATCTTTTGAATCCCTCTCTAAATATGGGGTTAAGTATGTAAATACCCCATTGAAGAAAAATCGGAGGCTATCTATGGTTTGAATAAGAATCTTAAAAAGCCTTTACTTCTGAAGCTGGAAGTTTCTTTTGATTAACTTGTTGATGTCGCTCTTCGACTTGAAGAGGTAGATAAAGAAAGTGAAGTTGAAGTTGTGGGTGCCAAACCGAACTTCAACGACAACAAGAAGAGCCTAATAAGTTTAAAGGTCCTTATCCTAATAAGAAAGGGAAGCAAACAACTCCGGTAGCAAAGACTCCTACATCTAGTGGAGGGAAATGCTACAATTGCGGTTCTAATGACCATTATGCAAATAAGTGTTCAAAGCCCCTTGCTTGTCGCTATTGCAAAAGTTCGGGTCATTATATATCTGCTTGTCCCAAACTTCAAAGCAAGAAGGAGGGAAAGCTAAATGTTGTGCAAGCCCCCCTAGTAACACTTCTCGTGGTCAAGGTATTTCTCATTCTATCCTTGATGGCATTATTATATTTCATAATCACCCTATTCGAATTCTTTTTGATACAGGTGCATCCCATTCTTTTATATCAAAAGAACTTGTTAATACTTTTTCTTTAAGTGTTATGGCTTTAATGACTTCTTTGAGAATTGTGAATCCGGTTGGTGGATCTGCAACACTCAGTTTGCTTTGTAAAGATGTCGAGATTATTTTGTGTGATTTTTCTTTCCGATCCGATTTGCATGTCATGCATTACTTAGGCTTCGGAATGATTTTGAGAATGGATTGGCTCAACCATTATGAAGCCCATATCCTATGTCCTGAGCGGACTATTCATCTTCGGCATCCTCAATCTGTTAAGCAGATTTCTATTGTTCTTAATGATTCGGATTCCAACTTGGCAGCATCTTTATGTTCTATAAATCCTCATGATGGCGATAATGATGATGAGGAAGATGTCATTTCCCTCATTCACGTTGTTCGTGAATTTTCCGACATATTTGAGACTGTTTTAGGATTACCACCAAAGCGAGCAATTAAGTTCAGAATTAATCTGATCCCTGGAACTCTACCTATCACTCGTCCTCCTTATCGTATGTTCCATAAGGAAAATGAGGAGATGCGTAAACAATTATCCGAATTGGAGATGAAGCAGTTTATTCGTTCTAGTTTCTCTCCTTGGGGAGCTTCTGCTATTTTTGTGAAGAAGTCCGATGATACACTTAGGCATTGCGTTGACTACCGCAAGCTTAATGATCTCATCATCAAGAATAAATATCCCTTACCTCGGATTGATGATTTATTTGATCAACTTAGTGGTGCTAGAGTCTTTTCACGGTTAGTCTTAGCAAACGGTTTTCATCAGCTTCGTATTTCAGAGGATAGTATTCCTTTGACGTCGTTCCGTACTCGTTATGGATCTTATGAAATGGCTTGTTATGCCATTTGGTTTAACGAATGCTCCAGCTTATTTCGTTGACCTTATGAATCGAGTTTTCAAAGACTTCCTCGATCGATTTGTTCTCATTTTATTGATGATATACTTGTTTATTCTAAAACCGAGGAAGATCATGAAAAGCATCTTCGGATTGTGTTGGAAACTCTTAGTAGCAATCAATTAAAAGCAAAATTCTCTAAATGCCACTTTTGGCAATCTCGTGTGAAATTTCTTGGTCACATTATTTCTGAATCCGGAATTTTCGTGAATCCTTCAAAGATTAAAGCAATTCAAAATTGGAAGAGACCGGAGAGTGTGATGGAAATCCGTAACTTTCTCGGATTGGCGGGTTATTACCGCCGGTTCCTAAAAGACTTTTCAAAGATTTTCGTGCCTCTTACTAGTTTGACAAAAAAAGGAGTTAAATACATTTGGTCGGACAAATGTTAAGCTTCTTTTCAAAGATTAAAAGAACTCATTTCCGATGCTCCTATTCTTGTGATTCCCGAAGGGAACCAAGATTTTATTGTTTATACCGATGCTAGTCGTGTTGGTTTGGGTGTCGTTCTTATGGAAAGGGAATGTGTTATTGCTTATGCTTCTAGGCACTTAAAGCCTGCTGAGACTAGATATGCCACTCATGATTTTGAACTCATGGCTATTGTTTTCGCCCTTAGAATTTGGCTACATTATCTTTTGGGAGAGAAATTTATTCTCTATACCGATCATAAATCTTTGAAGTATTTATTTTCTCAAAAGGAACTTAATTTGCGTTAACAGCGTTGGCTCGAATTCCTTGCATCTTATAATCTTGATATTCTTTATACTCCCAGAAAGGGAAATCGTGATGCCGATGCCCTTAGTCGTAAGCAACAAGCGATTGTTTCCATGATGATATCCGAATGGAATGATCTCGAGACTTTATCCACTTGTGAGATTCGAGATCGTGAATCCAATTTATGTGCATCTCTTGTTTTATATAGCCTTAAGGCTCATCCTTCTCTTTTCGAACGCATCCTTGAAGCTCAAAAGATAGATCCCGAATTGGCTCTTCTTAGCCAAAATTTTAGGGATAAAATTGATATTGAAGGTTTGAAAGACTTTTATATTGATGCTCGTGGCGGTATTCGAAAATTTGGAAGACTTATCATGCCAAACGTTGGTAATCTTCGTAGAGATATTTTAGAAGATTCTCATCGTTCTAAATTTACCATTCATCCTGGTAGTAGTAAAATGTACACGGATATGAAGCGACTCTATTATTTGGATGGGATGAAATATGATATTGGTAACTTTGTTAAGCGTTACATGACTTGCCAACTCGTTAAAGCCGAGCACCAAAGGTCTGGTGGGTTATTGCAACTTTTGGATATTCCAATTTGAAAGTGGGACCAAATTTGCATGGACTTTATTGACGGTCTTCCTCGTTCTCGTTCAGGTCATGATAGCATATGGGTGATAGTTGATAGACTTACAAAATCCATCCATTTTTTTCCTTTCGGTCCACTCGGACCGTAACTCTTTTGTCCAAACTCTTTATTAAAGAAAATGTTAAATTGCATGGAGTCCCTACTTCTATTTTTAGCGATCATGATCCATTGTTTACTAGTGGATTTTGGAAGAGTCTTCAAAAAGCTTTGGGAACGAAGCTCAATTTTAGAACCGCTTATCATCCTCAGTCTGATGGACAAACCAAGCGTGTGAATCAAACCATTGAAGATCTTTTGTGTGCATGTGCTCTTGATTTTGGTGGAAGTTGGGAAGATCATATTTCACTTGTTGAGTTTTCGTATAATAACAGCTTCCAATCTAATATTGGTATGGCACCTTTCGAGGCACTCTGTGGAAGGCCATGCCAATCTCCTTCTTGTTGGCTTGAGGCCGATTGGTTTTAGGTCCGGATTTTATTCGTGATTCCACAGAAAAGATTGACCTTATTCGCCATAGGATGAAATAAGCTCAAAGCAGGCAAAAATCCTATGCCGATAACCGAAGAAGGAAATTATAATTTTCTGTGGGAGAATTTGTGTTTATTTGTGTTTCACCTATGAAAGGTGTTGTGCGTTTCAGTCGATCGGGAAAATTAGCACCTTGATATATTGGTCCATTTCTCATCACCGAACGCATTGGTTCCCTGGCTTATCGCCTCTTATTACCGGCTCAGTTTTCTGCTATTCATGACGTGTTTCGCGTTTCTTAATTATGGAAATGTCTTCAAGATTCCGATTCTATTCTAGAGCCCGGTGTTGTGGAAGAAATTGAAGTTTCACATAATTTGACTTATGAGCAACATCATATTCGTATTATTGCTTCGGAGGTTAAACGCCTTTGAAATAAAGATGTTCCTCTTGTGAAAGTTCAATGGTCCTCAAATCCTAAGGATTGCTCTTGGGAATCTAGAGAATTCATCGAGTGAACACATCTGGACTTACTCTCTCGTGCTCTTTGAGGTGAACTTCTTATTTTAAATTTTCTTTTGTGTTGATATACTTTTATGGTTGCTACTTTTTATTTTTCTTCTTCTTAAGTATTGCGACGACGTAATTTCTTTAAGGAGGGGAGTCTGTAACAACCCGCATATTTTACGATTGTATATTTAAAATTTTTATTTAAATATAGCATCGTTAGTCAGATTTTAGTCCGAAATGCTACTTTTTGCAAACAATCGAATTAGAACTCTAGACCACTTCCATTGAGTTCAAAGTAGCATTTGCGACCTTTTTGAGTATAAACATTGATATGTTTGGAGTTAGCTAGAAATTCGACCTTTTCACTTAGGGCTTTGGGTTTGGGTTTCAGCCCATTAACCCCAACTTATCAACCCAACTCCACTCCACTTCTCTTCATTCATTCTAATATTTCCTAACACTTCAAGATTTAGTAAAAATGGGGGAAGAGATTGGAAACTAAAATCCTAAGCCCTAGTTTCATTTGCAAATCCAAGTTTTAGCTCCAAACTCCAAAGAGAAGCTTTGGTAAGCAACTCCTTCTTCTTCTCCATCACAATCTCCCTCCAATTTCAAAAATTTCCTATAACCTAATTTGGAAAATTATTGCTTATGATCTTATATTGGAGCTTTTAGAGTTAGGATTGAAGAGTGGTTGATCTCTCCTTTGTTTTCAAGCTTCTCCTTCCTTGTTTTTGTGTAAAAGGTGAGATTTTTATCTCACATCTATGTCCATATCTATCTTTGTTGTTAGGTATGAATTCCTAACATCTATTCATGTTCATTTGCTTTTGATTTGAATTGGTTTTGCGATTATTCCAATTTTTGGTGTTTTGAAGTCAAATCTTTAAAAAACCTAGCTTTGATGTTTGAACATGCTTTTGGTGATGCATCGAAGAGCCAATAGGGCTGGGTTGCCTATAGGCGTAAACCCCTAGCTTCCAATGCTCGACCGATCACGAATTGTAGGATTTTTGCCCCACAAGGGGGCTAGGCTGAAAATGCTTTAGAAGTAGGTTCAGTCGACTGAATCAGAAGGCAGAAAATGCCATAGAAGCAGGTTCAATCGACCGGACCTGTGGGTCAGTCAACTGAACCAGAACCCAGGAATTTTCCTAGGTCTGTGTCTGTCGACTGACCTTCAGGTTCAGTCGACTGACCCTGGGGATAGAATTTTGTGTCCCTGTGCCAGTCGACTGGCCACCTGGTCCAGTCGACTGACCTGCTTGCTTCAGCCCAAATTGCCTATTTTGTGTTGATTTCCAATTTTTATTGATTTATGTTGACCCGATTTGTTGTTATCATTTATTATCGACTTTGATGGCTTCTTATTCGGGATTATTAGGAATATCCATTTTGATGGATTTAGTATCGATTTATATGGATTTGATTCACATCTTCGTATGTGAATTTTTGTTGATTGATTGTTTCTACAATCATTTCTGTGATCTGTCACTTTAAAATACAAAAGTTTCTATACTAATAGTAAATATCAAAACTCTTTCATCAAAACGATTTCAACGCTATTTTAATATAAAGCTCGTTTATTAAAACCGTTTTCCAACCTATTAGTATATACAAACATTTACCTCATTCGTATGAGAAATCCAATTAAACGACTTAGCAAAACAAGTGGTATGAAACGCTTGCGTTTACTTTGCCGGTTAATTTTTGGACTTATTCGATTGAAACTCTTGTGACAATTTTCGAGTGGAGATTTACGATTTGTTTGTGAATACTTAATTTAAGCCAGTGGTTATGGGACATGAAGCTAAACTCATCTATTTACTTGCTTAGGGTAATTGACACTTTTTGATGATTGAAGATGATCATTTTTTGATTTAGACTAGCAATGTGGGATGTCTCTTTGTCTGCGAGGGAGATTAAACCCCGTTTCTGTGGAGCTTTTGCTCAAAATTGGTGGGGTAGCGATCCATGGTCTTCGGGTCGTTTGTGGAGCCTCGGCTCAAAACTGATGGTTAGCAACCATGGAATAGCGTTCCGTTTTTGATACACGTGTTGGTGAGTTTTCATGCTCCCATTTTGTGATAGGCCTCCCCCTTTTGTGATTTCTGGATTTCTATTGATGATTTCTAGAATTTGTGTTTCACCAATTTTTGTGATTTACATTGATAAGTTTTATCAATATTTGTGCATTGGTAAATTTGTGTTTTACCAACTTTTCCGATCGGCATTGACATATTCATCAATATTTGTGGTATGGTGAAAGTGATAAAGAATATGACATTCTTTTTAGTGTTTTGAGATTTCTTGAGATATTGTAAGATTTTAGTTGTTATTTAATGTATACTTGACGCGGTATGACATTATTTTTATCATACATTTCTATCATATCTCCTGTTATATCTCATTTTATCTGATATTTATAGCTAGACTGCTCCGTTTATTATTTTCTTATTAAATAATACGCGGGTCAGACCGAGATGTTACAGGTGCTCCAGCATGACTCCTTATCAGGGATCATCATCTGACTTTTGTCTAACTACATTAGATTAGTAATTTTTGTTGTTATACATTTGACATAGAGACTCCTTGATGTATACATATTCTTTTGTCTAGCACTTGTATCTATTCTTTTGTGATATTGTGGAGCTTGTTTGACCACTACTCTGATGTACACTTATATGTGTTGTATTCATATCTGATTCCGCCTTTGAGATATGAACATTTGTGACTGATTTGTGTTATGTCTATTTCTATATTTGTTTCTGGAGATATTATAGCCACTGTGTAGTAGTTTTGAGTTTGTATTTGATATATCGGATTTTCTCTTAAAAGTAACGCATGTTATACCATCTGACATATCGTTGCTCGCACAAAGCAATTACATAGATGGTCTCTCCTCAATAGCCTTATTCTTCATGGTATTTGATGGCATTACTCCGTAGTGTCCTTGGCTAGCGTGAGTGTAGAGGTGGAGCGTCACAGTTTTGGTGAGACCGACGTCTAGAATCGTTTGGTGGTGGTCGCGCCTCGATTAGTGGCTGGGCAGTGGAAATTGGCCAATTAGGGTTCCACGAAACCTAAATGCAAGCGGCGGCGGCTGGAGCTATAGGGGATTGGACCTAGGTGGGGGCATGCAGCTCGTCGTGGGCAAGGCATTGGTGGCGATGGCTCGACGATCGGTGGTCGGTGGTTGGCGTAATCGTTGGTCAAAGCATTGGTTTGGGCGTGTTTGGGTCCGATAGTCGTTGTAGCTTTGAGATGAAGGGGATGACGTGGCATGTTAGTTGTTTTGTTTTTGTATTTTATTTTAATTTCAACCATTCTAATGCACGTAACTTTTACGTACGAAGTTCGTTTCGTGCGCGGTTTTCTCTGCTAGGATCGTATCAAAATTTCGGACATTATGGCACTTGTTTGGACGAATTCTGAGATTTTTCAAATTTTAACTTTAAATTGGATTTAAATTCAATTTAGATTCAAAAGGTGAGTTTTTCAACCCACTCACAGCTTCTAAAATTCTTATGTTTGTTAAATTAATTTATGATGTGATTAGAAATTTATTTATGACTGTTTGGCATATTTTGAATCATCATCTCAGTCTATTTGAATTTATTTGAATAAAATAATTATTTAATTTATTATTGAATATAAACTATCAGTAATACCTGTTATTTATTATATGTTCTATATTGATGTTATTGATTGAATTGGATGATGATTGTGTAAATTTTTGATGATTGATATTGGATGAATGGATGTTGTATTTTATATTGTTATAAACTGCAAGTTGTTATGGATTTATATTTTTTCGGGATTGTGGTTTGAAATGATATATAACCGTATTTATGTTTTAAATTACGGGTGGAAATAATAAATATCTGTATCACTTGACCATAGGATAGAAAATTATATACAAACACCATGGTCTATATATATAAAAATAATTTGAAATTGATTTCTATTGTTTTATGTAGATATTGATTTTAAATATTACGTAAATGCTATTTATATATGTAGCCAAATTCATGACTTGTGCTATGTATTAATTTGTTGATATAAATAAGTTAATAATAAAGTTTGATTTTATTTAAAATATAATATGGTTAAGCATTTATTTAAATTATATTTTAATATAGAATTTATAATGATATCAATAAATTAAGGTTGAAAGATAAATTGGAAATTGATTTGAAATTGTATTCAATTCATAAATTTATTTAATAAAAATTGATTTAGGACTCATCGAATTTGAGATTTTGAAGAATATGATTTAACTTGATTTTTGTTTAAGATTATATAAATGAATACATCAAGTTTGAATAAAGTAAGGGAAATATTCAGTTATTTGAAATTGGAGTTTATTTGAATGATATTGGGATTATTAAGTAAATATTTCAAACTAAATAATAGTAAACTGAATTTGATATATATCTATATATATATAGAGTTAACAAATTTAGCTTTGAAGTGTTGAATATTGACAGCTTTGAAATCTATTGAAATGGTTTATTTGGAGGTCGAATCTATATTTGAAATCAATATAAATGAAATGGTTTATTGATAACTGAAAGCGAGTTGAAAGTTATGAATTTAGATTTAATTTAAAGTGAATAAAATTGTAAAGTCGAGAAAATTATTTTACTTTATCAAGTAATTTTGAATTCAAACTATTTTATTTTCTATACTGTTTGAATCTCCAAACCATTTAAGTGGTGGAAGTTATGGTTCAAAAGCTATGAAATTCAAAGTATTATGTTTTGAAAGATTATATTTCAAGCGTGGGTTTTAAAATATTATAATGTTGAAAGTGTTATGGTTTTAGAAAGGATATATTTGAAATAAAATGATACCGTATTGATTTGGGGTTTGAAAGGGAAATTATACTTGGTTTTAAAGTATATACTATTTTGAAAATGACTGTGGTGTTATAATAACGTTTGGTTGTTAAAGAGACTGGAATCAAAAGTTATCATACACTCTGCCAACTCCGAAAACCACTTTAACAACTGTGTACGCAGTGGAGATTCCAGAATGAAGTAGGTTGGTGGTGGCGTTCCTTTGAGGTATATACATGGACCCAACTCCTGTGAGTTGGCATAAGGTGGCTAAAACAGGAGCGATTCTTAGGCCAAGGAGGTAGCCCCTCTTATTGGACACACTCATTCGATATTATATTCTGACTTTGGATTAATTTGGTGGCCACTTTCGATTTTTGATTTTGGAGTGTGGCTCGAGGTGGGCGGTAGTAGCTGCTACGCGTTACCACTAGCCCGAATGCATAATTGGTATATCTACCCTAGCATTGCTTTGTCGTGCCATGTCACCTACCCTAGCGCGCCTTGTACGAGTTTGATTTGTGTCGTACCTATGTAGTATCCTTTGGTAGCCTCCCGATCAGGAGGTATTACGGTACTGTATAGACTACTGGCACTATTACGTGTTAAGGTGGAAAATGTAAAGCCTAAACGCTATTACTAATAGACATTATTATAATAGCGAAATATTACTACATAGTAAATAGTTTAACGGATCGTTAAGAGATGTGAATCCCAAGCATTTCTTAAGTTACTGTACTCACGTTAGACACTGGATAGGAGATGTCAAATCCTGTAAACATCTCTGATGTCGTTCCACTCATATTTATTTCTGTTGATTTAACTCGCATATGATCTTTTAGTTCTGACCCAAGTGCTTTATCTTTTCAATTCGCTCGGATCAGTCTGTGCATTCCAGGATTAGAAGACTTTATTTCTAAAGGACGAAGACGGAGTTTGCATTGCCATTATTTATTACAGTATTCCACTGCATTCACATTGTTCCGTTGCATTGTTATTTTTTATTCTCTGATATGTGTAACTTTGATATGTATTGTATAAGTATAATCGAATATTTTGTAAAACAGCTTCATGAACTGTTTATTTGATTATTATATTTTATCGTTCCGCTGCAAGATTCTAGTTTGTTTTCTTTTCTTTCTCTTCTTTTTCTTATTTACCCCATAACAATCCGCCATTCTGTATGTTTTGAGTCGGCACGTGTGTCTGCTTAAGCGTACAAAAAGGCGGGATGTTACAACTTGGTATCAGAGCTTTGGTTTAGTGATAAACCTTAGCTTTGTGGGGTCTGACTCTTCATTAATAGGGTAGTAATACCCTATGATGATAAGTAACTGAGAGTATATAGATATGAGAGAGCGTATTTGTTAGTGTTATAAAAGGGTTTTGATATTGTGTTAATTTGTTCCGTTTTGTGTTTATAAATTCTAGTTGGTGCATAGGACGCTATGACATCAATAGGGATTTCTAAGCACTTAATAGGACGAACCGACAGAATATTTGTTTTGAATATAGGTGAATGAAATAATTTTGCCTATTATATTTTCTATATATAAAATAATTTTTTTATAAATGATATCTATTTGGTTGTAATATATTGGTTATTAGGTAGTGTAATTTATAAATATTAGTAAGGTTGGAAATAAGATTGGAAAAGTAAAATAAATAGGAATAAATTGGAAATTTAGAATCTAAGTCCTGGGGTTTTTGAAAATTTCTTTGAATGATTTTGGAATATAATAATAATATTATTTAAAAGTATTTTCTGATATAAATATTTCAGTATAATTTGAAAGAATCATTTTAAAGAACTTTGAAAAGAAATAACTTATGTACTCCCCTCTCTGTCGTTGGAAAATAATTTCGGTGATGAGTGCATGCATCATCGACATTCATTTTCGAGCTTCGAAGTGGGAAGGCCACTGTAGTAGTTTTACTGCAGATTTATTATGATAAACAAATATAAATTTCAAATTGTTTTAAATATAATTGGATATATAAGTCGTAAGTATATATTTATCTATTATTTTAAAAGATTTGAAATTAAACCCGATATTTAGTTCTTCGGTTCCGTTAATTAATAGTTTCAATTATTGCAGTGAAGCAGAATGTAACTAATTTATAATTGGAACTTCTAAATGAAAATAAAAAATTAAATGCTAAGTTATGAATGAAATATACAAGAATTGAAACTTTTAACCTGTAAATCAAAAGAATGAAATCTGAAAAATATGATTATTGAATATTTTGCTAATTAAAATAAGTAAGTCAAACTAGTGTAACTTTCAATTGCATTCTTAAAAGCATATATATAACTTACCAAATAATAAAAGTTACAATGTTTAATAAGAAAATGTAATACGATATTATACAAGTAAGATTTGAAGTACTGAAAGTGTTCAGTGAATTATTTTACAAATAAGAATTTGATGTTATAGTGGTTATAAAATTAAGTTATAGTTGAAATATTACTATAATAAAATGTGATGGAAAGTAAATATTGCAAGTAGATGACTATAAACTTAAGTTAATGAATTTAAACGCTAAATTATTGAATTGAACATGAACACTATTAATAAATGAATGTAAATAAATGAAATTAAGTGGTGAAAAAATGAATATAATGTAACTAAAAAGAAAATTTATATGATATGAATGAAAAGGAAATCAAATAACAAATGTTATGAAATGAAATTAAAAGAATGAACTTGATTTATTGCTTGAAATTTGATGTTGGTTTAGCTTTTGGGTTGTTTTGGGCAAGGATACCTTAAATTTGTTGGGTGTATGAATAATCTTGTGACGACCCGGAATTTTTGAGCATTTAAAATTGGAATATTTAATTGATTTTAAATATTTAAAAGTTAATTTTAACTTGAACTCAAATCTCACTATTTATTTGATAATTAAGTTATTGAATTAAATAATTTGACATTGAGTAAAAATGTTGAATCTGAAGTTTTAAGCCTGTTAAAAATAATTTGTAGGCTTATAAAATTTATATTGATAGTGATGATGATGATGAAAGTTTTTAATTTGAATTTAACACTGATTTGTTCAGTTTTGAGAATATATCGTTTAAGTTGATATTTAAAAATAGCCTTCCGAGGCACAGTCTCGGAATTCGACGAAACCAGTTCCATTGGATCCGTAATAGTGTATTATTATCGGATTTCAAATTTTGTAGCATTTGGCATTATCGCGTGATCGTACGATAGGTAAACGCATTGAAAGTTAAATCGAAAACTTAATTTAAATATAACCTAATTTTGATTGACCTATATCCTCATATCAGCTGCATTCTTTCATTTCGAATCACTGTACACCCACTCTTTCACGCCACCTTTCACCTCAAAATTCAGAAACCACATCTTCATTTCATTTTAAAAAAAAATCTAACCCATCTTCTAGCCAAAGCCACTTACTTTCCTTTTATAAACATAGGCTTCTCTTTCTTTTTGCCCACATAGTTACAACCGAAATCGAATTTCCCCTTCTTATTTTTTTTCCAATCGCAAAGACCTTTAAAATCGCGACTTCTATTTTCTAACCCTCTGACCAAATCGAAGAGTGAGGCCGCGTAGAGGGAAATTCGCGTGGGGCCGTGACGGGTTCTTGTGGTGAAAGGATCGATTTTCCTTTTAGGGTTTCGCGATCTTAGGGTCTGTCGTGAGGCGGGAAGGAGGAAGGAGCTTGACATCTTGGCTGATGGTTTGGGTGGGTTCGTCTCTGGCGATGGGTGGCTTCGCGTGTGATGAAAGGATATGCTTTGCTGGACTCCAGGAATGGTTGAACGGCACCGGTGGATACGCGAAGTCAGCGACTTCGTGTTGCCGTGTGATCAAAAGGGTGGATGAGGAGTTGGTTTGTGGTGGTGTTCTGGAAGTGTTAGTCTGGGTCTGTTCTTCGTTGGGTATGGATTCTCTCTTTTCTGTAAATTTTAAAATATATATGTATGAATTCATAATTAGGGAAGAGAAAATAAATTTTTATTTAAAACAGAAATTTATTTCTATAGTGAGGTATTAAGCTACTCTGCAGTTTCTTTTGCATAATTCATTTTCCAGGATAGGATTGGTAATATATATATAGATATAAGTAAATTAGGAAAACAGAGAAAAGAATATACGTAGGAATTTTAAATGCTGTAGAGTTTATATAAAGAATTGGAAAGGAACATTTATTGGTTCAAAATAAAATTTTTAGTTAATGAAATTTAATGGGAATTGATTTCGATAGGTTCAAATATTAATAAACTATATAATGATTGTACAAGGTTAAAATACGATAGAAGCAAGTCGGGTTGGGTCTGATTGCAAAACAAGAAGCAAAGGTGAGTTAATCTCACTCAGTTGAATTTAAATTTAAATTTAAATGATTAAATTTAAATAATTGTTTGAATGGTTGAAATTAATTGATGTGCTATAGTATGGTATATTTTGGAATTGGTGTATTATATTGTGCTAACGTCTGTGGATGCAGGGAAAACAGGTTGGAGGGATCCAACTGGATCCCTCAACATTTATTTAAAATTATTTAATACCCTCTATTGTGATTATTTGATATTCTATGATGAACTTTTTTGGAATATTGAATACTATGGTTCGATTGGATATAATTGGGTACGATGAATTACCAAAAATATATAAATTGGATTTTGGAAAGAAAATAAAAATAGTGAATTTGTAAGTGAAATAATTATAGAAATTTGAGTAAATTTAAAAATGAATTGGAAAAGAAATAAAGTAACTTTTAGATTCTAATAAATAGATCTAGAGTATAGAAAGGAAATTTCTGAATAAACAGAAAGTTAAGGAATTTTAAACTTCAGTGTTATTGATTAATAGAACAAAGCTTTTATTTCAAATTTAAGATTTAAATTATTGAAAAGAATAAAGAAGAAATTGGGAAAAGCTGAAATTCGTATATTTCAGTTAAAAAGATTTAAAATCAAACGGAAATAATAATAATAACAAGTCCGTAATTAATGAATTTTGAAATGAATTGAGTAATTAAAGAAATTTTATTTCAAATGGAATAAATTGAAAATCAATTTAGAAAATTGATTTAAGTGATTGAGATTGGAAATTCTCGCTGAATAACCAAGTACATTTTCAAAGTAAAATTTTAAATGTAAGTTAAAAGTTTTAAAAGTTGTTTTTAAAAAGCAAGTTTTGGAAAATTTATTATGTTTAAATATTTAAATTCAAAAGTAAGTATTTTTTTTATCTATTGTAGCATTAATTATTTAAAAGTGACTTAGTATTTTGTTTTAAAAGTGTAAACCTAGTTTTATATTTTATTAAGTAACCTTATTTTCAAATATTCATATAGTATGTATGTTTAAATTATTGAAGCATTTTAACTTAAATGTTTTAAAGTATATTTCAAAGTAAAGTGTTTTAAATTATTTTAAAAATCTAGTTTTGTGCTTGGTAATTTCAGTGGAGATAGAAAATATTTGGGAAGGTTTATTCTGGAAAAGAAAGATGATTTGAAACTGTTTTCAAAGGGTTGAAAATAGAAATATAACTTGTGAAGATATTTTTTAAGTTAGTAAATAATTTGGAAAAAATTATTTATTGTTGGATGGTTTTTTGTGAATATTAATTGATAGTTAAATAACCGACTATCAATATTGGCCAAATACGTTGATCGTTTCAAAGAGACCGGGATCGAGATTTATTTCTTGAAAACCACTTCGATCTGGTTTGTACGTTTTCATGAAAAACGATTTTGGATTCGAAGATGGAGCAGTGAAGTGCAAGGGCTAGTCGCTACTAATCCTGAGGATATTTCCAAAATGGATGTAGTAGGAATAGTGCCTTCAGTTCCGTTCGAACCTGGGACGGACTTATATGGATGAATGCTTGCGAAACATCATCAGGTGGACGATGGGCATTGTAAGGGATATATTCTAAAAAGGTAACGCTTAGCCTCAAGCCTCATCAAATGGGAATGACTGAAAATCAGGGGTTATGCAGCAAGGCTAGGTGGGTAGCACCCAAGCAGGGTGAGGTCATTCCTGTCTAGATGTCCCTTTTTATTTCGGCTTAGTGGGCGGTTGCTAGTCCCAACCGCGGGGTGATCTCACTCGGGATTATCTAGTAAGGGGTAGTCCCGGTCTTGTGTTGCAGGGGAGCGGGCATACTCCTCGGTACGGTGATCTAGGCCCCGTACCGTGACAGGTGGTACCCCAGTGCCTAGTCATTTGTTGGAAATCCATTCTCCCTACGAGCCTTATACGAGTTTTGTTTGTACTACCCACACTGTGGCTAGTAGCTGGAATTTAATGAATGTAACAATTTCGGCTATTTTATAAGTATTTGTATATAGACCCTATTATAATATCAGAGGATTTCTATAAAAATTGTTTTAGCTATCGTAAGGTAAAAACCCGACATGTTTATTTGTGGCGTAGTCTTACGAGATGCTTTTGTTTTTCAAAAGATTTTTGAAACATTAATAATCAGTTGGGTGTGATTTTCTCATGCTGGTATTCCAGACTGACTTGGGTGTTATTTAACTGTAATGCTCGGGTAAGACCGAGTATTATAGGATATAGGATATGATGCTGTGGAGCTCAGGAGACGAGCTGGATGACGATACGTACTCTCGTACTTGTTTTATATATATATTCCGCTGTGTTGTGTAGCTGTGTATCCTGTTGTATGTTATTGATGTTGAGCTGTGATTGATGTACTCTGATGATGTAATATGTAAACAGATATTTTTTATTTTTGAGTAAAATTACTTATTATCTATTATATTTTATTCCGCTGCGATGGTTAGATTCTGTTATTGATTTCTATTTCTTCTTCTGCCTCTTCTTCTTTAACCCAAATGGTTCGTATTTCTGTACAACTTGAGTTGATTGTTGTTGAATAGTGTTGATTTAAGAGGTACGGATTTGCGGGCTGTTACACTTGGTATCAGAGCTTAGGTTGGTGATAATCTTGGCTCTGGTGGGAAATTACTCAATTAGAGTCTGTAGTACTCTAGAATGAGTTTGAGCGTATTAATAGATATGAGCACGTATTTGTTAGTGAATATAAATTATTTTAATATTATGTTGATTGGTTTGTGGAGTGGTATATGAACCTTCGTCGGCACAGTCTGGACAACTGTATCGAAGGGGTTTCTAAACACTTGAATAAAACAATTGACATGGTATTGTTTTAAATATGGGTGAATGAAATAATGTTACCCAAAAATATATTTTGGTACAAGGAAAAGTTTTTCTTAAACTATTTAGCTAATATATGGTTGCTTGGATGTTAGAAATGATAATATTATTATCATCGTTGTGTAAAAAAAATCTAACTAGAAATTGAAAATACAACCAAAGTTTAAGGGAATAAATTCATTATAAAATGAAATTTATAAATATGAATCATAAATATAAATTATAAATTGAAATATAAATAAATGAGAATTTGTATAAGCATAAACTATACAAATATATTATAGTTAAAATTTAAATTAAAACAGAATTTGAAACTTTAAAACCCCGGAGATTTTGAAAGTATTTTGAGGATAAATAGTAGCATTGTTGTTTTTGGGTTATTTCTGAATGGAAATTTGTTTTAAAATGGATTTTGAAAGTGATATAGCATTGAATTCACCACAGTCACTGGAAAATAACTTCGGTGATGACTGCAGCATCATCGATGTTCATTTTCGAGTTTCTAAGTGATGAATTGCTGCCAAATTGATTTGTTCAGGAAAACCTGTTTGTTTTTTAAATTTCAAAGGAAATTTGTTGGGAATAAAACCAGGATTGGTTTAAAATTTTTGAGAAGTGTGATTTTGAGATGTTGAAGATTTCAAAATGATCTGAAACCAAAAGCCGGGTGTTTAAAAATCCTCATAAGATGGGTTGTAAGCTTATAAATTGAGATGATTTTTAAATCAGGAAAGGAATATAAGCTTTGAATGTTGAGAATTTGAATTTAAAATGAAAAGTTAAAAATGAAGTTAACTTGGATTGGAGAATAAAATTTATCTGGATTGAAATTAATTAAATAGGCTGAAAAATAATAACCATTTGTTTTCGAATTAAGTTGAAATTGAATTGAGATTAAATAAATCTGAGCTTAAAATTAAATTAAATTGGAATAAAAATTCAATTGAGTCATCGAATGGAATTAAGTTCTTACTTGAATAATTGGAAAATAAGTGGGATTAAGATTGGATGGAAATAAATCAGAATAACTTATAAAATAATTAAAAATCCATAGAATAAAATATGTTTGGGTTATAAATAAGCGTAAGGCTTGAATTAAAAATAAAAGATGAATATATTAAAGTCTAAAATGAATGGGAATGTGGGAATAATAAGTTGCGAATTATAAAATTTGGAAATGGAATACAAAATCCAAAATAAATATTTTTGATGAATTAGAAAATAAAACGAAAATTCAAAACTTGAATTATAAAATAAATTGACCTAAGAAAATTAATTGAAGAGGTATTTGGAATTAAAAATCAAGTATTGAACTATAAATAGGGGAGAACTAATTTGTTAATAAATTAGTTAATGAAATGTTTAAATGGAACTCATTGTAGTTAAATAAATGCTGAATTGTGAGATAATAATGAAGTTTAGAAATAAAACTCAAGTTATAAATTAAATTCGACTTAAATTATTGATGAAGTAAATGTAATTGAGAATGAATTTGAATTATGAGTAATGAAATTGGATGGTAAATTGAAAATGGATAGTGGATTTAGAACTTGAGCTATAAATAAAAATTTAACTTAAAGTGTTAACAAATTAAATATAATTGGAAATGAGTTGAATCTGGAAAGTTAAGTTCTATAATAACCAATCAAATGAAATTGCAGGTTTAAAAATGAGATTTAATTGAGAAAGAATTAAGTTGAATAGAGAAGAAAATTTACTAGTAAAATGAAAATGAACTTATGTATAAAATTTGAATAAATTGAAGTAAATTAACTTATGCTAATAGATGGAGAAAGTTGAACTGAAATCAACTTAAACTAAGTTTAATAATATTGGATTGGATTTAAATCAAGTGAAAATAAATTTGAATCGAAATAGAATTGAAATGATTATTGAATGGATTAGCCAGGATCAGATTCAAGCTAAATAAAATGGTTTGGAATAAACAAAAATGGAGTAAATCGAGTAAAGTAACTAAAACTTGGGTTGAATTAATTTGGGAATGGTTAATAATATGAAAGCTTGGAATGTGTCGAGCTAAATAAATGGTTGTGAATGAATTAAAATAAAGGGGAAATTTAATTAGTAATGAAGATGAACCTAAGTTGTTAATGGTTTTGAATGAACTAGTTTGGTTAATAAAATGAAATGCAAGTGAATGGATTCAAATTTAAATGCAATGAAACTGGGAATATATGAATTGTGAATAAATTTAAAAGTGGAATGGAATTAAGTATAAACTGAGCTGAAATCAATTTAAATTGGTTATAAAACATAAGTGCTTATTTATTCATATAGATCTCGTCAAATTGCATAGAATAAATTGTCATTTGATGTAAATGGAAGTAATTAAAATTATATGAATTGATAGGAGTAAAATAAATTGATTTTGAGGGCAATTGAATTAAATATGAGTTTAGTTCGCTTAAAAATAAATTAATTGTAAGCAATTGAGTTTTAAATCATTCAAATTGATGAAGTTGTATACGGATGGATTGAAAACCATTCAAATTGAATGAAAATGGGTTATAAATTAATTGAAACAGTTGAATTAGTATGAAAACTATATAAATTGCTTACGGAAAGTGTTTGGTGTGCATTTCTTTTAGAATTCATATGTTTTAACTATTATAAATAAGTGAAATGTTGTTAAACTTCATATATTTGGCACTTACATATTTAAAACTGAGTAAGTACAGGTACCTGGAAGCCGTGTGGCTGGATTTGATTGTGCTAACTGCTAGATAAATAAGCTGTTTGCTTAAAAATGCTAAATAAGGTACGCCTACGCAATAAAAATAGGAAATATGAAATGTTTTTGTTTTTTCCGACCGTGTGGGTCCATATATATATATTTATATCTTTTTTCAAATTGCAAAAGCTCCTCCGTACAAAGGAGACTCTGCCAAAATTTTCCGAAAATTTTGGGAGTTAGAAATTTTTTGTTAACGACAAACGATTTCAAATTGGAAACTAAAATAAATTAGTAAATGAAACTAATTAAAATAATGACATAAATTAGTTATAAATGGCAAATAAAATTCAAATATTTAGAGTTGAAAATAAATCGAATTCAGATAGAAATGGAATCGATTTGAATAGAAATGGATATAAACTAAAATGGTGAGGTGAAAATAAATATAAGGAACATATTTCATGCTTATACCAACTTAAGAAGGAATGGTGAATTCTTAAATGGAAGATTAATACTACAAATATAATCTAAGATAATATTGGAATGGATAGATATTGACATTTTGTAAGAAATTTGATAAAATGTTTTTGGAATGTTGTGAATGGATATTAGTGCTAAGCAGGGTATGCAGGTAATATAAAGGGAAAATGAATTAATTTTGATTTCAGAAGGAAAATTTTGAAATGCTCGACAAAAAGGTATATGTTTAAATTCTGAATGAAATTGGATTGGGTTTTGGATATAGCCACTTGGCCTTTTGTTTTCTTTTTGAATTTGGGAGGCCGTAGGGCCATTTTGTAGTTGTACCGGGCTAGCCGCGCAAAGGAGACGCTGACGAAATTTTTCGAAAATTTAGAGAGTTAGAAAAATTTTGAGAAAATTTTGATAATTCAAATTTTGGTTTTGAATTTAAATTTGAATGATTGAGTAGGTAATATTGTTTGAAACTATGGGAAGTTGGGGAAGTTAGTAAAAATGGTAATTGGTCTTTATAAAAGATGGTTGGTTAGATGTTGAACAGATTGGTTTTGGGAAAAGTAAACGAGTATTGGACCATTCTTCCTAATTAGTAATTTCGGGGACGAAATTATTTTAAGGGGGGAGGAATGTAACGACCCGAAATTTTACGCATTTAAAATCGGAATATTTAATTGATTTTAAATATTTAAAAGTTAATTTTAACTTGAATTCAAATCTCACTATTTATTTGATAATTAAGTTATTGAATTAAATAATTTGACATTGAGTAAAAATGTTGAATCTGAAGTTTTAAGCATGTTAAAAATAATTTGTAGGCTTATAAAATTTATATTGATAGTGCTGAGGATGATGAAAGTTTTAAATTTGAATTTAACACTGATTTGTTCAGTTTTGAGAATGTATCGTTTAAGTTAATATTTATAAATAGCCTTTCGAGGCACAGTCTCGAAATTCGACGAAACCAGTTCCACTGGATCCGTAATAGTGTATTATTATCGGATTTCAAATTTTGTAGCGTTTGGCATTATCGCG
Source organism: Allium cepa (assembly GCA_030765085.1). Lineage (NCBI taxonomy): Eukaryota > Viridiplantae > Streptophyta > Magnoliopsida > Asparagales > Amaryllidaceae > Allium > Allium cepa. Next base: position 453,610,745 of record CM060939.1, on the reverse strand, counting down.
TGATCGTACGATAGGTAAACGCATTGAAAGTTAAATCGAAAACTTAATTTAAATATAACCTAATTTTGATTGACCTATATCCTCATATCAGCTGCATTCTTTCATTTTGAATCACTGTACACCTACTCTTTCACGCCACCTTTCACCTCAGAATTCAGAAACCACGTCTTTATTTCATTTACAAATAAAAAAAAATCTAACCCATCTTCTAGCCGAAACCACTTACTTTCCCTTTTATAAACACAGGCTTCTCTTTCTTTTTGCCCACATAGTTACTACCGAAATCGAATTTCTCCTTCTCATTTTTTTTCCAATAGCAAAGACCTTTAAAATCGAGACTTCTATTTTCTAACCCTCTGACCAAATCAAAGAGCGAGGCCGCGTAAAGGGAAATTCGCATGGGGCCGCGACGGGTTCTTGTGGTGAAAGGATCGAATTTTCCTTTTGGGGTTTCGCGATCTTAGGGCCTGTCATGAGGCGGGAAGGAGGAAGGAGCTCGACATCTTGGCTGATGGTTTGGGTGGGTTCGTCTCTGGCGATGGGTGGCTTCGCGTGTGATGAAAGGATTTGCTTTGCTGGACTCGAGGTATGGTTGAACGACACCGGTGGATACGCGAAGTCAGCGGCTTCGTGTTGCCGTGTGATCAAAGGGGTGGATGAGGAGTTGGTTTGTGGTGGTGTTCTGGAAGTGTTAGTCTGGATCTGTTCTTCGTTGGGTACAGATTCTCTCTTTTCTGTAAATTTTATGAATTCATATTTAGGGCAGAGAAAATAAATTTTTATTTAAAATAGAAATTTATTTATGTAGTGAGGTATTAAGCGACTCTGCAGTTTCTTTTGCATAATTCATTTTCCAAGATAGGATTGGTAATATATATATATACAAGTAAATTAGGAAAACAGAGAAAAGAATATACGTTGGAATTTTAAATGTTGTAGAGTTTATATAAAGAATTGGAAAGGAAAATTTATTGGTTCAAAATAAAATTATTAGTTAATGAAATTTAATGGCAATTGATTTCGATAGGTTCAAATATTAATAAACTATATAATGATTGTACAAGGTCAAAATATGATAGAAGCAAGCCGGGTTGGGTCAGATTGCCAAACAAGAAGCAAAGGTGAGTTAATCACACTCAACTGAATTTAAATTTAAATTTAAATGATTAAATTTAAATAATTGTTTGGATGGTTGAAATTGATTGATGTGCTATAGTATGGTATATTTTGGAATTGGTGTATTATATTGTGCTAACGTCTGTGAATACAGGGAAAACAGGTTGGAGGGATCCGACTGGATCCCTCAACATTTATTTAAAATTATTTAATACCCGCTGTTGTGATTATTTGATATTCTATGATGAACTTTATTGGAATATTGAATACTATGGTTTGATTGGATATAATTGGGTATGATGAATTACCAAAAATATGTAAATTGGATTTTGGAAAGAAAATAAAAGAAGTGAATTTGTGAGTGAAATAATTATAGAAATTTGCGTAAATTTAAAAATGAATTGGAAAAGAAATAAAGTAACTTTAAGATTCTAATAAATAGATTAAGAGTATAAAAAGGAAATTTCTGAATAAACAGAAAGTTAAGGAATTTTAAACTTCAGTGTTATTAATTAATAGAACAAAGCTTTTATTTTAAATTTAAGATTTAAATTATTGAAAAGAATAAAGAAGAAATTGGGAAAAGCTGAAATTCGTATATTTCAGTTAAAAAGATTTAAAATCAAACGGAAATCATAATAATAACAAGTCCATAATTAATGAATTTTGAAATGAATTGAGTAATTAAATAAATTTATTTCAAATGGAATAAATTGGAATCAATTTAGAAAATTGATTTAAGTGATTGAGATTGGAAATTCTCCCTGAATAACCAAGTACATTTTCAAAGTAAATTTTTAAATATAAGTTAAAAGTTTTAAAAGTTGTTTTTAAAAAGCAAGTTTTGAAAAATTTATTATTTTTAAATATTTAAATTCTAAAGTAAGTATTTTTTATCTATTGTAGCAGTAATTATTTAAAAGTGACTTAGTATTTTGTTTTAAAAGTGTAAACCTAGTTTTATATTTTATTAAGTAACCTTATTTTCAAATATTCATATAGTATGTATGTTTAATTATTGAAGCATTTTAACTTAAATGTTTTAAAGTATATTTCAAAGTAAAGTGTTTTAAATTATTTTAAAAATCTAGTTTTGTGCTTGGTAATTTCAGTGGAGATAGAAAATATTTGGGAAGGTTTATTCTGGAAAAGAAAGATGATTTGAAACTGTTTTCAAAGGGTTGAAAATAGAAATATAACTTGTGAAGATATTTTTTAAGTTAGTAAATAATTTGGAAAAAATTATTTATTGTTGGATGGTTGTTTGTGAATATTAATTGATAGTTAAATAACCGACTATAAATATTGTCCAAATACGTTGATCGTTTCGAAGAGATCGGGATCGAGATTTATTTCTCGAAAATCACTTCGATCCGGTTTGTGTGTTTTCGTGAAAAACGATTTTGGATTCGAAGATGGAGTAGTGAAGTGCAAGGGCTAGTCGCTACTAATCCTGAGGATATTTCCAAAATGGATGTAGTAGGAATAGTGCCTTCGGTTCCGTTCGAACCCGGGACGGACATGTATGGATGAGTGCTTGCGAAACATCGTCAGGTGGACGATGGGGATTCTAAGGGATATATTCTAAAAAGGTAAAGCTTAGCCTCAAGCCTCATCAAATGGGAATGACTGAAAATCAGGGGTTATGCAGCAAGGCTAGGTGGGTAGCACCCAAGCAGGGTGAGGTCATTCCTGTCTAGATGTCCCTTTTTATTTCGTCTTAGTGGGCGGTTGCTGATCCCAACCGCGGGGTGATCTCACTCGGGATTATCCAGTAAGGGGTTGTCCCGGTCTTGTGTTGCAAGGGAGCGGGCGTACTCCTCGGTACGGTGATCTAGGCCCCGTACTGTGACAGGTGGTACCCCAGTGCCTAGTCATTAGTTGGAAATCCATTCTCCCTATGAGCCTTGTACGAGTTTTGTTTGTATTACCCACACTGTGGCTAGTAGCTGGAATTTAATGAATGTAACAATTTCGACTACTTTATAAGTATTTGTATATAGACCCTATTATAATATCAGATGATTTCTATAAAAATTGTTTTAGCTATCGTAAGGTAAAACCCGACATGTTTATTTGTGGCGTGGTCTTACGAGATGCTTTTGTTTTTCAAAAGATTTTTGAAACATTAATAATCAATTGGGTGTGATTTTCTCACGCTCGTATTCTAGACTGACTCGGGTGTTATTTAACTGTAATGCTCGGGTCAGACCGAGTATTATAGGATACAGGATATGATGCTGTAGAGCTCAGGAGACGAGCTGGATGACGATACGTACTCTCGTACTTGTTATATATATATATATATATATATATATATATATATATATATATTCCGCTGTGTTGGGTAGCTGTGTATCCAGTTGTATGCTATTGATGTTGAGCTGTGATTGATGTACTCTGATGATGTAATATGTGAACAGAGATTTTTGATTTTTGAGTAAAATTACTTATTATCTACTATATTTTGTTCCGCTGCGATGGTTAGATTCTATTGTTGATTTCTATTTTCTTCTTCCACCTCTTCTTCTTTAACCCAAATGGTTCGTATTTCTGTACAACTTGAGTTGATTGTTGTTGAATAGTGTTGATTCAAGGGGTACGGATTAGCGGGCTGTTACAAATCTATTTAGTTTCGCCTGAGACTATTGAGTGAATGGTGCACTTAGTAGGTTATTTTTCATTCTGTACAATTTAAAGTTTTCGAACCCCAACAACTATCAGTTTTGTTTGATATGAATGGATAGTTGATTGCGTTGATTTTCGATTGTATATTGGTTGCAAGTGATTGTTGTTTATATTGACTTGTTTGCTAGTGGTTGAAACAACTTTAAATATTTCATTTTACATAATTATTAACTCTTTTTGGATTATATAAGTGAATACAGGTTATGGAAGCAATTGCTACTGCTATTGGTTTCATAAATAAGCGTAAATTACCCGACAATTAGGTACGCTTTCGGATTACGGTTAGCGTTATTATATTGTTTTTCCCATTGTTGGGATATATTATTTTGAGATATTGTGATGTATATTGTTATATTCGATATTACATTTTCTTCCGAGCCTCCCCGTAGAAAGGAGACTCTACCAAAAAAATTCGTAAATTTTGGACTTAGAAATTTTTTGGAAAATATTCTCCAAACCCTATTAATTTAAGTATAAAAAGATTTAATGGTTATAAATTGGTATATTTTATTTAAATTAATTGATTTTGTAAATTTATTTGTTGATAAAGTTAATATTTTGAATAAGATGTATTGTTTACTCAATTCCCTCTTTTCCCTCCTTTTTCCTTTTCGGGGACGAAAAGTTTTGAGTGGAGGAGAGTGTAACGACCCATAAATTTCTGATAATAAGATTTGTTATTTTAACGAGATTTTGTAATTCAATTTGGAGAGAAAAAAAGAAAAAAAAACTTTATAATTTAATATTGAAAAGAACTCTAAAATGAAATGTAGCAATGGCAATTAAAATTAACTATTGACAATTGAAGTGAAATCCCAATAATGAAAGAGTGCAAATTTGTTGCACTTGGTTATAAAATTGGAAATAAGTAAATAAGAGTAAGTATTGAATTAACCAATGAATAATATATTGATTTATACTAACTGAATGTAAATTAAGGTAATAATGTTAATACAAGTTAATAAATAACTAATTTAATGCAGACCCCAATTAATGGAAACAATTGTAAGGTTATAATTGATTGTAAATAATAAATTTAGAAATAATTCATAGTTATATTAATTGATGAAATAATACGCAATACACTGTATTTTGACAAAATCAATGTTAGATAAGTAATTATAATTTTTGTTGTTGATAATGAAGTATGATTAAGAGTTAGTGGCAACAATTATTATAAGTTACCGATTTATTTTTAATCCATTAAATTAAATTGAATCAATTGCATTAAATCTAAATTAAATATTACGTTAATGTTAATTAAAGTAATATTTAGAAATAATGTTAATGTTATTCATAATAGGACAATTTGTTGAATTAAAGGAATGGAAATAAAGATTTATCAATTTATTTGGATTTGAACTATAATAATTGGATTAATTGCAATTAAATGAAATTTAATATCTAAATATTACGTTAATTGAAATTTAGATGGAATTTGAGAATATTAATGTAATAGATCATGAATCCAATGTTAATTTCATCCGGCTGATAGCAATGAATTGAATAATAGAATGAAAAGTGAATTAAATGGAATTATTGGAAATTAAATTTATAATTTCTGAATTTAATGAAATTGAGATTAACACTGGAATTGATAAATTTATCAACTATAAATTGACATCTAAATTTATTTAAATTTGTGTAAATGATTAAGATATTTAAAAATGATAAAATTTGTCAATTATAGGATCGAAATTAAAAATTTGGTTTAATTAATTAATGTAAAAATAGCCATTTTGGCCACTGACTCGGATTTCGATGAAACCAGTTTCATCGGATTCATAACAGTGAATTATTATAGGATTTCAAGTTTCGTGGCGATCAGACTTGTTGTTTGATCGTACGGACTCGAAATGCCTAGAAATCAATTAATCGAAATCAATTGAAATCAGTTTGAAATAACTTGATTTTAGCGTAACTTCTTCATATGATGAAATTTGGACTTGAAACCTATTTGCGTTTAAAATATTTAAAAGCATCTGTTTTGATATATGGCTTAACCATTTTCGTTCTAGAGTCAAATCGGGCTTTGCGGGTCGTGTATCGTTCAATTAAACCAGCCTATTCTAATTTCAGCTTTGTATATATATACCGGTCCGGTTATAAACCTTAGCAGCCTCTCTTATTATCATTTCTGTACGTACAGTTCAAATCGCTCCTCCTCATTCTAATGGCTGCAAACCCTAACTCCCAAACTTCAAATCCAAACCAAAAATCCAACTGAAAAATCAAACTGCCCAAAAAAAAATCAAAAAAATATATAACTCGAAGATCTTAACAACACGAATCTGCATCTGCTGTCTGTTTCTGCAAATGATGCACGAGTTAGCCAGAAATCTCGGTCAAAGCCTAGAATTGCGAAACCCAAATTTGGACTTGGGGGGTTTCTGATTTCATCATTTATTTGCGAAATTGTTTTGTGGGTTTTGGTGAGACCAATGCCTAGAATCGTCTGGTGGTGGTCGTGACCTCGTTTAATGGCTAGGGCAGTGGAATTTGGCCAATTAGGGTTTCGCGAAACCCTAACTGCAAGCGGCGGCCGCTGGCGCTATAGGGGACCGGACCTAGGCGGGGAGTGCGGCTCATCATGGGTAAGGCATTGGTGGTGACAGCTCGACGATCGGTGGTCGTTAATTGGCGTAATCATTGGTCAAAGGCATCGGTTTAGGCGTGTTTGGGTCCGATAGTCGCTGTAGCTTTGAGATGAAGGGGATGATGTGGCAAGTGAGTTGTTTTGTTTTGTTTTGTTTTTTTATTTTAATTCCAATTTCAACCATTCTAATGCACGTAACTTTTACGTACGAGGTCCATTTCACGCGCGGTTTTCTCCGCTAGGATCATATCGAAATTTCGAATATTATGGCACTAGTTTGAACGAATTCTGAGACTATTCAAATTTTAGGTTTAAATTGGATTTAAATTCAATTTAAATTCAAAAGGTGAGTTTTTTAACCCACTCACAACTTCTAAAATTTCTTATGTTTGTTAAATTAATTTATGATGTGATTAGAAATTTATTTACGACTGTTTGGCATATTTTGAATCATCAACTCAGTCTATTTGAATTTGTTTGAATAAAATAGTTATTTAATTTATTATTGAATATAAACTGCCAGTAATACCTGTTATTTATTATCAGTTCTATATTGATGTTATTGATTAAATTTGATGATGATTGTGATAAACGTTTGATGATTCATATTGGATGAATGGATGTTGTATTTTACATTGTTATAAACTGCAAGTTGTTATGGATTTTTATTTTTTCGGGATTGCGGTTTGAAATGATATATAACTGTATTTATGTTTAAATTACGGATGGAAATGATAAATATCTATATCACTTTACCATAGGATAGAAAATTATATACAGACACGTGGTCTATATATATAAAAATAATTTGAAATTGATTTCTATGGTTTTTGGAAAGAAATACATGGTTTTATGTAGATATTGATTTTAGATATTACATAAATGCTATTTATATATATAGTCAAATTCTTGACTTGAGTTATGTATAAATTTGTTGATATAAATAAGTTAATAATAATGTTTGATTTTATTTAAAATATAATATGGTTAAGTATTTATTTAAATTATATTTTAATATAGAATTTATAATGTTATTAATAAATTAAGATTGAAAGACAAATTGGAAATTGATTTGAAATTGTATTCAATTGAGAAATTTATTTAATAAAAATCGATTTGGGACTCGCTGAATTTGAGATTTTAAAGAATATGATTTTAACTTGATTTTTGTTTAAGGTTATATAAATGAATATATCAAGTTTGAATAAAGTAAGGGAAATATTCAGTTATTTGAAATTGGAGTTTATTTGAATGATATTGGAATTATTAAGTAAATATTTCAAACTAAATAATAGTAAACTGAATTTGATATATATATAGAGAGAGAGTTAACAAATTTAGCTTTGAAGTGTTGAATATTGACAGCTTTGAAATCTATTGAAATGATTTATTTGGAGGTCGAATCTATATTTGAAATCAATATAAATTGAAATGGTTTATTGAAAACTAAAAGTGAGTTGAAAGTTATGAATTGAGATTTAATTTAAAGCGTATAAAATTGTGAAGTCGAGAAAATTATTTTACTTTATAAAGTAATTTAAAAATTCAATCTATTTTGTTTTATATACTATTTGAATCTCCAAACCGTTTCAAGTGGTGGATGTTATGGTTCATAAGCTATGAAATTCAAAATATTATGTTTCGAAAGGTTATATTTCAAGCGTGGGTTTCGAAATATTATAATTTTGAAAGTGTTATGGTTTTAGAAAGGATATATTTGAAATAAAATGATATCGTATTGATTTGGGTTTTGAAAGGGCAATGATACTTGGTTTTAAAGTATATACTATTTTGAAAATGACCGTAGTGTTATAATAACGTTTGGTTGTTTAAAGACCGGGATCGGAAGTTGTCATACTCTCTGCCAACTCTGAAAACCACTTTAACAACCGTGTATGCGGTGGAGATTCCATAATGAAGTAAGTTGGTGGCGGCGTTCCTTTGAGGTACATACGTGGATCCAACTCCCGTGAGTTGGCTTAAGGTGGCTAAAACAGGAGCGATTCTCGGGCCAAGGAGGTAGCCCTCTTATCGGACACACTCCCTCAATATTATATTCTAACTTTGGATTGATTTGGTGGCCAATTTTGATTTTTGATTTTTGGGGTGTGGCTCGAGGTGGGCGGTAGTAGCTGCTACGCGTTACCACTAGCCCGGATGCGTAATTGGTATATCTACCCTCGCATTGCCTCATTGTGCCGTGTCACCTACCCTAGTGTACTTGTACGAGTTTGATTTGTGTCGTACCTATGGAGTATCCTCTGGTAGCCTCCCGATCAGGAGGTATTATGGTACTGTATAGACTACTGGTACTATTACGTGTTAAGGTGGAAAATGTAAAGCCTTAACGCTATTTTAAAGTAAGTTTATTTTACTAATGACATTATTATAATAGCAAAATATTACTACATAGTAAATAGTTTAACGGATCCTTAGGAGATGTGAATCCCTAGCATCTTTTAAGTTACTGCACTCACGTTAGACACTGGATAGGAGATGTCAAATCTCATAAACATCTCTGACGTCGTTCCACTCATACTTATTTCTGTTGATTTAACTGACATAAGATCTTTTTGTTCTGACTCGAGTGTTTTGTCTTTTCAATTCGCTCGGCTCAGTCTGAGCATTCCAGGATTCGAAGACTTTATTTCTGGAGGACGAAGACGAAGATTGCATTTCTATTATTTATTCACATTGTTCTGCTGCATTGTTATTTTTTATTCTCTGATATGTGTAACTCTGATACGTATTGTATAGGTATAATCGAATATTTAGTAAAACAGCTTCATGAACTGTTTATTTAATTATTATATTTTATTGTTCTACTACTAGATTCTATTTTGTTTTCTTTGCTTTCTCTGCTTTTTCTTATTTACCCCATAACAATCCGCTATTCTGTATGGTTTGAGTCGGCACATATATCTGCTTAAGCGTACAAAAAGGCGGGATGTTACACTACTGTTGGTGGAATCAACTATTGCACTGGTGGTGGATTTTGTGAAACTGGCAGTGGTAGTGGTTGATTCTTGGACTGGCGATACTCATTAACAAAAGTAGTTAGCACATTATAAGCTCCCTCAAAATTGGTATCGAGATCTTGATCAGATCTGATCCAATTGCTTATCTAAATTTTGGACAGTATACTCAAAATTTTGGGTTGTGTGATGCAAATTTTGAGCAGTGTGCTCTAAATTTCTCAAAGAGTAATCAATGCAATTATTAATCTCTTCTTGTCAAAACCAAGCATCATCTTGAATGTGGATTTGGAGAGGGTTTTGATCTAAAGTGTGGGTATAATTAGGACTGAATTCAAGGTTATTGTTTATCTCTAACATCTGCACTGATGCCAAATTCGAAGGACCGGGTTGATCTGATGCTTTGTTCATAACGTGATGATGAAATTCTTGTGGTAATTGGTGGTGACTGGATGAAGAAGAAGTCAGTATAGTGATTGTTTATCGTGGATTGGTGATGGAATTAGAACAATGTATGTACACTAATACAGATATGTGTAGCTGAGTATCAGTTACACGGCATGAAAAAAGGGGACTTTGGTAGTGATTTGTGGTGCAGGTGGTAGTAACTTTCAAATTTCAAGCACATACAAGAGGGACATGCACATAATTGTAATTGATGTTAGTCGTTTCGAAATATACGAAAATAGCAAGAATCGATATGATTATTGATTGAATTATTGATCAATATTTGCAAGTGCAAGATTTGGCAAGAACTGTTGAATTGCAAGCTTCAGATTACAAGAACAGGAAATCAAAAGAACAAGAATTATCAATTAAAAATTTGAAATAACAAGAATATTAATGACAAATACAAGAATAAAGAACTAAATTGCAAAGGTTGAAGAAAATTGGACAGAAACTGAAGTAAACTATAACATGTAATTGAACTAACAAGATATTGCTAAGTAAAAAGATTAAAATGTAAAGAACTGTGAAGATAAATTGGAATTGAACTGAAAATGGAAATGGAGATAAACGGCAAACTAAATGATTGTAATAGAATAGTAATGAACAGAAATGAAAATTTAATTCAAATTTCTTCTCCTTTCATCATTACATTTCCTATACATCATATATAATACATAGAACCAGGCACAAGCATTTATCACTTAGCCAAACCACAAAACAGAACTCAAACTGACCCAACTAAGAGGGTTCGACCCATTTTCAAGCCCAAAACATGATACATCATTTAAAAGTACTATATACAGCACATAACCATCAATAAACTGAAAATGACATGTATTAGCTGTGCATGCACACAACGTGCACATAAATGCACGCATTGATACATCCCAGTAACTCTCATATATAGCCATGACTTCAATTGCTGGAGCCCTTGACACCTTTCTGATATATTCAGTCACCTACTCCAACGCACCTACTCAGACGATCCCAGGGTGAACTCTGGTGAACTGGGCAAGAAGTCCTGCTTGTACCTATTTCTTGAAGGCAGGCGCCAGACCCTCTTCATTTTCTAATCACTGAACAACAGCCATTTCCTTCAAAAACCCTTATAATAAAAGCTTGATTCTTACACGATTCTTCAAGGCAGCTTAAGCATGATTCTGCAACGAAGCTCGATTCCTTAACTGTAACAACCCACATATTTTATGATTATATATTTAAATATTTTATTTAAATATAGCATCATTAGTCGGATTAAAGTCCGAAAAACTACTTTTTGCAAACAGTCGAATTAGGACTCGAGACCTCTTCCATTGAGTCCAAAATGCCGTTTGCAACCTTTTTGAGTATAAACATCGATATGTTTGGAGTTGAGTAGAATTTTGTCATTTTCACTTAGGACTTTGGGTTTGGGTTTCAGCCCACTAACCCAACTCATCTTATATCCTAACTCCAACACCTCTCCTCTTCATTCATTCTCATTTGCTAACACTTCAAGCTTTAAGTAAAAATGGGGGAAGAGAAAAGAGATTAGGAATTCCTAAGCCCTAGTTTTCTTTACAAATTCAAGTTCTACCTCCAAATTCCAAAAGGAGCTTAGGTAAGCATCATCTTCATCTTCTCCATCTCAATTCCTCTTCAATTTCAGAAATTTCCTATAACCTAATTTAGGAAATTATTGCTTATAAGCTTAGATTCAAGCTTCTTAAGTTGAAGTGAAGAGTGGTTGATCTTTCCTTTGTGTTTGAGCTTCTCCTTCATTGTTTTGAGTAAAAAGGTGAGTTTTTGAACTCACATCTACGTCTATAACTTTCATTGTTGTTGGGTATGAATTCCTAACATCTATTCATGTTCATTAGCTTTGATTTGAATTGATTTGGTGAATTTTCCAATTTTGGTGTTTTGAAGTAAAAAATCATTAAAAATCCTATCTTGGATGTTTGGACATGTCATTTGGGGTGTATCAAAGAGCCTATAAGGCCGGATTATCGCTTGGCATAAATCCTTAGTCTCTGTTGCTCATCCGATCGCTTCCGGTTTGGATTTTTGTCCTTTTTAGGCTAGGCTGATTTTCGCCTAGCAGGAAATTTCTGACGTCTGAAACTTCAATTCAGACATCTGGATTCAAATTCAAACGTCTGGTTGAGAATTCTAGATGTTTGGAATTCGTCCCTGGAGAAAGGAAAAAGGCAAAGACAAAATCCAGACATCTAGAAATCCAACCAGACATCTGATTTGTGGTTTAGACGTCTGGTTGGTAATTTTAGACGTCTTTTGCCTATTTGCCTAGATTTTGAGTAAATTTCCATTGTTTATCGACTTTTGTTGATCCGGTTAGTTGTTGTCACTCATTATCGACTTTGATGACATATTTCCTTGGATTTTTGGGAATATCCATTTTGATGGATTTGATATCGATTTCTATAGATTTAATTCACGTCTTCGTATGTGAATTTTTGGTGATTAATTGTTTCTACAATCATTTCTATGGTTTGTCGTTTTAAAATGCAAAGGTTTCTATACTAGTAGTAAATATTAAAACTCTTCAATCAAAATGATTTCAACATTTACTTTCAATATAAAGCTCGCTTTCAAAACCGTTTTTCAATCTATTAGTATATACAAACCTTTGCCTCATTCGTTCGAGAAATATAATTAAACGACTTACAAAACAAGTGGTATGAAACACTTGCGTTTACTTTGTCGGTTAATTCTTGGACTTGTTCGATTGAACTCTCATGACATTTTTGAGTGGAAATCTACAATCTTTTCGTAAATATTTAAGTTAAGCCAGTGGTTATGGGACATGAAGCTAAACTCATATATTTACTAGCTTAGTGTAATTTACACTTATTTTCGAGTGGAAGACTACAGTTTGTCGTAAATAATTAAGTTAAGCCAGTGGTTATGGGACATGAAGCCTTACTCATTTATTTACTAGCTTAGTGTAATTTACACTTGTGGATCTATGAAGATCATTTGGTGGAGTTTCGGCTCAATTTTGTGGGGTAGCGACCCATGGTCTTCGGACCGTTTTATGGAGCTTCGGCTCAAAGGTCTTCGAACCGTTTTGTGGAACTTCGTCTCAAAGGTCTTTTGGCCGTTTTGTGGAGCTTTGGCTCTAATTTGATGGTTAGCGACCATGGAATAGCATTCCGTTTGTGATGCACGTGTTGGTGAGTTTTCATGCTTCCATTTTGTGATAGGCCTCCCTTTTTGTGATTTCTGAATTTCTAATTAATGATTTCTAGAATTTATGTTTCACTAATTTTTGCGATTGGCATTGATATGTTTGGCAGTAGTTGTCGTTTGGTGCATAAAATAAAGATTATGACATTCTTTTTAGTGCTTTGATATATCTAGAGGTATTGTATGATTTTTGTAGTTATTTAATGTATACTTGTCGCAATATGGCATTATTGTTATCATACTTTTTTTATATCTCTTATCTTATCTCATTTTATCTGATAATTATAGCTAGACCGATCGATTTATTATTTTCTTATTAAATAATACTCGGGTTAGACCGAGATGTTACAGGTGCTTCTGCTTGATTCCTTATCAGGAAGCAACATCTGACTTTTGGCTAACTATTTTAGATTTGTAGTTTTTGATGTTATACTTTCATGATAGAGACTCCTTGATGTATACATATTCTTTTGTCTAGCACTTGTACCTATTCTTTTGTGATATTGTGGATCTTGTTGACCACTACTCTGATGTACACTCCTATGTGTTATATTCATATTTGTTTCCGCCTTTATGATATGGATATCTGTGACTGATTGGCGTTATGCTTATTTTATATTTGTTTCCGAAGACCACATAGCCAGTGTGTAGTAGTTTTGAGTTTGTATTTGATATGTCATATTTCCTCTTGAAATGAAATCCATGCCAAACTATCTGATATATCGGTGCTCGCACAAAGCAATTGCACGGATGGTCGCTCCTTAATAGCCTTATTCTTCGCGCTAGTCGACGGCATTATCACGTAGCGTCCTTGGCTGGCGTGAGTATAGAGGTGGGGCGTCACAACTTGGTATCAGAGCCAAACTTCGGAGCAATGTAGAATAATCTAGCTAGGATCATTGTCCTAAGTCCTTCTTAGGAGTCGTGTCTTAGGATTTAATTCGAGTCTTCGTACCATTTTGTCCTATTTTCTTTTACGATGTCTTGTTTTATCAATCAAGATTGTTTGATATTCATTTTGAGAATAACTTTTTTATTCTTCTTTCTTTCTTTCATAGAGAAGAAGAGATGGTTAGTTCTGGCAGTCCTAGCGCTGGTCAATCCTGTAGTCCTTCTCTAGATGGCATATTCATGTCTGCCCAACAACTTTTGGATCTTGTGAAGAATCAAAGGTTTATCTGTGCTTTGAGTAAGAACCCCATAAAGGTTTTACCTATGAAACTCGAAGTTCCTTTCGATCAGCTTGTTGATATCGCTCTTCGACATGAAGAGGCCGATAAGGGAAGTGATGGTGATGTTGGAGGTTCCAAAAAGAGCCTCAATAACAACAAGAAGAGGCATATTAGGTTCAAAAGCCCTAATCCCAACAAGAAAGGGAGGCAAGAAACTTCGGTAGCAAACACTCCGATCCCTAATCATGGAGAATGCTACCATTGTAATTCTAAGGACCACTATGTAATTAGGTGTTCAAGGCCTGTTTCTTGTCGCTATTGCAAAAATTCAGGTCATCATATTTCTGCATGCCCCATGCTTCAAAGCAAGAAGAAAGGAGAACAAGAAACTTCGGTAGCAAAGACTACTACCTCTAATCATGGACAATGCTACACTTGTGGTTCCATGGACCATTATGCTGATAGGTGTCCGGAACCACTCTTTTGTCGTTATTGCAAAAGTTCGGATCATCTTTTATCTTCATATCCCAAGCTTCCAAGCAAGAGGGAAGGAAAGCTAAATGTTGTGCAAAATCCTATTGACCCTTCTCTTGGTCAAGATATTTCTCATTCAGTCCTTGATGACATTTGTTTTGTGATTATCCTATTTGAGTTCTTATTGATATGGGTTCATCCTATTATTTTTATATCAAAAGAGCTTGTTGATTCTTTTTCTTTAAATATTTTGGTCTTGATGACTTCACTGAGATTTGTTAATCTGGTTGGCAGATCCACAACACTCGGTTTACTTTGTAAAAATGTAGAGATTATTTTATGTGATTATGCTTTCCAATCTGTTTTGCATGTTAGGTGCTACTTAGGATTCGGAATTGATTTTTGTGAAAGGATTGGCTTAATCGTTATGAAGCCATATCCTATGTCCCGAGTGGACTATCTATCTTCGACATTTTCAATCTGTTATGCAGATTTCTATTTTTCTTGATGATTTCGATTCCAAGTTGGTGGCATCATCTTATTCTCTAGACCCACTTGTTGAGGAAGATGTTATTCTCCTCATTCGAGTAGTTTGTGAAATTTTCTGGTGTTTTTGGGCTTGTCTTAGGATTATCACCTAAACGAATCTATTGAGTGGTGCTAAGGTATTTTCAGTTTGACTTTACCACCCGTTTTCATTAGCTATGAGTTGCAGACGATAGTGTTCCACTAACCGTCTTCCACACTCATTATGATTCTTATGAATGGCTTGTTATGTCATTTGGTTGACGAACCATCCAGCATATTTCATCCATCTTATGAATCGAGTGTTCTATGAATATTTCGATGAGACCATCCTTGTATTCATTGATTTTGGATGAAAATAACACTTTGAAATTTGTGAATCTTTTTAACCAGATACATTTATAAGTATAATTGGATTTTTTGTTTTAAAACAAGTAAAGAATATTCGTAAAAATTTTGAGAGATGTTTTTATCATATAGAAGATGATTTTGTATTGTATTGCCCATTGAGTGCTTTAAGAATTCTGTCGATGCGCCTGATCAACATTATCGATAGGAATCACCTAAACGCTATGATAAGACAATCTGACACAGTAAATTGACCCGATATAAGTAAATTTTTATAGAAGGATGATTACATAAAGTTAATTGTAATTTTGAAAGTTTTATCTTTTTAGGAAAGAGGTTCATTTAAAAGAACTCTTTTTAGATACTCCTATTCTTGTGATTCCCGAAGGGAACCAAGACTTCACTGTTTGTACCGATGCTAGTTGTATTGGTTTGGGTGTCGTTCTCTTGCGAAAGAGAATGTTCTATCATTTCTGTTTCCACACATTTAAAAGCATCGAGACTAGGTATGCCACTCATGATCTAGTGTTCGCGGCTACTGTTTTTGCTTTTAGAAATTAGGCATCATTATTTTTGGGAGAGAAATTCATTCTCTACTCCGATCATAAATCTTTGACGTATTTATTTTCTCAAAAGGAAATTAATTTGCATCAACATCGTCGACTCGAGTTCCTTGTGTCTTATGATCCTGATATTCTTTATACTCCCGGAAAAGGAAATCGTGTTGCCAATGTCCTTAGTCGTAAGCAACAAGTAGTTGTTTCTATGATGATATCCGAATGGAAGGATCTCGAGACTTTATCCACTTGTGAGGTTGGAGATCGTGAATCCGGTTCATATTCATCTCTTGTTCTATGTAGCCTTAAGGCTCATCCATCTCTTTTAGACCGCATTATTAATGCTCGTGGCGACACTCGAAGAATTGGTAGACTTAACATGCCAAATATTAGTGATCTTCATAAAGACATTTTAGAATATTCTCATCATTTTAAATTTACCATTCGTCCCGGTAGTAGTAAAATGTGCACGGATATGAAGCGACTTTACCATTGGAATGGAATGAAATTTGATATTGCTAACTTCATTAAGCGTTGCATGACTTTACAACTCATAAAGGCCGAGCATCAAAGGCCTGGTGGGTTATTGCAACCTTTGGATATTTCTGTTTGGAAGTGGGATCAAGTCTCCATGAACTTTATTGACGGATGTCCCCGTTCTCATTTGGGCCATGATAGCATATGGGTAATAGTTGGTAGACTAACCAAATCCGCCCATTTTATTCCCGTTCGGTCCAATCGGACTGTACCTCTCTTGGCCAAACTCTTTATTAAAAAAATTGTTAAATTTCATGGAGTTCCTACTTCTATTGTTAGTGATCGTGATCCATTGTTTACTAGTGGATTTTGGAAGAGTCTTCAAAAAGCTTTGGGAATGAAGCTAAATTTAAGCACCGCTTATCATCATCAGTCCGATGGACAAACCGAGCATGTGAATCAAACTCTTGAAGATCTTCTTCGTGCATGTGCTCTTGATTATGGCGGAAGTTGAAAAGATCATATTTCTCTTGTTGAGTTTTCCTATAATAATAGCTTCCAATCTAGTATTCGTATGGCACCTTTCGAGGCACTCTATGGAAGGCTATGCTGATCTCCTTCTTGTTGGCTTGAGACAGGTGAGAAGCTGGTTTTAAGTCCAGATTTTAATTGTGGTTTCACAGAAAAGATTGACCTTATTCGTCATAGGATGAAAGAAGCTCAAAGTAGGAAAAAATCCTATGCCGATAAGCAAAGAAGGAATTTGAATTTTATGTGGAAGACTTTGTGTTTATTCGTGTTTCACCTATGAAGGGTGTTGTGTGTTTCAATCGATCAGGAAAATTAGCACCTTGATATATTGGTCCATTTTCCATCACCGAACGCATTGGTTCCGAGGCTTATCGACTTTTATTACTGGCTCGGTTTTCTGCTATTCATGACACATTTCACGTCTCTCAATTATGGAAATGCCTTCGAGATTCCGATTCTATCCTTGAGCCCGGTGTTATGGAAGAAATTGAAGTTTCGCCTAATTTGACTTATGAGCAGCATCCTATTCGTATCATTTCTTTGGAGGTCAAACTCCTTCGAAATAAAGATGTCCCGCTTGTGAAAGTTCAATGGTTCACAAATCCTAAGGATTGCTCTTGGAATCTAGAGAATTCATCGAGCGAACACATCCGGACTAACTCTCTCGTGCTCTTTGAGGTGAACTTCTTATTTCAAATTTCTTTTGTGTTCATATGCTTTTATGGTTGTTACTTTTTAATTTTTCTTCTTAAATATTGCAAGGACGCAATTTCTTTAAGGAGGGAAGTCTGTAACAACCCGCATATTTTACGACTATATATTTAAATATTTTATTTAAATATAGCATCATTAGTCGGATTAAAGTCCAAAAAGCTACTTTTTGCAAACAGTCGAGACTCGAGACCCCTTTCATTAAGTCCAAAATGGCGTTTGCGACCTTTTTGAGCATAAACATCGATATGTTTGGAGTTGAGTAGAATTTTGACATTTTCACTTAGGGCTTTGGGTTTGGGTTTCAGCCCACTAACCCAAATCATCTTATATCCTAACTCCACCACCTCTCCTCTGCATTCATTCCCATTTCCTAACACTTCGAACTTTAAGTAAAAATGGGGGAAGAGAAAAGAGATTAGGAATTCCTAAGCCCTAGTTTTCTTTGCAAATTCAAGTTCTACCTCCAAATTCCAAAAGAAGCTTAGGTAAGTATCCTCTTCATCTTCTTCATCTCAATTCCTCTTCAATTTCAGAAATTTACTGTAACCTAATTTAGGAAATTATTGCTTATAAGCTTAGATTCAAGCTTCTTGGGTTGAAGTGAAGAGTGGTTGATCTTTCCTTTGTGTTTGAGCTTCTCCTTCATTGTTTTTGAGCAAAAATATGAGATTTAGAACTCACATCTACGTCTATAACTTTCATTATTGCTAGGTATGAATTCCTAACGTCTATTCATGTTCATTTGCTTTGATTTGAATTGATTTGGTGAATTTTTCAATTTTGGTGTTTTGAAGTAAAATCATTAAAAATCCTAACTAGGATGTTTGTACATGTCATTTGGGGTGTATCGAAGAGCCTATAAGGTTGGGTTGTCACTTGGAATAAATCCCTAGTCTCCGTTGCTCATCTGATCGCTTCTGGTTTGGATTTCTCAACCAGACGTCTGAATTTGAATCCAGACGTCTGAATTGAATTTCTATCGAAGAGCCTATAAGGCTGGGTTGTCGCTTGGAATAAATCCCTAATCTCCGTTGCTCATCCGATCGCTTCCGGGTTGGAATTTGCCATTTTTGGGCTAGGCTGATTTTTGCCTAGCAGAAAATTTCAATTCAGACGTCTGGACTCAAATTCAGACGTCTGGTTGGAAAATCCAGACATTTGGAATTGGTCCCTGGAGAAAGGAAAAAGGCAGAGACAAAATCCAGACGTATGAAAATCCAACCAGACGTCTGGTTTGTGGTTCAGACGTCCGGTTGGTAATTTCAAATGTCTGAAACTGTGCAGTTTTGCTTATTTGCCTAGTTTTTTAGTAAACTTCCATTGTTTATCGACTTTTGTTGATCCAGTTAGTTGTTATCACTTATTATCGACTTTGATGACTTCTTTCCTTGGATTTTTGAGAATATCCATTTTAATGGATTTGGTATCGATTTCTATGGATTTAATTCACGTCTTCGTATGTGATTTTTTGATGATTGATTGTTTCTACAATCATTTCTATGGTTTTTCATTTTAAAATGCAAAGGTTTCTATACTAGTAATAAATATTAAAACTCTTTCATCAAAACGATTTCAACGTTTACTTTCAATATAAAGCTCGCTTTCAAAACCGTTTTCCAATCTATTTGTATATACAAACCCGTACCTCATTCGTTCGAGAAATCTAATTAAACGACTTAGCAAAACAAGTGGTGTGAAACGCTTACGTTTACTTTGTCGGTTAATTCTTGGACTTGTTCGATTGAACTCTCGTGACATTTTCGAGTGGAAATCTACAATCTGCTCGTATATTTAAGTTAAGGCAGTGGTTATGGGACATGAAGCTAAATTCATATATTTACCAACTTATTGTAATTTACACTTATTTTCGAGTGGAAGTCTATAATTTGTTCGTAAATAATTAAGTTAAGCCAGTGGTTATGGGACATGAAGCCTAACTCATTTATTTACTAGTTTAGTGTAATTTACACTTATGAATCTATGAAGATCCTTTGGTGGAGTTTCACTCAATTTTGTGGGGTAGCGACCCATGGTCTTCAGACCGTTTTGTGGAGCTTTGGCTCAAAGGTCTTCGGACCGTTTTGTGGAGCTTCGGCTCAAAGGTCTTCGGGCCGTTTTGTGGAGCTTTGGCTCAAATTTGATGGTTAGTGACAATGGAATAGCATTCCGTTTGTGATGCACGTGTTGGTGAGTTTTCATGCTTCCGTTTTGTGATAGGTCTCCCCCTTTTTGTGTTTTTTGGATTTCTAATTAATGATTTCTAGAATTTGTGTTTCACCAACTTTTGCGATTGGCATTGATATGTTTGGCAATATTTGTGGTTTGATGAATGAAATAAAGAATACGACATTCTTTTTAGTGCTTTAAGATATCTTGAGGTATTGTGTGATTTTTGTTGTTATTTAATGTATACTTGTCGCAATATGGCATTATTGTTATCATATATTTTTGTTATATCTTTTATTTTATCTTATTTCATCTGATAAGTATAGCTAGACTAATCCGTTTATTATTTTCATATTAAATAATACTCGGGTCAGACCGAGATGCTACAGGTGCTTCTCCTTGATTCCTTATCAAAAACCAACATTTGACTTTTGGCTAACTACTTTATATTTGTAGTTTTTGATGTTATACATTCGAGGTAGAGACTCCTTGATGTATACATATTCTTTTGTCTAGCACTTGTACCTATTATTTTGTGATATTGTGGATCTTGTTGACCACTACTCTGATGTACACTCCTATGTGTTATATTCATATCTGTTTCCACCTTTGTGATATGAATATCTGTGATTGATTTGTGTTATGTTTATTTTATATTTGTTTCAGAAGACCACATAGCCACTATGTAGTAGTTTTGAGTTTGTATTTAATATGTCGAATTTCCTCCTGAAATAAAATCCAGGCCAAACTATCTGACATATCGGTGCTCGCACAATGCAATTGCACGGATGGTCGCTTCTCAATAGCTTTATTCTTTACACAAGTCGACGGCACTACCTCATAATACCATTGGCTAGGGTGAGTATAGAGGTGGGGCGTCACATTAACCAAGGTCAATTTCTCTACGAAGCTAAAGCATGATTTCAACTTCATGAATTTGACATTTAGTCTATTTTACAATTTTGTTTTTAGCTGGCCATACACTGGTCCGTCCATATACGTATGTATATCGTTAGAAAATTATTAATGCCGCAAGTAGTTTATTTTATTTTGTTCATCTTTGTTTGTTTGATAATTTGATTGTTGTTTTAGTTGTTACCGTTTTAAATTATGCAAAGAGAATCTTATTTGTGGTAAAAATTGCATGATGTTTGATTCTATTGTCAATGACCATGACTCCGAACAAAACACATCAAGTAAAAACACTTTATTTCAACTATGAAGTTCAGAATAATTGGTTGCTGAGAAAATCTTAAGAAGCTACAATGTTCTGTATTCCGTGTTTTGATTTCTATGTCTGGTGGACATATGGAAACAAAATAAATCGGAGAATTCAAACAAAATGAATTGGGAACAGGAGATTTTGAGCTCCTATTAAAATATTGTGATCAATACTAAAATTTTAATTAAGCTTATTTTGTCCTATCTCAAGAATGAATTCAACAATAATATAGAAAGTGATTAGAACAATTATGACTCTTATTGCATAACTAATTATACCATAATATTCCTATATTGTAAATCTAATGAGATATTAGACTATTGGAAAGAAATATATCATTTAAGGCACGATTCGATCATTTTCTTTTGAATGATGATTTTGTAGGTTTCTTTCATTTTATTTGTTGGTGGAACTTGATTTAATCTTGGTTTAGTGATTTTTCTTATTCTGCTAATTCTTAAAACGACAAAAATAATTTTAGACCTGAACGCATTCATGTTTTGATAAAGTTGGCAATCATGTATACTCATATGATTTTCAATTAGTGCATGAATTGTGATTTACATGTTGTCTTTTTTGTCATAATTTGTTGTCATGCATGATGTATCTAATGTAATGGTAATTTACATATGATATTCTTTTGAACATATTTATTAACACCACTATAGCTACAAATAAAATGACACGTTGCTATTGCATACTTATGATTCATGGTATTGAAAACTAATTTTTTGGATATGGATTGATATAATTGTCGCTAAGACTGTGCTCCTAAATAAATAGAGGACATGTAGCATTTTGGGAACCTGACATCCACAAGTTTTCCATGTCATCAAAGAATGAACCTAGAATAAATTTTTTGATGTTTGAGTGGAATGTTTTACAACAGAAATGATCTTTTTGTATTTCACCAATACACGGTTCATTCTTGCATATGGATTTTGTCCTTTTATACCCTTTAGTTTGGGAAAATAGAAAAAAGGAATCATTGTATAAATCTAGCAGTTCGAACCAAAGTGTGAACCTTTATTAACATGAAGTTGCGTAAAGTTTGATGTACAATAATGACTTTATATTTTTTACATTTGCATTTGGCAATATCATTCAGTTTTGCCATTTTGATAGAAAACTTCGAATTTTGCCTACTTTAATCAATTGTCAAGTAAATTGGAACGTTGTCAGGTACATTGAAGACCTGGTATTTCACCGTACTGCATCATGTATAACCAATGTACAGGAGCCATACTACTGCGCAGGTGGTGCAGATAAATCATCCAGTCGTGACATATCAGATGCTCATTACAAAGCGTATTTATAAGATGGAATCAACATCAGTTGCACAAATGGCTAGGTTATGCCTGGTCAGATAATTATGATTAACATAAACATGAAAGGGTTCCTTGCATGTTTATTCGATTTACATATGTGACATAGACTGTGTCAAAAATAAATCTTGCTTGTATTGCAGCTAGAGTAGAAGTAAAAAAAAATTCATGCAATAATGCCTATATCCATTTTTCTGCACATTAACTATAGTAGATAACTATTGCATGCTCATATTAGTAATGAGAGCCAATAACATGTCTAGCTTCTTGGTTTTTCTTCAAATTATTTGCTCAAGTAAACCTTAGTGTATTTCAATATAGCTACTTCGGTGAGTATACAATTCAGATGCAATGTCCGGATCTATTGATGAAGCTTAGAGCATCATACTTAGAGTAATATCGAAATTCCAGTAATTGACGAATATTTCGAAAGGTACAATTTTTTTCTGTTTTAATATGAAATTTATACCGTCTTCAAAAGCTAATTGAGTTTTTACTCATTTTCCACTTTCAAATCTCAGTATATCAGTGGAAAAATTAATTCTGCTAAGCAATAATGCACCTGGTCATGTATCTACAAATCTTGAAACAGTCCAGTCAAGCATCTCACATCTAATGGAAGAGCTTAGAAATGCTAACTGTTGGGCACTTATAATTTTTCTTTAATAAGAACCGTTTCATCTAATTTTACATCCTTTTATCATTTATTACAACTTATATACAACATGTTTTAAACTGTTTTTTTTACAAGAAATACTGCCCATCATTTTGTTCATTTTGACATTGACCCAGTGTTTGGTTCGTTCTGTTCTTTTCACTCTTTAAAGAGAATCAATAAACTGAATTCAGCTTTATCCATTAAAAATAAAAATAGAAATAGTTAAAGGAATTTGTATAAAGAAATTTATTGATATTTATTTTTGGTCTAACTTTGTGAAATTTCTTTACAGGAAATTTGTTGTGAATTAATTAAATTCATGCCATATGAGTTTTACGAAGAAAAGTGTATAAGAAATTTGTTGTGAACTGATTTCTTATATTGTTTAGATTCTAAATCCAAAATAACTTAATATATTTTACTTGCTAGCTGGTTCTAAAGTTATCAGATCTATATCCAGCTTCAATTTGAGTTTGGTTTATTTTGGTGTGTTACTTGCTAGCTGATTCCAGAGGAGGTGTTTGATTTGGATATCAACTACGAAGTGTAATATTTTATAAAGAAAATTATATCAATCCATACATAAATCATAGAAGAGTTTATATGTTAAGTATGAATTAGTTTTAATATTAGATTTTGATAATAAATCAGTGGAAAGACAAGTTAGAACTTTGTGTGAGTGTTTTTTTTTATCTTTACCAATACGGGTTGTCTTGACTTTGAACATATACACGATACATGAATTCATGGAATAATGAGATTTTTCGAAAGCTCCAGGAATTGTTATTGCATATGGTGTTAGCTATAGCAACAACAAGATGCTCAGTTGTTGTGAAAAAATGGCAGTGCTTTGTGGAAGCTTATATCAACGAATCTTTGTCATCCAAATCATAAAGAGATAACTTGGATTAAAAATAAGACGGAATTGAAATTAAGAATAATAAGACAAGATATTCCACCCAACCACCCACTTTATTGATTCACCAAAAAAAATTGTTTACAACTAATAGAACAAAGCTAAAAAAACAAAATACCATTGAATCAATAACCAACTTGAGAAAGAAAGCAAATATCTATATGGCTAAAATTGTTGGAGAAGAAGAACAAAGATGGAGAATAGCGAATTAGCAAATAGATTTTCCACCATACATTTACCCTCTCTTCTAGTCTCTATTTATATAACCAATTATTAATGCCCAAGTTAACATTAGATGACAAAAAATAATTTGATTAGCCAATTAGAGAAAGAAATAAACGTACTCAGTATGCCTATTAATTAGGGAAACAAAATATTCTCTTTCTTTCTTTTGCATATTTCTTTCCCTCTATTTGTGATTTTGTATCACCAAAATTTAACACTCCGTCTTGATGCAAAATCACATATCTCCAACATATCAAACATGTCATATCTAAATCTATCACAACTTCATATATCTCAATCATACCAAATTACAAATATCAATCACCGACTGCAAATGATGCATCTCCCACATGAGGTGCACCACACAAATCCGGTCTCAAAAACCTTGGTAATACCACAAAGATCTCCGTCTTGTCTTTGTGAATTTTGCAACTCGACATCCGTCTATCACTCGATCTGAGCTCATTACTTGATCACTATCGATCCCTCGAGCATTATCAACTGAAGACCCCTGCCTAAAAATATGATCCTCAATGCTAGAATCATAAGCAATGACCACATTAACCTCTCCACCTTTTTGTGGATGAGGTTCTTCAAACGTCACTCGCTTTCCATAGTCAACCACAGAACCCACCAAGCTATAAAGGTTTCCTACTTCCAATACTCCTCTCATCCTTACACGACCACCTTTCTTCACTCTCAAAATTCCACCTTGAGTCTCACAAGTGCAACATGTAACGACCCGAAATTGTCACACCTGAAAATTCTAGATAGTTATGAAAAAGAAGAAAGAGATAGAAGAAGAAGAACAGAAACACCAAGCATCTCACATTCGCAGCGGATAAAATATAATAATAAATAATAACAATTTACAAAAGAATACTATATCAGTCGATTATATTTAATATACATCAGAGTTTCGTATATATACAGTTACTGAACATATACAATTATCATGACTCAGATTTACAATAATATAAACACGGCGGAAATACTCTATACGCTCTTGCCATCCAGCTCGTCTCCTGAGCTCAAGAACGTACCTACCTGAAAATCTGTAATACTCGGTCTGACCCGAGCATTACACCAAAGTAACACCCGGATCAGGCTGGAAACGAGCGTGAGTAAACCATCTAACATGGAATACCAAGCAACAACTCATATAAAAACCCGGGTAACTCAACTAATTTTTACAAGTCGCAATTTGTTATAGACATGACTTATTTTCAAATAAGCTTTCTAAGTGTCCAAATTTAGATTTAATAATCCAATTCATTTAAATCCAATCATCCCTGCCTATCAATTTCTCATATCAATTTATAAAAATTCGAAGTGGTTTCGGCTATCTCCCAATACCCGATCCCGGCCTCTTCGAGTCTCATACCATCCTATCCCAAGTTATCCATACGAAAAACACATTCATTTCATATTAGAGATAACAACTCATTCAAAGCATCCAATACCATTCAATCGTCCATAAGCAAAGCTTGTTTGCTACCGATATTAATTAAATTAATTCTGATTGAATTTCTAACCTCAACCATTTAGAATTCTCCACTTGTCTTTAATTAATTTTCAAATCAATTAACCAATCAACCCTTCATTATTCATCTTAATTAATCACCTTGGTTTAATTATTTTTCAGTTACATTCATGAAATTATCTTTGTTTAATTACACGATATTAATTATTCCTAACCAAATCAATAAGAAATCTTAATTACTTCATGAATTAATTAACTATATTCATTACATTAATCCTTAATTACTTATATTAATTAACTTCTCATAAATCGCATATTTTGGATTAATTAACCTTAATTAATCAAATCTTTAGTTACATCGTGATTATATAAATTATTGATTTCCAATTATATTTCAATTTATCTTAATCTAAATTAATTATATTAATTAAACCACAATATTAATCATATTTGATTTATCTCCACCTGAAATTATCTACCTTTTATTTACTTCATTAAATAAATTAATTCTCCTTAATTAATTATCTTGATTTATCTCTCGATTAATTACACAAGGTAACTATATTTTATTAATTTCATTAAATAATTATTTATCAAACTACCCAATGATCATTCTAATTGTTTTAAACCCCATTAATTAACCTAAATCATAAATTAATTTAATCGATTAATTATTCCTTAAATTATCCTATTTATTTAATGAATCATTAATCATTAAACCTTTATTGATTTTAATCTGAACCATTTTCTTATATATGATTTAAGTTTAAAACCCAAACGCTTCGAGTCAAACAACAATCAACTCGAGAATCAACCAAAAACCAAAATCAACAGATCATCAATTCACAGTGCACATCAAATCAATTCAACCACTCAACCAAATATTTAAATTTAACCATTTAAAATTTAAATAAAACTCCAACAGAGCGAGATTTACTCACCTTTGATTTTAATTTGCATTCCATCCAGGCCAGCTTGTTTCTTTCCAGATTTTGACCTTGTATAATCAGTTACAGTTTATTGTTATTTGAATTAATCGAACAATTGATTGCCAATTATTGATTTAGTCAACTAAGAATTTCATTTAACCTAATCTTCCTTTAACAACTTATTTTTAATGCCTAAAATAATTAAATAAGCTAAGTTAACCACATTAGTACTTTTTTTTCTTCTTTTCAGACTTGAAAATATTATTTTAAATTTAACCAGTAAGTAAAATTTTACTTACATAACTAACAAGAAAAATACAGTTTAACTAAATAACAGAAATTATACCTCTCTGACCTGGACGATTTGGGCAAAACCTAGCCTCGTTGATCACTGCGCCAATGTCGTGACCTCGCGACAACCACGAATCGTTCACGCCTTGCGCGACTCGCCCCAGATCGCCGCCCTTGCTTGCGAAGCTCCAACGTATGTTGAGCAGCCCAAAAACCCACGTCGCCTCCTGAAATCGCGATCTCGAGCCCCCTTCCACCAACGACGACATCGTGACGCGCTCGGTGATTGGCGAACGAACGATGGGTTCCACGCAGCTTAGGGTTTGGTCACGAACGAATTGAATATAAATGATTTCGATTTTGAGGTGGCCGGCTTCGGCCATTTTCCTTTTTTTTCCTGAAGATTTCTCTTTTTTTTTTTGGAATTATGGTTCTCGGGTTGAAAGTTAGAGAGGGGGTTAAGGTATGGTTGGAGAAGCTTCCTATTTTCGCTGTTATAAAAAAAATATCTCTGACCCAATGTACTTCAAAATTTATTATATTATAATATTTCTAAAATGCCCCTTGTAATTGCTGCCATAAAAATTTCGATTTCCTCTTAAGTAATGCCGCTAGGCGATTATAGGGTTTTACCCGCGTTCCGAACATAATGGAACGTGTTTCGGAGGCTAATTCAATCATATGTGGAAGTTAGCTTTACAAATTGATTTAAAATATTAAATTATCGTTTTAATTTCAACGCGTTTCTCACACGTACGAGCAAACGGTAAATCCAAACGCTATGAAAATTGAAATCCGATAATAACTAACTATTACGGATCTAATGGAACTAGTTTCGTCAAATTCCGAGACTATGCCTCGGAAGGCTATTTTTAAATATCGATTTAAACGATATATTATTAAAATTGAACAAATCACCTTTAGTTTAAATTTCAACCATTCTATTATCTTCAGTATCATCATTATAAATTTTATAAGCCTTCAAATTATTGAAACAGGCTTAGAAATTTCAGATTCAACAATTTACCCAATTTTCAATTATTAAATTCAATATTTAAACTATATAATTCAATAATTTAATTACCAAGTAAATATTGATATCTTGAATTCAAGTTAAAATTAACTTTTAAATATTTTAAATCAATTAACTATTCAAATTTAAATTGTTAGAAATTCTGGGTCGTCACGTTCCTCCTCCCTTAAAAGAATTTCGCCCCCGAAATTAATAGTTAGGAAGAATGGAGCAATACCCATTTACTTTTCTCCAAAACCAACAGTTTTATCAACATCCTACCAACTATCTTTTATTAAAATCCCACTATCACATCAACCAACCTCCCAAAACCTTCTATAGTTTCAAACAATACCCTTTTGCTCAATCATCTAAATTTCAATTTAAAACCAAATTTTGAATTATCAAAATTTTCTAAAAATTTTCCTAACTCCCTGAATTTTCGAAATTTTTTGTCAGCGTCTCCTTTGCGCGGCTAGATCGGTACTACAAAAAGGCCTCTACAGGCTCCCAAATTTTAAAAGAAACAAAAGCCAAGTGGCTAGATCAAAAACCCAATCCAATTTCATACAAAAATTTAAATACATACCTTTTTGTCGGGCAATCAAATTTATCTTTTGGAATCAAATCCAATTTCCTTTTCCCTTTAATACCTGCATATCTTACTTAACAACAATATTCAATCGTAACCTTCCAAATCATTTTATACATTTTCTTACATAAGTTTTTACTTCTACTTCTATGGAAATTAGTTTTCCCCTTTTCATACGAATTCAATTAATTTTCAATTTTGAATATTGAATTTTATCTTTCATTTATAACTGATTCATATTAGTTTCATATACTAATTTACTTTAACTTCCAATTTGAAATCGTTTTGTCGTTAATAAAAAAAAATTTCCAAAAATTTTCTAACTCCCAAAATTTTCGAAATTTTTTGGCAGAGTCTCCTTTGTACGAAGGAGCTTTTGCAATTTGACAAGAGATATAAATATATATACATCGACCCACACGGTCGGAAAAAGAAAAAACAGTTCATATTTCCTATTTTTAATGCGTAGGCGTACCTTATTTAGCATTTTAAGCAAGCAGCTTATTTATTTTAGCATTTAGTGCATCCAAATCCAGCCAAATGGCCTTCAGGTATCTGTACTTACTCAATTTAAATATGTAAGTGCCATATAAGAAAATCTATTTTCATTTCACTTACTTTTAATGGCTAAACACAAGCATTACGTACACAACAAGTGCCAAACGCTTCCCATAAGCGATTCATATGATTTTAAAGCTTATTCAATTGCTTTCAACCAAATTTATATGCCATTTTATTCAATTTCAATGGTTTACAACTCAATTTCTTACATTCCATTGATTTTTAATCCAAACAAGCTCATATTCACTTCAAATGATTTAGAATCAATTTTATTTAATCTCTATTGACTCATAGCAAATTACTTTTATTTACGCCGAACGACAACCATTTTTATGCAATTTGACGATATTCGTTTAATAGAGTATCTATTTCAGTTTATAACTATTTTAAATTAATTTTCAACTCATTTTATATTTAATTCCATTTCATTTCTAATTTATTCACCCACCATTCATTAGCTTGACACATTTCATTCTTGTACACTACTAGCCATTCCCAAATTAATTCAATCCAAGCTTTATTTAATGGGTTTTCACCCTTATTCGAAGCCAAGCTTCCATAAATTTTAAACTTAAGTTAATTTACTTTAATTTATTCCCACATCAAATTTAAGTTTACTTCTATTTGATCCTCATTTAATCAACTTCCATTAAATTCAGTTAGCCCATCAATTTTAAATTTTAATTTTAAATTCCCCTTCTCAATTTATCAAAATAATATCCAAGTGCATACTTAACTCACTTATACTTCAAATTAATATGCCACCGAACTTAAGTTCAGTCTGATAATCCAATTCCAATCACAACTTTGATTTAGTTTTTTATTCTATCAGACTTCATCCATTTATTATTTAACTTAATTAACTCGTTTTAAAATTTTAATTTACTTACTTAATTCGTTATCGAATTTATTTTATTAATACAAGCCATTTTCAATTTATTCTATTCACTTGGGTTTTGTTGCAGTTCAAACCATGTCTATTATAAATAAATTTCATATGACGACACTTCTCTTATATCTAATTTACTTACAACTTTCGTCAAAATATTATTCATATCACACATGAATTTTATTTGTAATTCAAACCACCACTATTTGATTCAACTCTATTTTATTTTATTTTTTTATAGCACCTCTACTTATATAATTCATTATCAAATCCAAGTCGAATTCTATTTACAATTCGAATTCATTTCCGAACTCTATTATTAATTTACAATCCATTTGTTTAACCAAGTTAAATTTTCATTAACATACTCTATCAAATAATTATTTATTACCTTACTTCCAACTTCTAATTTAAAAATCACTTCATTTAAATTTCCCTGAGTTAAATCTTATTTATAGTTCCAGTTTGGATTTCTTCATTTCCCAAAATTCTAACACTTTTATTTTAAAAAAATTAGAAAGGCTTTTAAATCCACCTCATACTATTAAAATAGCTTTTTATAAAAATACTTCTTATAACTCGATGTCTCAACCAGTCCATTCTTGTTCTCACAGAAATTCAGTCATACGTTGATCAGGCGTAGGACTGAAAATCTATAAGTACTTGGTAAACCCGTTTTCAACACCCAGTGAAAATACTTTTGAAAATAATTTTATTGAAATATTGAAAGCATTTTGAAATAGAGGAAATATCTTTGGTGAGAATGCTCTGCAAATCATCACCCCCATCCATGGTCGCAGTTACATTCCAGGGTTACGTTATCATCGCAGCAAAAGTCCATGTAACTACAGGCTCTCTACGGCCTCTGATTTTCGCTGTCAAAATGAAACTTCTCCACTCCTCCATAGGTCGCAGTCTACCGATATAAAATCAAACGCAGACTGTTGGCTCTCAGCGGCACACACGACTTTCGCTATGTTATACCATAGGTCGCAGTCTACCGATATAAAATCAAACGCAGACTGTTGGCTCTCAGCGGCACACACGACTTCCGCTATGGTATACACTACTCATAATCCCCAGGAACTTGTTTTGTCCGGACTCCTCACAGGATCAACTTTAGAACCCCCCCCCCCCCCTTGGGGCTCAAGGCAGCACCACCCGGTGGCATTCCTGAGAAGTTCATTTCAAGGGAGCGCCTTTTTCCCCAGAGCCATCATCAAAACACTTTATACTATACATATATAGCATCTTTTAAATCATACACCTAGTATGATATCATACAAAACTCCTTTACACAAAATCGATTATCCCAAAATCGAAAATTCTCTAGCTAGGCTTTTCAAATTTCAATATTGATTTTACCCAAAAAATCAAAAGCCTTTCCAAATCCAAAGGTTCCCAAAATCCTTTTCTAAGATCCTCATAAGATCCTTTATATATATTCAGATATATATAATTTTTAAAACTTTGGATCATTTCAAACTTGTATAAAATTCCTTTATACTACAAACATCTTCAAAAATCCTTTTCTTCCAACAATAGATTCAACAAGGGGAGATTTATCTAATATATAACAAAGATATATAACTTTGTTTATTCAAAATCAAATATTCAAATTTGATTACTCCTTTTTTAGTATCAATTTCATTCAAATCCGTACGATATACACATGTTATTCGTACGCTATACCAATCTGATCGTCCACTCGATCACACAATTTTATTTCCGAACTAGTATTGTCCATCCGATTCCTAGTGCAGACTCAGTTCTGGTTTCTCGATTAGAAACTGTCATTCTCCTTGCATAGCCATAACTATGATAGAGAATATCCAGACCCAATCAACAATCCATATCCAGGTTTACCGTCGAAAATCGAGTGAAAAATCCCAACTCGGATCGATATACTATCTCGAAATTCTGTGCTCGAATCTGGATCAAATCTCTATGCGAATAGAATAATATACGTACATTCTACGTATATGTTTTCATTGATCATTGACCTAAATCAATTTCCTTTCTATTCACATTTCCTATTAATTCCCATTCACTTATTTATAATTGCTTCAATTCCATTGAATTATCACTTCAATTCGCATCTTGGTTGGGTATTTAATAAATAATAGTTTGAACTCCGACCAGTTTATATTTAGAAAATAGCTTGAAATTTTTAAAAATAGATAAGTAAATGAAAAATAATTATTAGTTTGCAAAATGGCTATAAAATAGGTAACTAATTGTAAAATAGCTGGAAAATAGCTAAATAGTTTCAGAAATTTTAGATAATTTCAAAATAGTTGTAAAATAGTAATTAATTTGTGAAAAAGCTGAAAAATAGTAATTAGTTTATAAAACAGTTGAAAAATAGTTAAATAGTTCCAAAAATAATAGTAAAACAAATATAAAATAAGTTAGTTTTAAAAAGAAAGGTTGTACATATTTAATAGCTTGGAAGAATAAATTTATATTTAAAACAATTTAATTGAAAATAGTCCAGAGTCAAACTGTTCACTTTCCCAACAATTCAATTTAAATTTCCACTTCCATTTAAATTGACCCGGTTCCAATTTGAATAACTCCAATTTCCATTGGACTTGATTTATTCCCAATTCAAGTTAAATAAATCCTGATTTCTTTCCCAATTTAAATCAAATTCCATTTGATTTTAATCCTATTTACTTTAATTATAATTTCAAATTATTCCAATCAATTTGAATTATTATCAATTGAACCTATTTCAAATTCAAATCATTCCAATTTAATCTAATTCAATTTCTCATTTAAAATGTTAAACTTATACATCTTCAATCACCAATCCAATTAATTCAAACTAAATTCAATTTTGAACTAATTCAATTTCAATCTTGAATTTAAACTATCTCGAATTATATAAATTCGAGTTAAATTCTCAAAGGTTGGTTTAACTTTTTAAACAAATTAACTTTTATTTAAAGTTTTTAAACAATTTAATTTCTGAGTCCAATTCTCTAAATTCCTTTTTAAATTATCTTAACTTATGTATTTCATGGTTCAATACAATTTTATTTAAAAATTTAATTTATTATTAAGTTTTATCTTCCAGTTTGAAGCCAGTTCTTAAACAAGTTTATTTTACAATTTAATTATTCAAATTTATTTTATTTATACAATACCATTCTTAATTTAAAGATTTTTATTAACAATAGGATGATATCATCCAATTCATTTTAAAACGTCCATCCATTTTCAATTTTTAAATCTCAAACCCATTTTGAGATCACACAAATTCCCAATTCAAATCGACCATTTAACCTTCCAAGTTAATTTCCAATTTCACCTTGAAAGTTCCAATTCAGGTTGTTTTTTTTCTCCACTTATTTAACTTCCCCAAAGTTAAATTCCAATTTACTTAATCCAATCAACCTTACTCAATTTGAATTCCCGCTTCAAACTTCAAAATTCTTTCCCTCTTATAAGTTCAAAACTTATATCACTTTTGGGTTTTTACATCACATTTCAAGGAAAATCAAAACTCAACCTCTTAATGTTTATTTCAAATTATCTTTGATATCATGTATATCCATACATACATACATATTTATTTCTTGGCCCTCCCAGCCATGTTTTAAAATTTTAAACCACCCTTGGTTTTAAATTCAAATCAAATTTCAAACAACCTATTGTTTGCAACAAGTCCCAGTTATCCAAATAATACTTATTTATTGTTTTTCATTACTTTGAAACAAAATTTTCAAATTCTGGGACCAGATTTAGAATTTCATTTTCAATCAATTAAATTTTAATTTGGTTGTATTTCTACTTCTACTTAATTTAATTCCAATTCAAGACTTTAAATTTGGTTGTATTATATTACTTCTAAATTTTAATTCCAATAATTTAACAACCAATCACCTTAATATTTATTAGAAGAAAATATTACTCTATATATCAAAATATATTTTTATATAAAATCTTTATATAAGAAAATAACAAGTACGCGCTCATATATATACACTCAATTCATTCTAGTGTACTAATCCCCACCAGAGCCAAGGTTCTCGCTTAACCTTTCAGCTCTGATACCAAATGTAACGACCCGAAATTTTCACACCCGAAAATTCCACATAGTTATGGAAAAGAAGAAAGAGATAGAAGAAGAAGAACAGAAACACCAAGCATCTCCCATTCTCAGCAGATAAAATATAATAATAAATAATAACAGTTTACAAAAGAATACTATATCAGTCGATTATATTTAATATACATCAGAGTTTCATATATATACAGTTACTGAACATATACAATTATCATGACTCAGATTTACAATAATATAAACACAGCGGAAATACTCTATACGCTCTTGCCATCCAGCTCGTCTTCTGAGCTCCAGAATGTAACTACCTGAAAATTTGTAATACTCAGTCTGACCCGAGCATTACACCAAAGTAACATCCGGGTCAGGCTGGAAACCAGCGTGAGTAAACCATCTAACATGGAATACCAAGTAACAACTCATATAAAATCCCGGGTAACTCAACTAATTTTTACAAATCGTAATTTTTTATAGACATAACTTATTTTCAAATAAGCTTTCTAAGTGTCCAAATTTAGATTTAATAATCCAATTCATTTAAATCCAATCATCCCTACCTATCAATTTCTCATATCAATTTATAAAAATTCGAAGTGGTTTCGGTTATCTCCCAATACCCAATCCCGGCCTCTTCGAGTCTCATACCATCCTATCCCAAGTTATCCATACGAAAAACACATTCATTTCATATTAGAAATAACAACTCATTCAAAGCGTCCAATACCATTCAATCGTCCATAAGCAAAGCTTGTTTGCTACCGATATTAATTAAATTAATTCTGATTGAATTTCTAACCTCAACCATTTAGAATTCTCCACTTGTCATTAATTAATTTTCAAATCAATTAACCAATCAACCCTTCATTATTCATCTTAATTAATCACCTTGGTTTAATTATTTTTCAGTTACATTCATGAAATTATCTTTGTTTAATTACACGATATTAATTATTCCTAACCAAATCAATAAGAAATCTTAATTACTTCATGAATTAATTAACTATATTCATTACATTAATCCTTAATTACTTATATTAATTAACTTCTCATAAATCGCATATTTTGGATTAATTAACCTTAATTAATCAAATCTTTAGTTACATCGTGATTATATAAATTATTGATTTCCAATTATATTTCAATTTATCTTAATCTAAATTAATTATATTAATTAAACTACAATATTAATCATATTTGATTTATCTCCACCCGAAATTATCTACCTTTTATTTACTTCATTAAATAAATTAATTCTCCTTAATTAATTATCTTAATTTATCTCTCGATTAATTACACAAGGTAAATATATTTTATTAATTTCATTAAATAATTATTTATCAAACTACCCAATGATCATTCTAATTGTTTTAAACCCAATTAATTAACCCAAATCATAAATTAATTTAATCAATTAATTATTCCTTAAATTATCCTATTTATTTAATGAATCACTAATCATTAAACCTTTATTGATTTTAATCTGAACCATTTTCTTATATACGATTTAAGTTTAAAACCCAAACGCTTCGAGTCAAACAACAATCAACTCGAGGATCAACAAAAACCAAAATCAACAGATCATCAATTCACAGTGCACATCAAATCAACCACTCAACCAAATATTTAAATTTAACCATTTAAAATTTAAATAAAACTCCAACAGAGTGAGATTTACTCACCTTTGATTTTAATTTGTAATCCATCCAGGCCAGCTTGTTTCTTTCCAGATTTTGACCTTGTATAATCAGTTACAGTTTATGGTTATTAGAATTAGTCGAACAATTGATTGCCAATTATTGATTTAGTTAACTAAGAATTTTATTTAAACTAATCTTCGTTTAATAACTTATTTTTAATGCCTAAAATAATTAAATAAGCTAAGTTAATCACATTAGTACTTTTTTTTTCTTTTTTCAGACCTGAAAATATTATTTTAAATTTAACCAGTAAGTAAAATTTTACTTACATAACTAACAAGAAAAGTACAGTTTAACTAAATCACAGAAATTATACCTCTCTGACCCGGACGATTTGGGCAAAACCTAGCCTCGTTGATCACTGCGCCAATGTCGTGACCTCGCGACAACCACGAATCGTTCACGCCTTGCGCGACTCGCCCCAGATCGCCACCCTTGCTCGTGAAGCTCCAACGTATGTTGAGCAGCCCATAAACCCACGTCGCCTCCTGAAATTGCGACCTCGAGCCCCCTTCCACCAACGGCGATATCGTGACGCGCTCGGCGATTAGCGAACGAACGATGGGCTCCACGCAGCTTAGGGTTTGGTCACGAACGAATTGAATATAAATGATTTCGATTTCGAGGGGCCCGGCTTCAGCCATTTTCCTTTTTTTTCTGATGATTTATCTTCTTTTTTTTCGTGAATTACGGTTCTCGGGTTGAAAGTTAGAGAGGGGGTTAAGGTATGGTTGGAGAAGCTTCCTGCGTACGTTGTTATAAAAAATATATCTCTGACCCAATGTACTTCAAAATTTATTATATTATAATATTTCCAAAATGCCCCTTGTAATTGCTGCCATAAAAATTTCGATTTCCTCTTAAGCAATGCCGCTAGGCAATTATAGGGTTTTACCCGCGTTCCGAACACAATGGAACGTATTTCGGAGGCTAATTCAATCATATGTGGAAGTTAGCTTTACAAATTGATTTAAAATATTAAATTATCGTTTTAATTTCAATGCGTTTCTCACCCGTACGAGCAAACGGTAAATCCAAACGCTATGAAAATTGAAATCCGATAATAACTAACTATTACGGATCCAATGGAACTAGTTTCGTCGAATTTCGACTCTGTGCCTCGGAAGGCTATTTTTAAATATCGATTTAAACGATATATTATTAAAATTGAACAAATCACCTTTAATTTAAATTTCAACCATTCTATTATCTTCGGTATCATCATTATAAATTTTATAAGCCTTCAAATTATTTAAACAGGCTTAGAAATTTCAGATTCAACAATTTACCCAATTTTCAATTATTAAATTCAATATTTAAACTATATAATTCAATAATTTAATTACCAAGTAAATATTGATATCTTGAATTCAAGTTAAAATTAACTTTTAAATATTTTAAATCAATTAACTATTCAAATTTAAATTGTTAGAAATTCTGGGTCGTCGCACAACCACGGCGATCCAACTGACCGAGAGAAATAAGATTATGCGAACAAGTGGGTACATGTCTCACTCCCGAGACTTCTCTAACCACACCATCATGCATACGAAACCGGATAGGTCCAATACCATAAATCGGTAGCTCTTCTCCATTGGCTGTCCTAATCATGTCGACACTCTTCTCATAAGAAGAAAAACAATTCACATCTCTACAAATGTGAAAACTGGCTCCCGAATCCATCTTCCAAGGCTTATTTTCACTAAAGAGGACATCATAAGAAGCATCACTATCGGTACCTTCAGCAAAACCTGCATTTTCATCACTACTAGTATCACCGTGCGCGGCCTTTTTTTGATCTCTTTTATAAGCATAACACTTGCTGCGTATGTGACCTTTCTTCTCACAATAATGACAAGTGATAACACCTTTACCATTAGCATCCTTCTTCTTCCAAATTATATCTTTCTTCGAGTCCCTTGCCACTATAGCCTCACTTTGAATTGATTTCACACCTGACCCTTTTCTTCTAAGCTCCTCATTCAAAAGACTGCTTCGAACAGTTTCCAAAAAGATAGTTCCATTAGTATTGGAATTACTCAATGAAACAACCAAAGTTTCCCAACTTTCTGAAAGCGAACTCATCAATAAAAGAGCCTGTAACTCATCATCAAAATTGATCTTCATACTTGCCAATTGATTTATTACATCCTGAAATTCATTCAAATGCTATGCAACATACTTCTCTTCATCTAATCTCAGTTGTACCAACTTTCGAACCAGAAAAGCCTTACTAGAAGCACTCTTTGACTCATATAAAGATACCAACTTATCCCACAAAGCCTTTGCGGATTCACAACTAGCCACATGATGGAAAACTAAATCATCAAGATATTGGCGAATTAAAGCAATCGCCTTCTTATCCATCTTCTTCCATTTTCCCTCATCTACATTAGAGGGCTTCTTTCCATCTCCATCAATCGGATCATGAAGATCATTAAGGTACAGAACATCCTCCATCTTAGGCTTCCAAATACCCCAATTCTTCCCATCCAAAATAGCCATCTTCGAAAACGAAATCACATCCGACATCAATAATTTTTCAATCCAAAATTACTCTAAGCTTTGCGATGATCTGTGCTTTGATACCAATCTGTTATGAAAAAATGGCAGCGCTTTGCGGAAGCTTATATCAACGGATTTTTGTCATCCAAATAACAAAGAGATAACTTGGATTAAAAATAAGACGGAATTGAAATAAAAAATAATAAGATAAGATATTTCACCCAACCACCCACTTTATTGATTCACCAAATTTTTTTTTACAATTAATAGAACAAAGCTAAAATAAACAAAATACCATTGAATCAATAACCAAATTGAGAAAGGGAGCAAATATCTATATGGCTAAAATTGTTGGAGAAGAAGAACAAAGATGGAGAATAGGGAAATAGCAAATAGATTTTCCACCATACATTTACCCTCTCTTCTAGTCTCTATTTATATAATCAATTACTTAATGCCCAACTTAACAGTAGATGGAAAAAAATAATTTAATCAGCCAATTAAAGAAAGAAATAAACATACTCAATATGCCTATTAATTAGGGGAAACAAAATCTTCTCTTTCTTTCTTTTGCATATTTCTTTCCCTCTATTTGTGATTTTGTATCACCAAAATTTAACATCAGTCTCAGAATGCAAATTATGTTTGAAAGTTTGATATTATTACTGTTAGAAATGAATGATCTTAGAATATAATAAACTATTTGTGTTTATATACTAAGATGTGGACACTAGGACAATTTATAAAGACAAAGAGAGACACAAGCCATGACGGGTGGTGCAATGCACCACCTCGCACGCGCGCACACCTACACCAGTTATGTGAACGAATGGGCGTTTGAGGCGTATCAAAGACACTTAGCACTTTACAGTTAGCTTAGCATGACTGTTCAGACAAAAAGGTTTTTATTTATGTGTTCAAATTCAAATAGTCGCACCGCTTGGCAAAGGATCACAATCTTTCCAACCGTCACAACCGTTCAAACAGGTGCCTTTTACCGAATAGGCACCTAGGCATAATGAAATCAGAAACCAATCATTGAATTTTTTTTCTGAATTCCTTTCTCCTCCAACTCTTAAAATAATCTTTTGATTTTTTCGTAGTTCTACAATTGCCAGCGCAACATTGCAGAGATCGACCCGTTTCATCTTGGGAAACTATTGCTCGTCGTCCTTTTAAAACTATTGAGAGATCAATTCTGTTTCAAGAAAACAGTTTATAGTGGACTCAGATAAATATAATCGGTACGCTTTTTATTGTTTGTTTGTTAACTGCACAAGTACTACTTTTAACAATTTTACGACGTACCTGTGATAATTAGTTGTTGTTACAGTTTGCAACATAACAGTAACAGTTTCGTAATGTTACTGTTAGCAATTTGTGCATATAGTTTAGTAATGCTTTTTTGAGGTTACTAACTAATGATTTCGTAATGCTTTTATGATGTTATGACTAACATCACGTCATTCATATGTGCACGAAAATGCAAATGCCGATGCACTAGAGAACAATCCACAATATAGAACTTTTTATGTCGGCAACCTTGCCCCTGAGTATGCAAACCAATATATATATATATATATATATATATATATATATATATATATATATATATATATATGCACACATGCGTATCATACATGCACACAAGCTTAAACGTTTTTGGCTACGAAATCTCAATCTTTTTTCAATGTGCAGGTTAAGCAAGTTGATCTTCACGGGCATTTCTACAATCTTGGTGTTCAAGCCATTGAAGAGATTCAAATAATAAGAGAAAAGGGAGTTGGTTTCATTAGATACAGTAACCATTTAGAAGCTGCATTAGCTATTCAAATGGGTAATTCTAGCCTGCTTTGTGGAAAGGTAATAAAGCTAATTTGTTTGTCCTCCATCCATAATTACTTTCAGTTAACATATACATCACACCATTTATTGCTTCACATGATAAACTGTTCAGATTAGTATGTAACTTTTCTGATTTGGGTTTACTGTATAACTATGATAGTGTATTCAAAACTATACTGATTTAAAACTTAGCTTTTATTTTAAAGAACCAAGATTAAGTATATGGACAAGATTAGAGAAGCACATCAAATTGTGTTGTTGAAATAATGACTCTTTGTTGAACAATAAAGAGCTCGCTCCCCATCCTATGACCATCCATTTCCTCTTTCCAATTTTATTTTGATTTCCTAGGTTTCATTGTTTTAAATTTCAGTCTCTTACTTGATGTAATTGAAAAAAGGTCAGCTTTAGAAGCAAGGTTCGAGATCTTAGTTTCGTTCCCGGTTTCGGTAGTTTGTAATTTAAGGAATTTTGATCTATTTTACAAATTTTGGAACTTTCAATATTGATATTAAAATGAAGATTGAGATGTGGACGCTAGGGGACAATACCAATTGATTAGTCTCAATTCTTTCTGCTTTTTTTTTGTTTTTCTTGCTTTGTTTAGATTAGTTCTTTTTTTTTTGGGATGAATAACAATGGGGTATGGTGATGCAATGGCTATTCGGAAGAAATGGAAATTTAAAATATATAGTAAACTTTAAAATATGGAAACTTCCGCTCCACGTCTGAATGTGTGATTTTAAGTGGATGATTATCCTAGAGTGTTTCTCTTTCTTGTAGGTGATATGGATCTGATACTTGTATGGTCATATCGCCTTTTAGCTTACAAATTAGAAATGCCTCTCCTTTACTTCTGTTTTTATCATTGTTTTTCCTTGTAGGATTGCAATTAAAACTATTATTGTACACATCATGACAGACAGCTTTATTTTTTTCCTTTCAACAGAGATTGCCTCACAGTTTGCATATGCATCTTTCCTTGCTTCACACTCCTTTCATGATTCCTTCCTTTAATCAGGCAACATTAATAATCAGTAAACACTGTAGTCCATCCATATATTGATTACTGCAGCGAACCCATAACATTTGCATTAATACTATATGTCCCGTTTTCATTTATTTTGTCTCTAGGGGACCATTTTTTCCATTTATTTCAATTTCTAATCTTTGCCCTGTTGGAATTCCTAAAACAAACAAAGTGAATGATAACAAACATAAGTCCCACATCGCCTAATATACTAAGAAAGCCAAGTATATTAATAGCTTTCTCAAGTGGAGGTTGGGGGCCTGGGGCTCCCAAATGTATGCTTCGTTGTGAGGAGGGAGATCATGCATCACCACCACACACGCGCGCGCGCCGCCGCCGTCCGTCCGACCTAACTGGGCCGGGCCGGGCTCGAGTACGGGTACGAGTCTATATAGTAACGTTTGAATGAAATAGTACCAGGCGAAACAGTACCAGGCGGTACGAGCGGATGCGAAACAGTAGCAGGTGATACAAGCGGGTGCGAAACAGT
Organism: Allium cepa; assembly: GCA_030765085.1. Classification (NCBI taxonomy): domain Eukaryota; kingdom Viridiplantae; phylum Streptophyta; class Magnoliopsida; order Asparagales; family Amaryllidaceae; genus Allium; species Allium cepa. The sequence goes on along the minus strand of CM060939.1, from coordinate 453,569,025 downwards.
ACCGTTGGACGCAAGCAGATGCGACCAGTAGCAGGCGGGTGCGACCCGTTAACAAACAGCAGCGACCAAAAGGCAAACGGGTGCGACCCGTCAAGCGGACGCGGCTGTTTGAAGGGATGCGGACGAAATTATAAATAGGAGAGAATACTGATCACATTCTCATCCCATTCCAATCTAATTTCTTCTGCTTCTTTGCTCTATTGCTCGATATTTCATATATATATCACAGAGTTGACATACTCGTTACAATCTCGTGCAGATTACGTCTGTTGTATCTTGGAAGAATTTTGAAATAAAATTCTTAAGGAAATTGTTACAACAAACCTCAGACGGAATTTCCTATATATACTGGTTAGATTCTCTGTAATCTTTCCGTTTATAAGTTGTACTATTTCTTACAATAGTATAACGTTATTATTGTAATTTATTTACAACGTAACATATAGTTACAATTATCTAGTACAGAATTTCAGCGCAGTGGAATTCTAATTGATAAACTTGTGCGACGAGTTTATTGTAGCGTGCTATCTCTTTTGGTACACTAGACATATAACATCTTAAGAATTTTACCGTTTTATACTAAAACAGAGATGGCAACAGTTGACAACATGAAAATGGATAAGTCCACCTTTTCAGCGGTTATTTCTGAATGCAATTTGGTTCAGAACCCTAACCAATGGTGGGTTGACACAGGAGCTACTCGTCATGTTTGCTCTGAAAAATCCATGTTTTCAACATACCAGAAATTCGATCGGAAAGAAAGACTCTACATGGGTAATTCTGCAGTTTCCATGATCGAAGGCAGTGGCACGGTTATCCTCAAGTTCACTTCTGGAAAAACTGTCAAATTGAATGACGTGCTTCACGTTCCAAACATACGCAAGAATCTGATCTCTGGCTCAGTGCTATCGAAGAAAGGATTCAAAATTGTGTTCGAATCAGACAAGATGGTTCTGTTCAAAGCTGGAATGTATATCGGAAGGGGTTATTTATGTAATGGCCTTTTCGTGCTATTAATAAAATTGAAGTTTCTTACTTGCTTGAGCACGAAATTTTACTATGGCACGATAGATTTGGACACATAAACTTCCGAAAAATGAAGAAATTATCAAACTTGGGATTAATTCCAAAATTCCAAGTAGATAAGAACTACAAATGTGAGACATGTGTAGAAGCAAAAATGGTCAAACAACCATTTAAATCTATTGACAGAAGCACCGAACCATTAGGTTTGGTACATATAGATTTATGTGATTTTAAATCACTACCTACAAGAGGTGGGAAAAAGTATTTCATTACTTTTATTGATGATTATACGCGATATTGCTATGTATATCTTTTAAATAGTAAAGATGAAGCAATAACAGCGTTTATAAAATACAAGGCTGAGGTAGAAAATCAGTTAAATAAAAATATCAAGATACTAAGATTTGATCGAGGTGGAGAATATGAATCACCATTTGAACAGTTCTGTGCCGAAAATGGTATAATGCATCAAACAACAGCTCCATATTCACCACAACAAAATGGTGTAGCCGAAAGGAAGAACAGAACGTTAAAAGACATGATTACTGCCATGCTTTTAACTTCTGGTCTACCGACGAGCTTGTGGGGGGAAGCCTTAAATATGTCTAATCACATATTAAACAAAGTTCCTTACAATAAAACAGGAACAATTCCATATGAGTTATGGAAAGGACACAAACCAAGTTTTAAATACCTCAAAGTGTGGGGGTGCTTGGCAAACTTCCAGTTCCGCCTCCAAAGAAGGTCAAACTTGGACCAAAAACCGTAGATTGTTATTATCTAGGACCAGCCCAAAATAGTAGTGCCTACAGATTTTTGGTATTCAAGTCTGATATAAATGATATTCATGTAAATACAATCATGGAATCAAGAGATGCCTCGTTCTTTGAAGATGTGTTCCCACATAAAAGAAAGGATGGAAATCCTGTCCCAAAAAGGACAAGAGATAACAGAGATGAGACATGTGAAGATGAAACTCATCAGGACAACGAGGAGGTTGAACCAAGAAGAAGCGTAAGGGCAAGAACTTCCAAACCATTTGGTTCGGATTTTTTAACTTATATGTTAGAACACGAACCTCAAACGTACAAGGAAGCAATGTCATCTTCTGAATCTTCATGTTGAAAAAAAGTAATCCAAAGTGAGATTGATTCAATTCTAAGTAATAAAACTTGGGAAATAGTTGATATTCCACCTGGAATAAAACCAATTGGCTGCAAATGGATTTTCAAGAAGAAATTGAAATCAGACGGCTCTATAGAAATATATAAAGCCAGATTGGTTGCCAAAGGATATCGTCAAAAAGAAGGAGTAGACTTCTTTGATACCTATTCACCGGTTACACGAATAACCTCTATAAGAATGTTAATAGCAATTGCTTCCATATATAATCTGGAAATTCATCAGATGGAAGTCAAAACAGCATTCTTAAATGGAGATCTCGATGAGGAGATTTACATGGAGCAACCTGAGAGTTTTATTTCCAAAGGAAATGAAAACAAAGTATGTCGGTTAGTGAAATCACTATACAGACTAAAACAAGCTCCAAAACAATGGCATGAAAAATTTGATAGTGTCATGATGAAAAATGGTTTTCGTATAAATGAATGTGATAAATGTGTTTATTACAAACAGGTTGGACAATCATATGTGACGATTTGTCTATATGTAGACGATATGCTAATCTTTGGTCATAATACTAAAGTAATAGAGACTATAAAGAAGATGTTAATCAACAATTTCGATATGAAAGACTTAGGAGTTGCGGACGTTATTTTGGGAATCAAAATAATAATAACACCTAATGGAATTGAACTATCTCAGTCACACTATGTAGACAAAGTGATTGAAAAATTCCAAGAGTATGGAATTAAAGGAGTAAGGACACATTTTAATCCATCGCAAGTACTGCATAAAAACATTGATGAGAGTGTAATGCACCTGGAATACTCTCGTGTAATAGGATGCTTAATGTATCTGATGAATTACACCAGACCAGATATTGCTTATGCAGTAAGTCGCTTGAGCAGGTATACAAGCAATCCAGGGAAGGAACACTAGAAAGCACTAATGAGAGTGCTTGGATATTTAAAAAATACCACTAACTATTCCTTACATTATGGAAAATATCCTGCGGTCTTAGAAAGATATAGTGATGCAAACTGGATTGCAGATTCAGAGGAATCAAAATCAACAAGTGGTTATGTCTTTACCGTAGCAGGGGCAGCAGTGTCATGGAAATCTACTAAACAAACATGCATAGCTCGATCCACTATGGAATTAGAGTTCATTGCATTAGATAAAGCAGGCGAAGAAGCAGAATGGCTTCGTCACTTTTTAGAAGATATTCCATTCTGGTCTAAACCTGTACCGGCCATATTTATACACTGTGATAACCAAGCTGTGCTAAGTAGAGCGCACAAATTTGTGTATAATGGAAAGTCACGACATATTCGTCGACGCCATAACACAGTTAGGCAGTTACTCTCAAATGGAACAATTTCCATTGATTATGTAAGAACAAATGATAACCTAGCGGATCCATTTACTAAAGGTTTATCAAGAGAGAAAATTGACTGCGCATCGAGGGGAATGAGTTTAAAAGCCTAAACCACAAAGAGTTATCTTATACGGAAACCTATCCTAGCGACTGGAGATCCCACGGACTAGGATCAATAGGCAAACCAGTTCTGAATAACTCAAGACGTATGCATTTGCATGGACATAGTCCAACTCCATTCCTATGGTGCACAACATAAATGCATGCCTACAGAAGTATGTAAAGGTTAAAACTATGTTTTTTAACGATGACCATATCTTGGAAATAACAAGTGAGGTATATTTAGGATACTCTTAATGGTTGCGATCACCTATGTTAGTGTGAGCTGGGTCGGCTCTATGAGAATATTAAAAGGCTTTTATTCTCTAAAAACACTCGCAGAACCAAAAAATTGTTCAGGACCAAAATGAACACAACCAAGAGATTGGATGAGAAGGGAATCAATGCTTCGTAAAGCTTATTGTCTGGATATACAATAAAGGCCGACGGTTCAAGATGAAATAATTCACCGATTAGCCAAGTAGATCCGACAAGTTTTAACTAGGGAAAGTTCAAAGTGAAATATCTACTTATCCACGATAAAGCATTATTCTACATGTACTCTGTGATATTTCGCTTTGTGTGGGGATATGTATATTATCATTCATGTGGGGGATTGTTGGAATTCCTAAAACAAACAAAGTGAATGATAACAAACATAAGTCCCACATCGCCTAATATACTAAGAAAGCCAAGTATATTAATAGCTTTCTCAAGTGGAGGTTGGGGGCCTGGGGCTCCCAAATGTATGCTTCGTTGTGAGGAGGGAGATCGTGCATCACCACCATACACGCGTGTGCGCCGCCGCCGTCTGTCCGACCGAACCGGGCCGGGCCGGGCTCGGGTACGGGTACGGGTCTAACTAGGCCACTATTTAACGGCTTTGGGCTTCGTCTGAAACTGGGCTGGGCCTGGAATTTGAAGAGAAGCGGGCGGGTGAAGACGGACGCAGGGTTTTTGCCTGAGGAGATGCGACTGTTCATAAGCGGACGTGAACAGTAGCGGGTGCAACCCGTTAGAAGCAAATAGGTGCGGCCAAACGCGAGCGGGTGCGACCCGACTGAAGCGGTACAGGCGAAACATTACCAGGCGGTACGAGCGGATGCGAAACAGTAGCAGGCGGTACAAGCGGGTGCGAAACAGTACCGTTGGACGCAAGCAGATGCGACCAGTAGCAGGCGGGTGCGACCCGTTAACAAACAGCAGCGACCAAAAGGCAAACGGGTGCGACCCGTCAAGCGAACGCGTCTGTTTGAAGGGATGCGGACGAAATTATAAATAGGAGAGAATACTGATCACATTCTCTTCCCATTCCAATCTAATTTCTTTTGCTTCTTTGCTCTACTGCTCGACATTCCATATATATATCACAGAGTTGACATACTCATTACAATCTCGTGCAGATTACGTCTGTTGAATCTTGGGAGAATTTTGAAATAAAATTCTTAAGGAAATTGTTACGACAAACCTCAGACGGAATTCCCTATATATACTAGTTAGGTTCTCTTTAATCTTTCCGTTTATAAGTTGTACTATTTCTTACAATAGTATAACGTTATTGTTGTAATTTATTTACAACGTAACATATAGTTACAATTATCTAGTACAGAATTCCAGCGCGGTGGAATTCTAATTGATAAACTTGTGCGACGAGTTTATTGTAGCGTGCTATCTCTTTTGGTACACTAGACATATATTTTGAAATAAAATTCTTAAGGAAATTGTTACGACAAACCTCAGACGGAATTTCCTATATATACTGGTTAGATTCTCTGTAATCTTTCCGTTTATAAGTTGTACTATTTCTTAAAATAGTATAACGTTATTGTTGTAATTTATTTACAACGTAACATATAGTTACAATTATCTAGTACAGAATTCCAGCGTAGCGGAATTCTAATTGATAAACTTGTGCGACGAGTTTATTGTAGCGTGCTATCTCTTTTGGTACACTAGACATATAACATCTTAAGAATTTTATTTCAATATACTAAAACAGAGATGGCAATAGTTGACAACATGAAAATGAATAAGTCCACCTTTTCAGCGGTTATTTCTGAATGCAATTTGGTTCAGAACCCTAACCAATGGTGGGTTGACACAGGAGCTACTCGTCATGTTTGCTCTGAAAAATTTATGTTTTCAACATACCTGAAATTCGATCGGAAAGAAAGACTCTACATGGGTAATTCTGCAGTTTCCATGATCGAAGGCAGTGGCACAGTTATCCTCAAGTTCACTTCTGGAAAAACTGTCAAATTGAATGACGTGCTTCACGTTCCAGACATACGCAAGAATCTGATCTCCGGCTTAGTGCCATCAAAGAAAGGATTCAAAATTGTGTTCGAATCAGACAAGATGGTTCTGTTCAAAGCTAGAATGTATATCGGAAGGGGTTATTTATGTGATGGCCTATTTAAGGCAAACATAGCCGTTATCGGCAATAAATCTATGTATTCTGATTGTGCTATTAATAAAATTAAAGTCTCTTACTTGCTTGAGCACGAAATTTTACTATGGCACGATAGATTAGGACACATAAACTTCCGAAAAATGAAGAAATTATCAAACTTGGGATCGATTTCAAATTTCCAAATAGATAAGAACTACAAATGTGAGACATGTGTAGAAGCAAAAATGGTCAAACAACCATTTAAATCTGTTGACAGAAGCACCGAGCCATTAGGTTTGGTACATACAGATTTATGTGATTTTAAATCACTACCTACAAGAGGTGGGAAAAAGTATTTCATTACTTTTATTGACGATTATACGCGATATTGCTATGTATATCTTTTAAATAGTAAAGATGAAGCAATAACAGCGTTTATAAAATACAAGGCTGAGATAGAAAATCAGTTAAATAAAAATATCAAGATACTAAGATCTGTTTGAGGTGGAGAATATGAATCACCATTTGAACAGTTCTGTGCCGAAAATGGTATAATTCATCAAACAACAGCTCCATATTCACCACAACAAAATGGTGTAGCCGAGAGGAAGAACAGAACGTTAAAAGACATGATTACTGCCATGCTTTTAACTTCTGGTCTACCGACGAGCTTGTGGGGGGGAAGCCTTAAATATGTCTAATCACATATTAAACAAAGTTCCTCACAATAAAACAGGAACAATTCCATATGAGTTATGGAAAGGACATAAACCAAGTTTTAAATAACTCAAGTTTTAAATTCCATATATATCACAGAGTTGACTTCCGCCTCCAAAGAAGGTCAAACTTGGACCAAAAACCGTAGATTGTTATTATTTAGGGCCAGCCCAAAATAGTAGTGCCAACAGATTTTTGGTATTCAAGTCTGATATAAATGATATTCATGTAAATACAATCATGGAATCAAGAGATGCCTCGTTCTTTGAAGATGTGTTCCCACATAAAAGAAACGATGGAAATCATGTCCCAAAAAGGACAAGAGATAACAGAGATGAGACATGTGAAGATGAAACTCATCAGGACAACGAGGAGGTTGAACCAAGAAGAAGCGTAAGGGCAAGAACTTCCAAAACATTTGGTTCGGATTTTTTTAACTTATATGTTAGAACACGAACCTCAAACGTACAAGGAAGCAATGTCATCTTCTGAATCTTCATGTTGGAAAGAAGCAATCCAAAGTGAGATTGATTCAATTCTAAGTAATAAAACTTGGAAAATAGTTGATATTGCACCTGGAATAAAACCAATTGGCTGCAAATGGATTTTCAAGAAGAAATTGAAATCAGGCGGCTCTATAGATAAATATAAAGCCAGATTGGTAGCCGAAGGATATCGTCAAAAAGAAGGAGTAGACTTCTTTGATACCTATTCACCGGTTACACGAATAACCTCTATAAGAATGTTAATAGCAATTGCTTCCATATATAATCTGGAAATTCATCAGATGGATGTCAAAACAGTATTCTTAAATGGAGATCTCGATGAGGAGATTTACATGGAGCAACCTGAGGGTTTTATTTCCAAAGGAAATGAAAACGAAGTATGTCGGTTAGTGAAATCGCTATACAGACTAAAACAAGCTCCAAAACAATGGCATGAAAAATTTGATAGTATCATGATGAAAAATGGTTTTCGTATAAATGAATGTGATAAATGTGTTTATTACAAACAGGTTGGACAATCATATGTGATGATTTGTCTATATGTAGACGATATGCTAATCTTTGGTCCTAATACTAAAGTAATAGAGACTATAAAGAAGATGTTAATCAACAATTTCGATATGAAAGACTTAGGAGTTGGGGACGTTATTTTGGGAATCAAAATAATAATAACACCTAATGGAATTGAACTATCTCAGTCACACTATGTAGACAAAGTGATTGAAAAATTCCAAGAGTATGGAATTAAAGGAGTAAGGACACCTTTTAATCCATCGCAAGTACTGCATAAAAACACTGATGAGAGTGTAATGCAACTGGAATACTCTCGTGTAATAGGATGCTTAATGTATCTGATGAATTGCACCAGACAAGATATTGCTTATGCAGTAAGTCGCTTGAGCAGGTATACAAGCAATCCAGGGAAGGAACACTAGAAAGCACTAATGAGAGTGCTTGGATATTTAAAAAATACCACTAACTATTCCTTACATTATGGAAAATATCCTGCGGTCTTAGAAGGATATAGTGATGCAAACTGGATTGCAGATTCAGAGGAATCAAAATCAACGAGTGGTTATGTCTTTACCCTAGCAGGGGCAGCAGTGTCATGGAAATCTACTAAACAAACATGCATAGCTCGATCCACTATGGAATCAGATTTCATTGCATTAGATAAAGCAGGCGAAGAAGCAGAATGGCTTCGTCACTTTTTAGAAGATATTCCATTCTGGCCTAAACCTGTACCGGTCATATGTATACACTGTGATAACCAAGCTGCGCTAAGTAGAGCGCACAACTTTGTGTATAATGGAAAGTCACGACATATTCGTCGACGCCATAACACAGTTAGGCAGTTACTCTCAAATGGAACAATTTCCATTGATTATGTAAGAACAAATGATAACCTAGCGGATCCAGTTACTAAAGGTTTATCAAGAGAGAAAATTGACTGCGCATCGAGGGGAATGAGTTTAAAAGCCTAAACCACAAAGATTTATCTTATACGGAAACCTATCCTAGCAACTGGAGATCCCACGGACTAGGATCAATAGGCAAACCAGTTCTGAATAACTCAAGACGTAATGCATTTGCATGGACATAGTCCAACTCCATTCCTATGGTGCACAACATAAATGCATGCCTACAGAAGTATGTAAAGGTTAAAACTATGTTTTTTAACGATGACCATATCTTGGAAATAACAAGTGGGGTATATGTAGGATACTCTTAATGGTTGCGATCACCTATGTTAGTGTGAGCTGGGTCGGCTCTATGAGAATATTAAAAGGCTTTTATTCTCTAAAAACACTCACAGAACCAAAAAAATTGGTCAGGACCAAAATGAACACAACTAAGAGATTAGATGAGAAGGGAATCAAAGCTTCGTAAAGCTTATTGTCTGGATATACAATAAAGGCCGACGGTTCAAGATAAAATAATTCACCGATTAGGCAAGTAGATCCGATAAGTTTTAACTAGGGAAAGTTCAAAGTGAAATATCTACTTATCCACGATAAAGCATTATTTCATATGTACTCTGTGATATTTCGCTTTGTGTGGGGGATATGTATATTATCATTCATGTGGGGGATTGTTGGAATTCCTAAAACAAACAAAGTGAATGATAACAAACATAAGTCCCACATCACCTAATATACTAAGAAAGCCAAGTATATTAATAGCTTTCTCAAGTAGAGGTTGGGGGCCTGGGGTTCCCAAATGTATTCTTCGTTGTGAGGAGGGAGATCATGCATCACCACCACACACGCGCGCGCCGGGCCGGGCTCGCGTACGGGTGCGGGTCTAAAATGACCATTCTTTTTGCTAGGCCACTGTTTAACGGTTTTGGGCTTCGTCTGAAACTGGGCTGGGCCTGGAATTTGAAGAGAAGTGGGTGGGTGAAGACGGATGCGAAGTTTTTGCCTGAGGAGATGCGACTGTTCATAAGCGGACGCGAACAGTAGCGGGTGCGACCCGTTAGAAGCAAACAGGTGCAGCCAAACGCGAGCGGGTGCGACCCGACTGAAGCAGTACAGGCGAAAAAGTACCAGGCGGTACGAGCGGGTGCGAAACAGTAGCAGGCGGGCGCGACCCGTTAACGAACAGCAGCGACCAAAAGGCAACGGGTGACCCGTCAAGCGGACGCGACTGTTTGAAGGGATGTAGACGAAATTATAAATAGGAGAGAATACTGATCACATTCTCATCCGATCCCAATCTGATTTCTTCTGCTTCTTTGCTCTACTGCTCAATATTCCATATATATCACAGAGTTGACATACTCATTACAATCTCGTGCAGATTACGTCTGTTGTATCTTGGGAGAGTTTTGAAATAAATTTCTTAAGGAATTTGTTACGACAAGCATCAGACGGAATTTCCTTTATATACTGGTTAGATTCACTGTAATCTTTCCCGTTTATAAGTTGTACTATTTCTTACAATAGTGTAATGTTGTTGTTGTAATTTATTTACAGCGTAACTTATTGTTACACTTATCTAATACAGAATTCCAGCGTAGTGGAATTCTAATTAATAAACTTGTGCGACGAGTTTATTGTAGCGTGCTATCTGTTTTAGTACGCTAGACGTATAACATGCCCTCACTTATGCATTAAGCCTTTTCTTCTCCAGTATTTTTCAGTTAATATCATATGGCACTCGGTTCTGAGTAACATCCTGTCGTTAATCAAAATCTTAATAGCATGGTTAAAACATATTAAACTCTTAATCTTTCATCAATAGTTTACCCCCATTTTATTTATTATAAGCTAGCTGTTTCACTAGTAATATTATTTAACATATTTTTGAGTGCTATACTTATTTTTCTATTATTTTGTTGATGCTGCCTTAAGTGCATTTGCCCATTCACACTTTTAAATAGTGGTTATCATTGTGATCACATGATCCAATAGTATATGTTTATACGTACGTCTAATAATACAACCTTTATATTTAGTTTTCATTACATTTTCTTCTATTTTTCAAAGAAGACAGCAATTAAAGTACTTAAGTAGCCTTAAGAAAACAGGGTTAGTCACTTCCAGCTCAACAAATCCTATCCCATGTGATTTCTTTGCTTTTTTGTCAAGCACTTGCACATTACAGATCACAACTACGTACACAAACAAAATTTGCTGTTGTATTTCATTTCTCAAATGAGATTCTTAAAAAAAGAAAATGTTAACTCTATCGTTTTTCTCATGTTCTTACATCATGTTTTTGTTTACAATTTAAGATGAAAATTTAGAAAAAGAATCAACAAAGAAAAAGAATCCATTAATAGAATTAATTAAAGAAGAAATTTCTGCTTGTAATGCTATAGAAAGATGTACATCATGTAAAAATTGAATCCAGTGTTAGCAGCTAAGCATTTATATGAGAGTTAAAAGAAGCCTTGGCATCTAATTTCTTTAAACTTATTGTGGAATGTGAAGCAGTACATTTATGTCCCACTTAAATCTTTATATTTTACCTTTCTCTTAAACCATTTTTATTTTTTCCAAATAAGAAATTGTTAGTTCTTTTATCTTAAATGCTAGACATAATCCGGTTGAACTAATAGTAAATCCTAATGGTGGGTTTAATTATTACTATAGAAAAGGTACCAGAACATAAATAAAAATAAAATAAAATTAGTCGTACAAAAGTAAATTTGCAAAATATCTACTTTTTTAGTTTTATTCAGAAATAAAATTATATATGTACACCCAATTTGCACTAATGAATTCTTTCACTCGATCATTTTTCTTGACCATTTTCAATACTTGAAATGTCAAATATAGATTTTCATCAGATTTGTATTCTTAAATGCACTATTAACCCGCCTATCAAATAAATTTATGTCTTTGATTAAGCTTGATATGCATGATTGTCATTTCTTATGTAGATATATATGTTATAAGTAATATTATTATTATCATAATATTTTTTCCTAATCCCACCCATCATAGCGGTTATAACTTACATGTTCTCTTTTTTTTTATGACTATTTAACCTCTCACATCACTGTTCTATACATAATTCTCTTCTCTTTTCCCTCCACTTCTCCCCACTTTTCTATTTCCTTCTGGTGTATTTTCCTTCTTATTCCATTTCTCTTCTTCTCAACAATTAAAACTTATCACCCTTATCATAAACTACTATCCAATTTACATTCAAAAATGAGGATGGAATTCACAGCCACCTCCGATGTCAACCAAGAAAATCATGAACAAGAAATTCTTCCTTCATCTCTACCACCCATAAAAACAAGAGTATCATCGCCCAAAGGCAAATTTTCAGCCAAAGATGAGAAGAATGAAGAAATTTCAACTACTCCAATTGAAAAATAATTTTTCCGTAGAAACCCATGTTTTAGCCTTTTTTTATTGCATTTACTATTGATGATTTTGACTATATTTGATAATTTTATTCAATTTTAAAACAGTTATAAATTAATGAAATTAAGAAAATACAATTATAATTTACCGGCAAGTTTTGAATAAATTTAATTATATTGGAAGATTTTTAACCACATTTATGTGATGTAGTAATAAATTTGGCTACATTTCAGGAATTTATTCAATCTTAATACAATTAAAATTTAACTGCATTAATAAAATGCAGTTATAATTTAATGACAATTTTGAATTATGCATGGTAGAAATAGAATATTTTAACTATATTTATGTGATTGTTATAATATATGTAAATATAAATAGTGAATATGCTATATAATGTTTTGTATTTAGTCCCACATCGTGAGATTAGTTCTATCCCAAGCTCCTAGGCATTTATATAAAGTTGCTAATGTAATGAAAATGTTTGACTAATCTCTGAATGAATAAAATTGTTCTCTCTCTAATGTCTTCTGCTTTTTTTATTTTATAACACGTTATCAGCAGGATCTCTAAATAAAAGGAAAATTTCAGATCTGATTATAAATCTTCAAAGTGGTAAGCTATTTCTGATCTGATTAATCAAATCTTTCGGATCTCATTCTATCAATTTTATTTCTTTTAGATCTCATTATATCATTGATCGATTATTTAGATCTGATTCTATTTGTATATTTTATTTGTTGTCCCTGTATTTTAGATCTCGTTTTGTTGCAGATCTTATATATTTTTATTTTGATTTATCAGATCACTTGTAGATTTTAATATCATGTTCAAATGATATTTTTTTTTAGATTTGTAGATTTTAATCATCGGATCTCTTATTAGTTTTTATTAATGTATATACATTTTTTTTGTGATAATTTTGAATTTGATCTAAAACTAAAATTGTTTCATAGACTAAAATGTAATTTTGGACCTTATTCTATTAGTATTCTTTTTAGATCTTATCTATCGTATCTAATTTTCTAAATTTCATTATATATATATATATATATATTATCTTATAGATCTTGCTCTATTAATATTAACATTTTAGATCTCATTTTATCATAGATCTAAACTTTTAGATCTCATTCCATTGTTTGGTGGAAAAAAAAGGTTTTGATTTTGAAACTTTTTTGTTTGGATTTTGGTTTGAATGGGGACTATAGAAATGATTTTGCTACATGATTTATATTTCCAGAAGAAATATTTTATTGTTTCTTAGAGAAACAAATAGAAGGATAATACGTATCTAGAAGATCGTATTAAGTTTATATGAAAGAATAGGAACCTGAAGTTCATTTGTGCGAAGGTGAAAGATTAAAGCTTTCATAAGCTGAAATAAAGCCTTGAAGAAAATAAGTGAGCAATTCCAGAAGATGTTGATATGTCCAGAAGATATAACATAAAAACAATATGCTGGAATAACATTACAAATGTGGTAAATACTATTTCCTTGAAGAGAAATGGTATTATGATTCTCATCTTCTAATACAATTATGAAGAGTCCTCTTGTTTCATTGTGTTTATTTAATATTGGAGACCTGAAGTTCTCAAATAAAATTTATACATATAAGTTTGTATTCCTAAAAAAGAGGATTATATATCAAAACGCTATAAATTTGAGATGTGAAGCGTTGAATTATTAGAAAAGCTAATCCATACTATGGTAAATCCTAACCATGTTTGCAATCAAACCTGAAGTTTGATAATGAAAATCAAATTGTACCATTTAGGATCTAAAGTACTAAAAAAGACTTTACATTAAAGTAAAATTAGAACCTGAAGTTCCAAAAAGTTTGTCAATAGTATTACCTACTAAACCAAATAAATGTAAAGAAATATGTTCACTCCAGAAGTGGTGATAATAAAAAAAATCTCTAGAAGAGATTTGTATATTTAGTAATAATAAAATGTCTCTAAAAGAGATTTGTTGATATATTTGGTATTTTTATTAAACCAAATAAATACATAGAAATATATCTACTCTCCTACTCTCTTTCTTTTTAATAGAAAACAAGGTATTCTAATAGAAAGTTTATTTCCTAATTTTATTTTCTTCTTCCATGCATCCAATCATGTCTTTCAAAAGGTAAAATATAATAGATCAAGTTTCTTTCCTTTGACCCATCAAGTAAGTATTTTGGATTCTTCATAAAATGAATGTTAATATTTATACACACATTAATTATGTTATATTATATATAAAACTCATTCATCTTTCCTCTTTCAGCAAAGAGGTATTCCAATGTTTACTATTTTATATGCTTAATCTTTTACCTATTATTGTCATGTCACAAAAATATACTTATTGATTGTTATCAAAAACTATAACTCATACAGCATACTTTTTAGTTGCCAAGTCAAACTATTTTGTTTTTCATGATATTATTCATACACTATGTGATGTACAAATTTCTGCATATATTAACTCATATATTAATTCATATATTAATTAGTAGCAATTAATAAATCAATAAATAAAATTTATTGATTAATGAGAATGGTCCAACAAAGATGTGTTTGAATGCTACATTTATTCTTTTTTTATATCTCTTATTGTAGACAAGGATCATAACATATATACATGATATATATTTCTGTTTCTCACTATTGCAGTTGTTATGGATTAATAAATGGTATTTAATACTACCTATTCATATTCTTAAATCTTCCTATATTATAAAAATAAACATACACAATCTTTGATTATAATTCATCATTTCTCCATCAATCAATCCATATAAGGCCTTTCCATATTTTCAAGGATACTTTTGCATTTTCAAGGAAAGTAACGAAAGCAATTAATGAGATTGGATCTAGAGCTATCAAAAGGATGTAAATAAGAAATTATAGTCGCTTTTATAGATTATATTTGGTTGTTTTTTACTATTTTGCTTTGATGTTTTTATTCTTTCATTGTAACTACTATCACATATGGTTTCTTATTTTATGAAATGCATCGATTATATACCCATGAACAATATTTTGATGCTTATGTATTTTTATTTCCACTTATAGTTGGTAATATGATAAACACTGTCAAGCTTGAATTTAAAGCTTTGGACTTATTAGAAGATAACTTTTTGTCATAGATATTGGATGTTGACATCCAATTACAATTCCGTTGCTTAGAAAATGCCATAAAAATGATAATTCAATAGGATAAAACAATGGATCTTATATTTTTAAGGTGTCATATACATGACAAACTTAAAATAAAACATTTAACTGAAAAGATCATCTTTACCTATGGAACTCCCTGAAGGAGCGTTATGACCACCAAAATATGGTCACACTTCTAAACATTAGACACAAGTGGTTGAACTTGAAGTTTCAAGTCTTTGAATCTACTAGGAAATACAATTCCTCTATATTTAGAATTACTTCTAAACTAAAATTATGTGAAAAGATTGTTTAGTAATACTAACCTAAAGTTAGATCATTCCTTCGAAGTTGATGAAGGAAACTTCATTAATGATGAAAATCTAAGTGCAATAATAAATGATATGGTCGAATTGATCAATAGTAGCAGCCTGAAGTCTGCTATGTGAATTTTATTTTATTTCAATTCAATATATCTATTGGAAGTTGGTGCTTGTATGTTTTTCTTTTCAGAACTAATTGAAATAATGTACCGATGAATGTTGTGTTTTAATCAGTAGTCCATTTTAATTTTATTTTTTTGGAAAGTATTAGAATTTATTTAATGTTTACAAATCTTAATAGTTGACTAACTATATTGTCTTTAATTGTTAATATATGGACCATAAATATTTGAGTGATAATATATGCCTACTGCTTAGTGCAACTACTCATATGATTTTAAAAAACCAGAAGTTTTTCTTTGAACTATCTGAAAATATTTTAACTAAAAAATTCAACCATAGAAAATCTGCTAATATAATTGAAGGGTCCGAAAGAGCCCAAATAGTATTACCAAATGGCATATATATCTGGATTCAAAGTACATTATACTCAAGCAAATTTAAAAGAAACTTGTTGACTTTTGAGGATATATAAATGAATAGCTACTATATTGGAACTATAATGAAAACGTCAAAGAATATCTTTGCGCTATTTGTAAAATTGAAAGCCAGAAGCTTATTTTAGAAAAATTTGGTACAATTTCAACTAGATCATACATAATTGAATCCCATATTTAAACAGGAGCCAGAAGCTCACAATATCTCACTTGAATGCATCTTATCAATTGATTAAAGAATTATCCTCCTATTATTAATATGTATGGTGTATTTGCTAGTAGCAATATGATAATGGATCAAAATCAGAATCCAAATATGATTGTTATTTAATAAGACAATGTTTGTCAACATTGAGGGGGGGATAAAGGGATACAAGCTCATTTTGATCATCAGTGTGAAATATTTATTACAATATAAAATGATGCAAAATATTAAGTAACTTGAATAAATTATCAATAATATCCCCACTGGACTTTCTCCAATATAGATTTGAATCTCTGAAGGATCAAAATGTGTAAACCACATCTGAAATGTGGTTCAAAAGTCAGTTCAAAATATTTTTGGAGTAAGTAATAAAGATGTCAAATAAAAAAAGTTGAGTGTTCTTAAAGAAACACTTAAGATGCTCTGGAAGAGATCCATGATGTGATTGTCAAATAACCCTAGAAGTGATTTAGGTAACTAAAACATGATAATTAAAGAGATCTCAATAAATCATGTCTAGAACTGACAAGAAATAATCATTGATAAAAAAAGCGCTTATGTTTATAAATAAATTAAGGATCTTGAATTAGGGGAAACATGACTGGCCATCATGAATCCCTTACCAATAGAGAAATATGGATATATAGTCCGCAAAGTAGCGAAAGTACTGAAATGCTTAATATACCCCGAAGGTATAAATATGGTTTAAATCATATTAAATGATGAAAGCATACAAATTCCTGAAGAATATAAAAAACTTTTGTGGTTATAAAGAATGCAAAGAACAAGAAGCGTAGATTACAACCTACTTTTGAGTATTGTTGTAATGAAAATCTTGATATAATTCATGATGAGTAGATTACTTCCTATTTTTAAGTATCGTTGTAATGAAACTTTTAATATACATTGGAATGTTAGTTGCGATATGCAAAAATTATTCCTGAAGAATATAAATAACTTTGATGATTATAAAGAATGCAAAGAACATGGAATGTAGACTACAACCTTCTTCTAAGTATTGTTGTAATGAAAATCTTGATGCAATTTAAGATGTGTAGATTACTTCCTGCTTTTAAGTATTGTTGTAATAGAACTTTTAATATTCATCAAAGATTGCAATATGCAAAACTGATTTGAAGCATAAAAATGAAAACACATGATGTGTTTTTCATAAAGGTAGCAAACAAAATACATAAAATGCAAATCATATTTGGATAGAAAATTTTGATTGTATCGAAGGAAACCATCAATAAATTGTATTATTAACGAGATACATATTTATAGATCAAGAAGTATCTATAACCAATTTAAGTTATCGAAAGACGAATACGAATTCAAATGGAACTTTAAATCAGGGGGAGCATCTATAAGTATTTTATAATGCACTCTTTTTCCTTAACTAAGATTTTTCCCACTGGCTTTTTATTAGCAAGGTTTTAATGAGGCATTATCTTGATACAAAAGTATCAACTCCCCGGTAACATTTGAAAATAAGTTACAATGTACTATTTTCCCTTATTTAAGATTTTTTCCACTGGGTTTTTCTTACTAAGGTTTTAACGAGGCATTGTCTTGATCTAGAAGAATCAAACGTATTTTCAAGAAATAATATCTCAAATATGTTATTTAAGTTAAAATGCATTTTTATCCTTGACTAAGGTTTTTCCCATCGGGTTTTCCTTTGTAAGGTTTTTAATGAAGTGTTATATTGATCCATAAGTATCAAATTATATTTGATTCTGAAATTATTGAAATATCTCATACTATATTGTACTCTTTTTCCTTCACTAAGATTTTTCCCATGGGGTTTTTCTTAGTAAGGGTTTTAATGAGGCATTATATTGATCCTGAAGTATCAAACTCTTAGAAGGAATATCATTGTATGATATCTATGATATCAAGTTGCACTCTTTTCCTCTTTCAAGGTTTTTCCATTAGGTTTTCCTAACAGAGGTTTTTAATGAGGCAAAGGACAATATCTAGATCGACTGAACGAATAAATGCAAGCAAGATAACAATGAGGGAGAGCAATCATCATATACGTTACAAAAGGGACAACTTCAAGTTATCAGAGCATTTAAGATTTTGAAGATGCATATTCAAGGGGGAGTGTTATAATATATGTAAATATAAATAATGAATATGTTATATACTGTTTTGTATTTAGTCTCACATCGTGAGATTAGATCTATCACAAGCTCCTAGGCCTTTATATAAAGGTGCTAATGTAATAAAAATGTATGACTAATCTCTGAATGAATAAAATTGTTTTCTCTCTAATGTCTTCTGCTTTCTTTATTTTATAACAGTGATGCAGTAATAATTTTGGTTGTACATGATAATTTATTCGAGCTTACTGTAGTTAAAATTGAAATGCATTAAGCAAAAGCGGTTATTATTTTGCAGTATTTTCGAAATTAAGTAATTATTGTTGCATCTGAATATTTTAACTGCATTTGTGTGATGCAATACTAATTAAGCTGTAGTATTGATTTTGTTTGACGTTAACGATAATAATTTAATCGCATTATGAAAATATAATTGAAAAATGAATTTTGCTTTTTAAAAGCTTGAGATGATTAAATGGTGACTTCACATAATTAATGCTTGATTCAACCGTGTAGCTCAGCGTTTAATACATTGCTTACTGGTTTGATGACATAATTTGGCTAATTTTACTCAATTTCGTTTACAATTACGATGATCAATAATACGATAAGCATATAAGTTGTTGTATTTGGGCTTAAGGTAGATGCTCAGTTTAAATGCTGGGTCACAACATGTGCTGTAGTGAGAATAATGTTGATAACCATCTAAATGAGTTTATTTTCATTTTTTGCAGTAAATTCTAAAATCACTTGCACCACCACTATCGGAAAACTTCTAGAAAACAATTAATGAATGTATCTTTGTATAGATGATCATGCAGTTATAGTTTGATTATTAGATATAGTTAACTAGGTCAGACGAGCAGTGAGAGAATTTAGTAATAATACTGCATCAGTGACACTTTTGCCTTTTTTTGTTGCAGGTACAAATACCTTCAATGGTTAAAATAATTGACTGATGTAATGCATCTATTAGGGCCAAGAAAACATCATCTATTTGCGCTCAAGCCCAATATCATACATGCGTTGCTAGCAGTTATTTCTGAGGCTGAAAAATGAATACACTTCTCACAATCGTTCTCTTCTGTATGTTTTGGATATTTTCAAATATTGGTTACTATGACCAGCTATATGCCGTATTTTGTACCCTGGATCGACATAGATCGGATTCAGTGAACAATGGTAATTTATATTGGAACCCATGTTACTTTCTTATTGCGTCATCATTTCTATTTCAATTGAATCTTCTATTTTACTACTTTTTCCCTGTACTATATCTGTTGCTTTTTCCTTTTTTTTCTCTCCCTTTTTCAGCTGTTGACAAATACTTTTCCTGACTGTTTACAAATTTCGTCCTATTACTATATTTCTCTCCATTGCAAAAAGCTTTTGTTACTCTTATTTAATTGAATCGAACCGCACTGTGCCTTTGTGTCTGCAGTTCACAGCGAATACGTCAACTATATCTATGCACATTGAAGCAGCTATGTAACTGCAAAAGCAACAACATTGGCGTTATATGCCACAGTGAACATATCTATGCATTAGCGAATAAATTTTTAACACGTTATCCTCTAAATAATCTATGAACTTTAACATATTCACTATAATTGTTTTGTTCGATTTTAATTATGATTATCATAACCAAATATATCTATGTATTCTTTACCCTACCAAATTGTTATTCATGATGTAACACTATCGTTCAACAATACCACCATATTAAATTTCTTATACATTTGGATATGACCTATGCAATAACAATATTTTTTCAACATCCGTATGTGAAGCACGGGTTCGCACTAGTTTTCTTATAATTTTTAGAATTTCCTTTGATTTTTTTAAGATCAAAACTATGGTTGAGATGAACTTTTCCTTATTTTTGGTTATAGGAGGAAGACAGAAACGTGAATGAATAATGAGAAGCTTTGTTTTGATCGGCTAGAGTACTAGAATAAGCTAATAGGTTAATGGGTTTGGAAATAAAAAGCCAAACAAGATAATTAAATTCAACTATCTTAAATCCTTACTTAGCCTAATCAAAAAATGAATAACACAATACTCTCTTTAGTATAAATTCAATTAAATTTGCCCAACAAAGAAATAAACCAATTAATCAAATTTTAGCCTGACAAAAATGATTAAATTATTTTTAACAAATAAACTATCAACAACAATAAATCTCAGTATTAATTTAAATTTACAACAATATTTAAATTTAATCAATTATTCACAAAACTAGATTTAATTTCACACTCAAATTTCATAAATTTCAATTAAAAATTAATTATCCATAATTAAACTTAACTAAATAGTTAATTAAAAACAGGGTTGTTACACTTACCATTTGTAGACTACTTCGGTCAATGGTATTAGCCATTGAGGTCACCAACAGTGCGATGGGAACATAATGGTTATACGATGGTTAATTCGGGCTTATCATTGATCCATGTGATGTTTGCATTAGAACAATGATTTATTGACTTGGGGTTGCTTTGAGTTGTCTTTATAGTTTATCTAATGGTTTCTATGAGCTTTTGATAGGATTAGACGATGGTCACATTGCTTATGCGATAGGGATATCAATGATGATGTTATCAATCTATATGATGGGGGTTTATTATTTTACACAATAAGTGTTGTTATTAAATTTCTATTATCTTTTATAATTTAGCATTATTAATAGAGCTTTGTTTACTGGTATTCTCATTCTTATTAGGTATTAACTGAAGAAGGTAGCATACCTCCAAAATCATTAAACCTTTCTTCACTTAAAAATGTTCATACTATTTTGGTGACATGGTCATAACTCATTAGTGATAGGAACAACTCATATTCAGAAGATTAGGACACACAAATTATAATAAGGAAATAAGGACACAAGGGATAAAGATAGATTGAAAAAACTATAAATAAGTATTAAGCCGATTCATTACCTAACAAAGTACTCTCTTTTGACATACCATCTACACTTATCATACTTTCATTTGTTATTTCAAACCATAAAAGTAAAGGCCTATCATGCAGTGGTTATCTCCATTGGTGTAACGACCCAGAATTTCAGGCATTTGAAATTCGAATATTTAATTGATTTAAATATTCACAAGTTAATTTTATAAGCTGAATAACTTATATTTTGAATATCTGGATTTAA
Source organism: Allium cepa (assembly GCA_030765085.1). Lineage (NCBI taxonomy): Eukaryota > Viridiplantae > Streptophyta > Magnoliopsida > Asparagales > Amaryllidaceae > Allium > Allium cepa. The sequence goes on along the minus strand of CM060939.1, from coordinate 453,547,468 downwards.
TTGGATAATTAAATTGTTAATTTAATATTTGAAATTGTGTAAATAATTGAAAATTGGATTTAATGTGAATGAAAATGATTTATAAAGTTGAATTAAATCATATTTGAATTAGAATAATGTTAGAGAACTTTTAAAATGGAATAAAGGTTAATTTTTAAAATTGAATATTTTAATATTATATTAATGAGTAAAAATAGCCCTTTTTCAAACAGTCTCGGATTACGACGAAACTAGTTACATTAGATCCGTAATGTTAAATTATTATAAGATTTCAGATTTTGTGTCAATCGGATTTACGGTTTGTCCGGGGCAAGCTAAAATGCGTAAAAATTTGTTTAAGTGAATTTTAAATATAAATAATTCGATTTGAAAACCTATCTTCCAAATACGATCGAATTATCTCCCGATATATATTCCATTGTATTCGGAATGGGGGTAAAACATTATAAACACCAGGTGGCACGTTCCGTTTCGAGTTCGGAAAATTTCCAGATGAATAGTGTCGTTGAATTTTCTATAAAAGCCCTCCATTTTTTCCTTTTTTCGGAAACCCTAAAACAACTAGGGCAGGCCGCCACTAAGAAATTCAATGGCCGATCCATCAACAATTACAAAAAAAATTCAACTAACAAATTGTAGATATCGTCGGGAACTATAATTTCAACGGCTATGATCGTTTATAACAAAGAAGATCGTAGGAAAATGGGCCACGTTCGTTCAACTTTTGCACGCGCTTTTTGACGCGATGGCTGTAATTTCAACCCATACAAGCTGGGGACAAATTGGGGGCATGCAAAAATTGGGGTGAGAATCTCTCCTAACATATATGTGTGTGCGCGCGTGCGTGTGTACACATACTTACACACACATATATATACACTTTAAAAAGTTTAAGAAAAATAATAAGTTACAATTTTTGTTACTGCACTAGGTTTGAAGGATGTGGAAGTGGATTTATGATTTTGATTATAATCTTAAATGACAATGAATTTGTATTTTTGTTTCATAGTTTGTTGCATTCAATAAAAAAAGTTGCAATGTTAGAAAACGATATTTTTCACAATACGAAAAGTAATTGGACTTTGCCATTGTTTTGCAAATAAGAAGGACTCAATTTGGGGGATTGATTTATTGTGATAACTTGAGTTGAAATGCGACTAATAAATTGGATAGAGACGGAGACGTCTCAAAAATGGGTTTGTCAACGGATACTTTCGGATGTAGATAATTCCATGTCCGCATCCGCATTCGAAATCATTTTCAGGTATTGGGTTTCTACATCCACGGATACAGACGGATATTTAATATTTATCTCACCCGTTGATGACTGAAAAATCTAAAAACAAAAATGTAGAACCTTTTGGTTTAACATGACTTTTTTCCCAATCTCATCAATTATAAAAAGAATTAAAAATAAACGAATATTGATAATAATTAGCTTTCAATTGTTAATATGTTTAATGCAAATAATATAAACTATTAAATTGATAAAATTAGAAATACATATAATTTATTATACTAAAATACGCATAGTACAAAATACAATCTTGACAAACACGGGATGAGTAATTTTTGGATGTAGATGCCTCCATATCCGAATTCATATACGTTTTTTCGAATATCAAGTATACGAATTTTGAATTTTTCGGATATCCATTAACATACTTACTCATATCATAAATATATTTTGTAGTTTATCTTATATAACTATTAAGTGGTGTATGGAGCATTAGTGTATATAGATACTAAATGGTCAAATCTATTCATATACCAGTAATCACTTAACATGCACTGAAAAAATAAAATAAACTAATATACAAAAAAATAACTTTGCATACATCATTCCTTCTACAAAATCACCCTTATTTTTATTTTCATTATCATCTCTCTTTAAAACTGAAACTAATTTAAAAAAACTAGAAATTCCTTGCACCAAATTAAATTAAATCCTATAGAATGAACGTTAACTTTTGAGACTAATATTGTAACTTCTTTAATTTTCTTAAGAAAATTTTAATTTAAGCGAAGTCAAATCCAAGTTTAGTAAAAAAAAAAGTTAAATACTTTTAAGTTAGAGCGGTTGGCTGTGAAAGTTGTCTTATGAAATATTTTAAGTTTCGTTATAAAAAACAACTAGCTTCTTTATCAAATTTATAGATTTAATCAAACACCATTAACTTTAATGTTTAAATTGGATGTTTGTAAGAGAAAAACAAAAAATACAATTAGGAAGAAGGGTAATTTAGGGTGCACTCGCAGTAAATCCTTAACCGGTTATGGGCTTAGATGCATCTGACCATCATTTGAACCATTTGACAAAAATGAACAGCCATTTCCCCTTCCTATAAAGCCCCTCCTCCTCCATCTTCTCACTGCCATCCCTTCCATCAATTCCGAGCACATCTAAGCCAGTTCGAGCATTTTCATGCACCAGTTGAGGTTTTTTGCTATTTAATTGCATTTATTTCAATTTTCTTTTCGTATTTTTTTGAATGTTCTTTGAATTTTTTCTGATATTTTCTTTACTTAACCACATGTCTACCACTTCCTTCGATTCTGCCACCTCCAAAGCCATTGCTGATAGGACTGGAGAACGCACAATAGTTTTAATTGATATGTGCCTATCGATGATCAGTAGTTAAGTGGGGATGTCGATCTTTGGAACAGTCAGGCTGCACTTGCTTTTAAGGCCCAACAATGCGTTAACTTGAACGGATCATCAATAAAGAACAGGTGAGACAATCTCAAACATCTTTGTTCCCCATGGAATAAATTGCTGCAAATTAAAGACATCATCTAAAACACAAAAAAAGACATCGTGGATGGAGATGAAGAGTGATGGAATACCGCGACCAAATACTATAAAATTTTAGGCTGTAATATCCACCAAAGTTCTGAGAGATGAATACGATGTACGACGTTTGTAACGACCCAGAATTTTGAACAATTTAAATTGAAATATTTAATTAATTTAAAATTTTTGAATGATGGTTTGAATTGAATTTCAAATTATCAGAATGAAATTTGGCGATTAAATTATAGAATTTAATCTATTGAAAGTTGAATAAAAATTTGAATCTTCAATTTTAAGCTGAATAAAAATATTTCAGAGGCTTGTAAAATTCATATTGATAATACTGAAGATTATAGAAGCTTCAGAATTTAATTTGGAAGTGAATTGTTCGGTTTTGAAATTAAATCGTTTGAATCGATATTTAAAAATAGCCGTCCGAGGCACAATCTCGGATTTCGACGAAACCAGTTCCATTGGGTCCGTAATATTGAATTATTATCGGATTTCAAATTTTGTATTGATCGAAGTTGTTATGCGAGCACACGGTGAGTAAACGCATTGAAATTGAATCGAATTCAATTTGAAAATTAATATTTTATTTGGTCAATAAACACACGTTATCTTCCCTAGCCCTACGCCTAAAATCACACAGAAGATCACGGAACAAGATCGTGATAAACATGCCTCGGTTTATTTTTAAATACCCTCTTCCTTTATCATTCGAAAATCAATTCGAAGAAAGAAAAAAAAACAATGGCCGAAGCCCTTCTCCCATTCAAAACCTAGAAAAAAGAAAAAGAAAAAAAATCGAACGCAATTCGTTCGAGGCGACTCGCATAAGGGCCGGCTTCGATTTGGAATCAGGGGAGAAGGCGGGCCGCGTGTGCACGCGCGATGGAGGCGACACGGTGCTCGTGGCGACCGAAGGCGGCTACTCGCGAGGCACAGGAGGCAGCGGCGACGTCGACGATGAGGCGATTGCTCGGTGGGGCATCGCGATTTCGGCGAGGTGTTGCAATGGAGGCGCGAGCGCACGCGCGCGTAGGCCGAGGTGAAGGCGGCAACGGCAGTGCGGCAACGGCGATGTTGGTGGCGATTCAGGGCGCTGAGCTGGGGTTCGAGGATCGAGATTTCAAATAGGCAGTAAGGTATTATTTTTATTTATTTTAATTTATAAAATTATGTGAGTATGGATCTATAGAAAAAAGAAATATACAGTAAAATATATATGCAGTGAACAGCAAATTATTTACAGTAAGTTTTATAAAATAGCGAGTTAAAGATTTATATGTATGTATATACAGTAAAATGCACTGCTGTTATTATTATGAAAAATAAATTACTGCTTAATTTAATTACCAAAGGAGAATTTAGTTTACAGTAGAAGGAAAATTGTTAGAAATCCAATTTATTAGGTGAAATGATTTATTTAAGGAAATTTAGTTTTGTTAAGTAAATTTGTTAAAAGAGATTTCTTTAAAAATTAAAAGTATCGGTTTAAACTTAATCTATTTAGTTATCTTAAGATATTAATAAAAGGAAGAATTTAATCATTAGTTAGATAAATTTAATTATTTAAAAGAAATTGTTTTAAGAAAAAGGAAAATTAGTTAAAATAAATTTATTTAAGAAGAAATTGGTTTAAATAAAACTATTGATTAATTAAACAATCAAGAACGAAAATTTATTATTCAATCTGTTTGAATATTAATGAATGTGTATAATATTTATACAAGGTATAAATGAAGAAAAATCGAGTCAAGAAGGAAACAGATTGCAAATTAAAGGTGAGAACTTCTCACTCAAAAATTTATAAGTTGGATTTGCAGTTATTGATTGATTGCTATTTGGTTGTGATATTAGATATAGTAGGATATATATATCTATATATATAGCAATACATATATATATATTGGCATATGTATATATTGCAGTTGATTGATTTCCCGCATTGTATAGCGGATGAGACCCTATTGCGCCGCCTATTAAGCGGATAATATTTTTTAAATCCCATATACCGCGATATTCCACCTCGAAGTGGAATGGGTATTGTGCTAATGTTTGTGGATGCAGGGAAACTGGTTGGAGGGATCCAACTGGATTCCTCACAAATATTTATTTGATTCAAATATTTTGATATTTGATGAACTATCATATCGATATATGATGTCGTTGTTGTCGTGATTGATTATTTGGTGTGTAGCATCATTGGACCAAGTTTTGGAATTTTAAAATGATTTTTAAAGTGATTTTTGAAAATATACTATATGTTTGGAATTGATCCATTTTAAATAAATAAACGATATAATTTTAATGTTATAAAAATTTTGATTTTTGAGAAATATGGTTAAAAGTTGATTTTTGAAAATATAGGTTAATGATTTTATAAAATAGCTTAAATTGGGATTTCTGAATTTATTATAAAAAGTTTAAAAATAGGATTTATAAAATTTGATTATTTTATAAATAAATAAAAATGACGAAATTATAAAGGACTTTAAAGATGTTTTAAAATAATAGTATAAATTGATTTATATAAAAGAATTTATAAATTGATATTTATAAATTAAAAATATTTTATAAAACGAGTTTTTACAAGTGTTAGAATGAATTGTGAATGAATTCATAAATGAATGAAATTTATAGAATTATAAACGGTGAAGTATAAATGGAATTTTATAAGCAGTAAGTTTATAAAATTTGTAAAGCAATTAAAGGAATATTTTTGGACAAATAATTGAATCTTATAAGTTATAAGATTTATAATAATGAAGTTCAAAGGAACGATTTTGCGAACAAATAAATTCTAAGTGTTTAGCTTATAACATGAACTTTTGGTTTAAAATCGAGTTATAAATCGAATAAGTTAATAAAGAAAATTTATAAAGGAAGATGTTATAAGATAAATAGAAATGGAATTTATAAACGTTGTTTTATAAATTCGCAAACGACTTATTTTGATAAGTAAATTGTTGAAACCTATTAATGGAGTTATATTCACGTTTTTGACTGTGAATAATCCTTTAAAATGAAATGAATAGAAATGATGAAATTGTTAACGTAGTATATTCACGTTTTTGAATAGTGAATAGTATGTTAAAGAAATTGTTTTGATGTGATGTTTTAAATAGAATTAAAACGATCTAACGATGTTTTCAAAACGTGTTGAGATTCGAAACCATAGATTTCAATATTCATTGTTGAAATAGACGTTTTCGAGAAATAGAAGGAAATGGTGGACTATAACACTGTTGTTATAGTAAATGATTTCTGAAAGGAAATGTTTTGTATAGTATTGGGATTTATATATCTATTTTAATTTCAAATCCCTATACTAGTGATTTTGGGATGTTGTAACGATGTTTTACGCAACATTCGTTTTGGCCCAAATAAATATGTTTAAGAGAATGATTTCCTTAAAGAATGAAATATGTACTTAATCTCGATTTAAGTATATTGAATATTTTCCAAGTGTTGAAAATAAATGGACTTGTGAATTACTTATGAATAAATAAGTATGGAAATGTTTTTCTAATGAGAAATGAAACGTTTAGAGAATTTATCTTTTTGAAGATAAATTGAAAATGAATAATTGAAATCGTATATTCATAGATATTTTGGAATATAAATTCACTATAGAATTTATAAAAGGAAGTGGAATTCTTTTAAAAAATAAATATTGATTTATTTTTGAGGTATTGAAATTATATATCTAGTAAAGATATTTTTGGGAAATAAATAATTTGGAATCTGGTGATGTTGTGCATATCCATTGATAGTTCAATAACCGATTATCAATATTTACCTTTGAAAGGTATTTGTTGTGATTTGCTGAATTTGAATGCTACACTTATTTTTAAATTATTGCGCTCGTTATTCGGATTACCCATTCCGAATAGTGATACGACGTAATGGATAGCGTTGATGACCGGTGTTGAAGACCGGATATTTTTGAAAGCGAAAGCACAACTCGTCGATTGTCTTTGCACCGAGTAGCTATGGTATAGAGACTCCCTATGTGATGGGAAGTCCGGACGTGATTAGAGATTATCCGGATTGCAAGGACTTCTTTGTAAGTGCCTTCGGTTCTGTTCGAGCCCGGAACAGACTTGTATGGATTGTATGTCTGACATTACAAATTGAGATATAAAGCAGATTTCTTTCAAATATATTTCTGTTGGTGGCGGAGAATTTATTCTTTTAGCTTAACACCCTTCTCTGAGACGTACGAGCTCAGAGATTATGTAGTTGAAGGTTATTAGCAATATATTCCCAATTTGGTAATGTGACATGCTGAGAGTTGCTGTGAAATGATCATTGTGTTGATTATTTGTGATAGGATCATTTATTTGATCGTCTATCTTGGTGATCATTTCTATGATCATTTGTTGACCCAAAGCATGACTTTGTATAAAGCGTGGCTTTGTGGACGAGACTTCGTCGAGCCTCACACCCCGGAATGGTCAAAACAGGAAAGATGCGGCAAGGTTATGAGGGATAGCTCCCTTTAGGGTGTGTGCATTTCCTTCTGAAAAAGGGTGGTATCATGGTATGGAGCCCAGATGCTTACCCATGTTGAAACACTTATTATTATGGTGTGATGTTGATTAGAGAGCTCTCGGTTAAAGGTCCCAAAGGACCGGGGGATGGCATACTCGTGTCAGTAGTTACCCAGTTAGGGGTAACCCGGCCTTGTGTTGGCAGAGATCCGGTTTGGTTCTCGGGGACGTCCTTCCAAAGGCATTCTCATGTGGCAATGGGAAGTTCCTTGGCCTGACCATTCGTTGGAAATCCAAAGAAACAATACGATCTTGTATGGTATTAGTTGTAGAACCTATCATTCATTTATGGTGGCACCCTACTGTTTGGATGGTAGCTATAGTAGGCATACGATAATGGTCGTATGTTGGCTAAGATTTATATTCTACTTTCGAAATATTTCTACACTATGTACTAATAATAATATCAAATGTTCTTTTTAATGCGTATCAAGCATCTTTGACTATCATAAGGAGAAATCTCCTCTGATTCTGCGTTTGCATTGTGTGTGTGTGCGGGAGGCCTTATGGTAGTCTCATTTTTAAAAGCATTGCGAATTGACTTTAAAAATATTCCTCTATTTTGATTTTAAAGAAAATAAACTGTTTTGAGTTCTCACACCAGTCTTGCTTAGCTTAGGGCTATGTGATGGGGGGTTCTCGCTTTGCGGTTTGGTGGCGAACGGGAGACTCGTGCCCCCACACGTCCTCTTTTAGGGGGTTGGTTAGGCGTAAGATGAGACAGTCGAGAGGCTGGCCGTAAAAGCAAGTTTGGGGTATCACTGTGAGCCACGGTGGAGCTGGGATGGTTGAAAAGCCTACCGGTCGCTGCTGACGGAAATCAGGTCCCTGACAATGTGGTATCAGAGCATATGGTTAAGCGACAACCATGGTTCTGTTGGGTATTACTCATTAGAGATAGAGTCAACAGTACTCTAGAATGAGTTTGAGTGTAATAATAGATATGAGCGCGTATTTGTTAGTGAATATAAAATTGTTTTTGAATCGGGCAAATAAGATAATTTTGCCCAAAATTATTTTTTTTGTATAGAAAAGAAATGATTTTCTGTGAATTATTATAGTATATGGTTGCATGGTTGTTAATAATATAAAATTATTATCATTATTATATGGAATTAAATAAGAAATAAAATGTATAGCCAAAGAATTGAGATAAGTTCATTTAACAAATGAAATTTATAAATATGAAATGCAAATTGAACAGGAGTGGAATTAAAATAAATTGAGTTGATATCAATTTAAATTAGTTATAAACTAGAATGGATATTCTATTAAATGAATATCATTAAATTTGCATAGAAATAATTGTCGTTTGACACAAACAAGATTGTATAAGATTATATGAGTTAATGAAAGCAAATAAAATTGATTTTTGAATCAATTAAAATGGTATGAATTCGTTTTGCTTAGAAATGAATAGAATGAAGAAAATGAGTTGTAAACGACTTGATTTAATGGAAATGTCATGCGAATTAGTCGTAAGCGACTAAAGATGAATTGAAACCATATGAATTGCTAATGGAATTTATCTTGGATGTATTGCTAATGAAATCTATATATTTGTTGTTGAAAATGAATGGAATGTTAATAGATTTCTTATATTTGTCACTAACGTGATTAAACTGAGTAAGTACAGGTTCGGCGAAGTCGTTGGGCTGGATTTGATCGTGCTAATAAACTAATAGTTAGCCGCTTTGCTTAAAAATGCTAAATAAGGTACGCCTACGCAATAAAAATAGGAAATATGAACTGTTTTTCTGTTTTCCGACCGTGTGGGTCGATGTATACATATTTATACATATTGTAAAATTGCAAAAGCTACTCCGTACAAAGGAGACTCTGCCAAAATTTTCCGTAAATTTTGGGAGTTAGAAATATTTTTGGAAATTTTTGGAAAATTTTAGTTACGACAAATCAATTTAGAAATTTGCAAATTGAAATGAATTAGTGAACGAAACTACTTTAAAGTAGTAATATGAATTAATAAATGAAAGTTAATCGTTAGAATTCAATATTTGGAATTGAGAATTGAATTCAAATTAAATTGAAATTGTGAATTGAATTGAAATGTAAAATTGAATGAGAATGGATATGTAACTTCAATAGTGAAGTAAAAATGTATAAGAAGCATATATTGAGATTTTGTAATAGAATTGGCAAAATAGTTTGAATGTTGGAATTGGATATTATGACTAGCAGGATATACAGGTGTATTATTGGGATTTTGATTTTGAAGATAATTTAAATTGCTCGACAAAAAGGTACGTATTTCAATTTCAGTATGAAATTTGATGATTTTGTTCTCCAGCCACTTGGCTTTCTCTTTTCTTTTTGATTCTGAGGGGCCGTGGTGCCATTTTGTAGTCGTACCGAGCTAGCCGCGCAAAGGAGACGCTGGCGAAATTTTTCGAAAATTTAGGGTGTTAGAAAATTTTTGAGAAAATTTTGAAAGTTTGAAATTTAAATTTGAATTTTGAAGTAAACAATATTGTTTGGAACCTATAATTAAAGTTGGAAAGCTAGTTGAAATGATAGTGAATCTCTAGTAAAAAGATTTATTTTAGTAAGTTGATAAAACTATTTGGATTGTGAAAAATAATAATCAAGATAAGGGCATTCTTCTTAACTTGTAATTTCGGGACGAAATTCTTTTAAGGGGGGAAGATTGTAACGACCCAGAATTTTGAACAATTTAAATTGAAATATTTAATTAATTTTAAATATTTGAATGATGGTTTGAATTGAATTTCAAATTATCAGAATGAAATTTGGCGATTAAATTATAGAATTTAATCTATTGAAAGTTGAATAAAAATTTGAATCTTCAATTTTAAGCTGAATAAAAATATTTCAGAGGCTTGTAAAATTCATATTGATAATACTGAAGATTATAGAAGCTTCAGAATTTAATTTGGAAGTGAATTGTTCGGTTTTGAAATTAAATCGTTTGAATCGATATTTAAAAATAGCCGTCCGAGGCACAGCCTCGGATTTCGACGAAACCAGTTCCATTGGGTCCGTAATATTTAATTTTTATCAGATTTCAAATTTCGTATTGATCGGAGTTGTTATGCGAGCACGCGGTGAGTAAACGCATTGAAATTGAATCGAATTCAATTTGAAAATTAATATTTTATTTGGTCAATAAACACACGTTATCTTCCCTAGCCCTACGCCTAAAATCACGCAGAAGATCACGGAACAAGATCGTGATAAACATGCCTCGGTTTATTTTTAAATACCCTCTTCCTTTATCATTCGAAAATCAATTCGAAGAAAAAAAAACAATGGTCGAAGCCCTTCTCCCATTCAAAACCTAGAAAAAAGAAAAAGAAAAAAATCGAACGCAATTCGTTCGAGGCGACTCGCATAAGGGCCGGCTTCGATTTGGAATCAGGGGAGAAGGCGCGGCCGCGTGTGCACACGCGATGGAGGCGACGCGGTGCTCGTGGCGACCGAAGGCGGCTACTTGCGAGGCGCAGGAGGCAGCGGCGACGTCGACGATGAGGCGATTGCTCGGTGGGGCATCGTGATTTCGCGAGGTGTTGCAATGGAGGCGCGAGCGCACGCGCGCGTAGGCCGAGGTGAAGGCGGCAACGGCAGTGCGGCAACGGCGATGTTGGTGGTGATTCAGGGCGCTGAGCTGGGGTTCGAGGATCGAGGTTTCAAATAGGCAGTAAGGTATTATTTTTATTTATTTTAATTTATAAAATTATGTGAGTATGGATCTATAGAAAAAAGAAATATACGGTAAAATATATATGCAGTGAACAGCAAATTATTTACAGTAAGTTTTATAAAATAGCGATTTAAAGATTTATATGTATGTATATACAGTAAAATGCACTGCTGTTATTATTATGAAAAATAAATTACTGCTTAATTTAATTACCAAAGGAGAATTTAGTTTACAGTAGAAGGAAAATTGTTAGAAATCCAATTTATTAGGTGAAATGATTTATTTAAGGAAATTTAGTTTTTAAATTTAGTTTTGTTAAGTAAATTTGTTAAAAGAGATTTCTTTAGAAATTAAAAGTATCGGTTTAAACTTAATCTATTTAATTATCTTAAGATATTAATAAAAGGAAGAATTTAATCATTAGTTAGATAAATTTAATTATTTAAAAGAAATTGTTTTAAGAAAAAGGAAAATTAGTTAAAATAAATTTATTTAAGAAGAAATTAGTTTAAATAAAACTATTGATTAATTAAACAATCAAGAACGAAAATTTATTATTCAATCTGTTTGAATATTAATGAATGTGTATAATATTTATACAAGGTATAAATCAAGAAAAATCGAGTCAAGAAGGAAACAAATTGCAAATTAAAGGTGAGAACTTCTCACTCAAAAATTTATAAGTTGGATTTGCAGTTATTGATTGATTGCTATTTGGTTGTGATATTAGATATAGTATGATATATATCTATATATATAGCAATATATATATATATATATATATATATTGGCATATGTATATATTGCAGTTGATTGATTTCCCGCATTGTATAGCGGATGAGACCCTATTGCGCCGCCTATTAAGCGGATAATATTTTTTAAATCCCATATACCGCGATATTCCACCTCGAAGTGGAATGGGTATTGTGCTAATGTCTGTGGATGCAGGGAAACAGGTTGGAGGGATCCAACTGGATTCCTCACAAATATTTATTTGATTCAAATATTTTGATATTTGATGAACTATCATATCGATATATGATGTCGTTGTTGTCGTGATTAACTATTTGGTGTGTAGCATCATTGGACCAAGTTTTGGAATTTTAAAATGATTTTTAAAGTGATTTTTGAAAATATACTATATGTTTGGAATTGATCCATTTTAAATAAATAAACGATATAATTTTAATGTTATAAAAATTTTGATTTTTGAGAAATATGGTTAAAAGTTGATTTTTGAAAATATAGGTTAATGATTTTATAAAATAGCTTAAATTGGGATTTCTGAATTTATTATAAAAAGTTTAAAAATAGGATTTATAAAATTTGATTATTTTATAAATAAATAAAAATGATGAAATTATAAAGGACTTTAAAGATGTTTTAAAATAATAGTATAAATTGATTTATATAAAAGAATTTATAAATTGATATTTATAAATTAAAAATATTTGAGTTATAAAACGAGTTTTTATAAGTGTTAGAATGAATTGTGAATGAATTCATAAATGAATGAAATTTATAGAATTATAAACGGTGAAGTATAAATGGAATTTTATAAGCAGTAAGTTTATAAAATTTGTAAAGCAATTAAAGGAATATTTTTGGACAAATAATTGAATCTTATAAGTTATAAGATTTATAATTATGAAGTTCAAAGGAACGATTTTGCGAACAAATAAATTCTAAGTGTTTAACTTATAACATGAACTTTTGGTTTAAAATCGAGTTATAAATCGAATAGGTTAATAAAGAAAATTTATAAAGGAAGATGTTATAAGATAAATAGAAATGGAATTTATAAACGTTGTTTTATAAATTCGCAAACGACTTATTTTGATAAGTAAATTGTTGAAACCTATTAATGGAGTTATATTCACGTTTTTGACTGTGAATAATCCTTTAAAATGAAATGAATAGAAATGATGAAATTGTTAACGTAGTATATTCACGTTTTTGAATAGTGAATAGTATGTTAAAGAAATTGTTTTGAATGTGATGTTTTAAATAGAATTAAAACGATCTAACGATGTTTTCAAAACGTGTTGAGATTCGAAACCATAGATTTCAACATTCATTGTTGAAATAGACGTTTTCAAGAAATAGAAGGAAATGGTGGACTATAACACTGTTGTTATAGTAAATGATTTCTGAAAGGAAATGTTTTGTATAGTATTGGGATTTATATATCTATTTTAATTTCGAATCCCTATACTAGTGATTTTGGGACGTCGTAACGATGTTTTACGCAACATTCGTTTTGGCCCAAATAAATATGTTTAAGAGAATGATTTCCTTAAAGAATGAAATATGTACTTAGTCTCGATTTAAGTATATTGAATATTTTCCAAGTGTTGAAAATAAATGGACTTGTGAATTACTTATGAATAAATAAGTATGGAAATGTTTTTCCAATGAGAAATGAAACGTTTAGAGAATTTATCTTTTTGAAGATAAATTGAAAATGAATAATTGAAATCGTATATTCATAGATATTTTGGAATATAAATTCACTATGGAATTTATAAAAGGAAGTGGAATTCTTTTAAAAAATAAATATTGATTTATTTTTGAGATATTGAAATTATATATCTAGTAAAGATATTTTTGGGAAATAAATAATTTGGAATCTGGTGATGTTGTGCATATCCATTGATAGTTCAATAACCGACTATCAATATTTACCTTTGAAAGGTATTTGTTGTGATTTGCTGAATTTGAATGCTACACTTATTTTTAAATTATTGCGCTCGTTATTCGGATTACCCATTCCGAATAGTGATACGACGTAATGGATAACATTGATGACCGGTGTTGAAGACCGGATATTTTTGAAAGCGAAAGCTCAACTCGTCGATTGTCTTTGCACCGAGTAGCTACGGTATAGAGACTCCCTATGTGATGGGAAGTCCGGACGTGATTAGAGATTATCCGGATTGCAAGGACTTCTTTGTAAGTGCATTCGGTTCTGTTCGAGCCCGGAACAGACTTGTATGGATTGTATGTCTGACATTACAAATTGAGATATAAAGCAGATTTCTTTCAAATATATTTCTGTTGGTGGCGGAGAATTTATTCTTTTAGCTTAACACCCTTCTCTGAGACGTACGAGCTCAGAGGTTATGTAGTTGACGGTTATCAGCAATATATTCCCAATTTGGTAATGTGACATGCTGAGAGTTGCTGTGAAATGATCATTGTGTTGATTATTTGTGATAGGATCATTTATTTGATCGTCTATCTTGGTGATCATTTCTATGATCATTTGTTGACCCAAAGCATGACTTTGTATAAAGCGTGGCTTTGGGGACGAGACTTCGTCGAGCCTCACACCCCGGAATGGTCAAAACAGGAAAGATGCGGCAAGGTTATGAGGGGTAGCTCCCTTTAGGGTGTGTGCATTTCCTTCTGGAAAAGGGTGGTATCATGGTATGGAGCCCAGATGCTTACCTATGTTGAAACACTTATTGTTATGGTGTGATGTTGATTAGAGAGCTCTCGGTTAAAGGTCCCAAAGGACCGGGGGGTGGCATACTCGTGTCAGTAGTTACCCAGTTAGGGGTAACCCGGCCTTGTGTTGGCAGAGATCCGGTTTGGTTCTCGGGGACGTCCTTCCAGAGGCGTTCTCATGTGGCAATGGGAAGTTCCTTGGCCTGACCATTCGTTGGAAATCCAAAGAAACAATACGATCTTGTACGGTATTAGTTGTAGAACCTATCATTCACTTATGGTAGCGCCCCACTGTTTGGATGGTAGCTATAGTAGGCATACGATAATGGTCGTATATTGGCTAAGATTTATATTCTACTTTCGAAATATTTCTACACTATGCACTAATAATAATATCAAATGTTCTTTTTAATGCGTATCAAGCATCTTTGACTATCATAAGGAGAAATCTCCTCTGATTCTGCGTTTGCATTGTGTGTGTGTGCGGGAGGCCTTATGGTAGTCTCATTTTTAAAAGCATTGCGAATTGACTTTAAAAATATTCCTCTATTTTGATTTTAAAGAAAATAAACTGTTTTGGGTTCTCACACCAGTCACATGACTGACTCAGAGTTTATTGTTTTCCTTCCTAAACTCTGGGTGCCCACCAATTTCCACACGGGCAGTCAAGAGTTAGGTTTATCAGGATATTCTGGAATTCAGGAGTTGCTGAGGCAAGATGGATGGCATTCACATATTTACTAGTATATAGTAATTCCTTTTCGTTGTTTGTTGTTGTTTGTTGTTGTACACTCTGATGATGAAATGTAATGTGATGTAATAACTGATATAGTTCTTTGTTTAAAGATTATTCATTTATCTATTATATGTTGTTCCGCTGCGAATTGTGAGATTCTGTTATTGTTCTGTTATTTCTATTCTGTTCTTTTTCTCTCTTCTTTTACCTCTTTCCTTTTCTTAAACCCTCAGTGTTCGGTTTTCCGGCATCCGACTGATCGGCATTCGATACAGTGGACGTATTGATGTCGATATTCGGGAGTCGAAGAATCGGGTCCTGACAACGTTTGTATAGGGATGTCACAGTGCAAATACAATATCATCCATCTCCTCCAGCCAATTTCAATACTCGGTTATACACCAACATCCTCAATGAGTTGGAAATGGAACTTAGTATTACTAGCACCCATAGAGTATCATAGGGACATCCCACTGAGGTTATTTCATCATCCAGGCCTAGACAATCCAAAATGACGGCCACCGCTCTAGTACATCCACCGGTTCCAACAGATCGTCGATTGGCGTATGAAATCGAGGGAAACTGGTGACATTTATATAAGTCGAGAAATTTCATATATTCTCGCCAATCCAGAGATGGATTGTGCAATTGTCAGTAACATGGCTATTGCTACGAATATTAGGGAATTGCTAAATTTCCAAGTGGAAAATTTGCATGCAAGTCGCATTGGTTCTTTTTATGTATCTTTTTAATTGCACCACATTAGTTTTTTTTAAAAGTGCGATGTATTGTTTTTTTAGTTCTGTGTTTCTTGTAGTAGATTATAATCGATTATTAATTATTAGAAATCATCCTACAACATTTAAAACAAATAAAAACCAAACACACAAATAAAAAAATAAAAACATTTTCTTTTTATAATAGCTCATTCGTCACACAAAATTACATTTCCTTTCGTTTACCTTTTCCTTTTGGAATACACTTTCAGAATACCTCTTTCACTAAAAAAAACACGTCTTTAGTAATATACTAGCGCAAACCCATGCTTCGCAACGATGTGGAAAAAATATTGTAGTAGCATAGGCCATAAACAAATATATAAGAATTTTATTATAATACTAACGAAAAAACATTGCTGAACATAGCCTGACTTATAAGTAGACAACTTGTATGTATAATTTTCTAGATATCAATCTTTGATGAATTGTTCTAAATGAAAAATATTGCTTCGCACACGGTTGTAATATATAATTACTAAACAAAAAACCATAAAAACCTCAAGCATTGTTGAGCAGTGTGTGTATGCCTCTGAGTTATAAGCATAAATTTTGGTACATAAAGATATTGATACACCAACTTATCTTGTATGTATGTCTCTTGTTTGTATTTTTTTTCAATCATAGAAATCGTACATAATCTTCATTTTTGAAAAATGCATTAAGTTAGTTAGAGCATAGTTAAAATAGGATGAAACCACAATAGTGAGGAAGCGTCGATGCACTAACTATTGATGAAATATATTGTTTATTAGTACCTGATGAAAGAAATTGTTTATTCAGTTGGTAGAAAACTAAGATGAAGCAATAGTTCAAAATAATGCATTGCTTCAAAGCAAACCAAAAAATTACTTTAATGGCCTGGTATTTTGAACCATTCAAATCGATAATCATCCACTCATGTCAGACTTGAATTGTTCAAAATAACATATTGTTAATTTATATTTGGCAAAGCTTAGCATATGCAGTAAATAAATCAATCACAGAATCACAAATACAGAGTAATATAACAATAAGCAACAGAATAGATAAATAGTAGTTCATGAAGCTACTATATAAATATCAAAGTTTAAAATAAAATACAGCAGAAATCCCAAATACAGAGTAGTTTCAAATACAAAAGTAACCACAAGACCGAATAGAAATAACCGAAAACAACTGAAAGCTGACTAAATATAAATAGATCTTCAAGCAAAGCTCCAAAATCCAAAGGTAAGTCTCAAATGCTGTGACACTCAGTCTGACCCGAGAATAAAGCAAAACACAAAACATTCGAGTCAGGATTAACATTCTTATACCAGTAAATTCAACTCAAGTGACATGTCAACTGAAATACAAGTAACTTAAAGGATGTTTAGGATTTTTATCCTTTAAGGATCCATGGAACAGTCTACTATGTAGTAATATACGTTATTACAATATGTCTATAGTAAAGTAAACTATTAAAATAGTGTTAAGGCGTTACCCATATCGCCCTTAACACATTTTATATAGGGGCATTTCACTAGAAGGACAAACTTTGTAGTCCAATTAGTTTCTAGGACACATATCCATAGAAATTAATTTCAAGGCCAAAGTCAGCAAAATAATTACTTTTAACGACAAAGTCAGCAGTCCAATTACTTTCAAGGACATACTTTCATCGGTTTTTTGGCCTTAGAAACTAATTATTTTACATTTTGTCCTTAAAAGTAATTATTTCAATTGTGTGTCCTAAAAACTAATTGCACTTGCTAAAGAGACCCTTGTGGCTAATTTCCACTTTTATATATTCTCATAGTCTATACAGTACTGTAATTCCTCCATAAACTGGAAGGCTATCAGAGGGCACTCCATAGGTATGGTACAAACCAAACTCGTAGAAGGTGTGATAAGGCATGTGATGCCAGGGTAGAAATACCGTTTACGCTCCCAGGCCGGTGGTAATGCATAGCAGCTACTACCGTCCACCTTGAGACACACACCCAAATCAAAGGTGCATCCAATCAAATCACAAAAGCAATAGAATGGTATTGAATAAATGTGCCTGATAGGGGGAATGACCCCACTTGGCCGGGTATAGCTCTTGTTTTAGCCACATCAAGCTGACTCATGGGAGTCCGGGCTACGCTAAAACCTCATATAGAGTCCTCGCCAAACCATCCTACTTTATTCTGGAATATCCATCTGTATACATTTGTTAAAGTAGTTTTCAGTATTGGCAGAGAGTATGACAATATTCGATCCAGGTCTCTTTAACAACCAAACACTTATTTCACACTGTGATCATCCATTTCAAATAGTTCAATACTTCATATCAAAATATCATATTCGTTTCAAACCATATCAATTTGATATCATTATTCGTTTTAAATAATATCCATTTCCAGAATCGTAACACTTTAAAAAATATAACAATTTCGAAATCATAACACTTTTGAAATCATAACACTTTTGAAACCATAACCCTTCCAACTTAAATAGTTTAGATATTGAAAATAGTATATATATTAAAAAAGTTATAAATTAAAAAAGATTATATATAAAAATAATTTATATATTAAAATAATTATAAATTAAAAATAGTTTATGTTTATTTAAAGAGATTATACTGAAATAATTTCCAAATTAAAATTATTTCATCCAATTCCACAAATCGATTAAAATCAACTTAAATTCCAAAATTCAATTTAAATCAATCCTAGTTCAACACTTTCAATTTAGAAAGGTGAAATATTCAATTCAAATTCTAAATAAACCATTTCAACTTTTTATCGATTTCAAATCTGGATTTGAACTATCTCTTCAATTCCAATAAGATTCATTTAGATTTCAACATTTTACTTTAATTTTATTCAAATTGGACAATATTCACTTAATCATTTTAATAACAATAAAATAAAATCTTAATTATAAATTTAAATCAATATTAAATATTCAGTCCCAATTTTTATTTAAAATTGGGAATATTCATTTAATCATTTTTTTATCAAATCAAGTTATCAACCATATCTATCAAAATATCAAAATCAATAAGTTCAAATTATTTCTTATTTAAATTCAATTATTAACCAATTTAAATTCCAATTCAAAATTAACTTATCTTTCCAACATTTATTATTAAAGTTATTATTTTTAATATATTAATATAAATTTAAATAAATACTTAAACATATTACAAACCAATTAAATTAAATTTTATTAAATTAAATCTTATTATGAAATGTATTTTGTATCAAATCTTATTTTATATATTTCTAAAAAAATAAATTATAAGAACAATCTTGAAAATTATATTTTCAAAACTAACTATAAATTTAAAATTACCAAAACATAAAATTTCAAAAATCTAAATTTTACACATATATTAAAATAAATTCTTTATATTATTGTTGCATAGGTCATATCTAAATGTATAAGAAATTTAATATGGTGGTAATGAAAAAACATTGTTGAACGATAGTGTTACATTATGAATAACAATTTGGTAGGGTAAAGAATACATAGATTTATTTGGTTATGATAATCACAATTAAAATCGAACAAAACAATTACAGTGAATATGTTAAAGTTCACAGACTATTTAGAGGATAATGTGTTAAAAATTTATCCGCTAATGCATAGATATATTCACTGTGGCATATAACGCCAATGTTATTGCTTTTGCAATTACACAGCTACTTTAATGTGCGTAGATATAGTTGAAGTATTGGCTGTGAACTACATACACAAAGACACAGCGCAGTTCGATTCAATTAAATAAGTGTAACCAAAACTTTTTGCAATGGGGAGAAATATAGTAATAGGACGAAATTTGCAAACAGTCAGGAAAAGTATTTGTCAATAGCTGAAAAAAGGTAGGGAAAAAAGGAAAAGGCAACAGATGTAGTACAGGGGAAAAGTAGTAAAACATAAGATTCGATTGAAATAGAAATGATGATGCAATAAGAAAATAACATGGGTTCCAATATAAATTACTATTGTTCACTGAATTTGATCTATGTCGATGCAGGGTACAAAACACGGCATACAGCCGGCCGTAGTAACCAATATTTGGAAATATCCAAAACATACAGAAGAGAACAATTGTGAGAAGTGTATTCATTTTTCAGCCTTCGAAATAACTGGTAGCAACGCATGTATGATATTGGGCTTGAGCGCAAATAGATGATGTTTTCTTGGCCCTAATAGATGCATTACATCAGTCAACTATTTTAACCATTGAAGGTATTTGTACCTACGGCCAAAAAAGGCAAAAGTGTCGTTGATGAAGTATTATTACTAAATTCTCTGACTGCTCGTCTGACCTAGTTAACTATATCTAACAATCAAACTATGACTACATGATCATCTATACAAAGATACATTCATCAATTGTTTTCTAGAAGTTTTCCGACAGTGGTGGTGCAAGTGATTTTAGAATTTACTGCAAAAAATAAAAAATAAACTCATTTAGGTGGTTATCAATACTATTCTCACTACAACACATGTTTTGACCCAACACTTAAACTGTGCATCTACCTTAGGCCCGAATACAACAACTTAGATGCTTATCGTATTATTGATCATCGTAATTGTATACGAAATTAAGTAAACTTAGCCAAATTATGTCATCAAACCTGGAAGCAATGTATTAAACTCTGAGCTACACGGTTGAATCAAGCATTAATTATGTGAAGTCACCCTTTAATCATCTCAAGCTATCAAAAAGAAAAATTCATTTTTCAATTATATTTTCATAATGCGTTTAAATTATTATCGTTAACATCAAACAAAATCATCACTACAACTAAATTAGTATTGCATCACACAGATGCAGTTAAAATATTCAGATGCAACAATAATTGCTAAATTCCAAAAATACTGCAAAATAATAATTGTTGTATTATTCTAGGCTATTATAATAATTTTTGTTATATTATTTTTAAATAGTGATCTACAATAAGTCCACTAAACTTGTTGTAGATGTTCTAGTTCCCATGTATTGTAATCCAGCTTATGTCATAAACCAATTGCAATCAGACGCAGCAGATAGTGAAAGAAAACAGACAAATAAAGAAGATTTACCAAAATATTGAAATGAATTTCAAAAATTAGGAAACATAGAAATCCCTCCCTGACTCTGATATGCTCATATGACATCATTTAAATTGTTCCTGGAAAAAAATGGTGGAACAATGGTCGGATTGCAACAGAGAAGTTATGGCAGCGAACAAATCCCTAAAACAACAGAGGCTTCAGTACAACACTTACGAAGACATAACGTTAAGAGGTTGTACAAAATCTTGAACTGGCATAATGGTTGTTCGCTAGAACATTCACATACAGGAATCAAACTCAAACTTAGTCAACCTTATAAACGCACAAATCGAATAAATGGTCCTTCGCAAAAAGAGTATTTTAAAAATCCATATGAGTAATTTAACCAAAAAAATCAAAAAACAATATGAAACACCTCTAATCGCCATGCATTGTTTTAATAACTATATGATTGTTTTTTTGTAATCTGATAATGGTCCATAGAATGATATCATTGGATATACCATTTTATTCAATATTCTATGCAATGCAACCAATTCCTAAACCTAAGCACTTGTGGTCAAAGTGGGAATGTGTAAATTATTTGGTAGGACACTGAACATATCAACGCACATGCAAAGCATTACCATATTGTTTTGCATGTAATCGTTGTAAATGTATAATAAACCTCAGTAACATATGAAGATCGCTTTTATATTTCAATTTGACACAATAGAGATTCAGCCTGTACTAAGTGGGCCTTTAGTTTTGATATTTCAATCTAACCTTGCTCAATGATAACAGACAGGACTCGCAATCAGGTCGTACAAAAGTAAAATATGGCTAACCTACACCTAAGATATTCAACCTTCAGTATTGGAAAATAAACAAATCGCTTTTGTCAAACAAAATGATTGGTTGATCAAGTTACGTGTACCATAAATTTATCAAATCAAATGGCATAATAGCTTAACAATATCAAAATTCAAATGTGATTTTTCAACTTGGATCTGAGGCAGGAATTAATCAACAAAGAAATACAATGTGTTTTCCTATCAACATGCACTTTTGCCTATAACAACACCATTATATCACTGAGTTTCAAAACAACTATAAAGTAATATTAAGTACTCATATCTAAAGTACATCTTACACTGAAACCTATATTGACTATAGAGTACAATCTTCGAAAACTCTGTTTGTATCCAAGTAATCGGTGCATGCATATTTTCTTTTACTATTTATTTTCTGCAAATCCCAGTAATGAAATCTTAGAAAACAAATTGGAATATGAGCGAAGTTGATAAGTTATAGTATAGAGTAAGCAAACAACACCACAGCATAAGCAAATGGCAATGAAAGGTTAAAAAAATTTGATAAGTAGCCTAAAAACCAAATGATTGGGAAAGAGAAGGTAAAATTAGGCATGTCAAAGAGCGTCATGTATTATTGGCCGTTAAATGCAAAGATCAATATGTACTTGGGTGAATGGTTGATCAATTTTTAGGACAAAACTGTCGAGACACCATTGTTGTGGCAAAAATCCGTCAATTGGTAATTTTGTGGAATTTTATAATGCGGAGTAGAAGATATAGCGCTGTACAGTGAATTACATAGAGATCAACTTCTCCAGTGGGGTTTTAAATTGGAATATTCATTTTAAACAAAGTAAAGTTTGCTACAAATTTTCGAATATTTCACGGAAAACAATATTTTCAGTATAGCCAACTTCCTCCGTGCCCTGTTGTTTGATTAGCATTTTAAGCCCTCGGTGTGATGTTGTTCTTGATATAGCTACGTAGAGTTGACATGGGAAAACACAGGCCGTGGCAAATATACACCAACATGTTCCAAAGTTTGTCCTTGACTTTTATTAATTGTCACGACGAAGCAAACTCTGATTGGAAACTGCAAACGATGGAGAATAAAAGGCCATTTTGTATTTGCCGATGTGTGGACAATTCTAGGAATGAAAACTTTGTTTCCAACATAGGTCCCAGTAATAATTTCAGCTTTAACAACCTTTGCTACTAGCTGGGTAACGATCAACCGCGTTCCATTGCAGAGGCCTATACTTTGCTTTATATTTCTAAGAAGCATTATTGGAATTCCCACTTTAAGGTTGAGTTTATGGGCAGGAATGCCTGAAGGGTGCAAAGTGTTTAAAAATTCAGTTGGAAACAATATATGTTGATCCTCAATTCCTTCGGAGGCCGGACCGATTGTGTCTGCGCTTAGGTACGTAGTTAAAGGTCCTGAAAGAGCTGATGTTACGTAGTTCTTAATTTCTTCTACGCAGTCATTTGTTGGAGCCAAAATACATCATAGACGCAAATAATTTGGATCTTTTAATCGTTTCTGCAAGTCTGGGTACGTACTATCTTCTATTCTTGCAATTAGATTAGCAGTTTCCTCAATTATCAAATCTTCTGGTATCTTTATCCACATTGGCTCAGCACCTTGTTGCATTGTAGTGGTAGGAACTTTTCCATCACCAACAACGAGCACCCATTTTGTAAAATTTTCCAACCTTTTTATTTCAGAAGGTGTACCATCCGTCGACTTTAGACGCATGTTAAGGTTTGGTTTATAAACATGGAATTTGGACCATAAATGAGATTTGTTTATGGAGGATTGGACGGTTGCATTTCTCGATCCTTTTGGTATGATAGGAAGCACTTGCCTAAAATCTCCCACCAACAAAACAGTTTTCCCACCGAAGATATGTTCATCCAAACAGTTTACACCATCATCCATCAAGTCTCGAAGAGTGCGATCAAAAGCTTCCAAAGAATTTCGATGAACCATAGGAGCCTCATTCCAAATAATTAAATCTGATCGTATTATAAGTTGTGCAAGGTTTGATTGCTTTGAAATCGCGCATGTCGTATCTTCTCCAACGTCAATTGGTATTTTAAATCTAGAATGGGCAGTTCTACCACCTGGAAGCAGTAGAGATGCTATACCTGATGATGCAACTGCTAAAACAATTTTACCTTTTGAACGCATTGACGTAATTAACGTATTCCAAAGGAAAGTTTTTCCTGTGCCCCCACTTCCGTAGACGAAGAAAAAACCTCTTGCTTTTTCATATACTGATGTAGAGACAACATCAAAAAATTTCTTCTGCTCTACGTTTAGTTGACGGAACATCGTGCACGCTTCTTCTTCCAACGCAGAACAATCGTAGCTTAGTTCTTCCTCTATTAGTCTATTGTGGTGCGTACACTGGAAGGATAAATTTGGCATTGGCATGAGGGGAAAATCAGCCAAAGAACGATTATTTAAATTAAGTATATTTTCAAGCTCTATCAAACAATAGTTATTTAGTTCTTCTTCTGTTAACAACAAATTGTTGTTATGTCGGACGCGCCGTTGGTGCCATTGTATATCGTCTGATAGCAGTTCCCAGTTTTTGTGCCAAAGCTCAAATGGGTTGGAAATTTCTCAGAAAAGTAGCATCGTAGCAATCATTTGACGTAGGCTTTTTGCAGAAGATCGGTTTCCAACTTCAGAGAGAGCAGTATTCCATTCGTTGTCATCTTCTAACAATCCTAAAGCAACACATGCAGATTGGTAGTCAAAATACAGCGTACCATTTACTGTTCTAATGTCTTCATAGTAGGTTGGGCCTGTAACAACATTTAAAAGCATTCACAAATAGAACCTTTCCCCAGAAGTAGGATGTGCATAGTATATTCTACATATTTTATCACCTTGTTTCCTTCTTCTCCACTGCTTATCATTTTCATACCATACCCATTTAGACGGAAAATCCACATATGTCAGACATCTTGCATCTACATGTAGCATATTAGTTCTCATCTATTCTGTGAACATGGTTTTTTCAATATTTCGCCTACCTGCAATTTCGGTTATGTTATCATTATCTGAGAAAGTAACCGTATGCTCCTCTGGAAGATGAAAGTGTAGTCGTTGTATTGACGATTTACGATATTGCACCTCAAACTCGAATATATGCCAACATGCTTCAGAAGCGGAAACATACTGACAATCAAGATACCTTTTGATCTCATCCACTTGATAGGATGTCATTTTTTTTATTTGCTACATTTTCTTCGATGACTATTGTTGCACTTTCATGTCCTTTATTGATATATTTGAACAAATATTTTATAGATTTAGTTTTGTTGCAGACCTCGACATTTATATGTGCATTGTATTTAACCAATAAGTCTACGTTATGAGGTACATTCCATCCCCGTCAACCGTAATTTCCGTCGATGTGCATATGGAATGGCCATTTTTCCTACGTTTATAAGTCGGAAAACCATCTTTGTCAAAGCTTGTATCATTCGCAAAAGGCTTTGGATAATGTTTTCCACATACACTACCTTCCATACACTGTGCACGTTTATAAGCCAGACTACATGGGCCATGCACCATAAACTGCCCAACTGCATCATAACCGATTGGATCTATAGCAAGGTCTGGCACTTCAGCGCTTATAATCCGTTCAACCTGCCATGGGGTCTTTGGTTTATCATCGGAGTGCAGAAATAGTAAGATATGAGCATGTGGCAGGCCTCTTTTTTGAAATTCTATTGTGTAGATAACTGTGTAGGAAAAGGAATCGTAAAGTTAGAAAATGATGAGTACCAACATTATTGAAAATGTAGATGGACAGTGCATATATGTCCATATACAGAAAGTTATGAAGATTTTACCTGCTTTAGCTCGTCCAAAATGTCCATTTTCAAACACATCTTTGATAAACTGTTTAAGTTTTATGTGGAAGACACGAGCAATGATATCGGGATGATGTTGAGGTTTTTGACCCGGAATGAATTCAAGCATATATTTGATTTCGAGCGACTTTGAATTACAGGTAAACGTTATAAACAAATATGGACATCCACCCCATCGACAAATAGCCACCGCATCCTGATAGTTTTGGACCACATATCTAGGACCACCAGTGAAACTGGAAGGTAAGCTTGTTCGTTTACCAACCGATTTAGCAGATGTATCCCCTACAAGCACAGCATCCTGCAAACCTTTATAAAGATCTGATAATATGTTCGATTGATTATTTCTAATCCATGTCAACCTATCTTCCTCAATGCTTGTGTATGCGTCAACAATATATTGTTGAAGCAAACGACCTCCTCTAAGTAATGTTTGCCCTTCTTTCTGCCTATTTTGCAGGCGAAAAGCGTAGTACTCACGAATCGTCAGAAAAATTCTTTTACCATCAGAGGCAAACTGAGCATTGCGATATTCAATACACAACCTATACCCATCTTCAGCATAAGGGAAGAGGATTGGATACTGCATTGCCATGAAGCTGGGATGCTTTTCGTTTATATGATGGAAGATGCCTGTTTTCTCCTCTAACACAATATCTCTATAGACACCCGGTTGATTGTCATTACCAACCATTAAAGCAGCAATCTCGGAAGAAGTAGGCAAGTTATATTG
The DNA here is from genome assembly GCA_030765085.1 of Allium cepa. Lineage (NCBI taxonomy): Eukaryota > Viridiplantae > Streptophyta > Magnoliopsida > Asparagales > Amaryllidaceae > Allium > Allium cepa. The sequence goes on along the minus strand of CM060939.1, from coordinate 453,521,034 downwards.
TCTGCCATCATTGTTTCTTCCAGAAATAATTCGAATGCTAACATCATGTGAACTACCAGCTTTATATCGATCTCTTGCCATTCTAAATACCATGGCAAGTTCATTTGTTTCATCAAACATGCGTATTAATTTATCTATCAAACTTGGATCCATGTCTATATTTTTGTTGCTTGAGTAGACATGCAACCTATTTTCCCTTTCATTTTCTATGTCATAAACATAAAGTTGTGCAAATTTGGGTATGCCATCCACAGGGAGCAAAGATCCGATTTTATGATGATTTTGCCCATTCAATCTGAAAACATAAACTCCTTTACCATCATTAACACTATTGTCCGCATGTCTGCCCATTGATGTGAAAGAAAACATAGAATTATACATTCGGATTTGTGCTCGGAAACGTGAAGCTATTCCGCCTTCTTCATAATCTAATAAATTTTTCAACAACGGCCGGGTTTCCTTTAAAAGAGGTAAGAAAACTTTTCCACCTTGACAACAAATTGAGAAGGTCGCAGAGCTGGGGATATCATCCTTTCGATTTCTCTCCTCGAACCAAACACTGGCACCGCAATTACGACATGTGAGAGTGGGATAGCCAAAATCCCATGATTTGAAGATACAACCTGTAATAGTTTAATGATGGGAAACAAATTATGTTCACAGAAGGTAGTAATATGACAAAAGAAACAAAAGGTTGAAGATAACGTACGTTGATGTATGTTAATTTTTTCTAGGTCAGGGTTGCCTTGGAAAAAATTTGCCAAGGGACTACAAAACCAAAGCTCAGAGTTGGATATTTCTTTGTTTGTTCTATTTTGTACGCTTCCATTCCTTCCCATTCATGCCACCGAAGGACATAAATGAAGAGTGCACGCTATAGCGAAGAGTGGATATTTCTTTGTTTGTTCTATTTTGTACGCTTCCACGCCTTCCCATACATGCCACCGAAGGACATAAATGAAGAGTGCACACTATAGCGAAGAGCATGTTAGTCAGTTATGAGGCATGGTATGCAGTTATGGAAGAGAAGGTAAAAAAACATATATGAATGGGATGAACGGAAAATTTGGTTACCATTGCGTAAATTTGTTAAAGTGTACATTTTCTTTCACTGCAACACATGAACTCGACTACGTTGTTTCCTCCATTTACCTATAAGTACATCATGGTTGGTAAAATTGACCAACTGTACAGGGTAGAAGCAGTCAGGACAGATTATTAGTTGTAAAAACGCATATATCTTGAAGAAGGTAAATGGACGCAGAGAACCAGTGTGCCTATATGTGGCTGGTTCATTCAAACTGTCACTCGTTGGAAACGTATTTGGTTGGAGCAGGGGAGGCGCACCTGCAAAGTGATGCTCTCAAACTGTTTGAACAAACTGAAATGAACAAATAGGAAGCAGCAGATGGAGTTTGGTTTTCTGCAGCTGTGCATAATTTGACAGTGGAACTATTATCAACAGAGGGAGATAAGAAAATTACATAGCAGGTATGATGTGATAAAATGATTATTTGTATGGTTTACCAATGAACAAAGCATGGAAAGAATAAGGAGGAATGACTTTCACACGGGAAAGCCCATCTATGGAGCTAGGATGTGTAACATTTGACAAATAAGTATGAGGGAAGCGAGCAAGGGGGAGAAAATTGAGGAAACATACTGTTAGCCGCTGGAATGGAGGAATGGTTTGTTTGGTTGGTCCGCAGTGGTGGACGAAGACAGCCTAACGGATCAGAGTTCAATGTAGGAACATAAAAGGAGGCAGAAGATGGCGTTGAACAGGGCGACGAAGAACAATTTTCGTCATTATTTGATTCATGCAGACTGTTTGTCCGATGATATGCAATGTCAGAAACATCGGGTTTTTTAGAAGTGAATTTCTTCAGACTTGCTGCTAGTAAGTTTCTATTGGACTTCTTGTTTCTTTTTACTGTCGTAGGAGAAAGGCCCGCATCTGACGTACCCACCGGCTATTAGAAGATAGAAGTTAGAGATGTTGGTAAGTAACATGCATCCATAACAGAGCAAGCAAGAACATGAGGAAACATACTCACAGTGTAAACGGATAAGTTTAAATGGCTTATTTGTCTACCGGACGACGATGTCGGCGGAAGAGTTCCGCACCTCCGTACAGCCTCAATGCAAATTTCTCCATTAGGATCAAATGACGGGCTTGAACTGTCACAAGGGGATGTTGTTCTGATGGTTGATTTTCTCTTTCTATTGTTGTTACCCTCGTCCATCCCCAAAATGATATCTAGTACAAACAGAAAAGTTATGAAATCCCTTGTGGACCTTCTTAGCATATCAAACACCTAGCGCATCAATTATGGTTGAAGCGACTGGAAATAAGGAAAGGGGTCCAATACATGCAAAGGTCATCCTCACACATACCCAAATTGGTTTATACATTTATTGTCACAGCTGTTGCGAGCAAGCACCAAAATATAAGCAGATATGTAGAGCATACGCTCTGCATAAAATTATGCATGAGCAGCGGGAAAAGACAAATTCCTAACATGGGCAAATAAAGAGTTAACGCAGAAGGAAGAGTGGCACAAAATTTATTTTTAATGCGAAAATCATCGGTTGATGAGTTGAACGGAAAAAGCTTCCTTCGTTTGCAGCTGTTTGCATGATATTTTTTTCCCTTATTAAAAAGGCAATAGAAGAATAACTATTCTTCGGTTGTAATTTGCGCAAACAGTATACACCACATGATAGTATATATTCTTATGCAACAAATACATATTTATGATATGTTTGAAATGATATTTAGCGTGTGCGACTATTTTTTCATGTAGCAAATACGTATTTATGATATTTTTTAACTGATAAGTACTGGGTGGGAATGAAGCAAAACTATATTACAATATTTTGTCTAGCACACAACATTTTTTCCTACATGGCTAATAGTAAAGAAAGTTCACTGATTCGAAGTCCCACCTTTTAATCATTCAATAAAACAGAAGTGGTAGTTGTTTTTTTTTGTATGAGTAAAAAAAACACAAACAGTGAAAAAATGCCATAATTTCTGATGTGGGTATAGCCATAAAATCTAATTTGATACTGCATAAAGTTGGATTAAACAGTATCTATAATTTACAGTTTACATGAAATTGATTAGTAAAAGCAATCTAAATAATAATTATGAATTAATTTTATATAATATATATAAATAGATACTCTGACCAGAAGTGAACGTAAAAGTTAATCAAGTTTCATGCTTTAATTTTAACTGCCTATGACAAAGTAATTTCCGAAATGTTATGCGAATATCATGTTGTAATATTAAAGTACCTAATAAATACAGAGCAATTTTCCATAAATTATGAGCACTTTCATACCACAAAGGTTTAATAATGTTTTATATCTGGTGGTGTCTTCATCATTCTACGTACTAATGCAATTGAAAGTACAAATGGCCTCACTACCATATTGAGGAATATCATAAACTAAAAATACTCATGGTTATTAAGTACGAATAATTAGTTTAGTTGAAGAAAATCACAAATGTTATATGATCTAAGCACTGATATTTAAAACTGCAATTTATACAAATTTAGTGGAACTACGACATTGTTTCCAATTGCAATGTTATCATCATGTTTTGGTAATATAATAATTTAGAAAATAATATTGGATGAAGAAATTTCAACTACTCCAATTGAAGCAATCCGCTCTTACATGATGTAACAACCAAATTATAAAATATGTATATATATAATACATACATACATATATTATATATATATATATATTATGTGTGTGTATTAAAATAAAAAATTGGTTTTTTTTTTGCTGATTCATACCATTATAGTTATATACATTTAAAAGATTAATATACAAGTATATACACACATACAACTAGGCATGTCAATGGTACAGGTTTTGGCCCAAGCCCGACCCAGACCTAACCTGTTAACTATTAGGGTCGGATGTGGTTTTTTCAAACCCCAGCCCGGTTAAGGCCCCACCCATCTATTAGTTTTCTGTCGTATCAAAACATGAATGTGTATATTTTGTATTTACCATTTTGTTTGTTTACACATAGATGTATTTGCATTCTTTTGTTGTGAATTGACTACATCACCATCCAATTTATATGTTAATAATGTTTGTATACAAAATTTACTAAAGTTATAGTTTTAAAATATGATTTTAACATAAATATTCTGAGTTAGGTATACGGTATTACCCAATGGGCTTAAAAAGCCCGACGGCTCGGGCTCGGGTATTGGGTTGAAATACCCTATGGGTTCAGGCCAGGCTCGGGTTTTAATTTTTGTAATTGGACCCGGGTCTGGGTTTTATGATACTCGAACCGAACATGGCCCATTGACAGGCCTACATACAACCAATCCAATTGTGACAAAATATCCGTATATCAAAATTGCCACATAACTAACAATATAAAATATGTATGTAATATAAACATTACACCTAAACGTTAATAATTATATATTGTTTAGTAATGTATCTTACTCCCAATTCCTTAAAGTACACTCTAAAATGATGATATATGCTCCTTTAACCGATTTTCAATTCAGTAGAGTGCTAATTCCTGAATCAATGACCACTAACTATGGAATATAACATGTTTTATTTTGATTTGAGTTTGGAAATGGAGGGATATAGAGGTATTATTTTTGCCAGAGGTCATGCAAAAGGCAGCTCCAAAATGTTAGAAAAAAAATGAGAGTTTTGAACTATTAATAAGGGAGGGAATCTAGAGAGAAGTTAAGATCCGGATTCACTAATCTCTCTTACCCATTCTTTTCTCTTATATATCAAGACCTTAGCCTATTCTTCATCCTTTAAGTTGCCCCTACCTGGTCATGATATGGCCGAAACACACTAGGTCTCATACTAGCTTTAAAGCCATTAAAAGCCCAAATAAATTAAATCGCATTTAAATCCAGTTTAAATGCATATCGATATCGTATATTGCTTAATATATTTAAATTAATATAAAAAATTTAATAATATTTTTTCATAAAATCAAACTACACACCACCTCTATGCTTACACTAACCAATGACACTATGGGTAATACCGTCAGCTAGCATGTAGAATAAGGCTGTTGAGGAGCGACCAACTGTATAATTGCTTTGAGCGAGTACCGATATGTCAGATAGTATATCACGTATTTCATTTCAAGAGGAAATCTGACATATTCAATCCAAACTAAAACCTACTACACAGTGGCGAAATGCCAGTTGGAAACAATATAAAATAATCATAACATAAAATCAGGCACTGGTATTCATATCACTAAGGCGAAACATATATGAATATAATACATAGAAGTGAACATCGTAGTAGTGGTCGTACAAGATCCACTACATCACAAAAGAATAGGTACATGTACTACATAAAAGAATATGTATACATCATAGAGTCTCTATCTCGGATACATGAAAGATAAAAACTACTAAGCTAAAGTAGTTAGCCAAAAGTCGGAAGCTAGTCCCTACTAAGAAGTCAAGTGGGAGCACCTGAAACACCTCCGTCTGACCTGAGTATTATTTAAGAAGAAAAATAATAAACGGATCAGTCTAGCTATAATTATCATGTAAGATGAGATAAAATAAGAGATATGATAAATATATATGATAACAATAAAAATCATACAATATCTCAAGTTTTCTCAAACACCCAAAAAGGATATCATATTCTTTATTTTTATTCACCATATCACAAATATTTATAAAGCTTATCAAAGCAAATCACAATAATTGGTGAAACACAAATACCAGAAATCAATAACTAGAATTCGAGAAAAAACAAGGGGGGAAGGCCTATCACAAATGGGAGCATGAAAACTCGCCAACATTTCTATCACAAACGTGTTGCTATTCCATGGGCCGCTAACCCATAAAAATGAGCCGAAGCTCTACGAACGATCAAAAGACCATGGGTTGCTACCCCATAAAAATGAGCTGAAGCTCCACAGAATGGAGTACGGTCCCTTACGCAGACAAAGAGACATTTCTCATTGCAAGTCTAAATCATAAAATGATCAGCATTGACCAATAAGTGTAAATTACACCAAGCTGGTAAATAAATGAGCTAAGCTTAATGTCTCATAACCACTAGCTTAACTTAAATATTTACGAACAAATTGTAAATTTCCACTCGAAAATTGTCATGAGTTTTCAATCGAACAAGTTTCAGAATTAACCAACGAAGTGAACGCAAGCGTTTCATACCACTTGTTTTACTAAGTCGTTTAATTAGAATTCTCATCCGAACGAGGTAAAGGTTTGTAGAAACTAATAGATTGGAAAACGGTTTTAAATTGAGCTTTGTATCAAAAGTAGTGTCGAAATCATTTTTGTGAACAAGTTTTAGTATTTGTTACTAGTATAAAACCTTTGTGTTTAAAGTGATAAATCATAGAAAGGACCGTAAAGACAATCTATCATAAAATTCACATTTCAATGACGTGAATCAAAACCATGGAAATCGATATCAAATACATCAAATGGAAATACCAAAAATCCATAAAAGAAATTATCAAAGTTGGTATTGATTGACAATAACTATATGATCATCAAAAAATCGATAAATTGGAAATCCACATAAGAAATAGCCTATTCTAGAATTTTGACGGCCATAGATGTCTATGGGAATTTCACAGACATCTATGGTAGGTCTTTGGAATTTCATACCTGAACCCACAAACGTATGTCCCCTGCTTTTGGAATTTTTAACCTTGGGGCCACAAACGTCTGTGGATAATCACAAATATATGTCGCCTATATTGGGACGGAATTTGCAAAGCCCAAAAATGGGCAAACCAACCTAACTTCATTGATTCGAAAGCGATTGAATGAGCAATCGCGACTACGGATTCATGCCCAGCGACAACCCAACTTTATAGGCTCTTTAATACACCTAAAAAACATGTATAAACACCCATATCGGGGTTTTCATAAACTTTTACCTCAAAATGCCAAAATTAGGAAAAATTCACTAAACCAAACCAATTCAATTCAAAAGCAATTAAGTAAGAAATAGATGTTAGGAATTCATACCTAACAACAATCAAATCTATAGATATAGATGTGAGATCAAGAACTCACCTTTAAACTCAAAAATAGAAAAGATAAGCTCTAAAACAAGCTAAGATCAATTCCCCTTCAACTATACCTCTAGAATATTCAATCTAGTATCACATGTAAAGATTTCCTAAGTTAGGTTATAAGAAATTCCAAAAATTGAAGAGAGATTGAGATGGAGAAGATGAAAAGGATGCTTACCTAAGCTTCTCTTCGATCTATAACTTGAATTTGAATTCCTAAGAAAAGCTAGGCTTAGGAATTATAATTTTCTCTTCCCACCATTTTTCTTTTAGCTTGGAGTGTTAGGAAATTGTGAATGGGATGAAGGAAGAGGAGAGGAGTTAGGGGTATTGGTATAAGAGGGTTGGGTTAATGGGCTAGAACAAAGCCCAAAGCCCAACTAAAAATACCAAAACCTTAATAACCCCAAACACAACAATGTTTATTTCTAAACAAGTTGTAAATGTTCTCAATGAAAGTAGTCTCAAGTCCGGTTACGACTATATACAAAAAGTCACATTTCAGACTTTAATTCAATTAACGATGCTATACTTAAATAAAACATTTAAATGTATAATCATAAAGTATGTGGTTTGTTACAGACTCCCCTCTTGAAAGAAATTGCGTCATCGCAATATTTGAGAAGGTAATAATAAAGAGTATTGACATAACAACACAGAAAGGAAGATTGAAATGAGAAGTTCACCTTAAGGAGCACGAGAGAGTAAATCATGATGTGTTAGCTCGATGAATTCTCTGGATTTCCAAGAACAATCCTTAGGATTTGCGGATCATTGAACTTTCACAAGCGGAACATCTTTATTACGAATAGCAACGATGCGAATAGGATGTTGCTCATAAGTCAAATTAGGTGAAACCTCAATTTCTTCAATAACACTAGGCTCAAGAATAGAATCTGAATCTCTAAGGCATTTCCATAGTTGAGAAACTTGAAATACATCATGAATAGTGGAAAATTTAGCCGATAACGAAAAGCGATAATCCACGGAACCAACACGTTCAGTGATGGGAAACAGGTTAATATATCGAGGTGCTAATTTTCCCGACCAACTGAAACGCACAATACCCTTCATAGGCGAAACACGAATGAATACCAAATCTCCTACAGAAAATTCCCAATTCCTTCTTCGGTTATCGACATAGGATTTTTGTCTACTCTGAGCTACTTTCATCCTATGACGAATATGGTCAATATTTTCTGTGGCATCGTGAATAAAATATGGACCTAAAACTAGCTTATCACTGGTTCCAAGTCAACACGAAGGAGATCGGCATGGCCTTCCGTAGAGTGCCTCAAAAGGTGTCATACCTATACTAGATTAGAAGATGTTATTACAAGGAAACTCCATAAGTGAAATATGATCTTCCCAACTTCCACCAAAATCAAAAACACATGCATAAAGAAGATCTTCAAGAGTCTGATTCACACGCTCCGCTTGTCCATCGGACTGAGGATGATAAGAGATGCTAAAATTAAGCTTCGTTCCCAAAGATTTTTGAAGACCCTTCCAAAATCCACTAGTAAATAATGGATCATGGTTGCTAACAATAGAAGTTGGAACTCGATGCAATTTAACAATTTCTTTAACATAGAGTTTAGCCAAAAGAGGCACGGTCTGCCTAGACCGAACGAGAAGAAAATGGATGGATTTTGTAAGTCTATCTACAGTCACCCATAAACTATCATGACCTAAACGAGAATGAGGAAGGCCATCAATAAAGTCCATGGAAACTTGATCCCACTTCCAAACGGGAATGTCCAAAGGTTGCAATAACTAAGGGGCCTCTGATGCTCAGCCTTTATGAGTTGGCAAATCATGTAACGCTTAGTAAAGTTAGCAATATCATATTTCCTTCCATCCCAATAATAAAGTCGCTTCATGTCTGCATACATTTTACTATTACTGGGATGAATTGTAAATTTAGAATGATGAGAATCTTCTAAAATGTCTTTACGGAGATCACTAATATTTGGCACAATAAATCTACCAAATTTTTGAATGCCTCCATGAGCATCGATTTCAAAGTATTTCAAACCATCAATATTATTTTTATCCCTACAACTCTGGCTAAGATGAGCCAATTCGGGATCATGCTTTTGAGCTTCAAGGATGCGGTCTAAAAGAGAAAGACAAGACTTAAGGCTGCATAAAACAAGAGATGAACATGAATTGGAGTCGCGATCTTGAATCTCGCAAGTGGACAAAGTCTCGAGATCATTCCATTCAGATATCATCATAGAAACAACAGCTTGTTGCTTACGATAAAGGGAATTGGAAACATGATTTCCCTTTCCAGGAGTATAAAGAATATCAAGATCATAAGATGCAAGGAATTCGAGCCAACGTTGTTGACGCAAATTAAGTTTCTTTTGAGAGAATAAATACTTTAAAGATTTATGATCGGTGCAGAGAAAAAATTTCTCTCCCAAAAGATAATAACGCCAAATTTTAAGAGGGAAAATAATAACTGTGAGCTCTAAATCATGAGTGGCATATCTAGTCTCGGTAGGCTTTAACTGCCTAGAAGCATAAGCAATAACACGTTCCACTTGCATAAGGATGGCTCGCAAACCAATACGACTAGCATCAGTATAAACAATAAAGTCTTGGTTCCCCTTGGGAATCACAAAAACAAGAGCATCAGAAAGGAGTTCTTTTAATTTCTAAAAAGCAGCTTCACATTTGTTTGACAAAATGTACTTAACTCCCTTCTTTATCAAACTAGTAAGAGGTAAGGAAATTTTAGAAAAGTCTTTTATAAATCGACGGTAATAGCCCGCTAATCCAAGAAAACTACGAATTTTGTTACATTCTTCGGTCTCTTCTAGTTTTTAATCACCTCAATCATTGAAGGATCCATGGAAATTCCGTATTCAGTAATAATATGTCCTAGAAATTTCATATGATATTGCCAAAAATGGAACTTAGAAAATTTTGCTTTCAATTGATTGCTCCTAAGAGTTCCCAACGCAATTCGAAGATGTTTTTCATGCACTTCCTCGGTTTTATAATAAATAGGAATATAATCAATAAAGATAAGAATAAAATCGAGAAAGTCTTTGGAAATTCGATCCATAAGGTCAACGAAATAAGCTGGAGCATTCGTTAAACCAAATGGCATAACAAGTCATTCATAAGACCCATAATGAGTACGGAATGATGTCAAAGCAATACTATTCTCCGCAATTCGAAATTGATGAAAACTAGATGCTAAGTCTAACTATGAAAAAACTCTAGCACCGCAAAGTTGATTGAATTGATCATCAATTCGAGGCAAGGGATATTTATTCTTAATGATAAGATCATTAAACTTGCGGTAATCAGCGCAAAGCCGAAGTCTACCATCGGATTTCTTCACAAAGGTAGCTGAAGTTCCCCAAGGGGAGGAACTGGATCGAATAAACTGTTTTGCTTCCAATTTGGATAATTGTTTACACATCTCCATATTTTCCTTATTGGACATACGATAAGGAGGACAAGTGATAGGTAGAACTCCAGGGATTAGATTAATTCTTAACTCAATTGCTTGCTTATGTGGTAATTCTAAAACAGGCTCAAAGATATCGAAAAATTCACGAACAACGTGAATGAGAGAAATAACATCTTCCATGTCATCATTATCATCATCATGCGAGTTTAGGGAATATAAGGATGCCACCGAATTGGAATCGAAATCATTAAGAACAATAGAAATCTGCTAAATAGATTGGGGATGTCGAAGATGGATAGTCCTCTTGGGACATAGGATATGGGATTCATAATGATTAAGTCAATCCATTCCCAAAATCATTTCAAAACCTAGATAACACATAACATGTAGACTGCACGGAAATCATAATCACATAAAATAATCTCAACATCCTTATAAAAATAAACTGGGTGTTACGGATCCACCAACCGAATTCGTAATTCTCAGTGAAGTCATCGGTCTCATAACATTTAAAGACAAAGTATCCGCAAGTTCTTTTGATATAAAAGAATAAGATGCACTCGTATTAAAAAGAATTCGAATAGGATGATCACGAAACATAATAACGCCATCAAGGACAGAATGAGAAATACCTTGACCAAGAGAAGGGCTACTAGAAGCTTGCACAGCATTCAGCTTTCCCTCTTTTTTGTTTTGAAGTTTGGGGCATGAAGATATAGGATGACCAGAATTTTTGCAATAGCGGCAAGTAAGGGACCTTAGATACCTATTTGCATAGTGGTCCTTAGAACCACAATTGTAACATTCTCCATGACCATGGGTAGAAGTCTTTGCTACCAAAGTTGCTTGCTTCCCTTTATTGTTAGGATTAGGGCTTTTGAACTTATTATCGGTTGCATCATGATCGCTTTTGATTCATGTTTTCCCCATCGCTCGGTGGGATTAATTTGGTTATCGGTGGTCGAGTCCCATCCATCCCTCATTATGTACTTTGTCCATCGAGTTGTGAACAAGAATCACCAATTGAACGGTCGAACCATGTTCATTTTGTTTAGTTCAATCAGGAACTAACGTAATTGGCTAGCTCTGAATTCTAGGAACATGCTTGGGCATGTCAATACAATTAGTCCAGTATCGTAACCAATATGTAATGCTATAGCAAACACATACATGAAGGAAATTCAAATTTTATTTGCCAAACTGAAAGAAATGACATAATTTGTCTTATTACATATCTGCAAAATCAAATACTAAAGAAAATCCTGAAATTAAATACAATTGAATGAAAAAGAAATAAATTAAGCGAAAAGCGTCTAAATGCTCGCTATTCCACGCCCTTGGGAGTGTAATGTCATCAATAGTCGCTAGCTTGAAAGTTCCCTCTCCAAGGCTCTGTTTAATGGCATATGATCCTTCACGAGTATGATTCATATACAATAGGGTAGGAAAAGCCCATTTCAAGATGAGATTGCCGATTTCAAAGGTTCTAGGTTGGACTTTAGTGTTGTATTACCGGACAACTCGGTGTCGGTGTGCAGCTGCCTTCAAATCAGCTTCTTTGCACTTCTCATCCAAAAAGTCTAGATATTCCAAGAAGAGATCTTTTTTCATTCTAGGCTTGTAGTAGGTCACTCAATGAGAAGGAACTTTGAGCTCAATAGAAATAATTCTTTGGAACCATAAGCAAAGGCGAATGGAGTATGACTGGTCGTGGACTTGTGGGTAGTCCTATAAGCCCATACTGCTGTTGGGAGTTCATCCACCCACTTGCATCTAGCCTTTTCCCAACGCTTCTTCAGAATGGACTTTATGATTTTGTTCATAGCATCAACTTGTCCATTGGCTTGAGGTTGAGCGACTGCTACAAATCTCTTTTTGATATAATGCCGATGACAGAAGTATTTGAATTTAGCACTGTTGAATTAGGTCTCGTTATCTGTTACAAGAATTCGTGGAAGACCAAAATGACATATGATGTTCCAAACGATGAAGTTGATAAGTTTCTTTGTTATGCTCGCTAATGCTTCCACTTCTCCCATTTGGTAAAGCAGTTGATTCCGACGATGGTGTACTTCGCACCATCTTTAAAGATTGATAAGGAACCAATAATATCTATGCCCTATATAACAAACGGCCATGGTCTGACCATTTGTGTGAGTTCCGTCAGTGGATCTCTTGGAACTTTTGTATACATCTGGCACTTGTTGCATCGCCTTACAAAATCTAAGCATCTCGATAGATAGTCGGCCAATAATACCCATAACGGAGTATGGTCTTTGCTAGGGGTAACCCAGTGTGATCGCCAATTTCCCCTTCATGAACTTCCTTTAAGATTCTTTCTATTTCATCATGAGCGATACATCTGAGTAGAGGGGACGGAAAAACCTTTTCTATACATAATTCCTTCCTGCATGATATTACATGAAGCTTTACGAAGGACTTGTCGTTTTGCATTCATTCATTCGGGAAGAACTCCATGTCGTAAGTGATCTTTAATTAGATCCATCCACGACTCCATCTCAAGCTCCATCTCTAATACCCAGTCAATTTCCATCAGGTTCGTTCTCGGAGCATTTAATACTTCGACTAGAACAAAGCCCATTTGTTGTGCATCCCCGGTGCTAGCAAACTTTGCCCAATGATTCGGCCTCTTAGTTTTGATTCCAAGGAATGTGCGTAATGCCACAGTAATCAAAGTCAATCAACAGCTCTTGGATATAGGTAAGGTATGGAGCAAGTCATTGTCCTTTAGCTTGGTAGTCTCCTCTGACTTGGTATACTATCAATTGTGAGTCACAAAAGATTTCCAAAAATTTTACCCCTGGTTCTCTGGCGAGTTTAAATCCAGCAATCAGAGCTTTATACTCAGTTTCATTGTTTGTTGCAGGGAAATCAATCTTTAAAGCATAGTAAATTGATCGATCTTCGGGAGTTACAGGCACGATTCTAGCTCTCGAACAATGATCATTGGATACTCCATCCGTATATAACTTCCACCGTATGGTAGAGATTTCACTGCTCTTTGGGAATCATCCTGTGCAGTAAATTCTGCTATAAAATCCGCTAGTGCCAGACCCTGAATAGCCCTTCAAGGAAGATAAGTGATGTCAAATTAGCTCAGTTCAATGTTCCACTAGAGTAACCATCTAGACGTCTCAAGTCACTGTAGGACCTGTCATAATGGCTGGTCAGTGTAAACATTGATAGGATATGCCTGAAAGGAGGGGTGAAGCTTTCACGAAGTAATCAACATACAGTATGACAATTTCTCTATCTTCAGATAGTTCTTTTCATCTCTTGTTAACCGCTTGCTAACATAATAGACCGGTCTCTAGATTCGATTTTCTTCATGAAGTAGTGCGACACTTATAGCATGTACCGACACAGCCAACTAGATATACAAATCTTCATGGTCTACTGGCTTGATAAGATGGGAGGTCTCTTTGAGTGGTTCACCAAAGCTTGGAATGCGTCTTTGCAATCTTGTGTCCACTTAAAATTAATTTTTCCTCTTCTAATCAATTCAAGGAAAGAATGCATTTATTGGTAGCTTCGAAAATAAATCGGCTTAGGGGTGACGACCTTCCCATTTTGGCTCTGTACTTGTTTGATAGTCTTTGGTGCTTAGATATTACAAATAGCTTGGATCTTCTCAAGATTAGCTTCGATTCCATAGGCATTGACGATGAAACATAAGAACTTTCCTGATGCAACACCAAAAGAACACTTCAAGGGTTTAATCTTCACTTTGTAGCATCGGAGGATATCGAACATTTCTGCCAGGTCTCCAATGTGGTCACAAGACCATCGTGACTTCACGAGCAAATCATCTACATATACCTCCATCATCTTTCCGATCTAATCTTTAAACATTCTATTGACTAGTTGTTGGTAGGTCACACCTACATTCTTGGCATTACTACATAGCAATATAATCAAACATCGATAATGAAGCTGGTGCGCTCTGGATCGGGAACGTGCATTGAGATTTGGTTATATCCTGAGTACGCATCAATAAAAGATAGCAATTCATGTCCTACGGTTGAGTCTACCAGTTGGTCGATCCTTGGAAGGGGAAAGCTGTCTTTCGGACATTCCCCGTTCAAGTCCGAGTAATCAACGCATGTCTGCCATTTTCCGTTCGCCTTTTTCCACAAGTACAAGATTGGATACCCACTTAGGGTAGAGGGCATCGCGAATAAACCCATTTTCTTTGATCCTATTCACCTCCTCTTTACGAACGGTAGATCTCTTTAGATCCATGCCACGCCTTTTTTATTTCACCAGGGCTTGCCTCAGGTCGATATTCAATGTATGGCTCACAATGGCAAGCAAGATCCCACACATGCCAAAGAGAGTCCAAGCGAGCATGTTGAGATTCACTCTAAGAAATCCAGCAAGTTCTTTCATCATCGGGGGGCTGAGCTGTGATCTGGCGTTTGGATAGTTGGTGCCAAGGGGTGGCCGTGTTTTACTACATGTGAATAGTCCGGTCGATGTCTATGGGTCATTCATGCCTTTTTGATTCAATATCCTCTCGATGTAGATCATGTAAATTCACTTTATCGCCATTCCAAGGAAGCAATTAGGCAACATTCAACTGAACTTCATCATCCAAATCAGCCGTAGCAGCTCCAGCTTGGATCCCAGCATGGACATGTAAGTTTCCTCCTCTAGAGGAGGGATCGGTACCGATCCCTATGGAGAGATCAACATCGATCGACCTTTGTAGACCAGGTAGATTTGTCAATTGATGCCCTAAAGTTTCTACGCGATATCCGTCAATTCTGTGATGCATGTGTCTATGATATCGTCTGATGAACTAGAACTCTCCAATGTAGAGTAAAGGGTAAAGTCCCTTCTTGCTTTTCTACGCTATTGTTGACTGAGTTGATTCATTAGATCAATATTAGCTTGAATCTGCCGATTCAATTGTCGACGGTTGTCCACTAGATCTCTTATCAGATTCTGGAATTTAGCTCTTGTAATGGAATTAGTTGGATTTCGAATTTCAACTTGATTCTCGGGCCTCCTTGTTGGATGCTAGCATTCTCATTTCCTTCTGCATTTTGAGAAGTAGGTCTGGTGTTCCTAACCATTGTTGATAGTTTTTCTTAGACTTTTGCAAATCAGAATAGAATAAGCAAGCTTCTTGAAGATAACTATGGATCTTCTTTGGGGGATTTATGCAATTCAATAACAACAAAAGGATCCTAATAAGTTGAGAATCAAGGCTCTCAATGAAAGCGCCAAGATGTTTGCACCAAAAATTAACACAAACACCCAATAGTTTTGGAGAGAAATAAATGAAGAATATAAAATAAAAACGGAGGATAATAACTAAGAAATAGCAATAAATTGAAGCAGTAATACGAACACAATGATTTATAGTGGTACAACGCTGTTTTCCTACGTCCATTTTGAACATATTGGTTTATCAATCATTTTGTAAACCAAGTATAATAGGGGTCAGATGAAAATCCTTAGTTATAATAGAGTACAAATCAACTAGCAGCATAAAAGTCCCGAAAAGAACAACCAATATTGTATTTATAGACGAAGATGGCCAAATATCTCCATGAAAATTCGGCAGAAGGACCTTCAGAATCATATGGACCCATAAGAGGGATCGCTTAGCCCAATTTCCAAATAATAGGGATCAGTACCGAACCCTATTTTGGAGGAATTTGGGAGTGTGATCCTTGTGGTATCTTCCCCATGTTAAAATATGCTTAGCCTCCAATTTTCATGCTAGTTGGATTAGTAGAACTTGAGTTATTGCTTGATCTTTGCTTCAACATGAATTGCTTCCTGATTTCAGCCAATCCTTACTGAGGGAAGAAGGCCGATCCCTCTGACTCCATTCTTTTGAGGTGTGATCCCTATGGTAAGCTCCTAATAGTCCCTACATCTTGATCGCAAAATTTTATATGCAATGGACTTGTGGATCTTGAGATATTAATTATTTTCTATTGAACTGCATTAACTTCCTAATTTGGAGGCTGATTTTTGCCAATCCCTCCTATATGTTGAACCACATTCCATACTTAAAACATTATGTCTTGCATATCTCTCAATTCCATTCAATATTGACTTCATATTACCATCTGCACTCGACTTTTGGACCCCACAATCATCACATGGACTAACTGGCGTTGATGACAGTCGAATCTTGTTCAATCAGCGTGATATGGCCGGGCCAAAACACCGGATAACATATAGTAAATACCTATTCATACTTAAAATGATTTGAGAAAACGATTTGAACTGAAAATCATTCTTTTAAAAATTCTAGTTAAAAACGTGCGATGGAAGTTGTGTGTTGCATCCTAGACCCATAGAGAAATTCTATGGTATATCAAAATCCAAGATGAATTCAAAAGTTTACAAAATAAAAATCTGGATATAACATTGAAATTGACATAGAAAATAGCACCAACATCAAGCAAATAGGTTCAAGGGATCGAACGGACAAGCAAACGGGCACAAATGGAGCCCGAAACGTTGTAATCTAGGTCTCTGTCCAGGTCATGATGGTCCACCGATCATGGTGACTGATGTACCGGTTGGCATGCCTAGGTTATGTCCCTAGCGACTCCGGCAGTGCTCCGGTTGCCCGTTTGTAGTGTTTTCTTCTCTGAATTGAACTTGGACATCTACTAGACTGAATTAGCTAAACATATGAACATCAAAACAACTAAAGTGGAATTAAATTCATGATCATATGAAGTGGGTTTTCATCAAACAGAAAATCAAGTTTCGTATGAAAAGAAAATCAATACCAAATTGAGATCAATTCAACATCAAATTCATCCCTAACAACAACAGCGATAAGCATTCATCTATGCGCTAGAAGTATGAGATTAATTCATCTAGTTAAGCTTGAATGGATGATTAGAACACGGATTCACTTAGCTAAAAGCTTTCGGCTATAACCTAGGATTGATTTTGAATGATTGCAAAAGCATGAATTACAATCATGATCAAAGCTAAGATTAAAGACCCAATAGATGTAAGATATAATGGTAGAGATTATCTTAGCTTTACATCTTCTATTAATAATCAAAAGCCATTTGATTTAAGCTTGATTTAGGGATTTAATTTAGTTTCTAGGGTTTGCAAACAGGCTTAGTTTATTTTCATATTTTTAACCTTGGTTGAAATGAGAAAGTTATGAAGTAAAACATAGGTATGTCGATTATTATTCACCCTTCACATGGGCCTAATGGGTATCCTATAACCCAATAAGAAAATACTTACTAATTTCTATCATTTTCTCCCATAAAACACTAATTAATACTCAACCATGTTTATGGAAACATAAATTAATTTTCCTAAAATTTTATCAAAGCTCCAACATATCAAAATTTTCGATTTTTATTGATATTGAGATATTTTGTAAAACCAAATATAAATTTTAAAATTAAAAGTTATTCTCATTGTTGTTAATAAAATAAACTATTAATTATAATTAAAATCTCATTTTAAATAATAAATCTCAATAGTAACATTTTATTAAATTTATAACATTTGTTGTAATAATTCAAAAAGAAAAATATTTATCATAAATCTCTATTTAAACTAAATGAGTAAATAAACATTAGAAAAATTCATCTTTTAAATTACAAAAGAAAATCCATAATTTTTTATAAATTCTCGTTTTCCCCAAGGTTATTTTTATATTATCAAATATAAGAAGTTAAATCACACAATTTACAAAATTTAGTATATTTTTCCAAAATTATATTAAAATTAATTAAGATAATTTTAAATATATTTTAAATTTAATTCTAGATGATTTCGTCCAGAATTGTTGCACTGATGACCCGTGATGTTTTGAGAAAGAAGGCGGCTGGTTTAACATGCATTAGTGGAGGCTAAAACAAAGGTTATAGGATTGGAGATGTGTGGTTAATATTAAATGAGAAGGAGTATTAGATACTTACCTATTTTCTCTCTTATTCGACCATTTAAGTATTGATCTCAAACCCTAATTTTTTGAATTCTTTTGGCCGTCATATCCTTTCTTCTTCCTGGCCAAAATGTATCTTTAAAACAATCCCTAAATACTCAAATCAAATTCAAGTATAAACTAAGGCTATTCGATAGTGAAAGGTCGATGATTCCAAACTAGTAATATGTCAGATCAAGGAACATTCAGAGAAAGAGTATTCACTATTTTAACATGGACTTACGGGCTAACATTTATATACATATATTAAATATATTATCATGCTTTTTTAATCTGCTAATCATGTACAACTGCATATTTATACATATCATTGTTATTTAATTAGTTAGGCGAGTGAGATTTTTATATGTAATGTTGTTGTCCTAAAAGAAATTGGTTACATGTAGATAATTTAATGTTCATATTCATAATTTATTTTTAGTCTGATATTATAAGTTAAATAAAATTTTAATTTAATATTATGTACAAGTGTGTGTGTGTGTGAATTTGTGAATTAATATACATACACAATTTGTATCGAAGCATATATGTATATACATACTACATAATATTGATCTAAAAGTTATCTAGTACATGTTTATGTTTACTATGAGTTATAATAATTTTTATATTGTTATTATATATTAATTATCAATATTTAATGAATATATGAACTAACAAATTTATAAAAAATTAATAATGTTTCGAAAATTCAATTTTATAATTTTTTAAATTAATGCATCATGTCAAAAGCTTTTGGAAAAAATACATAATTTTAAACTTGTTTTTATATTTTTTTAAATTAATTTAAATTTCGTCAATTTAACAATTATTTAATAAAAATATTATTTTAATTAAGAAAAATCTAGAACTATTTTATAACCCCTAAAATATGATCTAAGATTTTCGAAATATTTAAAATTTAAACTTTAGTTATATAATTATTTTATATTAATTAGTTAAAGCCGAAACTATCAAATAATTTACAACATATGTATATTAAATTATTAAATTATTAAATTCATAATAACTTTAAATCTGAGATGATTTCAAACCATAAAGTTAAAAAAATTATTTTGTGTGTGTATATATATGTGTGTGTGCGCAAAATATTATGAACTAATTTGTCATTAATTATCATATTTACTATTTATACACACACACACATACTTTAAATAAACAATTTATTTTGATTTTTAGTATTAAGAAAATAACTTTATTATATACATATATATATTAGTTGTTACTTATAATATAATATATAATTATATAAATACCATATACATACACATATATGTGTATAATCATTTAGAATTTATAACTATTTGTATATACACATAATTGGACAACATACACTACATATAAAATGAGCCAACGCGTCTGTTGCGATGTAAATCTCAACATTTATACATGGGCATGTTATACCCACACAGATTATTATGTTACACATGCACACACGCATACACACACACACACACACACACGATACATGTTTATATATTTATATATTAAGTAAAATTAATTTTATACAATTCATAAATTTAAATAAAATAAATGGTTTTATTTAAACTAAATTTAGAAATATTCTAAATAAATTAGTCCTCGTAAGCTCAATAATGATCCAATATGGTAAATTATTTTGAAATCCACCCATATCTTCCACTACGGGCTGACCCAGTTTCAACACTCACATAGTCTACACACCTCTCCGAATTATGTGAGTTGAAGTCAAATGAAAATATGTGGATATATTTTTACATGTCTCAAGATCAACTTCACAAAATATTGGTTAATTTGAATGGTCTTAACTTATACAAAATAATATTTTAAATCAGAGGTAAGAATAAGTATTTTAGCAATTCACAGTAACTCAACATACCGAACAAGCTAGATGTTTTTGTTGGATCAGGTCCTTCGACCAACGGGGTAAAGGAAGACAAAATTCAAAAATGTCCTCTTATTCATTATGCATAGATTTTTTTTTAAAGTGTTATCACATAAGGGAGATTTACTTTGAAATAAACTTTAAGTTATTGTAATTAATTCAAGTAAAATATATTTAAGGTAAACAACCATATACCCATCATTATATTGTATATCTAGCACGAACACACACAATGTACTATTTAAATATATAATTTTCAGCCTGATTGTAAAAGCATATAATTTTTGCGCACACACTCATATATTTATTAATTAACTAAATATATTTAATTCTAAATACATAATAAAATTATATTTATAATAATGAGCTTGACCCCTTAAAAAATAGTTCATGTACAATATTTTTCGAATACACACACACATACAT
Organism: Allium cepa; assembly: GCA_030765085.1. Classification (NCBI taxonomy): domain Eukaryota; kingdom Viridiplantae; phylum Streptophyta; class Magnoliopsida; order Asparagales; family Amaryllidaceae; genus Allium; species Allium cepa. The sequence continues at coordinate 453,500,249 of CM060939.1, read as the reverse complement.
ACATATGTATGTATGTATATGTGTGCGTGCGTGAGTGTAATTTGATTTTAACAGTCAATATATAATACTAAGTCAAAATTATTATTTAAGTTTAATATCGAGCTTGACTCTTCAAAAATAGTTCATGTACAATTTTTTTCGAAAATATATATAAAATTTGATTTTAACCGTCAATATATAATACTAAGTCAAAATTATTTTTTAGATTTATATTATATTTTTATAGAAGTTTAGTTTTCGATTTTTCATAACTTTTATGGATATAAATTAAATATAGGTCAAAGATTATGAACCACTGTAAAATTTGGTGTATGCTTTCTTTTTCCGTTTTCCGCCTCTTATTTGTTATTGGATTCTATTGTATTCTCATATTTACTTGGATATGAAAATAAAATTGGTAGAAATCATTGATTAGATTCAAAGGAAATGCTACAACAATCGATCGTTTCAAGTAAGCAAGATCTAGGTGAGTAAACAAAGGGCAGATATCCAGGGGTTGGAAAAAGTATCGCACTGTTGATGCCTCACATATCGGTTGAATAAGTAGGATTCTGCTAAAAGGTCCAAAAGTGGAATGTTAAGGAAGGACAAATTTGGTAGGATTTTTTTTTGTGTGTGAGTAGGGGGAGGGCTGCTGATTTCATTTTTTTCCATTAGGTTCTACCATCCGATTGTTTTTGTCACTATTTCCTGGCAGAAAAGCCTGGCCATTAAGCTTTAACATGAATATGTATATTAGTAGATTGACCAGCCACGTTCATCCTAAATCACACGCTTTTTTTTCAAGAAAAAAGCCACAGATCGCTGTTTTTGATGTTGTTATAGTAAAGTTCCTGTAGAAATGAATACGTAAATTTGGTCCCTATTTTTGAAAACTAAAAAATGCAAGGTGTCTTGCGCTTTTCTGACAAAAAATGCAAGGCAACTTGCACTTTTCTTATTTTGAATTCCTTTCGAATTTTTCGAAAAATTTACAAAGCGCTTTCTATCAGGAAAGCGCAAGCTAGTTTGCAAAGCTTTCCATAGGAAAGCGCAAGCTAGTTTACGCTTTCTGATTTTGCTTGTAATTTATGATTTTGAAAAGCGCAAGGTGTTCCATTAGGCGCAGGTTAGTTTGCGTTTTTTGATTTTGATTTTTTTTTTTGAAATTTTTATAAAAAGCGCAAACCAAGTTGCGCTTTCTGATTTAGAAAAAACAGAGGTCTAATTTACATACTCATTTCTATAGGGACTTTTATTGTAATAACTAGTGCGAACCCGTGCTTCGCATACGGACCGCAGTCAACCTCTTATCATCATAACATGTTTAAATGATTTATATGGTTCATTGATTAAGAAATATTGATCTTTTTTATCAATTGTCGAATAATTTTGCATTTTGTCTAAATCTTGTGTATAAATTTTTGAAAACAGTAATGCAGATAGCACCGGTGCTTGATAAACAATTGCAAAATATCGAGCAAAAATGATTTCAAAGATAAAATTTCCACACAATACACATATAAATTATACACATATAAATTTATTGTGTGCATCAGCTGTTGCTCCATGCATCAGTTGTATTATATGTAATTTCATTTGGTGAGATACCTTTATCAATCATTTTCTTTAATACTTGATGTCGTTGATTCCATTTGCTGCTTCGGTAATAACTATCTATAAGAGCAGTGCAGGTAACAACATTTGGTTTACACTTGACCACTGATACAAAAATGCCAAAAGCAACGTTGACATGATTAGTGAGAACACAAGTGTTGATGATGATCTCATTACTGACTATGTCTAGGAACACATTATGCAACATTATATTATTGTAGAATGTAAGATTAGAGGATAAAGAGATTTCTTTCTGTTTCGAACGATTCTTGTGAAAAATATGCTAAATCTAAAGCATACATATTTTATGTCTGAAGTGTTGGAACTAACAACCATTATTCAATAATGTTCATTTTAATGTGAAAAATATCATTGTATTTTTTTTGCAGTCAAAGCAATTTCAATGTAATAAGAAGCATATAATTGTATTTAATGCTTTTGAGCTTTCTGGTTCCATTTCTAATTCCATCTAACATTGTTGCTGTATTTTGGTAATGTCGGATTTCACCAGACTTGACTGCAATTTGTGAAAGTAGAATCAGAGGTGGGAAATTTTCAAAACAACCAACGCCATAGATTAGTTAAAAGAAATAAAGTCAAACAGATTTAATAACTTTAATAATATGAATAATCCGAAAAATTATGATTTAAAAAAAATTATTTTTAGCTATCAACAATGGATATCATTGGAAAACATATTAAATTAGAGATTTAATAGTGAAATCGATTCTTAAATCCAATTAATGTAGAAAAGTTATCAAATAGAAAGAAATTAAAAATGTGACCGTTCATTTCTTAAAATTTGAAAGAGGCATGTGTGCTCTTGAAATATAACTCAATAATAACATTATACTATAGATATCTGAAATAGGGTTCTTTGGTGCAAATCTTTCTTTCTTTCTTTCTTTTGATACAAATCTTTCTTTCTTTCTTTCTTTTGATATTAAAGTCGTGACGTTTTGGTCCAACGTTTGTTTTTATTGGTAGAACGGTAGGCACACTTCGAGATTCTTGTCACCTGCTCCTCCATACACTGAAATAAACCATCATATACGTAATCTCATACATACACACGCAAGTTAAAAATAAATAAATAAATAAAACCCCAAAATCAGAGAAAAAATTAATCTCCAATCTTGACGGCGATTTTGATTCAGGTCTGTTTATTTTTTCTTCGGCAGTGACAACACAGTCCATGATATTTTTGTATTTACTTATTTAGTCAGTTACAAAATTTTGAATTTGAGCCGCTTCACATGAAAATAGACGTCAACAGAAGAGATGATGGATAACGAAAGAGCACGATTAATCGAAGATGGACACCGGACTTCTTCCGTGGAGAGCTACTCTGTTGTTTCTGCTATCTTACCGTCAGTCTTTTTTTTCCAAGTTTTTACTAGTTTGTTGGCTCCCTTTGTTTAGAATGTTGAATTCTAAATTCTGATCGCTGAACTCTAAAGTCTGAACATCAATCTTTGAATGCTGAATTTTGAATAATCACTTAGTTATTTGTTTGTATTTAGGACAAAACATTCAACGTTCGGAACAAAAAAGAAGCAATAAAATAATTCTGAATTATTTTGTTTGAAATGATGGTTTTATTCAAAACACTAAAAAAAACAAGCATAGAAAGCATTCAGCATTCAGAACTTCTTATTAAAAACAAACGCTTTAGAGTGTTGCTGATTACCATACAATCTACCCTTGCTTTTACCACGGCTGAAAATTACCATACAATTTCAAAACTACACTTTAAATTACCACAGCATGCACAGTACTGTTTTTATTTTGATATTTTATATGGAATATTGAAAGAAATTCAAAGCTTGCTTCACTCGGTTTTCAGTTTCCAAATCTACTTGTATGAACTGAAATACTTGTATGAATTGAAATACTCTTAGTTGATCTCAAATGAAGTAAGGCATTTATTGAAAACCGAAAATGTTCGTTGAACAACGGATTCATAAAACCAAACATGTCTGTTGAACAACGAATGTGTAAAACTGTTTGCTTAGTATCTTGTTAAGAAATATACAATGGTCTGCAATTTTGTACCGTTGGATATCAATTTCTGTTTGATATGGTAAAATTAAGTATAGAAAATAAATAAAAAGCAGGAAAATCTATGTGGTAAAGATCAGTACAAATCGTGGTAAAGATCAGTACAAATCGTGGTGTAATTAGCAACGCTCTTAGTTTATTTTATTGTTGTGTGGAAATTGCTACTTTGACCAGCTTGTTTTGCCCGATTTCCAAACCAGTGTAGAAAGAGAAGATAATGGACCCCCTGAATTCCAAAAAAATTGGCCCTAAAATTTGTCTCTTACCGCATGAGAATCAGGGCATAGGAGCCGGTCGTCATAGCAAATCCTTATAAATAGATTTGTAACTTCTTTGTGTAAATCAAGAAGCGGTGGATTTTTTTAATTCGTATAGTAGCTCTTAGTTGGTACTTGATGATGCTTATGTGGTTACAAGGAATGGGAGTATGAGTGTTTTAATGCGCAATGTGCCGTGTATTGTATATGCGAATGGTACAATGCGGATTGGTTATGCTTTGGTTAAACATTAAGATACATATAAGATCATTATCCATGTATGAGATGAGATGCATATAAGACACTTGAGTTTAATCACATTCTTTAGTACAAGGCCAAAGAAAAAGCCCATCTATTAAATCTAATCAATTGGATGTAGGCAGAGTCAAATGGTTCAGATCTTTGAGTTCTCATTCTAATGGTGTAAGTTCAAATGTGAGATTCCTACCTCTACTTTCCTCTTCTCTAAGATAAAATAAAATATTTACAAAAAAGGTGATTGGAAATATTCAGATACATTTTCAACTCAATGGCACAATTTGTCAATAATTTAAGTATTTTAAGTTGCGTATGTTCTAATTCAGAAAAAAAAAGGAAAAAAGAAAGAAAGGTACACACAGAATCTATCAATTAAGTTACTTGATAATGTTTAAAGTTTACATAGCCTTCCCCATATTTTGGGTTTATGGCTTAGCCACCTAAGTGACATTTAAAAGAATATTCTTATCTTTTTTCTTGCAAATTTTACAAAGATACTCTACATTGTTTTTATATTTCTAGCATCCTTCAGTAAATTTCATATGGAACTTGTCTTTCATATCAGATTTTGAGTAGGTGGATGACATTTATCTTCTGAGTTTGCATTAGTTACTACTGATATATAAGTCAAATATACTACTTTTGAGTAGCATTATATTTGTGCATGCAAATGGGTATTCAAGATCAGTCTACTGAGTTTTTCTTAGTTAAATCCTGGTATATTTCGAGCTGCATAGTTTTTAAGGTGTTTTTCGTGCTTTTGATTAAACTTGGCTATAATTTTGCATTGGGGATTCAAAACTTTTTTTTTTGCGCTACTCAATCGAATACCATATCACTATTACCTAATGTCGTTGGCCGTTAACTGTGCTATCTAAACATGTGTTAACAGTCATGTCCCGTACAATATTGCTATATTTTATGTCATATATAGCAGAGTTTGTGGTTGTACTAACTGGTATGCAGTTCGTTGATATTAATTTTTTATTTCTTACAAATTTGTTGAAGTGGCTTATTTAGTGATTGCATATCTTCCCTGTAATCATTAATAATGAGGAAATTGATTGTCTTCAGATTTTTATTCCCAGCTTTGGGAGGGATGCTCTTTGGCTATGATATTGGTGCTACATCAGGCGCAACTATTTCATTACAGGTCCTGATCAGAAACCTTAATTCTTTATGCTGTTGCATATGTATAAATAAATGTGCACAGACATGTTGAATTATTTTCGTATCTTAACCGTTACTTTTTATTGAGTTCACATATTACTGAAAAGCACTTTTCAGGATGGAATTTGAAGTTAACCCGTTCCTTCTTTTTTTTGGCAGTCACAAACATCGAGTGGAACATCATGGTATAAGTTGAGTTCTGTAGAAATTGGACTTGTGGTAAGTTATTATACCAATCCTACAGGATTGTTAATGCATTTCTATTTTATCAGTCACTTTTCAATATGATTATTTGAATTTACAGGTTAGTGGCTCGTTATATGGGGCCTTAATTGGTTCGGTATTAGCATTTACTGTTGCTGATATCTTAGGTTGGTTGATCTCCTTTTTGAATAACTTCGTATTGTGCCTAGATTTATTGCCAATATTATTAGTTGTTATATAATTTATAAAGGGAGAAGGCGTGAACTTATGGTTTCTTCAGTGATGTATTTCATTGGAGCTCTTGTGACGGCTTTAGCTCCCAATTTTCCTGTTATGGTGATTGGACGGTTATTATTTGGAGTAGGAATTGGGCTGGTAAGATATCTGCATTCATTAACAATTATATAATTTCTCAATTTGATACTAGACATGATGCATGAAAATTTAAGCCAGTCAGTCAACAGTATGTATAATTATCACTGAAGATGCAGCCGTGTTTCCGACATTCCTTTTGATTTCACACGTTACTTAGACTGGCTAAAATTTTGTCGATGACAAGGTTAGTCATAATTTGTTATGTTGTGTACAAATTAGTTTCTATGTGTATACATTTGATGTTTCGTATTATTTTTTTATGTTCGCTCTTTTTAAAATTATATGCCAGCTTCATAAGATATGCTTTTATAAATTCTAAAATTTGCCATGTGTTATTAATTTGTACAATTATGCTTTTACAAGGATCTTTTTTCTCCTTTCGGGGTTTCAAGCCATACTGGCTTTATATATCTTTATTTTTTTATTTTATTAATAACTGAAATAGAGCAACAACTTTTTGGTGTGAAATTCTGAAAATATCCTTACTATGTAGAAATAAGAACCATGAGGTAATGAGTTCGAATCTTGCTCATAACAAAAATTAATCTCCATTACTATTTGTAATGTTTGGAATATTATTAAGGTTATAGGATCGGATGTGAATGATGACAAACTTTCACATATATTTTCTCTTTCTATTTGTCTTTTCTCTTCTAACTATTAGTAAATCTATATACATTTTTCATATATTCCAAAGCTATATCAAATGCACTTTTTATTTTGATTTTTTGTAATTTCAGTTTACTTTGTGAGAATTTTTCTTCTTCAAATATTTGAAAATAGAAAACTGTTTCGCGTAATTGTAAATAAAATAATTTTTTAGCAACATTTTATGTGATGTTCAGTTTTTTCTTACACCTAAAAGATATTTGAGAAAAATTATTACCACATAAAGTTAAGATCGTATACATGTGTGTGTGCATGTGTGTGTGTGTGTGTTTTGCATTATTTTATTCTAGAATTCAATTTTTAGAAATCATTTATAACTATAATTTTTTTTTGTCATAGAGTAAAATAAACTAAAACTACATGTAAAATTTGATTTTTCTAAATAAGTATTTATTGCGTTTAAATGTATTTTTTTAAAACACGTACAATGTGTGTCAAAGTACTAACAACCTAATAAAAAGTATTAATTTTCTTTTCAATTTCATTCGTAAACAATTTCTAATCAAATTAGTTTTTGTTTTTACCGTTAGTAAACAACGACAAACTATGAGCTAAGCTAGTCAAACAATCTTATTAGCATGGTAAATTACATCAAAATACTTTTAAAAAGGTTTTCAACTCCTCCATACATAATCTTTTGCAAATAACATCGATGTATAATCATAAAAATGATGAAAAAACAATTGTTATAATAGTATTTGATATATGTTGAACCACCATACTTCTTGTATTAAATTCTCTACAAATTTTACATATATTGAATTAATGTTGTAATGTCCAAATTGTCATTTAAGCTTTTGAATTTCAAATTGTAACATTTTATATTTCACCCGTGGAGCGTGGTTCCTTTGTATCTCTTTTCAATGTCTTTCATACGCACAGTGCATGTAATTTGTATTATTTATTTTGCATTTTGTTGTGGATTATGTACCCTATGTACTGGTCATTTTGCCTTGCACGCGCGAAGCGCATTACATTAGATCTTGTATCATATAGCTTTTTTAAGTAGTGTAAAAAATGAATGATTCAGGGAATAAATCTTAAGACGCGCGCACACATATATATCCAGGCATTTTAGGTGGTGTCTTTGTGCTTCTATGTACTTCAAACTGTATACCTTTGACGCAGCGGATATTTCAAAACAAACTTCAATTGATGAAATGTAGCAATCGGTGATTTGAAAATACTGCAATGCCCAAATCCGTTGATCCAAAGATGCTGGATTCTAGCTATCTTCGTCTCGTTGATCGCGCACGATACCGAGAAACAAAGATCTACGATTCTTCGACGTTGATCAAGCGCACTTGATTCCGTGAATCGGCTTCACAAACGAAGATTCGAGCGCATTCGAATGACGTAGGTGGAGATAGGAGATTTCACTCGACTACCAATTAGAGAAGAAAGCACAAAGCAATCAACAAGGAAATTTTATTCAATCTTCAACAACCTTTACAAATGACACAACTCGCCTATTTATAGGCTTACAACACCACAACACTTTACAGAGTACAACACGTTTCAAACAGTTACCACATAACTCGACTTGCCATAAGAAACACAAAACAACCGACCTAAAGGACAACGCACGCGACAATAACGCGCCCTAAAATTAACTCGGCAGCGACTTTGGGAGGTGGCACGCGACCTATAATTTGCAGCGACTCAAAATTAGGTCGGCAACGACTCAAGACATAAGTCGTTCGCGACTTAATTTGCAGCGACTTAAACATTAACTCGGTTCCTTCTAAACGAGATAGGGCATGGCACTACGCGATTTACTGGAAATGAGCATAGCTCGTTCGCGACTCAGGATTATCTCACGCGCGCATATGGAGAAGGCAGGGAGGAGAGTAAGTCGTTCGCGACTCATAATTTAGGTCGTGTCGCGAACTAGGGTTTTGAGCGGCAGCGAAGTGATGGGTCGTGAGTCGCAGTGATGGGTCGGAGGAGATTTTAAGTCGTGGGTCGGTGATGTTTGAGTCGTGGGAAGTTGATGTTGGATGAATCGTGGGTCGTGGAGATGGTTTTGATGGAATGAGTTGACTCGGTAGAGTTGAGTCGTGAGTCGGTGAGGGGGATGAGTCGTGGGGAAATGGATGGCGATGGAAATGAGTCGGCCGCGAGGTAAATGCTTCATCAACCTTTCTCTTTACAATTTGGTGTTCAACCATCCGCTGACCTAAGGTTTTCCAAAATCAAATATCTGTATCCTTGTATATCAAATGTATATGGACTGTTTGCACCAAAAGTGGCACAAATACCCAAGCTAGCGACAAATGTAAAATAAAGGGATTAAAAGAAAGAACACCCTTTGGTCTACGTTGATTTAATCGTTTTCTATTGATTATCATTGTCTCCTACAAAGTTATTATTACAACTCGGTTTTAAATAAATCGGGTATAAATTAATCCAACTTGTATTAATTCAAAGAAGAGAAGAAGAGTTAAGATCAGATCAAGATCCCTTTTCCAATGCTCTCCTCTGTTCAGAGGAGAGAAGTATCTCAACCACGTTCTCCACTTTAGGTCCGATTGTAGCAAAAATCATGGAAAAAACATAGATAATGACAACTCGCGACCGAGTTGTGCATGACTCGGTCGAGTTATATTCCTTTGGTTTCCTTATGTTTTCTTTCTTCCTTATCTTTCATTCCTTGATTAAGCTTGTTGACTCATCAGATGTTATACCATAACTTGGTATCGAGATACAAGGGCCGGGACCGAGTTATGTTACTTAGTCCAATTTCAGTCTTTTTTTGTACTTCTTCATTTTGTCATTTCATGATATTTTTCGAGTATCTAGATCCATTCATTTATCATTCTTTAGTCCAGTTCATTTGATTGAGTCTGTTTTGAGACTGCAAAATTTACCAATAATATTTATCCCCAAAGTACGCCTTGTGAATATAAGGTGTGTTTTGCTCAAAAACAAATATCGAAAATGACAAATTATCAGCAGTTGAGCTCTTTGGCTATCTATTGGATCAATCGTGGCAAATCATCATGTTTTCTTGGATTCATCTGTAAATCAAAGGTCGTTCTAGACCTATCATAGCTAAGGACTAAAATCCTTGCCTGAGTGTTAGTCAAAAATCATAATCATTCCGCGTTCCCTCGGAATGTAATATATCACATATCATAAGTTAACGTATCTTGTGTTCATTCAGGATTAAATTATTATATATCAGTATCAATATAGTCTCGTGTTCTCCCGGGATGTAATTATCATGGATATATCATATATTAGGTATCATGAATCATTAATTGTAGAAGTGCATTGTCAACGATTGGAGCATTTTTATGAATTGTCTAGTATTGCCTAGCATTCCATCATAAGTCCAACCAAATCGAGGCTAATCATTATCAAATCGCTTTGAAATCAAGGGGAGTTCAAATTCCAAAGTTTAATTTCTGATCTCTCCAGATTACGTAATCATATATTTAGACTGAGCCCAATCCGCTCGCTCTTTCGTGAGGGGTTTCAATATCCAAGCACATCCATCTGCTCACTCTCCGATGAGAAAACTTGCTATCATGTATAAACCCATCCAATCGCTCTTCGACAAGGGAACATGCACTTCACGGTTCATCGCCCTATCTCTTCGATCGGTGAAACCATGTCCTATCAGTTTATATATCTGTTTAAGGAATAACCAAGTTCCGTTGGTGCCTCACAGTTATATCAATTATCTTGTTGCATGATTTTCAAGTCCAAATATCTATTAATCATTCATTCATAAAGTTTAAATTAACACATCAAACAAAGATCAAAAGGTCTAATCTAGTTAAGGACTACATTCAGACCTTACCCTAGAGCATGTTTATGGGATCGTTTGAGGTCCCATGCATAAGTGACCTGGTAGTAATCCTTCATATCTTATTCAAAGAAAGCAAAGTGTGGAAATTAAACCCGATTTCATTTCGTCTCATCATTGGGATAATCATTCTCAATCCAAAACCACGATCGCATCCAGATGTATCCAAGATGGTGGTTGCTCCTGTCGCACCACTGTAGTTTGCTATGATAATCTGAGTTATGACTTAACGTTGTAAGCTGTTGTTCCGAACTTTTTCTTTAGTTAAATCTCGTAGATGCATCCATTCATTTTGTGTCCATCCAGCTCATGAAATAGGCAAAACTTTTCACATCACTTCTCTCAATCCGTAGGCTCTCTCTTTGTGGGCTTATAAGGAATTTGCCATCGGTATCCAAGTTAATCATCTTCGGGGTTTTGGTCAAATCTGTGTAGGAGGAAAACTTCGGCTCCCTCTTTTGTCACTTCGGTCCTCCGAAGCCATCATCAGCTTTTCATTTTCTTTTATGCTTCCCATATCTTTCCTTGGACGGCCCTCCATTCTTCACGATATTGATTTCAGTTTCCGCTGTGTTGTTATACTTAATGTGTTATAAGCTCCGGCGAATCGAATTTCAACGTTTGAATCTGCGGCATTCGAATACGGGTGAAGTATGGATGTCCATTTTCGAACGCTGAAATCTGGACCTTAGGTAGGAAGTAAAGTAATTAATGAAAAAGAAATGAAAAAGGCAGGAAGTGGAGTAATTAGCATGAAGAAGAAAAAGTGAAGTAGCATGAAGAAGAAAAGAAAATATTAAATGCAAAAGAAGATATTCAATAACAACTTGTTTTTCTCTTTTCATTGAGCCAATTATGTAAGAGATTTAGAAGATTCCATTTTGATAATCTAGAGACATTTGGCATAATCTCTAACATTACATATTTGATTTAGATCTAACCATACATTTGTAAAGTAAAAGATATTTCTAGAAGCTAGTTAGTTATTTTTCCTGTCTTTATTGATGCACCATTTTCCAAGTAGATTCCCCCTAGTCCATGAAACGTTGTGGTGGTTTGATGTTCCTCCTAGGCATTGTAATGTGCATGTGTATGGGCATATCACATCTCCATCTCAACCCTTTCAATTGTTCCATATAAACTTTTTGGTTTAGCTTGTCATGTAAGAAGACTATTTTTTAGGTCCATTTAATGCATGTACCATTTGTAGATTGATGCAAAAGAACTCAACTGAATATAATTCTGGCAACATGTGCATCGTCCTATTTTTTATCCATATCCCTTGGCTACTAATCTAGCCATAAATGCTTGGACATCGTCATTGAACTGTGTGGTAAATTTGTTAAACCAAGTATTATTTGACAAAATCAAGTCCATTTCATCATTAATATCCTCCTTTCAAAAGGTTAAAGTCTTGAAGAATCCTGGCCTTTTCAAACATTCTTTGGTTATCATATACATTCTTCAGTAATAGACATTTTGTTGAAGACTTTATCCCTATATCCTACTAGAAGCGCGATCGCTTCAGAGATATAAGAGTTAGACCGAAGTTCTTTTTTTCTTCTTATTCTTTTTCATTTTTATGTTTGTTCTTTAATCGCCTTTCTTTACTGCTAAGAGAAGGTGCATGAAGGTCTTTTGTTTTTGAGAAGTTTTTGAATCATCTTTGAATTCTATTTTTAGTAAATTCAACATGTCTAGATTCAACAATAGTGCTAGATGATGGGTATAACAACTTATATGTTTTAGAATTTTCAGCATATCCTACAAAAACACTTTTTTTTTTGGGTATTGAGGGACTCAATAGAAAAGTGATGATGCACTTCCATACCTTTAAATAGCTTATAAATTGTAGGTTTCCTTCGGTTTCAAAATTCATACGGTGAAACTTTAGTTTATTGATGAATTATTGTGCACATGAAAAGCAGAAAGTAATGTATCATTCAATAAATTAGTCGTAGTTTAGTATTTGTAGCATAGAGCCATAGACTTTACAACGTCTACTAAGTTCTATTTTTTCGTTTTGCAAAACCATTTCGTTATGATGTATAGGTAATGTTTGCTGATGTATAATCCGATGTTCTTTGAAAAAATAGAGAAATCTATAGAAAAATACTCATCCTCTATCATTGCAATGAACCTTAATTATTAATTTCTTTTGATTTTACTTTAGAATCATAGTGGTTAATATGTTAAAGCCGGCGTGTATATTTTTTGAGAAATCGTGGATGACTTTTTTTTAGACATTATTTATTGAGAAACCTTACCTTTTGATTTCTTTTGATTCCACAAACATTTTTTTTTTGATAGGATTAAATGGTCGGCTTCCAAAATGGATCTTGTACCATTTTAAATAAATAATTGGTTTTTAATATCGGAAACATAAAACAGATTCATAAGAATAATCTTTTTTTAGGATTTGTATCTCCATGTTCCTTTGACCCAAAACCTTTCCCAAAAGAACCTCTTGCTGACTTGCAATTTCTTTGGTAAGTTTTGGACAAATCCATGTTGTTGCATACATTATTAGTTGCCCTAAAACCAACACATCGGTATTGTTTCAATCATTGTCGTATGCAACTTACTTAGCATGCTAATCAGTAAATTGAAAAACATGGTAATAATTTTCTACGCCAGCTTCTATCATGTTTGCATTTTAAAGGTTTCCTTAATATATTTATGATGAGCCTTGGACATTCATTTGTAGTTCCTTGGTTTACCTAATTTTCTACGCTCTATCAGTTTGTCATTTCAAAGTCCTTAGTGATTTCCTTGATATAATTAGGAGGAGCCTTGGACTTTCTTTTGTAGTTCTTTATTTTACCATAGTTTAAACTTGCCCAACTCTGTTTGTCTTTCAGTTTAAATTGGATATTGACAACATATTTGCTCTTCTTGTCCGCTTTGATGTTCTTGTTATTATCACCATTTTTCTTGGAGACAGAGGAAGTCACACTATTCGCATTTTTCATCAAAACACACTATCACAAATTCTATTTTCCTTTTTAATTTGTATGTGTTTTTTATCATCTCTATGGTTAATTTCCATGTTATGTGTATGACCTTTTTGTGATAATTACCCCATTCAGAGGAATTATGAAATGATAAATCTCACTTGAATTGATGTGACATTTTTACATTCAAGTACTTAAATTTACAATTAAAACTTGTTAATCGTGAACCTACATAACTGACAAGGTGTCTTTTCATTTCAAAATTCAAAATAGTACAGTTTAAGAGATCCTTTTTTCTTCATTCTCGTATTCTGACAAAAAGAACAAAAACGAAAATAAATAAATAATATATAAATAGAAATAAAGTTACTAGCTAGTTAATTCCAATTACTGCTAACATAGAAATAGAAGTTGCTAACTAGTTAATTCCATTTAATACTAATATAAATTAAATGTAATAACTTTATGTGAGCAATACAATTTTTTTCTTCTAATTACTGTTCCAGTATTTCATTTAAGCTTCCTTTTTTCTTCCTTTCCCTCTCTCCCCTCTCAATTTGGATGTATTTTTGTATATGTTTGATGTTTGTTGTACCACCTAATATATAACCATTTTTAATACTACACGGTCCACATAATACTATACTGTTCATATCATATTATCATCGTACTTTCAAATGTGCATAAATTGTTTATCAAGCCATTTTTTTCTTCCATATTCAGGCCATGCATGCTGCTCCAATGTATATAGCAGAAACTGCTGCAGCTCAAATAAGAGGCACACTGATATCCTTAAAGGAGTTTTTCATAGTAATAGGAATGCTAGTAAGTTCTGAACATTTGTAATTGTAAATTTTCCTTTCCTACCATTATATATTAATCCTGTCTATGAATACAGCTTGGTTATGTTGCAGGAAATCTATATGTAGATGTAGTTGGTGGTTGGAGATACATGTTTGCTATCAGTACACCTGTTTGTGTTCTTATGGGCCTTGGAATGTGGTGGTTACCACCATCCCCGCGTTGGCTACTTCTATGTACTGTACAAAGAAATGGAAATGTTCTGGAAGCAAAAGAAGCTGCAATTTGTTATTTGTGTCGGCTAAGAGGCAAAGCAATAGAAGAATACGCCTTGGAGCAGGTTGATGCTATCCTGGATGAACTCTCTTCTGATATCGAAGCCAAACAAACAAGTTTCTCGGAATTATTTCAAGGAAAATGCTTGAAAGCTCTCGTAATTGGTGCAGGTCTTGTATTTTTTCAGCAGGTATTTATCCTATTGGAGCCGAATTAACACTTAGTTTCATATGAGTTTCAATCTTGGTACTAATTCGATGTAATGTTTTGTTTGTGTGTTGGTTATTGGAATAATAGGTTACAGGTCAACCAAGTGTATTGTATTATGCTGCAACAATTCTACAGGTTTGATCACTTCTCTGCACGTGCACGCAGCCCACGTGCAACAACCCCCCCCCCCCCCCCCCCCCCCGTTATACAGAGTACCTAACAAAATATAGTTTTCAGACTGCAGGGTTCTCTGCAGCATCAGATGCTACCCGGGTTTCTGTTCTACTTGGTTTACTTAAGGTAAGACTCAATCCTACAGCACTGTAAACTGTAATAATTAAAGATTTGTTCAAATTGTGCATGTATAACAGACAATTCCTTCTTTATGACTAAAACCAGGTACTTGATATAATACTTTTAGATATCTTACAGTAAATCTTGCAATGATGTGAGCCTGAAATATATGCTTTTAATCATAGAGACTGCATTTTATTGTTACTTAGTATTATCCTTAGTATTTACTAATCTTATAAATGGTCACTAAGCTTATTGCCACACCTTAATGTTGTCAGTTCCTATTCAGTCTCAGATCATTACTGTTGCATACTAGGCATCACCTTTACTTATCTTGTAGCCTATATGTTTGTTTTACTAACATGTTTAACTTTAATTTCATTAAATAGCTATTTATGACTGGAATTGCTGTAATTGTGGTAGACAAAGTTGGGAGAAGACCTTTGCTGATTGGAGGTGTCAGTGGTATTGTAAGTTTGTTACCGTGATTTTTTACAGGAAAATAGGCGCAAGGACAAACTTAGAAAAAATAATTAGGACGAAAGACGGCAAGTTTTTTTTTAGGCTGAAGGACAATGCTAGTTATAACTAGCATTTTATGTAGTGTAGAAGTTGAATATGGTGCTAATTATAACTAGTATTTGTCCATCAACTTAAAATTAAAATTTGATGTCCTTCGGTCTATTTTTTTTTTTTTTACAAAGTTTGTCATTTCGCCTAATTCTCCCGATTTTTTAACTTACAAGTCTGCTCTAAAGCTATGGTAACATGAAAAAGAAAAATTTGTGTTTTTTAATAATATTGTGTTACGAAGATCTCATGAAAATTGAATCTCTGGCTATAACATGTTGAGGAGATATTTTATGGCCTGAGTTATAATTGAACAATCTGGTAATGTTGCAGACCTTGTCCCTATTCCTGCTGTCTTCGTACTATACACTGTTCAAAGATTCGGCATCTGTTGCAGTAGTTGCTCTGTTGGCATACGTTGGTTGTTATCAGGTATTGTTTCCTTTCATAGTTTGTTCTGTATGCAACACACTCACATGCACACGTGTATGGTGCACACGCATATGCACACATGCACACTAATGGTTATATTGTAGTACCCTGAATTTTCTCTAACTGTCATAAATTTCAGCTAACTGTCATCTTTTTATCGCGCTGTGCATTCTGTATATATGATCGTATTTCACTGCAGTTTTATATGAAGGGACTTTTTGGAAAACATCCTTATTATTTATTACCGGTACGTTGGGCACGTCCTTTGGACGTATATAAAGAAATCTTAGAAAAAAATTATTTATTGTGAAATAATTCCATACGCATAAACAAAGGTCTCCTTACTTACATGTATTTGTAGTCATACTTCAGTAACTTATAACCTTTTGACTAAGTATAAAATAAGCTTATAGCCTTTTCTTTGTGAATTTTCTTTTTATAATGTGCTACATGTCTACTAGGTCAAATTCCCTGCCTAAAGGAGGTCGATTTATTATTATGCTATATATATTATAAAGTTTTATTTTGGTAGTATTTTTAAATTTTGTGCTCCTGTAAATGTAATTTAAGCATTAGATTGTTTATTTGTCAAATTAAGCTTTCATTGGACATGTGTATGACAGTTTGTAGCATATAACAATGGAAAACAACAATCTTATGTTGCACTATGTAAAGTGATAGAAACCGTAGTATATATTGCCACGAAGGTCGGTTGCCTGCTACTATAGAGACTCATTCGATTTATTTTGTACCACCAACTTCTTCATTATCGTCTATAAGTGTTCACTCGACTACAACAGTCAGTGAGGAGTATAAAGCACTCATTTCTTAACTCTTATTGATAGAAAAGGGAAACTGTCTGTTCTTCTTACCTATATAGTACCATTGATAGAAAAACACACTTGTTCTTTAATCCTAAACCAACAAATATAGTATTTATTAACACTTATTTATGTGAAAATTAGCCACAAGGGTCTCTTTAGCAAGTGCAATTACTTTCTAGGACACACAACTGAAATAATTACTTTTAAGGACAAAATGCAAAATAATTAGTTTCTAAGGCTCAAAAACCTATGAAATTATGTCATTGAAAGTAATTTGACTGCTGACTTTGTCCTTAAAAGTAATTATTCTGTTGACTTTGACCTTGAAATTATTTTTTGTGGATGTGTGTCCTAGAAACTAATTGGATTGCTAAGTTTGTCCTTTTAGTGAAATGCCCCCTTATTTATTATATTGGTAGCTTAGAGTTTACAATAGAATTTGGTGTTTCTAGCTTAAAACCTTGCACATGTAAATGCATGCGTTGCGTGAAAGCTTAGAGTTTACAATAGAATACGCATAACATATGAATGCATTGCGACCATGTGTTTTTGCTACAGTATTCTCTCATGAGTTTTTATTTCAGCAAGCACCTTATTTGCAATAAAAACAAAAAGAACTACCACAGAGTGTTGAAAGTAATTGGAAACAATCGGAATTTAACTGAATAAAAGGGAAAAGTATATAATTGAATTAAATAATCATGCTGCCGTGCAACGGATTATATATTGGTAAGGAAACAAAAAATATAAACAAAACAAAATTTGAAACGTTATGCTTAGAATAAATTAAGTATACATGATCTAGCATAACCTCAACGGCTACCTTCTGTACTTCCAATGACAACAACGGGTAGTTCAATTGGGAAACGATGATAAAGCGACAGTAAATGAGAAGCATAATTGTGTGGAAAAGCACTTAATGAGAGTGGGTGCATCCAAGTCTTTGATTTTTTTTTTGGGAAACAATATTGGAGAAAAGCGTATGAGATTAAGAATAGAAATGGATTCATAGTGATCAGAAATGGAACACGGAAGGTGGAGTGCTTGATGTGTGAGATGGGATATGAAAATGACAAATATATCCTCTATTCCTTTGTTTAGAGAGGAGGCTTTTTCGTAATTTCAAAAGCTTCAAATAGAGGTATTCCTATTGTATATAGATAATAGGTAAAAAAAAAAAAAAACCCTCTTCCTTAATTTACAATTAAACTTTTGAAATTCACAATAATAAAATCGCATACGAACCCACGGTTAAAAATTAGCAATCTACATCATAAATCCAAATCCAAAATCTTTAAATTATTTTCAATAATGACGATTTAAGTTGCTTGCACTTCTAAAATGCAAATTTCAATGAAGAAACCAAAAATGCATATTGATGGTATTTCAAAAAGTATTAGTATGTTTTTATAATTTCGATGTATGAAATATATCATTTTTATAAATATAATCCAAATTATTTTGGGAAAAACATGTAAAGTAGAAACATTTACGAAAGTTCCAATTTAACAATGCAACGAAAGAAACATTGCCGGGTTGAATGCACCGTAAACAATGCAATATTGCATCATGTAAACGCAAGAAAAACCTACGATTTGTTACATTTCTATAAAATTGCAGGGGTAACTCTAGTACAGTTGGCAAGGGTTCATGGTTCCACAGTGAAGAGAGAAGGTTCGATCCTTTACAACTACATCCCTGGCCTATGAAAGTAGGTTTTCTTTTTTAATTTTTTTTTGCAGGGGGCAGCTTTGTATTTTTAAAACATCAACGGGTCAATTTATGTAACGATAAGGTTCAAGAGTTTTTGAAAAAATAAAATAAAAATAAAGGTGTAAACATAATTTTCACTCACGTGAAAATGAGCTATTCAACTTACCATTGACCAACAACTGAAACTTAAAGGTCCTGTGTTTCAATGTAGCACCAAACTACATTATTATTGTTCAAATGTAGAGCAGCTCAATATTGCTCGATCTTGTAATTTTTTATCAAATACAGATAACACATACTGTTATTCCATGTAACAATGCAAGCTTAATATAGGGCGCATGCCAAACCAACATTATGTTAAGTATCTGAATGATGAATTTTACGGGTCTTCATGAACAGTCCAACACATCATTTTATCATGGTTAATTAGTAAGTTCGTAAAATTATGGGGAATTACCAAAATGAGAAGTATTATGGATAGAGGGGGCAAAAAGAAAAAAGATAAGAAGATGAAGCATTTTTTTCAATTAACTTTTTTTTTCCACCCTACCATGTTTATCCTTCTGTTTCTCATCTTTCATATACTATTCTATTCATCAAAATCATAATTTCTATTTCAACAACCTCTTTTAAAAAGTATAAAAATATTTGTTGAAATTTGAAGATGATGGAGGAAAACTTGTCTACCTCCATATCCAATTGAAGACGATGGGGTGAAACTCCAACATTTTTTGTTCTATTCAAACCAAAATAAGAGTTTGTTACTTGGAATTTGAGGAATTAGGATTCTGGTGATGGATAGAAATTTGAATTTGGAGAGGTAACGGGCTAGAGGGGCGTCAAGGTAGGAGACGGGCCAGATGGAGTGGGAAAGACTGCAGAGCGATGGAGGGTTGGAGAAACGGCACCAGCGGCTGAAATGGGAAGGAGTATGAAGGAGACATTTTTTTAAAGGAGTATGAAGGAGACATTTTTTTAGAAGAACAGGAATAATGAAAAGAGTATTTTCGAGGGACACAGAAATACCTTTTTATAGTACAAATCTATTTCAAAGAGTTGCCCCCTTTTGGTATTTTACTGTTTATATTTTATAACTATTTTCCTCATATCCAATAACCCCCTTAACTGTTTAAGTTTCCCCTTGACGGTACCCAAATTATGGGTTAACCGACAAGTTGTTGCGTCAATCTACACTTTCCTTGTTTTGCAAGCATTATATGACACTGGTGTATATATGCATTTCTCATGCCACTACATCATGGAAACCTTCAAACAACTATGCTATACTTGTTTTGCAGTTGTCATTTGGCCCTATTGGTTGGTTATTGATCTCCGAAGTTTTCCCTTTACGCTTAAGAGGACGTGGACAGAGCATAGCAGTACTCGTTAATTTTACATCTAATGCTTTCGTGACTTTTGCTTTCTCTCCAGTTGCGGTAAGCTTATCTTACAATTCATGGTTTCTTTTCAGTCAACATAATTGCAGTAACATTAGCTAGCTATTAATTGAGCATTTATACCCAACACGCTGCAAAACGTCATTAGCTTTAATATATTGTTGGATTCAGTATAAATATGAGCCTGTGCTTGATGAAAATTGAATGTAGATGCAGCATTTCATATTATTTGCAAATTCAAATCATCATATACGAGGAAAGATGGAACTGGATGGTTGAACTTTATAGTTACAATTTTTGTCACTACAAGTTTACAACCATCATCTTAGTTCATGACAAAAGAAAACAAGCTGTCAGGATTGATAGCTTTTTTGACAAAATATATTTTAAAAATTATTCCGTATTAAGTTTTCTTTATGTTTTTTCTTCTGTAGGCGCTTGTAGGGACTGGTATGCTTTTTGCAGCCTTTGGTGTGATCGCCTTGATATCCCTACTCTTCATATTCTTCTTCATTCCGGAAACCAAGGGACTTACTCTTGAAGAAATTGAGGCGAAGATTTTGTAAAACTGAGCAGTTAGATATAAGCTATGTTTCAAACCAAGGGACTCAACAGCCAATGAAAAAATAATAAATAAAATCAAAGGTTTAAATGATGGTTCATATTTTAATCTTACAAGTTTTTCACTACCACATTAAGTTCTTTATTATAAAATGTACATACGGTGAGCGAGTAAAAAAAAGGTAGGAGAAGAAAGCTGAATTTTTCTAATTTTATGCATTAGCAGATGCAATTAGGGAATAATATATGATGTGAATAGTATCTATTGCAGCATATAATTGGGCTGCAGTGAGAGGTCAATCGGCAGCAATGGCTAGGAATCTATTAGGAGAATACCATAGTAACCTGGCGTACACAACCATTTTTTGTCCATGTCAAAGTTGGCACACGTCCGACCTGTCTTCGGATATAGATTAATGGTCTGTTGGGAGAACCGTTGATTGCTTCAAACCATCTTTGACACAAGTCACCTTCTTCTATTCCATTTCACCTCCAATCTTCATTTCATCATCTTTTTCGTCTTCGCTGCATCTTCGAATAAAAAAAAAAAAAATCAATGATCAAATCGTATGACGAAGGTGGTATTTAGATTTTGAAGTTAAAGATTTGACTGATATACAAGATTTAAGAGAATTAGATACGACGCTAAAGGTTTTTGTTAAATTTTAAACAATAGAAATTTGAATTTTCCTTGCCCCCCATCAGCAGGACAATATTATTTAATCGACTCAATATATTAAGTAATGTATGGACACTTACCTACCTACAATAATATTAGATATTATATTCCAGATTTTAATGAAACATACAACCAGTTAAAGATTGTAAAAAAGCCTTTTAATGACATTTTGCAATCTTAGTAAAAACGTTATTTTTACAATTGTTTTTTAGGGAAGTTGTAAGAGTATTATTTAACAATTTTTTTCTGAACATTGTAAATATTAATTTATATTATCTTAATCATAGGTTGTAAATGATTGTGTCCCCCTTTCAAGCTAATGTTTTAACTAATCAACAAAATTTTGAGAAGGCTTCTGCTAGGAGATATTACTAGTCGTATGAAGTATTGATACTTCATGACAAAGAGCAAAGAAGAAACTTCGTGGATTAATCTACAAAAATTTTGCAATTTTCTAAGATCTTATTGGCTACGATTTTTCTTAACTTATTAAAGAAATAACAAGTTTACATAATTCCAAGAAATAGTAAATAAAAACTTCAAAGTAATGATGGGTTTTTAACTACTGTATAAATGACATTTATCAGTTTGACTTATCTGCAATGAACGATCAACTGATATTGACAACCTGTTGACCAATCTTAACCAATCAACTTCGGTTCAGTAACAACTAAAGAATTATGGTCGGTCGTTTAATCGTTAATATGCTAATTTTCCCCTCAGTAAATAGCACATTATTTTCTAATTAAATATCACATCTCCTTGTTTCCCAACCTATTCACTGTATTCCTTATCGTATCAATTCAACTATTAGGGTCCGTTCTTTATGAAGCGAGCGAGGTATTCGAGTTGAATATTTAAACAAAATATTTAAATGGGGAAGTTGGTTAAAAGGAGAATATGTTTGGTGATGCGAATGAAGTATTTGAATTAATTATTTAATTTTTAGTTAATTAATTATTTGTTTTATCGTGTAATATGCGTTAAACAATCGCAATTAATGAGAAATAAATCGCGAAATTTCATTAACAATACTACAATATTTCAAAGACAAGTACAATAATTTAAAGATACAAATAAAATGACATAACTATAATGTTTCAGCTCAGCCCTGCTGCAATAGTTTCATTTATTATGGTGTGTAAAGAGTTGTCATTTCATTGTCTACGTGTCATTGTACTTGTTTGGTCACTCTGTTTATGGTTTTTCTTGAGCTATAATATTTCTCGCAGTATTCTTCCGGAACAAGATCAGGATCATCATCATAATCCATAAAATCTGAATCACCACTATTGTATTCTCATATAAATTGTGTACAGTCATTGTATCAACGGCAACTTTACTTGAGTTTGATTTGAGTTTGGACAAGCACCATTGTCCAAGTGGTTAACTGATTCGGCTTTGGTACAAGAGGTCAAAAGTTCGAAACTTGCTTTCGAACGTTTATTGACATGGGATATGTTGTCCCAATGATTTGTTGTATATAAAGTACCATTTCAAAAAAAAAAACAAAAAAAAAAACTTTACTTGAGTTTCAAATGAATGTGTTGGCATATTTTTTAAAACAGTAAACTTTTTCTTCCAAAGGTTCTCTCAAATGCTTTACGTAAACTTAAATGATAGAAATTGCTATTTTTATTTTTCGATTTTGGCCGATTTGCAGTGTCACGAGAATGAAATCTATGGTATATAATATTTCGATAAGGTGGTATATCTAATTCGAAGTGGGTATCCAAAATCTACTAAATAATATTGTCCCGATGGAGGATGAGGAAAGTTAAATTTCTATCGTTTATAACTGCATTAAAAATTCTATATCGTACGTAGTACTTTTCCAACCAGCAATAACATAAGTGAACTATAAATCGAATGAGCATACTATTAAGATATTTTCTGTAGCAAAGCTTTTCCGTCCAGTATATGAAATAACATAATCAGTTGTTAAGTGTGTCATTACGTGTGTACCATCTAGCACCAACACAGTTCCTACAATAAGGGTAGTACTGGTTTGTATTTTAATATGTTCTGAAACATTATTAAATTGAGTACCATCTGGCTTAATAATATCATAAGCAAGTCACAGTACAATTTATAAAAATAGCATGAAAATAAATTGAAATTATACTACTTGATCTTGAAATCTTTTACTCATTTTCTGCTTTGAGAGCAATGCAACTATGATGTATAAGAATATGACAACTGATTTCTTGATATTCATACTTTTCATTGAAACCAAACCATAATTTTGTAACCTATTGCACAACGAGAGAAAACATAGCATTTTCATTCAAAAATTACGTTGATAACGTTCTTAATGACCGTTTAATATATCCTCCATCCATTGTGAACTTGTATAATTTGAAATGTGAATTCGTCTTATATTATTCCTTCTTATGTGTAGATAAGCTAATATAATGACTAAATCTTACGCATTTTCGTGGTAGGAATCCATATCAGAATCAACCATTTGTAGTAGAAGAGTAACTATGGTGAGAAGAGAAATGAAGAGGGGATGAAAAGAAGAAGGAGAGGAGAACATATATAATGAATGTAGGAAGTTGGCATTGGACACGCCCAACACCACCACCCCCCCCCCCTCCCCCCAAAACAGTCCGTTGGAGGGAATGGATCGTTGGAGCGTCTGACGCGTCCGATGGGTGCTGAATGGTAACATGCCATTCTTTAGCAACTAATAGTACCTTAGCCACCTCACATCCACTTCCCTATTTATTCATTTTTACTCAAGCTAAATGTCCTAGGTATTTGCCAGAACCACACAAGGTCTCCCCTAAGGTAGTATTATTACCTTGTATCTATTCCTCTGGGTTTTTGGAAATTTAAATTACATTACTAAATTGACTGCTACAATGTTTGAGAAGAACAAGTTCTTTTTTCCATAAATGGTGGCTTGGATTGGTCATGATTGTGATTTTTGATGTATGGTTTTATGTGAAGATATCTGAGTTTAGTGGGATTGAGGAAGTAATTGCGAGAATGAAAGGTAAGTTGTTTAGCTAATTTTATTTCGATGGATAATTTTGTAATTTATATTATGTATAGTAAGTAAAAATCAGTGTGTATTTTTTTTAAAAGAATTGGTGTAGGGAAGGTAATTTTGGGTGTATGAATATATTTAACCCAAGTTTTATTGGTAACAGTTTAATCGTACCGTTAAGATTGAAAGGGAGTGCAGATTAAGTATCTTAAGGCTAATTTAACACTAGAGGGGGGGGGGGGGTGAATTGTGTTTAATAGATTCTAAGACTTATATGAACTAACTTAAAAATTATGACACAAACAAATGCAAAACTTAATCACAGAACAATTACAGAATCAAACATAGATGCATAAAGTAAATAAAAAGCAGTAAAGGAAAGAACATACCGAATTTTATACTGGTTTGGAGTTACCCTACATCCAGTCCTATACCAAGGCAAACCACCTCATACAATTTTTATTATACCAATGTCGAGATTACATTCCTCAATTTCTAAAGGCCTTGAGGTACCCTCCTGTCTCACGAGTCCGGGGCAAACTCTCTTGATTTATGGACCATAAGATTGCCCAATTGATTTCCAGGCACAACCATACCTTATAGAGAGAGTCGATAAACTTTTGATTACAAATTGATCCTATAACTCTGAATAGCACTTTGATCTTCGAGAGAGGGCAGAGAATAAACAAGAATAAAAATTTGACAGAATTTCAGTACGATCTTAAAAGTATGAAAATTATAGAATATGGATTTGTGGAGAAGAAGTGAAGAAAATATGAAAATTAGTTGGTTAAAAATTCGTTTGTGAAGCCTATTTATAAAGCACCAATGATCATAACCATTCGTGAAGAGATTTAAACGAATAGACACTTCTTTTGAAAATTGAAACTTTTGAATTCAACGGCCACCATGTCGACGTGGGGTATCCCATGATGTCGACATACCTATGAAAAAAACAATGTAAAATTTGTTTTTGAAAATGAGTTTAAAGCAAGAGTTTATTTTAAAACAAAAACAAATAATATTTTAAGGCTAAAACATCTTTTTGAATAATCATTTGAAAAGATAATTTTAAGGCTAAAATATTTTGAAAAGCAGTTTTGAAAATCATTTTGAAAAACCATTTTGAAGTAGTTTTGCAAGCTTCTTCCTACAGAACATCTCATCACATTAGGACTCGAAAATTTGTACAAAACCAGGTGTTCGTGGGTTTGTAAGCCACTTGTCATAGGTTTGTAAGCTACTTGTTGTGGGTTTACAAGCCACTAAGAAGGTAGAAATGAGTTCCATCTCAAATGAAGTTCGAAATGAAGATTTCCATGCTATTATGAAGTTTTAAAACTAGGCACATTTCTTGAAATCTTGATCTTGATACTCTAGAGTCTTCAATCTTGAGTCTTGAGTCTTTGTACCGATCAATCTTCAGTAATCAATACCTATATATATATATATCCTACATATACATATCTATCTAGACAACAATGTTAGTATATATTTTATAATAAGATAAGTTAAAAGGTTGTTTTCATCAAAACCAACATCTTAGTTCCTAACAATCTCTCCCTTTTTAATGATGACAACCTGTATTTATAAAATATATATACCATAGCTCTTATCATAACTCCCCCTTACTCCATGACTCCCCCTTACTCCAGGCCAACTACTATTTTATAACTTCTCCCCCTTCGTCATCAACAAAAACATCTAACTAATAAATTCCCTGAACTTGATATAGGATAATCAACCAAAAAATAGAGTAATCCATATAAGCGTAATAAGTGCTAAGTGTGATCATAAGTATGAAAAGTGATCATAAGTGTAATCTAAAAAAAAAACAAATCAATCATCAGCCAATCATATTTGCAGTAATTATTCAATCCAAATATATATACAAACCATACCAAATAAGTTAAGTCAATCAAGTTTAAGACACACCGATCAAATCAAAAAAATAACATACAGAATGACTAGACATTCCTGGGTACTTCCGCCTATCCATCTTCTCCAAAAATAGGGTCTACGTTGATGGCATCCCATTCTTATTTATCTTTGTCGAGAGTGACTGGTGGATTTCCTTCGAGATTGTCCTTGTTAAGGGCAGAGATCATCCAACGAAGGGCGTCGAAGTGTCTCTCTTGCTCCTTGATCATCTGTATTTGACTCAATTCTAAGTGACGTTGATTACGAAGTATGAATGTAAGAATATTCTTGAAAGAAGTGAGAGTTTCTTCAAGATTATCACTTAGATTCTTAATTGGAGAAGCCATAATTCAAGAAATAGGAAGAACTATGAAAGAGAGTGATTAGAGATGAAGTTTGACAATTTATTCTGGAAGAGACAGATATAAATAGGGGTATAAAGTCGTTTCAAATGAATAGACATAAATTAGTTACATGAAATTAAAATTTGAAAGTGTAACTATTTTCTGCCCATTGTATGTCGACATGGGGGGATGGTGTATGTCGACATGCCTCTGCCCAAAGTGACATTTTGCTTTGTTTTGAATATTGTGAACAAATCTATTAAACTAAAATTTGTATAATATAAAAACAAGCAATTACAGAGACAAGTGAAGCTGAATAACATAAAATGAAAGATTCCATTAACAATTCTAGTCAACATTACATAAGATAATATAATATTAACTAAAGGAAATACAAAGATAGAACTTAAGATAACATGAACTAAAACTAGTTAGATGAAGACGAAGAAGATGATAGTCCAAGATTTCTACTAATTTTCCCGAAGAACTTGTCGATTTTTATGGAAATCTTATCCATTTTCTTACTCATTGATCTTTTAAGTGTCTTTTGATTTTCCACTATAATTCTTTGATTATTGAGAATGGTCTTATTGGATGGATTAGCGGGATTAGTAGGATATTCAATACTTTCTAAGGAGGTTTCTTGATCTCCCTCTTTCCCTCTTCAATTTCCATTCCTTCTTCTTCCTCTTCTTCTTCTTCTTCCATCTCTTCATGAGCAAGTCTCTTCTCCTTTTCCGTAAGCATTTCATATGGTTGAAACACTAATGGAATTTGCATAAGGGAAATGTTTCCATGGTTGAACACTTTTCTAGTTATAAATTCTTCCCTTTTGAAATCAACTCCAAAGTAATTAAAAATCCGAGTAAGATAAATTCCATGATATAATGTATTTTCTCCCATAGTAAAATTCTTGGGTCTTAGCTCATCCAAAATAACTTGAGCCCAATTAATATCATAATTTTTCGAAAATTGCAAAAAGTGCTTTGCAAACTTTTAAAGTCGGGTTTTTGTAGTTTCTCGATCTTGTTATAAGAGTGTGTTGGATAAGAAGATTAACAATTCTTGCTTTTGGACGAAAATAATGATTTTTGAATTCGAAATTGTCATCCCCTTCAAAGATGTGATGAAATGTCTCTTGATCATTTTTATTAATTTGAAATTCCAAGAGATTCATTCCGGTATACTTACATCCCAAAATATTTCCCAAAACTTCACAATCCAAAACAATTTGTGATCCTTTAACACTACTCCAAATTTGTCCTTCTTCCCCATCATAAAAACCACGATTCAAATTCGCATAAAACATCTTAACAAGATTTGGATAACATACAAAATCATTTTGTTTGTTATCAACTAATCTAAGAATAGAACATTGTTGAAAAGGATTTTCAATTTCATAAGAAGGAAAATCTTCAAAAATAGCAAATTTTCCCATATGAATTTTACCAAAGTTTACATAGTTGATGTAAGCTTTGATAGCTTCCGGGTCATTAAAAAGAAAGTTTTTGATAGATTTTAGAAGCCTAATGGTGTTAGGAGTGCTTGAAGAGGTCGTTGCAGAAGTTTGAGAGGAGTTGAAGATAATAAGATAGGTTTGAAATTTGAAATAAAAGTGAAAAGTGATTATAAAGAGAGTGAGATAAATAGAGATTCTAGACATGTTCTCTGGTCAAGAGGCATCTTTCCAGAGCATTAAAGTTAGTGAAAAGTTGGAGGGAAATCCAAAAGTTTGAATTCAAATTTTGAAATCAAATTCTGAGGGGCATGTCGACATGGGGTATCCTAGTATGTCGAGATGTGCCTGTTGAATCAAAGGAAAAGTTTATGTTCCTAATTCCTAATAAATGAATATATTATATTCTATATTCTAATTATATAATTCCTATGATAACATTAAATATAATAATACTTAAATAATAATAATTTAATATTTAAAATATTATTAAAATAATATTATTTTTGAATTTAAAATTCAAATTTCAAGAGATAAATTTGAATTTAAAAATTCAAGGAATTTTAAAACAATCAAGCAACAAACAAGCATCCATTCAAACAAGAAAAATCAAAAATAATGTAAATGCGTACCTATTTTTAGATCCATACGCTTATCGTCATCTGATTCATGAATAGCAGTGAAACACAAATTTGAATTATCCATCTTCTTTTCATCGTCACTGGATGATGAGTCTAAATCATCAAGAGTTGTTGTGTATGCTTTCTTTCTTTTCCTTGACGAATCATTATTTGGAGGAAACAACTGTTTATCTGGATACAGACAATCTTTCCTATGATGCCCGACTTTATTGCAGTTGTAGCATCTATCATTGTTGACGTTTTCCGTATTGTTTCTAGAATTTCTTTAATCATTTCTTTTGTAATTATTCATTTTTCTATTTTTTAGGAATTGTCGGAAGTTTCTTGTCATGAAGGCAATCTCTTCATCACTGTCTGGTTTCGAATCTTCAGTTGTTGCATTAAATATTAATGAATTCTTTTCTGTAGCTATGTTTTCTCTTCTTCCTTGCAGTTGAACTTCGTAGGACATCATACTTCCAATCAATTTTTCTATTTTCATGAGACTGATATCATTTGCTTCTTCGATTGCAAGTGTCTTTTGATCTCATTCTAGAGTGAGTGAATTTAGAATTTTTTTGACTTGGTCTTACTCCAAAAAGCTTTTTCCCAGTGCAATTAGTGAACGAACAATATCTTGAAATCGACAATACATGTCGGAAATGGACTCATTTGCATGCATTTTAAACAATTGAAACTGATTAGTTAATATGGAAATTTTAGTTTGTTTAACTTTGCTTGTTCCTTCATGAGTAACTTGCAAAGTTTTCCACATTTCAAATGTAGACTTACAAACAGACACTCTATTGAACTCATTCCTATCTGGTGAACAAAATAATATATTCACGACCTTTGAGTTATTTTGTGCAACACCCTTTTGCTCAGCAGTCCACTAGGCAAAATTGGTAGTTGGTTCAATATACTCAGTTTGTGTGATATTCCGAGTGTCTACTCCTATAGATTGTAAATAAATTTTTATTCTACAAGCCCAATATGCATGATTACTGCCATTGAAAAATGGTGGTCTAACAGTAGACTGGCCTTCTACAAATGAACTAGTAGTAGTGATAACGGAACTTGTGCCAGAGTTGACATTACCAGTGTTGGTAGCCATTAAAACAATTTTCAAGTTTCAGATTATGAAAAATATGAAACCTATGCTCTGATACCAATTGAAAAGGAGTGCGGATTAAGGATCTTAAGGCTAATTTAACACTAGAGGGGGTGAATAGTGTTTAATGGATTCTAAGACTTATATGAACTAACTTAAAAATTATGACACAAACAAATGCAAGACTTAATCACAGAACAATTACAGAATCAAATATAGATGCAGAAAGTAAATAAAAAGCAGTAAAGGAAAGAACACATCAGATTTATACTGGTTCGGAGTTACCCTACATCTAGTTCTGTACCAATGCACCTCATATAGATGTTTATTATACCAATGTTGAGATTACATTCCTCAATTTCTAAAGGCCTTGAGGTACCCTCCTGTGTCACGTGTCCGGGGTAAACTCTCTTGATTTACGAGCCATAAGATTTCCCAATTGATTTCCAGGCACAACCACACCTTATAGAGAGACTCGATAAACCTTTGATTACAAATTGATCCTATAACTTTGTATGGCACTTTGATCTTCGAGAGAGGGCAGAGAATCAAACAAGAATGAGATTCTAATTTGATTCACTTGAGAATTTGACATAATTTCAGCACGATCTTAAAAATATGAAAATTATAGAATATGGATTTGTGGAAAAGAGGAATTGAAGAAAATATGAAAATTAGTTGGTTAAAAAATTCGTTTGTGAAGCCTATTTATAAAGCACCAACGTTCATAACCATTCGTGAAGAGATTTAAACGAATAGACACTTCTTTTGAAAATTGAAACTTTTGAATTCAATGGCCACCATGTCGACATGGGGTATCCCATGATGTCGGCATCCCTATGTAAAAAACAATGTAATTTTTTTTTTTGAAAATGAATTTTAAAACAAGAGTTTATTTTAAAACAAAAACAAATAATATTTTAAGGCTAAAACATCTTTTTGAAAAATCATTTGAAAAGATAATTTTAAGGCTAAAATATTTTGAAAAGCAGTTTTGAAAATCATTTTGAAAACCCATTTTGAAGTAGTTTTGCAAGCTTCTTCCTACAGAATATCTCATCACATCAGGACTCGAAAATTTGTACAAAACCAGAATGTTCGTGTGTTTGTAAGTCACTTGTCGTAGGTTTGTAAGCTACTTGGCGTGGGTTTGTAAGCCACTAAGAAGGTAGAAATGGGTTCCATCCCAAATAAAATTTGGAATGAATATTTCCATGCCGTTATGAAGTTTTAACAAAAACTAGACACATATCTTGAAATGTTTTAACAAAAACTAGACACATATCTTGAAATCTTGATCTTGATACTCTAGAGTCTTCAATCTTAAGTCTTGAGTCTTTATATTAATCAGTCTTCAGCAATCAATACCTGCATATATATATATATATATATATATATATATATATATATCCTGCATATACATATATATTTAAACGGCAGTGTTAGTATATATTTTATAATAAGATAAGTTAAAAGGTTGTTGTCATCAAAACCAACATCTCAGCTCCTAAGAAAGACACCTTCCAGTACTAAATAATTTTTTAATTGTATGTGTGAGGCCCCTGCATCAATGACCAAAATATTAGAAGGAGTTTACAGATCAAAGGGCCCGGAAGGTGCGGATAAGAGATTTGAGTAATTCACATATCAGATCATAAGTAAATGACAAGATCTCATAGTCGAATCGGAAATATATATATATATATATATATATATATATCAAAATTTATAATACATCTAGGCGTAACTGTCCAAAAGTATGACGTCCAGCTAGTACCATTAGTCAATTACTTACAACAACACATGCATATCTACGGACTCAAAATAGGTCCGATGGGTATGCTCCCTCTAGATAACCCTGAAGATTCCTCTAACATAGTCGCCAAGACACATCATTGGTGTTCCAACTCTATGATAAATATAAATTTATAAACAATTATAACGACTTAAAAATTTGGTTATTTAATTTTAAATTTTTAATCAATTTTAAATATTTAAAATTATTGAATTTTGGAATTTAACAATTTATAATTCAAACATAAGGAATAATTAAGTATTTGTGAATTAAATGTTAATTAGATGGATTTAATAATTTTATTTAACTCCTTTTAGTTAACAAATAATATTGGTAAATTCAATTTGTAAATTTATTTAAAAATATAAAACAGATGGGATAAATATCGATAATTAAATATTCAAATCAATGAAATTAGCCTTTCGGGGCACAGTCTCAGATTTCGACGAAACTAGTTTCATTGGATCCATAATAGTGAATTATATTACGCATCGAATTTCGTAGCTAATAGACATATCGTTTGGTCGTGCGAGATCGAAACGCGTTGAAATTAATATCGAAAATTTAATATAATAATTAGGTCCTAAAAAACCTATCTTCTGCAAACGATCAAATTATGTCTCCAAACAAGTTCCATTGTGTTCATAATATGGGTATAACATATAGAACGTCAGGTGACACACCTCGTTTGGAGTTTGAAATTTTCGGGTATGTTTTAGGGAATAGTTTAAAATTAAAATAATATAGATATATTTATATTCGGCCATATGTATGTCCATACCTCATCATTTCAGGCCATGCCCATGCCCATACTGTAACATCCCTTATCTAAAGGCCCAAAGCTAAGCGCTAAAAATGCTACGGTCATCTATATATTAACTTCTGGCGACTAAATACGGCTATGTTAATGGTATCATAATATCAAAAGCACTTGAATATGAAACAAAAACATAATTTTTCAAAGACATCATTTTTACTGATTTCATTTCAGAACATATGTTTCACATTCAAATTACATAATCCCATAATCGTTTCCTAGGTTCAGATGAAATATAATTATTACATAAATACGCCAAGAGCGACATATGATGATGTCCCCATGGTTGACTAGAGTACTATATAGACATAACTGTCTTATATACAACACAGTGGAATAAAAACAAAACAACAACTCCTAAATAGCTACTGTTAGCCACTTGCTCATCTCCGGAAGCTTTACTCGTCAACCTACTAAAACCTGTAAAACCTCAACCCTTAGTCCACTCAAATCAACTTTGAGCACCCGAGAGTTTAAGGGGAAAACATAAACTTCGAGTCATACATAAAGCTTGGTGTGAATAATATTATACATCTCAGTTATTTGATATTTAGTGAAACATGCCGCTTAGTGGAACGGGTTTCCCTTCACTATTATCCTTTTAAAAAAATCCTTTACAAACCTTTATCCTGCAACCAAAATTGGTCAAAACTGTAAAGCGTTATTATGTAAACATACATATCAGGTAATAAATAAACTATCTGTCAGAACACTGTAGTTTTGCTTGGCTAACTATTAACCTTTGGCTGACTTGGGCCTACCAGACAATATAATCAAATGACTTAACAACTGTTAGACACTCCTCTTCTGGACGGTTTGCCCTTAACTATCTGTTATATACTCTTTTTCTAGACGGTCTATCCCTAACTTGTCATCTCTCAAGGTCACCTGATCCTAATGGTTTTACGGTCCCACCGGTAACCTATATGTATACAAATATAGTCCTTTCTGCGTGTAATCATATTTTTATCCATACCTGTGACAAAGCCCTACAACTGAAATTTTGAACTAAATTAGCTGGGGCTAATAGCTAATGTATAGGGCGCGACCCTATACTAGTCACATCTGGTATTCTAATATCTGAGCCATTTTACTTAAATTTTCCTTGAAAACCTTTTCATCTCAAATTGATTTAAAACCTTTAAACCAAACTTAAACGAGGAAAATATATACTTTATGCTTTACTCAAAATCACCATGCCACGTTATATATGTACTTTATCCAAATCTTTGTTGATGAAAACATTTAAACCTTTGCCACATTCAATCTCATTTAAAGTATCCCTTTTGTAACCAAATAAAACATTCCTTTCATCTAGGCCGAGAGGCAAAAACCTTCCTTTCGAAACCAAACCATTGAAATACCTTTCCCTTTGAAAGCTAAAAACCTTAGCATCCTATCTTTAAATCCTTTAAACATATCCTTTCGAAACCATTGGAAAAACCTTTCCTTTAAACTTTCAAAACCATTTGGGAACCACCCCTTGGAAACCTTCCTTAAAAACCTTTCGAAAGTATTCAAAACCTTAAACCTTTCAAAAGCATTTGGGTTCAATATTTAAAATGTGGAAACACCTTTTGAAACCATTCAAAACCATCTCTTTCGAAACCTTTGGGTTAATCTTTAAAAATCTCTAAGGGTCACAAACAAAATGGTCGAAAGCAACTCTTTCGAAAAGAAGTGATGGTGTCGAAGCCATCCTTCCAAAAGTATTGGAGAAGCAACAGAGCTTTTATAAAACAAAATCAACCCTCTCAAAGGCATTGCTTCGAAAGTTAGACAGCGGCAGCTAACGCTTTGACCTAGTCGAAAGCAGTTACTTAAAAACAAAGGCGTAACCTCTTTAAAACCATTCTTTAAACCATTTGACCCAGTCGAAAGCCAACCAAGTCGAAAGCAATATAGTCGAAAGCAAAGCAGGTGCATTTTCCATTTTAAACAAATTAGCGCTTCGACCTCCTTTGGAACCCCTCGTTTCGACCTCATACCTTCCGCCTTCTTTCCAATTCACTGCACACTAAGTCCTTGATGTCATGCGCATTAGTTTCGATAGTGATGGAGGCGGAGGAACTAAGTCGAAAGCCGTTTATGTTGAAAGCAGGGTGCCGAAAGTGGCAAAACACACAGTTTCCATGTAAAATTGATTTTTAATCTTTTTAAGTAACCTTTTTAACTAACCCTCCTTGTTTGTCAAAATTTTATTAGTTGCAAATCTTCTTTTCTAAAAGAACTGCCAAAATTTCAGAGATAAACACTTTAATTTATTTACAAAATAACCCTTCTTCTTTTATAAATGTATAAAATATTTAAGTCTCATACCTTAAATAATTTTATATATTCATCAAAACACTTAAAAAAATTCTAAAAAAAACTTCAGAAAATCCTTTTAATATTTCTAACATATATAAATTTCAGACCTAAATTGTATATAATTTAACCATATATTATTTTAAACCCAATAAATCATTTTCTTCAAATGAAAATTAAAACTCATCTCTAAAATATCATTTCTGATCTATATCTAAAATTGCAAGGTATTTGGATGTCATTAAATAGGGTTTTCACATCAAAACATATCATAAAATCTATACGAATAAGTATAAATCATCAACAACCATATATAAACATTTCGTCCTTCAAAATTATGGCTGAACTATGCAAGATAAATTCGAATGTCCTTAAAATCGAAAACATATAAGAAATAAGAGATATAGTCATTATTCGCCTTAGCTTTTGAGATTAAGAATTTGAGATTTGGGTGAACTTGATTTTGATTTAGCTTCTTCCTTTAGCTTTCTTCCTCTTGTTTTTTAAAATGGTGGCCGGCCTCTACTTGATAAATTTTAGTAAATGAAATGAACACGTGGAAGTAAATTCCTAAGGGTTTAGGGTATAAGAATATCCTTCTCCCTATTTTGCCTTTACCTATTTTATTAAATGTTATCTCGTTTTGATTTACTCATGAACATGGCATGACTACCTCTATCAAATCACAAATCTCAATCCATTAATCCACTTACATTATTTTATTTTATTTAGCTAATTTAATATCCTAAATAATTTTACTAAAAATTGTGAGAAATGCGGATTACAGATCTTAAGGCTGGAATAACACTAGAGGGGGGGTGAATAGTGTTTTATGGATTTTCTAAATCTTTTTGAAACTTATGTAATTTAATCACCAACAAATGCAATTCACAGACACAGATATAATCACAGAATCAGAAATAGATGCAAATACTAAATAAAAGCAGTAAAGGAAAGAACACACCAGGATTTTATACTGGTTCGGAGTTACCCTACATCCAGTCTCATAGAATCGTATGGATTTTTTATCAAAATAATCTTCCAGATTGCACCCTCGGTTTCAAGGCTACGAGGCACACCCTCCTGTATTCGAGTCCAGGGAAAACTCTCTTGATTTAACCAGGCTACATGATCACCTAATTGATTTCCAGGGTTATAATCACACCCAATTGATTTCAAAGCTCAACCGCACATTTTACTCAACAGTTTGATTTACAAAAGATCCTATTACTCTGAATAGCACTTAGATCTTATGGAGAGAATGGCAGAAAATCGAACAAGAGATAATCAAGTTTGATTCACTTGGTATTTCGGCAGAGTATAGTTTAGAATTATTCTAGAATAAATGTGGAAGATGACGAGGAGAGAAAATAAGTAAAATTATGATTAAAATTCGTTCAAAACAACAAGTATATATGGTAGAGCAACTTTCATATCTCTTCGTGAAAGGTTATAACGAGTAGACACTTCTTTTGAAAACTTGAATTTTGAATTTAACGGACACCATGTCGACATGGGGGGTTGAGGGATGTCGACATGCTCAAGGCAAAAATTGATGTTTTGATTTTCTTATTAAAATTGGTTTCTATAATTTATCAAAACAATTTCTAAACTTTGTAAATATATTTGAATATAGTTTAAACATATAAAAGAGTTTAGAAAGTAATTTTTAATATATATAATTTTAATATATAAAGTGATTTAAAATCTGAGTATATAAATATTTTAAAGCTAAATAATTAAAACAAGAGATGATTTAAAAACAAGGACAATTTTGAAATCAAAATATTAAAAATGATAAAATAGTTTTGAGGCTAAAATATTTAAAACCAAGTGAGATATCTTTTTGAAAAGAAAGTTTTGAAAACATTTTTTAAAAACGAGAGATAGACTTTGAAAAGCATTTTTGTAAAATTAGTGGATATCAAAATAGAACCATTATATATTCCACTAGATATTGTCGTGGGTTACATCCCTTTAACAGACTCGAAGTGGATTCCATTCCACAAATAAATTTTCAATAAAGATGTAAGTACTTTCGATAAGTTTTAACATGATTCTAGACTCAATACTTATCTTGTACTATTGAAATCTTGAACTCTTGATATCTTGATACTCATGAGTCTTCAATCTTGATATCTTCAGTCTTGAATCTCTATACTGTACAGTCTTCATTCTTGGTACATGCATGTTTGTATCCTTCATATACATATATATCTAAACTATAATGTTAGCATTTATATTTTATAACAAGTCCAAAGGTTGTTGTCATCAAAACCGTTATCTCAAGGACTAACAATCTTCCCCTTTTTGATGATGACAACCTATGTTTATAAAATATACTTCTCTTTCACAATAACTCCCCCTAAAACTAATAACTCCCCCTTAATCTAAGCCTAACTACTCTAACTACTCTATTTTATATTTCTCCCCCTTTGTCATCAACAAAAACTAATCCTAAACTAATATAACTCCCCCTTAGTCTTATACTGGAGTACATATGACAAATTATGATGGAGAGTGTGTGTGTGTGTGTGTGTGTGTGTGTGTGTGTATTATAACACGGGTTAATAATAAAGAAATGACAAATATGAAAGTTTAAACCCAATATATAGTATGTTTCATATAATGTTATACAATCCATTCAAACCAAATCAATTCTAATCAAATCAAATCACACAATTCAAAAACAAGCAATTCAAACCATAAGGAGATCAAATATTTTTAGGAACTTCAACCCATCCTTCTTCTCCAAAGATAGGATCCTTTTTAACAACTTCCCAATCTACATTATCTTGAATCAAAGTTCCTATAGGATTTGTATCGAAGTCATCATTGTTGATGGCACAAATCATCCAGCAGAGGGCATCGAAATTCTTCTCTTGTTCTTTTATCATCTGTATTTGACCTAGTTCTAAGTGCCTTTGATTGCGGAGAATAAAATTAAGTATATTCTTGAATGAATTGAGAGTTTCTTCAAGATTATCACTTAAATTTTGAGAATAGAAAGCCATTTTTGCTAAGTAGTGAGAGATGCAAATAGAGATAAGTAAAAATGAAAAGATTGCAAATTTATGAAAGAAACAGGTGTTTAAATAGGCATGAATTCATTCAAAATGAATAGACACGAGTTAGTTATTTTAATAACAAAATTTAAAAAAATAACCAAATTAGACAGTGATATGACGACATAGGGGGTAGAGGCATGTCGACATGAGTCGTTAATTTATGTTTTTATTGTGTGAATAATTATGTATATATATAAACTTATATACTATACTAAGATTTATTCCAGAGACACAATAAGGTAGAAAGCAGAATATTGATGATTTTTATAAATAGATGAGATGATACGTTAGATACTACATAATATGATAAAAAGAACAATAAAAATCCTACAAAACAAACTAATATATCACAACCTAGTTCTTAGAATGTGCTAGAGGATGATGATAAGCCAAATTTCCAACTGACTTTAGCAAAGAAATATTCATGTTAGTGGATATTTTATCCAATTTCTTACTAATGGATCTTTTGAGAATCCGTCGATTTTCCACTATAATCTTTTGATTTTTGAGAAGAGTTTTATTGCAAGGATTGTTAGTATTGGTAAGATATTCAATACTTTTCAAGGAGCTTTCTTCATTATCTTCTTCAATTTCCATTTCCTCCCCTTCTTCTTCTTCTTCATCTTCTTCATCTTCTTCCTCCATATCTTCATGTGTCAATCTTTCACCCTTTTCGGCAAGAGATTCATATTGTTGAAATATGAAAGGAATTTTCATGAAATAAATGTTGGCATGATTAAACACTTTTCTTGAAACAAATTCTTCCCTTTTGTAATCAACCGCAAAATAATTAAAAATACGAGTGAGATAGATTCCATAATACAAGGTATTCTCACCCATTTTCAAATTCTTAGGACGAAGTTCATCCATAATCA
The DNA here is from genome assembly GCA_030765085.1 of Allium cepa. Lineage (NCBI taxonomy): Eukaryota > Viridiplantae > Streptophyta > Magnoliopsida > Asparagales > Amaryllidaceae > Allium > Allium cepa. The sequence goes on along the minus strand of CM060939.1, from coordinate 453,461,826 downwards.
CTTGCTCTCAATTAATGTCATAATGACCAAAAATAGCAAAAAGATCTTTATAAACTTTTAAAGTCGGGTTATTGAAATTTCCCGATCTAGAAGTGATGGTATGTTGCAAAAGAAGATTGACAATACATGCTTTCGGACGAAAGTTATGATTTTTAAATTCAAAGTTGTCATCTCCTTTGAAAATGTGATGAAATGTCTCATGATCATGTTCTCAATATTAAAAGTAGAAATATCTATTACCGAATACTTGCAATTGAGAATGTTTCCCAAAATTTCATAATTTAAAACAATTTTTTTAACACTACTTCAAATTTCATCTTCATTTCCTTCATAAAAACCGCGATTCAAATTCGCATAAAACATTTTAATAAGATTTGTGTAACAAACAAAATCATTTTGAGAATTGTCAAAAAGACTAAGGATTTGATTCTCTTCAAGAAGAGTATTGATTTCATATGTAGAGAAATCGCTAAAGATAGCAAACTTTTCTGTGTGAACTTTTCCGTAATTAGCATAGCTTATATAAGCCTTGATTGCTTCCGGGTCATTATAGAGATACTCTTTAATGGTTTTAGACAGCCTCATTGTGGATGGAGTGCTTGAAGAAGCCATTTTTGAAGAGAGTAGAAAGTTTGAAAGAGTGAAAGAGAGTTTGAATTTTAAAATGAAAGTGAAAAGGTATGATAAGATGATGGAAATAAATAGATATTCAATAGACATGTTTTCTGGTCAAGAGGTGCCTTTCTAGGACATTGGATTTGGTGAAAAGGTGGAGGGAAATTCAAAGATTTGAATTCAAATTTGAATTTCAAATTTTGATAGGGATGTCGACATCATGGGTAGGGCCATGTCGACATGGGTCAGAGAATTCATGTGACCTATATTTCCTATGTACTTTAATATCTATATACATATATTTGTTTTAATGCCTATATATTTTCTGGAATAATATTAAATATAATAATACACTTTTAATAAAAAAATATTAAAAATAAAAATAAACATAATAATAAAAAAATTAAAATTCAAACAACGCATAATTTCAAAAACAATCAAAAAAAATTAAGCAAACAATTTCAACCAATATATTGTAAACGTGTACCTTTTTCAAGATTCGTATCTCTGAGATCATTGGAATCATGAATTGCCTTAAAGCACATATTTGAATTTTTCGTCTTCTGATCATCATCGCTTGAGGATGAGTGTGAGTCTGAATCATCTAGTGTAGCGGTATATGCTCTTTCCTTTTCTTTGTAGAATCATTGCTTGTAGGAAATTTTTGCTTATCAGGATGCGGACGGTCTCTTTTGAGATGGCCTAGTTTGTCACAGTTGTAACATTTAACGTGGTTTGGTACTTCATTATGATTTACAGTAATCCTATGATCATTCTTTTTGAAGTTGTTCATCTTTCTGTATTTCAAAAACTTCCGAATATTCTTTGTCATGAAAGCTATTTCTTCATTATCATCACTTCCCGAGTCTGGTCCATCTGTTAATGCATTGAAGGCAATCGACTTCTTTTCGAATGCCTTGCTATCTCTTCTCCCTTGCATTTGTTCTTCGAATAAAATTAGATTTCCAATCAGTTCTTTAATCTTTAAGGTACTGATATCATTTGCTTCTTCGATTGCAAGAGTTTTCTGATCCCATTCCGGAGTAAGAGAATTAGAATTTTTATGACTTGATCTTCTTCGAAAAAACCTTTTCCCAATGATATAGAGAATGCACAATATCTTGATGTCTACTATACATATTTGAAGTGGACTCATTAGAATTCATTTTGAATAATTGAAACAGATTTGTGAGTATAGATATTTTGGTCTGTTTGACTTTGCTTGTTCCTTCATGTGTAACTTGCAAAGTTTTCCAGATATTATATGCAGACTTACAAACAGATACTCTATTGAATTCATTCCTGTCAAGTGAACAAAATAAAATATTCATGGCTTTGGAATCATTTTGTGCAATTATCTTTTGCTCATCAGTCCACTGTGCAAAACTAGTTGTGGGTTCAGAATATTTAGTTTGTGTGATATTCCAAGTGTCTAATCCTATTGACTGTAAATATATTTTCATTCAACACACCCAATATGCATAGTTACTACCATTAAAAAGTAGTGGTCTGGCAGCCGACTGACCCTTTATAAATGAACTAGTGATATTGTTAACAGAACCAGTGTTGGTAGCCATTTTTAAAAAATTTAAAAATTCAGATTATAAAAACTTTGAAAACCAATGTTGTGAAACCAAATATGAGAAATTCAGATTATGGATCTTAAGGCTGGGATAACACTAGAGGGGGGTTGAATAGTGTTTTATGGATTTTCTAAATCTTTTTGAAGCTTATGCAATTTAATCACCAACAAATGCAATTCACAGACACAGATATAATCACAGAATTAGACACAGATGCAAATACTAAATAAAAGCAGTAAAGGAAAGAACACACCAGGATTTTATACTGGTTCGGAGTTACCTTACATCCAATCCCATACAATCATATGGATTTCTTATCAAAATAATTTCCCAGATTACACCCTCAGTTTCAAGGCTACGAGGTACACCCTCCTGTATTCGAGTCCAGGGCAAACTCACTTGATTTAACTAGGCTACAAGATCACCTAATTGATTTCCAAGGCTACAATCACAACAGTTGATTTCAAGGCTCAACCACACCTTTTACTCAATGGTTTTATTTACAAAAGATCTTATAATTCTGAATAGCACTTAGATCATATGGAGAGAGTGGCGGAAAATCAAACAAGAGATAATCAATTTTGATTCACTTGGTATTTCGGTAGAGTATAGTTTAGAATTCTTTTAGAATAAATGTGGAAGATGAAGAGGAGAGAAAACAAGTAAAATTATGATTAAAATTCATTCAAAACAACAAGTATATATAATAGAGCATCTGTCATATATCTTCACGAAAGGTTACGACGAATAGACACTTATTTTGAAAACTTGAATTTTGAATTTAACGGGCACTGTGTCGACGTGGAGGGTTGAGGGATGTTGACATGCTCAAGGCAAAAATTGATATTTTGATTTTCTTATTAAAATTGGTTTCTATAATTTGTCAACACAATTTCTAAACTTTGTAAATATATTTGAATATAGTTTAAACATATAAAAGAGTTTAGAAAGTAATTTTTAATATATACAATTTTAATCTATAAAGTGATTTAAAATCTGAGTATATAAATATTTTAAAGCTAAATATTTAAAATAAGAGATGATTTAAAAACAAGGACAATTTTGAAATTAAAATATTAAAAATGATAAAAATAGTTTTGAAGCTAAAATATTTGAAACCAAGAGAGATGTCTTTTTGAAAAAAAAACAAGAGATATACTTTTGAAAAGCATTTTTATAAAATTAATGGATATCAAAATAGGACCACTATATGTTCTACTAGATATTGTCGTGGGTTTCATCTCACTAGGGTTTCATCCCTTTAACAGGCTCGAAGTGATTCCATTCCACGAATAAATTTCGAATAAAGATGTTAGTGCTTTCAAGAAGTTTTAACATAATTCTAGACTTAATACTTATCTTATACTATTGAAATCTTGAACTTTTAATATCTTGATACTCATGAGTCTTCAATCTTGATATCTTCAGTCTTGAATCTCTATACTGTACAATCTGCATTCTTAGTACGTGCATGTTTATATCCTGCATATATATATATATATATATATATATATATGTATCTAAACTATAATGTTAGTATTTATATTTTATAACAAGTCCTAAGGTTGTTGTCATCAAAACCATCATCTCAAGGACAAAAAAAAATATGGTTTGTTACAATCCCCATTCCTTAAAGAATTTCATCCTGGAAATTACGATAAGGTACATAACAAATCAATCAAAGGTAAAACATATCATCAAATAAATCAGGATAAGTGTTTCTAATCCTGCTCTCAGTCCCCCAAGTATAGTCTCTCCCATCATCGCTCCATTGGACTTTCTCTAATCTAACTATCTTGTTCCTTAGCCTCTACTCATCTCTCGCGACTATACGAATTGGCTTTCTAACTATAGTCAAGTCTGGTTCCACTACTAAATCCTCTAACATGGTCGGTGCTATAGTAGTGTTCGGATCCATAACACATTTCCTCGGATGAGATACACTGAAAAAATCGTGAACTCCTGTAGGATCGATTTCACCCTAGAGGGGGGAGGGGTGAATAGGGTGATACTAATAATAATAAAAATTAATGCGAAAATATATAAAATTATTGTAGCATAGATAATAGAAGAATAATAAAAGCAGAAATAGAAAAACACAGATTTACCCAGCTTCGGCTAAACCCTACCTACGTGTTACCCCCAAGGTTTCTACTAGAAATCAAGTAGTCATACGCTTACACACGTAAACTTGCAACACTCGCTATCGACTGACCTAACTCTACGCTTAAAACCCTGCCACAACTTAGCCACTGAGTTGCGAATTCTCGAACTACACCACCGTAGTTCATAACCTAGTCACACGACTAGAAAGTTATACGGTTTAAAAAAGAAATTTACAACTGAAAAATAAAAGCTAAACAAAACCCTATTTATATATTTAAGCCCAAATACAAAAAATAAAGGCCGGCCCAATATAAAAGATCGTTCCCTTTATTTCTTTTCTTTGTGTAAAACTTCGGCCGATACTTTCTTTCTTCATTCCTCTTTCTAGTAATTAGGGATTTGTGAATTGAAGCTGCTGCTTGATTTTCGAGCGATTGGAGTGATTAAATTGCTTTGCTTTGCTTCGTCAATCGTCTCCAAGCATTGATTGGCTTCCGACTGCTTCAATAAGTCGAGTTGGGCCTTCACTGTTGATGTTCATCATTGCCATGCGGTCTGTGCCTTTGTGTACATTCTCTTTGGAGAAGTTCTTGTTAGTCTTGCATTTTTGTAGTCTGGTCTAGGTTGCATCCCTTCCATGTCCAGTTGCTTGTATTGACTAGTTCGATGTGTTTATGTTCATAGTTTCACTTGATCACCGATTCAATCTTCACCCGGTTGTCACTACACATGTATATACATGTTCACACATGCATCCATGTATGTCGTGTACTTCATTTTTGTTGCATGTTCACTTAAGTCTTTTGGACTGCTTGTAGTTTGGTTCCACTGGCTTGTTGAGTTCATTTGGAGTCATATGTGTTGCCGTAACCACTTGTGTGTGTGTGTGTGTTATTTCATATTGGTGATGAATAGTTTGTTTGTTAAAGCTTTTCACGTGTGAGCTTCTAAAACTATATAAATGTACACACACACACACACACACATATATATATATATATATATATGCATATATGTATGCATGTGTATATGACATTGGTCTCAGTTGAGTTCATTTGGAGTTGTGAGCAATTATTTGTAGCTTCATGCATTGACTCTATTGAAGTTTGGTTGACCTGCTTTCCTCTGGTTATTGTAGTCTGGTTCATCACTGATTGATGTGGTCTACACTTGATACTATGTACATATGGTGGTCTGGGTTCAAGTGTTCATGTGTACATTGATTTGAAAACTGCCTAGATTTCATTTGAACATACTTGTTTGCTCTGTCCTCTGTTTCATTTAGTTTTGTATTCATTCTGGACTGACCATGTGTCATATGATCTGATTATACCTTATATCTAAATAGATGTGTGTATGCATACATGCTCTAATGCATATGCTCTGGTCGGGTTGAACTAATATATGTTCTAATGCATTGTTGTCTATATGTGAGTGCATTTTGTTGTTTTGTATTCCTGAAGCTTGTTGTTGTTCTTAGAATTTGAAGGCTGGTACTAGTTTGAACCCATGTAGTATGTGTTGCATTTCTTTGTTCTCACACTTGACTGTGCATATATGAGCTGTTTTGGTCTGATACATCGTTTCGATTGCCCTTGAGTCATGTTGAGTCTGCTATGTGTTTTTGAGCATTACCTTGACCATCCATGCCTGACCTTGTTTTATTTCTTTGTATTGCTTTTTGCATTTTGTTATTTCTGTGTGGAGCTTTGAATTTGTTGCCTTTCATTTTGATGTTTTTGTAGCTCGACCATCCATGCTTGTGTTCATGCATTTGAACTACTTTATGTTAATTTAGAAACTTCATGTTGGTCTTGCTCATTGATCTGGTCATATTCATGTATACTGATGTCTCTTGGCTGGAATACGAGATGCTGAGGCAGTGCACATGTCTTCGAGTGCACATGTGCATATGCAGGTTCTAGTGTATTTAAAACTTTGTGACTTGTTTTCGTATTGCACTTGAGTTGAATCCAGCAATGGCTCTAGTTTGACCTTGTGCTCACATGCCCCTGCAATTTTATCAAGTGCATGTTGATGTGCATGGCCTTGTGACATGTACAGTGATACATTATGCATGTTACAAGCTGTTTATTTAAGATGAATTCAAAACGAAAATGATGACGAACAACCCAAATAACTGAGGCAAATAATATTTTCAAAAACACACATTTTATTTTACACTGCAAAAATATTTCTTTTTCAATTTTACAGCGTCAATGTTTATTTTGCAGATAATTCTGATGCCGGATATAAACTAGAATAGAGTTGGAGATAAATACGAGTGTTTGAGTGATATGTAGTGAGGTCAACAATGTAAATTGAAATTTGTGAAGTAATCGAAATTGTAATGTAATTGAAATTAAATTGTAATTGAAACTGTGTATTTATAGCGAGAGCTGAAATTTGTGCTATTCAAAATTATAATAAAATATTTTGTTTGAATAAAATATGGTTTGATACGTTATTTATTTTATTCAACCAGTATTTATTTCGTTATGTGAAAAATAAAATAGTACAATAACAAAAAAATTTAAACAAATATATATATATATATATATATATATATATATGTTTATTATCATCAAACAAAAATCATATACTAGCATATTCTACAGTCTCCCCTTTTTTATGAGAACAAATGTTAAGATTTTGAATTTATTATATGTATTTGATCATTGATGAAATCTATTTGCTCCCCTTATTTGAATGCTCCCTCTACAACTAAGCGCCCTCTTCACAGAAGCATAAATGAAAATATGCAAAATGAACCTAGATGAGAATATGCAAATAAAAAATAAAATATTTGAACTTTATTTGCCAAAATCTTAACTTTTTTCTCTTCCTTTTGTTATCAGCAAAAGAGTAATAGTGTTAGAAAAATAGATATAAAGTGGTAGACATTAATACAACATTAATACCCAGTCGAGTATAAATATTCAATTTCAATAAAAAATCAAACAAAAATCATAAATACTTTGTTAGGCGCATATTCCACTTTAGAGTGATAGGGGTGATGTCGGCATATAAAACCATATAGTTATATCTATTTGTGGTATATTTAAATCAAGAATTTGAATATTTACTAACCATGCATAACTGTTAGGACTTTTAAATGAGATTAGTAGTATTCCCAATTTTTTTAAAAAAAAAATGAATTTCAATCATCTTCTAACCATGCATAACGTGAGGAATTTTAAATGGAATTAGAATCAACTAGTTTATTTAATAATCAATTTTGATATGTGTTTGAAACATGCATAACCGTGAGGATTTTTAAATGAGCATGAAAGCACAATATTCCAAGTAATTCACCCATGCATAACCATAAGGACTTTTAAATGAGAGTGAATATTTTGAATGTTTTTATTACAAAAAATAAAATAAAATAAAAATGAATAATTTTCAGTTTAAAATATCACATTTTGACATACTATATTGGATTTTGATGAGTGATGGTCGTTAGAAATATGATAGAAGTAGAGATGGTTATGGAATTTTAGCATCAAAAGTTATTATAACTCTTGTTTAATTTTTCTAAAAATTTTCTAAATATAATGTCTCAAGTCATAATAAATTATTAATATCAACACTTATCACTTTTTTAATCACTATTTATCTTTTTGATAATTAGTAGAGAGTCAGATTAGTTAATGTAGCCATTTAAGATCAAATCCAAAAATAAATATAAAATCAAATTTCTAAAATGTCTAATCTGAAACGAAGTCAACAAAAATTATTTTCTAGAAGGGGTTTTATAAGAAAAATGTCCGTTAATTGAAAATCGGTTGAAATGAAAAATATGCAGATATTTTCTTTGAAAATTTGATGCAACTAATGAATGTCTCAACATAAAACACGTTCCACTGGTAATTTTTCTATCAATTAGGTTACCAGTGCAATCTGCATCTGAATTTCTCTTTGATTCAAGATTATCATTTATTGGATATCATACACCAAACCGTGGAGTGTGCAACAATTACCTTAAAATCCTTTTTACAACTTTTAAATGAAATTCTTTTGGATTTAAATTGAAACTGTGCAAATAAACAAACAATGAATATAGTGCCAAATCTAGAAGCAATAAGATAAATAAATATATCCACATGTATCTTGAGTAATCATCAATCAATACCAGATAACATCTCTTATCATTTAAACAAGATATAGTAGGTCAAGCAAATCTATATGAAATAGTTCAAGGATAAAAAGATGATTGGTCAATATCTTTTGCACAAATCAAAATCAAAATCAACATTTATTTCGTTATCACATAACTGGCTGAATTAAATCAGATTATGGTGCAGATTTTCACATTTAAAATATCGTTCAAGATAAATGTACCATTACCTATTTTACCTTTGCCGGTAATTTTTCGTTGTTGCCCATTGTGATTCTGCCACCTTTATACTAGGCTAAGGAACTTTGATTTGTCACCCGTCCTGTGCCTCCAACAGCCAGAATCCAGGTAACACTGTTGTTGTTCCTTATCCTGTCACCACACCTACACGAGAAAATATTTTTGTGACCTATTTGTTTTTATAGGTCCGTGGTTGTTAATGACAAAAGATTTTGAAAAAATATGTTTGAATAAACCTAAGACAATTTATATTTGTTCCTTTTGGCACCCGTATTTGTTTGACTTCAAGGAAATTTACATTTGTGTCTTTAGGAACTCAAATTGGAATGGTTTTCACGTGTTTGGGTCTATATCAGCAATTGTTGTGATTGTTTCCAGTTTTTCCACAAATTGTGCACTTGGATATGACTTGATTAATTTCATTTCTAACACGTTCAGATTGATTATACTCAAGTCCTTGTCTAACTGTATTAACAGTTTGTTTTCCTAATAACATATTTAGCGATCATTCTCCTTCTGAAAATTTTCCTAAGGTTGTGGACAATTGTTGGACTTGTATTTTGAGAGATTCACTTTCATTCAATAATAGAGTGCACTTTCTAATAGAATTTTCTCTCCTAGTATTTTCATATTCTTTTAAAATCAGAATTTCATTTTCAAGTGACTTAATTTTAATTTCTGATTTTTTAGATTCTTCTTTAAGTGATGGACACTTATCACACTTAGGGCTCTTGTTTCGATAGTTTTTAACCAATTAATAAAGCTGCTTATTTAATGCTATCAACCTATCTCTATATGGTTCAATTTTAGCGTACTTCTCCCCAAATCTTTTAAAACTGTCATTTACTTCATGAAAATATATAAGTAATCCTGAATGAGTAAGTTTTGATACCTCATTTGGCTCGTCGTCATCACTGTCAGTTGTTTCTCATTGAAGACACAAATTTTCTTTTTCACTCTCACAACCAGTTCTTTTATCATCCTTATCAGTTTCATCTCACGTAGGTGCAAAACTTCTCCTTTTCGGTTTCTTTGCGTGGCCGAGTCGATTCTGAGGACAACTGGGCTCGATATGACCGGATTTGCTGTACTTGTGACATATGATCTCCTGCTCTTCTCGGTTGTCTAAAACTTTGACAATTCTGCTTTTTATTTATTGATTAGGAGTTGGATTTCTGTATTTGTGGTTCCACCTTTTGAATCTCTTCATTAATAGTGCTAGTTCAACTGCTCCATCATCATCATCATCACTTTCCGTTGTTCCTTTGAGAGCTATCGATTTCTTTCGAATATCCCCTCCTTCACATTCTTCCTGGACTTTCATTTCTAGCTTATAAGTGGTAAGATTTCCGATGAGTCCTTCAACTTTGATTCGTTTTAGATCTTTTGATTCTGGAATGGCAGTAACTTTTACTTCAAAATTTTATGGAAGGACTGAAGATTTTTGGGACTATTTCCAATTCTATGTGTGGTTTTCCGAGAGTTTTTGATTTGTATACGAGATTAGAAAGTCATTCATACATCCCTTTGACATTTTATCCTTCATCACTGTGAAGTTCTCGTATTCGCTACTGAGCATGGCAAGGCGAGTTTCTTTGACTTAGGAGGTTTCTTTGTGAGTCACTTCAAGTGTGTGCCAAATTTCTTGTGCAGTTCGACAATGTGAGACATGATTAAATTAAATTCGATCTAATGAACATATAATAAAATTCATAGCTTTAGCATTAGCATTCTGTAGTCTATTTTCAAGATTTATCCATTGACCCATCGATTTTTTAATTTCTTGATTATCGACCACTATATTTGGTGTCCTATATCCTGTCTCAACAATATTCCAAGCATCAATGGTTTTCAATAAAAATTCATTCTATTTTTTCAGTAAGCATATTCACCATTGAACATGGGTGGACTAACTATGGACTATCCCTCAGTAAAAGCATTATCAAAAGAAACCATTTAAAGAAATCAAATTTTTTAAATGAAGATTTGTTTTTGAAAAATCAAAATTTTAAAACAAAAATTTATTTTTGTTCCTCGCTCTGATACCACTTGTAGAATCGATTTCACCCTAGAGGGGGGTGAATAGGGTGATACTAATGGTAATAAAAATTAATGCGGAAATACATAAAATAATTACAGCGTAAATAATAGCAGAATAATAAAAGCATAAATAGAACAACACAGATTTATCCAGCTCCGACAGAACCCTGCCTATGTGCTACCTCCAAGGTTTCTACTAGAAATTAAGTAGTCAAACGCTTACACACGTAAACTTGCGACACCCACTATCGGCTGGCCTAACTCTACGCTTAAAACCCTGCCACAACTCAGCCACTGAGTTGCGAATTCTCGAACTACACCACCGTAGTTCGTAACCTAGTCACATGACTAGAAAGTTACACGGTTTAAAAAAGAAATTTACAACTGAAAAATAAAAGCTAAACAAAAACCTATTTATATATTTAATCCCAAATACAAAATAATAAAGGCCAGCCCAACATAAAAGACCGTTCCGCTTTATTTCTTTTCTTTATGTAAAACTTCGGTCGATCCTTTCTTTCTTCGTTCCACTTTCTAGTAATTAGGACTTTGTGAATTGAAGCTACCGCTTGAATTTTGAGCAATTATAGTGATTAAATTGCTTTGCTTTGCTCTGTCAATCATCTCCTAGCTTTGATTGGCTTTCGGCTACTTCAATAAGTCGAGTTGGATGTTGATTGATTGGTACATGATTTTTCCCTTTTTAGTTCTCGACTTTGATTTGAGTTATGAATTTTTTCGTGATTTATTCTGAGTATGCTCACTGATTTTAGTCTCGAACTCGAATCTATTGAATTTTTCCAACGATGATTTTGGGTTTAAATAGGGACTAAAGTCCCTAAGTTTTCGTTCGTATGTTTTACTTGAAACCCGTCACTTGTATTGCTTTACTATGCTCGGCCCTTCGATTTTCATTGAATGCTGGTGATTATTCTGACTTATTCAATAATTGATGAATTTGAATTTCACTCCAATGCTTTGGGTTTTCTCTGAGTTGGTTTCGTTCTTTTCACCTATGACTTCGGCCATTTGAAATTGCGATAATCTGGACTTTGACTTTCAATTCATTGACTTGTACGAACTGATAATTTTCACCATAGTATTCTTCATTTTAATTTTATCATGCATACATGTGATTGCATATCCATGGTTGATGCATTTGTCACTTGTTACTGATTTGGTGCGTTGTGTTGGGTCTTCATTATTGATGTTCATGCATTGTCATTTGGTCTGTGCCTTTGTATACATTATGTCTGGAGCGGTTCTTGTTGATCTTGCATTTTTGTAGTTTGGTCTAGGTTGCATCCCTTCCATGTCCAGTTTCTTGTATTGACCGGTTCGATGTGTGTATGTTCATAGTTTCACTTGATCACCGACTCAGTCTTCACCTGGTTGTCACTACACACATATATACATGTTCGCACCTGCATCCATGTATGTTGCGTACTTCATTTTTGTTGCATGTCCACTTAAGTCTGTTGGACTACTTGCAGTTTGGTTCCACTGGCTTATTGAGTTCATTTGGAGTCATATGTGTTGCCATAACCACTTTTGCGTGTGTGTGTGTCTTGTTTCACATTGGTGACGACTAGCTTGTTTGTTAAAGCTTTTTACGTGTAAGTTTCTGAAACTGTATACATGTATAAATATATATGCATATATGTGTACATGTGTATATGACACTGGTCTCTATTGAGTTCATTTGGAGTTGTGAGCACTATTTTGTGGCTTTATGCATTGACTCTATTGAAGTTTGGTTAACCCGCTTTCCCCTTGTTATTGTAGTCTGGTTCATCACTGATTTATGTGGTCTACACTTAATACTATGTACATATGGTGGTCTAGGTACAAGTGTTCATGTGTACATTAATTTGAAAACTGCCTTCATTTCATTTGTACATACTTGTTTGCTCTGTCCTCTGTTTCATTTAGTTTTGCATTCCTTCTAGACTGACCATGTGTCATATGATCAGGTTATACCCCATATCTGAACAGATGTGTGTATGCATATATGCATACATGCTCTAATGCATATGCTCTGGTCTGGTTGAACTGATATATGTTCTAATGCATTGTTGTCTATACATGAGTGCATTTTGTTGTTTTTTATTCCTGAAGCTTGTTGTTGTTCTGAGCATTTGAAGGCTGGTACTAGTTTGAACCCATGTTATATGTGTTGCATTTCTTTGTTCTCACACTTGACTATGCATATATGAGCTGTTCTGGTCTGATACATCATTTCGATTGCACTTGAGTCATGTTGAGTCTGTTATGTGTTTTTGAGCATCACCTTGACCATCCATGCCTGATCTTATTTGATTTCTTTGTATTGCTGTTTGCATTTTGTTATTTCTGTGTGGAGCTTGAATTTATTGCCTTCCATTTTGATGTTTTTTTTAGCTCGACCATCCATGCTTGTGTTCATGCATTAGAACTACTTTGTATTAATTTAGAAACTTCATGTTGGTCTTGCTCATTGATCTGGTCATATTCATGTGTACTGATGTCTCTTGAATGGAATTCGAGATGCTGGGGCGGTGCACATGTGTACGTGTACACATGTGTATACGTAGGCTCTAGTGTATTTGGAACTTTGTAACTTGTTTTCGTATTGCACTTGAGTTGAATCCATCCATGGCTCGGGTTTGACCTTGTGCTCACATATCCCTGCAATTTTATCAAGTGCATATCAATGTGCATGGCCTTATGACATATACATTGATACAGTGTGCATGTTACAAGCTGTTCGTGTAAAATGAATTTAAAACGAAAATGATAACGAATAACCCAAATAACTTAGGCAAATAATACATTCAAAAACACACATTTTATTTTACACTGCAAAAATATTTCATTTTCAATTTTACTGCGTCAGTGTTTATTTTGCAGATAATTCAGATGCTGAATACAAACTGGAATAGAGTTGAAGATAAATACAAGTATTTGAGTCATATGTAGTGAGGTCAACATTGTAAATTGAAATTTATAATGTAATCGAAATTGTAATGTAATTGAAATGTAATTGAAATTGAATTGTAATTGAAATTGTGTATATATAGTGAGAGCTCAAATTCGTACTATTCAAAATTGTAATAAAATATTTGTTTGAATAATATTGTTTGAATTTAAATTCTATGTTATTTATTTTATTCAACAGGTATTTATTTAATTATGTGAAAAAAAATAGCACAATAACAAATACATTTAAAACGAATATATATATATATATATATATATATATGTTTATTATCATCAAACAAAAATCATATATTAGCGTATTCTACAATCTCCCCCTTTTAACGATAACAAACATATATTAAGATTTTGAATTTATTAAATGTATTTTACCATTGATGAAATCTATTTGCTCCTTCTATTTGAATGCTCCCCCTACAACCAAGCTCCCCCTTCACATATGTATAAATAAAAATATGCAGAATGAACCTAGATGAGAATATGCAAATAAAATATAAAATATTTGAACTTTATTTGCCAATATCTTAACTTTTCTCTCCTCTTTTGTTATCATCAAAAGAGTAATAATGTAAGGAAAATAGAGATAAAGTGATAGACATTAATACAACATTAATACCCAATCAAGTATAAATATTCATTTTCAATAAAAAAATCAAACAAAAATCATAAATAGTCTGTTAGCGCATATTCCACTTTAGAGTGATAGGGGTGAGTCGGCATATAAAACCATATAGTTGTGTCTATTTGTGGTATATTTATATCAGAAATTTGAATACTTACTAACCATGTATAAACGTTATGACTTTTAAATGAGATTAGTAGTATTTCCATTTTTTTTAAAATGAATTCCAAGCATCTTCTAACCACACATAACCGTGAGGACTTTTAAATGAAAATAGAATCAACTTGTTTATTTAATAATCAATTTTGATATGTGTTCCATACATACATAACCGTGAGGACTTTAAATGGGCATGAAAGCACAAATATTCCACGTAATTCACCCGTGCATAATCAAGAGGAATTTTAAATGAGAGTGAATACTTTGAATATTTTATTACAAAAAATAAAATAAAATAAAAACGAATAATTTTTTGTTTAAAATACCACATTTTGACATACTATATTGGATTTTGATGAGTGATGGTCGTTAGAAATATGATAGAAATAGAGATGGTTATGAAATTTTTACCATCAATAGTTATTGTAACTCTTGTTTAAATTTTTAAAGAAACTTGCTAGATATACTGTCTCAAGTCAGAGTATATGATTAATATCAACACTCATCACTTTTTCAATCACTGTTTATCTTTTCGATAATCAGTAGGGAGTAAGATTAGTTGATGTAGTCATTTAAGATCAAATCAAAAAAAAATATAAAATCAAATTTCTAAAATGTCTAATCTGGAACGAAGTCGGCGAAAACTATTTTTGGAAGGGGTTTTATAAGAAAAATGTCTACTAATTGAAAATCAGTTGAAATGAAAAATATGCAGATATCTTCTTTGAAAATGTGATGAAACCAATTGAATGCCTCAATGTAAAACATGTTCCACTAGTAATTTTTCTATCAACTAGATTACATGTGCAATTTGCATCTGAATTTCTCTTTCACTCAAGATTATCATTAGTTGGATATCATAGACCAAACCGTGGAGTGTGCAACAACTACCTTAAAATCCTTTTTACAGCTTTTAAATGAAATTCTTTAGGATTTTAATTGAAATCGTGCAAATAAACAAACAGTGAACATAGTATCAGATCTAGAAGCAATAAGATAAACAAATATATCCACGTGTATCTTGAATAATCATCAATCAATATAAGACAAAATCTCTTATCATCTAAACTTGCAATATAGTTAGTCCAAGCAAATCTACATGAAATAGTTCAATGATGAAAAGATGGTTGGTCAACATTTTTTGTCACAAATCAAAATCAAAATCATCATTTATTTCCTTATCACATAACTAGCTGAATTAAATCAGATTATGGTGCACATTTTCACATTTAATATATAATTCAAGATAAATGTACCATTGCCTATTTTACCTTTGCCGATAATTTTTCGTTGTTTCCCATTGTGATTCTTCCAACTTTATACTAGGCTAAGGAACTTTGATTTTTCGCCCATCATGTGCCCGGAACAACCAGAATCTAGGTAACACTGTTGTTGTTACTTAGCCTGTCACCACACCTACACGAGAAAAGATTTTTGTGATCTATTTTTCTTTTATAGGTCCATGGTTGTTAGTGATAAAAGATTTTGAAAAATATGTTTAGGTATACCCAAAACAATTTATATTTGTTTCTTTTGGCACCCAGATTTGTTTGACTTTAAGGAAATTTACATTTGTGCCTTTAGGAATCCAAATTGGAATGGTTTTCACGTGTTTTGGTCTATACCAGCAATTGCTGTGATTGTGTCATGTTTTCCACAAATTGTGCACTTAAAATTGACTTGATTAATTTCACTTCTAACACGTTCAGATTGATTATACCCAAGTTCTTATCTAACAGTATTAACAGTTTGTTTTCCTAATAACATATTTAGCGATCATTCTCCTTTTGAAAAATTTTCTAAGGTTGTAGACAGTTGTTGGGCTTGTATTTTGGGAGATTCATTTTCATTCAATAATAGAGTGCACTTTTTAATAGAATTTTCTCTCCTAATATTTTCACTTTCTTTGAAAATCATAATTTCATTTTCAAGTGACTTAATTTTAATTTTTGATTTTTTACTTTCTTCTTCAAGTGATGGACACTTATCACACTTAGGGCTTTTGTTTCGATAGTTTTTAACCAATTGATCAAGTTGTTTATTTAATGCAATCAAACTATCTCTTTGTGGTTCAATTTTAGCGTACTTCTCCCTAAATCTTTCAAAACAGCCATTTACTTCATGAAAATATATAAGTAATTTCGAATGAGTAAGCTTTGACACCTCGCTTGGCTCATCATCATCACCATCAGTTGTTTCTCCTTGAAGACACAAATTTCCTTTTTCACTTTCACTTCCAGTGCTTTTACCATCTTTATCAGTTTCATCCCAAGTAGCTGCAAAACTTCTCTTTTTCGGTTTCTTTCCTAGGCGGAGTCGATTCTGATCGGGTTTGTTACACTTGTGACATATGATCTCCTGCTCTTCTCGGTTGTCTAAAACTTTGACAAATTTACTTTTCAGTTGTTGATTTGGAGTTGGATTTCCGTATTTGTGGTTCCACCTTTTAATCTCTTTGTTAATAGTGCCAGTCCGGCTGCTCCATCATCATCGTCACTTTTCGTTATTCCTTTAAGAGCTATCGATTTCTTTCGAATATCTCCTCCTTCAAATTCTTCCTTGAATTTCATTTCTAGCTTATAAGTGGTAGATTTTCGATGAGTTATTCAACTTTGATTCGTTTCAAATCTTTTGATTCTTGAATGGAAATAACTTTTGCTTCAAAATTTCGTGGAAGGACTCTGTGGATTTTTCGGACTATTTTCAATTCTGTGTATAGTTTTCCAAAAGCTTTTGATTTTGTATAAGAGAATAGAAAGTCATCCATACATCTCTTTAACATTTTCATCCTTGGCCATTGTGAAGTTCTCGTATTCGCTACTAAGCATGGCAAGGCGAGATTCTTTGACTTGGGAGGTTCCTTTGTGAGTCACTTCAAGTGTGTGCCAAATTTCCTGTGTAGTTAGACAATGTGAGACACGATTAAATTCAATTCAATCTAATGAACATATAATAGAATTCATAGCTTTAGCATTAGCATTTTGTAGTTTATTTTCAAGATCTATCCATTGATCCATCAGTTTTTCAATTTCTTGATTATCTATCACTATATTTGGTGTCCTATATCCCATCTCAACAATATTCCAAGCATTAATGGTTTTCAAATAATAATTTATTCTATTTTTCTAGTAAGCATATTCACCGTTGAACATGGTTGGACTAAATATGCACTATCCCTCAGCAAAAGCATTATCAAAAGAAGCTAATTAAAAGAATCTAATTTTTTAAACGAATATTTGTTTTTGAAAAAACAAAATTTTAAAACAAAAGTTGGTTTTTATTCCTAGCTCTGATATTATTTTTAGGATCGATTTAAACCTAGAGGGGGGGTGAATAGGGTGACATTAATAATAATAAAAATTAATTTGGAAATATATAAAATAATTACAGCGCAGATAATAGCAGAATAATAAAAGCATAAATAGAACAACACATATTTACTCAGCTTTGACAAAACCCTACCTACGTGCGGCCCCCAATGTTTCTACTAGAAATTAAGTAGTCAGACGCTTATACACGTAAACTTGCGACGCCTGCTATCGACTGACCTAACTCTACGCTCAAAACCCTGCCACAACTCAGCCATCGAGTTGCTAATTCTCGAACTACACCACCGTAGTTTGTAACCTAGTCACACGACTAGAAAGTTATACAGTTTAAAAAAGAAATTTACAGCTGAAAAATAAAAGCTAAACAAAACCCTATTTATATATTTAAGCCCAAATACAAAATAATAAAGGTCGGCCCAACATAAAAGACTGTTCTCCTTTATTTCTTTTCTCTGTGCAAAACTTCGGCCGGTCCTTTCTTTCTTCGTTCCTCTTTCTAGTAATTAGGGCTTCGTGAATTGAAGTTGCTGCTTGATTTTTGAGCGATTAGATTAAATTGCTTTGCTCTGCTTCATCAATCATCTCCTAGCTTTGATTGGCTTTCGGCTACTTTAATAAGTCGAGTTAGATGTTGATTGATTAGTACATGATTTTTCCCTTTATAGTTCTCGACTTTGATTCGAGTTCTGAAATTGTTCATGATTTATTCTAAGTATGCTCACTGATTTTAATCTCGAAATCGAATTTGTTGAATTTTGCCAACGATGATTTTGGGTTTAAATAGGGACTAAAGTCCCTAAGTTTTCGTTCGTATATTTGACTTGAAACTCGTCACTTGTATTGCTTTACTATGCTCGGCCCTTTGATTTTGATTGAATGTTGGCGATTATTCTGACTTGTTCAATAACTGATGAATTTGAATTTCACTCCGATGCTTTGGGTTTTCTCTGAGTCGGTTTCGTTCTTTTTACCTATGACTTTGGCCATTTGAAATTGCGATAATCTGAATTTTGACTTTCAATTCACTGACTTGTTCGAACTGATAATTTTCACCATGATATTCTTTATTTGAATTTTATATTGTGTACACGTGATTGCATATCCATGGTTGTTGCATTTGTCACTTGTTACTGATCTGGTGCATTGTGTTGAGTCTTCGCTATTGATGTTCATGCATTGTCATGTGGTATGTGCCTTTACGTACATTCTGTCTGGAGTGGTTCTTGTTAGTCTTGCATTTTTGTAGTCTGGTCTAGGTTCCATCCCTTCCATGTCCAGTTGCTTGTATTGACTGGTTCGTTATGTGTGCGTTCATAGTTTCACTTGATCATCGATTCAACCTTTACCTGGTTGTCACTACACATATATATACATGTTCACACATGCATCCATGTATGTTGTGTACTTCGTTTTTGTTGCATGTTCACTTAAGTTTATTTGACTGCTTGTAGCTTGGCTCCACTGGCTTGTTGAGTTCATTTGGAGTCATATATGTTGCCATAACCACTTGTGTGTATGTGTGTCTTGTTTTATATTGGTGATGACTAGTTTGTTTGTTAAATCTTTTCAAGTGTGAGTTTCTGAAACTATATACATGTATACATATATATGCATATATGTATACATATACATGACACTGGTCTCTGTTGAGTTCATTTGGAGTTGTGAGCACTTTGTTGTGGCTTCGTGCCTTGACTCTATTGAAGTTTGGTTGACCTTCTTTCCTCTGGTTATTGTAGTCTGGTTCATCACTGATTGATGTGGTTTTGTAACGACCCGCAAATCCGTACCCCTTGAGTCAACACTATTCTATCTAAATCAACTCAAGTTGTGTAGAAATACGAACCATTTTGGATTTAAGAAGAAGAGGTAGAAGAAGAAGATAGGAAACAACAACAGAATCTAACCATCGCAGCGGAATAAAATATAATAGATAGTAAATAATCTTTACTCAAACATCAAATATTTTTGTTTATATATATACATCATCAGAGTACATCAATCACAGCTTAACGTCAATATCATACAAATGGATACACAACAACTCAAGATACTCAATAACTCAAACAGCGGAATAGATATATATAAACAAGTACGAATGTACGTATCATCATCCAGCTCGTCTCCTGAGCTCCACAGCAACATATCCTGTATCCTATAATACTCGGTCTGACCCGAGCATTACAGTTAAATAATACCCGAGTCAGTCTGGATTACCAGCATGAGAAAATCACACCCAATTGATTATTAAAGTTTCAAAAATCCTTTTAAAACAAAAGCATCTCGTAAGACCACGCCACAAATAAACATGTCGGGTTTTTACCTTACGATAGCTAAAACAATTTTTATAGAAATCCTCTGATATTATAATAGGGTCTATATACAAATACTTATAAAATAGCCGAAATTGTTACATTCATTAAATTCCAGCTACTAGCCACAGAGTGGGTAATACAAACAAAACTCGTACAAGGCTCGTAGGAAGAATGGATTTCCAACTAATGACTAGGCACGGGGGTACCACCTGTCACAGTACGGGGCCTAGATCACCGTACCGAGGAGTACGCCCGCTCCCTGCAACACAAGGCCGGGACCATCCCTTACTGGACAGTCCCGAGTGAGATCACCCCGCGGTTGGGATCAGCAACCGCCCACTAAGCCGAAATAAAAAGGGACATCTAGACTGGAATGACCTCACCCTGCTTGGGTGCTACCCACATAGCCTTGCTGCATAACCCCTGATTTTTCAGTCATTCCCATTTGATGAGGCTTGAGGCTAAGCGTTACCTTTTTAGAACAATATCCCTTAGAATGCCCATCGTCCACCTGAAGATGTTTCGCAAGCATTCAACCATACAAGTCCGTCCCGGGTTCGAACAGAATCGAAGGCACTATTCCTACTACACCCATTTTGGAAATATCCTCAGGATTAGTAGCGACTAGCCCTTGCACTTCACTGCTCCATCTTCGAATCCAAAATCGTTTACACGAAACGTACAAACCGGATCGAAGTGGTTTTCGAGAAATAAATCTCGATCCCGGTTTCTTCGAAACGATCAACGTATTTGTCCAATATTGATAGTCGGTGATTTAACAATCAATTAATGTTCACAAACATCCATCAAACAACAAATAATTTCCCAAATTATTTATTAACTTCAAAAATATCTTCACAAGATATATTTCTATTTTCAATCCTTGGAAAACAGTTTCAAAACCACCTTTCTTTTCAGAATAAACTTCCCAAATATTTCCTATCTCCTCTGAAATCACTAAGCACAAAACTAGATTTTTTTAAAAATAAATTTTAAAACACTTTACTTGAAAATATATACTTTTAAAACATTTAAATTAAAATTACTTTAATAGTTTGTTAAAAATACATACTATACGAATATTTGAAAATAAGGTTAAAATATAAAACCAGATTTAAACTTTTAAAACAAATACTAAATCACTCTGTAAATGATTTTTGCTATAATATATTAAAAGGAAATACTCGCTTTAGAAATTAAATATTAGAAATAATAAATTTTGCAAAACGTGATTTCTTTAAAAACAACTTTAAAACATTTAATTTATATTTACAAATTTACTTTAAAAAAACGTGTACTTGGCCATCCAGAGAAAATTCCAACTTCAAGCACTTAAATCAATTTCCCAAATTGATTCCCAATTTATTTCATTTGAAATAAATATCTTTACTTACTTAATTCATTTTAAAATTCATTAATTATAGACTTTATTACTATTATTATTTCTTTTACAATTCATTTTAAATCTTTTTAACTGAAGTATACGAATTTCAGCTTTCCCAATTTCTTCTTTATTATTTTCAATAATTTAAATCTTAAACTTTAAATAAATATTTTGTTCTTTTAAAATAATAATACTGAAATTTAAAATTCATTAATCTTCCGATTATTCAGAATTTCCCTTCCCATACTCAGGATTTATTTATCAGGATTCTAAAGTCACTTTATTTCTTTTCCAATTCATTCTTAAAGTTATTCAAATTTCTATAATTATTTTTCTTACAAATTCACTTCTTTTATTTTCTTTCCAAAACCCAATTTATATATTTGGTAATCCATTATACCCAATCATATCAAATTGAGCCATAGCATTCAATATTCCAATTCAATTCATCATAGAATATCAAATAATCACAACAGTGGGTATTAAATAATTTAAATAAATGTTGAGGGGTCCAGTTGGATCCCTCCAACCTGTTTTCCCTGCATCCACAGATGTTAGCACAACATAATACACCAATCCCAAATTATACCAGACTATAGCTGTAACGACCCAGAATTTTAAACAATTTAATTTGAAAATATTTAATTAATTTTAAATATTTGAATGATGGTTTAGATTGAATTTTCAATATAACTTTGAATTTGGCGATTAAATTATAGAATTTAATCTATTGAGCGTCGAATAAAAATTTAAATCTTCGATTTTAAACCAATTAAAAATATTTCAAAGGCTTGTAAAATTCATATTGATAATATTGAAGATTATAGAAGCTTCGGAATTGAATTTGAAAGTGAGTTGTTCAGTTTTGAAAATATATCGTTTGAATCGATACTTAAAATAGCCGTCCGAGGCACAGTCTCGGAATTCGACGAAACCAGTTCCATTGGGTCCGTAATATTGAATTATTGTCGGATTTCAAATTTCGGAGTTGATATGTGAGCACACGGTGAGTAAACGCGTTGCAATTGAATCGGATTCAATTTAAATTTAAATTTTAAATTTAGTCAACGACATACACACGTTATCTCCTTTAATCACGCGCTTGAAGTATGCCTAGAATCACGGCTACATCGTGTAAACCATGATGCTTCCTTTCATTTAAAATCCCTCCCCTCTCGTTCAAAAATCAGAATCACGCAGAAGGAATAATCATGGCCGAATGAATTACTTCTCGTTCGAAGGCAAATCCACCTCTTTCAATTCCAAAATCAGCCGAAGCCTTCTTCCCCCAAATCGTTCGAACGCAGTAATATAAAAAAAAAAAAAAAAAATCAAACACGACACGAGCGCGTAGGTGCAGCGGCGTCGCGACTTCATTGGGCGACTCGCGATAGAAACGGCGACGCTCACGGCGGCGCGCGATGTCGTGGCGCGCGCGATGGGGTTCGCGTGCGTGCGAGGTAATGGAAAGCACTGGAGATGGAAGTCGCAATCAACAGGGGAAGCACGCGGCGTACGGCAGCGTTCGTGATGGCCGCGATGAAGCTAGAAGTGGGGGATCGCGGCGGCGACTCGAATCAGGATCGAGCAATTAGGGCAGTGAAGCAACGGCGACCGCGCAGTGGCGTGCGCGCGTGGGCCAGAGGTGAATGCGGCTAGGGCTCGAACGATTATAAGGTAATTTTATTTTAATTGTTTTTAGCTTAATTCGAATATAATTTTCTCCAGCTAAGTACAACAGTTCTAGTAATATACACATGAATTATGTATAAGTTTACAATAAGCCATAAATAAATTCTGTTTTAGTTTAATAAATATATATATAAATAGAGGGTAATTACAGTAAGGTATTAGATTTAATTTAAATTTATAAACATTTATTTATACATATAAATTGAAAAATATATATACTGCAAGTTTAAAACAATTAAAAATTTTGAATTTATTTAGGAATCTGTAGATATATATATATAAGTAAACAGTGAAAAAAAAAATAATAACGAATGTGATGATTTACTTGTTGTATTAAACCATTTAACTATTTTTAGTTACTAAAGAATATTTTATTACAAAGAAGTTATTTTAAAATTTTAGTCAAACAAATTTATTTAAAAGAAAATCGATTTAAAGATATTAATTTAAAGTTTAAATTTAAATTTTTAGTTAAATCAATTTATTTAAAGAAGAAAATTTTTTGTTAAAAAAAATTTATTAAAGGGATTCTAGTTTAAGATTTAATTCTTCGATTAGATAATTTTATTTAAAAGAGAGTTTGGTTAATTAAATATAATTTTTAGTTAAAATCAATTTATTAAAGAAGAAATTGGTTTAAATAAAAAACTATCAGTTAATTTAACTATAAAAAAATGAAATCACCGATGAATTGAAATTATTAAATGGAAATTTATTATTCGATTTATTTCGAATATTAATAAATTGTGCATAATATTTATACAAGGTATAAATGAAGAAAACAAGTTGAATTGGAAATGGATTGCAAACGGGAACAAAGGTGAGAACTTCTCACTCAAAAGGAATTTTATTGCTTATTTAAATTTTAAATAGTTAAATTTAAAATTGATTGACTGTGTTGATTGAATGCTTGAATGATGATTGTTATATATATATATATATATATATATATATATATATATATATATTGGATGTGAATAGACCCTATACGCCGTTAGTAAGCGGAGGCTATTTATTACACACATATACCGCGATATTCCACCTCGAAGTGGAATTGGTATTATATTATATATATAGCAATATATATATATTGGCATATGTATATATTGCAGTTGATTGATTTCCCGCATTTTCTTTTAGCGGATGAGACCCTATTGCGCCGTTAGTAAGCGGATAATATTTATAAAATCCCATATACCGCGATATTCCGTCTTGAAACGGAATTGGTATTGTGCTAATGTCTGTGGATGCAGGGAAACAGGTTGGAGGGATCCAACTGGATTCCTCACAAATATTTATTTGATTTCATATATTGTGATATTTGATTGTTTATCATGGATGATATATGATGTTTGAAAGTCGTGATTGACTATTTGATGTGTTACATCATCGGATCCAATTTTGAAGTTTAAAAACAACGATTTAATTTCTAAAGTGATTTTTGAAAATATACGTTTATAAAATATTTTTGGAATTGATTCATTCTAAATAAATAAACGTTATAATTCTAATGTTATAAAAAATTATATTTTTGAGAAATACAGTCAAAAGTTGATTTTTGAAGATATGAGATTAACGATTTTATAAAATAATTTAAATTGGGATTTTTGGATTTATTATAAAAAGTTTAAAAAAATAGAATTTATAAAATTGGATTATTCTTATAAATCAAATGATAAGATTATAAAGGAGTTTAAAGACAGGTTATAAATAGTAATATAAATTGATTTATATTAAAAGATTTATAAATTGATATTTATAAATTAAAATTATTGGAATTATAAAACGAGCTTTTATAAGTGTTAGAAAGAATTGTGAATGAATTTCATAAATGAATGAAATTTATAGAATTATAACGGTGAAGTTATAAATGAAATTTTATAAGCAGTAGGTTTATAAAATTTATAAAGTTATGGAAAAAGATAAATTTTGGATAAATAAATGAATCTTATAAGTTATAAGATTTATAAATTTGGAAAGTTTAAAGGAACGATTTTATAAACAAATAAATTATAAGTATTTGACTTATAATATGAATTTTTAGTATATCATTGTGATATGAATTGAGATAGGTTAATAAAGGAAATTTATAAGAGGAAGTTGTTATAAAATAAATAGAAATAGAATTTATAAACGTTGTTTTATGAATTCGCAAACGACTTATTTTGATAAGTAAATTGTTCTAATTTATTTATGGAGTTATATTCATGTTTTAGACAGTGAATAATTCCTTAAAATAAAATGAATAGAAGTGATGAAATTTGTTAACGTAGTATATTCACATTTTTGAATAGTGAATAATATGTTAAAGAAATTATTTAGAATGTGATGTTTTAAATAGCATTAAAACGATCTAACGATGTTTTAAAATATGTTGAGATTCGAAACCATAGATTTCAACATTTATTGTTGAAATAGATGTTTTCGAGAAATAAAAGGAAATAGTAGATTATAACACTGTTGTTATAATAAATGATTTCCGAAAGGAAATGTTTTGTATAGTATTGGGATTTATATATCTATTTTATTTCGAATCCCTATACTAGAGATTTTGGGTTGTCGTAACGATGTTTTACGCAACATTTGTTTTGGCCCAAATAAATATGTTTAGGAGAATGATTTCCTTAACGAATGAAATATATACTTAATTTCGATTAGAGTATATTAAATATTTTCTAAGCATAGAAAATAAAAAGGCTTGTGAATTACTTATAAATAAATAAGTATGGAAATGTTTTTCCAATATTAAGTGAATATTTTGAATTTATCTTTTTGAAGATAAATTGAAAATGAATATTTGAAAACGAATGGAAATCGTATATTCATAAATATTTTGGAAATATAAATTCAATATGGAATTTATAAATGGAATTGGGAAAATGGGTTTAAAAATAAATATTGATTTATTTTTGAAATATGGAAAGTTTATATCTTCTAAAGATATTTTTGGAAATTAAATAATTTGGAAAATTATTTGGAATCTGGTGATGTGTGCACATCTATTGATAGTTCAATAACCAACTATCAATATTTACCTTTGAATGGTATTTGTTGTGATTTGCTTGAAATTGAATGCCACACTTATTTTTTTAAATAAGCGCTCACTATTCGGGTTAACCGGGAAAGGACCTTGGGGTCGTATAACCCATTCCGAATAGGTGATACGACGTTATGAATTGCATTCGAAGACCGGTGTTGAAGACCCGGATATTTTCGAAAACGAAAGGGTTTCTTGTCGAATGTCTTTGCATCGACTGGTCCCCGGTATAGAGACTCCATATGTGATGGGAAGTCCGAACGTGATTAGTGAATATCCGGATTGCAAGGACTTCTTTGTAAGTGCCTTCGGTTCTGTTCGAGCCCGGAACAGACTTGTATGGATTGTGTGTCTGACATTACAAGTTGAGAATGTAAAGCCGATTTCTTTCAAATATATTTCTGTGGTGGCGGAGAATTTATTCTTTTAGCTTAACACCCTTCTCTGAGACGTACGAGCTCAGAGGTTATATAGTTGAAGTTATCAGCGATATATTCCCAATTTGGTAATGTGACATGCTGAGTGTTGCTGAAATGATCATTGTGTTGATTATTGTGATAGGATCGTTTATTTGATCGTCTATCTTGGTGATCATTGTGTTGATCATTTGTTGACCCAAAGCATGGCTTTTGTATAAAGTATGTTTTTGTGGACGTGACTTCGTCGAGCCTCACACCCCGGAAATGGTCAAAACAGGAAAGATGCGGCAAGGTTATGAGGGGTAGCACCCTTTAGGGTATGTACATTTCCTTCTGGATAGAGGTTGTATCATGGTATGGAGCCCAGATATTTAACCTATGTTGTTACTGCGAATTTATTACTTTGTGGTTGTTGGCTATCGGGATCCCGTGAGAAAGGTCGTTTACGATCGGGGAATGGCGTGCTCGTGTCAGTAGTTACCCAGTTAGGGGTAACCCGGCCTTGTGTTGGCAGAGTTCCGGTTTGGTTCTCGGGGATGTCTTTCCAGAGGCATTCTCATGTGGCAATGGGAAGTTCCTTGGCCTGACCATTTGTTGGAAATCCAAAAAAACAATACGAAACTTGTACGGTTTTAGTTGTAGAACCTATCATTCACTTATGGTGTCGCAACACTGTTTGGATGGTAGCTATAGTAGGCATACGATAATGGTCGTATGTTGGATAAGATTTATATTCTACTTTCGAAATGAATTTTTCTCTACACTATGCACTAGTAATAATATCAAATGTTCTTTTTAAATGCGTATCAAGCATCTTTGACTATCATAAGGAGAAATCTCCTCCGATTCTGCGTTTGCATGTGTGTGTGTGCGGGAGGCCTTATGGTAGTCTCATTTTTAAAAGCATTGCGAATTGAATTTAAAAATATTCTTCTATTTTGATTTTAAAGATAAATAAACTGTTTTGAGTTCTCACACCAGTCACATGACTGACTCGGAGTTTATTGTTTTCCTTCCTAAACTCTGGGTGCCCACCAATTTCCACACGGGCAGTTAAGAGTTAGGTTTATCAGGATATTCTGGATATTCTGGAGTTACTGGAGGCAAGCTGGATGGCATGGCGTATTACTAGTTTATATAGTATTTCTTTTCCGCTGTTTGTTGTTGTATGATGTTGTACACTCTGATGATATGATGTAATGTAATATGATGAAATGTAATAACTGATATAGTTCTTTGCTTAAAGATTATTCATTTATTATTATATGTTGTTCCGCTGCGAATTGTGAGATTCTGATGTTGTTTCTGTCGTTTATTTCTGTTCTGTTTTTCTTTCTCTCTTCTCCTACCTCTTTCTTCTTTCTTAAAACCCCTAAGGGTTCGTCTTTTTCGTTCATCTTGAATTAATCAATGGAGATTAGTGTCTATTCAAGGAGTACGGATTTACGGGTCTTTACAATAGCACATCAATCAATTCAACCATTCAAACAATTATTTAAATTTAACCATTTAAATTTAAATTTTAAATTTAACTAAGTGAGATTAACTCACCTTTGGTTTGTTTGCAGTCCACTTCCATTTCGGTTTGTTTCTTCACAATTTTGACCTTGAATAAACAAATTCGCGATTTATTACCTTTTAAATTAATCTACAAATAAATTTTCCATTTAATTAATTAACATTAAATTCTAATAAAGTAAAATTTCTTCAACCCTATATATATATTGAGTTAAAAACATAATTGTTGTATTTATATTTGTATTTAACTACAAATTTAACTCTTATTCATATATATTTGTAAACAAAAACTTAGTTTATACATATCATCACTCTTATTATTATCAAAATAAGAACTTTATCTTACTGCAAAAAAAATATTTTTCTATTTTACTGTTAAATCCTTTCATCTTCTTCTTTCTCTTTTTCTTTCTTTTTTTTTAACACAAATAACCTAAATCAGAGGAAAAAGAATACCTCGCCGACGAACCCCGGATTCCGTTCGACTCTCTATGTACGCGAGAGCCTCTACCTTCATGCACGTGAAGCCATCGTCACCAAGGTCTACCGCCGCCACGATCTTGCTTCCGAATCGCAAAACCCCTCAAAAAACCCCACCTTGACGTCGTCGCTCCCAGGCATGCCTCGATCGAAAACGATCGCCGCACCCTACTCGATCGCGAGCCACTCCCTCGTCGCCCCTCACGAAACCCACCTTCAACGATCGATAACCCTACTGTCTCGGCCCCTTCCCCCACGAGATTCGAACGAACTCGATATCGTCCCCTTCCCTTCCTGAACGCCATTGTTAATTTTTTTTTACTGCCGTGCACCATTTTCTTTCATGATTTTTGAAGAGGAATTTGGGTTTTAAGGATTTG
Source organism: Allium cepa (assembly GCA_030765085.1). Classification (NCBI taxonomy): domain Eukaryota; kingdom Viridiplantae; phylum Streptophyta; class Magnoliopsida; order Asparagales; family Amaryllidaceae; genus Allium; species Allium cepa. The sequence continues at coordinate 453,432,811 of CM060939.1, read as the reverse complement.
AAATGAGGACATGGATTCGTCGATGTGAAATTTGCAGAAGGAGAAATAGGAGAGAACTTGCGTTTTTCTCTGGCCATGATGATTTTTCTGATTTTATTTTCGAACGAGAATGAAGCATCTCGATTTTTTAGAAAGAATGAGGAAGTGTGTTCGAGAAGGAAAAGGAAGCATGTTGAAAAAGAAAAAAAATCTAGCTACAGTAAGATGAGGGTTGACTGGTCAACAGATATCTTTTCTATTCAAATTAAAATTTAAACCGTCTCAAATAATCATTTCTAAGCGTTTATACACCGTACACTCATACAACAACTCCGATCAATGCGAAATTTGAAATCTGATAATAATTCAATATTACGGACCCAATGGAACTGGTTTCGTCGAAATCCAAGACTGTGCCTCGGAAGGCTATTTTATTTAAATTCAATTTAAACAATAAAATTTTAAAACTTCTATTACTTACAGCGTTATCAATATTAATTTTACAAGCCTTCAGATTATATTCAACAGGTTTAAAACGCCAGATTCAACAATTCACTCAATTTTACTTATTTAATTTAATAATTCAATTATCAAATAAATTGTGATATTCGTAATACAAGTTAAAATTACTCCTTTGAATATTTACAATCAATTAAACATTTCGATTTTTAAATGCTCGAAAATTTCGGGTCGTCACAGGTTTGCACTTGATACTATGTACATATATGGTGGTCTGGGTTCAAGTGTTCATGTGTACACTGATTTGAAAATTGCCTTGATTTCATTTGTACATACTTGTTTTCTTTGTCCTCTGTTTCATTTAGTTTTGTATTCATTTTGGACTGACCATGTTTTATATGATCTGGTTATGCCCCATATCTAAAAAGATGTGTGTATGCATACATGCTCTAATGCATATGCTCTGGTCTGGTTGAACTGATATATGTTCTAATGCATTGTTGTCTATATGTGAGTGCATTTTGTTGTTTTGTATTCCTGAAGCTTGTTGTTGTTGTTGTGAGCATTTGAAGTTTGGTACTGGTTTGAACCTATGTTGTATGTGTTGCATTTCTTTGTTCTCACGCTTGACTGTGTACATATGAGCTGTTCTGGTTTGATACATCATTTCGATTGCACTTGAGTCATGTTGAGTCTGGTGTATGTTTTTTAGCATTGCCTTAATCATCCATGCCTGACCTTGTTTAATTTCTTTATATCACTGTTTGCGTTTTGTTATTTTTGTGTGGAGCTTTAAATTTGTTGCCTTCCTTTTTGATGTTTCTGTAGCTCGACCATCCATGCCTGTGTTCATGCATTCGAACTACTCTGTGTTAATTTAGAAACTTCATGTTGGTCTTGCTAATTGATCTGCTCGTATTCATGTGTACAGATGTCTGTTGGCTAGAATTCGAGATGCTGAGGCAGTGCAAATGTGTATATGCAGGCTCTAGTGTATTTGAAACTTTGTGACTCATTTTCGTATTGCACTTGAGTTGAATCCAGCCATGACTCGGGTTTGACCTTGTACTCACATGTCCCTGTAATTTTTTTTAGTGTATATCGGTGTGCACGATCTTGTGACATGTATAGTGATACACTGTGCATGTTACAAGCTTTGCATGTAAGATGAATTCAAAACGAAAATGATGACGAACAACTCAAATAATCGAGGCAAATAATATTTTCAAAAATACACATTTTATTTTACGCTGAAAAAATATTCCTTTTTCAATTTTATAGCGTCAGTGTTTATTTTGCAGATAACTCAAATGCTGGAAACAAACTGAAATAGATTTGATGATAAATACGAGTATTTGAGTGATATGTAGTGAGGTCAACATTAAATTGAAATTTGTGATGTAATCGAAATTATAATGTAATTGAATTGTAATTGAAATTGTGTATATATAGTGAGAGCTCAATTTTTTACTATTCAAAATTGTAATAAAATATTTGTTTGAATTTAAATTCTGTGTTATTTATTTTATTCAACAAGTATTTATTTAATTATGTGAAAAATAAAATAGTAAAATAACAAATACATTTAAACGAATATATATATATATATATTACCATCAAACAAAAATCATATACTAGCATATTCTACAACTCCTACCACACTACTCGGTAAATCTACGGTGCACGCGAGTTTCCGATCCTCTCTATAATGGGAAACGGTCCTACGAATCTTGGTGCTAACTTCTCTATTTTCTTGAACCCTATAACATCTTTCATCGGTGATACTTTGAAGAAAACATGATCTCCAACAGAGAACTCTAAATCATTTCGTCTTCTATCTACATAGCTCTTCTGCCTAGACTAAGCTTCCTTCATTCTCGCCCTTATCATCTCAATCTTCTCTGAAGCTTCTCTTACCAAATCAGGATCAAGAACTAATCTATCTCTAGTCTCTAACCAACATGTGAGAGATTTGCATGATCTTTCATACAAAGTTTCAAATGGTGTCATCCATATACTAGTCTGATAACTATTGTTATACGAAAACTCGACTAGGTGTAGATGGTCTTCCCATCATCCCAGAAATCTAATACACATGTTCTTAACAACTCTTCCAAGATCTTGTTAACTCTTTCTGTTTGCCTATCTATCTGTGGATGGTAAGCGGTACTCATCTTGAGCTTGGTTCCTAAACTTTCATGTAGACTCTTCCATAACTCGCTAATGAATAAGGAATCTCTATCACTAACAATACTACTAGGGATTCCTTAAAGTCTGACTATATTCTTCATAAATAACTTTGCCAATACAGGTGCCATCCTATTTGACTTAACGGGAATGAAATGGGCACTCTTGGTCAACCTGTCCACGTTGACCTATATGCGCTCATTTCCTCTATTTGATCTCAGCAACTCGTCTATGAAATCCATAGAAATAGAATCCCACTTCCATACCGGAACATCCAATGGCTGAAGCAATCCACTTGGCTTCTGATGTTTGGCTTTCTCCTACTGACAGTTCAAACACTGTTTCACTCATAAGCCTATATCCCTTTTCATCCCTTCCTAGAAGAATCTTCTCTCCATACCCTGATACATCTTCGTTCCTTCTGGATGAATAGTGAACTTTGAACGATGACATTCCTCCAAAACTTCCTTCCTTACGTCTTCTATAGCTGGAACACATAACCTACCCTTCTTTCTCAACCACCCACTTTGGTCAAGACTGAAATCCTTCAAGTCGTCGCTCTGCGTTCCATCCCTTAACTTCCCGATCCTTTCACCTAACACTGGATCCTTCACCTGTTTAGAAGCAATCTTCTCAATTAAACTGGTCGGATTTCTAAACAAGATAACATGTCAGATTCTCCACTAGACCCAGCCTTGGATCTCCACTACACTCTGCAAGTCGACAACGCTTCCAAGTATTTTCATTCTGCTATCATAGCCAACACTGCATTGTGATGCTTCCTACTGAGCGCATCTGCAACCTTGTTGCCTTTCCCTGGTGTGTACTCAGTTTTGAAATCATAAGCGGCTAAAAACTCTAACCATCTCTGTTGTCTCATACTCTGCTCCTTCTATGGGAACAAATACTTCAACGACTTATGATGCGTATAAATCCAAACCTCTCTCACAAAAGGTAATGCTCCACCCTTTTAAAGAAAAAATAACTACAGCTAAATCCAAGTCATGCGTCGGTATCTAACCTTATGCGGTCTAAGCTATCTAGAAGCATAGGCAATCACTTTACTCTCAGCATTAACACTGCTCCTAATCCAGTTCCACACGCACTTGTATAAACTACCAAATCTTGATTCCCTTTCGGAACAACCAATATAGGTGCATGAGTCAGTAAGTGTTTTAAACTCTGGAATACTTTCTCACACTTATCGGTCCACATAAACTTCACATCCTTTCATGTTAGCTTGGTCATCGGCATTTTTACCCATGTAAAATCCTTTATAAACCTTCGATAATATCCATCCAGTGCAAGAAAACTTCTTATCTTAGTCACTGCTTCTGGTCTCTTCCAACTATTCATTGCTTTGATCTTAGTTAGATCTACTACCAATCCTCTTTCTGAAACTACGTGGCCAAGAAACTTCGCCTTCTTCTTTCCAAAATGACACTTCGAAAACTTCTCCTTTAGCTAATATTCTCTCAAAGTCTCAAGAAACACTCTAAAATGAACTACATGCTCTTTCTCATCCTTGGAGTATATCAAAATATCATCTATGAACACCAACAAGAATCTATCCAAGTGTTCTCTGAAAGTTCGGTCCATCAAGTATACAAAGAATGATGGCGCGTTAGTCAGTCTAAACGTCATAACTAACCATTCGTAAGATCTATATTTGGTCCTAAACGCCATCAAAGGTATACTCTCTTCTGCTACTTTAAGCTGATGGAAAGTGGTAGCCAGATCCAACTGAGAAAATATCTTGGCTCCACTCAACTGATCGAAGAAATCGTCAATTCTAGACAATGGATAACGATTCTTTATCGTCTTCTCATTAATCTTACGATAATCGATAAATAACCTTTACAATCCGTCCAACTTCTTAGCAAACAGTGCCGCTACTCCCCAAGGTGAACTACTAGGTTTGACAAAATTCTTCCCTTCCATATCCACTAACTGCACCTTCAGCTCTCTCATCTCCGTAGGTGTCATCCTACAAACCGATTCTGCTCCAAGCACCAAATCTATTCGAAACTCAATGGCCCATTTTGGTGGTAATCCCACTACCTGCTCGAAGACATCCACGAATTCACTAACCACGAAAACTCAATTCAACTCGTCTTCTAACTCCATAACACCCAATAAAGCATTCACCTCACAGTTAGGGCTTTCTATGGTATATACAATCTGACTGCTGCAATCAGGGTGTCTAAGTGATATTTGCTTGTTGTGGCAAAATACCCTAGCATCGTACTTACTTAACCAATCCATGCCTAATATAATTTCGAACCCTACAAAGTCAAATATATGAAAACTGCAAACAAAGGTGTAACCTAGCAAGTCAAACTCTAAGTGGTCACACTTCATCCCAAGTGTCGCATACCCTCCTATTTGATGTGCAACTCTTAAGAAAGTAACTAAATATGTGAGTTCTATGTTAAGCTTATCTACCAAACATAGATATATAAAAGAATGAGATGTGCCAGTATAAAAAAATGCTAACAGACATATCATGGATCTGAAGCGTACCTCCCAATACTGATTTCCCTTTCTCCTGTGCCATTGGCCTCGAAGTAGCTAGTTCCAATGCAAATACTTTTCCTCCCCCTTCCTTTGCTGGTTACTTGGATTGGTTCTTATAGTGGCCAATCAGATTGCAATTGAATCACTTGATGTTCTTCTTCCCAGTCACTTCCTTCGCCTTTCCTATGTGACATTCATTAGCAAAGTGCCCCTTCTTGTCGCACTTATAACGAACCACTTCAGACTTTCCTTTCTTCGTGGTTCCACCTTTTTTAGTACCATTCTTATGGAAGAATTTTCTTTGCTGACGCTGTCCCACCAAGACCTCCTTCTCCTTCTTCTTTTCTATAAGAGCAAGCATCTTCTCTTATCTTAGAGCCGTCTCTACAACCACATCACAAGGATCTCTAATATGCGGTAAGGTAGCCTTAGCCAACTCAGGTTTCAACCCCCTGATAAACTTCTCATTCCTTTTCAACACTTATCAACAGTGGCATAACCATATCTAGCCAACTCTTCAAACCTGCTAGCATACTTCAAAACAGACATTTCTCCTTGTTCTAACTCAGTAAATTTTCTGATCAAAAATAGACTACGCCATCATCGACATGAACCTCTCCTAGAACCTCCTTTTAAACTCAGTCCATGTCATCGTCTCCTCATCCACACCTGCCGTCATTCCACCAAAATAAAGCAGCTCCTTGAAGATGTCTCGAAGCAAGCCTCCTCTTCTGCTCATCATTAAGCCCCGAGTCAGCAAATATCCTTTCACAGTGCAACAACTAGTTCTGCACTTCTATAACATCTTCGGTTCCAATAAACGGCTTTCCTCCATACCTAGCATAATCTCAACTCAAATTACCATAATGGTAAACAACTGGAGCTTCCTGAACTCTTCCTTCGGCATTTCCTCCAACCACTCTAACAGTAATTCCAGCTTGCATCATGTTCATGAAAAACTGATACATCTCTCATATCCATTTGTGGGATCCCAGCACCAACATTTTTAGCTTGAGCCTAACCTTTGTTCCTTCTCATATTTGGTCGGGCATTTCCATTGTGGTGGTGTTGTCCCCTCCTAGGTTAACTCTTCCTCTTCTAGCACTCATATCTGTAATCAAGCCTCGTGAGATAAAGAAGAATAACCAAACAGAGGTAGGAGAATAGAGATATAGTGTATACTTATATAAAGCAAATATAAGTATGTTACTGTAGCGTTATCCCATATCCCATCTTTTCTCTAATTCCTAAGGATTATGTTTTTCAAAAATCATTTTTAGTTAAAGTATTTCATAAACTGTGCTCCGATACCAAGTTGTAACATCCCCTATCTAGAGGCCCAAAGCTAAGCGCTACAGATGCTATAGTTATCTATAGTATTAACTTCTGACGACTAAATAAGGCTATGTTAATCGTATTCATAATATCAGAAGCACTCGAATATGAAACAAAATCACAATTTTTCAAAGACAACATTTTTACTGATTTCATTTCAAAACATATGTTTCATATTCAAATTACATAATCCCATAATCGTTTCCCAGGTTCAGATAAAATATAATTATTACATAAATACCCCAAGAGAGACATATGATGATGCCCCCTTGGTTGACCAGAGTACTATATAGACATAACTGTCTTATATATAACACAGTGGAATAAAACAAAACAGAACTCCTAAACAGCTATCCGTCAGTCACTTGCTCATCTCCAGAAGCTTTATTCGTCAACCTACTAAAACCTATAAAACCTCACCCTCTCAAATCAATTTTTAGCACCCGAGAGTTTAAGAGGAAAACATAAACTTCGAGTCAGACATAAACCCTAGTGTGAGTAATACTATACATCTCGTTTATTTGATATTAAGTGAGACCACACCGCTTAGCGGAATGGGCTTCCCCACACTATTATCCTTTTAATAAAATCCTTTTCAAACCTTTATCCTGCAACCAAAACTGGTTAAAACTGTAAAGCATTATTATGTAAACATACATATCAGGTATAAATGGACTATCTGTCTGAACACTATAGTTTTGTTTGTTTAATTATTAATCTTTGGCTGATTCGGGCCTACCAGACAATATAATCAAATGATCTAATACTTGTTAGACACTTTTCTTCTGCATGGTCTGTCCTTAACTATCTATTAAATACTCCTCTTATGGACGGTCTGTCCCTAACTTATCATCTTCCAGGGTCACCTGTTACTCATGGTTTTACAGGCTCACCAATAACCTATCTATATACAAATACATATTCCTTTCTGTGTGTAATCATAATTTAGCCTTACCTGTGACAAAGCCCTACACACTGGAATTTTGGACTAAATTAGCTGGGGCTAATAGCTAATGTATATGGCATGACCCTATACCAGTCCCATCTGGTATTCAAATATCTGAGTCATTTTACATAAATTTTCCTTAAAAAACTTTTCACCTCAAATTGATTTGAAACCTTTAAACCAAACTTAAATAAGGAAAATACATACTCTATGCTTCACTAAAAATCACCTTGTCATGTTATATATGTACTTTACCTAAATCTTTGTTGATGAAAACATTTAAACCTTTAAAATTACCACCTTCATTCCCATTAAAAGTATCATTTTCGTAACCAAACAAACCCTTCCTTTCATCTAGACCAAAAGGCCAAAACCTTCCTTTCGAAACCATTTACATGATCCTTTCAAAACCATTGAAATACCTTTCCCTTCAAAAGCTAAATACCTTAGGCATCCTATCTTTAAATCCTTTAAACATAGCCTTTCGACACCATTGGAAAAACCTTTCCTTTAAACCTTTCGAAACCATTGGAAAACCACCCTTTGAAAACCTTTCGAAAGCATTCAAAACTTTAAGCCTTTGGAAAGCATTTGGATTCAATTTTTAAAACATGTGGAAACACCTTTCTAAACCATTCGAAGCCATCTCGTTAGAAACCTTTGGGTTAATCTTTAAAAATCTCTAAGGGTCACAAACAATAGGGTCGAGAGCAACTCTTTCGAAAGCCAAAACCTAAGTAAAGAAGTAATGGTGTCAAAACCATCCTTCCAAAAGTATTGGAGAAGCGGCAGTGTTTTTTGTAAACAAAATCAACCCTTTCAAAGGCATTGCTTCGAAAGGTCGAAAGCGGCAGCTAAGGCTTCGACCTAGTGGAAAGTAGTTATTTAAAAACAAAGGCGCAACCTCTTTAAAACCGTTCTTTAAACCATTTGACTCAGTCGGAAGCCAACCAAGTCGAAAGCAATATAGTTGAAAGCAAAGCAGGCACATTTTCCATTTTAAACAAAGTAGCGCTTCGACCTCCTTCGGAACCCCTGGTTTCGACCTCATACCTTCCGCCTTCTTTCCAATTCACAATGCAATAAGTCCTTGATGTCATGCACATTGGTTTCGATAGTGATAGAGGTAGAGGAAATAAGCCGAAAGCAGGGTGCCGAAAGTGGCAAGCATACATTTTGCATGTAAAACTTATTTTTAACCTTTTTAAGTAATCATTTTAACTAACCTTCCTTGTTTTTCAAAATCTTATTGATTGCAAATATTCTTCTCTAAAATCCCTACCAAAATTTCAGAGATAAACACTTTAATTTATTTATAAAATACCATTCTTCTTTTATAAATATATAAAACATTTAAGCAATACCTTAAATAATTTTATACATTCATCAAAACATTTACGAAAATTCTACAAAAATTTTGGAAAATCCTTTTTAATATGTTTCGAACATATGTAAATTTCAGAACCAAATTATACATAATTTAACTATAAATTATTTCGAACCCAATAAATCATTTTTTCGCTAGAAAATTAATCTAAAATCCATATTAATTCGAAAAATTATGAAAATTGAAACTCATCTCTAAAATATCATTTCTGATCTATATCTAAACTGCAAGGTATTTGAATGTCATTAAATAAGGTTTTCACATCAAAACATATTATAAAATCTATATGAATAAGCATAAATCATCAACAAGCATATATAAACATTTTGCCCTTCAAAATCATGGCTAAACTATGCAAGATAAATTTGTATTTCCTTAAACCGAAAACATTTAAGAAATAAGAGTCGTAGTCATTATTCATCTTAGCTTTTTAGATTAAAGATTTGAGATTTGAGTGAACTTGATTTTGATTTAGATTCTTCCTTTAGCTTTCTTCCTCTTGCTCTTTAAAATGGTGACCGACCTCTACTTGATAAATTTAGTAAATGAAATAAACATGTGGAAATAAATTCCTAAGGGTTTAGGGTATAAGAATATCCTTCTCCCTATTTTGCCCTTACCTATTTTATTTCATGTTATGTCGTTTTGATTTACTCGTTAACATGGCACAGCTACCCCTATTAAATCATAAATCTCAATCCATTAATCCACTTACATTATTTAATCCAGCCAATTAAATATCCTAAATAATGTTACTAAAAATATTGGGGGTTACGCAAGGTCCATCGCTCATCTCCCCTATTTATACTAGATAGGAAACAAGAGATCAAATTTTCTTTTATAAAACAAAATTTCAAATTTTAAAATCAAATCCATTTCTCAATTAAAAATCGTGAAAATTGATTAGTTGAATTAATATAGCATTCGGATCCATACCCATTTCTAGTGATCGAGCATACTTGGGTAATCAATTTTTTTAGGCAGCAACTAGGGTTGTCAAAGCTCAGGATTTAGGTGACGATAGGTCAAACATCGATGCCATCGTGTTTCTCATATAGAACCTCACCTCCCTGTAAATTTTCACCATCTCTAATCACCAATTGAGGGCTGCATCAATTGCTACAGTAGACGAGACCCATCAAGTCGCATTTCAGTTAAGCGGGCCAAGCTTGAAATATTAGGTTCGGGCGAGTGGAGATCGAGGAGAGTAAGCCGTTAGCGAAGGCGGAATTTGATTTTGTCGAGAAATGGCTCATGTCACTCCATTGTCGTGCACATTGATGGTTGTCTGTGCATGTACGTTTGGGAGGAGGATTTGGGGAAGATAAGGAGGAGGGTAATCTTATAAATATTGCAAAGTTATTTAATTTTAATTTGTCGATAACTTCTAAAATTCATATCTCGCTCATACGAGATCAGATTTGAATGCCACTTTTTACATTGGACTCGTGTTGTCGAGTTCTTTGTGATGTAATTGGTTTGGTTGGATTTGGAGCAATTGAAAATTTAGGCTAAAATCGAACGACCGTTCGGTTTTAGTCCGAAATCGGGACGATTCGGCAGAAACGGAAATCAGTGTGAGTTTAACTCACATTCAGTTTTATTATACCGTATCAATGGTACTATAGACATTTATTAATTGCTAGAATGTTAATTAAATTGTTTGGTTGAATTTCTATTTAGAAAATGGATGACATAAAAATTTGATCGTTATTAACACATATGATTATCTATATATTATACAAAACCATTGTTTTGCAAGAAAAATATGTAGAGAGACCAAATGGGGTTTTCTCCCCCATAAGTTATTTATTTACAGCCATATGCAATTATCGATGGTTAACTAAAACTAATTTCAGATATTCCATTTAATAGTTCAAATGTCGTTATAGTGATTTTCGTTATACCGTCGTTTATTAAATTTCATCCCCAAAACCCTATTGTATGAACTTGAGCTTGTGTTTTCGCTAAAAAGAATATTGAAAATTTATTAATCATTTTAATTAATTAATTTGGGACTAATTAACCAATTTAATAAATGATGATTAAAATTTGGTTTTTCTTTAGATTTAATTAATCATTTTGTTAATGATGTTTATACATAATTAGTCGTTTTAATAATGACTATTTGGGTTTAATTGATTCTTTTAATTAAGGATAATGGAGTTAATTAATTTATTGGATTTAATTAATTATTTTAATTAATGATGAATAGAATTAATAATCATTTTAATTAATCATATTTAAAAGTAATTAGTCATTTTAAATAATGATATTTGAATTTTATTAATCATTTTAATTAATGATTATTTTAAATTTATTTAATATTTTTAACTAATAATTTTTTGAATTTAGATAGATCATTTTAATTAATGATTTTTTTCTAAATTTATTTAATTGTTTTAGCTAATGATTTTAGGAATTTAGTTAAATCATTTTAATTCATGGTTTTTTAATTTATTTAATTGTTTTAACTAAGTATTTTTGGAATTTAGTTAAATCATTTTAGTTAATGATGTTTGATAATTAAATGAATCATTTTAACAAATGATGTTTTAATTAATTCTTTTAGATAATGGAGTTTGAATTTAATTAATCAAATTAATTTATGATTATTTGAACTTAATTAATTGTTTTAATTTATGGAATTTAAAATTACTTATTATTTTAAAATGATGTTTGAGACGACTTATTCTAACAAATGACTATTTGAATTTAATTAATCTTTGTAATTAATGACATTTAAAGTTAATTGATTGATTTAAATAAAAGTCATTTAGGTAAATTATCTAATATTGTAACATTGCTTTAATTCACTGATTTAAAAGTTAATAAACCGATTTAATAAAGATTTAAGGTTAATTTACTAATGTTATATAAGTGTTTGGAAATAACTATCTATTTTATTATAGATAACGGTTTTGTTTATTTAAAAGAGTTTGTAAATGTGATTAATTATCTCTTAGGGTAATCAATATTGTTTTAAAGTTATAAAATGGAATTGAAACTCGATTATTGGGATGCTAAGTTGGATAACCTTCTGGGTGTCTGGTCTGATGTTGGTTTTGGCCTTTGGGGTCGCGCACTTGGAAAGATTTATCTCTTAATGTTTCAATAATCAGGAACTAATTCTAAAAGTGTTTTATCAAAGTGGAAATACGGAAATCAAGCACAAATTCAGTTTTTAGAAGTTAAAGTTCAATTTCGTTTATAGAACAATAGTTCCATAATCGATATCGCTTATATGGGAAGGATCTAGTCATAAATTTAACGTTAAACGATGAGGCTTGGACTCGTTTCTATCTCGAAGACTAAAAATGTCTCGAGGCAATGCCTAAAGGTAACACAACCACAACTTGCCCAGCTTCACTTTCAAACGAGAGATAAGACTTGTCTTGAATCAATGAGTAGTAGTAAATATATGAAATTTAATTTCCATATACGATCATTTTAATTTTCCTTGATAGTTGATTTATTAATTATCGGATTTAGCTTTCTTCATGGTACACCGTCACCTTATAAACGATTTGTTGCTCAATCGAGCTTTGTTATCCTTTGTTGGAAATGACTAAATCAACAGTGCGAGTGGGGGTCAAGCTATATAAGGTTGCTCCCATCAAAAGGGTATTTTCACGTCTCATCTAGCTTGGATTCGGCTGTGCACTTAGATGTGGAAATATTCGAATACTTGGTATGGTCTGGCAGGGTCTGGCTTGGAGGTTTTCGAGAAGTGTCACGGAGTATATGAGCTTCTGAGTGGTATATTACTAGAGGTATACTCCAAGAGGGGTGCAACTTCCTAGTCATTTGTTGGAAATTTTCCTTTCCTTATTTGATTCGTGTCCCTGAATCTGTTTTAGCTCTAAATTTCCATGAGTAGAGCCAACTCCTCTTCACGGCATTTAAACATTGATTTAGTTTCTATCAAAGTTGGATTGTTGCCTTGTTTCGTCTATTCTATCAAGTTGGACGGTTACCTTATTCAGTCCATTCTATCAAGTTTGGATTGTTAGCTTATTTAGTCCACTCTATCAAGTTGGACTGTTTTCCTTTTCTATCCATTCTGCCCGGTTTGGATTTTACTCAGTTTATTTCCATTCTTTCAAGTTTGGTTCAATATTATTTATGCTTGTTCATATTTGGATTTGTTCTTGATATTTATTTCTGCTCTTTCCTGTATGGATGTTATTTTGTAAGGTGGAAATCCGTCATGCGTTAGCGGCGTGATCTCATAGAACTTTTATGTGCGTTCCTCATTATTCATGTTATCTCATGCTGGTATTTTCGGACTGATGTGGGTGTTATTTATTTATAATGCTCGAGTCAAACCGAGTATTTTTCCCAGGTTGTCTATGGTCTTATGGAGGTCTTGAAGGGGAGTTGAAGATTCACCTATCGTAGTATTTCAAAATTTTCCATGTATTATCTGATATACCTATCAACATATGTAAGGTCGGAATTTTGCAACTGCCCAGCTGATAAGGTTTGTTTTTAACTCTGGTATACTCTATATGTTTTGAGTGACAGTGTCTACTATTCTTGTTGTATTATATGTTGTCGACTCCGATGTGAGATTCTGTTTTTCTTTGTTCTCTGTTCTTTTCTTTCTTATTTAAACATAATAATCTGCCATTTTATCGATTGGATGCTCAACATTGGAACACAATGGTAGCATTCGGTATCGACCTTCGATGGTCAAAATGGCAGGTCGTTACATTTTTGTACCAGAGCGCGAGGTTAAGCGAGAACCTTGGCTTTGGTAGGGTTTGGCTCATTAGAGATAGGGTAAGCGACATCCAAGAATGAGTTTGAGAGTATTATGTATACGAGAGCGTATTTGTTAATGTTATAAAAAAATACATTATGTTAATTGGTCTATTGAGTTTATGAATTCTGGTCGAAACGTGGGATGCCACGGTATCGATAAGGGTTTCTAAACACTTGACCAAGGCCAACGGACGTGGTATTGACTTTTTGAAAATTTAGCAAATTAGATATTTTGCCTAGAATTATATTTCATATATAAAGGAATAATTTTCAAAACTTTATATAGTTATAAAGTATGTTGGTTTAAATGTGATAATATTTAATTTTTATCACTATTGTTTGTTCGATTATGCTTAATTTAATAAAAAGCATCAACTGTTGTTTGTTGATTGCTAAATGGTGCTCTTTTTATCTAGGAGCATATATAGTTTTGATTTAAAATGAACCCTTTGTGAATTAATTTCACAATTTGAATACAAAGTGTTCGGAGAATATGTTAAGTTATAATTCACCTTTTAATAATGGTGGGTTAAGAAGTAAACTATATAAAAAGTTGTAATATAATCTAAACAGTGGGATAAGATATTTAGAGAATAAATATTGGAGATAATCCTATTATAATAAAGAAGAATTATTATAATGAAATGATTTTTATATGAATTTAGTTTGTGAAATATGTTTAAAAAAGGATTTTTAATCTAAATCCCAGAGTTTTTGAAAATAAATTTCAAAGGAGTTTTTTTGAGAAATACTAGTACTTTTGAAAATATCTTAACCTAAATTTTTAAATGGAATGCATTTTCTTTGGGATAATTAGGGGAAAATTGTTTCAATTAGTTTTGTGGAAATATTAATAAACTTCTAAGTGACGATCAGATGTTTGCTTGGGCAAACATTGTAGAATACTTAGTAAATTATTCTCATTATCATTGTGCGATCGAAATGAGTTCAAATCCGAATAAACCCAAAGTGAGTTTTAATAAATAAACTATTTAAAGTTATTATATATGAAAATATATATAATATCCTTTCAAAGATGATTTTTGAAATTAAAACCACGTATCTTATTTCTAAATCCCCTTAAATGGGAATTGTTTTCCAAAACAAAAGTATTAGTAATAAGAGATTGTTTTGATAAATAAGGTTTTTCCCTTAGAGAAGATATGAGATAAGATAAGGGATAATTTAACACAGGTTCAAATTGGATTAAATTAAATAAGAAGGTTTTGATAAACATTGTTTTATTAAAACCATATAGTTATCTACAACATCTTAGTATGAACTACTTGTTGATTAGGTCAACCCATAAAAAACTCTGTGTTAAAAAGGTTAATAGGTTGACTGGGTTTTAAGAAACCATAATTCGATTTGATCTCCATCCAAATCTTTGAAAAGGTAGAATAAAATTTGTGTGTATTCGCAAGATATAAAAGAATATTATATAAGTAAAAAAGTGGAATAAGTTATGACTTGATGTTTTATATAGAAATGAATTTATAAAATATTCTAAAAACTTGGGAAAGAATTTATGAAAGAATTCATTAATAATTTTAGTATTGAATAAAATACTAAGTGAAATAGAAACTTTTAATATAATTAAAAAAACTAATAAAATATAGTGCATAACTTTCCATTTTGCCCGAATTAGTTGGGATAAACACTCTAAGAAATAACCAAAGGCCAATGAGCAAAACGGTACGTTTAGATAACTATCTATATTTTTGGACAATCAAGAAAGTATTGAACCTAAGTTGAAATTTGTTTGTTAGTCATTTTGACATTTTAAAACAATGTTAAGTGATAAGTTTTTCCCTTATGGAATTTTTTGACTGTTAGTGTTAGCTTATTCCTTTACGGAATTTGATTGGTTTAATTTAATTTAATTGATTTGAATTGATTAGTTTTGTGGTTTCATATACCATTGTTTATGAAATTTAATTTTATTGACAAATGATTTTGAATTGTTGTTATTAGGACCTAAATCCCGGTGATTTTAGCAAAAGGTGATTTTTGAAGATTTTGGGAAAGGAAAAGATATTTATTCGCTCTAGTTGATGTTTTTGGAGGAATCGAAATACCACTGGACACTCCATTTTGTTTGATTTCTAGAGTTTTACCATACTTTGTTAGGAGGAGTTCCCTCCTTGTCATTTGGAGTTTTGGTCTTTGACTTTTTTTCGTCTGAGAAATTTGAAAATGAATTTTTGAATTGAAAAACTCATGTATTTAGATCTGAATTTGTCATTTGATAATTATTGGATGCATAGCATCTGTTATAGGATATCCTCTTGTTTGTCGCATATGATTGAGACATGGTTGTTGGTTGCATGTAGATTTATATCATGCTAGTTTTTACATGTAGCGTTACATCACATTGCTTTTGTTAGCCTAATTTTCTTTTTGATTTTGTAAGTACAGGTATGCAAGGGAGCCATTTGATTCTTTTTCACCTGCATTTACATAGAAGATAATAAATTACTTGTCAAAATATAAATCAAATGCAAAAAGGTACGTAATCAGTCTATAAATCTGGTTTGGAAGATGATTTATGCCCCAGATATGGAAGGCCACCTGGCTTTTGTTTTCTTTGACTTGGTTGGAGCCCGTAAAGGCCATTTGTAGTTGTCTCGATCGAGCCATGCAAAGGAGACGCCGGCAAAATTTTATGTAAATTTAGGAGTTAGAATTTTTTTTAGAGAATTTTGGAGATTTTTTGACAACTAAAGTTTGATTTTCTGGGTTATATCTTGGAATGAATGAATAGAAGAGAATTAGTGGGTATAAGCAAATGAAATTTTAGAATCTATTCAGGGTAATTGGTTTTGAAAACTAGTTTAATAATTCAATTTAATTAATAGTTATAAACTTAAGGGTTTGAGACCTTTTCTTCCTTAGGAATTTCTAGGATGAAATTCATTAAAGGAGGGAGAATGTAATGACAGAATTTTTGGTTATTTGATTTTAGATGTTTAATTAATTTAAAATATTTAAAATTATTGAATTTTGGAGTTTAACAATTTATAATTCAAATATAAGGAATAATTAAGTATTTGAATTATAAATTAAATGATAATTAAATGGATTTAATAAATTTATTTAACTCCTTTTAGTTAACAAATAATATTGGTAAATTCAGTTTGTAAATTTATTTGCAAATATAAAATAGATTGGATAAATATCAATAACTAAATGTTAAATTTATGAAATTTGCCTTTTGGGGCACAGTCTCATATTTCAATGAAATCAGCTTCATTGGATCCGTGATAGTGAATTATAATACGTCCTCGAATTTCGTAGCAATCTGACGTATTTTTTTGGTTGTGCGATATTAAAACGCGTTGAAATCAATATCGAAAATTTAATATAATAACTAGGTCCAAAAAACCTACCTTCTGCATACGATCGAATTAGGTCTCAAAACAAGTTCCATTGCATTCAAAATAGGTGTATAACATATAGAACGCCAGGCGGCACATCTCGTTTGGAGTTTGAAATTTCGGGTATGTTTTGGGGAATAATTTAAAATTGAAATAATATAGATATATTTATATTCATCAATATGTATGTCCATACCTCATCATTTTAGGCCATATGCCTATACCTTGGTGTGTTGGTCTATCCCTCATCTCCCATTTATACTAGCCAAGAAACAAGAGATAAAAAATTCTTTTATATAACAAAATTTCAAATTTTAACAGCAAATCCATTTCTCATTAAAAATCATGAAAACTAATTAGTTGAATTAGTATAGCCATACTCTTCGGATCCATACCCATTTTACAGTGATCAATCATACTTGGGTGATCGATTTTTTTAGGCAGCAACTTGGTTTGTCGAAGCTCGGGATTTAGGTGACGATAGGTCAAAACGTTGATGCCATCGCGTTTCTCGTATAGAACCTCACCTCCCTGCAAATTTTCATCGTCTCTGATCACCAATTGAGGGCTGCGTGAGTTGCTACAGTGGCCAAGACCCATCAGGTCGCGTTTCATTTGAGCGGACCGAGCTTGAAATCTTGGGTCCGGGCGAGTGGAGATCGAGGAGAGTTAGCCGTTGGCGAAGGTGAAATTCAATTTCGTCGAGAAATTGTCCGTGTCACTCCATTGCCTTGCACGTTGATGGGTGTCTGTGCGTGTACATTTGGGATGAGGATTTGGGGAAGATAAGGAGGAGGTTAATCTTGTAAATATTGCAAAGTTATTTAATTTTGAGTTTAATTTGTCGATAAATTCTAAAATTCATATCTCGCTCATACGAGGTTAGAGTCGAACGCCATTTTTTATGTTGGATTCGTGTCATCGAGATCTTCGTGATGGAGTTGGTTTGTTAGATTTGGAGCAACTGAAAATTTAGGCTAAAATCGGACAATCATTCGGTTTTAGTAAAAAAAATCAGGACGATTCGACGGAAATGAAAATCAATGTGAGTTTAACTTACATTCAATTTTATTATATCATATCAATAATATTATAGAAGTTTATTGATTGCTTGGATGATAATTAAATTGTTTGGTTGAATTTCCATTTGGAAAATGGATGGCATATAAATTTGATCGTTATCAACCCAATGATTATCTATGTATTATCCATAATCATTGTTTTGCAGGAAAAATATGTAGAGAGACCCAAATGGGGTTTTTCGCCCATAAATTATTTATTTACATCCATATGATGTTAATGATCGTTGATTGAAATTAATTTATGATATTCCATTTAATAGTTTATATGTCGTTACACTACAACAAAAATACCTTATTACAACGTCCTTTTTACAACGGGCATTGGTTGCCCCTTGTAATAGAAGTCTATTACAATGGTCCATTTGCGTCCGTTGTAAAAGATGACATATACAACTCCCTTTTTACAATGGGCATTGGTTGCACGTTGTAATAGAAGGCTATTACAAAGGTCCATTCAGGTCCGTTGTAATAGATGTCAACTTTACAACGGTCACATGCCCGTTGTAATAAAATTTTAGTCGGCCCATCATCAAATAATAAAACGTTGTCTCCTTTTGTTTTATTTCTTCGGCCGCATCTTGATTCTGAAAAATGGTGTATGTCCTCTTGCCAAAACTAGGGTTTTTCTCCTGAGGAACGCGTTCGCGGTTTCGATTTCGCTCCGCCTCCTCATTATTCAGGTACGAATCTCCTTTTTTTATAACCCTGCTTTCAAATAATTTTAATTTGTGTGTTTTCCTCTTCCTTTTTAACTTTTCGCAGGTTGGAGGTTGGATCGATTGTCGCCGCGCCGAAGTCTTTGGTGGCGAAAGTTTGGATTGGGAGATTCAGGTATTCGATTTTGGGAAGTCACGATTGGGAATTCGCCTCTTTCTCCTTCTTCCTCTTCTTACTTGTTTCAGCAAACTGAGAGGTACTTGATAATTATTTTCTTTTTCTTCGTAACATTGCTTTGCAGTGCTTATATCTAACTGTAAGTAGTTACATTTTTCTCTGCATAAATTAGCTTCTTTAGTTATTGGTGTATATTTATAAACATGTATCCCTTGAAATTTTATTAAGAAATTATTTCCCAATCATCGGTTAATTGATGTCAATGCAATTAGATTTTAATACCTGATTTACAATCAGAAATATATTGCTTACATAGAAATATCATTTCATTTGTTTAGATTTCTTTTATCTACAGAGAGTTTTCATCAATTTATCACCCCGTTGTTTTCCCAATATCAAGTTTCTTTACTTAATATTAATATTGAAAGGAGGATATCAACTAAAATGTTCAGTTGATAAATTTTATCATGAATCTAAGTTTATGATAGTTAACAATATTTTGGCAACGCGTGCAATGTAAATATGAAATATTTTAAACTTTCAAATAATTTTGTTTATTCCATAAAATAGTTAGTAAATATTACATGAGTATAAAAGTATTAAAGCACATCGCATATATTCAATCTTTTTCATCAATAATAATTACGGCTCTTTGTTAATAAGTTCAGAATCCAAGCCCGGTTAGGTCCAGGGCTGCAAATTTCTTTTATATATATCGAGTTATGTGTTCACTAATAATTAAAACGGAGTATTTCGCATTTGGGGTTCACATGTGAAACATGGATTGGAGTCCACTCCTCAGTATTTGTTTCAACTTAACAATATATCGACATGATTTTTGCTAGGCTATATGTAAAACCGTACGGTGTTTGTACATAGAATGGTTTTTTCATCTTCCAAATATTGTTACATAACTAGAATCATTTCTGCCGATCGGCTACTACAGCTGCGGCAGCAACTATGATGCTTGGAAGAGATGATGGTTATAAGTATATGGGCAGGCTGAGAATGGATCCATGGTCCAGGCAGATTTACTTGACTTTTCCAGCCGATAGCACTTTTAGAGAGGAGGATGTTTCGAATTACTTCAGGTAAAATTTATTTTGTAAGGAAATAATGGTTTGTTGTAGATTTTAGACTAATTGTTTGTGATTAAAAATAGCATATATGGACCAGTACAAAATACGAGGATACCATATCAGCAAAAGAGAATGTTTGGGTTTGTGACTTTTTTGTATCCAGAGACTGTCAAGCTAATTCTAGCAAAAGGAAATCCTCATTTTGTTTATGATGCTAGAGTTCTTGTTAAGCCTTACAAGGAGAAAGGCAAAATCCCAGAGAAGTACTTTCTTCCTTTCTTAATCAACCTCATACTACTTTAAAATAATCTTTATTATTGTGATACAAATTTCTTTGTACTTTTTACAGGAAGATACAAGGTGAAAGAGGGGAGTTTTCAGCTGGAAATACTCCGACTGGGTTCGGTTGCTTCCTTCTGCGTTTACAGGCAATATAATTGGATCGATTTTGTCATCTGAAATCAAGTTTCGATCATATTCTCTTACTTTATGCAGCCATGCTACTACTTTTGTCATTGTCGGTATCTCCGTAGGTTTTTAAGCACGCGGTTAAAAGTTCTGAAAGTTCTAATATTTGCTCTTTAGACATCCTGTGCTTGATTTCATCATCCAGAAGTCTTTCTAACCCTTCCTCTTTATCCCTTAATAAATTTGTTAACTTATTGTCTCTATATGCTAGTTAAACGTAACTTAAGTTATCGATAATTTTACCTAATGCTTTATAGACCCAAGGGAAACACTATGAATTTTGGAATTGTCATTTTAATGTTACTATTTAAGAAAAATAAAATATTCTTTTTCCAATGTTGTTGGATGTCATTAATGAAAATGACTATAACTGGATTTGGACCGTGTCTCTATATTTTTTTGATGTATTGGTGCGCCAATCATATAAGATATTCTATCTCGATTTATTGTAATATCTGGATAGAGTATAATTTGGAAGTAAGTAAGGGGAAAACGGTAGTGAACGTCTTTTTAAAATTTACTGGGAATTCATTACACTATTGATAATTATACCAGGTTTAAAGAAGGTAAATCTAGAATGATTATATAGATGCTTAAATATTCCAAAGGTAAAATGCGGACTGTGTCACACATCTGAAAACTCACGAAGTTTGTAATTTCCATTTTAAGGACCATTGTAATTTGAGTTATGTCATCACCACTAGCTTTTAATTTTTTCTTCTCTTCCTCTTCATCTACAAGTTTGTAACGACCCAGAATTTCTGTTAATTAAAATTCGTATATTTAATTAATTTTAAATATTAATAAGTGAAATTTATAAGTCGAATAAATTTTATTTCGAATAATTTGATTTAATTGGATAATTAAATCGATAATTTAATATGTGAAAATACAGAAATAATTGAAATTTAGTTAAATATGATTTAAAATGATTTGTAAAATTTTACTTTATCATATTGGAGTTAGAATGATGTTATAGAACTTTTAAAATTGAATTTAGAGTTTATTTGTGAAAATTGAATATTTTAATATTTAATCGACTAGTGAAATTAGCCGTTTTTCAAACAGTCTCAGAATTGGACGAAACTAGTTCCATTGGATCCGTAATAGTTTGTTATTACCGGATTTCAATTTTCGTAGCAATCGGAGTTATCGTTTGACCGTGGCAGCTCGAAACGCATCGAAATTGTTTTAATATTAATTTGGCGAGTTAAAATAGTCATTTTTCAAACAGTCTCGGATTTCGACGAAACTAGTTTCATCGGATCCGTAATATTATATTATTGTAAGGTTTCAAATTTCAAGTCAATCGGATTTAACGTTTGTCCGGGGCAAGCCAAAACGTCTAGAAAATAGTTTAAATCGGTTTAATTTAAATTGATCGTTTATTGCCATAACTCGCACAAATGATCGAATTAGCCTCTGAAACATGTTCCATTGCGTTCGGAACGTGGGATAAACCTTAAAAACGCCAACCGGCATGCTTTGTTTGGAGTTCAGAAAATTTCGGATGAATAGTGTTTTGAGAATTTTCTATATAAGGCCCTCTATTTTCACTTTTGCAAACCAAACCCTCCTTCTTTCTTCTTCAGCCGGCCCTAATTTCAATGGCCATGAAAATTCAAAACTTCTTCCTTCAATCTCTTCTGATCCATGAAGAATTAGCTAAAACTTTCAACTACAAACTTGAAGAGCATCTCGAGAGCTTCGAATCCATACGGTGATGATGGGATTTCACGCGACGGATTGACGGCAAAATGGCTATGAACGGCCGACGTTCGTTCACGATTTACAAGGCAAGGGGTTGACTGAGTTTGACCAGGCTAGAGGCGTGGGTGAGGCTCTGGTAGGCGCATGCACTGGTAGTCACTGATCTACGTGAAGTCAAGTGATTAAGGCTCGGCAATTAGGGTTTTAGGCGTGTCTATGGGTTTGTATTCACGGCATTCACCTAGGATGTTTTTTTCACGCGTGAGAGATGAAGGAAGGGTGCGGCTTGATGGGGGGGAGGCCAGATCCAACGGTCCAGGATTGATGGTTGAAATTTTTAAATAGAAATTTGTAAATTAATTATGTTTTAAATTCGTGTAAACTTCGTAATATCATATCTTTTTCATACGAGGTCGAAAACGCGCGAAACCAATTGCGTTGGGATTGTATGGACGAGCACTACGCTATGGAAATGGATTGGAGTCGTTTGGAGTTAGTGAGAATTTCGGGTAAAATTAAACGTCGGTTTAATTTTATTCGAAATAAATCGCTAAAACGAAATTGAAATCAAGGTGAGAACTTCTCACTCAATCGAATCGGTTTCGATTTATATTTTAAATAGTTAGATTTAAAATTCTTGAATGCATGTTTGAATGATGATTGTTATCTATTGATTGCTAAAATAGACATTATGCGCCGTTAGTAAACGGATGTTATTTATTAAAAACATATACCGCGAATATTTCACAGTACAGTGAAATTGGTATTATTTATGTACTTGGAATTGATTTCCTGAATTATATAGCGGATGAGACCCTATTGCGCCGTCTATTAAGCCGGTAGTATTTTATAAATCTCATATACCGCGATAATTCCGTACTGGAGTGGAATTGGTATTGTGCTAACATCTTTGGATGCAGGGAAACAGGTTGGAGGGATCCAACTGGATTCCTCAACTGTATTGATTTATTTACAGATATTGTGATATTGGTTTATTATCATATCGATATATGATATTTGGATGTCGTGATTGACTATTTGGTGCTGTTGCATCATCGGATCCATTTTTGAAGTTTTAAAATAATGATTTTGGTTTTTAAAAGAATTTTTAAAGTGATTTTTGAAAGTATACGTTTTATTTAATTTTGAATTGTTAAAATAAATAAACATCTTAATTTTATGGTTATAAAAGTTATATTTTTGGAAAAATAATACTAAAGTGTAACTTTGGAGTTATATAAGTTTTAAATAACGTTTTGTAAATTAATAAAGAGATTGGTTTATTTAAATTGAGATTTTCGAATTATTATAAACGGTTTATATAAAAGATTTATAAAATTTATATTTTATAAGTTAAAGATATTGGAATTATAAAACGAGCTTTTATAAGTGTTAAAATAAAGTTGTACTTAGTTTTATAAGTAAATAAGAATTTTAGATTTATAAACAAATGATGATATAAAAGAATGGATTTGTGAATAAATGGATTATAAGTAATTTACTTATAAGTTAGATTCGGCATATAAACGAAATATAAATTGGATTAATAAAGGAGATTTATAAATCGAAGCTTATAAATAGAAATGGAATTTATAGACATTGTTTATAAATTCGAAATCAATGGAATTTGATAAATTGGAAGTTGAAATTGGTTAAGGAAGTATATTCACGATTTTGGACAGTGAATATATTATCAAATAAAATGGATATGCTTGGGAAAATGAATATTATAAAATGAAGTTAATCGTTTTAACGATGTTTTAAAATGTACTATGAATCGAATACATAGATTTCAACATTTATTATTGAAATAGATGTTTTCGAGAAATAGAAGGAAATGACGGACTATAACACTGTTGTTATAGTAAATGATTTACGAAAGGAAATGTTTTTGTATAGTATTGGGATTTATATATCTATCTAAATTTCGAATCCCTATACTAGTGATTTTGGGTTGTCGTAACGATGTTTTACGCAACATTCGTTTTGGCCCAAATAAATATGTTTAAGAGAATGATTTCCTTAAAGAATGAAATATATACTTAATTTCGGTTTAAGTATATTGAATATTTTCCAAGTGTTGAAAATAAATGGATTTGTGAATTACTTATTAATAAATAAGTACGGAAATGTTTTTCCAATGTAAAATGAAACGTTTTGAGAATTTATCTTTTTGAAGACAAATTGAAAATGAATATTAGAAATCGATTTGGGAATCATATATTCATAAATATTTTGGAATGTAAATTCACTATGTAATTTATAAATGAAAAGGGGAATTTGTTTAAAAATAAACGTTGATTTATTTTTGAAGTGTGGGAATTAATTTACGGATTTGGAACGTAAATATAAAGTAAATCGGTAAGGATTTATTTAATTAGTTTAAATGAACCATGTTGAAATGAAAGTATTTCGCGTAAGGAAAATGATTGAAATTTGTTTTCAAAAGTGATAAAGGTGAAAAGTGATTTGAAAATTTGTTTTCAAATGGTTGAAGTGTGGAAAATATATATCTAGTAAAGATATTTTGGAAAGTAAATAATTTGGAAAATTATTTGGAATCTGGTGATGTTGAACATGCCTATTGATAGTTAAATAATCCGACTATCAATATTTACCTTTAAATAGGTATTTGTTGTGATTGCTTGAATTTGAATGCTACACTTATTTTTGAATAAGCGCTCACTATTCGGGTTAGCCGGGAAAGGACCTTGGGGTCGTATAACCCATTCCGAATATGTGATACGTCGTAATGGATTGCATTTGATGACCGGTGTTGAAGACCGGATATTTTTGAAAACGGAAGGATTACCGTTGAGTTACTCTGCATCGGCTGATCTCCGATATAGAGGTTTTATCACCCTTAGTGACGGGAAATCCGGTCGTGATTAGTGAATATCCGGATTGCAAGGACTTCTTTGGCAGTGCCTTCGGTTCTGTTCGATCCCGGAATAGACTTGTATGGATTGTATGTCTGACATTACAAATTGAGATATAAAGCTGATTTCTTTCAAATATATTTCTGTTGGTGGCGGAGAATTTATTCTCTTAGCTTAACACCCTTCTCTGAGACATACGAGCTCAGAGGTTATATAGTTGAAGGTTATTAGTGATATACTCCCAATTTGGTAGTGTGGCATGCTGAGTGTTGCTGTGAAATGATCATTTGTGATATGATCATTTATTTGATCATTTATCTTGGTGATCATTTCTATGATCATTTGTTGACCCAAAGCACAGCTTTTGTATAAAGCGTGGCTTTGTGGACGAGACTTCGTCGGACCTCACACCCCGGAAATGGTCAAAACAGGAAGGATGCAGCAAGGTTATTAGGGGGTAGCACCCCTTTAGTGTATGTCATTCCTTCTGGATAGAGGTGGTATCATGGTATGGAGCCCAGATACTTAACCTATGTTGTTGCTGCAAATTTTTTGGTTGTTGGAAATCGAGGATCCTAGGATAGATCGGTTACGATCGGGGGATGACATATTCGTGTCAGTAGTTACCTAGTTTGAAAGGTAACCCGGCCTTGTGTTGGCAGAGATCCGGTTAGGTTCTCGGGTCGTCTTTCCAGAGGCGTACCCATGTGGCAATGGGAAGTTCCTTGGCCTGACCATTTTTTGGAAATCCAAAGAAACAATACGATCTTGTACGGTTTTAGTTGTAGAACCTATCATTCACTTATGGTGGTCACCACTGTTTGGATGGTAGCTATAGTAGGCATAAGTGCGAAATGCCTATGCTGGCTAAGATTTATATCTTTATTTTCGAAATGTTTTCTACACTATGCACTAGTAAAAATATCAAATGTTTCTTTTTAATGCGTATCAAGCATCTTTGACTATCATAAGGAGAAATCTCCTCTGATTCTGCGTTTGCATTGTGTGTGTGTGCGGGAGGCCTTATGGTAGTCTCATTTTCTAAAAAGCATTGCGAATCTATTTTAAAATTATCCTGTACTTTGTTTTAAAAATAAACTGTTTTAGTTCTCACACCAGTCACATGACTGACTCGGAGTTTATTGTTTTCCTTCCTAAACTCTGGGTGCCCACCAATTTCCACACGGGCAGTCAAGAGTAAGGTTTATCAAGATATTCTGGAATTCAGGAGTTGCTGGAGGCAAGCTGGATGGCATGGCGTATTACTAGTATATAATATTTCTTTTCCGCTGTTGATGTTGTTGTTGTTGTGCACTCTGATAATGAAATGAAATGTAATGTGATGTAATGTAATAACTGATGTAGTTCTTTGTTTAAAGATTATTCATTTATCTATTATATGTTGTTTCGCTGCGATTGTGAGATTCTGATATTGTTCTATTATTTCTTTCAGTTGCTCTGTTGTTCTTCTGTTTCTGTTCTATCCTTTTCTCTCTTCTTCTACCTCTTTTTCTTCTTCTTTAACCCTAACGGTACGGTTTTCCGGCCTTCGATTGCTCTACTGTTGATACAGTGGACGTATTGATGTCGGCATTCGTGGACGAAAAATCGCATACGTTACATTTGGTATTAGAGCATATGGTTAAGCGACAACCATGGCTCTGTTGGGTATTACTCATTAGAGATAGAGTCTGTAGTACTCTAGAATGAGTTTGAGTGTAATAATAGATAAGAACGCGTATTTGTTAGTGAATATAAATTGTTTTATATTGTGATGATTGGTTTGTTGAGTGGTATATGGATTTTGGTCAACACGAGTAATTAACGTTGTTGATAGGGATCTCTAAACACTTGTACAGAACAATTTGACACGATATTGTTTTAAATTGGGTAAATGAAATAATTTTACCTTGATTATATTTTATACGTAAAAGAATAATTTTTCAGAATTATTAAAGTATATAATTGATTGTTTGGTTGTTGAATAAGTTAAATTAAAACAACAATTGTAAAAGAATGAATTGTATAGGCAATCAAATTATAAGTATGAAGTTATAATTAAAATAATTTACACTTGTGAAATAATCTTATATATATGAAGTGAAATTATATAAGTAAAAGATTTATAAATGTGATTTATAATATGAAAATAAAATTCCAGAGAAGTGTTTTGAAAGGATTTGATATTTTGGAAAATTGTTTTGGAGAAATTAAAGCTCTAAACTCTTTTCGGTCGCTGGAAAATAATTCCGATGATGATCATGACATCATCGGTGTTCATTTTCGGGTTTCCAAAAGAGGTATTGCTTCCTGATTATTTTAAATGAAGTTGTTTGAAAAATTTTGAGTTTGGTTTTGGGAATTCAAAAGATAATTTGAATTGATTTCAAAAATGGTTTTGAAAGTTTGAAAGGACTCTGGAATCCTATTTAAAATATTATGAGAATGATAAGTGAATTGATAACTTATACAGATTGAATTTTGATAGAATAAATTTAACTTAAAGGATGATGTTAAATTAAAGGAAGTATAAGTAATTCAATAAAATCCAAGTTGAAATAAATTTGAGTTGTCATCAAAGACATGTAATTTGAAATTTAACAAAAGGAAAGTTAAATAAATTGATTTGGATTTGATAAGATGTTTGAAATGGAATATAACTTAAGTAATGTTGAATAAAGTTAATTTTGGGTATCGAAGTAAATTAATAAGTGAATTAATGAAGTGAAGTCATTAAGAAATTGAACTTGAGTTATATAAATGAAATTCAACATTATATTGTTAAAGGAGTTAGCAATTGAATTGATAAATGGATTGAATGTTAATCAATTAAATGTAAATAATTGATATGAAATAATGGATGTAAGTGTAAATTCATTAAAAGCTAATGTTATTGGAAGTTGAATAAATTGAATGGAAGTCAATTTAATATGAACCAAATTGAATGTAAAGTGAATAAATTTAGTTATATTGGATGTACATTGGTTGTTATATGGATGTTGATTGATTGTATATAATTCATTAAGTGTTAATGAAATTGAATTAGCGAAATTGGAAGCTATGTGATTGAATTCAAATGGATAATATGTAAACTTGAATGGAATTGAATTTGATTTGATTTGGAAGTGAACTAATGAAAATGTAAATTAGTAAATGCAAACTAATTGAAATTGGATATGAATGAATGTTAGTAAAATCCAATGTAAATGAATCAAATGTGATTTAAATTGAAAATCAATTCAATGAATATTAATGAGAATATGAATGAATATTGATTTGGTTATGGATGATAGTTGGTTGATGTTTGCATTTGTTGTTTTGTTGCATTTGCTATGTTGGCACATGTAGTTGTTGTGTTGCTATATGTTGTATATTGATACTATTTGCATATATGCATGTTCTCATGTTGTTTGTTGAGTGTTTAGTAGGTGCGGGTTGCGCTTGCTTCGCATTTGGAGCTCGCTTTCGCGCTATATTAGCCGTATATGCTCGCTAATAATATATAAGGCACATATCTCGGATTAAATATCGTACTTTTACACTTTTTTCCCTGCGGGATGCCTCATCACTTGATGACATGTATATTTGTGATATATATACTGTCATTTTTTTTTCGGATCGAGCCGCGCATAGGAGACTCTGGCGAATTTTTCCGAAAATTTAAGGCGTTGGAATATTTTTGAGAAAATGGGAAAACTTTTGAAAACTATATATGGATTTGGAAACTTAGTAAAGATTTTGTATGAAGTTTAACTATGAATTTTGAGAAAGTTAAACACTTAAGAGATTTGAAAAATCTAATTTGAATGGTTTGTTTTGGAAAGTTAATGGATTCTGTAAATTTTTCTTATTTGGTAATTTCGAGGACGAAATTCTTTTAAGGGGGGAAGTATGTAACGACCCAGAATTTCTGTTAATTAAAATTCGTATATTTAATTAATTTTAAATATTAATAAGTGAAATTTATAAGTCGAATAAATTTTATTTCGAATAATTTGATTTAATTGGATAATTAAATCGATAATTTAATATGTGAAAATACAGAAATAATTGAAATTTAGTTAAATATGATTTAAAATGATTTGTAAAATTTTATTTTATAAGTTAAAGATACTGGAATTATAAAACGAGCTTTTATAAGTGTTAAAATAAAGTTGTACTTAGTTTTATAAGTAAATAAAAATTTTAATTTATAAACAAATGATGATATAAAAGAATGGATTTGTGAATAAATGGATTATAAGTAATTTACTTATAAGTTAGATTCGGCATATAAACGAAATATAAATTGGATTAACAAAGGAGATTTATAAATCGAAGCTTATAAATAGAAATGGAATTTATAGACATTGTTTATAAATTCAAAATCAATGGAAATTGATAAATTGGAAGTTGAAATTGGTTAAGGAAGTATATTCACGATTTTGGACAGTGAATATATTATCAAATAAAATGGATATGCTTGGGAAAATGAATATTATAAAATGAAGTTAATCGTTTTAACGATGTTTTAAAATGTATTATGAATCGAATACATAGATTTCAACATTTATTGTTGAAATAGATGTTTTCGAGAAATAGAAGGAAATGATGGACTATAACACTGTTGTTATAGTAAATGATTTCCGAAAGGAAATGTTTTTGTATAGTATTGGGATTTATATATCTATCTAAATTTCGAATCCCTATACTAGTGATTTTGGGTCGTCGCAACGATGTTTTACGCAACATTCGTTTTGGCCCAAATAAATATGTTTAAGAGAATGATTTCCTTAAAGAATGAAATATATACTTAATTTCGGTTTAAGTATATTGAATATTTTCCAAGTGTTGAAAATAAATGGATTTGTGAATTACTTATTAATAAATAAGTACGGAAATGTTTTTCCAATGTGAAATGAAACGTTTTGAGAATTTATCTTTTTGAAGACAAATTGAAAATGAATATTAGAAATCGATTTGGGAATCATATATTCATAAATATTTTGGAATGTAAATTCACTATGGAATTTATAAATGAAAAGGGGAATTTGTTTAAAAATAAACGTTGATTTATTTTTGAAGTGTGGGAATTAATTTACGGATTTGGAATGTAAATATAAAGTAAATCGGTAAGGATTTATTTAATTAGTTTAAATGAACCATGTTGAAATGAAAGTATTTCGCGTAAGGAAAATGATTGAAATTTGTTTTCAAAAGTGTTAAAGGTGAAAAGTGATTTGAAAATTTGTTTTCAAATGGTTGAAGTGTGGAAAATATATATCTAGTAAAGATATTTTGGAAAGTAAATAATTTGGGAAATTATTTGGAATCTGGTGATGTTGAACATGCCTATTGATAGTTAAATAATCCGACTATCAAATTTACCTTTAAATAGGTATTTGTTGTGATTGCTTGAATTTGAATGCTACACTTATTTTTGAATAAGCGCTCACTATTCGGGTTAGCCGGGAAAGGACCTTGGGGTCGTATAACCCATTCCGAATATGTGACACGTCCTAATGGATTGCATTTGATGACCGGTGTTGAAGACCGGATATTT
The DNA here is from genome assembly GCA_030765085.1 of Allium cepa. Taxonomy (NCBI): domain Eukaryota; kingdom Viridiplantae; phylum Streptophyta; class Magnoliopsida; order Asparagales; family Amaryllidaceae; genus Allium; species Allium cepa. The sequence continues at coordinate 453,402,263 of CM060939.1, read as the reverse complement.
TTGAAAACGGAAGGATTACCGTTGAGTTACTCTACATCGACTGATCTCCGATATAGAGGTTTTATCACCCTTAGTGACGGGAAATCCGGTCGTGATTAGTGAATATCCGGATTGCAAGGACTTCTTTGGAAGTGCCTTCAGTTCTGTTCGATCCCGGAACAGACTTGTATGGATTGTATGTCTGACATTACAAATTGAGATATAAAGCTGATTTCATTCAAATATATTTCTGTTGGTGGCGGAGAATTTATTCTCTTAGCTTAACACCCTTCTCTGAGACATACGAGCTCAGAGGTTATATAGTTGAAGTTTATTAGTGATATACTCCCAATTTGGTAGTGTGGCATGCTGAGTGTTGCTGTGAAATGATCATTTGTTTGATCATTTATCTTGGTGATCATTTCTATGATCATTTGTTGACCCAAAGCACAGCTTTTGTATAAAGCGTGGCTTTGTGGACGAGACTTCGTCGGACCTCACACCCCGGAAATGGTCAAAACAGGAAGGATGCAGCAAGGTTATTAGGGGGTAGCACCCCTTTAGTGTATGTCATTCCTTCTGGATAGAGGTGGTATCATGGTATGGAGCCCAGATACTTAACCTATGTTGTTGCTGCAAATTTTTTGGTTGTTGGAAATCGAGGATCCTAGGATAGATCGGTTACGATCGGGGGATGACATATTCGTGTCAGTAGTTACCTAGTTTCAAAGGTAACCCGGCCTTGTGTTGGCAGAGATCCGGTTAGGTTCTCGGGTCGTCTTTCCAGAGGCGTACCCATGTGGCAATGGGAAGTTCCTTGGCCTGACCATTTGTTGGAAATCCAAAGAAACAATACGATCTTGTACAGTTTTAGTTGTAGAACCTATCATTCACTTATGGTGGTCACCACTGTTTGGATGGTAGCTATAGCAGGCATAAGTGTGAAATGCCTATGCTGGCTAAGATTTATATCTTTATTTTCGAAATGTTTTCTACACTATGCACTAGTAAAAATATCAAATGTTTCTTTTTAATGCGTATCAAGCATCTTTGACTATCATAAGGAGAAATCTCCTCCGATTCTGCGTTTGCATTGTGTGTGTGTGCGGGAGGCCTTATGGTAGTCTCATTTTCTAAAAAACATTGCGAATCTATTTTAAAATTATCCTGTATTTTGTTTTAAAAATAAAATGTTTTAGTTCTCACACCAGTCACATGACTGACTCGGAGTTTATTGTTTTCCTTCCTAAACTCTGGGCGCCCACCAATTTCCACACGGGCAGTCAAGAGTAAGGTTTATCAGGATATTCTGGAATTCAGGAGTTGCTGGAGGCAAGCTGGATGGCATGGCATATTACTAGTATATAATATTTCTTTTCCGCTGTTGATGTTGTTGTTGTTGTGCACTCTGATAATGAAATGAAATGTAATGTGATGTAATGTAATAACTGATATAGTTCTTTGTTTAAAGATTATTCATTTATCTATTATATGTTGTTCCGCTGCGATTGTGAGATTATGATATTGTTCTGTTATTTCTTTCTGTTGCTCTGTTGTTCTTCTGTTTCTGTTCTATCCTTTTCTCTCTTCTTCTACCTCTTTTTCTTCTTCTTTAACCCTAACGGTACGGTTTTCCGGCCTTCGATTGCTCTACAGTTGATACAGTGGACGTATTGATGTCGACATTCGTGGATGAAAAATCGCATACGTTACATTTGGTATCAGAGCATATGGTTAAGCGACAACCATGGCTCTGTTGGGTATTACTCATTAGAGATAGAGTCAGTAGTACTCTAGAATGAGTTTGAGTGTAATAATAGATACGAGCGCGTATATGTTAGTGAATATAAATTGTTTTATATTGTGATTATTGGTTTGTTGAGTGGTATATGGATTTTGGTCAACACGAGTAATTAACGTTGTTGATAGGGATCTCTAAACACTTGTACAGAACAATTTGACACGATATTGTTTTAAATTGGGTAAATGAAATAATTTTACCTTGATTATATTTTATACGTAAAAGAATAATTTTTCAGAATTATTAAAGTATATAATTGATTGTTTGGTTGTTGAATAAGTTAAATTAAAATAACAATTGTAAAAGAATGAATTGTATAAGCAATCAAATTATAAGTATGAAGTTATAATTAAAATAATTTACACTTGTGAAATAATCATATATATAAGAAGTGAAATTATATAAGTAAAAGATTTATAAATGTGATTTATAATCTGAAAATAAAATTCCAGAGAAGTGTTTTGAAAGGATTTGATATTTTGGAAAATTGTTTTGGAGAAATTAAAGCTCTAAACTCTTTTCGGTCGCTGGAAAATAATTCCGATGATGATCATGACATCATCGGTGTTCATTTTCGGGTTTCCAAAAGAGGTATTGCTTCCAGATTATTTTAAATGAAGTTGTTTGGAAAATTTTGAGTTAGGTTTTGGGAATTCAAAAGATAATTTGAATTGATTTCAAAAATGGTTTTGAAATTTGAAAGGACTCTGGAATCCTATTTAAAATATTATGAGAATGATAAATGAATTGATAACTTATACAGATTGAATTTTGATAGAATAAATTTAACTTAAAGGATGAAATTAAATTAAAGGAAGTATAAGTAAGTCAATAAAATCCAAGTTGAAATAAATTTGAGTTGTCATCAAAGACATGTAATTTGAAATTTAACAAAAGGAAAGTTAAATAAATTGATTTGGATTTGATAAGATGTTTGAAATGGAATATAACTTAAGTGATGTTGAATAAAGTTAATTTTGGGTATCGAAGTAAATTAATAAGTGAATTAATGAAGTGAAGTCATTAAGAAATTGAACTTGAGTTATATAAATGAAATTCAACATTATATTGTTAAAGGAGTTAGCAATTGAATTGATAAATGGATTGAATGTTAATCAATTAAATGTAAATAATTGATATGAAATAATGGATGTAAGTGTAAATTCATTAAAAGCTAATGTTATTGGAAGTTGAATAAATTGAATGGAAGTCAATTTAATATGAACCAAATTGAATGTAAAGTGAATAAATTTAGTTATATTGGATGTACATTGGTTGTTATATGGATGTTGATTGATTGTATATAATTCATTAAGTGTTAATGAAATTGAATTAGCGAAATTGGAAGCTATGTGATTGAATGCAAATGGATAATATGTAAACTTGAATGGAATTGAATTTGATTTGATTTGGAAGTGAACTAATGAAAATGTAAATTAGTAAATGCAAACTAATTGAAATTGGATATGAATGAATGTTAGCAAAATCCAATGTAAATGAATCAAATGTGATTTAAATTGAAAACCAATTCATTGAATATTAATGAGAATATGAATGAATATTGATTTGGTTATGGATGATAGTTGGTTGATGTTTGCATTTGTTGTTTTGTTGCATTTGCTATGTTGGCACATGTAGTTGTTGTGTTGCTATATGTTGTATATTGATACTATTTGCATATATGCATGTTCTCATGTTGTTTGTTGAGTGTTTAGTAGGTGCGGGTTGCGCTTGCTTCGCATTTGGAGCTCGCTTTCGTGCTATATTAGCGTATATGCTCGCTAATAATATATAAGGTACATATCTCGGATTAAATGTCGTACTTTTACACTTTTTTCCCTGCGGCATGCCTCATCACTTGATGAGATGTATATTTGTGATATATATACTGTCATTTTTTTTTCGGATCGAGCCGCGCAAAGGAGACTCTGGCGAATTTTTCGAAAATTTAAGGCGTTAGAATATTTTTGAGAAAATGGGAAAACTTTTGAAAACTATATATGGATTTGGAAACTTAGTAAAGATTTTGTATGAATTTTAACTATGAATTTTGAGAAAGTTAAAAACTTAAGAGATTTGAAAAATCTAAGTTGAATGGTTTGTTTTGGAAAGTTAATGGATTCTGTAATTTTTCTTACTTGGTAATTTCGATGACGAAATTCTTTTAAGGGGGGAAGTATGTAACGACCCAGAATTTCTGTTAATTAAAATTCGTATATTTAATTAATTTTAAATATTAATAAGTGAAATTTATAAGTCGAATAAATTTTATTTCGAATAATTTGATTTAATTGGATAATTAAATCGATAATTTAATATGTGAAAATACAGAAATAATTGAAATTTAGTTAAATATGATTTAAAATGATTTGTAAAATTTTATTTTATAAGTTAAAGATATTGGAATTATAAAACGAGCTTTTATAAGTGTTAAAATAAAGTTGTACTTAGTTTTATAAGTAAATAAGAATTTTAGATTTATAAACAAATGATGACATAAAAAAATGGATTTGTGAATAAATGGATTATAAGTAATTTACTTATAAGTTAGATTCGGCATATAAACGAAATATTGTTCTGTTATTTCTTTCTGTTGTTCTTCTGTTTCTGTTCTATCATTTTCTCTCTTCTTCTACCTCTTTTTTTCCTTCTTTAACCCTAACGGTACGGTTTTCCGGCCTTCGATTGCTCGACAGTTGATACAGTGGACGTATTGATGTCGGCATTCGTGGACGAAAAATCACATACGTTACAAAGTTCCTACAAAATATGAACATATAATTTGTTATGAATATATAATCATCGAATTGCAAAGGTTATTACTTAGAAAATAAGAGATGCTTAAGAAAATCAGATAATTATTGATCTTACTTGTCATATATTTTAAACTATCAGGGTATGAAGTATGATGATATGATCATCATTTTCAAGTATAATCGCAAGCTAAAAAATAATTTCTAATGGATATCAAACCGCTACCATGAACCAATTTAAATTTTTGTTGCACTGCTCAGTGAAAACTATTTTCATTCCTCGGTGCAAAAATATTTGCAATGATCAGTACAAATCTGGTTTCACAAATGGCGCAAACTCTGTGTGTGCACAGATAGCACAAACTCTGGGTTTGCACAGTTACGTAGATCGGTACATGTCCAGTGGAAAGAAATTAGCACTAATCGGTGCTAAATTCTTCGCACTAATCAGTGTAAACTTCTTTTATTTGTATTTCACTTACATTGTATACCCATAATACTATAGGTAGAAGACAATATGTCTAAATTTGTTTTTTATGTTGTTAAAATTGAGAAAATGTACAAAACTAAGAGCTGCAAATACAACTGCACCATTAAATAACTTTTACAATGCGTCAACTGATATTAAGGAAATGTTTTAATCTGATATATATGGGCAATAAAAAGAACTTTTCATAATCAAGAAATCTCCACTAATGTTTAATAAACAAATGAAACCGTACCTGCAACACATAACAAAAGCTATATCTTTGCCAAATTTATGTATTTATCCAGTAAATATCCAAATATTTTACTATGACTTTCTCTGATAGTCAACAAATGTGCCTTCTATACATGCTTGAAATTGGTTGGGTAGAAGCTACTATGTATGAAATTGAAATATAAAGCTGATTTAATGCTTAAAACTAATGTACACAGGCCACAGACTATATGTAAATTTCCTTATGTAAACATGATAACATCTTAAGTTTTACATTAGCTTGAAGTTTTTATTCAAGTAAAATATCCATCATTATTTTATTATGTTAAAAATGTCAACATCATACCATCTTCTTTCGCTTTTTATTTTATTCTTTGGCCAGATATTCTGCTTTTGCGTCGTACATTTTCAGTTGGTAATTTTGTGCTACATATTGTTCTAGGTTTTCCTCATATCAGTGCATCAACCCCTCGATCACCAGCCATCGTAACAGCATCAGAACCCCTATCATCTGCCTGATTCAAAATAGGCTGCCGCAACACCATTTTCAGGCCTCTCCTCTAATAACACAAACACATAGATACACCTTTCATCATGTAAATTTGAATCATGTTTTTGTGGTTTATGAGAGATAGTACATACATTTCCTTCACAAACACTTTCATTCTCTTTGCATTTATTACGATAGACTTTTTAATGGAAACTTTCGTATTGTTATATGTAATTCCTTTGAAGACTATTCCCTGGCCACCCCTGCCTAAAATGGAATTTTCATTGAAGTTGTCTGTTGCCTTTCTAATTTCTTTTATTGAGTATATCTTGAATCACACTGATTGATGTGCGTTTATCTGCGATTGTAGCAGTAAGCCTCCATTTTGTTTAAAGCATTTCTCTTTCGCTCTAATTTGCTTTACTTTTTCGAGTGTTGTGTACAAAACAACACTGAAGAGAAAAGTGCTGAAACCAACTGTATAAAAGTTCGGTATATGATATATCTATCCACAGATTGTTTTGCTACAGTTGACAAAGAAAGGATGAACTGTTTTCCTGTCGATCTAGCACGATGATTATGTCATTTCAGGTAAAATTATTCATGTTATTTGATTATTTCTTTCCAAATATCTCCAACTCTAAGTACCTTGGCACAAAATGCAAGAGAGGATAATAGCTTTAAGCTTTGGGATTTCAGTACAATATACAATTTAAATAAAGTGAGATAATTTATTTATGTACCTACGAGGTATAATGATTGGAATACTTAGATTCTTCTGTCTCGGTCTGCAACCATCTTGTAAAATGTAGAAAGCATGCTTTGTCCTCAAGCTGATAGGATAAATTTCTTGACTTCCTCAAGCTGATAAGATACAATATCGTATGTGATTTTAATTATAGTAAACAAAACAAGAGGTGTGTCAGATGGTGGTGGTGTCGTGGATAGCAATCAGTAAGTTGTCGATAGATGATTTGTGCACGGTAATTGCAGGTAGATGGTATGAAGTTTGTAGATGACAGGTAGAACAATTTTGGCAGGAGAAACGTTTGAAAGTTTTGGAATGGAGAAAAGGTGTTCGGGTAGTTCTTTGTAGTGGATGACAGGTTGCCGGGTTGCAAGTTGTGGTTCAGTTCGAAGGTAGTGACTTGAAGGCAAATGCAATTGCAGAGGTGAAAGGCAGTGAAGGTTAAAAAAGATGGTGGTAGGAGATAGTTCTGTGGAGAGTATTTGGAAGTGTGGTGAGATGGAAGAGGTTTTAAAATGCACAGAGCAATGAAGCAATGAGATATGTATGTGCAGGTGTTGGTATAGACAGAGAGAGGGGAAATTGAAATGCAAAGCACTGTAAATGTAAACAGTGAATTCAAATGTAAACAATGATGTGAACAAACTTGTAAACTGTGAATGTAAATAGAAAGTGATGAAATGAAAAGTTTCTTTGAGATATGTAAACTTATCTAATTTTTTGGAGTGTTAGAATTCTATGACTCTAGATTTTAGTCTTTTTGTATGTGATTTTAATTATTTTACGACAATATTTAGTATTAGTATAGATGTATTGCATGGATGCCAGCAATTAGTATATTTGTCTATTGCAACGGGTTATGCCCGTTGTATTATAGTATATTGCAACGAAAAACACAAGTTGTTAAATATGCTTTTTACAACGGTCAATGCATGTTGTGAAACAGGCTATGCAACTAGTATGGTTAGTCTATTGCAATGGATTATAGCCGTTGTATTATAATCTATTACAACGGTCATAACCCGTTGTAAAAAAGTATACAGCAACGTGCTTTGCCCGTTGTAAAATGTGGTGGATCTATTACAACGAGGCTTATTACAATGAGCACATGCCCGTTGCGAAAACCATATTACAACGGGCATTGCCCGTTGTAAAAAGACTGTTTTGTTGTAGTGCTATAGCGATTTTCGCTATAACATCGTTTATTAAATTTCATCCCCAAAACCCTATCGTATGGACTTGAGCTTGTGTTTCCGCTAAAAAAGAATATTGAAAATTTATTAATCATTTTGACTAATGATAATTTAAATTAATTAATCATTTTAATTGATTAATTTGAGATTAGTTAACCAATTTAATAAATGATGATTAAAAATTGGTTTATCTTTAGATTTAATTAACCATTTTAGCTAATGATATTTTATACTTAATTAATTATTTAACTAATGATTGTTTGAGTTTAATTAATTCTTTTAATTACGGATAATGAAGTTTAATTAATTTATTGAACTTAATTAATTATTTTAATTAATAGTGATAGGAATTAATAATCATTTTAATTAATAATACTTAAAAGTAATTAGTCATTTAAAATAATGATATTTGAATTTTATTAATCATTTTAATTAATTATTATTTTAAATTTATTTAATTTTTTTAACTAATGATTTTTGGAATTTAGTTAAATCATTTTAATTAATGATGTTTTATAATTAAATAAATCATTTTAACAAATGATGTTTTAATTAATTGTTTTAGATAATGGAGTTTGAATTTAATTAATTCAATTAGTTTATGATTATTTGAACTTAATTAATTTTTTTAATTTACGGAATTTAAAATTAATTACCATTTTAATAAATGATGTTTGAGATGACTTATTCGTTTTAACTAATGACTATTTTAATTTAATTAATCTTTCGAATTAATGTCATTTAAAGTTAATTGATTGATTTAAATAAAAGTGATTTAGGTAAATTACCTAATATTATAAAATTGCTTTAATTAACCGATTTAAAGGTTAATAAACTGATTTAATGAAGATTCAAAGTTAATTTACCAATCTTATATAAGTGTTTGGAAATAATTATCTATTTTATTATAAATAATGGTTTTATTTATTTAAAATAGATTTTAAACATGATTAATTATCTTTTGGGATAATTAATATTGTTTTAAAGTTATAAAAAGGAACTGGAACTCGATTATTGGGATGTTAAGTTGGATAACCTTCTGGGTGTTCATTTTGATGTTGGCTTAGCCCTTCGGGCTTATGCACTTGGAAAGATTTTTCTCTCAATGTTTCAATAATCAGGAACTAATTAAAAAGTGTTTTACCAAAGTGGAAATACGAAGATCAAGCATAAGTTCGGTTTTTAAAAGTTAAAGTTCGATTTTGGTTATAGAACAATAGTTCTGTAATCGGTATCGCTTATATAGAAAGGATCTAGTCATACATTTAACGCTAAACGATGAGGCTTGGAGTCATTTCTATCTCTAACATTAAAAATGTCGTCAAGGCGATGTCTAGAGTTAAATGCCCGGTTTCACTTTCAAATGAGAGATAGGACTTGTCTGGAATCAATGAGTAGTGGTAAATATATGTAATTTAATTTTCATATATGATCATTTAATTTTCTCCCGTAGTTGATTTATTAATTATCGGATTCAGCTTTCTTCCTGGTATACCGTCACCTTAAAAACGATTTATCACTCAATTGAGCTTTGTTATCCTTTGTCAGAAATGACTAAACCAAAAGTGCGAGTGGAGGCCAAGCTATGTAGGGTTGCTCCCATCAAAAGGGTATTTTCACATCTCATCTAGTTTGGATTCGGTTGCACACTTTGATGTTGAAATATTCAGATACTCGATAAGGTCTGACAGGGTCCAGCTTGGAGGTTTTTGAGAAGTGTCGGGGAGTATATGAGCTTCTCAGTGGTATATTACTAGAGGTACACTCCAAGGGACTTCCTAGTCATTTGTTGAAAATTTTCCTTTTCTTATTTGATTTGTATCCCTAAATCAGTTTTGGCTTTAAATTGCCATGAGTAGAGCCAACTCCTCATCATGGCATTTAAACATTGATTTAGTCCATTCTATCAAAGTTTGACTTTTGCCTTATTCTATCCATTCTATCAAGTTGGACGGTTACCTTATACAGTCCATTCTATCAAGGTTGGATTATTGCCTTATTTAGTCCATTCTTTCAAGTTGGACTATTTTCCTTGTTCTATGTCCAGTTTGGATTTTTACTCGATTTATTTCTATTCTTTCTTGTCTGGTTTAATATTATTTATGCTCATTCATATTTGGATTTGTTCTTGATATTTATCTCTACTCTTGCATATATGAATGTTATTTTTGTATGGTGAAAATCCATTTCACGTTAGCGGCGTAGTCTCACAGAACTTTATGTATGTTCCCCATTATTCGAGTCATCTCATGTTGGTATTTCCAGACTGATCTGGGCGTTATTTATTTATAATGCTCAGGTCAGACCGAGTATTTTCCCATATTGTCCATGATGACATGGAAGTCTTGAAGGGGAGCTGGAGATTCACCTATCATAGTATTTTTAGGATTTTCACTGTATTATATAGTATACCTATAAGCATTTGTAAGGTTAGAATTTTTTAACTATCCAGCTGATAAGGTTTGTTTTTAACTCTGATATACTCTGTATGTTTGGAGTGACAATTTCTACTGTCCTTGTTATATTATATGTTGTCGATTCCGCTGTGAGATTCTGTTTTTCTCTATTCTCTGTTTTTTTCTTTTTTATTTACCCTAACAATCTGCCTTTTTGTCAATTGGATGTGCGATATTGGAACACATTGGTAGCGTTCGGCGTCAACTTTCGATGGTCAAAATGGCGAGTCATTACAGTAATATTCCAAACTCTATCTATTGTTTTCGTAGGACATGACTTCAAAAATGTGAGAATGAGATTATCCTGAAAACAAATTCTCAGTCTAACCTGATAAGACGTCACAAACAATACCTCGAGTCAAGCTAGAAACTAGCTTTAAGTGCAATAATGCAGTAAAGACATATAATCTTGTCGTGCAAGGTTATATATGTGATATTAATAGAAATAAATATGTCACACACTCCATAATCTAAACCTGCCCACATCGCATCAAATCAAACCATATCAACGAAAACACACATGTCAGGACACCATTTAAAGTGACTCTCAACTGCAACTCTAATCAACTGGGATGTCATCTCCTATTCACATTTTAGGAGTTGCAATCGTTATTTAATGAATTTTTCACAACTCATGTTATTCATATACGAGGTCTGCAATCACTAATGAATCCTACTCACAATTTACTCTTACTAGACTCTGCCTTGAGCCAATATCATGAACTTTTTCATCTATATATTCCCTAAGTAGAAATTATGAGTGCCCCCGCATGATCTACTAGTTGCATAATTCTCTCTCCTTCTCATTAGTACTCCCCTCGAACCATCATCTTGAACCCTCTCTTATCCATCAATGTAAGTACCATCATCGACCTCGTTGCAATGCGCCTACCTCGTGGTTGTACTTGTGCAACAAATTATTTGGACAATAAGTGACGAGGGACCAAGTTGTCACGATTCAAGGTATGACCCCGAATCTGTCCGCTATGGTGTTTTAGCGTCTAGTAGTCTCACCTCATCTTGTTTGCTTCATAGGTTAAATTTATTCAAAATCATTTGTATTCAACCTCCCAAAATCATTTTTTTTTTCTAAATGGCATCATGTCCCATTTTATATCATATAGATGTTCGTGCATCATAGCATTAACTTGCAATTTACAACATCATTTATAACATAAGCATTCATGAAGCACCAAATAGGAAAATTAATAGAATATTTACGTTTGGGACATGTTAAAGTTAATAACTTACAATTGTTGATGGAATTCAAATTCAAATAAAATTAAGTAAGCATAACATCAAAAAACATGCACGTTTCATCATAATTCATATCAATCAAACCATATATTATTTGAATTATTTTAAATAGGATCTAATTTCATTTTAAATCCATATATATATAATTCAAATTTAACTTAAAAGTTCTATGTGTTAGCTCAAAATAATCCAATTATATGTTATGAAATTTTCAAGTCAATAAACTATCATTTATCCATATTTTCTTTAAATATTTGAATGTCAAAATTCCTCCTTTTTTATTTAAATCCACATTCTCTAAAATCCTTTAAAATTTTCAAATTTAAATTCCTAAAATGTTATATAAACCTCAAACTAATTTTTAAAATTTTCAGATAGTTAAAATTTTCAAAATATGAATTTCTATAATAATTTAAAATAAAAATAAATTCATAATTTAATTCATGGAGCTTACTATTCCAAGTAAATGTATACCACTCGACCAGTTTGAGAACACCGTTCGACTAATGATCACGATTCCTAGAGCAGTGCTTGAGGATTGCTCCGATTGATCACCTTTTTCAGGTCGACTTCGACATGCCTCCGTTCTCACATCGCCTGACTTCGACTATTCTATCTTCGGCGCTTCATTTGGGTTCAAATCATCTAATGTTGATTTGTAAATTTGGTTGCATATATCTTTGGTTTATATACTGACATTAATATATTTAAACATAAAGCACACCAGTAAACTAAATCCTATGACCAATCATCACCAAAACCAAGCCCTTGACATCTAATATAATCTAATTTAAAATAATCTAGAATAAAAAACTAGAAGTATTCTTTACTACAAATCAAATATAGTTTATTGGAAAGATAGATATAAGTTATACTCACTGATAATAATATTATACTCATATCCATATTTTAGTTTATTGAAAAAATAAAAACATAGCTTGATGCAGATCATGTTGGTTGGTTGTGGTTCCGTGTGAAGGAGAAGGCAATAGAGAGTTGGGGTATTTATAGGGTTAAGTTATGGATATTTTAGGGTTAAGGATCTAATAAAAGTTAAAATGAAATGATTATGAAGATAAGTTTAAAACTTTGGTTTAATAAAAACATTTTCCATTTTATTTTTATTTCTTTCAATAAATCTGCACCCTTAACCGCTTTATAACTTGAACTGCCTTTAAATCATCAGTTTGTACTCATTTAAAAATCTACCCACGGTATTATCTAAATTTTATTTTATTTTTATAAAGATTTTTATTTTAATAAAATATCACTTTTCGGTTTTAACAATTTTTTAAAATAATGTTTCGTTTCCAAAACAGTTTCAAAATTTTGCAAATATTATTTATTTTGTCAAATCAATGTTAGATGATTTGAACTTTTCAAATATAATTCAAAATTCAAGTTTGAGTTCTCTATCAAAAAATTTATTTGTTCTCAAATAAATTCCAAAAATAACTCTTATTGAATTAATATTCAACTAAAATTTTCATAATATCTTTACCCAAAATTCGGGATGTTACGGACTCCTCTCCTTAAAGAAATTACTTCCTTGCAGTTTACTAGAGAGAACTGTATTATCTATGTATGCACACATTGATCAATTGAATTCAAGCATCCATAACACAATAAAATTAAATCATAAAATATATACCTATCAAGTTCTGAATACTCGGGATGGATCTTCAAAATTTGTTCTTATGTCTTCCAATTACAATCTTTGGGATTATTCGATCATTGGATATTGCCTAGTGGAACTTGCTTTTTCCTTAATTGCTTCACCATCAAATCTACAACATGTTAAGGTTCTTTGGCATAAGAAAAATTAGGTTGCAACTCTAATTCTCGGATCTGTCTTGGCTCTATTACACTGTCTGGATCTGGATACATTTAAGTAATTGTGAAATATGAAACACGTTATGGACACCATATAAATATCCAAGCAATTTTATTTTATAAGCAAGTGATCCTACTCACTTGATAGTAGGATAGGGGCCGATAAATCAAGGTGAAAGCTTTCCTGCTTTGCTAAATCTAACTATGCCTTTCATTGGCGATATCTTCGGGAATACTCTGTCTCTAGTAGATAATTCCAAATCTCTTATTTGTTTATTGACATAACTTTTCAGCCTTGACTGAGCTATTTTTGTTCTATCTCGAATAAATTCTATCTTCTCAATCATTTCTTTTACTTAATGTGGACCTAATATTAATTTTTCCCATGTTTCTAACCAATGGTGTCTGACATGATCTTCCATCCAAAGCTTCAAATCGTGCCATGCCAATACTAGACTGAAAACTATTATTATAGGAGAATTCGACTAGATGGAGATATTCTTCCCATGAACTTCCAAATTCTAAAATGCACATCCTTAGTAGGTCCTCAACACCTCTATTTACTCTTTCTGTCTGACCATCCATTGGGGGATGGTATGAAGTACTTGAGTTGAGTTGTACTCCCAATTCTGACCGCATGATTTTCCAGAATTGACTTGCAAATAAAGGATCACGGTTGCATACTATATTATTCGGAATTCCATGCATTCATAAGATGTGCTTTATAAATAATCTGGCCAAACTTTTTGTAGTTTGGTTTACTCTAACTGGAATGAAATAAATATTTTAGTGAGACAGTCACTCATATGCTTTCATTTCCTTGTCAAGATTGGTGAAGTCCATCGATAAAGTCCATAGAAATCTGTTTCCATTTCCATTTTGGTATTTCTAAAGGTAAAAGTAATCCATTAGGCTTCTGGTGCTCGCCCTTTACTAATCGGCATGTGACACATCGTTTCATATATTCTCTGGTGTCTCTTTTCATGCCTTCCCAAAAATACACCCTTTACATATTTTTATACATTGTTGTTTTGCCTGGATGTAAGAGAATATAGATCAATGAAAAGCATCAAGAATTTCTTTCTTTAGTTTGGCTAAATTAGGAACGCACAACCTTCCATTAAATATCATACTTCCATTCGAGTCCAACTCAAATTTTCTAAGATCTTCTGATGCATTACCACTTTCTAATTATGGATTCGATCTGCTAAGATTGGATAATCTCCTTGATTTGCTTAGGTTCCATCGAGTAAACTTAGTCGAATACCTAAACTTGCTAATAAGGCTTTTGTATCCTCTATTCTTCTAAACTAAAGATCACAGGAAGATGATACTTCTAACTCCTTCCATTCTGCCAACATCATAGATACGATCACTTGATGCTTCCCGTTAAGAGCATCGGCTGCTTTATTTCCTTTGCTAGGAGCATACTAAATCTCTAGATCATGCGTAGCTAAAAATTCAAACCATCGCCGTTGTCGCATATTCGACTCTTTTTAGGAAAACAAATACTTAAGCGATTTATGGTCTACCTATAAAACAAACTGTTTGCCTAATAGATAATGCCCAGAAAGCTTCAAAGCAAACACCACACTGCTAACTCAAGATCATGAGTCGCGTACTTCACTTCATTAGTTCTGAGCTATCTAGATGTGTAATATACAACTCTATCTCGTTGCATTAGTATAGCACAAAGTCCTGTTCCACACGCATCTATGTATACTAACAGGTCCCGATTACCTTCTAGAACTATTAATATTTGAGTGTTAGACAACTTCTGATAGACTTCTTCACATTTATCTGACCAGAAAAAATGAACTCCTTTCTTCGTCAAATTAGTTAATGGACCAGAGAACATAGAAAAATCCTTTATAAATCTTTTATAATATCCTACTAAGTCCAAGAAACTTTTGATTTCAGTTACTGACTCGAGATGCTTCCACTTTTGAAGAGCTTCAACCTTAGCTTGGCCAACTAAAATTCCATTCTTAAATAATATGTCCTAAAAATTTCATTTCTTTTTTCTAAATGTGACCTTTCAAAATTTTCTCTTTAAGCTAGTATTCTCTTAAGATTTTTGACTCTACTTTCGAATGAATCACATCCACTTCTTCTGACTTTGAGAGGATAAGGATATTATCAATAAATACTAAAACAAACTTGTCCGATTAACTTCTAAAAACTCCATTCATTAAATCGAAAAAGTAAACTGGATCATTTGTCAGTCAAATTGCATTACAAATCATTCGTAATTGTATTTAATTCGAGATGCTGTGAGTGGAATATTGTCCTTGGCAACTCTAACTTGATGAAAACCTATAGCAAGATTGAGTTATGAAAGTACCTTCACTCTGATTAGTTGATCGAATAGATCATCTATCCTTGGTAATGGATATTTATTGTTAATTGTGAGATCATTCAACTTTTCTAATCTATACAAAGTCAAAGAGATTTATCCACTTATAAGGCTGATGCACCCTAAGGAGAACTACTCGTCTTGAGTAAATTCTTTTGCTCAAAATCTTCTATTGAGATCTTAAGTCTTCCATCTCACTATGGCACATTCGATTCGGTGGTCTACTAAATGGTTGAATGCTAGGTTTCAATTCTTTCTTAAACTCGGTTACTCGATGAGGAGGTAGACAAGTAACCAATTCAATGATATCTAAAAAATCTTTAACACAGGAATTTTCTTTACTTCATCATCTTTGGATTCCAATAAAAATAAAGAATAACTTAAACTGGCATTCGATCCTTCTACAGCTATAAGGACTCATTCTGAGTGATCATGATGTTGGACAGTAATTACTCCTTCCATAAAGAATAGTCGAGATTAATAGTGCTCGAGCCAGTCCATTCACTAGATAACTCTATATCTTGAAGAATCTATGACAATCAAATCAGACACAAAAGAATATCCAAATAAATAAATCATAACTCTGTTACACTTCATTCTCAGAGTAGCGTACCCCCCTAAATGGATTAAACATTCTAAGAGGAGTGATAGGAGGAGAAGCATTCAATTTTAACTTTTCGACTAATCCTTTCAATATAAATGAATGTGATGTAGCTGTATTGAAAAGAATTTTAATATATAATTCATGTTATAAACCTTTTTAGATTGAAGTTTGTTATCTCTTTTCTAGTATTACTGAACTGGGACCTTCAACAGCGAATGTTTTTCTTCGAGTCTACTTCTTTGCCTCTGTGCATTACCAAGCTATATGATGAACTTCATTATAATTATAACTTTTCTTCACCTCTCCTTGAACTATAGTTCCGCACTCATTAGTATAATATCCTTTCTTTCCAAATGACTAACACTCAACTTGGGACCAATCTTGTAGCTTTTCTAGCCTGGCAGTTTTGGCTGGAAAGGTCGCTTATTCTTTTGGAATTTTGCATTCTTCTTTAGGAAGAATGGCCTCTACCTTTGTTGTTGAAATTGCTGTATAGGTAGACTTTTTAGATTGGAATCTTGTTCCCGTACCATCCCATGTCTCAAAGCCATGTCTATATTCTATTCATATAAAAATCTAAGTTGAGTAAGTAACTTATCTCTCATATTTAGACCAACCATAAACTTCACATTCTTCTCTAGGGAAGTACTAATGAGTGTTGGTCCATATTTTGATAATGTGAAAAATTCATTTACATAACCTATAATTGATTAATTTCCCTTTTCAGGTTTATGAATTTTTGGAGTAATGCATTGTTTTCAACTTCAAGTGTAAAATGCGCCTTAAAGAGTTCCTAAAATCTTTGCCATGAAATATCTTACCTGGCTGTCTCTACAGTCGTTGTGTCATGCCAATCTAATATACTGGGCTATAGTTGACAAGATGCCAACCTTCGTTTGTTTGGGTCTAACAAGTTTAAATCATTGGAAATTCTTTCTCAAGTTCTTAAGCAGGTGTACACCTCCATTACTCCCTCATTTTCTAAAATGGCGTACCTCCAAGGCTTGCATAGTCACTACAAAGTTTAATAAATTCTGATCGAGCAATTAATTTCAGATTCTGATTCTAACTTCTTCCACACCCTATACATGTCTCATGTCCTCCATACATAGTTCCATGGTCAAGAGAACTTTGAGATTTTAGGAACCACTAGTCTGACTATTAGGTGGATCGGTTGATGCACCTATTCTTGGTCTGCCTGGTCCCACTATCTTTCTACTTAAACATTTATTACTTCATTAGATAAATGTTGAATATTACCTTTAATATGTAAAATCCAATTAATAAATACATTTCATAATACAAATAGTTGAGCATGTACATAATATCCTAGTGTTCACTCCTTAGAACACTTATTATAACTCGTTGTAATCCATAACATATGAGTTATCCTAAGCTCATCCCTAGCTACCCTCAGCGTGTCAACTTCTTAGGACTATCTTTTGTAGGGCTAGTTATGTTCAGATTCTAGATTAACTCAAATTTTGATTAGCCAAGATAAAACCTTGGCTCTGATACTATGATGTGATGCCTCAGCAGTAGTGACTAAAATATCAAAGGGAGCTTACCGTCGAATAGCTCGGATCAAAGGACTCGGAAAGAGAAGATTAGAGATTTGAGTAATTCGTATAATAGATCACAAGTAAATGAAAAGTAAAGATCTCATGGCCGAATAAGAAATATATATGTATGTATATGTGTGTGTGTGTATCAAAATTTATAATCCATCTAGATGTCGATCAAAGAACAACATATATCTACAACATTGATACCCGATAGACTATATATCATACAAAACTATCCAAAAGTATGACATCCAACTATTATCATAAGTAAACTACATCGAATAACATATACATACTAGCATAACTCTACAAACCCAAGATGGGTCCCACAGGTGTGCTTCCTCTAAATAATCCTAACGATTCCTTTGACACTAATCGCCAAGATACATCCTTGATATTCTAGGTCTACAGTAACCATAAACTTATAAACAATATTCCAAACTCCATTTATCTCGATTTCATAGGACATGACTTCAAAATGATAAAATGACATCATTTTGAAAACAAATCATCAGTCTGACCTGGGAGATGTCATGAAATAAAACCTTGAGTCAGGCTAGAAACTAGCTGTGAGTGTAATAATGCAATATAGATATGTAATCATGTGATGTTGAGTTATATATGTGATATTCAAAGAAATAAATATGTGAAACACTGCATAATCTAAGCTCTCCCACATCCCAACAAATCATATAGGCGAAAACACACATGTCATGGCATTATTTATAGTGATTCTTAACTACAACTCGAAACTAAGATATCATATCATATTCACATTTTTGGAGTTACAATCATTATTCAATGATCTTTTCACAACCCAAGTTATTCATATATGAGGTCTGCAATAAGTAGTGAATCCTAATCATTATTCATTATTATTAAACTTTGCGTCGACCCAATATCACAAGCTTTTTCATCCATATATTCCTAAATTAGAAGGTGTAAGTGCCCCAAACGATGTATTAGTTGAACAATCTCCTCTCTACATCGTTGGCGCTTCGTCTCATGGTACAATAACCATCATATCAACTCCTTTTGTATCCGTCAATGCGATTAACATCATCTCCCTCGTTGCACTGTGCTTGCTTCGTGGTTGTGTCCTTACAACAAACTGTTCGGCCAATAAGTGATAAGTGACTAAGTATTCATGATTCAAGGCACAACCCCAAATCTGCCCACTAGGATGGATTCTATCATCTAGTAGTCTTACCTCATCTCGTTTGCTTCATATGTTAAATTTATTAAAAATCATTTGTATTTAACCTAAATACCATTTATTCCCCTACATGGCATTGTGTCTCATTTTATATCACATATGGATGTCACGGTTGTGCATCCTAGCATTACCTTGAAATTTACAACATAATTTACAATACAAGCATTTATGAAGCATGAAATAGGAAAATTCAAAGAATACGTACATTCGGGATGTGTTAAAGTTAATAACTTGCAATCATTGGTGGAATTCAAATTCAAATATAATTAAACAAGCATAGCATTGTAAACACAAGCACATTTCATATACTCAAACCATATATTATTTGAATTAATTTTAAATAAGATTTAATCCTTTATTTCATTTTAAATCCTTATATATATATAATTCAAATTTAACTTAAAAATTATGCATGTTATCTTAAAATAATCCAATTATATTTTGTATAATTTTCAGACCAATAAACACTTCATTTTATCTATATTTTCTTTAAATTGAAAATATTTGAATATTAAAATACCTTTTTTAAATTTAAATCCATATCCTTTAAAATTTTCAAATTAAAAATTCCTAAAATATTATATAAACCTCAAACTTGTTTTTAAAATTTTTAGATACTTGAAATTTTCAAAATATGAATTTTCAAAATAAATTCATAGTTTAATTCTTGGAGCTTATTGCTCCAGGAAAGAGCATACCGATTGATTGGTGATCATGATTTCTAGAGCAGTAACTCTAGGGAATTGCTTCGATCGATTACCACTTTCAGGTTGATTTTGACATGCATTCTTCTCGCCTCGCCTGACTTTGACTACCCTATCTTCAGCACTTCATTTGAGTTCAAATTGTCAATATTGATATATAAATTCGAGTGTATAGGTCTTTGGCTTTTATACTGATATTGACATATTCAAGCATTCTAGCATCAGTAAAGTAAATCCTATGAAAATCATCCCAAAATCAAGTATATATTGAGAGTAATCCAATCACAATAGGCCATTAAGCCCTTAACATCTAATATAATATACTTTAAAATAATCTAGAATAAAAATAGGAGTATTCTTCATTGTAAATCAAAATATAGTTTATTTTAAAGATAAATATAAGTGATACTCACTATACAATAATAATATCATATTCACATCCTTGTTTTAGTTTGCTAAAAATTGAAAATTAGAGCGACAAAGGCCACGTTGATTGGCTTTGATTCAGTGTGAAGGAGAAGGTGGTAGAGAGTTAGGGTATCTGTAGGATACTTTGAAGTTAAGGATCTAATAAACGTTAAATGAAATGATGGTGAAGATAAGTTTAAAACTTTGATTCAATTAAAACGTTTTTCATTTTTTATTCCTTTAAATAAATCCACACCCTTAACTTCTTTATAACTCGAGCTGCCTTTAAATCATCATTTTATACCTGAAATATGCTCAAGTCGTATTATCTAAATGTCATTTTACTCTTATAACGAATTTTCATTTAATAAAATATTATTTTTGGTTTGGCCTTTTTTGAAATAATTGTTTTTATTTTAAAACAATTCTAAAATTTCATAATTATTATTTGTTTTGCAAAAATCCAAATAACTTTTGGACTTCTAAAATATAATTCAAATTTGAAATTTAAGTTCAAAATCAATATTTTTCTTTATTGTCAAATAAATTCCAAAAATAACTTTTATTGATTTAATTTCATTTAAATTTTTAAATTAGCTTTACCCAAATCTCGGGATGCTACAGACTCCCCTCCTTAAAGAAATTGCTCTTTGTAATTTTGTAGAGAGTATTGTAGTATCTATATATGCCCACGACAATCAATTGAATTCAAACATCCAAGACTCAATAAAATTAAACCATTTATTATATACTTATTAAGTTTCAAATAACTCAAGATGCGTCTTACTAATTTGTTCCTCTATCTTCCTAGTGCAGTTTTTGGAATTACTCGACCATTGGATCTTGGCTAGTGGAACTTGCTTGTTCCTTAACTGCTTTACCTCTAAAATCTACAACCTATGAAGTTATGCGGAATAGGATGGATCAGGTTGCAATTCTAATTCTCGAATCATGTTTGGTTCTATTATATTGTCTACGTCTGGAATACATTTCCATAGTTGTGAAATGTAAAACACATTTTGGACACCAGATATATATTCAGGTAATTTTATTTATAAGCAAGTGGTCTTACTCACTCAATAATAGGATATGGACCAACAAATCAAGGTGCAAGCTTTCCTGTTTTACAAAATCTGACTATGCTTTTCGTTGGAGATATCCTTAAATATACTTTATCTCTAATGGAAGATTATAAATCTTTTCTTCTTTTATCAGCATAACACTGTTGTCATGACTGACCTGTTCTCATTCATTCTCAGATAACTTTTATTTTCTCAATCATTTCTTTTACTAAATCTGGACCTAATATTAATTTATCCCCTAGTGATCGGCACGGTCTTCCATATAAAGAATTAAATAGTACCATACCAATACTAGATTGAAAACTATCATTATAGTTGAATTCGATTAGATTGAGATATTCTTTCCACAAACCTTCAAATTCTAAAATGCACATCCTTAGTAGGTCCTCAACAATTTGATTTGCTCTTTCTTTCTTACCATCCATCTGGGGATGGTATGAAGTACTTATGTTGAGTTTTACTCCCAATGCCAGCTATAACCTTTGTCAAAATTGACTTGTAAATAAAGGATCATGATCACAAACTTTATTCTTCGGAATTCCATGAGTTGTACTATATGCTTTATAAATAATCTAGCCACACATTATGTAGTTCGGTTTACTTTAGTTGGAATGAAATGAGCGCTTTTAGTAAGTCGATCAAGTATTACCCATATGCTTTAATTCCCTTGTTTAGATCTAGAAGTTCCATTGATAAAGTCGATAGAAATTTGGTCATATATCCAATATGGTACTTCTGAAGGTAAAAGTAATCCGTTGGTCTTTTGGTGCTCGCCCTTTACCAACTAGCATGTGACACATCATTTTACATATTATTCGATGTATCTTTTATGTCTTCTTAATAATACATCCTTTTCATATCTTTATACATTTTTGTTCCACCTGGATGTATAGAGAATATAGATCTATGAAATTCATCAAAAAAAAATTTAAGTTCGCTATGATGGGAACACATAACCTTCCATTAAATCTCATACATCCATTCGAGTCAAACTCGAATTTGCAAATATCTTATGATACATTTCCACTTTTCAATTTATGGATTCGATCTGCTAAGATCAGATCATCTCTTTGGTTTGCTTGGATTCGATCGTATACTCATTTGAATACCTAAACGTGCTAACATGGCTACTGTATTCTCTATTCTTCTAAACTAAAGATTGCATGAAGATAATACTTCTAACTCCTTCCATTCTACTAAAATCATTTATTAATCGCTTGATGCTTATTGCTGAGAGCATTGGCTACTTTATTTCCTTTGCTAGGAGGATACTAAATCTCAAGATTATACATAGCTAAAAATTCAGGTCATAACTGTGGTCGCATATTTAAATCTTTTTAGGAAAATAAATACTTAAGCAATTTATGATCCGTCTATAAAACAAATCATTTTCCTAACACAGTGATCCATCTACCTTATTAACAAATAAGGCTGATGCACCCCTAGGAGAACTGCTCGTCCAAATGAAATTCTTTTGCTCAAGATCGTCTATTTGAGATCTTAATTCTTCCATCTCACCAGGGCACATTTGATTAGGTGGTCTACTAAATGGTTGAGTGTTGGGTTTCAAGTCTATCCTAAACTCAACTGCTCGATGAGGAGGTAGATCGGTAACTAATTCTGAAAAATATCTAACACTAGTATCTACTTTAAATGAAAATAAAGAATAACCTGAACCGGCATTCGCTCACTCTAAAGCTAAAAGGACTCGTTCTAAGTGATTAAGATATTGGAGAGTAATTACTCGTTCTACGTAGTATAGTCGGGCTTGATATTGCTCGAGCCAGTCCATTCCTAAGATAATTATGTAACTTAAAGAAAATATGAAAATCAAATCACACACGAAGGAATATCCGAATAAATAAATCATGACTCTATTACACTTCATTCCCAGAGTAGCATACCTTCCGATAGGATAAGCCACTTTAAGAGAAGTGATAAAAGGAGAAGCATCCAATTTAACGTTTCTACTAATTCTTTCGATATAAATGAATATGATGCATTGTATCAAAAAGAATTCCAATATATAATTCTCACCATAAAATAGTGCCTTCTAAGACAGAAGCTTATTTTCCCTTATCTAGTATTGTGTTACTGGGACCTTCGACAGTGAAATTTTTTCCTTAATATGTTTCTTTAACTTTGTGCATTGCCTAGCTATATGACCAACTTCATTACAGTTATAATTCCAAAAAAAACCTCATTCTCGTACCTTCACATATCCCAAAGCCATGTTTATAAACTCTTCAAACGAAAATCTAAGTTGAGTAAGCAACTTATCTCTCAATTCATTACTTAGACCAAACACGAACTTCTCATTCATCCCTAGGGGAGCACTAATGAGTGTTGGTCCATATTTTATAATGTGTTGAATTCGTTCACATAAGCTCTGAGTAATGAATCTCCATGCTTCAGGTCTATGATGTTTGAGAGCATTGTAGCATTTTCAGCTTAAGTAGAAAATTTTCCCTAAATAGCTCCTTAAATTTTTACCGAGAAATATCTTCCTTGGCTGTCTCTACATTCACTACGTCATGCCAATCTAATGTGCTAGACTACAGTGGATGAGATGCCAACCTTCACTTGTATTTGTCTGACAAGTTTAAATCATCAAAAATTCATTCTCAAGTTTTTAACCAGTTGTGGACTCTCATTACTCCCTCGTTTCCTAAAAATGATTTGCCACCAAAGATTGCTTAGTCATTGCAAAGTTTAATGAATTTTGATTGAGCAATTAGGTTCATATTTTGTGCACTGACTACTCCTTTACCTTGTACATGTCTCATGACCTCCATCCATTGGTCCATGGTCAAGAGACCTCCAAGACTTCCAAAACTACTAGTCTGACCATTGGGTGGATCAGTAAATGCACCTATTCTTGGTTTGCCTGGTCATACCGTCTTTCGGCTTAATCATTTATTACTTCATTAAATAAATTTCAAATATTATTTTTAATACATATGATCTTGTTAAAAAAACATTTCATAATATAAATAATAAGGCATATATATAATATCCTAGTGTTCACCTTTTGGAACACTTATTATAACGCATCGTAATCTATGACATACAAGTTATCCTAGGCTCATCCTTAACTACCCTTAGATTTACAACTCCATAAGTTTGTCTTTTCTAGGGACAATTATCTTTCGATTTTTGATTTACTCAAATTCTGATCAGTCAAGATAAAACCTAGGGTTTGGTACCATGATGTGACACCCCAGCACCAACGACCGAAATATCAAAAGGATTTTACTGTTCAATAGCTCAAATCAAAGGGATCAGAACGAGAAGATCATAGATTTGAGTAATTCACATAATATATCACAAGTAAATGATAAGTAATATCTTATAGTTGAATCATAAATATGTACATGTCACAATTTATAATACATCTAGACATTGATCAAAACATAACATGTATTTACCACATCATTTATCCGACATACTATATACATATAAAACTATCCAAAGGTATGATGTCCAACTACTACCATAAGTCAACTACTTAAAATGGCACTTACATACTAATATAACTCTATGGACTAAAGATAATTATCACAAGTGTGCTCCCTCCAAATAACCATGATGATTCCTCTAGAACCAATCGCCAAGACATATCCTTGATGTTCCAGGTCCAAAGTAACTATAAACTTATAAACAGTAATCCAAACTCCATCTATCTTGATTTCGTAGGACACGACTTCAAAATGCAAAAATGATATCATCCTGAAAACAAATCATCAGTTAGACCTGGAGAGATATCACAAAACAAAACCTCAGTCATGCTAGAAATTAACTATGAGTACAATAGTGCAACAAAGATATGTAATCATGTACGGTCGAGTTATATATGAGATAGTCAAAAAAAAATATGTCACACACACCATAATTGAAACCTATACATATCCCATCAAATCAAGCCATATTAGTGAAAACACATATGTCACGGCACTATTTAAAGTGACTCTCAATTGCAAATGTAATCAACTCGGATATCACATCTTATTCACATTTTAGGAGTTGCAGTCGTAATTCAATAAATTTTTCATAGCTCAAGTGATTCATATATGAGGTCTACAATCACTAACGAATCCTACTTATTGTTCACTCTTATTTAACTCTAACTCGTGCTAACATCATGGCCTTCTTCATTTGAATATTCCCGGATCAAAAGTTGTAGGTGCCCTTAACGATCTATTAGCAATCTTCTCTTCTCCTTGTTGGAGCTTTCCCTTATGGTGCTATAATCATCATGTCAACTCCTCTTATGTCAATTAATGTAAGTATCATCATGCCCTCATTGTACTACGCCTGCCTCGTGGTTGTGTCCATGCAACGGGTCGTTTGGACAACAAGTGATGAGGGAGTAGGTCGTCACGATTTAATGTGCGACCCTAAATCTATCTATTATGATGGATTCTATCGTCTAGTAGTGTAACAACCTGCATTTTAAACTTGACTTTTTTTGAGTATAAACTTGACATTTTTGGAACCATGAATTTATGATGATGATGATTGGTGATTTCAAGAAAAGAATGAAAGTGAGTTGGATTTTGGCTAGTTAGGCATATATTTATTATGCCTCTCTTTTCCCACCTTATAAGTTTAATTTCACACAACTTTCATTTTCATCTCAAATACATAATCCATCTTTAAGCTTAAACCTCGATCCACTAATCCAAGCCTAAATAAATTCCAATAAATCATGATAAATCGCCATAATTCTTCATATCTCATTCTCCACAAAACCCACCAATGGATTGCCTTGAAGTAAGGTTGGAGCATCATCTCAAATTTTAAGAGAAGGAAAATTAGGTTTTGGTCAAATGAAGCTTGATTTGGTGAAGCGGAAGGTGAGTGGGATGATTCTATATCTATTACATGCTATACTTCATATATTTATGTTTATATGATTATGGAGTTATGTGAAGTAATTTAGTGAATAATATGGATAATTTGAGCTTATGTTAATGTTGTAAATATAATTACATTGATATATTATTTAAATAAGAACTTTATGATGACTTTTGAAGAAATTAGTAAACTATGAAATAATTACAGGGTTAATTGAATGATGGTGGATGATGTTATAATTGGTTTGAGGCTAATTAAGCGATATAAATATGATCATTTGTTAGTATTAGTTAAACCATTTAAATAAGTTTTAGAAAAGTTAGTAAGTATAATTTACAGTGATTGTTAATGAACGATATATGATGATTTGAGCTTATGTTTATATAGTAAACATGCTTATATTAACACATTTATTATTAAAGACCTTAACGATGACTTTTAAAGAAGTTAATAAGCTAGATAAGAAAGTATAAAGATTTACATTTATTATTAAAATGATTAGAGGCTAATTGAAGCTTCATTAGTACTTATAAATATTATTTAATGAAAGAAATAATTTTATAAGTAAACGGAATATTTTATAAAATAGTAATAAAGTTTTATAAAATGATTATGAGATGAATACTTACTTTTAAAATAAAGGAATCAGGTATTAAATGGCATTAAAATGATTAATAATCTATTGATATATTTTATAAAATAGTTTAAAGAGATATTGGACTTTTAAGATGAAGTTTGACAATAAAAATGTTATTCATTGAATAAATAGGATGATAATATAAATATTATGAAAGCATGTAGTTTGAATTGACTGAGAATGATCGATGGTCGATTGTTTGAGATGGTTGTGTAGATTAAATAAAAGGATGGTTGCATGCCTTGAATGATAATGATAGTAATAAACACTATGTATAGCAATCTCAATCAAAGGTCAACAAAGATAATAAACCTATTTCTTTGTTTTGAAGTGTAGGCTAGATCTCGATGGGACCGAAAAGGAGCCGAGCAGAGGATGAGAACTTCGAGCTCATGCTCGCACCGCTACATTTGCAGTAGAGCAAGAATGCATTACTGCATCGCAATAATGCAGGGCACCGCTTATCTTGCAGCAGTGCAACACACTGCTGTGTCCTAGTAGTGCAGTTTGTACGGTTGAGTGTACAACACTGCAACACTACTACACTTGCAACAGTGCAAGTATGCGCTTTTGCATTGCAGCATTTATGCATTGCTGCACGTGCAGTAGTGTAGCACTGCCGTGCATGTAGCAATGCACCCGACACATGTCAAACCTTGCTCCGGCAAAACCAAAGCAGCATGAAGCCCCAGACTCAACCCGAGGCATGGCAAAGTGGACATTTTTGATAGATGAAGTTTGGGAAATTTACATCATATTTCAATTCGATCCTTCTGATACTTGGTAAGTAGGTTATAGAAGATCTCTATGTGAACCTAGAATCATCAGACTCAACGAAAAGCAAGGCAAGACTCTTAAGGAGTTTAAAATAAGATAAAAATGATGCCGAAGTGAGGTGGAACTTATATGATGTTTCATTTGATGCGAACAAGATGTAATCCACGAGACATAGTGATGGTACAACTCATTAGGTGGGACTAGAGTTATATATTAACTCTCATTACTTAATACATATGATTAATAGATTATATGTGTTATGCAGCTTCGATGGGCCGACTCAAGCCATCGAGAGCATGTTATATCGGATACGCCTATTATTCATACAATGTGGATATATAATGATCAAAAAAGTAATCCATAATACCACAAAAGAATTGCACAATTTTCATATGAGATCCCAGAGCAATATTCGAAGAGAGATGGTGACAACGATCTAAAATAGATCATATATCAACCATGCCTATTGTAGAGGTCAAGATGAGATCTATAGAATTTTATTGCATTATGATGCAACTCGAAGTCTATGGTATATTTAGATACTAACTTATTTTGGTTTATTCTCCAATGGGTAGTCATTAGAAGGCTGATCATGCATGATGTCCTAAGGACACCACCTACCACCGACTGGCTGGTATATTGTATCGTAGACGATTCGTATTACATCATATAGTAGGTGATTTGCAGTATACCGTTTGAATAGATGGTCTATGATGGATAGTGGATGGTATGGTTCATTTGTGTAGTCCTCATATGCTTATATTATTTACTTATCTTTGAGGTAAACCTACAATAGGATACCTATATCACCACTAGTCTTAGAGAGTGTAGTGTTACATGTACTGTAACGATTTGCCTTTCCTACACTAATAAACGAGACTTAATACATCTTCGGTGCTCATATGTCCATCGTTAAAGTGACTGAAAGATGGGTCATTCGAGGTGAAGAAAGAAAAAGGCAGAACAGAATCTCACAAAACATAAGGAGAAATATATAATATACACAAGATCTTTACAAAAGGAATTGTCTTTATTATATACACAACATCAGAGCACGCTATCCTATTATCAGCTTGGACAGTTATAACAGCATGTCCTTACACTTGCTGATTAATACAGACAAGAATAAACAAAACAGAACAGCGGAAGAATATAAGGTATGTGAACACATCATGGAGAATCCAGCTCGTCTCACCAATGCTCTAAGGAATCCAACTAATTATGGAAAATATGCTTGGGCTGACCCGAGCTTTATAGAAAAACAACACCCAAGTTACCTTGTAAAACCAGCGTAAGAAACTCAAATCACAAGGAACATTATTATAACTTAAAATTAAAGGTATCTCGTATGACCACGCCGCACATAAACAGGGACAGATTTTTACCTTATGGTAACCAAAGCATATTTATGTAAAATGCTTTGATATTACCATAATGTCTAGGATACAAGTACATTTAATCATAGTCGAAATTGTTGCATTATTAAATTTCAGCATACTAAGCTCTACAATCAAAACTCTAAGCCACATATTGGAAAATGGGTTCCAACAAATGGCAAGGTAAGGGACTACCTTCCGAAAATGGCACACCTCTAGATAAAATGTACGAAGTCAGACCCTGAACTTGGTATATACCTACCGACACAAAACCAGCCTACCCCTAAACTTGAATAGTACCAAATATGTCATTACCCTGGTTGTTCCCAACCTTTATCGAGATACCTCATGCACAACAAATTCCATAATAGGGTGATCTAGAAAGGTGATGCAATACCCTAATGGAATCAACCCACATAGCACTATTGTATCTACCATATTTTAGCCATTACCGGGGTATAAGGCTTGATGTAACAATTTACCTTCTTCTCAACAGACCGTCTTAGAATGCTAACACTACCTTCCATATAGAAATGCAGTGTCAACATTCATCCATACAAGTTCATTCTAGAACTGAACGAAATCGAAGGCACTACCTCTACTACATCCATTTTGGAATCACCCTCAGGATTAGTACCAAATAGCCCTTTACTTCAAAAGATATGTTTCAATCATCTTCAAGATGTCTTCACTTAGAAATGCTTGAGTTGGATCGAAGTGATTGCGTATATTTTATACTTATTTGATCCCGGTCTCTTCAAAACAACATCCGATAGTTCCAGTAAACTCAACCCCGGTTCTTTTGGAAATATTCAGGAAATACATAGGAGCAAGGATCACACCTTAACCATTTAAGTGGATCAATCTCCCTATCATTTGTGTTAGGAGAAGAAAACGAGATTTATATGCACAGTACAATATCATCGAAGATGACTGCGCCATATAACTCATGGTTTCTCCTAAATATTTCCAGAGTTATATTTTGATCTAGATTTGGTAGTCGGTTGTTTAATTATTAAATAAACAAACAACAAAATATTTAGAGATTTAATTACCCATTGCAACCACTAAGCCTCAAACTAAATCTTTTATTCATTAAAACTCTTTTCAAAAGTGTTTATTAATAACATTCATATACTTATCTCACTAACATAAGCATATTCACGAAACATTTGTGAAAGATTTTTCATTTCCAAATCATATAAAATGATCAAAACAAAATGTTATTTAAATTATAGATAAAGATAACCTCAAACAATATTCCTTCGGTGTTAAGTGCGAAAGAATGTCCATTCAACCATAATTAAGAAGGTCGGTTAAAGGAAGTTCAATCTCATATTCTTTTGTAAATTTCCTTCTATAAATCCTCTTAATAAATATCTTTTATTTATAAATCTCCTTTAAAAACCCATTTATAAAGCTCTTATAAATCACCAAGTTAAATTTACATATTTTTTTGTAAATTTCAAAATCATTTATATATCTCTTTATAAATCTCCAAAATTATTTATAAAACTTCCTTTATAATTCCAAAATCATTTTTATAACTTTCTTATTAATATTCCTTATTTAAAACAAAACTCCTTTAGTAAACTAATTTAATAAAGCCCTTTTGATAAACAAAACGATTATTTAAAACACCTTTACTAAAATCATTACTTAACTTAAAACCAATATTAAAAGTATGTTTGGCCTTAAAAATCAGAATGAAGCTTAGTGATCACAATGGTTCTCATTTGACTGATTTTAATTTTCAAGTTATAACGTCGGTATTTACATAACAAGCAGATATGTATAAAAGAATCATCCAATAACAACCAATCATATAAGTAAATGTCCAAGTTACCAAAATAGCAGCAGAGGATTTGTTCTGCTAAACACATGTCTAAGTTAATATAATGGTAAAATGGGTTTTTATTTTGCCTAGTAGACGTCAACATAACCTACTTGGTGAACTATGGTACAACGGTGATTTATCCTACCAAACAGATGTCAAATATATCAGAATGGTGATTTATTCTGCTAAATAGATGTCATGTATAATTTAACAAGTAGAATGATATTTATTTTGCTAAACATATGTCCTTGGGTTTCATACTCAATTAAGATTACTTGAAGGTAATCGACAAAGAAATCCCTAACATTCTTTAAAAGAGTGTTGCATTTTGAAACAAAACCGATCTTCAAAAATAAAGTGGTTTAAAACTGTTATTTAAAATTAAATAAGAATTGAACTCTTTACTTAATAATAATCAAACCTTTAATTGATAATTAAATAATAATTAAATATTAAATAAATAATTAAATAATAATCATCATTTATATAAATAATTAAATAATATTTAATCATTAAATAAATATTTGAACCATAATTAATCTCTAATTAATTATTACATAATAACTTTAACCTTCTTTAAGAATTAAATCAATCTTAATCAAGTCTTAAGAAATCTTACTTAATTTGTGCTTAATTAAAAATTAAACCTTTTTATAAATACATAAATAATTAATAATTAATCTTAAATAATTAAATTATAATTACCTTAATTATTAATTAAAGAATAATTAACTTAAATTGATTAACTAATTATAATTAACTTAATTGATTGACACTTAAGTAATAATTACCTTTATAAAATAATGATTAAGTACTAATTATCTTAATTAATTAATCATTAAAATAAATAATTAAATAATTATTTTTTAATAATGCTATTAAAGTTTTGAAAATAATTCTGAAAAAGAATGCTTAAGTAAAAACACTTTCCAGATTTTCCAAAACTAGTTTGTTTTACGAATTTCACTTATAGCGACTATCGCTATAAGCTTTATAAACTTAGTAAAAGATTTTGGAAAACAAAGTAAGGTTTCCAGGACTTAGCACACATTTCAAAACATAAAGTGAGTAAAAAAGTTTTAATCCAAAGGACTTCGATGTCATAACCTAACTATCTCTAAATACTAACTTTTCCTTTACATACACAACATATTCATACATACAACACCTATACATGTCATCACAACATACAACTAATCAATATTCTAGCTCTCAACCTTACTAATATTCAACTTACATTCTCAGGTTAATTTTACATCAAACACATAAGCATACTAATAAAGAAACATCATATTCAACCAAATCAAGCTATGATTTAGCAATAAGATATATAGCAAATTCAAGGCTTTTAAATAAATTCATGAGCTATACTCACCCAAAAGCTACCAAACCACTCCGAACTTCTACTAGAACTTAAGATACCCCAAGATCCTAGCTTTGACTTTGGTAAGACCAAAATTTGGTGGCATTATGGTGGCTTTATAGTTCGGCCAAGGTATGGTGCATATGGCCCAAGGGTGGTGGAGCTCGGCCTTGAAAGGTGGAGGGACATCGGATTATCATCGAATTCACAAAATCAACCTCGAAAATGGATTACATTCCAATTGATTTTTGGACAAGTTACTCATGGAATTTGAAAAGGTTTCCAAAAGGAAAGTTCTTTGAAATTCTTTTCTCTACAATTTCAAAAAAAATAATCACTCAATTTGAATCTATTTTGAGGGAGATATGGTCAAAAGAAGAAGATGTATTTTCGGACTTGAAAATATGGATCCGAAAATGAGTCTGAAAGAAATGAGAATTGGACTTGGCTAAGCTCAAAATTTGAAGAATTCGTTTATACAAAAGAGTTTACAATCTTCCCAATAACTTTTAGCCGACGTAAAGTCGAAAATTAGAAAAACGAATTCCAGTCACATTTTCTATTTTTCTTCGAATTATATAGCTTTGTAAACACATTTGAAAACTATTTCATCATCATTATTAATTATTTTAAAATATTTTTATTTTAATTATAAAATCGTCATTTGAATATTTAAAATTAATTAAATATTCCTAAATCAGAATGTTGAAATTCTGGGTCGTTGCACTCTTCACTCTTAAAAGTATTTGAACCTCGAAATTTTACCACAGCTCTAAACCTAGAAACACTTAACAATACTCATCCGCCCATATGATGTACATAGATCATATGTATGCTCACTCGCTCTAATACATAACTTTACTTCTGAACTAGTATCGCTCATCCGAGTTCCTAGTGCGGACTTTGGTCAGGCTTCTTAATTAGAAACCTTTATTCTCTTTACATAGCCATATATCGTGGTAGAAAACTTTGGTTCAAAATTAAGAACCCTCACTAAGTGTTCGCCATCAAAAATAAAGTGATAGATCTTGATTAAAATGGTGTGAAACACCTCACGTGCTTGAATCATAGATCGAGAATTATGTGAAAAAGAAAAATGATCTATGTACAACCTACATACTTATCTTGTTGGTTCTTACTACCCAACTACTTTCTACCCTTCCCAAAATATTTATGAAAACATTTCATAACAATTCCAACTTAGGTTCAAACATTTTTAAATAATACAACTTATTTATGAAACATTTTCATAAAGTCATTTTAGTTTATTAATTTGCATAATACACTTCTACATCCTAAGAGTATATACAAAACATCTTATTTTTGATTCCATTCTCTTTTAATTATTTAGATATAGGCCCAAAATATTTCGAGTCTCAAAACTGAGTCGACCAATACAACTTCTTTACCCATTTGATCTGATAAGTAGTTAAGAAGAGTAAGATGTTGGTATCAAAACTCTGTCCTAGAGTTTATTTTTTCTTAGACACCTTTAAGGTAAAGATGTTTATTAGCCAGCCCAATAACATCAAATAATTTTTCACTTCCAAGATGCTAAAATCAAAAGATATGTTTTAATAAAACAAAGTTTATTAAACTTATTGGTATATTAATTTTAATTTTAACTTCATTTATCAACCCGTTCTTTAACCAAAATACCTTTATATTTCGGAATTTGAGAGCTAATACCCAGTTTTTTTTTCAAAAATCCTTAAAATGAAATTATGTATTTTAATCCATAGAAATATACATATACCCCGAGTAACTTCAAAATGATATCAAAGCACTGGGTACTACCAAATAGTATCATATATTCCCTTTTCAAAAAGGATAATACTCGAGAGAAGTGTTTACCATTCAAACACATCTCCTGCTCAATTTTAGTCACTTTTGAGGCACTCAAACTAGTTAATTATAAAAATACTTCTTCTTTTCAAATTCTCTTTTGAAATAATACTATGCATATATATTCTCCATAAATATATTTTTAAACAAAATACTTATCATCCACTTACTATGGATTCATTCGAATTCGAACTCGTTTCGATCATACAATGACAAAGATAATAATGTACTAAATACACTATCATATTCTCCTAAGAAAACACTAGATTGTCACTTAGAAGATTATTCAGATCATCACAAAACAGATCGAGACTCATTCCCTGAACTGTTCAAAGAAAACACATCTTTCTATATGATTTTCTTTTCGAAGTATTTATACTTTAAATTATTTTTAATAAAATTATTACTACTTTTCCAAACCTTGAAAACCATTTGAAAACTTATCAATGTCCCGGGATATAAATTCTTTGAAAGTCCATCTTATTTTTCAAAATATGTTTTATAATTCTGATTTATAAATCAACGAATATAAAATCTTTCCTCGAATATTCTTTTTGAAATATGTTTATTTTATTTTTAATAAACACCCTTATATTAAAATCCAATTTTAACCCAACATATCGTCGAACGCTTTATAGTTAAACTGTAAAACTTAATTCACAAGGTGTTCGTTTCAATATTCCCACAAGTTCTATCTATCCAACCTATGATGGAAAAAGGAAAATTACTAATAAATCATGTAATAGTCAATGGTGAAAATTGGACGAGCTTGACTAATCAAATCCTATATGATAATAATTAAATATTATCAACCCCTAACAACAATCACATCATATATAATTATACTATTTTTTAAAATCATTTCTTTATATAGAAATTATATTCTTAAGTAAAATTATTGTGTTTACTAATTTAAAACGATGTTATGTTAATCTACCTAGTTTAAGTGTTTAGACCCCTACCAACACCGTGGTTCCCCACGTTATGGCTAGAACTCACAAAGCACTCAATCAATAAATCAACACAATATAAAACATTTTTATAGCACTAATAAATATGCACTCAATGTATATACTCAAACTTATTCTAAGGTCTCAATTAACCTATCTCAAATGAGTCAACCCCATCAAATCCTAGGTATTTGCCCAACTTAAGCTTTGACACCACGTGTAACGATCTGCCTTTCTTACACCAAAAGACGACACTTAATAGATCCTCGGTATTCATGTGCCGATTATTTATGTGTTCGAAAGACAAGTCGTTTGAGGTGAAGAAAGAAAAAGGTAGAATAGAATCTCATAAAATGCGACGAGCAATATATAATATATATATATATATATAAGATCTTTACAAAAAGAATCATCTTCATTATATACACAACATCAGAGTACACTATCCTATTATCAGCCTGGACAGGTCTGTCCCTACAGTTGCTGATGAATATAAACAAGAACAAAACAAAACAGAACCGCAGAAGAACATAAGGTACGTGAATACGTCTTAGAGAATCTAGCTCATCTCTTGAACGCTCCAAAGAATCTAGCTAAATCTAGAAAATATGCTCGGCCTGACCCAAGCTTTATAGGAAAACAATGCCCGGGTCAGTCCGGAAAAACCAGCATGAGAAACTCAAATCATAAGGAACTTTGTTATAACTTATAAAACTCTTTTAAAATTAAAGTATCTCATAAGACCACACCGCATATAAATACGGATGAGTTTTTACCTTACGATAACCAAAACATTTTTATATAAAATCCTCTAATATTACCATAATGTCTAGGATATAAATACATATTAATCATGAAATTGTTACATTATTAAATTCCAGCATACTAGGCTCTACAATCAAAATCGTAAGGCACATATTAGAGAATAGATTCCAATAAACGGCAAGGTAAGGGACTACCTTACGAAAATGGTACACCTCTAAATAAAATGTATTGGAGTCAGACCCTGAACTTGGTCTACCCCTCCCAACAAAGAACCGGTCTACCCCTGAACTTGGATGGTATCGAGTATGTTATCGCCTCGGTTATTCCCAAACTTATCGAGATATCTCATGCACAACCAAATATATTATAGGGTAATCTAGAAAGGTGATGACACACCCTAATGGGAGCGACCCACATAAACCTGCTGTATCTACCCTGTTTTAACCATTACTGGGGTATGAGGCTTGAGGTAACAATTTAGCTTCTTCTTAGCAGACCATCTTGGAATGCTAACACTGCCCTTCAAGCAGAAATGCAATGCCAACATTCATCCATACAAATTTGTTCTAAGATTGAACAAAATCGAAGGCACTACCTCTCCCACATCCATTTTGAAATCATCCTCAAGATTAGCACCACGTATTCCTTGAACATCAAAAGCTCCGTCTTCAATCATCTTCAAGATGTCTTCAGTTCAAAATGCTTGAGTTGGATCGAAGTGGTTTTTAGATAATTTATACTCATCCGATCTTGGTCACTTTGAAACAACATTTGATAGTTTTAGTAAACTCAACCTTGGTTCTTTTGGAAATATTCAGATAAAACATAGGAGCAGGGATCACCCCTTAGCTGTTTAAGTGGACCGATCTCCCAATCATTTGTTTAAGAGAACAAAACGAGATTCGTACGCACAGTACAACATCATCGAAGATGACTGTGCCATATAACTCACATGTTTCTCCTAGATATTTCCAGAGTTATATGTTGGTTCAGATTTGATAGTCGATTATTTAACTATCAAATAAACAAACAACAACAAATTCAAAGATTTAATTACCTATAGCAACGACTAAGCCTCAAAACTAAATCTTTCATTTATTAGAACACTTTTTTAAAAGATTTTATTAAAAACATTCATATACTCATCTCACTGACATAAGTATATTCATAAAACATTTGTGAAAGATTTCTCATTTCCAAATCATATCAAATAATCAAAACAAAATGTTTTTTAAATTATAGATAAAGATAACCTCAAACAATATTCCTTTTTTGTTAAGTGTAGAATGAATGTCCATACCACCAGAACTATGAAGGTCGGTTAAAGGAAATCCAATCTCAATTTTCTTTTAAAATTTAATTCTGTAAATCCTCTTAATAAATCTCTTTTATTTATGAATCTCCTTTACTTAAATTCCAAACTCATTTACAAAAGTCTTTATAAATAAGCAAGTTAAATTTACAAAACTCTTATAAATATCAAAACCATTTATATATCTCTTTATAAATCTCCAAAATTATTGATAAAACTTCTTTATAATTCCGAAATCAGTTATAAAACTTTTTTATAAATATTACTTACGTAAAACAAAACTCCTTTAATAAACTCATTTAATAATTTTGATAAACAAAATGATTACTTACAACACCTTTACTAAAATCTTTACTTAACTTGAAACCACCATTAAAAGTATGTTTGACCTTAAAATCAGAAAGAAGCTTAGTAACCATAATGATTCTAATTTAAATTACTTTACTTTTCAAGTTATAACATGAGTATTTACATAATAAGCAGATATGTATACGGTAATATAAGTAAATGTCCAAGTTACCAAAATAGTAGATAGGGATTTGTTCTGCAAACACATGTCTAAGTTAATATAATGGCAGAATCGGTTTTTATTTTCCTAATAGATGTCAACGTAACATACTTGGTTAACTATGGTAAAACGGTAATTTGTTCTACCAAACAGATGTAAAATATAAGTTAACTAGCAGAACGGTGATTTATTCTGCTAAATAAATGCCAATTATAATTTAGTCAGCAAAATAATGTTTATTCTGCTCAATATATGTACTTAGATTTCATATTCAATTAGGGTTACTTAAAGATAATTGACAAAGAAATCCAATGAATTCAAAACATTCTTTAGAAGAGAGTTGCATTTTGAAACAAAACCAATCTTTAGAAATAAAGTGGTTTAAAACTCTTATTTATAAATTAAATAACAATTAAACTTTTTACTCAGTAATAATTAAACCTTTAATTAATAATTAAATATTAAATATCCTTTATATAAATAATTAAATAATATTTAATCTTTAAATAAATATTTATACCATAATTAATCTCTAATTAATTATCAAATAACAATTTAAACCTCCATTAATAATTAAATTAATCTTAATTAAGTCTTAAGTAATCTTGCTTAAGTTGTGGTTAATCAAATATTTAAACCTTTTTATAAATAAATTATTAAATTAATAATTAATCTTAAATAATTAAATAATAATTGATTCCTAATTATTAATTAAATAATAATTAGCTTAAATTAATTAGCTAAATATAATTAACTTAATTGATTGACACTTAAGCAATAATTACCTTTGTAAACTAATGATTGAGCACTTGATAATTAATTAATCATTAAAATAATTAATCAATCAATTAAATAATTACTTCTTTATTACTTAATTAAAGTTTTGAAAACACTTTGTAAAAAGATTGCTTGAGTAAAAACACTTTTTAGATTTTCTAAATTTAGTTCGTTACGAACTACACATATAGCAACTATCATTATATGACCCGAAATTTTAAAACTTGATTTTTATATTAAATAGTTTCAAAATTCTTAATTTTTATATTTTAGCCACTTTATAAACTTATTATAAAAAATTTGGAAAACAAAGTATGGCTTTCGGGACTTGGCACAACATTTCAAAAGGAAAGTGGGTAAACAATTTTAATTCATAGGGCTTCGATGTCGCAATCTAACTACCTTCAGATACTAACTTTTCTTTTACATACACAACATATGCATAAGTATAACACGCATACAAGTCATCACAACATAAAACTAATCAAAATTCTAGCTTTCAACCTTACTAATATTTAACTTACATTCTCATGTTTATGTTACATCCAAATACATAAGCATACTAACAAAGCAACATCACATTTAACCAAATAAAGCTATGATTTAGCAATAAGATATAAAAAAATTCAAGTTAGAACTTTTAAATAAATTCATTAGCTATATTCACCCAAAAGTACCAAACCACTCTGAACTTCCACTAGAACTTTAGATCAACCAAGTTCCTATCTTTGACTTTGGTAAGAATAAGATTTGGTGGCCTTATTGTAGTTTTATGGTCCGACCATGGAACGGTGCACACAACCCAGGGAGGTGGAGCTCGGCTGGAGGGACTTCAGATAATCATCGAATTCACAAAATCAAATCCGAAAATGGGTCATATTCCAACTGATATTTTGACAAGTTACTCACGGAATTTGAAAAAGTTTCCAAAAAAAAAGTTCTTTCAAATTCTTTTCTCTACAGTTTCAGAAAAACAATCACTCAATTTGAATCTGCTTTAAGGGAGATATGGTCAAAAGAAGCAGAGGTATTTTCGGACTTTAAAATCTGAATCCAAAAATGAGTACGAAAGAAATGAGATTTGGATATGGCTGAGCTTAAAATTTGAAGAAGTGATATACATGAAAGTCATAGCCATTGTAATTCGCTATGGCTTGAAAGATACAACTTCAATTTGGATTAGGTGTGAGAAAAATATGGTAGATCGAAGAGGAGGCACAATTAAAGAAATGAAAGGGGTATTTATAAGCAAGAAACAAAGTAAATACCTTAATGTCTTTGGTCCTTTACCCGTCAACCTCCTCTTGCCACATCAGCATGCCGCCTCCCCTTCATGTACCTCAGCCCACAAGCTTGTCATCCCTTCGCTTCGCTTAGCCAACAAGCATTTAAACACTTGCACTTAATATTTATAAAAGTTTCCTTAGGCATTTTTATATTTTATTTTAATATTTAACATCGCATCTTACTTTACATACTTAAGTATGTATATACATATAAAAATACACACACATACATATATAAATACATACATATATATATATATATATGTATGTATATATATATATATATATCCTAACTAATCTGTATGTGTATGTTTATACAAAAAGATTTACAATCTTCTCGATAACTTTTAGCCGACGAAAAGTCAAAAATTCAAAAAATGAATTTCGGTCACATTTTCGATTTTTCTTGGAACTGTATATTTTTGTAAACACATTTGGAAAACTATTTCATCATCATTATTTATTATTTTAAAAGATTTCTATTTTAATTATAAAAATCATTATTTAAATATTTAAAATTAATTAAATATTCCCAATCAAAACTGTGAAATTTTGTGTCATTACACATATAGTCGTATGCTATAATGCAGCTTAGTAATGCAATAAGGATTGTTATATCATTTTTGATAGAGGGTGTTGGCAGCATCCTTGTATTTTGTGATCTTCTTTTAGTTGGTCTATCTAAAATGATTATGATTGATGTCATTTGACCTTTGGGGTATTGCAATCCCTAGCTAGCAAGCATGAGCATTATAGCATTGTTTTTATCGATGTGCGGGCTTTTACAGAATTTATATATTACTAGGATGTGATGACTTTTTAGTTACAAAAGAAGAGCAGGTTAAGGTAGGATTTTCTATCATTTGGGGTGGGTTTACTTTGCTTGTTTATAGGCTGTTCGGACTATCCTCGAGCAATGTTTTTAGAGAGAACCGGATATGCCTTGGTAGCTTTATGTTTTATATATGTATATAATTTTGATATACAGTATTTTAAAATGGTTCCTCTCACACCAGGCTTTAAGTTTGATCTGCATTTTGTCTCGTTGTGTTTTTGTCATGATAACTCTAGGGTAGTTGTTTGGGAGTTAGGAGTTTTTGAGGATATGCTTATAGAACAACTAGAGCATTTTGGAGGTGTGATGGTGATAATCTGGTTATTGATGCTTGTTGTTGTAATAGTCCATGATTAACATGTTATTTTCTTACGAGACTAGTTGTATCGGTTACGATATTCAGAACTCTGTGTGTATGGAAATAATATATTCTGACTTTCTGTATTTATATTTATTTAGTTGTTTCTACTAGTGCGGTTTATTATATATTATTTTGTCATATTCTATCCATGTATATTCAGTAAATTATATGTTATCATTCCATTCTGAGATTATATCGATATGCCTTGTTAGGATGTCAAGTTTTATTTTACCTTGATGGACACTTTTTTGGGTTATTCGGGAGTCAAACATTGTCATTTGACGTTGATTCGGGGTACTAAGAAAGATGGGTCTTTATGAATAGTCTCATCTCGTCTTGATTGCTTCATAGGTTAAATTTTTCAAAATCATTTGTATGTAACCTCCCAAAATACCATTTATTTCCGAAATGGCATCATGTCCCATTTTATATCACATATAGATGTTGCGATCTTGCATCATAGCATTATCTTGCAATTTACAACATCATTTATAAATAAGCATTCATGAAGCATAAAATAGAAAAATTCATCGAATATTTACATTCATGGCATGTTAAAGTTAGTAATTTCCAATCGTTGGACATGAAATTCAAATATAATTAAACAAGCATAGCATCATAAGCACAATCACATTTCATCACAATTTCATATGATTCAAACCATACATTATTTGAATTCTTTTTAAATAATACACAATCCCTTATTTCATTTAAATCCCAATATATATATATATATATATATATATATATATATATATATATATATTTAAATAATTCAGATTTAACTTTTAATATATATTTTTATCTCAAAATAATACATTTATATTTTTTGAAACTTTCAGATCAATAAATCTTCATTTTATCCATGTTTTCTTCAGATTGGAAATATTTGAATATTAAAATCCATCTTTTTTGGTTCAAAACCATATTCTTTAAAATCATTTATAATTTTCAAATTAAAATTTCTAAAATATTATTTAAACTTATTTTTAAAATTGTCATAATTAAAATTTTCAAAATATGATTTTTTTTATAACATAATTTAAAAATAAATAATTCATAGTTTAATTCCTGGAGCTTACTGCTCCAGAAAAATGCGTACCGATCGACCAACGATCATGATTCCTGGAGAAGTAGCTCCAGGAATTGCTTTGACAGATCACCACTTTTAGGTCGCTTCGACATGCCTATGTTCTTGTCTCGCCTGACTTCTACTATCGTATCTTCGGTAGTTAATTTGAGTTCAAATCATCCAATATTTTTATGTAAATTTGAGCACATTTGTCTTTGGTTTCTATACTGACATTGATATATTCAAGCATTCAAGAATCAACAAACTAAATTCTATGATTAAACATCACAAAAATTAAATATATGTTGATAGTAATCTAATCAAAGTAGGCTATCAAGCCCTTAACATCTAATATATTCTAATTTGGAATAGAAAACATGAAGTATTTCTTTACTGTAAATCAAAATATGGTTTACTGTAAAGATGGACATAAGATATACTCATTGTAAATAAATAATATTATACTCACTTCCTTGTTTTAATTTGCTGATGAAATGCAAACCTGGCTTGACGAAGATCTTGTTGATTGACTTTGATTCACAGTAAAGGAGAAGACAATAATGGGTTAGGGACAAGCACCATTGTCCAAGTGGTTAATTGATTCGGCCTGGTGCAGGATGTCACAAGTTCGAAACTTGCTTTCGAACGTTTATTTGACATGGGATATGTTGTCCCATTGATTTGTTGTATATAAAGTACCAGCTAAAAAAAAATGGGTTAGGGTATTGTAACAACCCGCATATTTATCGAGTTTGTATTTAAATATTTTATTTAAATAGTAACTCGTTAATCGGATTTTGGTCCGAAAAGCTACTTTTTGCAAACGGTCAAATTAGGACTCGAGACCACTTCCATTGAGTTCGAAATGTCGTTTACAACTTTTTAAGTATAAACATCGATAGGTTTGGAGTTAGTGAAATTTCACTAACTTTTCCCGCTTTGGACTTTGGGTTAGTTTAGCCTATTAAGCCCAAGTTCCAACCCTCTTCTCCTCACTCTTCATAAATTTCCTAACTAATCAAGCTTTGGCATTAATGGTGGAGGGAATGGGAAATTAAAATTCCAAAACTCAAATTCAATTGCAATCCATCTTTCTACTCCAAATTCAAGAAGAAGACATTGGATTCAAGCTTCTTGTGCTTAGATAGAAGAAGGATTGATTCTTGCTTGCTTAAAACTTCATTTTCATTGATATTTGGTGCAAAGGTGAGATTTTTATCTCACAAATCTAGTCTATAACTATATTGGGTTGTTGGGAATGATTCCCTATCACTTTAGCATGAATATTTGCTTTTGGTTTGGATTGGATTGGCGAAAAACTCCGATTTTTGGCGTTTTGGCGAAATTTCTGCATTTAGGTCGTTCTGGCCATTTTTAGGTCGTTCGGAGTTAGGTCGTGTGGGTCTTAGGTCGTAGGTCGCGTACGAGATAGCTCCTAGATCGTTCTGACCATTTTTCGCGTGTTCGGAGTTAGGTCGTTCACGACCTAGTACTTAGGTCGCTCGCGACCTAACCCTTAGGTCGTTCGCGTGTTATCGCGCTAAGTCGCACTGCCTTGAATCTTCACTTCGGAGTTCGGTCGTTTCACGTTAGGTCGTATGGATTTTAGGTCGTAGGTCGTATGGCTTTTAGGTCGTAGGTCGTATGGCTTTTAGGTCGTAAGTCGTATGACTTTTAGG
This sequence comes from Allium cepa, assembly GCA_030765085.1. Taxonomy (NCBI): domain Eukaryota; kingdom Viridiplantae; phylum Streptophyta; class Magnoliopsida; order Asparagales; family Amaryllidaceae; genus Allium; species Allium cepa. Next base: position 453,358,881 of record CM060939.1, on the reverse strand, counting down.
TCGTAGGTTGTTGGCTTTTTGACCGTTAGGTCGCATGCCTTTCTACTTCGATAGGTCGTTCGGCCATGCTTTCTATTTTTAGGTCGCGACATCTTTAGGTCGTGTTACCTATATACCCCTAGGTCGAAAGACCTTAGGTCGTGCACCTTTAGGTCGCGAACCCTATTAGGTCGCGAACCTCTTTAGGTCGCCTGTCCCTTAAGAAGTTAGGTCGTTCGTCCTGTGATGCCTTAGGTCGTTTGACCCGTGTTACGTTAGGTCGCGTAACCCCTTAGGTCGCTTGACCTTGTTTCCTGTTAGGTCGCGTGACCTTGTTTTCGCCCTTAGGTCGTTTCACTTTTAGGTCGCATGACCTCGTCTCCGTTAGGTCGTGAACCTTGTTAGGTCGCTCATCCTTAGCCCGCGAACTTTCTTAGGTCGCGTACCTTTAGGTCGCGTGTCCCCTCTACCTCGTTAGGTCGCAAAGAACATTAGGTCGCTCGACCTCCTTACCCACCAGGTCGCGCACTTAGTTAGGTCGCTCAGCCATTGTGTTAGGTCGCGTGAACCCTTAGGTCGTTAGACCTCATTTTGCTTTAGGTTGTAGGCCTCTTGCCTTCACTTAGGTCATACCGTTTTGTCGGGGCGCTGCCCCCTGGACCCCCGCGACCTGACCGGGCAGGTCGAACCCCGTAAGCGGTGGCGTTGCCCCCGCACCCCCACCTTGGGGGGTTGCCACCCCCCCTAGACCCCCCCTCCGTAGGGGATCTTATCTGAAAAACATCGAGCTGATTTCCTTGGATTTTATTCACATCTCCGTATGCGATTTTTGTGACTGATTGTTTCTACAATTGCTTCTGTGTTTTGTCACTTTATAATATAAAGGTTTCAATACTAGTAGTAAATATCAAAACTCTTTTAACAAACAATTTCAACTCTATTTTTAATAACAAAGCTCTTTTCTTAAACCGTTTTCCAATCTATTAGTATATACAAGCCTTTGCCTCACTCGGATGAGAAATCTAATTAAACGACTTAGTAAAACAAGTGGTATGAAACGCTTGCGTTCACTTCGTCGGTTAATTCTTGGACTTGTTCGATTGAACCTCTTGTGACAATTTTATTAGTGAAGATTTACAGTTTGTTCGTAAATATTTAAGTTAAGCAAGTGGTTATGGGACATGAAGCTAAACTTCTATATTTACTAGCTTAGTGTAATTGACACTTCTCGTTGATCTTGATGATCGCTTTATGAATTAGACTAGCAATTGCGCGATGTCTCTTTCATTGCAAGGTTAGACTAGACACCACTTGTGTGATTCCATTCACACATACCTTTCTGCTTTTTGGTTAGTCTTGACCTCAATCTGTGTGATTCCATTCACACATGCGGGGTAGCTCCCCATGGTCTTCGGACTGTCATGTGATAGGCCTCTTTCCCTTTTTATGATTTCTGGATTTCTCGTGTTGATTTCTGGAATTTATGTCATTGACTTGTTATGAGTACAGGTTTAGGGTATGATGCCCTCTTCGAATCTTTGAGAAGATTCTTGTGATATTGATTATCTCTTATTGATTGATCTTCTGTTGATCATTATTTACATACTTATAGTGGTATGTCGTTATGGATGTTTATGTTTATGCCATATCTTTTATGTTATATCATGTCATCTGATATTTATAGCTAGACTGATCCGTTTATTATTTTCTTAAATAATACTCGGGTCAGACCGAGATGTTACAGGTGCTTCTGCTTGACTTCTTCCCAGGGATTCATCACTCTGACTTTTGGCTAACTGTTTAGATTAGCAGTTTTTGTTGTATACACTTGAGATATAGACTCATAGTTGTATTCTTTTGTATAGCACGTGTTGCTATTCTTTTGTATTATCGTGGATCTTAATGACCACTACTCTGATGTACACTTTCATGTGTTAGTTATATATTCATATCTTCTTCCGCCTTTGTGATATGGATATCTGTGACTGATTTGTGATATGATTATTTCTATGTTTGTTTCCGAAGATTATTTATAGCCACCGTGTGATAAGCAATTACATGGATGGTCGCTCCTCAACAGCCTTATTCTCCGTGCTAGTTGACAGCACTACTCCGGAGTGTTCTTGGCTAGCGTGTGTATAGAGGTGGGGCGTCACAGGTATTTATAAAGTTAGATCATTGATACGTTGCAGTAAAGGACCTAATAAAGGTTAAAACGAAATGATTATGAATATATGTTAAAACTTTAGTCCAATTAAAACATTTTCCATTTTATTTTTATGTCTTTAAATAAATACGTACCCTTGACAGCTTTATAAGTCGAACCACCTTTAAATCATAATTTTGTACCTGTTTAAATATCTACTCAAGGCATTTTATCCATATTTTATTTTATTCTTATAATGAATTTTCTTTTAATAAAATATCACTTTCTGTTTCTTACAATTATTAAAATAACCAATTTTCTTTTCAAAAAATTTCAAATTCCACAAACATTATCTATTTTTCCAAAATAAATTTCCAAACAACTTCTGTACAGTTAAAGTACAATTCAAATTTCTAATTTGAGTTCTAAATCAATATTTTTCTTTATTGTTAAATAAATTCCAAAAATCGCATTTATTGAGTAAATATCAACTAAAAATTTCAAAATATCTTTACCCAAAATTTAGGATGTTACAGTATGTTAAGTGAAAATCCTTTTGGTCTTATTTTTTCACGTCCCTATGCGCTAATTAATTCCTCGCTTCTAATTAGCAAGAAAAATTATTGATAAACTAGGAGGATAAGAAAAAAAAAGAAAGGTTGGAGTTCACGAAGGCACATGAAAATCAAGAAAATGGGATTATTGGATGATTATCGGTGTTCTAAAGTAAAAAAAAATTGAAAGAAGATCATGCAAAAACAATTGCTAATAATTGAATTATTAACAATTAATTGTAGAATAAATTTGCACATAATGAACTGTAGAATATTGTTGCTATAAATTTTTTATGCTACATAACCAATTGTTTAAGTCATGGATGGTGGTTGACAGTTGCTTATTAGTAATAAAATTGGTTGCGAGTTACTTATAAAGTATGAAGTGTTCCATAATGCTTTAATTTTGAACTCAAAACTACCAAAATTATTATTAGATCATAAATATGAAAATCATTTTTATGATAACTTTTAATTTATATATTCAAACACGTGTATCTCTTACCATTCACTTAAAACTGCTTGAACATTATAAGTCAAACAAACTTTAAGTAGTTATAAAATATATGATTTTGACCTAAGGAGACACTAAGAATATACATACACACACACACACATATATATATATATATATATATAGAGAGAGAGAGAGAAAGAGAGGAAAATAGTATTAATTAATCTATGTACTAAAAAAAGAGGTTTATAATGTAATGTAACAATCAACAACTAGAGGATCACAAGAAATATAAAAGAGAGGAGTAAAAGATTGCTAGTACATTATACAACTATTTTTATTAAGTAGTCCAGCACCACTATCTCAATGGTTAAACGCTCCGACATTGGTTTCAAGAGGTCACAGATTTAAAATCTTCTCCTTGTCTTTCTCCAAAATCATAGCCCTCCTCTAATTTTTCCTCAAAATCATAATTTTTCTTCTGATTTTAATCTAAAATTATACTCTTTTTTATCAATTTTCATGATTAAATAATAAGAAGTGTATGTATTGTGATTAGTTAGGATTTAATGATTTCAGACAATTGAAGATAAAACATATGTTATGTAGTTTTTGTTATTGATATATAATGGTGTTTTGGTTTTTTTTTTCTAGTTTAAACGTGTATAGTAAATTGAATTTAACATCAAAGTTACTTTGACTCTGTTTGTTTTACTAAAGCAAGTGCTGAATACTTAGTAGAATAAGTGAAAAGAGGCTTTTAGATTTTTGGTTTAAAAAGGTGGTGCAAGTTATCACTTTCTATTCAGTAAAATGAATCGACGATAAATTTTTGAAAAGATTATTGTTTATTGAAGTAGCTTCTCAGCAATACCCTTTTCATACATAATTGAATATTTTCATTTCTTTTTACTCTTTGCTTTTATTGGTATAAATATTATTCAAACGACGATTTGAATATTTCAAACTCAATAGTAATTTTGGTTTATACTCGATCTTTCGTAAGTCAAACTAAACATTCATTATTTGGTGCTGATTTTAGCTTCACTTTCGATAATTTTCCATAACTAAAAGGTAATATAAAAATTGCACAAAGTCAAAAGTGTTTGGTGATGCCATATAATTGAGTTAAACAGAAATATAATGGGTAATCTAATGCAATTATATAAACAAATATATAAATATATAATTTTGAAAAAATGAATAAAATATGTGGTATCTTCTGTGTTAAAATGATAGAGAAAATTCTATTTTTATCCCCTAAAGCTACTAAAGAAAAATAAATTAATAATATGTGATTTGTAGGACAGTTTGCCAAAGAATAATTAATAATAACGGCGAAGAGTACTATTGTCAAAATAATAACTTATGTCAATAAAAATCACTTAAACATCAAACATTAAACAAACAATATTTCTAGTATAATCAATATCCAAAAATCTACGTTCAACAATCGATATCTAAAATTCAATTCAGCATCATCATTTTAAACAAAAGCATCCTTGTTGTTTTTGTTTTTACTGATAAAACTGTTATAATATATGTAAATCATGAAGTGAATATGTTTTTTATGTTGTTTTGTTTAGTCCCACGTTGTGGGGTAAGTTTAATACCAACCTCCAAAGCCTTTATATAAAAGAGGCTATGTAATGTAAATTGATTATTGATATATAAAATGAATAAAATGTCTCATCTCACTTTCTCTAATAGCTTCTGATCTTATTTCTTTATAATATATTCTTATTTGTTTACAACAAGTTATCAGCATGATGGCTTGCTAAACTGAGCACCATGGCGGCAGTTTTCAATCAATCTTCCTCCTCTTTCCTTTATTATTCTGAAACTATCGTGTTTCCCATCAAATTTTCATGATCAACATTTTAGCAAGTAAATCTCTATACTGGGAAATTAATCTGAAACTTATACTTCGCTTCTCCTCCATATTTGGTTTTAGCCCTAAAAATGATATCTCTCCAGCTGCTCAATCGTGCAACCGCCTAAGCCGATCTCCTTCTCTGATAGTCTATCGAATATGACCTTCTCCATCGCCTCACAACTGAAAGTCGAGCTCATCTACAACAACCTGAAAATCAAGCTCATCTGCAATTGGAGATCTACTGCCACCTGAATTGAGCTTTTGTGCCATCTCTTTTGTGTGCTATAGATATGGTTTGAAAGAAAAGCAGGGGAAAAGTCAAGGAACAAAGAGACTTTTATTCTTCTCCACTTCCATTAAATTCATGGCAGATTTCTCAATGCCAATAAGTCGTCGGTTTTACAAATAATATGAATTCAAGATGGATCATTTATTTTTTGCTCTTGCATTCCTTTTAGGAGGGATTGAATGCAGCACTGGCGATGCCGATCTGCTTTACTGGTCTTTCTTCTCAATTTAATTTTTTTTAATCTACTAGAAACTTGCTTCAGATCTTTCATATAATTCTATGTTATCGTTATCTGTAATTTATATGTAAACGATTAGATCTTACTATTGTTTAATTAGATTAAAAAAATGATAACTTAGATGGTATTTATCGATTTAATTGAGGTTTGTGTGAAATATTCAGATTTTTTTATGAAAAAAAAGCTATTTACGCTGAACGTAAGTAGGCACTTGGATATATCATTATAAGTGTATATGTGGCCTATTTCATTTTTAAATGAAAAGGGTTAGTAATTTGAAAGAAATATTGGTGTTTTTCGTAAATCAACAAGATAAAAGAAATTCACAGCATCAGCATGCATGTAGTGGAAGATTGACCATTCCAGCTAGGGTTATATATGAACATTCCAATTTCGAATCTGAAAGAAAATAAATTCGAATCCAGTAAACTCCGAAATTATACACATGAATTACTCGTGAGCCTTTTCTTATTTGAAAATATATCTGCAAATTTTTGACTATTTCTAGGAGCATATAATATAAGGCAGATCATTTGTTTTGTGCTAAAAAGAGCATCACTATTCACAACATATTATTCACCGATTGTTACCCAATTTCAGAAGGCAATGCAAGGTCGATATACCCTTCGAAAAAGTTGGCAATGCAATGCCATTTGATTTTGAAATTATGAAGGAAATTATCAAATGGTAATACAAAGTAATATATAGCTTTTCACATTAGTCGGTATTTTTTCGCTGAAAGTTGTGGCATGCATACATATTATGCATTGCCATTTGATAACTGGCTATTTTCTTGCTGTTTTTGATGGTGTGAATAGTGATGTTTTCAAAAAAATGTTTATTGTTAAATGTGACCACTTATTACATTGAAATAAGAGTTTCAGACAAGCATCATTGTCTAAGTGGTTAAGTGATATTGGCTTTGGTGCGAGAGGTCACAAGTTCGAAACTTGCATAGCGTGATTTGAACGTTTATTGACATGTGATATGTTGTCACAATGAATTGTTGTATATAAAGTACCATTTCAAAAAAGAAAAAAGAAATAAGAGTTTCGTAACGATTTATAACTAACTAGAGTTAAACACGTTACTTAAGTTTATTGATGTCTTATTATACTGAGACATAAATGTACTCATTGGGGAAAAAAAGCTTTGTTACTTAGAAAGAGTTTTGATTTATAACCTTAAATAGTCTTTAATCAATAATAGAAGTATATATTTTGGTAGGAATAATGTTGGTTAAGTGATGATTAGTTGTTATCTTAATTTACGAAATGGTTGAATGCTTTTATAGTAAAATTCATTACCCTTGATTAATAAACCCAAAATCAATTGAAATTGTTTGATAGAAAAAGATTAAATTATCCACGTTTACATTATATTATGCACCTACGCCTAGCTATTTTGTTGAAGAAATAGATTTTAATATTCTTTAGAAAAGATTGTCCGATTTTTTTAGAGCTTTGTTTATATTTATTACATTACAAAATCCAACATCTCAAAAGAGATGTTATAGAATTTTTTTATTTTGTTAAATTGCAATTGCTTAAAAGAGAATGCTATATCCCTGAAGGAACATCATATAAAACTCCAGAAGCAGTGATAATAATTCATCTCCAAAAGAGATATTATATAGCTACTCTGAAAGATTAGTGATGGTAAATATGTATAGAAAAGAAATTTTATGCTACTCTGAAGTAGTGATTATGTAATTTATGTAGAAAAAGATACCATATATTGAAATAACATTCCAATAGTAGTGCATATAAAGTATCTTTAGAAGAGATCTGTAACATTCCAGAAGCGGTGTTGGAAAAATATCTAGATTTATAAAATATTCCCGAAGGAGAAAATATGTATTACTATAATACTCCATAAGTAGATCATTGACATAATAATTTAAATGTCACACTTAAAAAATGTTGTTTATAAAATATGTCCAGAAGAGATATTATATCCTTATATAGCACTATAAAAGAATTGCCTATGGAATATTGTCTAATATGATATAACACTTCAAAAAGTAATGTGATAATAAATTATCTAAAATTCAATTGTCTATTGTCATGGACCTGTAGCTCCATTAGACAAATTTAGAGGCATATAGTGATATGTAATCTTTTACTTTTCAAAACTTACGATGAATTGAATATCGTATGCATAACAATTCTTGAAGAAATCTTTAGATATCCCCCTAAAGACATAATGTATATGTCATATCATAATTTCTATAAAATTTAAAATACGGTATTGAAAAGATCTTTATGTGTAACAAATATAATTGCATATTTCTATAGCATATCAAGTTTCCAAAAGATATTCTTATTTCTGTTGTAAATATTATTATTATTATTATTGAACTCTCTTGAAGAGATGTCAATATATAATTCGAACTACGTATTATTCTCTGATATATAATTGTAAATAATGTTCAAAAGAGATATTTGAAATATAATTGAAAAATAAACTTTAACAACTCGAAGTTGTATAAACAATTTATTTGAACCAGAAGTTCAACATGGTTGGAATAAAAAACCATTAAGTTACATTTGAATTATTGTTTCAAAGCGCGTTGTTCTTTAGCATATTCGAATAAATAAAACATATGTCGAAAGTCTTGAATATATTCTGTATCTGTATAGATTCATACATTTAAGTGAACAAAAATGAACATAAAATTCAAAGTCTGGTAATGGAAATAAACAAGAGGTTATATGAAATATTACAATTTTTTATGAATTATCAAACCAGAGGCTTTGATAATTATTATTATTAAGAAAAGTTTGACTTCAATACTAAAGCAAGAACATTGACAATTTTTAAGATTTAGATCTTGAAATTCTTATTATCGATAGCCAAAGGTAACTAGAAGTTACAATATATTCTATAACTAAAAGTTGTGATATATCAAACAACCTGAAATTATTATTGATATGTCAAACTTGATGCACATGTATTTTCAAACCAGATGTTTTGGAAACTATCATTTAGTCTTTAAGGATTCACATTTACATCGAGTGATAATCAAAATTAATAGTCTCGATCATTATATTAGTTTGTTCTAAAATCACTCACTCAAATGATAAATAATGTGCAAATCTATAATATATATAATAGGTGGACGCACATATATATCCATATATGTAGATATTTAACCAACAACCTGAAGATTGTTTGACTAAATTGATATGAGCTTATCATATAAATTATGCATAGATATGATTTAGTGATTTAAAATTCAATCACCTGAAGTCATGCATGTATTCAAGTGATTTACATAATAAGTAAATTGTTCCAATTGGTTAGATCAATGAATGAGGAAAAAATTTAAAAATAAGAAATATCACTTGAATGTATTTTAGTACTTGATAAAAGAATTATCCTCCTATGAGTATTTGCTAGTAGCAATATTATAATGGATCAAAATGAGAATCCAAAGATGATAATTACTTAATGTTCCTTAATATTGAGGGGGGATGGATAAAAGGGGCACAAGTTCATTTTGATTATCAAGATTAAATATTGGTTGCAAAATACTAAGTAACATGAATAAACCATTGATAATATCTCTAGTATATTTGCTCCAATATAAGTTGAAATCTCAAAAGGACCAAAAAGGTATAAATCACATTTGAAGTGTGGTAGAGAAGTCAGTTTGAAATATTGTTGGAGTAAGTAATAAAGATGCCAAATAAAGAAGGTGGGTATTTTTTGAAGAAACACTTAAATGTGCTTGGGAAGAAATCTATGACATGATCGTCAAATAAACCTAGATTTGGTTTAGGTACCTAATTTAGGATAAATATTGAGATATCAATATATCATATTTGTAAATAATAAAAACGCTTATGTTTATAAATGGATTAAAGATCATAGATTAGAGGAAAACATTATTGACCATCATGAAATTCTCCTAAATAAGAAATGAGAACCTGCAGTTCGCAAAATATAATTATATATATATACATACATATATATATATATGAAACTGAAATTACTGAAGCATATGTAGTCCTACATCGTGTTAAATGCTCTAGGCATGATGCTTTTATAAGTAATTGAATTGACTGAAGTTGTGAAGTGTTTGAAACGCTTAAAATACAGGTACAAATATTTGTTAAATCATACTAAATGACGAAAGTCTATTAGTTCCCTGAAGAATATAAATTACTTTGCTGCTTATAAAGAATGCAAAGAATAAAGGGTGTAGATTACAACTTTATTTTAAATATTGTTGTAATGAAAATCTGGATATAATTCATGATGAGTAGATTACTTCCTGTTTTTAAGTATTGTTGCAATGAAACTCTTAATTTCCATCGAAGATGTAGTTGTAATAAGCAAAACTGATATGATGCATCAAAATGAAAGCACACGAAGTGATCATAAAAGCACCATATAAAGTGTATAAAGTGCAAGCAATATTTGAAAGAAATAATCTTAGAAAAATTAACTGTATCAAAGACAACTATTTATAAATGATTAAAGAAGGAAAAGAAGAATTATCGTCTCTTGACGTTTATATTCTTAATGCTTGTCTAAGCTATTCTACACACATATGGATCAAAAGTATTTGTAGTTGATTTGGATTATCAATGCATGTATTCAAACTTAAATGGAAAAATATAAAATCAGGGGGAGCCATAAATATATCGTAATGTAGTCTTTTTCCTACACTAAGATTTTCCCCACCGGGTTTTTCTTAGTAAAGTTTTAACAAGGCATTAAATTGACTCAGAAGTATCAAACTCCATTTGATGTAGTAAATTATTGAAATATGTCATTGTACTCTTTTTCCTTCTCTAAGATTTTTTTCATTGCGTTTTTCTTAGTAAAGTTTTAATGAAGCCATTTGTTTTGATTCTGAAGTATCGAACCTTTTAGAAAAAATATCATTTTTTATATGATTTTACAAGTTGCACTCTTTTCCTCGTTCAAGGTTTTTCCCACTGGTTGTTTCACTGCGAAAGGGTTTTTACATACTTAGGACTCAATGATGAGCAAAAAAGAAGGTTGGTATCCAGAAAGTTTTAGGGAGCTGCTTTATTTTCGCGGAATAGAGTGACTGTGGCAGTAGATGATGAGACTATGACCTGGGAAGATTTCAAGAGGAGGTTCCAGGAGAGATTCATGTCTGTTGTGGTATAGTCAGCTCTGATTAGATAGTTTGCTAAGTTAGAGCAGGAAGAGATGTCTGTGTTGGAGTCCAAAAGGTTTGAGGAGGCCAGATATGGTTATGCCACTGTTGACACAGTGATGAAGAGGAATGAGAAGTTCATCCGGGGTTTGAAGCTAGAGTTAGCCAGAGATACATTACCTCATATTAAAGATCCTTTTGATGTTATTATAGAGATGACTTTGAGGCATGATGATATTCTTGATTCTCTAGAGAAGAGCAAGGCTAAGGAGATCCAGGTTGGGCAGAGCCAAAAGAGGAAGTTCTTTCCTAAGAGAGGTGCTCAGAAAGGTAGAGCAGCCAAGAAGGGGAAGTCTAAGATTGTTGTTTTAAGTGCGACAAGAAGGGGCATTTCGCCAATGAGTGTCATGCTGGAAAGGTAAAGGAAGTGGCTGAGAGGAAGAACGTCAGGTACTTCAACTGTGATCAGATAGGCCACTATAAGAACTAGTGCAAGGAGCTCGCTAAGGATGGGAAGGGCAAGGTGTATGCATTAGAGCCTGTTGCTTCTAAGCCAACAGCTTAGGAGAAAGGTAAGGCGGCTCTGAGAGGCACGCTTTAGATTCATGTTATGTTCGTTGGCGTTCTATTTGATACTGGTGCATCGCATTCTTTTATATCTAGATGTTTGATGGACAAACTTAACCTTGACCCCACAGATTTAGTAACTTCATTGCGGGTTGCGAATCCAATAGGAGGGTATGCAACTCTAGGGTTGAGATGTGACCAGTTAGAGTTTGGCCTGTTAGGTCATACCTTTGTTTGCAGTTCGCATGTGTTTGATTTTGTGGGGTTTGGAATTATTCTTCGGATGGATTGGTTAAGTGAGTATGATGCTAGGATATTTTGCCATAGTAGGAAAATATCGCTTAGACACCTAGATTGTAGCGACATGATTGTTTTTACTGTAGAAGTTCTTGCAGTTAGTTGAATGCCTTGTCGGGTGCTATGGAATCCGATGATGAGTTGAGTAGAATTTTTGTGGTTAGAGAATTCACAGATGTATTTGAGCTTGTAGTTGAATTGCCACCGGAACGAGCCATTGAGTTTCGGATAGATTTGGTTTCAAGAGCAGAACCAGTGAGTAGGCCGCCAAGTATGATGACCCATTCAGAGATGAGAGAGTTAAAGGTGCAGTTAGAGAATTTAGAAGGTAAGAGTTTTATAAGGCCGAGTAGTTCGCCTTGGAGTGCAACATCAGCATTTTCTAAGAAGCCGGACGGATCGTTGATGCTATGTATCGATTATGATAAGTTGAATGAGAGAACGATAAAGAATTGATATCCATTATCCAGATTGACGATTTGTTCGACCAGTTGAGTGGAGCTAAGGTATTTTCCTAGTTGGATTTGGTAATAGGTTTCCATAAGCTTAGAGTAGCGGAGGATAGTATACCTTTGCGGCATTCATGACCAGATATGGATCGTACGAATGGTTAGTTATGTCATTCAGACTGACGAATGCACCAGCTTTCTTTTTGGATTTGACGAACCAAGTTTTCCAAGAGCACTTGGATGGTTCGTATTGGTTTGCATAGATGATGTCTTAATTTATTCTAAGGATGAAAGAGAGCATAAAGTTCATCTTAGAGTGGTGCTTGAGACATTGAGGCAGCATCGGCTGAAGGCGAAATTTTCGAAGTGTCACTTCTGAAAAAAAGAAGTTTTCTTAGGTTGGCTGGTTATTATCAGAGATCCATTAATGATTTTTCGCGGATAGCGGCATCGATGAACAAGCTAACAAGAAATGATGTGAAGTTTGTGTGAAATGATAAGTGTAAGGAAGCATTCTAAAGTTTGAAACACTTATTGACTCACGCACCCATGTTAGTTGTTCCGAAAGGGAATTAGGATTTGACGGTTTATACCGATGCATGTAGAACAGGATTAGAAGCTATGCTGATGCAGAGAGGTAAAGTGATTGCCTATGCTTCTAGACAGCTTAGACAACATGAGGTCAGTTATTCAACACATGATTTAGAATTGCCTACGGTGATTTTTGCTTTAAAGGTGTGGAGACATTAATTTTTAAGGGAAATGTTTGAGTTATATACAGATCATAAGTCGTCGAAATAGTTGTTATCTCAGAAGGAGTTGAACATGAGACAGCGGAGGTAGTTAAGGTTTATCGCTGCTTATGATTTTGGAATTGAGTACACACTAGGGAAAGACAATAAGGTTGAAGATGCACTTAGCATGAAACATCAGAACGCAGTATTGGCGATGATTGCTGAGTGGAAAGATTTGAAAGCATTAGCATATTATAGAGTGCGGTGGAGATCTGAGGCTAGGTCTAGTGGAGATATAGTTGTATTATCTTGTTTAGAAGTTCGACCAGTGATGATCGAAAGGATTGCTTCTAAAAAGATAGAGGATCCAATGTTAGCTGAACGGATCAGAAAGTTAAAGGATGGAACCGAGTGCGACTACTTGAAAGATTTCAGTCTTGACCAAAATGGATGGTTGAGAAAGAAAGGAAGATTATGTATTCCGAGCGTAGGAAACATAAGGAAAGAAATCTTGGAAGAATGCCATCGTTTGAAGTTCTCTATTCATCTAGGAGGTACTAAGATGTATCTGGATATTAAGAGGAGTTTCTTCTAGGAAGGTATGACGTGGCATATTGGTTTATTAGTAAAGCAGTGCTTGATTTGCCAACAGGCAAATGATGAACACCAAAAGCCAAATGTATTGCTTCAGCCATTGGATATTCCAATATGAAGGTGCGATTCTATCTCCATGGATTTTATTTACGGGTTGCCAAGGTCGAACAGAGGAAATGAAAGTATATGTATCATAGTGGAGAGATAGATCAAGAGCACCCATTTCATTCCAGTTAAGTTTACCAGGACGACACCTGTTTTGGCGAGGTTATTCCTGAAGAATGTGGTTAGACTGCATGGAATTTCTGGTAGTTTAGTTAGTGATAAAGATCTTTTATTCACTTGTGAGTTCTAGAAGAGTTTGCAGTAAGTTTTGGGAACCAAGCTCAAGATGAGTGTTGCTTATCATCCGCAGATAGATGGGAAAATGGAAAGAGTTAACAAAATCTTAGAGGATTTGTTAAGAGCTTGTGTTCTAGATTTCAGGGGATCATAGGAAGACCATCTGCATGTATGCATGTAGACGAGTTTTCGTATAACAACAATTATTAAACTAGTGTTGGGATGACACTGCTTGAAGATTTGTATCGAAGGCCATGCAAATCTTTCGTATGTTGGTTAGAGACCGGAGATAGGTTGATTCTTGGTCCAGATTGTTAGTCCCTGAGAAGATGGTTTTGATGACAACAACCTTAGAATAAGATTATAAAATATAAATACTAATATTATAGTTCAGATATATATGTATATGCATGATTTCACCATGCAGATACCAAGAATGAAGACTGTACAGTATAGAGTTTCAAGACTGAAGATATCAAGATTGGAGACTCATGAGTATCAAAATTATCAAGATTTCAATAATAAGTAATTTAATTATGAATTTTGTTAAAACACCTAGAAAAGCACTAGCATCTTAAAATCTATTTTATTCGTGGAATGGAATCCACTTCGAGCCCGTTAAAAGGATGGAACCTATGAAAAATCTAGTGGAACATTGTTTTGTATCCACTAACTTTTATTCAAATGTTTTACAAAATTATATCTTGTTTTCAAAATGATTTCAAAATCTTCCTTTTAAAATAATCAAAAACATCTATCTTGGTTTTAAAATACTTTTAGCCTCAAAATAATCTTTATCTTCAAAATCAAAGTATCCTTGATTTTAAACTATCTTTTAATTATAAAATATTTAATTTTTAATATTTATACTTAGATTTAAACATATAGTAAAATTTTATATATACCAAAATATTATTCTCTACACTTATTTATGTATTTTAACTATAGTTAAGTATATTTATAAAGTTTAAAAATAGTTTTAATACAAGATGAAAGTTATTTTCAAAGAAAAAAAATTATCAAAAATTACATAGGCCTGTAGACAACCCCAATATACCCTTGTCGATAAGGTGGCGGTTTATTTCAAAATTTTGAATTTCAAAGGAAGTATCTATTCGTCATATCCTTTCACGAATGTACATGGTTGTTGTTCTACTATAAATAGAGGCTGTTTTAAACGAATTTACATTTGTTTTTTCTCTGATTTCACTCTTCTTCTTCTTCCACATTTCTTTATATATATTTTTACCATTACTCTGCCAAAATCACCATTAGATCTAAGTAGATCATTTTTGGTTTGATTCTCTATCACTATCTCAATAAGATCCCAGTGCTATTCAGAGTTATAGGCTTCTTTGTAATAAACTGAGTGATAAAAGGTGTGATTATAGCCTGTGAAATCAATCAAGCGAGAAAAGGTATGATTGTGGCCTGTGAAATCAATTGGATGAACTTATTACCCGTAAAATCAAGTATCTCTACCTAGAGGATGGTGAATCTTAAGTGGTGTACCTTGTGGCCTTGAAATCGAGGGTGTAATTGTAAGATTTAATGTTGAAAGGAAATCCGTACTTGTGTACGAGATTGGATGTAGGGTAACTCCAAACCAGTATAAAATCCGGTGTGTTCTTTCCTTTGTTGCTTTTACTTTATTTCTGCATTTGTGTTTGATTCTGTGATCATATCTGTGTCTGAATATTGCATACATTTGTGTTCAAATTAATATAAACCCAAAAAGAATTAGTAATTCGTTAAAACACTATTCACCCCCCTCTAGTGTTAATTCTAGCCTTAAGTTCTGTAATCCGCATTTCTCTCATTTGGTATCAAAGCAAGGTTTTCAAAGTTTCATAATCTGAATTTTGAAAAATTTTCAAAATGCTACCAACACTGGTATGGTTAATACTACCAACACTGGTTCTATTATCCCTGTCACTAGTTTATTTGTGGAAGATCAGTCTACTGTCAGACCACCCCTTTTTAATGGCAGTAACTATTCATATTGGGCATGTAGGATGAAAATATATTTATAATATGTAGGACTAGACTCTTGGAATATCACACAGACTGAATATTTTGAACCCGCAACTGATTTTGCACAGTGGACTGCTGAGCAAAAGACCGTTGCACAAAACAACTCTAAAGCTATGAATATTTTGTTTTGTTCACTTGATAGGAATGAATTTATTAGAGTGTCAGTTTGTAAGTCTGCATATGAAATCTGGAAAACTTTGCAAGTTACTCACGAAGGAACAAGCAAAGTTAACAGACCAAAATTTCCATGCTCACAAATCTGTTTCAATTATTTAAAATGAATTCTAACGAGTCTATTTCAGATATGTATAGTAGATTTCAGAATATTGTGCATTCTCTAATATCCTTGGGAAAGAAATTTTCGGAAGAAGATCAAGTCAGAAAAATCTTAAATTCTCTTACTGCAGAATAGGATCAAAAGACACTTGCGATCGAAGAGGAAAATGACATCAGTACCTTAAAGATATAAGAATTAATTGGAAATCTAATGTCGTTTGAAGTCCAAATGATTGAGAGAAGAGAAAGCAAAGCATCTGAAAAGAAATCAATTGCATTCAATGCATTGACCGATGGATCAGACTCAAACAGCGATAATGATGAAGAGATAGCCTTTATGAGCAAGAACTTTCGGAAATTCCTGAAATACAGAAAGATGAATAATCTCAAGAGAAACAATTATAAGAACTCTGGTAATCAGAATGTAGTGTCAAACTATGTCAAATGTTTCAACTATGATGAACCAGGCCATATCAAAAGAGACTGTCTGTATCCAGATAGGCAAAATCTTCCTATAAACAATGATTCCGCAAAGAAACGAAAACGTGCATTTACTGCTATTCTAGATGACTTAGACTCGTCCTCAAGCGATGATGATCAGAAGACAATATGTGTTTCACGGCAGTTCACGACTCCGACGAATTCATAGAAACGGACTCAGAAAAAGGTACACGTTTACAATACATTGGTTGAAATTGCATGCTTAGAATGGGATGCTTTGTTGGTTGATTTTGAATTGGTGTGTTGTTTGAATTTTGAATTTTAAATTTTTATTATTTTTTTACTATTATTTTATTATTATTATTATTTATTTAATAGTATCATAATATTTTATGGAATATATTATAATTCTAGTAGTATTCCAGATATATATAGACATTAAAAATAATATATATATAGAATACTTAAGAGAAATAAATCATGTAAATTCAGAGACATCCGTCGACAAGGTCCCCGCCATGTTGTTGACAAGGGTACAGAAATTTGAAATTCAAAATTTGAATTCAAATGTTGAATTTCCCTCCATCTTTTCACTTCATTCAATACTCTAAAAAGTCACCTTTTGACCAGAGAATACGTCCTTTGAGAATCTATTTATTTACTATCTCTTATCATAACTTTTCACTTTCATTTTCAAATTCAAACTCTTATTTCAAAATATCAAGCTTTCTACTCTCTACTCTAGTGGCTTCTTCAAGCAATTCTTCCACGATGAGAATTTCCAGAAAGATAAAAGAGCAACTTTTCAATAATCCGGAGGCTATAAAAGCATATATCAACTATGCTAACTATGGAAAAGTCCATCCCCGGATGTTTTCTTTATTTCAAGATTTCTCTACTTATGAAATTGATTCACTTTTTACAAACAACCAAGTTCTTAGTCTTGTTGATGCTTCACAAAATGATTTTTTTTGTTATCCAAATCTTGTTAAAATTTTCTATGTAATTCTCAACCGTGAATTTTATAATGGAAATGATGATGAAATTTGGAGTAGTGTCAAAGGCACTAAAATCGTCTTAAATTTTGATCTTTTGGGTACCATTCTCAATTGCAAGGGCACGGGAATGGATCTTTCTAGTTTTAATATCGATGAAAATGATCATGAGACATTTCATCAATTTTCGATGGAGATAACTTTGAATTCATAAATCGAAACTTTCGACCAAAAGGTAGAATTGTTAATCTTCTTTTACAACATAACTTGACCCCAAGATCGGGGAGTTTTAACAATCCAACTTCAAAAGTTTTTTGCTATTTTTGGAAATTATGATATTAATAGGGCGCAAGTTATTTTGGATGAATTTCATCCCAAAAATCTTGAAATGGGTGAAAACACTTTGTATCATGGAATCTATCTCACTCGAATTTTTAATTATTTTGGAGTAGATTTCAAAGGAGAAGAATTTGTTTCAAGAAAAGTTTTTAATCACTCAAATATTTTTCTTATGAAAATTCCATAGTTTTTCAACCATATGAAATTCTTGCCGAAAAGGAAGAGGATTTGGCTCATGAGGAGAAGGAAGAGGAAGAAGAACAAGAAGAAGAAGAAGAAGAAGGGGATGAAATAGAAATAGAAGGAGAAGAAGAAAGTGAAACATCCTTGGAAAGTATTGACTATCCCTCTAATCCGACCAACATAACCTTATTCAAAAATCAAAAGATCATTGTTGAGAATCAACGGACACTTAAACGATCCGTTAGTTAGAAATTGGATAAAATGTCATCCAAGGTGAACAAGTTTTTCTCCAAAGTCGGCAAGAAGTTTGGATTATCTTCATCTTCGTCATCCTCTAACTAGTTCTACCTTTTCATGTCATGTTGTATTGGTATTAGTTTGTTTTGATTTGAATTTCCATGTAGTTCTTAATGTTTAATCATTGTATCGTTCTATTATGAAATGAAATTGAATTACTTTTCTATTATCTAGCTTATCTTATCTCCAGAATAAATATTAGTATATTATATAATATACACACACACACACACACACAATTATTCACAAAATCAAAATGAGCCATCAAAATTTACTGACCCCTGTCGACAACCCACCTAGACCCTGTCCACAACTACTGGTCAGAAATGACTTTTCATTTGAAATTTGAAATTTGAATAACTATCTTCTGTCTATTCATTTCAAACGAATTTCTACACCTATAAATACATATTTCTTCCAGAATTCATCACTCAAAATCATTTCTTATCTACTTTATCTATATTTCTTCTCACAAACTCAAATATGGCCAATCCAATTCATAGTTCGACCGAGAATCTTGAAGAAACCCTTAACTCTTTCAAAAATATTCTTTCTTTCGTTCTTCACAATCAGCGACACTTAGAGTTGAGTCAAATGCAGATGATCAAGGACCAAGAAAAGCATTTCGATATGATACGATGGATGATTTCCTCCCTGCACAAAGATGATAATGAAGCACATCCTCTAGTCTCTCTCACCAATGAAAATGAAGATTGGGAGGCCATTGAAGTAGACCCTATATTTGGAGAAGAATGTTGGGTGGAAGTTCCTCGTAATGTTTGATTTTATTGCTTTGTTTGATTTGAATTGATTGCTTGGATTGATTTGATTTGATTTGGTTTGGAATGGATTGATAATTGGTGTGCAAAACATAATATGTATAAATACACATTAGTCTCTTTTCTCCTTTTCTTATCGTTATATGATTTTTCTTGTGTTTTCTACGTAAATATAAATATAGCAATATATATTTAATAAATGATTTGTTTTCTTATGTTTGAATTCTCACATTATCTCTATTATAAGTATTATCATATATGGATTCTTAGTTACGATAGTTAGTAATTAAGGACTAAGTTATAGTTTTAGAATTAAGTGTTGATTATTTATGATAACACTATAATTATAATCACATGTAATTAGATTAAGGGGGAGTTATATAGTTTGGAGTTAGTTTTTTGTTGATGACAAAGGGGAAGAAGTATAAAATAGGATAGTTAGGCATAGTTTTAGGGGGAGTTATTAGTTTTAGGGGAGTTATTAGGATAGAAGTAATGTTTTATAAACAAAGGTTGTCATTATCAAAAAGGGGAGACTGTTAGTCCCTGAGAAGATGGTTTTGATGACAACAACCTTAGAATAAGATTATAAAATATAAATACTAACATTATAGTTTAGATATGTATGTATATGCAGGATTTAACCATGTAGGTACCAAGAATGAAGACTGTACAGTATAGAGATTCAAGACTGAAGATATTAAGATTGAAGACTTATGAGTATCAAGATTATCAAGAGTTCAAGATTTCAATAATAAGTAATTTAATTAGGAATTTTTTTAAAACTCCTAGAAAAGCAGTGGCATCTTAAAATCCATTTTATTTGTGGAATGGAATCCACTTCGAGCCCGTTAAAGGGATGGAACCCTAAGTAGGATGGAACCTAAGAAAAATCTAGTGGAACATTGTTTTGTATCCACTAACTTTTATTCAAATGTTTTACAAAATTATATCTTGTTTTCAAAATGATTTCAAAATCTTCCTTTTAAAAGAATCAAGAATATCTATCCTGGTTTTAAAATACTTTTAGCCTCAAAATAATCTTTATCTTCAAAATCAAAGTATCCTTGGTTTTAAACTATCTTTTAATTATAAAATATTAAACTTTTAATATTTATACTTAGATTTAAAATATAGTAAAATTTTATATATCAAAATATTATTCTCTACACTTATTTATGTATTTTAACTATAGTTAAGTATATTTATAAAGTTTAAAATAGTTTTAATACAAGGTGAAAGTTATTTTCAAAGAAAAACAAATTATCAAAAATTACATAGGCCTGTCGACAACCCTAATATACCCTTGTCGACAAGGTGGCAGTTTTAAACGAATTTATTTTCAGTTTTTCTCTGACTTCACTCCTCTTCTTCTTCCACATTTCTTTATATATATTTTTACCACCACTCTGCTGAAATCACCATTGAATCTAACTAGATCATTTATGGTTTGATTCGCTATCACTATTTCAACAAGATCTCAGTGCTATTCAGAGTTATAGGCTTCTTTGTAATAAATTGAGTGAGAAAAGGTATAATTGTAGCCTGTGAAATCAGTTGGGTAAACTTGTTGCCCGTAAAATCAAGTATCTCTACCCAGAGGATTGTGAATCTGGAGTGGTGTATCTCGTAGCCTTGAAATCGAGGGTGTAATTGTAAGAATTGATTTTGAAAGGAAATCTGTACTTGTATGCGGGACTGGATGTAGGGTAACTCCGAACCAGTATAAAATCTGGTGTGTTCTTTCCTTTATTGCTTTTAATTTATTTCTGCATCTGTATTTGATTCTTTGATCATATCTGTTTCTGAATATTGCATACATTTGTGTTCAAATTAATATAAACCCAAAAACAATTAGTAATTCCTTAAAACACTATTCATCCCCTCTAGTGTTAATTCTAGCCTTAAGATCCGTAATCTGCATTTCTCTCACAGATTTGGTCAGAAAAGCTACAGAAAAGGTTGAGATCGTTCGGGTTAGAATATAGGAGGCTTGGCCTAGGTAGAAAAGTTACGCAAATAAGAGACAGAAAGATTTAGAGTTCTCAGCTGGAGATCAAGTTATCGTCAAAGTGTCACCGATGAAAGGTGTGATTAAGTTTGTAAAATCAGGAAAGTTGCACCGAGATTCATTGGACATTTTCCTATTGTTGAGTGGATCGAGAAACTCGCATATAGAGTTGATTTACCAAGCAGTTTAGCAGGAGTCCATGATGTTTTCCATGTTTCTCATCTCAGAAAGTGTGTTAGAATCTCATAAGACCACACCGCGTATAAATACGGATGAGTTTTTACCTTACGATAACCAAAATATTTTTATATAAAATCCTCTAATATTACCATAATGTCTAGGATATAAATACATATTAATCATAGCTAAAATTGTTACATTATTAAATTCCAGCATACTAGGCTCTACAATCAAAACCGTAAGGCACATATTAAAGAATAGATTCCAATAAACGGCAAGGTAAGGGACTACCTTACGAAAATGGTACACCTCTAAATAAAATGTATTGGAGTCAGACCCTGAACTTGGTCTACCCCTCCCAACAAAGAATTAGTCTACCCCTGAACTTGGATGGTATCGAGTATGTTATCGCCTCGGTTGTTCCCAAACTTATCGAGATATCTCATGCACAACCAAATACATTATAGGGTAATCTAGAAAGGTGATGACACACCCTAATGGGAGCGACCCACATAAACCTGCTGTATCTACCCTGTTTTAACCATTACTGGGGTATGAGGCTTGAGGTAACAATTTAGCTTTTTCTTAGAAGACCATCTTGGAATGCTAACACTGCCCTTCAAGCAGAAATGCAATGCCAACATTCATCCATACAAATTTGTTCTAAGATTGAACAAAATCGAAGGCACTACCTCTACCACATCCATTTTGAAATCATCCTCAAGATTAGCACCACGTATTCCTTGATCATCAAAAGCTTTGTCTTCAATCATCTTCAAGATGTCTTCAGTTCAAAATGCTTGAGTTGGATCGAAGTGGTTTTTAGATAATTTATACTCATCCGATCTTGGTCCCTTCGAAACAACATTTGATAGTTTTAGTAAACTCAACCTTGGTTCTTTTGGAAATATTTAGATAAAACATAGGAGCAGGGATCACCCCTTAGCTGTTTAAGTGGACCGATCTCCCAATCATTTGTTTAAGAGAACAAAACGAGATTCGTACGCACAGTACAACATCATCGAAGATGACTGTGCCATATAACTCACATGTTTCTTCTAGATATTTCCAGAGTTATATGTTGGTTCAGATTTGATAGTCGATTATTTAACTATCAAATAAACAAACAACAACAAATTCAAAGATTTAATTACCTAGAGCAACGACTAAGCCTCAAAACTAAATCTTTCATTTATTAGAACTCTTTTTTAAAAGTTTTTATTAAAAACATTCATATACTCATCTCACTGACATAAGTATATTCATAAAACATTTGTGAAAGATTTCTCATTTCCAAATCATATCAAATAATCAAAACAAAATGTTTTTTAAATTATAAATAAAGATAACCTCAAACAATATTCCTTTTTTGTTAAGTGTAGAATGAATGTCCATACCACCAGAATTAAGAAGGTCGGTTAAAGGAAATCCAATCTCAATTTTCTTTTAAAATTTAATTTTGTAAATCCACTTAATAAATCTCTTTTATTTATGAATCTCCTTTACTTAAATTCCAAACTCATTTACAAAAGTCTTTATAAATCAGAAAGTTAAATTTACAAAACTCTTATAAATATCAAAACCATTTATATATCTCTTTATAAATCTCCGAAATTATTGATAAAACTTCTTTATAATTCCGAAATCATTTATAAAACTTTCTTATAAATATTCCTTACTTAAAACAAAACTCCTTTAATAAACTCATTTAATAATTTTGATAAACAAAATGATTACTTAAAACACCTTTACTAAAATCTTTACTTAACTTGAAACCACCATTAAAAGTATGTTTGACCTTAAAATCAGAAAGAAGCTTAGTAACCATAATGATTCTAATTTAAATTACTTTACTTTTCAAGTTATAACATGAGTATTTACATAATAAGCAGATATGTATACGGTCATATAAGTAAATGTCCAAGTTACCAAAATAGTAGATAGGGATTTGTTCTGCAAACACATGTCTAAGTTAATATAATGGCAGAATCGGGTTTTATTTTCCTAATAGATGTCAATGTAACACACTTGGTTAACTATGGTAAAACGGTAATTTGTTCTACCAAACAGATGTAAAATACAAGTTAACTAGCAGAACGGTGATTTATTCTGCTAAATAAATGCCAATTATAATTTAGTCAGCAAAATAATGTTTATTCTGCTCAATATATGTACTTAGATTTCATATTCCATTAGGGTTACTTAAAGATAATTGACAAAGAAATCCCATGAATTCAATACATTCTTTAGAAGAGAGTTGCATTTTGAAACAAAACCAATCTTTAGAAATAAAGTGGTTTAAAACTCTTATTTATAAATTAAATAACAATTAAACTTTTTACTCAGTAATAATTAAACCTTTAATTAATAATTAAATATTAAATATCCTTTATATAAATAATTAAATAATATTTAATCTTTAAATAAATATTTATACCGTAATTAATCTCTAATTAATTATCAAATAATAATTTAAACCTCCATTAATAATTAAATTAATCTTAATCAAGTCTTAAGTAATCTTGCTTAAGTTGTGGTTAATCAAATATTTAAACCTTATTATAAATAAATTATTAAATTAATAATTAATCTTAAATAATTAAATAATAATTGATTCCTAATTATTAATTAAATAATAATTAGCTTAAATTAATTAGCTAATTATAATTAACTTAATTGATTGACACTTAAGTAATAATTACCTTTGTAAACTAATGATTGAGCACTTGATAATTAATTAATCATCAAAATAATTTTTTTTTGGCAAGGCAAATCATCAAAATAATTAATCAATCAATTAAATAATTACTTCTTTATTACTTAATTAAAGTTTTGAAAACACTTTGTAAAAAGATTGCTTGAGTAAAAACACTTTTTAGATTTTCCAAAATTAGTTCGTTACGAACTACACATATAGCAACTATCGTTATATGCCCGAAATTTTAAAACTTGATTTTTATATTAAATAGTTTCAAAATTCTTAATTTTTATATTTTAGCCACTTTATAAACTTATTATAAAAAATTTGGAAAACAAAGTATGGCTTTCGGGACTTGGCACAACATTTCAAAAGGAAAGTGGGTAAACAATTTTAATTCATAGGGCTTCGATGTCGCAATCTAACTATCTTCAGATACTAACTTTTCTTTTACATACACAACATATGCATAAGTATAACACACATACAAGTCATCACAACATAAAACTAATCAAAATTCTAGCTTTCAACCTTACTAATATTTAACTTACATTCTCATGTTTATGTTACATCCAAACACATAAGCATACTAACAAAGTAACATCACATTTAACCAAATAAAGCTATGATTTAGCAACAAGATATAAAAAAATTCAAGTTAGAACTTTTAAATAAATTCATTAGCTATATTCACCCAAAAGTACCAAACCACTCTGAACTTCCACTAGAACTTTAGATCAACCAAGTTCCTATCTTTGACTTTGGTAAGAATAAGATTTGGTGGCCTTATTGTAGTTTTATGGTCCGGCCATGGTACGGTGCACACAACCCAGGGAGGTGGAGCTCGGCCTTGAAAGGTGGAGGGACTTCGGATAATCATCGAATTCACAAAATCAAATCCGAAAATGGGTCATATTCCAACTGATATTTTGACAAGTTACTCACGGAATTTGAAAAAGTTTCCAAAAAAAAAGTTCTTTCAAATTCTTTTCTCTACAGTTTCAGAAAAACAATCACTCAATTTGAATCTGCTTTAAGGGAGATATGGTCAAAAGAAGCAGAGGTATTTTTGGACTTTAAAATCTGAATCCAAAAATGAGTACGAAAGAAATGAGAGTTGGATATGGCTGAGCTTAAAATTTGAAGAAGTGATATACATGAAAGTCATAGCCATTGTAATTCGCTGTGGCTTGAAAGATACAACTTCAATTTGGATTAGGTGTGAGAAAAATATGGTAGATTGAAGAGGAGGCACAATTGAAGAAATGAAAGGGGTATTTATAAGCAAGAAACAAAGTAAATACCTTAATGTCTTTGGTCCTTTACCCCTCAACCTCCTCTTGCCACATCAGCATGCCACCTCCCCTTCATGTACCTCAGCCCACAAGCTTGTCATCCCTTCGCTTCGCTTAGCCAACAAGCATTTAAACACTTGCACTTAATATTTATAAAAGTTTCCTAAGGCATTTTTATATTTTATTTAAATATTTAACATCGCATCTTACTTTACATACTTAAGTATGTATATACATATAAAAATACACACACACACACATACATATATATATATCCTAACTAATCTGTATGTGTATGTTTATACAAAAGGGTTTACAATCTTCTCGATAACTTTTAGCCGACGAAAAGTCGAAAATTCAAAAAATGAATTTCGGTCACATTTTCAATTTTTCTTGGAACTATATATTTTTGTAAACACATTTGGAAAACTATTTCATCATCATTATTTATTATTTTAAAAGATTTCTATTTTAATTATAAAAATCATTATTTAAATATTTAAAATTAATTAAATATTTCCAATTAAAACTGTGAAATTTTGTGTCATTACACATATAGTCGTATGCTATAATGCAGCTTAGTAATGCAATAAGGATTGTTATATCATTTTTGATAGAGGGTGTTGGCAGCATCCTTGTATTTTGTGATCTTCTTTTAGTTGGTCTATCTAAAATGATTATGATTGATGTCATTTGACCTTGGGGGTATTGCAATCCCTAGCTAGCAAGCATGAGCATTATAGCATTGTTTTTATCGATGTGCGGGCTTTTACAGAATTTATATATTACTAGGATGTGATGGCTTTTTAGTTACAAAAGAAGAGCAGGTTAAGGTAGGATTTTCTATCATTTGGGGTGGGTTTACTTTGCTTGTTTATAGGCTGTTCGGACTATCCTCAAGCAATGTTTTTAGAGAGAACCGGATATGCCTTAGTAGCTTTATGTTTTATATATGTATATAATTTTGATATACAATATTTTAAAATGGTTCCTCTCACACCAGGCTTTAAGTTTGACCTGCATTTTGTCTCGGTGTGTTTTTGTCATGATAACTCTAGGGTAGTTGTTTGGGAGTTAGGAGTTTTTGAGGATATGCTTATAGATCAACTAGAGCATTTTGGAGGTATGATGGTGATAATCTGGGTATTGATACTTGTTGTTGTAATAGTCCATGATTAACATGTTATTTTCTTACGAGACTTGTTGTATCGGTTACCATATTCAGAACTCTGTGTGTATGGAAATAATGTATTCTGACTTTCTGTATTTATATTTATTTAGTTGTTTCTACTAATGCGGTCGATTATATATTACTTTGTCATATTCTATCCATGTATATTCAGTAAATTATATGTTATCATTCCATTCTGAGATTATATCGATATGCCTTGTTAGGATGTCAAGTTTTATTTTACCTTGATGGACACTTTTTTGGGTTATTCGGGAGTCAAACATTGTCATTTGACGTCGATTCGTGGTACTAAGAAAGATGGGTCTTTATGAATAGTCTCATCTCGTCTTGATTGCTTCATAGGTTCAATTTTTCAAAATCATTTGTATGTAACCTCCCAAAATACCATTTATTTCCGAAATGGCATCATGTCCCATTTTATATCACATATAGATGTTGCGATCTTGCATCATAGCATTATCTTGCAATTTACAACATCATTTATAAATAAGCATTCGTGAAGCATAAAATAGAAAAATTCATCGAAAATTTACATTCATGGCATGTTAAAGTTAGTAATTTCCAATCGTTGGACTTGAAATTCAAATATAATTAAACAAGCATAGCATCATAAGCACAATCACATTTCATCACAATTTCATATGATTCAAACCATACATTATTTGAATTATTTTTAAATAATACACAATCCCTTATTTCATTTAAATCCCAATATATATATATATATATATATATATATATATATGTATGTATGTATATATTTAAATAATTCAGATTTAACTTTTAATATATATTTTTATCTCAAAATAATCCATTTATATTTTTTTGAAACTTTCAGATCAATAAATCTTCATTTTATCCATGTTTTCTTCCGATTGGAAATATTTGAATATTAAAATCCATCTTTTTTGGTTCACAACCATATTCTTTAAAATCATTTATAATTTTCAAATTAAAATTTCTAAAATATTATTTAAACTTATTTTTAAAATTGTCATAATTAAAATTTTCAAAATATGATTTTTTTTATAACATAATTTAAAAATAAATAATTCATAGTTTAATTCCTGGAGCTTACTGCTCCAGAAAAATGCGTACCGATCGAACAACAATCACGATTCCTGGAGAAGTAGCTCCAGGAATTGCTTTGACGAATCACCACTTTTAGGTCGCTTCAACATGCCTATGTTCTTGTCTCGCCTGACTTCTACTATCGTATCTTCGGTAGTTAATTTGAGTTCAAATCATCCAATATTTTTATGTAAATTTGAGCACATTTGTCTTTGGTTTCTATACTGACATTGATATATTCAAGCATTCAAGAATTAACAAACTAAATTCTATGATTAAACATCACAAAAATTAAATATATGTTGATATTAATCTAATCAAAATAGGCTATCAAGCCCTTAACATCTAATATATTCTAATTTGGTATAGAAAACATGAAGTATTTCTTTACTGTAAATCAAAATATGGTTTACTGTAAAGATGGACATAAGATATACTCATTGTAAATAAATAATATTATACTCACTTCCTTGTTTTAGTTTGCTGATGAAATGCAAACCTGGCTTGACGAAGATCTTGTTGATTGACTTTGATTCACAGTAAAGGAGAAGACAATAATGGGTTAGGGTATTTATAAAGATAGATCATTGATACATTGCAGTAAAGGACCTAATAAAGGTTAAAAAGAAATGATTATGAATATATGTTAAAACTTTAGTCCAATTAAAACATTTTCCATTTTATTTTTATGTCTTTAAATAAATACGTACCCTTGACCGCTTTATAAGTCGAACCACCTTTGAATCATAATTTTGTACCTGTTTAAATATCTACTCAAGGCATTTTATCCATATTTTATTTTATTCTTATAATGAATTTTCTTTTAATAAAATATCACTTTCTGTTTCTTACAATTATTAAAATAACCGATTTTCTTTTCAAAAAATTTCAAATCACAAACATTATCTATTTTCCAAAATAAATATCCAAACAACTTCTGTACAGTTAAAGTACAATTCAAATTTCTAATTTGAGTTCTAAATCAATATTTTTCATTATTGTTAAATAAATTCCAAAAATCGCATTTATTGAGTAAATATCAACTAAAAATTTCAAAATACCTTTACCCAAAATTTAGGATGTTACAGTATGTTAAGTGAAAATCCTTTTTGTCTTATTTTTTCACGTCCCTATGCGCTAATTAATTCCTCGCTTCTAATTAGCAAGAAAAATTATTGATAAACTAAGAGGATAAGAAAAAAAAAGAAAGGTTGGAGTTCACGAAGGCACATGAAAATCAAGAAAATGGGATTATTGGATAATTATCGATGTTCTAAAGTAAAAAAAAATTGAAAGAAGATCATGTAAAAACAATTGCTAATAATTGAATTATTAACAATTAATTTTTGAATAAATTTGCACATAATGAACTGTAGAATATTGTTGCTAAAAATTTTTTATGCTACATAACCAATTGTTTAAGTCATGGATGGTGGTTGACAGTTGCTTATTAGTAATAAAATTGGTTGCGAGTTACTTATAAAGTATGAAGTGTTCCATAATGCTTTAATTTTGAACTCAAAACTACCAAAATTATTATTAGATCATAAATATGAAAATCATTTTTATGATAACTTTTAATTTATATATTCAAACACGTGTATCTCTTACCATTCACTTAAAACTGCTTGAACATTATAAGTCAAACAAACTTTAAGTAGTTATAAAATATATAATTTTGACCTAAGGAGACACTAAGAATATACATACACACAGATATATATATATATAGAGAGAGAGAAAGAGAGGAAAATAGTATTAATTAATCTATGTACTAAAAAAAGAGGTTTATAATGTAACGTAACAATCAACAACTAGAGGATCACAAGAAATATAAAAGAGAGGAGTAAAAGATTGCTAGTACATTATACAACTATTTTTATTAAGTAGTCCAGCACCACTATCTCAATGGTTAAATGCTCCGACATTGGTTTCAAGAGGTCACAGATTTAAAATCTTCTCCTTGTCTTTCTCCAAAATCATAGCCCTCCTCTAATTTTTCCTCAAAATCATAATTTTTCTTCTGATTTTAATCTAAAATTATACTCTTTTTTATCAGTTTTCATGATTAAATAATAAGAAGTGTATGTATTGTGATTAGTTAGGATTTAATGATTTCAGACAATTGAAGATAAAACATATGTTATGTAGTTTTTGTTATTGATATATAATGGTGTTTTGGTTTTTTTTTCTAGTTTAAACGTGTATAGTAAATTGAATTTAACATCAAAGTTACTTTGACTCTGTTTGTTTTACTAAAGCAAGTGCTGAATACTTAGTAGAATAAGTGAAAAGAGGCTTTTAGATTTTTGGTTTAAAAAGGTGGAGCAAGTTATCACTTTCTATTCAGTAAAATGAATCGACGATAAATTTTTGAAAAGATTATTGTTTATTGAAGTAGCTTCTCAGTAATACCCTTTTCATACATAATTGAATATTTTCATTTCTTTTTACTCTTTGCTTTTAATGGTACAAATATTATTCAAACGACGATTTGAATATTTCAAACTCAATAGTAATTTTGGTTTATACTCGATCTTTCGTAAGTCAAACTAAACATTCATTATTTGGTGCTGATTTTAGCTTTGCTTTCGATAATTTTCCATAACTAAAAGGTAATATAAAAATTGCACAAAGTCAAAAGTGTTTGGTGATGCCATATAATTGAGTTAAACAGAAATATAATGGGTAATCTAATGCAATTATATAAAAAAATATATAAATATATAATTTTGAAAAAATGAATAAAATATGTGGTATCTTCTGTGTTAAAATGATAGAGAAAATTCTATTTTTATCCCCTAAAGCTACTAAAGAAAAATAAATTAATAATATGTGATTTGTAGGACAGTTTGCCAAAGAATAATTAATAATAACGACGAAGAGTACTATTGTCAAATAATAACTTATGTCAATAAAAACCACTTAAACATCAAACATTAAACAAACAATATTTCTAGTATAATCAATATCCAAAAATCTACGTTCAACAATCGATATCTAAAATTCAATTCAGCATCATCATTTTAAACAAAAGCATCCTTGTTGTTTTTGTTTTTACTGATAAAACTGTTATAATATATGTAAATCATGAAGTGAATATGTTTTTTATGTTGTTTTGTTTAGTCCCACGTTGTGGGGTAAGTTTAATACCAACCTCCAAAGCCTTTATATAAAAGAGGCTATGTAATGTAAATTGATTATTGATATATAAAATGAATAAAATGTCTCATCTCACTTTCTCTAATAGCTTCTGATCTTATTTCTTTATAATATATTCTTATTTGTTTACAACAAGTTATCAGCATGATGGCTTGCTAAACTGAGCACCATGGCGGCAGTTTTCAATCAATCTTCCTCCTCTTTCCTTTATTATTCTGAAACTATCGTGTTTCCCATCAAATTTTCATGATCAACATTTTAGCAAGTAAATCTCTAAACTGGGAAATTAATCTGAAACTTATACTTCGCTTCTCCTCCATATTTGGTTTTAGCCCTAAAAATGATATCTCTCCAGCTGCTCAATCGTGCAACCGCCTAAGCCGATCTCCTTCTCTGATAGTCTATCGAATATGACCTTCTCCATCGCCTCACAACTGAAAGTCGAGCTCATCTACAACAACCTGAAAATCAAGCTCATCTGCAATTGGAGATCTACTGCCACCTGAATTGAGCTTTTGTGCCATCTCTTTTGTGTGCTATAGATATGGTTTGAAAGAAAAGCAGGGGAAAAGTCAAGGAACAAAGAGACTTTTATTCTTCTCCACTTCCATTAAATTCATGGCAGATTTCTCAATGCCAATAAGTCGTCGGTTTTACAAATAATATGAATTCAAGATGGATCATTTATTTTTTGCTCTTGCATTCCTTTTAGGAGGGATTGAATGCAGCACTGGCGATGCCGATCTGCTTTACTGGTCTTTCTTCTCAATTTAATTTTTTTTAATCTACTAGAAACTTGCTTCAGATCTTTCATATAATTCTATGTTATCGTTATCTGTAATTTATATGTAAACGATTAGATCTTACTATTGTTTAATTAGATTAAAAAAATGATAACTTAGATGGTATTTATCGATTTAATTGAGGTTTGTGTGAAATATTCAGATTTTTTTTGTGAAAAAAAAGCTATTTACGCTGAACGTAAGTAGGCACTTGGATATATCATTATAAGTGTATATGTGGCTTATTTCATTTTTAAATGAAAAGGGTTAGTAATTTGAAAGAAATATTGGTGTTTTTCGTAAATCAACAAGATAAAAGAAATTCTCAGCATCAGCATGCGTGTAGTGGAAGATTGATCATTCCAGCTAGGGTTATATATGAACATTCCAATTTCGAATCTGAAAGAAAATAAATTCGAATCCAGTAAACTCTGAAATTATACACATGAATTACTCGTGAGCCTTTTCTTATTTGAAAATATATCTGAAAATTTTTGACTATTTCTAGGAGCATATAATATAAGGCAGATCATTTGTTTTGTGCTAAAAAGAGCATCACTATTCACAACATATTATTCACCGATTGTTACCCAATTTCAGAAGGCAATGCAAGGTCGATATACCCTTCGAAAAAGTTGGCAATGCAATGCCATTTGATTTTGAAATTATGAAGGAAATTATCAAATGGTAATACAAAGTAACATATAGCTTTTCACATTAGTCGGTATTTTTCGCTGAAAGTTGTGGCATGCATACATATTATGCATTGCCATTTGATAACTGGCTATTTTCTTGCTGTTTTTGATGATGTGAATAGTAATGTTTTCAAAAAAAAATGTATATTGTTAAATGTGACCACTTATTACATTGAAATAAGAGTTTCAGACAAGCATCATTGTCTAAGTGGTTAAGTGATTTGGCTTTGGTGCGAGAGGTCACAAGTTCGAAACTTGCATAGCGTGATTTGAACGTTTATTGACATGTGATATGTTGTCACAATGAATTGTTGTATATAAAGTACCATTTCAAAAAAAAAGAAAAAAAGAAATAAGAGTTTCATGATGATTTATAGCTAACTAGAGTTAAACATGTTACTTAAGTTTATTGATGTCTTATTATACTGAGACATAAATGTACTCATTGGGGGAAAAAACTTTGTTACTTAGAAAGAGTTTTGATTTATAACCTTAAATAGTCTTTAATCAATAATAGAAGTATATATTTTGGTAGGAATAATGTTGGTTAAGTGATGATTAGCTGTTATCCTAATTTACGAAATGGTTGAATGCTTTTGTAGTAAAATTCATTACCCTTGATTAATAAACCTAAAATCAATTGAAACTGTTTGATAGAAAAAGATTAAATTATCCACGTTTACATTATATTATGCACCTACGCCTAGCTATTTTGTTGAAGAAATAGATTTTAATATTCTTTAGAAAAGATTGTCCGATTTTTTTAGAGCTTTGTTTATATTTATTACATTACAAAATCCAACATCTCAGAAGAGATGTTATAGAATTTTTTTTATTTTGTTAAATTGCAATTGCTTAAAAGAGAACGCTATATCCCTGAAGGAACATCATATAAAACTCCAGAAGCAGTGATAATAATTCATCTCCAAAAGAGATATTATATAGCTACTCTGAAAGATTAGTGATGGTAAATATGTACAGAAAAGATATTTTATGCTACTCTGAAGTAGTGATTATGTAATTTATGTAGAAAAAGATACCATATATTGAAATAACATTCCAAAAGTAGTGCATATAAAGTATCTTTAGAAGAGATCTGTAACATTCCAGAAGCGGTGTTGGAAAATATCTAGATTTATAAAATATTCCCGAAGGAGAAAATATGTATTACTATAATACTCCATAAGTAGATCATTGACATAATAATTTAAATGTCACACTTAAAAAATGTTGTTTATAAAATATCTCCAGAAGAGATATTATATCCTTATATAGCACTATAAAAGAATTGCCTATGGAATATTGTCTAATATGATATAACACTTCAAAAAGTAATGTGATAATAAATTATCTAAAATTCAATTGTCTATTGTCATGGACCTGTAGCTCCATTAGACAAATTTAGAGGCATATAGTGATATGTAATCTTTTACTTTTCAAAACTTACGATGAATTGAATATCGTATGCATAACAATTCTTGAAGAAATCTTTAGATATTCCCCTAAAGACATAATGTATATGTCATATCATAATTTCCATAAAATTTAAAATACGGTATTGAAAAGATCTTTATGTGTAACAAATATAATTGCATATTTCTATAGCATATCATGTTTCCAAAAGATATTCTTATTTCTGTTGTAAATATTATTATTATTATTGAACTCTCTTGAAGAGATGTCAATATATAATTCGAACTACGTATTATTCTCTGATATATAATTGTAAATAATGTTCAAAAGAGATATTTGAAATATAATTGAAAAGTAAACTTTAACAACTCGAAGTTGTATAAACAATTTATTTGAACCAAAAGTTCAACATGGTTGGAATAAAAAACCATTAAGTTACATATGAATTATTGATTCAAAGCGCGTTGTTCTTTAGCATATTCGAATAAATAAAACATATGTCGAAAGTCTTAAATATATTCTGTATCCGTATATATTCATACATTTAAGTGAACAAAAATGAACATAAAGTTCAAAGTCTGGTAATGGAAATAAACAAGAGGTTATATGAAATATTACATTTTTTTATGAATTATCAAACCAGAGGCTTTGATAATTATTATTATTAAGAAAAGTTTGACTTCAATACTAAAGCAAGAACATTGACAATTTTTAAGATTTAGATCTTGAAATTCTTATTATCGATAGCTAAAGGTAACTAGAAGTTACAATATATTCTATAACTAAAAGTTGTGATATATCAAACAACCTGAAATTATTATTGATATGTCAAACTTGATGCACATGTATTTTCAAACCAGATGTTTTGGAAACTATCATTTAGTCTTTAAGGATTCACATTTACATCGAGTGATAATCAAAATTAATAGTCTCGATCATTATATTAGTTTGTTCTAAAATCACTCACTCAAATGATAAATAATGTGCAAATCTATAATATTATATGTAATAGGTGGACGCACATATATATCCATATATGTAGATATTTAACCAACAACCTGAAGATTGTTTGACTAAATTGATATGAGCTTATCATATAAATTATGCATAGATATGATTTAGTGATTTAAAATTCATTCACCTGAAGTCATGCATGTATTCAAGTGATTTACATAATAAGTAAATTGTTCCAATTGGTTAGATCAATGAATGAGGAAAAAATTTAAAAATAAGAAATATCACTTGAATGTATTTTAGTACTTGATAAAAGAATTATCCTCCTATGTGTATTTGCTAGTAGCAATATTATAATGGATCAAAATGAGAATCCAAAGATGATAATTACTTAATGTTCCTTAACATTGAGGGGGGATGGATAAAAGGGGCACAAGTTCATTTTGATTATCAAGATTAAATATTGGTTGCAAAATACTAAGTAACATGAATAAACCATTGATAATATCTATAGTATATTTGCTCCAATATAAGTTGAAATCCCAAAAGGACCAAAAAGGTATAAATCACATTTGAAGTGTGGTAGAGAAGTCAGTTTGAAATATTGTTGGAGTAAGTAATAAAGATGCCAAATAAAGAAGGTGGATATTTTTTGAAGAAACACTTAAAGGTGCTTGGGAAGAAATCTATGACATGATCGTCAAATAAACCTAGATTTGGTTTAGGTACCTAAAATAGGATAAATATTGAGATATCAATAAATCATATTTAGAACTGACAAGAAATAATCATCGATGATAAATTTGTAAATAATAAAAACGCTTATGTTTATAAATGGATTAAAGATCATAGATTAGAGGAAAACATTATTGGCCATCATGAAATTCTCCTAAATAAGAAATGAGAACCTGCAGTTCGCAAAATATAATTATATATATATATATATATATATATATGCAACTGAAATTACTGAAGCATATGTAGTCCTACATCGTGTTAAATGCTCTAGGCATGATGTTTTAATAAGTAATTGAATTGACTAAAGTAGTGAAGTGTTTGAAACGCTTAAAATACAGGTACAAATATTTGTTAAATCATATTAAATGACGAAAGTCTATTAGTTCCCTGAAGAATATAAATTACTTTGCTGCTTATAAAGAATGCAAAGAATAAAGGGTGTAGATTACAACTTTATTTTAAATATTGTTGTAATGAAAATCTGGATATAATTCATGATGAGTAGATTACTTCCTGTTTTTAAGTATTGTTGCAATGAAACTCTTAATTTCCATCGAAGATGTGACGACCGCCCATGACTCCCGCACGAAACAAGGGAATGGTGCGCTGAAAAGTGTGCCAGGCAGCCATGGACGATAGTCAAGGTAAGCATAAACAAGCATAGCAAAGCAGATATTTAAAATAAAGTAATTATCACTCGAGTCAAGGTCGATGTTTTCCAAATACAAACCCCCAAGGCCTAAACCTAGATCAGATAAGCACCCAGAAAACACCGCTCTTGAGGTTGAATGATGATACAACCAAACATCCATGACTCTGGCTATCACTGTTATCATTGCTTTGAATTCACCGTTAGTTGAATGACCGTCTGTCAAGGGCTAATGGTAACCCCGGTTCTAGATAAACTCCGCACGTCATCGTGACCCATGCCTAGGACTTACCTACTCTGCCCAGAGTACTCGACCACCTACCTGTAGTCTTTTGGGTATCCCGACCACCTACCTATAGTCGTTTGGGCATCCCATGTACTCTTGCTTTGAATTTACTAGAACCTTCAACAACAATGAATTCCAAGCCTCTTAGTCATCCTCCTCGACAACTATTCTCATACTATCCCAAGCTCCTTCTCGAGCAATCCATTATCAACCAACTCGAACCATCCCTCGAGTTATCAACATGCTTGGAATGATCCCGTCTGGATTATGCCAAGGCTACATCACATCATGCTTCGCCTCATCTTAAGATAGCAAAGCTCCATCACAACATCATCATCATATCCGTCCATATGAGCTTCATCATCCACTACATATGCCACAAGCAGCTTTTCTCATCCCTTAGCCTCTCCCTTAGCTTTCGAACCATTTTCGACCATACTTGTCTAGATCCAACCATAAATCAACTAACTCTAAACAATCAATCAAGACAATCATTAATCCAAGCAATCAAATATTCAAACAAGGTTTAATAAGCAATTATACAAGGAAATGGTAATTTGGTAATTAAAATGTCCAAATCTAATAAGCATGAATAATAGGCAAATGTCTCTACAACTTGGTGAATAAACTTGCATAAGTTAACATGTAGTAAAATAGGTGTCAAAACTTCATAGATGATAGATCTACACGCATACTTAGGGAAAATGTAAGAAATCACTATCTTTAACACATAAACAAGCCACCAATCCAATATACTCCCTTGGGTCCGTGTGAGAGATAACTACCACTCACCAAATCACCTAAACACCTCAAAAGAAACCCACTTCAGATCTGGACAGCGAAGAACCAAGCTTGATCCGACAAGATTCCGCTTCAAATGATGAAATCTCTCTCGAATGGATGAAGATCTTCGACTATGGCTCTTGGATCTTCGATCTTGATCTTCGATCTTGGATGGATGTAAGCACTAGATTAGAGTGGAGAAAAGAAGTGAAGAAGTGTTGTAGTCGAGCTCTCAAAATGGCAGCACTTCGTCGCTTCAAAATCTGGTGCCAAAAAGTGAACCAAACCCCTCTATTTATAGGCTGAAACGCCCCTTAGGTCACTCGCTTTTAGGTCGCTCACGACCTAACTATGGCCGACCTACGACCTAGCAGCCCCACACGACCCAACGACCTAACTAATACGGCCTAACGACTCATGCTTCATGCGACTCAACAACATAGCCGACCCAACCACCTAACGACCTAACGCTAAGTCGCTCACGCGACTCAATGACTTAACAAAGGTCACGACTCAACCCAGACACGACCTAACTGAGATACCGACCTAACACTTAGCAGGGTTTCACGACCTAAACACCTCCCTTAGGTCGCATACGACCTATCTTAAGACCACCTAAAGTACTCACCTTAAGTCGCTTCACCGACCTTAACTACCCACGACCTAAGCGCTACACAACCACACCCCTTAGGTCGCCTAAACCTTTAAGTCGCTAACATCTATAGGTCGGTCCAACCCAATAACTCGCTAACCCCTAAGTCGTTAGCTCCACTAAGTCGGTCAACCGACCTATCTACTAACCAGCGACCTAAGCCTTTACGCGACCTATCATAACTCGCTAACGACTTAAGCCTTAACACCTACACGCGACCTAACTCTCTCTTAGGTCGTTAACTATATTTTAGGTCGTCCAAATTCTTAAGTCGTCTATTCCTTAGGTCGGTCAATTCCCTAACTCAGCAACACCTTAAGTCATCTATGCTCCTTAAGTCGGCCACGAAATAAGCTTCCATACGACTTATCTCCTACACGACTCAAGCTCCAAATGACTTAAACTCCAAACGACTTAACAACATCAACAACCTAATGCAACTATTTCACGATTTATCGACACGTAAAATACGGGTCGTTACATTCTCTCCCCCTTAGGAATTTCGCCCCTGAAATTCCAAACAAACAAGAGAAATCAAAATTATTCTGCATGCCTACCATCCATAGCAATCAACAAACCATGCATCCAATTACTAGCCTAGCATGCAGAATTCTAAGACTAAAACAAGTTACAAATTCATGAGATGTCACGACACCTTAGGGCCATACCTCGAAGAGTTCAGGATGAGCTGCCTTCATCCTCTCTTCCTCCTCCCACGTACAGTCGTCAACATCATCACTCCATTGTATCTTGAGCAACGTAATCGTCTTCCTCCTAAGCTGTTTCGTGTTGGTTTCAACAACACGAAGCGGCTTACGAGGTCTCATAACAACTGGATCAACCTCCAAATCTTCACAGCTATCAGCAGAAACCACCGTATTCGAGTCATGCACATACTTCCGTAGATAAGATACATGAAAAACATTGTGCACACTCGCCATCTTTTTTGGTAACTCCAATTTATATGCGAGCTTTCCAATTCGCTCGATAATCGGGAATGGTCCAACAAATCTCGGAGTCAATTTCCCTTTCTTCCCGAATCGAATAACATTCTTCAGAGGAGAAATCTTCACAAAAACCATATCACCCACGTCGAATTCCAAATCCTTACGACGCTTATCGGCATATCTTTTCTGACGATCTTGGGCTGCCTTCATTCGCCGCCGAATGATCTCTATACAATCCGTAGTCTGACGAATCATTTCTGGCCCAAGTATCAGCTTTTCTCCAGTTTCCAACCAACATGTCGGAGAGTTACACGGTCTTCCGTACAATGCTTCATACGGTGCCATACCAATACTTGACTGGTAACTGTTATTATATGCAAATTCCACCAAATGAAGATGATCTTCCCATGATCCCCCGAAGTCCAAAACACATGCTCTGAGAAGATCTTCCAAAACTCGGTTGACTCTCTCGGTCTGACCATCTGTTTGGGGGTGATAAGCTGTACTCAAACACAACTCGGTTCCCAAAACTTCTTGGAAGCTCTTCCAAAATCCACTAGTGAACAATGGGTCTCGATCGCTCACTATACTCTTCGAAATACCATGGAATCGAACTATCCACTTAACATAAAGCTCAGCCAACTTCGATGCAGTCCTAGTTGATCGAACAGGAATGAATCTTGCACTCTTAGTCAAACGATCTACGATGACCCAAATCCCTTCATTCCCTGCCCTGGTTCTAGGTAGACCATCAATAAAATCCATCGATATCTGCTCCCACTTCCATGTAGGAACTTCCAATGGCTGAAGCAATCCACTGGGCTTCTTCTGCTCAGCTTTTACCAACTGGCAGTTCATACATTTGGAAATAAAATTTCCAACATCCTTCTTCATACCTTCCCAGTAGTAAGTCCTTTTCATATCCCGATACATCTTATTTCCACCTGGATGAATTGTCAACTTCGAGTGATGATTTTTCCTCAGAACTTCATCTCTCAATCCATCTATATCGGGAACAACTAATCGTCCTTGCTTCCGAAGCCAACCCTCTCGATCGACCTCGAATCCTTTATCCTTTTCTGGGTCCAATCCAGATTCCAAATCGCGGATAATCTTGACAAGTTTATCGTCTCACTTTTGGCTCTCGCCAATTCTCTCCATAAGAGTAGGTCTTATCGATAAGTTTTCCAACATCTCAGGTTCCAATTCACATCTAGGCCTGAAGTCAAATCCAGCCAAATACTCAAGACTCTTCCATTCCAAAAACATGGCTCCCAATCCTGCATGTCTTCGACTTAACGCATCTGCCACTGCGTTACCTTTTCCCGGAGTATAGGCTATACCAAAATCATACGATGCTAAAAACTCTAGCCATCGTTGCTGCCGAAGATTCAAATCCTTTTGGGAGAACAGATACTTCAACGACTTATGATCCGTAAACAACTCGAATCGAACTCCCAATAGATAATGTCTCCACATCTTCAGAGCAAAAACAATCGCCGCTAACTCCAAATCATGAGTCGGGTAATTCCTTTCATGCGGCTTCAGTTGTCGACTTGCATACGCAACAACTTTATCCTTTTGCATTAGCACTGCTCCAAGTCCAGTACCACATGCATCGGTGTAAACCACCATCTCATCATTCCCACTCGGAATAGTCAAAACAGGAGCACTCGTTAGTCGCTCTTTCAGGATTCCGAAAGCTTGCTCACACTTATCATCCCATCTGAACACTTGGTTCTTTTTCGTCAATCCTGTTAACGGTGCAGCTATATTGGAAAAGTCTTTAATAAACCGACGATAATATCCTGCTAATCCAAGAAAACTTCTCACCTCAGATGCATTCTTAGGTCTAACCCAATCCTGGATTGCTGCCACCTTAGCGGGATCAACCGCTATTCCATTTCCAGAGATAACATGGCCTAAGAATCTCACTTCACTCTTCCAGAAGTGACACTTCGAAAACTTAGCCCTCAGCTGATGTTTGCGCAAGATTTCCAAAACAATACGCAAGTGCGTCTTGTGCTCTTCTTCAGTCCTGAAATAAATCAGAATGTCATCCACGAACACAAGTACGAACTTGTTCAACTGATCTCTGAATACTCTATTCATAAGATCCACAAAATAGGCTGGTGCATTGGTCAATCCAAACGGCATTACCAGCCACTCATAAAAACCGGATGGTGTCCTAAAAGCAGTCTTCGGCACACTATCCTTAGCCACTCTCAACTGGTGAAATCCCGTTGCCAAATCCATCTGAGAAAACACCTTAGCTTCGTGAAGCTGATCAAACAAGTCATCTATTCTCGGCAATGGATACTTGTTCTTCCTAGTCACTTTATTCAGCTCACGATAATCCACACACAACCTCAACGATCCATACGCTTTGGTTGCAAACACAACTGGTGCACCTCATTCGAACACGCTACGCCGAATGAATCCTTTCCGTAAAAGGTCATCAACTTGCACCTTCAACTCTTGCTGCTCCCTAGGCGCCATCCGCCTAAGAGGCATCACAACTGGTCTGGCTCCCTCAACTAGATCGATACGAAACTCGATCTCCCTATGCGGCGGTAACCCTTTGACTTCATCAAAGACGTCTTCAAATCCATTCACAACCGGCATCGATGACAGTCCATCCCGTGGAACAACCAACGAATACATGAAGCTCATGAAGACGCCTTCTTCATGCTTACATCGTATCACAACCTTTCGCCCTTCCACATTCCCGACTGTCACCTCCAGCCTCTCACAATCAATCCTTTCCGCATACTTCCTAAGCCAGTCCATACCCAAAATAATTCCGAACCCCGCAAAGTTCAGAACAAAGCAATCACAAACAAATGAGCAATCATGACTCGATACAGCTAGACCACGGCATACCATACACAAACATGACGAACCCCCTACTGGATTAGTCACAACCACTGGTCTATCAACAATATCCGGTTCCAAACCCAACCGGTCTACCAGATCATTACAAACAAATGAATGCGACGCTCCA
This sequence comes from Allium cepa, assembly GCA_030765085.1. NCBI lineage: Eukaryota > Viridiplantae > Streptophyta > Magnoliopsida > Asparagales > Amaryllidaceae > Allium > Allium cepa. The sequence goes on along the minus strand of CM060939.1, from coordinate 453,317,369 downwards.
GTATCAAACAACACTCTAACTGGAACACCACAAATGGAAAGAGTACCTTGAACCACCACACTCTTCCCCTTTTCTTCTGCAGTAGGAGCTTTCGAAGATGATGGAACAGCCCCCAAAGCATAAGCTTGCGCAATCTGCTTATCTTTCCTCGGTTCTGGACAGTCCTTCTTGATATGCCCCAGCTTATCACAGTTGTAACACTTTCCCGATACCTTGGGATTCCTACAATCTTTGGAGAGATGGCCCTTCTGCTGGCAGTTGTAGCAGGTCACTTCGCCCTTTGGCTTCTTCTGGCCATTCTTACCCTTCTGCTGTTGCTGCTTCCTCTTCTTGTTTCCACCCTGCTGTGGTTTGGACTCTTCCTTGGTCACAGCAACAACAGACCCTTCCTTAGGGAACAAACTCTCGTGTCTGCGAGCTTTCTCCACAAGCTTCTCAAATGGATCGTCCAGATGATCCACTAACTGTCTCCCAAGATAAGTGTTCAAGCCTGTCACAAACTTCTCGTTCTTCTGGTAGGAAGATTCAATATACGATCTGGCATACTTGGACAAAGCTTCAAACTCCGAAACATACTCAAGAACTGATCTTCCACCTTGCTTGAGCTCCACAAATTTCTTAAACAAAACAGATTTCTGAGCCGTAGAGACGAACTTAGCTTCAAATCTAACTTGGAATTGCTCCCAAGTAATCTCTTCCTCTGGAGTATCAATGGTGATAGAACCCCACCAATCCGCAGCTCTTTCCTGAAGCTGTCTCGATGCAAGCTTCCTCTTAATTGCATCCTCAATTCCCAAATCACCAAAGATCCTTTTACAAGCATCAATTCACCTCTGAACTTCAATGGTTGATTCTGTCCCTAAGAAAACCTTTCCTCCAAGAGCAGTATAGTCTTTGCACAACTTAGCAAAATCCACTGGTTTTGGAGCTTGAACTTGAACGCCAACATCTACTGATGATCCTGAAGTTGGTATCCTTCTCATGATCGAAGTCATCATAGCTTCGAACATTGCAGCATAGTCAGTAGCTCCCCCAATAGCACGACTTTCACTAGCAGCTTGTCTCTCACTTCGACTCATCCTTAATATCTACCAAAAGGAATGACTTAGAACACCTTGAGAAACAACTACATAAGGAGTTCAAATATTTCTAAACTACTATATTATATATAGTAATCATCCATCAAAATACAATTACGTCTCTCATACGTAGTTACGTCAGCGAGCGTTGGCTAAAATCGATTAACCAAAGCTCTGATACCAAATGTGACGACCGCCCATGACTCCCGCACGAAACAAGGGAATGGTGCGCTGAAAAGTGTGCCAGGCAGCCATGGACGATAGTCAAGGTAAGATAAACAGCAGGCTCTATCGTATTACTCACAGCGCATGGATAAAATACAATAGGAAATATACATAGTGAAGCTCTATAGAACAGAAGTCTCATCATATAAACTCATAATAGCTTTATACAATCATCTGAATTTTCAATACATCTAGCCTCACTACATAACACTCAAAGTATCAAACAGCGGAACATCCAGTACATATAGTAGGAAAACAATATGCAAAAGCCTCCAGCTCGTCTTCGTCATCAACAGCGTTGGTAGCCAAGAACAACACCTGTCCCTGCTACCTAGTCTGTCCATCCCAACATGGATGAACAGCCCAAGGTAATAAGAGTTGAACATAAAACCTTGAGTCAGACAACAGTCTTAGTGAACAGTAAATTAACTATCAAACATACCAAAAGAGCATAAATGATAAAAGGAATAGGAACTCAACCATCCCACTCCACCTCATTCTACAGTGATAGCCCCTAGACCCACTAAGCATAAACAAGCATAGCAAAGCAGATATTTAAAATAAAGTAATTATCACTCGAGTCAAGGTCGATGTTTTCCAAATACAAACCCCCAAGGCCTAAACCAAGATCAGATAAGCACCCAGAAAACACCGCTCTTGAGGCCGAATGATGATACAACCAAACATCCATGACTCTGGCTATCACTGTTATCATTGCTTTGAATTCACCGTTAGTTGAATGACCGCCTGTCAAGGGCTAATGGTAACCCCGGTTCTAGATAAACTCCGCACGTCATCGTGACCCGTGCCTAGGACTTACCTACTCTGCCCAGAGTACTCGACCACCTACCTGTAGTCTTTTGGGTGTCCCGACCACCTACCTGTAGTCGTTTGGGCATCCCATGTACTCTTGCTTTGAATTTACTAGAACCTTCAACAACAATGAAATCCAAGCCTCTTAGTCATCCTCCTCGACAACTATTCTCATACTAGCCCAACCTCCTTCTCGAGCAATCCATTATCAACCAACTCGAACCATCCTTCGAGTTATCAACATGCTTGGAATGATCCCGTATGGATTATGCCAAGGCTACATCACATCATGCTTCGCATCATCTTAACATAGCAAAGCTCCATCACAACATCGTTATCATATCCGTCCATATGAGCTTCATCATCCGCTACATATGCCACAAGCAGCTTTTCTCATACCTTAGTCTCTCCCTTAGCTTTCGAACCATTTTCGACCATACTTGTCTAGATCCAACCATAAATCAACTAACTCTAAACAATCAATCAAGACAATCATTAATCCAAGCAATCAAATATTCAAACAAGGTTTAATAAGCAATTATACAAGGAAATGGTAATTTGGTAATTAAAATGTCCAAATCTAATAAGTAAGAATAATAGGCAAATGTCTCTACAACTTGGTGAATAAACTTGCATAAGTTAACATGTAGTAAAATAGGTGTCAAAACTTCATAAATGATAGATCTACACGCATACTTAGGGAAAATGCAAGAAATCACTATCTTTAACACATAAACAAGCCACCAATCCAATATACTCCCTTGAGTCCGTGTGAGAGATAACTACCACTCACCAAATCACCTAAACACCTCAAAAGAAACCCACTTCAGATCTGGACAGCGAAGAACCAAGCTTGATCCGACAAGATTCCGCTTCAAATGATGAAATCTCTCTCGAATGGATGAAGATCTTCGACTATGGCTCTTGGATCTTCGATCTTGGATGGATGTAAGCACTAGATTAGAGTGGAGAAAAGAAGTGAAGAAGTGTTGTAGTCGAGCTCTCAAAATGGCAGCACTTCGTCGCTTCAAAATCTGGTGCCAAAAAGTGAACCAAACCCCTCTATTTATAGGCTGAAACACCCCTTAGGTCGCTCGCTTTTAGGTCGCTCACGACCTAACTATGGCCGACCTACGACCTAGCAGCCCCACACGACCCAACGACCTAACTAATACGGCCTAACGACTCATGCTTCATGCGACTCAACATAGCCGACCCAACCACCTAACGACCTAACGCTAAGTCGCTCACGCGACTCAATGAGTTAACAAAGGTCGCGACTCAACCCAGACACGACCTAACTGAGATACCGACCTAACACTTAGCAGGGTTTCACGACCTAAACATCTCCCTTAGGTCGCATACGACCTATCTTAAGACCACCTAAAGTACTCACCTTAAGTCGCTTCACCGACCTTAACTACCCACGACCTAAGCGCTACACAACCACACCCCTTAGGTCGCCTAAACCTTTAAGTCGCTAACATCTATAGGTCGGTCCAACCCAATAACTCGCTAACCCCTAAGTCGTTAGCTCCACTAAGTCGGTCAACCGACCTATCTACTAACCAGCGACCTAAGCCTTTACGCGACCTATCATAACTCGCTAACGACTTAAGCCTTAACACCTACACGCGACCTAACTCTCTCTTAGGTCGTTAACTATATTTTAGGTCGTCCAAATTCTTAAGTCGTCTATTCCTTAGGTCGGTCAATTCCCTAACTCGGCAACACCTTAAGTCATCTATGCTCCTTAAGCCGGTCACGAAATAAGCTTCCATACGACTTATCTCCTACACGACTCAAGCTCCAAATGACTTAAACTCTGAACGACTTAACAACATCAACAACCTAATGCAACTATTTCACGATTTATCGACACGTAAAATACGGGTCGTTACAGAAGATGTAATTGTAATAAGCAAAACTGATATGATGCATCAAAATGAAAGCACACGAAGTGATCATAAAAGCACCATATAAAGTGTATAAAGTGCAAGCAATATTTGAAAGAAATAATCTTAGAAAAATTAACTGTATCAAAGACAACTATTTATAAATGATTAAAGAAGGAAAAGAAGAATTATCGTCTCTTGACGTTTATATTCTTAATGCTTGTCTAAGCTATTTTACACACATATGGATCAAAAGTATTTGTAGTTGATTTGGATTATCAATGCATGTACTCAAACTTAAATGGAAAAATATAAAATCAGGGGGAGCCCTAAATATATCGTAATGTAGTCTTTTTCCTACACTAAGACCTTCCCCACCGGGTTTTTCTTAGTAAAGTTTTAACAAGGCATTAAATTGACTCAGAAGTATCAAACTCCATTTGATGTAGTAAATTATTGAAATATGTCATTGTACTCTTTTTCCTTCTCTAAATTTTTTTTCAATTTGCGTTTTTCTTAGTAAAGTTTTAATGAAGCATGGTTTTGATTCCGAAGTATTGAACCTTTTAGAAAAAATATCATTTTTTATATGATTTTACAAGTTGCACTCTTTTCCTCGTTCAAGGTTTTTTCCACTGGGTTCTCCTAACAGAGATTTTTAATGAGGTAACGAACAATATCTATATCGACTGATTGAATAAATGCAACCAGGATAATAATGAGTGAGAACAATTATCATACACGTTTCAAAAAAGACAATTTCAAGTTATCAGAGCATTCAAGATTTTGAAGACGCATATTCAAGAAAAAGTGTTACAATATATGTAAATCATGAAGTGAATATGCTTTTTATGTTGTTTTGTTTAGTCTTAAATCGTGGTATAAGTTTAATATCAACCTCCAAAGCCTTTATATAAATGAGGCTATATAACGTAAGTGGATTATCGGTCTCTAGAATGAGTAAAATATCTCATCTCTCGTTCTCTGATGACTTCTGCTTTTGTTTCTTTATAATACATGGTTTACGACAAAAACAAATTTTTATTTTTCACCAATAGAATTACCCGTTAAAGTTGATTTAACGTTCATCCTCCACACTCTAAAGTGATCTACTTTAAATTAAAGGCGTCTTATGCTATTGCATACCGCCATTAAATGGAAATTCAAAACCTCTCAGTTCTTCTTAAGTCATGCATCAAAGGCAAATCTTTGTCACTAGGTAAGCTTCTCCACTCAAAATCGATCGTCTCCGGATTACAAAACAATCAAAACATCTCAAAAACAATAATCAATTTCTACATTTCATTCAATCTTCTCAACACAGCACATAAAGTTCTCGAATCCATTAAAAGACCAACCGATACCTCACTTTTCAATTCCCTAATCTCCGCGTATTCAAAAAATCAACTGCACCAACATGCCATGTTGCTTTTTAACAAACTTACCAAAAACCCCTTGGCAAAACCCGACTTTTATACTTACCCAAGTGTTCTAAAGTCTATTGGACAGACAAAAAACGTAAGGCATGGGAAAATGATCCATTCCCGTTTGGTAAAATGCGGTTATATGTCAAACATTGTAGTCTCAAGTTCATTGGTGAGTGTGTACGCTAAGTGTAAGTTACTCGAACTAGCAATCAAGTTGTTTGGCGAAATGAGTGAAAAAGATGTAGCAAGTTGGAACACAGTTATTTCTTGCTACTATCAAGATGGACAACCTTTAAAATCTCTAGAAATCTTCGACAAAATGATTGACAATGGGTTTACACCCGACCAAGTAACTTTCACCATTGCTTTATCCGCATGTGCAAGAGCTTCGAATTTAACTAAAGGAAAGATGATCCATGGAGAACTGATCAGGAGTAACTTCGAGATGGATGAGTATGTGGGGTCCGCCTTAGTGGATATGTATGGAAAATGTGGATGTGTGAAAAGCGCAAGAGAGGTATTTGATAAAATTCAAAGTAAAAATATTGTTGCTTGGAATACGATGCTTGGCGGTTATTCTTTGATAGGAGATGTTAGCGCTTGTATAGAACTTTTATATAGGATGAGAAAAGAAGGCTTTACTCCAATTAGTACCACCATAAGTAATATATTGTTGGCTTGTACTAGAACACTGGACAATAGAACTGGAAAATTCATTCATGGATACGTATTGCGAAACATGGTAGATGTAGATATATTCGTAACTTGTTTGATAATTGACTTCTACTTCAAATGCAGCAATGAAAACTATGCCGAATCATTGTGCAAAAAGGTGCCAAAAGACGATGAAATTATATGGAACGTGATGATATCTGGCCATGTGGCGAATGGAAGCTACTTAAAAGCTATATCCACTTATGGCAACATGAGAAATCACCGCCTTAAACCCGATAACTACACATATGCAAGCGTGCTCTCTGCTTGTGCGAAGCTATCAGCTTTAAATCAGGGTAAAGAAATCCACGAACATATTAAAGCCAGCAACATGGAATCAAATGAGATCGTAATGTGCGCCCTTCTGGACATGTATGCCAAATGCGGTGCAGTTAAAGAAGCAAGAGTGATCTTTGAGAAACTAGAAGTCAAGGACATAGTGTCGTGGACTTCCATGATCACTGCTTATGGGTCTCACGGGCATGCGTCAGAGGCTTTGACTGTGTTTGATGACATGATAAATTCTGATGTGAAACCAGACAGTGTAGTATTTCTAGAAGTTATATCTGCATGTAGCCATGCAGGCCTTGTAGACGAGGGTCAATACTATTTTGATAAAATGGTGAAGGGGTATGGAATTAGAGCCGGTGTGGAGCACGTGTCTTGTTATGTTGACCTTCTTGGGCGAGCAGGGAGACTTAAAGAGGCCACAAATGTGGTGAAGAGAATGAAAGATGATGTTGAAGTCGATATTGGGTTGTTGACTTCACTTTTGTCTGTGTGCGGGGCACAGGGTAATATAGAAGTGGGAGAGGAGGTGATGAAAATGGTTGAAGAGATGGGTGTAGAGGATCATGCAATGTACGTAGCCATGTCGAATATGTATTCTTCAGTTGGGAAGTGGGGCGAGGTTAGGAAGGTGAGGAAGGCGATGAAGGAGAAGGGATTAAAGAAGAATCCTGGGTGTAGTTGGATTGAGATTGAGAAGAATGTTAGTATGTTTTATGTTGAGGATGATTCTCATGCAGAGATTGAGTTTGTGCATGAGTGTTTAGGGAGACTTTTTGGGAATATGAATTGTAGTGATAAGTTGTGTGGAAGTGGAGATGTTGATTTTGATGAGGTATTGTGTTTAGAGTGAAGTGCAAGCAGAAAATACGCTGCTCTAGTTGAAGTGGCGTTAATGTATACTCCAAGCAAGACTGAGTGAAATGCACTTGATTGAGTAAACTATTCATAAGTTTTCAGGTTGCTGACAGTTGGAAAAAGTGCGACGTAGTTATTTTCCCCTGTTCCAGAATCAGAGTTCATTTAGGTGGGAATGGAAAGATAATTATGCAACAGTTGAAAGATTTCTTTTTTCATTTTATTTTTTAAATTATAAGAAAGAAAATTTATAAGCTAAGAATTGATGTACTTTTATTTCATTTTATTTTTAAATCAAAAATAAATGTATATATTTTGACAAATTCATACAAACAGTGGAAAAAAATACAAATGTTTGATTACTTGTTGGTTACATTGGTAAAATGCATCTATAGCAAGAGGTTGAATTTTAGGATATGAAGGAGAATTAAAAGCATTAATTCCTCCTACCCTTCCGGCAAGCAAGTGAGAGGATTTGACCATTTTTTTTATCTTTTTAAAAAATTATAAAAGGTGCAGTTTGAACAAACAGAGCAGGCAGAGGATCCTGATTGATATATTTTGTGGACTACCACTGCAAAATACAATTGAAATGTGACGATCCGCCCTTCCGATTCTCGAAAATCAACATAAATACGCTCATCGTATGACATGCCGAACGATCGAGTGTCGAAAAGACGGATTGTTGAGGGAAAAGAAAGAAGGTAGAAGAAGAAGAAAACTAAACAAAACAAAATCTCACAGCGGACAGAACAATATATAATATCAATAGCTCTTTACACAAATCAAAACTGTAATATACATATCTCACATTAGAGTACATAAATCAATAGTTACCAGTTTAGAACAGCGTACCGAGGACCGAAGGTAGATATAGAAGATAGAAGAGAAAGAGTTAACCCAGGAAGGGAAGGCACCGAAGGGAATGCCAGGCCTAATGCTAGGAGAGATCAAGGTTGGGCACAAGTAGAGAATGTGAGTGCTGAATTCTCGCAAGTTCGAATTGAAGCTATGTATCGGTTCTTTGTGAATATGGTGCAAGCGAGTGTTGCTGCTGGAATAGTGGGAGGAGGAGTTCCTAAAGTTCCAGTTGTTTATGACTATGCTAAGTTGAGTGGAGACTACACTAAGCTCAGAGGGATGCCATTTATTGGTACCGAGTATGCTATAGAGGTAGAAAACTGGTTGTTGCACTACGAAAGGATTGACTTGGGACTCAATGATGAGCAAAAGAGAAGGTTGGCATCCAGATAGCTTCAGTGAGCTGCTTTATTTTCGTGGAATAGAGTGACTGTGGCAGTAGATGATGAGACTATGACCTGGGAAGATTTCAAGAGGAGGTTGCAGGAGAGGTTCATGTATGTTGTGGTATAGTTAGCTCTGATTGGAAATTTTGCTAAGTTAGAGCAAGGAGAGATGTCTGTGTTGGAGTCCAAAGGTTTGAGGAGGCCAGATATGGTTATGTCACTGTTGACACAGTGATGAAGATGAATGAGAAGTTCACCCGGGGTTTGAAGCTAGAGTTAGCCAGAGCTACATTATGATATTGTTGTAGAGATGGCCTTGAGGCATGAGGATATTCTTGATTCTCTAGAGAAGAGCAAGGCTAAGAAGATCCAGGTTGGACAGAGCCAAAAGAGGAAGTTCTTTCCTAAGAGAGGTGCTCAGAAAGGTGGAGCAGCCAAAAAAGGATATTCCAATGAGTGTCATGCTGGAAAGGTAAAGGAAGTGGCTGAGAGGAAGAACGTCAAGTACTTCAACTGTGATCAGATAGGCCACTATAGGAACTAGTGCAAGGAGCTCGCTAAGGATGGAAAGGGCAAGGTGTATGCATTAGAGCCTGTTGCTTCTAAGCTAACAGCTCGGGAGAAAGGTAAGGCGGTTCTGTGAGGCACTCTTTAGATTCGTGTTATGTTTGTTGGCATTTTATTTGATATTGGTGCATCGCATTCTTTTATATTTAGATGTTTGATAGACAAACTTAACCTTGACCCCACAGATTTAGTAACTTCCTTGCGGGTTGCGAATCCAATAGGAAGGTATGCAACTCTAAGGTTGAGATGTGACCAGTTAGAGTTTGGCCTGTTAGGTCATACCTTTGTTTGCAGTTCGCATGTGTTTGATTTTGTGGGGTTTGGAATTATTCTTCGGATGGATTGGTTAAGTGAGTATGATGCCATGATATTTTGCCAAAGTAGGAAAATATCGCTTAGACACCTAGATTGTAGCGACATGATTGTTTTTACCGTAGAAGTTCTTGCAGTGAGTTGAATTCCTTGTTGGGTGCTATGGAATCGGATGATGAGTTGATTAGAATTTTTGTGGTTAGAGAATTCACAGATGTATTTGAGCTTGTAGTTGAATTGCCACCGGAACGAGCCATTGAGTTTCAGATAGATTTGGTTTCAAGAGCAGAACCAGTGAGTAGGCCGCCAAGCAGGATGACCCATTCAGAGATGAGGGAGTTAAAGGTGCAGTTAGAGAATTTAGAAGGTAAGAGTTTTATAAGGCTGAGTAGTTCGCCTTGGAGTGCAGCATCAGTATTTGCTAAGAAGTCGGACGGATCGTTGAGGCTATGTATCGATTATCATAAGTTGAATGAGAGAACGATAAAGAATTGATATCCATTATCCAGATTGACGATTTGTTCGACCGGTTGAGTGGAGCTAAGGTATTTTCCTAGCTGGATTTGGTAATAGGTTTCCATAAGCTTAGAGTAGCGGAGGAATTGCGGCATTCATGACCAGATATGGGTCGTACGAATGGTTAGTTATGCCATTCAGACTGACGAATGCACCAGCTTTCTTTCTGGATTTGATGAACCAAGTTTTTCAAGAGCATTTGGATAGGTTCGTATTAGTTTGCATAGATGATATCTTAATTTACTCTAAGGATGAAAGAGAGCATGAAGTTCATCTTAGAGTGGTGCTTGAGACATTGAGGCAGCATCGGCTGAAGGCGAATTTTTTGAAGTGTCACTTCTGAAAAAAAGAAGTTTTCTTGGGTTGGCTGGTTATTATCAGAGATCCATTAATGGTTTTTCGCGGATAGCGGCATCGATGACCAAGCTAACAAGAAATGATGTGAAGTTTGTATGAACTGATAAGTGTGAGGAAGCATTCTAAAGTTTGAAACACTTATTGACTCATGCACCTGTGTTAGTTGTTCCGAAAGGGAATTTGGATTTGGCGGTTTATAACGATGCATGTGGAACATGATTAGGAGCTATGCTGATGCAGAGAGGTAAAGTGATTGCCTATGCTTCTAGACAGCTTAGACAACATGAGGTCAGTTATTCAACACATGATTTAGAATTTCATACGGTGATTTTTTGCTTTAAAGGTGTGGAGACATTAATTTTTAAGAGAAAGGTTTGAGTTATATACAGATCATAAGTCGCTGAAATAGTTGTTATCTCAGAAGGAGTTGAACATGAGACAGTGGAGGTAGTTAAGGTTTATCGCTGCTTATGATTTTGGAATTGAGTACACAATAGGGAAAGACAATAAGGTTGCAGATGCACTTAGCATGAAACATTAGAACGCAGTATTGGCGATGATTGCTGAGTGGAAAGTTTTGAAAGCATTAGCAGATTATAGAGTGCGGTGGAGATCTGAGACTAGGTCTAGTGGAGATATAGTTGTATTATCTTGTTTGGAAGTTCGACCAGTGATGATCGAAAGGATTGCTTCTAAAAAGATAGAGGATTCACTGTTAGCTGAACGGATCAGAAAGTTAAAGGATGGAACCGAGTGCGACTACTTGAAAGATTTCAGTCTTGACCAAAATGGATGGTTGAGAAAGAAAGGGAGATTATGTATTCCGAGCGTAGGAAACACAAGGAAAGAAGTCTTGGAAGAATGTCATCGTTTGAAGTTCCCTATTCATCTAGGAGGTACTAAGATGTATCTGGATATTAAGAGGAGTTTCTTCTAGGAAGGTATGACGTGAGATATTGGTTTGTGTGTAAAGCAGTGCTTGATTTGCCAACAGGCAAATGATGAACACCAAAAGCCAAGTGTATTGCTTCAGCCATTGGATATTCCAGTATGAAAGTGGGATTCTATCTCCATGGATTTTATTTACGGGTTGCCAAGGTCGAACAGAGGAAATGAAAGTATATGTATCATAGTGGAGAGATTGATCAAGAGCACCCATTTCATTCCAGTTAAGTTTACCAGGACGACACCTGTTTTGGCGAGGTTATTCCTGAAGAATGTGGTTAGACTGCATGGAATTTCTGGTAGCTTAGTTAGTGATAAAGATCTTTTATTCACTAGTGAGTTCTAGAAGAGTTTGCAGTAAGTTTTGGAACCAAGCTCAAGATGAGTGTTGCTTATCATCCGCAGATAGATGGGCAAATGGAAAGAGTTAACAAAATCTTAGAGGATTTGTTAAGAGCTTGTGTTCTAGATTTCAGGGGATCATAGGAAGACCATCTGCATGTAGACGAGTTTTCGTATAACAACAATTATTAGACTAGTATTAGGATGACACTGCTTGAAGATTTGTATCGAAGGCCATGCAAATCTCCCGTATGTTGGTTAGAGATCGGAGATAGGTTGATTCTTGGTCCAGATTGTTTGTCCCTGAGAAGATGGTTTTAATGACAACAACCTTAGAATAAGATTATAAAATATAAATACTAATATTATAGTTTAGATATATATGTATATGCATGATTTCACCATGCAGGTACCAAGAACGAAGACTGTACAGTATAGAGATTCAAGACTGAAGATATCAAGATTGAAGACTCATGAGAATCAAGATTATCAAGAGTTCAAGATTTCAATAATAAGTAATTTAATTAGGAATTTTGTTAAAACTCCTAGAAAAGCACTGGCATCTTAAAATCCATTTTATTCGTGGAATGGAATCCACTTCGAGCCCGTTAAAAGGATGGAACCCTAAGTAGGATGGAACCTACGAAAAATCTAGTGGAACATTGTTTTGTATCCACTAACTTTTATTCAAATGTTTTACAAAATTATATCTTGTTTTCAAAACGATTTCAAAATCTTCCTTTTAAAAAATCAAAAACATCTATCCTGGTTTTAAAATACTTTTAGCCTCAAAATAATCTTTATCTTCAAAATCAAAGTATCCTTGGTTTAAACTATCTTTTAATTATAAAATATTTAACTTTTAATATTTATACTTAGATTTAAATATATAGTAAAATTTTATATATACCAAAATATTATTCTCTACACTTATTTATGTATTTTAACTATAGTTAAGTATATTTATAAAGTTTAAAAATAGCTTTAATACAAGATGAAAGTTATTTTCAAAGAAAAACAAATTATCAAAAATTACATAGGCCTGTCGATAATCCCAATATACCATTGTCGACAAGGTGGCAGTTTATTTCAAAATTTTGAATTTCAAAGGAAGTGTCTATTCGTCGTATCCTTTCACGAATGGACATGGCTGTTGTTCTACTATAAATAGGGGCTGTTTAAAACGAATTTATATTCGGTTTTTTTTCTGATTTCACTCCTCTTCTTCTTTCACGTTTCTTTATATATATTTTTACCATTACTCTGCCGAAATCACCATTGAATATAACTAGATCATTTCTAGTTTGATTCTCTATCACTATCTCAATAAGATCCATATGCTATTCAGAGTTATAGGCTTTTTTGTAATAAATTGAGTGATAAAATATGTGATTGTAGCTTGTGAAATCAATCAAGCCAGAAAAGGTGTGATTGTAGCCTGTGAAATCAATTGGGTGAACTTATTGCCCGTAAAATCAAGTACCTCTACCCAGAGGATTGTGAATCTAAAATGGTGTACCCTGTGGCATTGAAATCGAGGGTGTAATTGTAAGATTTAATTTTGAAAGGAAATATGTACTTGTGTGCAGGATTGGATGTAGGGTAACTCCAAACCAGTATAAAATCCGGTGTGTTCTTTCCTTTATTTATTTTACTTTATTTCTGCATTTGTGTTTGATTCTGTGATCATATCCGTGTCTGAATATTGCATACATTTGTGTTCAAATTAATATAAACCCAAAAAGAATTAGTAATTCCTTAAAACACTATTCACCCCCCTCTAGTGTTAATTCCAGCCTTAAGATCTGTAATCTGCATTTCTCTCATTTGGTATCAAAACAAGGTTTTCAAAGTTTCATAATATAAATTTTGAAAAAATTTCAAAATGGCTACCAACACTGGTACGGTTAATACTACCAACACTGGTTCTATTATCTCTGTCACTAGTTTATTTGTAGAAAGTTGGTCTACTGTCAGACCACCCCTTTTTAATGGCAGTAACTATGCATATTGGGCATGTAGGATGAAAATATATTTACAATCTGTAGGACTAGACACTTGGAATATCAAACAGACTGAATATTTGAACCCGCAACTGATTTTGCACAGTGGACTGCTGAGAAAAAGACTGTTGCACAAAAAACTCTAAAGATATGAATATTTTGTTTTGTTCACTTGATAGGAATGAATTTAATAGAGTGTCGGTTTGTATGCATATGAAATCTGGAAAACTTTGCAAGTTACTCATGAATGAACAAGCAAAGTTAACAGACCAAAATTTCCATGCTCACAAATTTGTTTCAATTATTTAAAATGAATTCTAATCAGTCTATTTCAGATATGTACAGTAGATTTCAGAATATTGTGTATTCTCTAATATCCTTGAGAAAAGAATTTTTGGAAGAAGATCAAGTCAGAAAAATCTTAAATTCTCTTACTGTAGAATGAGATCAAAAGACACTTGCGATCGAAGAGGCAAATGACATCAGTACCTTAAAGATAGAAGAATTAATTGGAAATCTAATGTCTTTTGAAGTCCAAATGATTGAGAGAAGAGAAAGCAAAGCATCTGAAAAGAAATCAGTTGCATTTAATGCATTGACCGATAGATCGGACTCAAACAGCGATAATGATGAAGAGATAGCCTTTATGAGCAAGAACTTTCGGAAATTCCTGAAATACAGAAAGATGAACAATCTCAAGAGAAACAATTATAAGAACTCTGGTAATCAGAATGTAGTGTCAAACTATATCAAATGTTTCAACTGTGATGAACCAGACCATAACAAAAGAGACTGTCTGTATGCAAATAGGCAAAATCTACCTATAAACAATGTTTCTGCAAAGAAACGAAAACGTGCATTTACTGCCACTCTAGATGACTCAGGCACGTCCTCAAGCGATGATGATCAAAAGACAATATGTGTTTCACAGCAATTCACGACTCCGACGAATTCAGAGAAACGGACTCAGAAAAAGGTACACGTTTACAATACATTGGTTGAAATTGCATGCTTAGAATTGGATGCTTGGTTGGTTGATTTTGAATTGGTGTGTTGTTTGAATTTTAAATTTTAAATTTTTATTATTTTTTTACTATTATTTTTTTTTTTTATTTTTTTTTTAATAATATCATAATATTTTATGGAATATACTATAACTCTAGTAATATTCCAGATATATATAGACATTAAAAATAATAAATATATATATACATTAGAATACTTAAGAGAAATAAATCATGTAAATTCAGAGACATCTTTCGACAAGGTCCCTACCATGTTGTCGACAAGGGTACAGAAATTTGAAATTCAAAATTTGAATTCAAATGTTGAATTTCCCTCCATCTTTTCACTTCATTCAATACTCTAAAAAGTCACATTTTGACCAGAGAACATGTCCTTTGAGAATCTATTTATTTACTATCTCTTATCACAACTTTTCACTTTCATTTTCAAATTCAAACTCTTATTTCAAAATATCAGGCTCTCTACTCTCTACTCCGATGGCTTTTTCATGCAACCCTTCCACAATGGTAATTTACGGAAAGATAAAAGAGCAATTTTTCAATGATCCGAAGGCTATAAAAGCATATATCAACTATGCTAACTACGAAAAAGTCCATCCTCGGATGTTTGCTTTATTTCAAGATTTCTCTACTTATGAAATTGATTCTCTTTTTACAAACAACCAAGTTCTTAGTCTTGTTGATGCTTCACAAAATGATTTTGTTTGTTATCCAAATCTTGTTAAAATTTTCTATGTAATTCTCAATCGCGGATTTTATAGTGGAAACGATGATGAAATTTGGAGTAGTGTCAAAGGCACTAGAATCATCTTAAATTTTGATCTTTTGGATACCATTCTCAATTGCAAGAGCACGGGAATGGATCTTTCTAGTTTTAGTATCGATGAAAATGATCGTGAGACATTTCATCACATTTTCGAAGGATATAACTTTGAATTCATAAATCGAAACTTTCGACCAAAAGGTAGAATTGTTAATCTTCTTTTACAACATAACTTGACCCCAAGATCGGGGAGTTTTAACAATCCAACTTCAAAAGTTTTTTGCTATTTTTGGAAATCATGATATAAATTGGACGAAAGTTATTTTGGATGAATTTCGTCCCAAAAATCTTGAAATGGGTGAAAACACTTTGTATCATGGAATCTATCTCACTCGAATTTTTAATTATTTTGGAGTAGATTTCAAAGGAGAAGAATTTTTTTCAAGAAAATTTTTTAATCGCTCAAACATTTCTCTTATGAAAATTCTATATGTTTTTCAACAATATGAAACTCTTGCCGAAAAGGAAGAGCATTTGGGTCATGAGGAGAAGGAAGAGGAAGAAGGGGATGGAATGGAAATAGAAGAAGAAGAAGAAAGTGAAACATCCTTGGAAAGTATTGACTATCCCTCTAATCCAACCAACAAAACCTTATTCAAAAATTAAAAGATCATTGTTGAGAATCAACGGACACTTAAACGATCCGTTAATAAGAAATTGGATAAAATGTCATCCAAGATGAACAACTTTTACTCCAAAGTCGGCAAGAAGTTTGGATTATCTTCATCTTCGTCGTCCTCTAACTAGTTCTACCTTTTCATATCATGTTGTATTGGTATTAGTTTGTTTTGACTTGAATTTCCGTGTAATTCTTAATGTTTAGTCATTGTATCGTTCTATTATGCAATGAAATTGAATTACTTTTCTGTTATCTAGCTTATCTTATCTCCAGAATAAATGTTAGTATATTATTTATATATATATATATATATATATATACATACAAACACAATTATTCACAAAATCAAAATGAGTCATCAAAATTTAATGACCCCTGTCGACAACCCACCTAGACCATGTCGACAAGTACTGGTCAGAAATGACTTTTCATTTTAAATTTGAAATTTGAATAACTATCTTGTGTCTATTCATTTCAAACGAATTTCTACACCTATAAATACATATTTCTTCCAAAATTCACCACTCAAAATCATTTCTTATCTACTTTATCTATATTTCTTCTCACAAACTCAAATATGGCCAATCCAATTCATAGTTCGACCGAGAATCTTGAAGAAACCCTTAACTCTTTCAAAAATATTCCTTCTTTCATTCTTCGTAATCAGCGATACTTAGAGTTGAGTCAAATGCAGATGATCAAGGAGCAAGAAAAGCATTTCGATATGATACGATGGATGATTTCCTCCCTGCACAAAGATGATAATGAAGCACGTTCTCTAGTCTCTCTCACCAATGAAAATGAAGATTGGGATGCCATTGAAGCAGACCCTATATTTGGAGAAGAAGATGGGTGGAAGTTCCTCGTAATGTTTGATTTTATTGCTTTGTTTGATTTGAATTGATTGCTTGGATTGATCTGATTTGATTTGGTTTGGAGTGGATTGATATTTGATGTGCAAAACATAATACGTATAAATACACATTAGTTTCTTTTCTCCCTTTCTTATCGTGATATGATTTTTCTTATGTTTTCTACGTAAATGTAAATATAGCAATATATAATTAATAAATGATTTGTGTTCTTATATTTGAATTCTCACATTATCTCTATTATAAGTATTATCATATATGGATTCTTAGTTAGGATAGTTAGTAATTAAGGACTAAGTTATAGTTATAGAATTAAGTGTTGATTATTTATGATAACACTATCATTATAATCACATGTCATTAGATTAAGGGGGAATTATATAGTTTGGAGTTAGTTTTTTGTTGATGACAAAGGGGGGGGGGAGTATAAAATAGGATAGTTAGGCATAGTTTTAGGGGGAGTTATTAGTTATTGGGGGAGTTATTAAGATAGAAGTAATGTTTTATAAACAAGGTTGTCATCATCAAAAAGGGGAGATTGTTTGTCCCTGAGAAGAAGGTTTTGATGACAACAACCTTAGAATAAGATTATAAAATATAAATACTAACATTATAGTTTAGATATATATGTATATGCAAGATTTAACCATGCAGGTACCAAGAATGAAGACTGTACATTATAGAGATTAATGACTGAAGATATCAAGATTGAAGACTCATGAGTATCAAGATTATCAAGAGTTCAAGATTTCAATAATAAGTAATTTAACTAGGAATTTTGTTAAAACTCCTAGAAAAGCACTAGCATCTTAAAATCTATTTTATTTGTGGAATGGAATCAACTTCGAGCCCGTTAAAGGGATGGAACCCTAAGTAGGATGGAACCTATGAAAAATCTAGTGGAATATTGTTTTGTATCCACTAACTTTCATTCAAATGTTTTACAAAATTATATCTTGCTTTCAAAATGATTTCAAAATCTTCCTTTTAAAAGAATCAAAAACATTTATCCTGGTTTTAAAATACTTTTAGCCTCAAAATAACCTTTATCTTCAAATTCAAAGTATCCTTGGTTTTAACTATCTTTTAATTATAAAATATTTAACTTTTAATATTTATACTTAGATTTAAAATATAGTACAATTTTATATACCAAAATATTATTCTCTACACTTATTTATGTATTTTAACTATAGTTAAGTATATTTATAAAGTTTAAAAATAGTTTTAATACAAGATGAAAGTTATTTTCAAAGAAAAACAAATTATCAAAAATTACATAGGCCTGTCGACAACCCCAATATACCCTTGTCGACAAGGTGGCAGTTTTAAACGAATTTATATTCATTTTTTTCTCTAATTTCACTCCTTTTCTTCTTCCATATTTCTTTATATATATTTTTACCATTACTCTGCCGAAATCACCATTGAATCTAACTAGATCATTTCTGGTTTGATTCTCTATCACTATCTCAACAAGATCCCAGTGCTATTCAGAGTTACAGGCTTCTTTGTAATAAATTGAGTGAGAAAATGTGTGATTGTAGCCTGTGAAATCAATTGGGTAAATTTGTTGCCCATAAAATCAAGTATCTCTACCCAGAGGATTGTGAATCTGGAGTGGTGTACCTCATAGCCTTGAAATCGAGGGTGTAATTGTAAGAATTGATTTTGAAAGGAAATCCGTACTTGCGTGCGGGACTGGATGTAGGGTAACTTCGAACCAGTATAAAATCTGGTGTGTTCTTTCCTTTATTGCTTTTACTTTATTTATGCATCTGTGTTTGATTCTGTGATCATATCTGTGTCTGAATATTGCATACATTTGTATTGAAATTAATATAAACCCAAAAAGAATTAGTAATTCCTTACAAAACTATTCACCTCCCTCTAGTGTTAATTCTAGCTTAAGATCCGTAATCTGCATTTCTCTCATATATTTGGTCAGAAAAGCTACAGAAAAGGTTGAGATCGTTCGGGTTAGAATGAAGGAGGCTTGGCTTAGGTAGAAAAGTTATGCAAATAAGAGACAGAAAGATTTAGAGTTCTCAGTTGGAGATCAAGTTTTCGTCAAAGTGCCACCGATGAAAGGTGTGATTAAGTTTGTAAAATCAGGAAAGTTGTA
This sequence comes from Allium cepa, assembly GCA_030765085.1. Lineage (NCBI taxonomy): Eukaryota > Viridiplantae > Streptophyta > Magnoliopsida > Asparagales > Amaryllidaceae > Allium > Allium cepa. Next base: position 453,298,317 of record CM060939.1, on the reverse strand, counting down.
CCGTGATTCATTAGACATTTTCCAATTGTTGAGTGGATCGGGAAACTTGCATATAGAGTTGATTTACCAAGCAGTTTAGCAGGAGTCCATGATGTTTTCCATGTTTCTCATCTCAGAAAGTGTGTTAGAGACCCGGAGACTGCTATTCCACCGACTATGCTAGAGGACTTAGTAGTAGAACCAGATTTGACTATAGTGAGGAAGCCTATTCGTATTGTTGCGAGAGATGAGAAGAGGCTTAGAACCAAGACAGTCAGATTAGTGAAAGTCTAGTGGAGCGACGATGACAGGGACTGTACTTAGGAGATTGAGAGTAGGATTACAGATACTTTTTTTGACTTATTTGATGGTAGGTCTTACCTTCTTGTTTGATTTGTTGTGTACCTTATCGTAAGTTCAAGGACGAAATTCTTGTAAGAGGGGAGTCTATAACACCTCATATTTTTGGCACCATTATTTAGGACATTAATTAGCTAAACTAAATAAAATAATGTGTCAATTAGGGGATTGAGATTTGATTTTAATTAAGGGTAGCCATGCCATTTAAACAATGAACTAAAGGAAGAGTTTAAATTGAAATAGAGGAGGGGTAAAATAGAAAAGAGGTCATTCCTATATTTATAACCCATTGCCGTGTAAATTATACACGTTCATTTCATTCTCAAGTTTTAAAAGCCATGGCTGGCCATCATTAATAAGAGCAAGAGGAAGAAAGATAAAGGGGAATCCTAATCAACATCGAATTCATTCAAATCTCATATTCTTAATCTCTAAAGCTAAAGTGAATAATTTTACATCTCAAATCTTTTATGATTTCGGTTTTAAGATGAATTACGAAGTATTTTGCATGGATTTGCCATGTTTTTGAATGATGGAATGATTATATATACTTGTTGATGATTTATTTATATTCATATCGATTTTATGATAGTTTTTAAGGTGAAAACCCTATTAAATGACCTCCAAATGCATTACGAATTTTTATTTAGACCGGTAATAATATTTTGGAGATGGGTTTCAATTTTCAGAATTATTTTGGAATTTATACGAATTTTTTAGTGGAGAAAACGTTATTTTTAATTATAAATTATTTACGGGTAAATAATGATTTGTTTGGGTTTGAAATTTTATATGTTGGAAAACACATTAAAAGAGATTTTCTGAAATTTTTCTAGATTTTTCCTAAGTGGTTTAATAGTTATATAAAATTATTTAAGTATGAAACTTAAATATTTTATATAATTAAAGAAAGAGAAGGGGCTTTTTGTAAAATATTTAAATTGTTAAATCTTGAAAGTCGGCAGCAATTTTAAAAAAGAGAAACTCGCAACCAATCAAATTTAGACAAACATGTTAGGTTAGGTACAAAATAATAGTTTAAAAGTACAAATAAATAGTTTGTCACTATTTCGATGCTTTGGGCACCAGGTTCTGCCTCCATTCCTTTGCTTTCGACACAGTCGTAACCGATGCACGTAGCATTAGGCAACTGGTATGTAGTGAATTGGAAGAGGGAGAAAGGTATAGGGTTGAAACCAAGGGGCTCCAAAGGGATTGAAGCATTGTTTTGATTTTAAAGGAAAATGCGCCTGTTTGCTTTCGACTATGATGTTTTCAACTTAGTTAGCTTTAGACTAGGTCAAATGGTTTAAAAGAAGGGTTTCGATTGGGTTGTTTTTTGTTTTAAATGATTATTTTGGAGTGAGTCGAAGCCTTTAGCTGCCGCTTCCTTTCAATTCAAATGGTTTCGAAGGGGTTGTTTTGTTTTCTAAAAATTTGACCACTTCTCCAATGCTTACGAAGGGATGGTTTTGATACATCACTTCTTTAATTAGAAAATGGTTTCGAAACAGATGCTTTTGACTTTATTGAATTTCTGATCCTTTTGCTCTACTTGAAGGATAATCCAAATGGTTTCGACCGAGATGGGTTTCAAAGGTTTCAGAGGGTAAATTTTTGTGACGACCCGAAATTTTTGAGCATTTGAAATTGGAATATTTAATTGATTTTAAATATTTCAAAGTTAATTTTAACTCGAATTCAAATATCACCAATTATTTGATAATTAAATTATTGAATTAAACAATTTGAAATTGGGTAAAATGTGAATCTAGAATTCTAAGCCTGTTAAAAATAATTTGAAGGCTTGTAAAATTTATATTGATAATACTGAAGAGGATATAAGTGATGAAATCAAATTTAAAAATGGTTTGTTAAGTGTTGAAATTTTTATAGTTTATAATTGAATTTAAAAATAGCCTTCCGAGGCATAGTCTCGGATTTCGACGAAACCAGTTCCATTAGATCCGTAATATTGTGTTATTATCGGGTTTCAATTTTCGTAGTATTAGGAGTTGTTGTGTGAGCGTATGATACATAAACGCGTTGAAAATTTACATCGAAAATTCAATTAAAATTTATATGCATATTCTCATGTAAGCAACCTTCATCACCCGGCGTTCGTTCACATCACGTACTCTGTCTTCCCTCAGAAGCTAATGCTTTCATTTTTAAGTTGAGCCTTCTTCGAGAATCCATGCGTTCGGTTATTAAAAAAAATATTGACTGCAGCCTTCCTTTACACGCCATCGGTAATTCTTACCTTTGTTCAAAGCCCTTCCTATTCGTTCCTTTGAGGAAGCTAATGAAAAAAAAAAAATAATGGCATCCTTCTCCACTTCAAATTCAATCACAGAAAAAAATATATCATAATATCGGCAAAAGAAGAAATATGGGCCGAGTTTTCCACCTCTTTCTCCCTTCTTACGATTCGATTCGTATATATATAAAAAAAACTCGTTCGAAATTTTGGGATGGCCACAGCCGCGTGATGGGGATGGAGGAGAAGCCGATGCAGATTCGATAGGTTCATGGTCCGATAGGGGAGTACGAGGTCGATTTGAAATCGAAGGTGTCGCTTTTCTCGAATCGATCAAAGCAGCGCATGACTGGAAGAGAAGATGGGGGCGCTCGCGCTTTGCGAGAAAGGCATCGAGGTAGAGTCTCGCAGCGCCAGGGGGCTGCGATGGTGGCTGCAATGGAGGAGCATATGCGAGACGTGATGCTAATGAAGATGTTAGGGTTTGAGGATCCTGAGTCGTGCGAAAGGGGAGGACAGCGGCGCCTGGGTATGAGCGAAGTGGTTTTCTCGATAGGTTGGAATTCGTTGAAATTTGATAACGGCGTGCGACGCTGATGTTTTCGACGGGGGGTTTTTGTGCTCGTGAAGGAATTTCAAGAAGGAGAAGGGAATTGCTGTGAGGTATACCCATTTATTTTATTTAAATTAAACAAATATTCATAGGTTGGAAAGTATTACCAGTAAAATTAATTACAGTATCATTTTACCGGAAAGATAAACAGGAAGAAAAGTAATTGATTACTTAGACAGCAAGATCTAAAATAGTTCTGTTTTTAAATTTAAATTTGGATTATTATTTATTTATGCAAAAGCTAAATATATGTACAAGAAATTTATATAAGGTACTGGGAGAAAATTATATAAGGGATTTGTGATAAAATTGAACTATTTACTTATTTAATTTATTTTTGTTACTAAAAGATTTAATAAAGGAAAATTAGTTAAAAATTTAATTGAATGGTAATTAAGGGTTCGATTTATATTTCGAATATTAATAAATTGTAAATTCGTTTGTACAAGGTTAAAAATCGCGGAAACAAGACGAGTTTGAGGTGAATGGCAATCTTAGGCCAAAGGTGAGTTAATCTCACTCAGTGAATTTAAATTTAAATTTAAATGATTAAATATAAATAAGTGTTTGAATGGTTGAATTGATTGATGTGTTATAGTCTGGTATATTGTGGGATTGGTATTTATGTTGTGCTAACGTCTGTGGATGCAGGGAAAACAGGTTGGAGGGATCCAACTGGACCCCTCAACATTTATATAAATTATTTAATACCTCATGTCATGGTTAATTTATATTCTGTGATGAATATTATTGATATTATTGGTAATTGGAATATTGAATGCTACGGTTTACTTGAATATATTCCGGTGCATTGAGAAATCAAAATATATAGAATTGGATTTTTGGAAATAAAATAAAGAAGAGAATTTGCAAATAAAATAATTATAGAGAAGTTGAATAAATCAAAAATGAAATGGAAAAAAATGAATTTTAAAACCTAAGTGGTGTTAATTAAAGGCATAATAGATTAATCCTAAAAATTTCAAGATTTTTAAATAGTAAAGGAAGGAACTTGGAATAAACATGAAATTTGTAGTTTCAAGTTAAATAAGATTTTAAAAATCAAGTTAAGAAGTTGAATCCGGAATTAATAAAAATAACGGATTTTAAAATGAAATTGGATAAGTAAGGGATTTATTTGAAATGGAGATAATTTTGGAAATCAATTTGGAAAATTGATTTAAGTGATTGGCAATTGGAAATTTTTCCTGGATAGCCAAGTACGTTTTCAAAGTAAATTTTTAAATATAAGTTAACAATTTTAATATTGTTTTAAAAAGCATGTTTTAGTAAATATATTATTTCTAAGTAAATATTTTCTTTTAGTCTATTATAGTAGTACTTATTTTAAAATGACTTGTATTTGTTTTAAAAGAGAAAATCTAGTTTTATATTTTATAAAGGAGCCTCATTTTAAAGTATATATTTTAATAAAGTATTAAAGTAATTTTTGATTTAAATGTCTTAAAGGATAAGTTAAAATAAAGAGTTTTAAATTATTTTTAAAATCTAAATGTGCTTGGTTGTTTCCAGTGAAAATTAATATTTGGAAATTCTTTCCAATGGGAAGAGAATGATTTGAAAACTGTTTTCAAAGGGTTGAAAATAGAAATATATCTTGTGAAGATATTTTGAGATAAATCAATAATTTGGGAAATTATTTATTGTTGGATGGATGTTTGTGTATATTAATTGATAGTTAAATAACCGACTATCAATATTGGACAAACTGCGTTGATCGTTTCGAAGAGACCGGGATTGAAATTTATTTTCGAAAACCACTTCGATCCGGTTTGTACGTTTCGTGAAAACGATTTTGGATTCGAAGATGGAGCAGTGAAGTGCAAGGGCTAATCGCTACCAATCCTGAGGATATTTCCAAAATGGATGTAGTAGGAATAGTGCCTTCGGTTCCGTTCGAACCCGGGATGGACTTGTATGGATAAATGCTTGCGAAACATCGTCAGGTGAACGATGGGCATTCTAAGGAATATGTTCTTTAAAGGTAACGCTTAGCCTCAAGCCTCATCAAATGGGAATGACTGAAAATCAGGGGTTATGCAGCAAGGCTAGGTGGGTAGCACCCAAGCAGGGTGAGGTCATTCCAGTCTAGATGTCCCTTTTTATTTAGGCTTAGTGGTGCGGTTGCTGATCCCAACCGTGGGGTGATCTCACTCGGGATTATCCAGTAAGGGGTAGTCCCGGCCTTGTGTTGCAGGGGAGCGGGCGTACTCCTCGGTACGGTGATCTAGGCCCCGTACTGTGATAGGTGGTACCCCAGTGCCTAGTCATTGTTGGAAATCCATTCTCCCTACGAGCCTTTTACGAGTTTTGTTTGTATTACCCACTCTGTGACTAGTAGCTGAAATTTAATCATGTAACGATTTTGGCTATTTTATAAGTATTTGTATATAGACCCTATTATAATATCAGAGGATTTCTATAAAAATTGTTTTAGCTATCGTAAGGTAAAAACCCGACATGTTTATTTGTGGCGTGGTCTTACGAGATGCTTTTGTTTTTTTTCAAAGGATTTTGAAACTTTAATAATCAATTGGGTGTGATTTTCTCACGCTGGTATTCCAGACTGACTCGGATGTTATTTAACTGTAATGCTCGGGTCAGACCGAGTATTATAGGATACAGGAAATACTGTGGTGCTCAGGAGACGAGCTGGATGACGATACGTACTCTCGTACTTGTATTTATAGATATATTTCCTCTGTGTTGAGTTGTTGTGTATCCATTTGTATGACATTTATGTTGAGCTGTGATTGATGTACTCTGATGATGTAATATATAAACAAAGATATTTGATGTTGAGTAAAGAGTATTTATTATCTATTATATTTTATTCCGCTGCGAGGGTTAGATTCTGTTGTTGATTTCTATTTTCTTCTTCTACCTCTTCTTCTTTAACCCAAATGGTTCGTATTTCTGTACAACTTGAGTTGATTGTCGTAGAATAGTGTTGACTCAAAGGGTACGGATTTGCGGGCCGTTACAATTTTTGAATGGTTTCGAAAGGTGTTTCCACGTATTTTAAATTGAACTCAAGTGCTTTTGAAAGAGCTGAGTTCTGATGCTTTCGAAAGGTTTTAAGGAATGGTTTCGAAAGGAGTGGTTTCTTAGGGTTTGGACGGGGTTGAAAAGGAAGGTTTTTCATATGTTTTCGAAAGGCATGGTTTTAAAGGTTTTAAAAGGACGTCTAATGTTTTAAAGCCTTTAAAAGAAAGACTTTTATTGGTTTTGAAAGGGTTACTTTCAATGGTTTCGAAAGGGGTACTTTCAAAGGTTTTGAAAGGGTTACTTTCAGGGGTCTCGAATGGGTTGTTTAAAGGTTCTAATTAAAGGTTTGAATGTGTTAAATAGGCAGAATAGCCTAAATATTTTCAAGTTAAAAAGAACTTTAACTTATTTTGAACGGATGGGTAATCCTTATTAAATATCATCAACATTATTTTGTGTAAAGTATATATAACAAGACAAAATAGCTTAGAGTAAAGCTAAAGATATAATTTTCTTTTATAAGTATGATTTAAAGGACCAAATCATTTGAAAAGGTTTTTTGCCAGGAAAATTTTAAAGGGTCGTTAGCCCTAAGAGAATGACTTAGATTAGAAGACCAGATAGGACATGTGTAGGGTCTTGTCATATGCTCATTAGCTATTAGCCCCTGGCTAATTTAGTCCAGAATTCCAATATGTAGGGCTTAATCATAGGTAAGAGTAAAAGTTGGTTACACACAGAACGAAATATTTATATACAAATGTAGTTTATTGGTAAGCTATAAAACCATTAGGATCAGTTGACCCTTGGAGATGTAAGTTAACGACATACCATTCAGAAGTTGTATCTAACAGTTGCTTAAACCATTTGATATATATCTGGTAGGCAAAGTCAGCCAAACGGGCAGTTAGCCCAGTTTTTGGATAGTTAGTCCAGACGAGAGAAGTCAGCCCATATTTCAAATGGATGGTCCATTTATTACCTGTATATAGCATAACGGATCTTGCTATTAATATTTTATTATTATAATTAGTTTAATTAACTAGTTTGGTTGCAGGAAAGAATTTACAAAATATATGTCTTGAAAAGGATTCAATGAGGGAAAACCCGTTCCGCTAAGCAGCGTGGTCTCACTCAGTATAAGTAAACTGAAATGTAACAGAATTATTCACACCAGGCTTCATGTCTGACTCGAAGTTTTTGTTTTTCCTTAAACTCTCGGGTGCTCAAAATTGATTTGAGTAAGCTGAGGGTTGAGGTTTACATGTTTTCGTAGCTTTGACGAATATAGCGTCCAAAGACGAGCATGTGGCTGACAGATAGCAAATTTAGAAACTTCAGATTATTTTGTTTTGATTCCGCTGTGTGTTAAGTCAGACATGACTATATTGCTTTGATCGTCCAAGGGGGCACCGTTATATTTCGCTTTTGGCGTATTATTGTAAATTATGTTTGATCATTTCCTAGGAAAGGTTATGAGGATTTTTGTAACTTGGATATGGTATTGTTTTGAACGTAATCAGCAAAATGCTGTCTTTTGAAATTTTTTGATTGTGTTTATATTCAAGTGCTTCAGATATTATGGATACCATTAACGTTGATGTAGTTTGTCATCAGAAGTTAATACTAAAGATGACTACAGCATTGTAACGCTTAGCTTTTGGACTCTAGATATAGGATGTTAGAGAACTGAAAGTTGGACCTTCGAATTAGTGGTTGAACCATCCATTTTACTTGGCTGAACCGATGTTTTTTTATTTTTCCTTCACTTTCTTAATACGTCATTCTCTCTCCCTCACATTTACTGTATTGTTTTCAAAAAAAAAAATCAACATTGCAAAAAAATTCATTACCTCTAAATCTAAATAGTAATCTCCAATACTTCATTCTTTGTCGTTGCAAACTCCTTTAGGACCCCTGCAAGCTTCGTTAAGTTCGTCGGCACTAAGATTCTATCGTTGTGCACTACTTTTATATGCATAACATCAGCTGTGTATGTGTAGTTGTGCATTTGTAGCAATGCATAACTTCTGCAGTTGTGCACTGCACCAGCACGCAACTTCGATTCTAGACATTAAAAAACCTCTACAAATTGCATATCTAATATATTTTTGTATAATTTGTATGTAAACGTGTAAATTTCAAAAAACACTGCACGCTTCCGATGATTTGACTTCTTTAACCATCAAACCCTTAAACCTTAATCGTCACAGTTCGATCCATGGTCAAGTCTTGATTACTGTGCTTTGAAGGCACTGAATGGACGATAGGTGCACTTGACCAATGCAACTAACAAGTGGCTGCTAGGCGTAAAACTTACATGCCAAATAAGACACGATGCTTTGAGCGTTAGCTCTTACATTTATCTAATTTTATTTCTACATTATTTTATAATTTAAATCAATGCAAATCAATAATGTCTAATCAACGATTGCCTTCTTCCTTTTATACACGGGTCCTTTCTTTAACTCTAAGGGTGAACCTAATTATTTATCAACCCTTGGTTCAAATTACAACAAATAACAATAATAAAGGAATTATCCTACGCTTTTTATTGGGGAGTTTGTGTTTTATATATGGCAACACAGGAGAAGAAACGAATAAGGAAGATAAAATGTAATTTTAATAATCTTTCTAAACTGTACAAGAATTTTGAGAAATCGTTTATGATATATGATGTAGAATATGATTGTTTTTTAGGCTTAATGGTGATACTCTCTGAAAATGGACCTACGTGGTCTTATCTTTGCTGAAAAATTATAGGGGTTATACTTCATTTTAGAAAAAGCAAACAGAAAAAACGATGTCCAAAACCATTTTCGATGGGATCAATGTAAAAGAATGTCAAAAAACAGTGGAAGAATACCGAAATAATGAGGAAAGTTGTAGAATTTTTTTATTGAGTAGAACATTTTTCAATACACCTTATAGTAATTTTATGAAAACTGAAAAATACGCCATTTTTATATCCAAACATGGAATCCTTTTAACAATGCCTAATTTCAAAACATAATCATCGATAAAGTGGCAGCTGCTCGGCTATATGCTAGAAAGTCACTGATCGACCAGACGGTTCCTATTTATTACTATTGTTCGACTCACGCTTTCATAGACACTGTTTTGGTGACACTCACACTTTAAGAAGTAAACAAGTCGGTCTATCAACTGATGTATAAAGAGAGTAGATAGCATAGAAACGGTCCTTCAAAAACTTTATTAGAAAGATGCACATTATATTTGATGATGTTTTGTTGGCTCATGACATGTGTAGTATATAATACATTGGTTATGCTTCTTATAGGTGTTCGAAGATAAAATGTTAACCTAAATACTACTTTTTGCTCCACTCGATCATGCTACTGCTCACATTTTCGATCATGCTTCTACTTCTGCCCATGCTCCTTTTGTTCCTACCATATCAGTTATGTAGAGCGGTGATTTCAAGGTAGACATGAGTCGTTTATCATAGGTTCCAAACATTAGTAAGATTATTACTAGCAGAGAATGTTGTCGGACTCGACAAATATGAAATATTGTATAGTTTACGACACCGACGAGTGTTGGACGACTGTAATTAAATCTAAAATCTTTTAATTTGAACAACTTTTTATATTCTGTATAATGAAAAACTATTTCTTTTTCTATAATGTTTATTTATTAGCGCCAATTAACAGGCCCAGCCCAAAGTGGAGGTAAGCAAGACTTTCGTCTAGGGCAACACCACCGTAGGGGGCAACAAATTGTTCTTCCCGCTTTTAAATAAGTCTATTGAATAAAGATGCAAAGCAAAATAAATTATAAATGAAAGTGTGGTATGATGGTTTCTGCATTGATCTTGGCTTTCTCCATGCAACCATCCAGTTATTTTTTTCATTTTTTCCGACTCGGTTTTTAAACTTTGACTAGAACAACATATATGATTGGGCCGGCAATTTGTGAGGGAGATAAAGTGGAAAACTAATCTTCATTTTTTATTCTCTCTTATTTGAGAAATAATAAATAACAAAGTAAGTAAACTACTTTTTTGATCTTCTTATCTTGACAGATTTCTTTTAAACAAATTTATATTCCATATATATTTAAAGCGCTAGGACAACGACTTCTGCAAACCTTCTAATTCTTTAACTTTAAGTGCACAACTTTGAGGGATTGTTGTGTTAACCTTGAAGAAGGGATGACGATTGTCGATTGTACCATAGCCATGCCAAATTTTGATTTCAAGATAGTGACATCGTCTACCAACACAAACCATACACATTCCCAATTTTCACACTTCTTGATTCCAGGAGTTTGAAAGTGAAACTAAGTCTATGTTTAGGGCTCGACTATTTGGGTTTTTATTAGAGCAAAGTCTGGAATTTTGTTATGCTATTTTTGTTAAGGAAACAACCGGAAAAGATAGAATGTTGAACAAAATTGTGTGGATGCGTATGATGTAAATATATTCCTCAAGTTATGTTCGATGGTAAATTAAATTGGCCATAATATGGTAAGCATATTATATTACCATAAACTTCGATTTTCTTTGTCGTAGTAGAAAGGCTCGGATTCGATAATAAGGAACATATGGGCTTTAAGGTAATTATAAACCATATACACCTCAGTGTAAATATCAAAGGATTTACAATATTAAATAGCATAATTTTTTGCTTCATAAAAGTAGAGTAGCAATAACATATTCTAACCGTCATTTGGGTATTTTAAATAAATTTGCCACCTTATTTCAATTTATTTGACTCAAAAGTGCAAATTTTTATTAAATTTTCTAAAACATGCAATTTGAAAGCTTTAGGTACATGGAATATAGAATTGTTTATATGCATATTCAACCAGAGCTTTTAATTCCTAATTTTTAGTTTTTAGTTGCCGTTTGCCACTGCAATTTACTATTACACTTTTTATGAAATTTTAGATTGTTTTATATTATGTAGATCTTTCATTTCTTTGTAGCATCAATGCCTAATGTTTAGAGTTTAATTTTGACTATTCTATTTGTGTTTAAGAATATATGCAATAGATTTTCAACGGGAAGTAAGGAAAAGAACAAACTTTGAAGAAGAAAAATTAAGCTAAAGAACATCAAGTTTTATTTTTAGGGTGAAGGATAAATTTTAGTTATAATTTAGGCTGACGGACAAGCTTTGAAAAAATTTAGGGTAAAGACCAAATGGTAGTTTTTATTTTTAGGCATTATAATCAGTTTTACACTCTGGAAAACTAGCATTATCCTTTAGTCTAAAAAATAAACTCGTTGTCATTCGGCGTAATTTTTTTTTAAAAATTTGCTCCTATTCCTATTTTCCTTTAATAATATAGCAGAAAATCGTTTTATCGATAAACAATTTTTTGCTCGTCGGAAGTTGTTCGAACTTTTTCTAAATACACTTATTTTCTTAGAAAATCATTAACATGAAATAAAAATATTTTACAATATATGGAAAAGTTATATTTGATGATGTCATGGGAAGATATTCTAAAAATGAGCTTTTAAGAAAAGACTTAAGTGTTAAGTAAAAGAACGTGAGGTGTAAAGTTAAAGAAGCGTGCAGGGAACATGGGAAGGGGAATTGGCCGTGTATAGGAGTGGAAGGGAAGGTGTTTAAACATATGTATCCACTCATTATCTCCTAAAGCTTGAAAATATCAAAAAGATCAAAAATGGTAGAAGTGGGTAATCCACTTTGTTCTTCACTAATTTCCTCTAATTAGTTCAAATCTCTTCCAAACTCCATCAAACTTTCACCTACATATTAGAATACCTTTGGAAACATAGATCTAATGCCAAAGTGGAAGAAAAGTGAAGAGCAAGGGGAATCTAGTTTGGGCCATGAGGATGAAGCGAAGGGAAATGAGTTGTTTTAAAATTTTAGTGCTAAAGGTTGGATCTTTATGTGTTTGGTGATGGTACGAAGTGTCATATGTTTGGCTTAGATCCATATGAGTTATCTCATTGTCTTGTATGTATATATTGTGTATGTATGCATGTGTGTGCAAATATAAAGTTAAATTGACATTAACTAATTAAAGTTATAACTTCAGACCCCGCTTGCTTTCGAAAGCAAATAACAACTTTATATGTTATAATATCACTTCTATTATTCTCTTAAACATGTGATGTGCTCTTGACCCAATATTTAAATGGTAGTTTTACTTGTGGGTTGAATTAAAGTATGTTTGAAAGTGTTTGAAGTGAGAATAGTCGCTATAAGTGCACTTCGATATCCCTTAACTTTAACACGTATAAATGGAAAATTTACGATCTTACTTGGGATAATTTGATTTGGTTGTGCTCTGCACATATTTTGGTATATGGAACAATAAAGAATTGGTTTGGAAAGTTATAGAAATTGTGAACCAAAGCCGTGAAAGCTAGAAGCGAAACTATCGTTGTGGATGCACTTTGAAAATGCATTGTGTTCGGTGATTTTCAAAGTCAACTTTGAGAGACATCCCAGAGCTTCTTTGCATTTTTGATAAGTACTATAAATGTGCTCGTTATTGGAAAACTATGGAAGTTTATACCATTCATTAACTTGTGAAACAATGTTGCAAAATGTTATAGCAAGAAGGTCGCTATATAAGCACTTTAAAATGTCTTGTTTTTGAGTACTTTTATAAATACAACAACAACAACCAAGCCATTATTTCCAAATAAGTTGGGTCGGCTAGAGGTGGAACCCAAAACTAAATGACAAAATCAATTTAAAAGTCATAACAATAACAATAATAATAAAATAAAGTCAAATAAGTAAATTAATAATAATAACTTAGTAAAATAAAAATATATAAAGAAAAAACGATAATAATAATACTAATAGCAATAATGGTACTAATATAATATTAGTTGAAGTCCAAACACTACGTCTTAGGCTCATGTTCCCTAGCCTTATAATCTAAAATTTATAAAACTCATAGCTCACGGTTTTGGTACGTGGATTACTATCTTCCACGCGCTTCTGCTCATCATGAGCACTTTAGATATATTCCAATCCTTAAAATCTCATTTTACTGCTTCCTCCCATGTCAATTTTGGTCGACCTTTACCTCTCTTTTAGTGTTCGATATGGCCTACAATCCCAACGCGAACATGTGCCTAGGGCGGCCTCTCTTGGAGATGTCCAAACCATCTTAAGCGATGTTGGATTAACTTCTCCTCAATTGGTGCTACCCCAAGTTTATCACGTATATCATCATTTCTAATTCGATATTTTCTTATATGACCATAGCTCCATCATAGCATACACATCTCTGCTACACTTATCTTATGACGTGTTGGCTTTATTTAAACCAACATTCTACACCATACAACATCGCAGGCCTGATTTCCGTCATGTAGGACTTTCCTTTAAGTTTCCGTGGGACATTCCTATCATAAAGAATGTCAGATGCTTGTCGCCATTTCACATATCCCACTCGAGTTCTAAAACTAACATCTTCATTTATCTCACCACCATATTGTAACATTGATCCTAAGTATGGAATAGATTCCTTCATGGGAACTATTTGTTCGGCCAGAGTGATATCTCCATATTCTGACCTGACACCGCTGAACTCGCACTTCATATACTATGTTTTAGTTCTGCTAAGCCTAAATCCATTTGATTCTAAAGTCTGTCTCCACAGCTCCAGTTGCTTATCAACCCTAATCCTACTTTCATCAATTAGCACAACGTCATCGGCAAAGAGCATGCACCAAGGAATCCACCTTGTATACCCTTCGCAACCCCATCCATCACCAGGGCAAAAATGTAATGGCTCAAAGCCGACCCTTGATATAATCCTATGTTAATTGAAAAGTCATTGGTTTCACTATCGCATGCTCTAACGCTAGTCACGACATCATTGCACTTATCCTTGATAAGGGTAATGTACTTTGTTGGGACTCTTTTTTTTCCAGAGCCTATCACATAACCTTTCACGGTACTTTGTCATAAGCTTTCTCCAAATCGATGAATACCATGTGTGGATCCTTCTTTTTCTCCCTAAACCTTTCCATAAGTTGTCTTATCAAGAAAATCGCCTCTGTGGTTTACCTTCCAGGAATGAAACCACATTGGTTTTTGAAATGCTTGTCATTCTTCTTAATCGATGTTTAGTGACTCTCTTCTAAAGTTTCATTGCATGACTCATAAGCTTAATTCCTCTGTAGTTTGTGCAACTTTGAATATCTCTTTTATTATTAAAAATTGAAACTAATATGCTTCTCCTTCATTCATTTGGCATCTTCTTTGAGTTGAAAATATTATTGAACAACTTAGTTAGCCAGGTTATCTCTGCATCTCCAAGGCATCTCCACACCTTAATGGGAATATCATCAGGCCCCAATGTTTTGCCTGCTTTCATCCGTTATAGCACATCCTTTACTTCCGATTCTTGAATTCTCCGAACAAAATATACTGGAGTCATCAAAAGAGTCGTCTATCTCGATTGTAGTGCTATCAGGTTCTTCATTAAATAGTTTATCGAAGTCATCTCTCCATCTATTTTCTATCTCATCGTCCTTCACCAAAAGCTTGTTACTGTCATCTTTGACGCATTTAACTTAGTTTAAGTCTCATGTCTTCCTCTCTTAGAGTTTAGCTATCCTATAGACGTTTTTATCACCCTCCTTCGTACTTAGCTCTTGATATAGATATTCATACACCTGACTCCTTGCTTCACTCACCGCTCTCTTTGCGTTCTTATTTACCACTTTGTATTTCTGCATGTTGTCCTCGCTCCTATAATAATGTAAGCACTTATAGCATTCTTTCTTCTCTTTGATAGCCTTTTGCACATCATTGTTCCGGCACTACAAATCTTTAGGTTCACTTTTATTTCCTTTCGCTGTCCCAAACACCTTTGTAACCACTTTTCGAATGCGCTTTGCTATCTCACCCCATATGTGATTTGCTTCTCCTTCCATATTTCATGCGTCTTCTTCCATCACTCTATCCTTAAACACCTGTGAGGCGTCTCCATTGAGCTTCCACTATTTTGTCTGACTAATATTGTCTGCTTTATCCCGTCGAACACGTATTCGAAGATAAAACTTGGATATCAAAAGTTGCCGTTGTGAGACGACAAACTCTCCAGGTATGACTTTGCAATTTACATAAGCTCGTTTGTCATCTTTTCTAGCAATAACAAAGTCAATTTGACTAAAATGTTGACCACCACTAAAAGTAACTGAGTATAATTGTCTCTTACTAAAGAAGGTATTAGCTATCATGAGGTCGTAAGCAATAGCGAAATTCAGTATTTCTTCTCTTTCTTGGTTTCTATCGCCATATCCAAATCCACCATGCACTCTTTCAAACCCTCCACTAGTTGTACCAACATGGCCGTTGCAATCTCCTCTTACGAAAAGTTTTTACTACTAGGAACATATCTAACCATGACATCTAACTCTTTCCTGAAATTCCTCTTGACGGCTTCACTTATGCCTACTTATGAGGCATAGGCACTAATGACGTTCAGAATCATATCGTCCACTACCAGCTTGACTAGGATGATCATGTCCCCTTATCTCCTAACATCGATCACTCCATTTCTAAAGTTCTTATCAATTAAGATGCCTACCGCGTTCTTGTTACGTTCTTTTCTCATGTACCGTAACTTAAAGCACGTGTTCTCCACCTCCCTCACATTCTAGCTCGTCCATTTGGTCTTCTATACACATAAGATATTTACACGTTTCCTAGTCATAGTATCAACTATCTCTCTTAGCTTTTCTGCTAGTGATCAAACATTCCAACTACTTAACCAAATCCTACTTTCATCGACTAGCTTCCTTATCCCTCGCACCCGCCGAGTAAAGTGTGAAGATCCTTGCTCATTTATCACTACATCGGGGTTTTGATGCAGTGTGCCAATAAGGGAGTGACGATCTATCCCTTGCATATTTATCACCATACCGGAGTTTCGATATGGCATGCCACTAAAGGAGTGGCGACTCAGCCTTTGCTTACTTTTCAGCATACCCGAGCCTCGATATAGCGCGTCGCTAAGAGAGTTACGTCCAATAAAATATAATTAAGTTCCATTTCCACAAGAGAGACCATGGTTTTTATGTTGACTCGCCAAGTCTATCAAAACCCTCCTCTTTTATCCCGGCTTGGGACATACTGCATAGAAAACCACACAAGCGGAGTTGAGAATTTTTATAAATAAATAGAAAAGTATCCATAGTGGTTTCTTTCTATGGTTTTTAAGGACCCTAAGGGTAGTACTTACTGTAAAATTTTAAGTCTCAAGCAATTTGTTTAAGTGGTTAAAACTGGTCGTAAAGTTCATGCTTTTCATGCTTTTTATGTTTTTCTTTAACAAAGATTTTTAACAGCATTTATAAATGTTGTAGTAAATTGTTTATGGTTTTAAGTGTTTAAAAATGATATTTAAATTTGGCGTTTTCGCCTAATATTTTTAAAGGCATTTTCTAACATATTTTTTTGAAAGTTGATTTGAAGTTTTAATATATTTTTAAAATTTATTTATTTATGAATTTTGGAAGTAAATGAGTTTTAAATTATAAACATTGGTTTTTAATTTTTTTTGGTCAAATAAATTTACTTATTTTCAAGTAATATTTTTACATAGATATGTAAAACCTATTTATAAATATTTTTAAATTATTTATACATATATAAGTTTGAAAATGAAAATGCATTATGCTTAGCACTAAAAGCTGACGAAGCAGGCTTATCTATTCGCGAGTGTTAAGATTGATGTTCGAATAGGGATAGAAACAATAGTGCTATAACTTACCGGCTTCCCTCTTGACTGAGGAATAGTTGAGTCGGGAATGTCGGAAACTGTTAATCGTTTTGATTTTTTATTCGTTTGTGAAAGCTATTAACACCACATTTAACACTAAAAGTCGATGAGGTAAACTTATCTATCTGTGAGATTCAATAATGAAGTGTCTAGGCAAGGCTTTGATATGTAATCAGTGATCTAACTTACTTGGCTTCACTCTTAGATGAGGGATAATATAAATTGGAATGTTAGAAATGAGTTAAGTATAAGAACCATGATTTTTATAAGCGATCTTTATTAACCGGATAGTCGGTTAGTCGACCATCGAACGAAACCAAACATTAACTTGTATCTTTAAAAGAATGTTTTTAAAGATAATATAAGTATGAAATGGTTTTGTGTTGTTTTGACAATGTGTTAATAAAATTCATATTTGACCCTTTTTTATTATACTTATAAATGTAAATAGATCTTTAAAAGAATATTTTAACGATAAGCATAAGTGAGTTTAGGGTTTGTTGTGATAATGTTTAAGTAACATTAGTCTTAAACCTTTTTTAATGGATTTGTGAAAGTACTTATATCCTTAAAATGGATAGTTTGAAGGAAATTTTAAGTATGGAAATTTTGGAAAAAGATGGAAAAAGCAAATATTTAAGGTAAAAAATCTTGTTAATGATTTATGAACGTATTTATACCATATGAGATAAGTATATGAATACTTTTTAAAGAATGAAAAGAGTACAAATGAATAACAGTGATCGATAAATGAAGTTTTATTGGATAAAAGAAGTTTTATTAATAAAGGATGTTTTAATTAATAAAAGATTAATTAAATAAAAATAGGACTAGAAGTCGTTTCGTGTAACGTGATCATGCTTTGTATGTTTACTCGTTTATGGAAAGTATTTAGTCATGCACTTAGCACTAAAAGTTCGGAAACATGATAAGTATACGAGACTTAGTTTGCATATGCGATCGATCTCATTGTTATTGACACACGATGAAATTTGTCGATTCAATCTTAAAGATATCAGGATTGGTTAGTGTTTTACTTATCGAAAATCACTTCAAGACCGAGATAAGTGCTATATCTCTCGAAAGTGGATCTGTTCGAGATGGTGGAATCCATGTGCGGTTTCGAGATCTATTCGAGACGTGAGAATCCATTTGGGGATTTTTTTTATATTCGAGTGATGAAGACATATTTGAGAGATGCTGAATGTAACTACGACATTGGAAATGGCTGAAGATAGAGTAGGCTGCACATCCTGGGGTTTAGCCAACCCACGATAGGGAATAGTCACTCTATATCTAGAGTATGCTTATTGATATTGCGCGCAGGAGTTGATGGTACTTGGTTCTACATGTTTGGGTGTGGGCCAATTATGTTTTTTTATGGTATGCTTTATCTAGAGATATACAACACTCAAAAGATAACTTCCTATCTTTGTGCATGGAGTTCGCATCCAGCTTCATCGAAGAGATCTTCGGGGGAAATTTATACGGTACCTTATCAGTTTTGATGTACCATTAATATGCTATTGAATGTAACCATTCCGGCTATGTAATATATTTATATTCTTCACCCAAGACATTATCTATTATACCGCCGTATGTACTTATTAGATGTTGGTTCTTTTAAGGGAATAACTGTTTCTAAACGGTCTCAAAAGTACTGTTATATGTTGATCATACATTTCTTGAGTTTTTCATACCAGACTTATATCTGATGCGTGTGTTTGTTTTTCTTAAATTCCTCGTGTGCTATTTCTAGTAGTTTGAGGAAGGCATGTTTTCGTTAATGTTCTTTAAAGCTCGAGAAGACGGACTGGATGATTCACCTATCATAGTATTCTTATTTCGATGCATTATTATATTATACATATCAGCATTTGTGAGGACATGCTGTTATAACTGTCCAGGCAGGTGGTGGTATTTGGAATTGTAACTCTAAAATACTTTGTATCTTAAAGGACAGTTTTGTACTTACTCCTATACTTAGCAGTAAAAGTCGACAAAGTAGACTTGTTCTATCTATGAGAGTTAAGAGTAAAGTGTCAAGGTACAACTTTGATGCAACAAAGTGCTCCAACCTACTTGGCATCACTCTTGACTATGAAACAACATAAGTTGAGAAGGTCAAAAAGGGTGATAAATATATGAAACGTGATTTCCACATGCAATCATTTTTTCCCTATTGAATTTGACCAAAATTAACTTAGGAAATATCTAGAAGAAACACGAGATTTATACAACAGGTTATCCTCTTAGCGATGCTATATCCTATGTATAGACTCATTGTGCTCTTCTAGGACAAGAGATAAGAAAATCCATCTGGATAAGATATAATCTCTATCCTTATGCATTTTTGTTTACTTCTAAAAGAACCGAAGCTAAGTTAATTGGGAATTCATTGATTTGGATTTGAAGAGCCAAATAAACGGAGGAGTGTACTTACATGAGATGATTCGAAATAATAACCACTAAAAAACCGAAATACGAGTCCTATGTTTTAGGAGCGGTTGTGGAGCGAAATGTTATAGAGTTGCACTGTCTATCCTAAGGATAACTCCAATGGAGAGGTCAACATTAACATTTTAAACAATGTTATAAAATTGAACTATATACCCTATAGGTAACTCCGAGGGAGAGGTTAGCGTTAACATTCGTCGGACGACTTATGCTAGAATCCACGAAGAGATTCGAGGTTTGTTCAAGTGATGATGGCTTGCATGTTGAGATGTTGTGATCCATAAAGATATTCGCGATCTGTTCGAGTGATGAAGACTCGTGTGTTGAGATGCTGAACGTGGCTTCACTATCGAAAATGATAGAAAACGGAGCAGGATGCATAGCTAGTTGGTTTAGCTAACCCAAGGGTACCTCAACTTCAAATATATAGAGATGCTTTTGATTGAGGCGCACGAGAGGTGATCATATTTGGTATCATGTGTTAAAGTGTGGGCTAGCTATATTTACCTTTGTGATATATTTTATTTAGAGATATACATGATATTGGAAGATAGCTTCTAACCCTAGTCAAGAGGCCCGCCTCAGTTTACCAAGGACGCCTCTAATGGAAATCCATATGCGAACACACCTTAGCGGGTTTGATTGTATACCTAATATTGTTATGATGTGAGATGCAAGCAACACATATATTTTTGGACTTATATTCTACGCGCTAGACATTATCCATTATATCATCTTATTTACTTATTAGACGGTTTTTGTTCTTTTAAGGGGAAAACCATTCAGGTGATTCTATTAGTCACAAAAGTTACTATTATAAGTAGCTCGTATTTGTTGAGTTTCTCACACACAACTTATGTCTGACTCATGATTTTATCTTTCCCTTAATTTCTCGGATACTCTTTCCGGCAGTTTGAGAAAGGCAGGTTTTCACTGATATTCTTTACAGCTTTAGGAGACGAGCTGGATGCTCTTTCCTATCCGTGTATTTCATTCCCGTTGCACTACTAGTATGTATATATCAGCAATTATGAAGACATACTGTTATAATTGTCCATGCTGGTGTTAGTACTTAGGTCAATAACTTCGAATTTACATTGTATCTTGGAGTAACCCTCTGTACTGTTGATATTATATATTATCGTCCCGTTGTGAGATTTAGGTGTTTTGTTATTCCTTCTTTATTCTTTTTCGTTTTCCTTTTATTAACTCTAACAATCCTTCTTTTCGGCGCTTGAGTGCTTGACACATGAATACCGTGGATGTATTGTCGACATTTGAAGGTCGAAAAGGAGGGTCAATACATATATATCACAAGTTTTATCAATAAAAAATTCTTTCGACTTTAGTTTAATAAAAAATATTTTTGTATAAACATATAAACATGTAATATTATTATATTAAATTGTAATTTAATATATATATATATATATATATATATATATATATATATATATAATTTTGTGAAATTTTATTCGTTATGCCGAATGTTTTACTAAAAAACTATTTTCTATTAGTCGAAATTTTTGTTTTTTGTTTTTATAAGTATGACCGAAAACAAATGGGGTTTGTGTGTGTATATGTATGTATATATGCGTGTGTGTATCTGTGTGTCTGCGTGTGCGTGTATACCATATAAACATACACAGCATATAAGAAGATATTATATTAAATATATAAATTGTATGCTTATTTTATACAATATGATCATAATCCCAACGATCGTAAATACAATATGTTGTCAATCCCATGTCTTAGATTGGTTTATTTATATCACATAGTGACATTAAAAATGTGAATTTTCAATAAATAAATAAGTTATGAAATTCCAAATTAAAGTTAGATTAATTTAAAACTAAATCTATGTTGTAATATAATTTTAATAAACAAAACAATAAAAAAAATTAAATTAATAAAAATTAAGCTTTCCTTTATCAGATATATACTAAATTTGATTTAGTGTGAATAAATTGTTCATGTAAACACAAAATAAATATCTAATGCAAAACTAATTTTTTTTTTGAAATTCCACTTTTCATGCTGCACCAATGCACCTGATCCGATAAGTATGATTAAAATTATTATTTTTGAATTTTTTTAAGCAAATTTCATTGTAAATATTCGTAGTATATACTTCAAATATTTGAAATTTAAAAATTGGCAAATATTTTCGTTTGGATTTAAATTAAAAATAAATCTTCCGAAATTCCTTTTTGGAAATGTGCAGCCGTATATTTTGAATTCATATATTAAAACTTCATTACGGTCCTGTTTGAAAAAAACTTATTTTTCCTACTTATTGACTTTTAGGCAATCATATCAATGAAGTGTTTGACACCTACTTTTTTCTTCGATTTACAAGTCAAAATTTGAACTAATTTCATAATTTTTTTTTTAAAGAATTGCTTATGACTTATTAGTTACTTTTGGGCAAATAACTTGCCTAATAGGATCTAACAATGTTCAACGTAGGGATAATTTCGTAATAAACTGCAAATTCAAATCTGTACTAAAATAGCGTCATCTATCGCATTTTGATTTAACTTGTGAACAAAACATCATTTCTCGTTGGTTCATTGGTTGAAATTGCTTGGTTCATTGGTTGAAATCAATGGCCTTTACTACGTGGAGCCCACTAATTTCAATCTATTAGGTGTCCAGTTTTATTCATTCAACTAGTGTAAAATTCTTCTTTTTCCCTGCAATTTCTTCAGTCCTCGAGACGCAGATTCCCCATTTTTCGCGATATTATATTATCCCTCATCCCTGTATTTAGCAAATAAAGTATTTCTACAAAAATGCAACGCGATTCGAATTCATTCGACGAAGATCATGTTAATCCATTTGCGGTAAAGTCACCTTCCTTCATTCGCACTGTCGTAATTTACGGACTTT
The DNA here is from genome assembly GCA_030765085.1 of Allium cepa. Lineage (NCBI taxonomy): Eukaryota > Viridiplantae > Streptophyta > Magnoliopsida > Asparagales > Amaryllidaceae > Allium > Allium cepa. The sequence goes on along the minus strand of CM060939.1, from coordinate 453,275,989 downwards.
CTGAAACCCTAATTTTTGAATAAAGTCTTCTGCTCACTATTTGTTTTTCTTGATGAATTTTAGTTGCATTAATTATGTATTGCCATTTTACTCAAATCTTTGGAGTCGGTGATAATCCAGTAGAACAGTAGAACCAAAAACGAGTTGTCTGGATAAAGTTAACTGTAGTCTGATATTAGTTTGATTCGAACATCACGTAGTCTTAAAAGTTTATTATCACTGTAACAGAAATCAACAGATTCAAGTTCAAAATCTCGTTTTCCTGGGCTTTCCTCTCTGCCATTTGGATTTGGGAACAAGAATGATGCAACATCTGATATTCCTCTTGGGTCACTGAATGTATGTGATGAACCGCATAAATTATTATTTTTTCCAGTCATTTCTACAAGTGAGAGAAATTGTTTATCCGTTTTTGTTTGTGGTATCTAGGGATCAAATGGTAGAGATCTTGCTTCTTGGGAAGCTGAACTGAAGCGAAGAGAACAGGTCCTCAATGCTAAAATTATTTATCACATTTGACATTTGAGGAACTAATATTTATTACTAATTTTTACTTATTTATTCTATTTATTTTTTATTACAGGAAATTAGAAGAAGGGAAGAGACATTGACAAATGGTAGATTGAGTTGTTTTACTGTCACCAAAATTGATTATTTGATTCTTTGGTCGTAATAAAATTAATCTTGGTAATGCAGCTGGCGTTCCTGTTGATGACAAAAATTGGCCTCCTTTTTTCCCGATTATACACCATGACATACCCAATGAAATACCAATCCATGCTCAGCGTTTGCAGTATTTGGCATTTGCAAGTTGGCTAGGTATATACTAAATTATTTCTCTCTACGCCCAATTTTTCTAGTTAAGACATAGGAATCGAGCAAACAAATATGTTATGCATTAATGTCATAATTAATATCTCTTATTTATAAACCATGAAATAACCAAGCCTTTGATTTCATGCTTCTGTTTTCCATAAAATGACATCCTTTTTTATGTATTTTTTAACCCATGGGCTTTGGGCAATTTCTATGCTTGCTTTCGTTAATGAGCATAATCATAGAATTTACGCCATATGTTTTTCTATCGCTCTATTGACTGCAAATTTCTGGCAGGAATTTTGATTTGTCTTGTGTGGAATGTCATTGCTGTAATGGTTTGTTGGATAAAGGGTGAAGGTAAGATTGTGTATCCAGTGGAGTAGCTATTTTTGTTTATTTTTTAATTTTATTTTAAAATTGTGGTCTGTTTTATCACCCTGGCTGTGTTGTTATACAGGTGTTAAGATCTTTTTGCTTGCATGTATCTATGCTATATCTGGATGTCCCCTTTCGTATGTGCTCTGGTACAGACCTTTGTATAATGCGATGAGGTAAGCTCTTGATACATTGAAATTCCGCACTTTGGAAATGTTTGCCACCTCCAAGCACATTTGAATTATCTTTTATTACGCATATGTAATCTGCGACTGCACTTTGAAACATGTAACCAATGGATGACAACGTACCAGGCTATATAATGAAATGTCTATTGTTAACATTTGTTGTTGGTTCCCTATGCAGGACAGATAGTACTGTGAAATTCGGAATGTTTTTCCTCATCTACGTGGTATTTAGTAGGCCATTAGCACTAGTTATTCTCAACTTATCCCAATCTGTTCAACGATCAGTTTACTAAATACTTTGTCGATATTATGTTTCAGGTCCATATTGGTTTTTGTATCATTGCTGCCATTGCTCCTCCAATAGTATTTCATGGACAGTCATTTACGTAAGCCTTTGTAGATTTTTGTATATAATTTATGTTGAATATCGATTCTAATAATTTTTTGTGTAATAATTTAGCGCAACACACTAACAACCATCTATTCCAAGATATGTTTAGGTACAATCTATAAGGAAATCTAATATGCTAACTTAATTGCATGAATAACTAAATGAGCATGGATTGACGATAGCTAAAAAAGATTTATGAATTTAATGGAAAGCGTACAGACTTACTTCATAAGTATATGCATCCACCTGATATTTTTCTTTTCTAACAGCAAAACCACAATAAAATGTTATTATACCGGAGGTAGTGCACATTTTTACAGTTAGCTAAAAAGGTGAAGTATATATGTTTCACAGTCTGATAAAATTATTTATAATCATTCACTATAAGCTTTAGGGTATGAATTTAAGGTTCATTGAAGTTTTGATGGGTGGGGAGTAACCACAATGCTAAGTATTACTTGTTGGCGTCAAACCAGATTGAGATAGGCAGAGAGAGTTTTCTGTAATTTTATATTACAGGTTTGCATCTTGTGAATTCTCTCCAGCCGAGCCTTTTATTTTGATCGCATGGCTAGTTTTCCAACTGCGACGTTCAGGACAGAATGGGGCACTAGGTATCAAGAAAGTTTAGGCAGAGCTACACAATTTGCTCTCCATGGAAAAAATTATTAACGATGGCTATATCAATAAAAATAAAAATAAACTCTCTAGAATTCAACCATCAACCTTTTAGGCTTCTACATACTAGTTATTGTAACCACATGATTATTACTGTTACAAAAATTTGTAAAATATCCGAATAAGTCTCAAATGGTTATCACATTCAACAAAATATAATCATATCTAATAAAAATGAAGCAACAAGTGGAAGTATTAAATATTGCTTATGTTTAACAAAAATAAAAAACATAATTGGGCATCAAATATGCAAATATTGTTCGCATAGCATGATAACAGCCTCTTAAGATCCTCTGTGCCTTTTTCAAGCATTGTGGTTGGGCGCGTAAAACTCATATTATTTTAGGCTTTGCATGGAAAAATATCGTGATACCCATGGCTACATCACCAAGGTAAACTGTATACATGCCTTTGCAGGATCAAGCCATCATAGTTCATAAGAATATTATCTTCTACTGATCAAAGAAGTAACTAATATAAAACCTTCAATTTTGGGGTACTAAATGATGAAATTGGATTTCTGTCATGTTTATAAAAGTTGAAGATAAATCGTTGTAACTGCGTCATAGTTTTTTTTTCTTTTTCTTTCAGATAAATAAAAGTTATGGTCAGTGAACTAAAATATATTCTGGTAGGTCATAATATATCACTTGAAATATTAATATTTAGTTTTTAGCATTGTTCTAACCTAGCAAGTTAAATAATATAAGCAAAGTTGTGAGCATTAAAGTTGTCTAAGTTTGAATCTAGTTTTGTAATTAAATATAAAAAACCCGATTTCCATCAATTAAAGAGATTTGGTGGTTGCAATACATATACATGTCTATGTGTGCAGGCGTGTATGTATAATTGTGTGTGCATGTGTATTACTGTATATACAATTATATGTGTTTGTATGTAAACATTGACTAAAGGGTGAACATGTACCAAAATAGGAGATATGTTTTCTCCCGTCACAATGACCATTTTCCTTTCCTCTTTGTTTCCACTGTTCATTTCTTACCTTTTTTCCCTCCATATTTCACATCCGTTCTCACAAAGTTACTATCCAAAAAATAGCAGCTTAGACTTTTTCTCTTTTGATAGGTAAACAACACTATCATTTCACCTTAAGTGACCCATGCTTATGTATCACTATATTTATGGATTTCTTTTGGTGTAGACATAAACAAACATAGTTAAAGTGCTATGCCATCGTAGAAATAATACCGTGGTGTCCAAAATTTTGGATATTTTTCAAGGTACATGGGTGTCAACGGCAATTAATGAACTAACATTTTAATCCAAGATCTACTCTCAAGGCGGCAAGACCAAAAATCTAATTTTGTGGTTCAAAACAAGTACTAGTTATCCAATTTCCTAGCTGATAGTGTCAATTTTACTCTACCCTGAGTGAAAAACAGAAGTTATTCATTTTAATCAATAGGACAAAATTTTAAAATAAGTTACTCTAGATACTGTTTAACTAAACACATTGGTCAGCAATTTTATCAAAATAGGCTAGTTTATGTGCTGTCAACAACTAACTCAGCATTTTTATAACTATCAGGATTATGCAGAACTTTGAGTTGTGCAATATTTTTCATATTCCTGTGCGCAATTATAAGTTGCACATTTACACATTTCATAGAATACCACAGCTCCAAAGGTGCAAGTATGAGTTGCGTTATATAGCGTGTTTTTATTTTGCGCAACTTATAGTTGAACTCAGTATGAGAAAGTTGTAAAAATACCGAGTTACTAGCTTATTTTGATAATAGGCTTGCAAACTAGTCTGTTTTGTCAGATAATTATTATGAAGCAGCTTATTTTGAAAATTTTCCTAATAAATACCATTTTTCTGGGACACTTGCTTACTCTGGTATTAAATTTCTTTGCCATGCTTGATGTAGGAAGTGATAGAAGATTTACTATAGTTTCAGAGACAGAAATCCATGAACTCACCATGTCTATCTAAATGCATGACTATGATCTTAATTGACTTTCATGCTCAGACCATATACCCAGCTACCATACTTCTCTCTCCATGTGAGCCCAGTGGTTCTCTTATTGTTTCACTGCATGGATCTTTGAAATACATTCATGCCAGCAAGCTGCATTTAGTATCATGAACTCCTACGTGTGCATGTCACAAAAAAGTTGGCTTAGTTGAGCGTTTACATTAGAAGGAAAAACATCCTCGATGGTGTTTAGCAGTGCTGAGGCAGGCACCTGTGACAGCACAGTAACTGCAACCACTTACCTATAAAATTCCTACTTTAAATGTGAAGTTAGTTTGTTTAATGGAAGGCATACAATTTGATTGTTAATCTAAACTCTATTCAGATGAATGGCTTCTATGAATAACCAAGGGTGACTGTAACCTTTAAGTACCTATTTATATGAATGTGTGTGTGTGTCGACTCACACACACACATTACATGCACGTGTGTGTATAACATAGGCAATTTCATTGTTCACCAAGTCATCCTTATTATTTGATCAAATAAAATAAAGAAAAGTCAGCAGGTGCTAATATAACGTCTCTGATCTGTGCTCAGGGGTATCCTTTCTGCAATTGATGTTCTACCACATCATGCATTGGTTGCGGTATGTGCTATACTTCTTATTTTTATATATCGGAACATGTTCAGTTTTGTGATGTAACTCGATGATAATTGCAACGACTGATTCCTGTTTTAACTTTTAAAAGCTGTAACATGTTTTTCTTGTGAATCCATCTTGGATTTGGGTTATTTTGACAGACTTACCATATGTTCACAAGTGCATAAATTTTTTGTAAACATATTAATAATTATTTAAAATGTTTTTGATCGTACTCAAAAATTTGAGTAGCAGTTTGCCTGCCATTATGAAATATTGGACATTACTGGCTTACTAACTAGACAATCATCTGTTTCACATGTAGTTTTGTGTTAAGGCTCTTTTGTCCTTTGGTTGATCGTTGTATAGGTTTTTTTGGTGGAAGAAAAAGTATATCTCATCTGAGAGAGTAAGTGCATTCTTTATTGCCCATTTGATATCTATTTTTCTATGCTATTGCAGGTATTTTACTTCATTGGATTTGCTTTCTTTTGTTTGGAGACACTCTTAAGTTTATGGGTGCTTCAGGTCAGTATAGTAAGGAAGTTAACACTCTCTTGTATAAACATTCATAGTTCATAGTTTAGGTATAGTTATCTATTATAACTGGACAGACTATACCCTAGAGGCTTAGAATAGTAGTTTGGGTCCTCAATCTGTCAATTCATCTGTTACTTCTACGATATACCACAATTTAGTTTATTGTGCTGATAGTTATTCCATACTATGATAACCCCAGTACCTAGGTGATAATTAACACCTACACCATGAACCAGTACTAAGCTTCTCTCTCTTTACACACACGTGCACACACGCACGCACACTGTCATGCACATACACATATGTATGCACCTATATACTTGTACACACATTCACATACACACATGCATACACCGATACACACACATGCTCCATCATGTCTAGTCTTTTCACAGCCTATTGGAGTAGCTGTTTGCGTCAAAATTGGTCACAAATCCCAGAAGCCGTGAAAGCACCAGTGTTTACACACAAATTCTCAATATCCAAACACAGATCTCAGATTCAGGCATTGTAGAGAATAAAAATGAAGAAATAACAAAATTAAAAATGTAAGAAAGCAAGAAAGAACACAAGATTTATAATGGTTTGGCTATTTTTGGCCTATGTTCACTTTGAATTGATCATTTTATTCTTTTTTACACTGTAATTACAGTTACAAGCCTTTTGAAAGCAATAAGCAAAAACGATAGAGTTTTCCCTCAATCCCAAGAAGAAGACCCCTTTTTAGTTGCCATAGGATTGCTATGTATAGGTGTGGATTCAAAAATATCCGCCTCAAAATCTGGAATACCTCTTTCTTGCGCAGGTGGGCCCACCAGATCGATCCAGAGTGATTTGGGATCGATCCAAGTATAATTCGTATCGATCCAAATTGACTTCATTTGAGTAGAGATCGATCATGGAGGTTCCTGAGTGCATAAGCAAACTTCTGTGAAATTTTCATAGCATTTGGACTTGCAGAATGAGAGTTATGATCGATCCAAGTTTGCGTTTGCGAGTAGGCTGGAATCTTCGTATCCATCAAGTCCATATCTATCCTTCGTATCGATCCGAGCTTTGCTTCTTCGTATCCATCAGCTGCTCCCTTGTTCGTACCGATCCCAAGCATAGCATTTCATATCGATCAGGAAAATGATCGATACGCACTGTGACCGATCCGAAGCAAAGTTTCGATTGATAAGAAACCATCGATCCAAATTGAACTGCCGAGTCTATCCCTGATCGATACGAACTACTATCGGTCCAAAGCCATGTGTGTTATCCATATTCGCATCCATTTATTGATATCCCTCGATCGATACGAACCATATCGATACGAACGACATCCATCGATACGAAGTAATCCGTGTTGATTGATACGAACCATATCGATCCGAAGGTATTGATGCTAACCTTGTCTTTTCTACATTGATCCATCCATAACTTGAGCATACAGACTTAGATTGATTCGAAATTTGAAATGTAGCCTTTCCAAGCCTTGTTTATCATTCCCAATCGATCTTACCTTAATTGGAGCTCGGTCCAATTTTGACGGTGTCGATCATAGCATTGTTTCCAATTCAATCTCTAATCCTGATATCTACCATATTTAGACAATTTGTTGATATCTTCGGTCTTGCCTAAAAGACGGGGTAACATTTGCCCTCCAAAACATGGCTTGCGATAGGAATGCGTGTTTTGAGTAGCTTTAAATCCAACATCCGAAATTCATATTCCATCCATAGCTATACCATCTGATCCACGATCCAATCCATTACTAAGCTATTCTATCCAAGCACCAGAACCACATCCTTAACCAAATCCGCGGCTGCTCCGAGTCAATATTCGATTCTGAATCCAGTAATCAAATCCTTAGCGAATTTCATATCCATTAACCAATAACAAAATGCATGACCTCTTTGGGTTGCTATCCAAATCTGGACCCGAGACCTTTCCGGGTCCTGTAATCCAAACCCGAAACCTCGTTGGATTCGAATCCAAAGCTGGGACCTCTTCGGGTGTAAATTCGAATCCATAGACATTTCCAGGTCTAAATTCAAATCCACAGACCTCGTCGGGTTGTTTTATCCTACTCCGGCCTCGACTCTTCGATCAAAGATTTATATTCTCGGGCCTCGACTCTCGGGTCGAGGATTTCTATATTCTCCGGCCTCGATTCGTCGGTCGAGAATTTTTGTATTCTTCGGCCTCGATTCATTGGTCGATGACTTTTGTATTCTATTCTCCGGCCTCGACCTCTCTGGTTGATGACTTTAATATCCTTCGGCCTCGACCCTCCGGTCGAGTACTTTTATATTGTGTTTGAGTCCATTCCATTGCTCTCCAGCGAAGGGACTCGTAACTTACGATTACTGCACCGTCTCTTCGATTGGGACCGTAATCGCGTGACCTATATTATTTATTACATCAATCCAAATCCAATCATCACAAAGTTCAATTGACAAAATAAAAGTCCTTACAACCAGAAAAAACTAAATAAAAGTTTGTACAACCAAGGAAGAAACCATAGTTTGCAAAAAAAAAATAAAACAAAATTTTATAGACCCGAGCATCATGATTTATCGTCATCTCAGAGCATGCCTAGGTACCGTTCTCGATCTCGTACATGTGTAAGTGACTTAGCCATGCTACTTCGAGGTCTATTACTTATTTCATGCCACAAATCCAATCAGCTGATAAAAAGTTGATGACGTTGCCCAGATTCAGTGCCATCTTCGTTTGAGGTGGATGGTGGCCGTTCCTGTTCCATTGCCACATCTCCATCCCTTACGTACCGTTGTAAATGACCATTCCTTACATGTTCCTCAACGATATTCTTCAAATGCCTGCAGTCGTTCGTGTTGTGCCCATTCGGGTCATGGAATAGGTAATGCTTTCTCGATGTCCGTTCGTATTCAAAGGGTTCCCTTTTTGCCGGCCTTCGATGTTGGAGGCGCCTTCGAGTGTCCTAGTAAATCCTTTCTAGAGTTTCAATTAAATCCGTGTAAGAAGAAAATTTTGACGCCCTCTATTGCCCTTTCGAAGTGTTGTCGTTATCATTCATTTTCCTTTTGCCTCTATCGTTCTTGTTTGAATCCTCCCTTGGTGGACCTCCATCTTTTACCGTATGAACTTTAGCCTCTCTCTCCTCTCTCAGCCTTTTCATCTTCTCGTCTTAAAAATCTTTCCGCTTCGTGTTAAAACTCCCCGAGATTCATTGTTGGATCCCGTTTCAAAGATATTTGAAAATCTGAATCATCCGCGCTTCTTGAGACTGCTGCCATCAAAACCATCGACGGATCGGTCCACCAAAGCCACTGCCGCATTGAATTTGGTTAAGAAAATCCCTAAACGACTCTCCCTTCCATTGTTTCATCGATGTCAAAGTCATGACATTCTTAGGTCTGACTATGTGGACCCGAAATTGTCTCATAAATCACTCAATCAACTCCGTCCAATTGCCAATTGAGCCGCTCTCCAGTTGTCTAAAGCATAATGCTGCTATATTCATCAGATGTAAAGGGAAGCATCGCGTCATGACTTCCTCTGATGCCCCCAGTACTTCCATGTGTTTCATGTACCTTGACAAGTGAACAGCGGGATCCGTTCTCCCATCATACATCTACAGCGTTGGTAGTTTGAAATCTGATGGATTCCTAGCCCGTCTAATCGTAAGAGTAAAGGAGCTTCTATTCACATCCTCTAAATCTCTATTCACCAATCCTTCTCTCATAGCCCGTCTGATCATGTCTGCCAATCTGTCACTGTAATCAAGTGGTAGCCTTTGCCTGCTATCTGCGTCCTGTCCCCCGAGTCCGCGAGGGAATCCTGAAACCTGTCCTTCTAGATGAGCGTCCATTTCCCGGTCAACTCCAAATTGCATAGTGCTGTCTGGTATCCTTCCTGGAATTGAATCAACATGATTGGGGGTATGCCCCCGAGTACAGGAGCTTCCCTTGATGGTCCTGCTCTGTCCTGCATCATGTTTACTTCGTTTTCTCGGTCCTGATCCTAAATTGCCTCTGCTCCAGCTTCATGATTCTCATTCCCAGCATTCCCTGCAACTCTGTTCCATTGGCTTTGCACTCTAGCTTGTCCAACCCGTCAGAGAAGATTCTGTATCATGTACTCTTGCCTTTTCAGCATCGTTTCCTTCTCGTATCTAGTGACGAAGATTGAGACCTGATTAGTTCATGAGGAAGCCTTCTGACTCCCTTAATGCTGACTTTTTTCCGTTCTCTGTCTCCTTGTTGATTGCTTAGCCATGGTTTCTCCTAGATCTGATCCTTTAGCTTTTCAAATTTGATGTAGCGGGTGCTAGTCTTCTCAGTGAAAGCACCAAAGTGTTTGCGTCAAAACTGATCACAAACCTCAGAAGTTGTGAAAGCACCAGTGTTTACACACAAATTCTCAATATCCAAACACAGATCTCAGATCCGGACGATATAGAGAATAAAAATGAAGAAATAGAAAAATTAAAATGAGCAAAAAAGAAAAGAACACAGTTTATGGTTCGGCTATTTACGGCCTACGTCCACTTTGAATTGATTCTTTTATTCCTTTTTATATTGTAATTGCAGTTACAAGCCTTTTGAAAGCAATAAACAAAAATGACAGAGTTTCCCCTCAGTCCCAAGAAGATCCCTTTTTAGTTGTCATAGGACCGCTATTTATAGATGTAGATCCGAAAACATCCGTCACACAGGTGGGTCCACCAGATCAATCCAGAGTGATTTGAGATCGATCCAAGTATAATTCGTATCAAGTCAAATTGGCTCCATTTGAGTTGAGATCGATCATGGAGGTTCCTGAGTGCACAAGCAAGCTTCTATGAAAATTTTATAGCATTTGGACTTGCAGAATGAGAGTTATGATCGATCTAAGTTTGTGTTTGTGAGTAGGCTGGAGCCTTCATATCCATCGCCATGCTATTCGTATCCATCAAGTCCATATCTATCCTTCGTATCGATCCGAGCTTTGCTTCTTCGTACCCATCGGTTGCTTCCTTGTTCGTATCGATCAGGAAAATGATCGATACGCACTGTGACCGATCCAAAGCAAAGTTACAAGTGCATTTCCCTTATCCATGCCTGTATCGACAATACGAAACCATCGATCCAAATTGAACTGCTGAGTCCATCCCTGATCGATACAAACTACTATCGGTTCAAAGCCATGTGTGTTATCCATATCTGCATCCATCTATCGATATCCCTCGATCGATATGAACCATATCGTACGAACGACATCCATCGATCCGAAATAATCCATGTTGATCGATGCTAACCATTTCTCTTCTACATTGATCCATTCATAATTTGAGCATACGAACTTTGATTGATCCGAAATTTGAAATGTAGCCTTTCCCAGCCTTGTTTATCATTTCCAATCGATCTCACATTGGTTGGAGCTCGGTCCAATTTTGATGGTATCGTAGCCTTGTTTTCAATCCTGATATGCACCTTTTTTTAGTCAATTTGTTAATATCCCCGGCCTTGCCCAAAAGGCGAGGGAACGGTAGCCATCAAAAGTATTAAATCAATGGATGGAATTGTTGATAATGAAAATTAGAAAAAGAAGTAAAGGATAAAAGGGTATTAAATATTTACATCAAATTTGTCCATCGAGACATTAGATGTAACGGATAATATGATCCGGCTGTGAATGGGGTATAAGTGAGGCGCTATGGATCTCTCCTTATATAAGTACATATATATCTTACACATGTATATGGATAGGATTCGTAGTCCTTTCTCATGTTTCCCTTCCGTCCTTTTGTCTCAAACAATTTCCAAATGGAACAAAATTTTGTCGATATAATCTAGATGGCTAATACGAATTGCAATTTTGAAACAATCCCGATGGCTAGTAGTTTAATGTATAATTTTTCCTTCTTTCAATTTTTTTTTTCCGACAAAAGAAGATAGACAAGGGCTATATAAGTAGAGAGCTACACACAAATACATACATACACGTGCACGCCTAAATTTTGATGCATCTAAATTTTTGGAACAGTAATATTTTATAGATGTGATATTTCTGTTATCAAGATCATACATAATTTTACATCATTTTGAAGTTTTCATCTCACTCAGAAATTCAATTTAATACGAATCTTTGAAAGCATATATTTTAGCCGTCAATTTCAATGTAGCTTCGGATGAGTTGGAAGTTTCATGATAGCATGTCGATCTCCATAACTTTGAGTAGGAAAAATAAAGGGGGATTATAGGAGGATAAATAAGATGGAGATGTTGATCCTTACGCTATGTAACTTTGAGCATAAAAAGATGAAAATTCATCTCTCTATATGTGCTTGTGTGTGTATTAGAACTACTATTCAACTGGTAAGATCTTTAAAGCATGGATCTAGATGTCTTGAATTCAAATTTTTTAGGCATCAATTACCAATTTTCAGCGTGTGTATACACACACATACATGTACAAAATTTTAAACGATGAAAATATGTAATCTACATGAAGATCATCTCGAAAATGAAGAAGATTATCCCCTTTGAAATTTGGCAATGTTAGTGCTTAACACCTTTATTATTTTTTCCCTTCATCTTAAATGTGGTGAGATTGAAATTTATGAATATTTAATCCAAATCTTTATTTTTGATATCTTTTAAGATGTGCTGAGATTGTCGGAATAATACATTTATGTATGAATGCGAAACTGTATGCAATCTTTGGTATTTTGTAGCTTGAAGGGGGTGTAAATGTGTTTTTAAGTTGGAAGTATCCAGTCTCTTCTGATATATAGCAACTGCATTGGTCTATTTCATTTTGTCTTGTCTTTGCAGAAAGTGTACAGGTACTTCAGAGGACACCAGTGAACAAAATATGGTCTTTTGAGCGAGCGATGTCTTGACTCGCTATCCGTTGTTATATATATGATGCATGTAATTAAATTCTTAAATGATGTTAAGTACATATAACCTTTGTTCTTTTTTGCGTTTTATTTTTTTGTTCTTGTGACTCGTTCAGTATATAACAGCAAAAGAGCAATCATTTTTTTTTCAGAAAAAAAGAAAAGAAAAAGGAAAATTGTCTGTTTGCTTTTGGTTTTGCGTTTTTGTGCTCGCCATGGAAGACTGTTTACTTCTGGAGTAAAAATCTTTCGTTAGATTTCACACATTAAACTTTTAAACTTTGTTGTTTTCAAGAGGTTCTCGTGTTCAATGACTTAAACCTAATGCGTGAAATTTAGACTTAAAATTTAAGTTAATATAAGCTCCCTTCACTATCTACACGCTTACAGTAGATGTGCCCTTATGTGACGATCATTGTCTTTGCTTTAGGTATTTGATGCCAAGTGCATCACATCTTATTTCAGTATTCAATGGTTGTAAAATGTGACAATGACTTTGACTACATAATGCATGGTCATTTGATCACACTTGTACACGGTAGTGCATCCAAAGTTTTGATTAGATTATGCATCCCTTGCAATGTTCCACATGTGAGATTACACAGTTGTCATTACGTTTCAGCAATATATACACTTTTCTGCTGTACATTATACAACAAATGCTCGGTACAATTGTGTAATGCAAGAGAAAATTCAAAGAATATACACGTTAAGACTCACCGCTTATAGGTCATAACTAACCAACTATAAACAATAAGCTTTGTCTGACAGCTGGCACAGAACAAATCAAAGAACCAAAAATTCCAGTGAGTGCATAAGCTATGGCACAGAATGGAAGTGCTTCTGGTTCTTTGGCAGACAACGCAGCAGTCCCCAATCCATGTGCACTGTTCATAGATAACATTGTTTTATATATAACAGCAGTATTACTTTCGCTTGGGGAAAAAGAAAAAATCTTCTATAAACAAATACCTGGAAGCAGTTGCTATTCCTCTAGCAATAGGATCACCTAATCTTAGTTTGTCCATAACTGCTTGAGCAAAATTTGCTCCGACTAGTCCAGTCAAAACCACCACAGCAGCTGTGAGAGATGTGTTTGCTCCTGAAAACAACAGAAAATGCAAAGTGATGTCTATGACAACATAAAAAACAACACATTTGTGAGATATATTAATCTGTACCTTCAAAAAAGGACACTATGCTCAGTGCCAATGCAACAGTAATGCACCTTGGTAAAATGGACACGGTTAAAGTAGGTTCTAGTCCGACAATGCGACCTAAGAAAGCAGTTGAGTAAAGAGAGAACAGAGCAGCGATGATCACTGATGAGAATATCTCTGCTGCGTGTCTCTTCACAAGCTTTTATTACATGATCAAATACCCCCAACTCAGTACAATTCGTACACAAAATTATTAGAATAAAACGGTAACAGACAACTTATGTATGTTTATCCTACCTTTCTCTGCTTAAACATAGAAAATGCAAATGAAAGTATGACCGATCCTAGAAATCCCATGAGAATGTCACCAGCTCCGGGGTTAGATGATGCTTTTGTAAGGTATGAACCTGAACATAAATATTTGATATTTTATCCTGAGTTTTTATAGTAGAAAATATTTGCATAATACAAGTAAATAACTATAATGATATAGAGTCAGCGACGAACCTAGAACAGCATCAAGTCCAGACTGGGAAAAATAGCCATACGCAAATGCTGCAAGATCAGCAGATAATGCACAACAGATAATCGGATGGAACACTTTCTTCACAGCTGATGGCAACCTTAATGTGCAAAATGAACAGAGACCTTTCAATAAAAATCAGAAATAACAATTGTAGGGTTATTTTGTACCTAGATATCAGATACGAACATTTTTATGATATGTAGTTGTAGTAGAAGCAGATTACCCAGTACCAACAATGTAACCAAGTACAGTAGCAGCAAGCAAGAAAGGAAGGCAAGTCCTTGCACTTGTTCCTAATGCCGTCGGGTTTACATATGCTAAAGCAAAGGAGGAAATGAAAATTGCGCTCCATGAAAAAAATTCGAAACTTGAAAATGGTGAAGGTCTAGCCATGGGCTCTGCGGGCATCATTTCCGTTTTCACTAGTTTTCTAACCGCCAATGCTGTGTATCCTGCAACTGTAAGTGAAGCCAGCCATCCACCGACTGCGAAAATCAATTGTGTGATATCATATTGCTTCCACAAATATATGCTATGCACTGATTGATCTAGATTCTAGACCACTGAATTTGAGTTGTGGATATATTTCTTTTCTATTTTCAATCAGTATTCATTCTGAGCTATATGGAGTAGATTTTTTGTTGATTCACTTTCTATTCTGTAACTACCTAATAGCCAGATCGACCATTATATCATTTATGCATATTCTATATTTTGGAGAAAAAAAGGATAAAATATACTGATTAATAAGGACCAGTAAATCAGTGAAATCCAATGAAGTTCATTTGAACTGAAACGAGTTACCTAAAATGAAGAAAATCTTTAGGCCAGAAGCTGCAGGAACATCTTTTACTGCAAGAGGCAGGACAACCAGCGAGGGAACATAGAAAAGAGGAAGCCACCTCTGAATGAATAAAGTGGCAGGATCAAAGAAGCCCATCAAAGCCAATGCCGCTTTTGGAACGACAACATCCAGTGTACTTAATACAGTGAAGATGCAGAACATCCCAAATAGGGCGCTTGGAAATTTTATAGATGCTGACACGAAAGCCTTTTTCAGAAAATAGTCCGATGCAAGGAACACGCCAAGCGATACAGCAAGATGCAGAAAACCAACCACCTGAAACATCACCGTTTGACTATGATATATTACCTAAAGCTTTCAAACCCATAAATTTTGGCTACAAGATTAAATGTGTTGTTAATGTATTACTGAAAAATTCATTATTGCTGTATAATGGGTCACAAAGCGTTGAAAGCTTTAAAGTAAAATGGTCTGGATAACGGCATAAACCTGTTCTTAACATACATTTGGATGATTTTATGCGATTCCACTTTGTACATTTCTCTTTTTAATTGATGCCCGATGTTAATAAAAAAAATGGATCAACACCCTAAATCAAGTGTAAAAGCAACAATGCCTTGTACAAATATAAAGTCGTTTGGAGTTAGTTTCATCATCCATCTTCATGGGTCATCTGGTCCAGAAGAATTATATATAACTCGCTCAAATCTTAATGAAATTTTGTAGAAACACTCTATAGAGTGTCAGAAATCCACCATAAAAATTTGAGGTGGTGGAGCTCATTTTAAATGGATCGCTAGCAATCCATCTAGTTAGGTCGCTAGCGATCCATCAAATCAACTGCAAAAGATCTCATTTTTTGTATGAGCTTTCTTCTATATTTTAAATGCTCCTAAATTTCAAGTCAATCCAACTTCGTATGTTTTCTGTAGATCCATTTTAAGTTAACCGATTTTGGTCAAACAGCTTGAATCATGTGAGTCTTCACTTTTTGAGCTGAATTGTTTGGCATGCTATGAAACTTGACAAATGTCTAGAGAACATATTAGATCATGATGCAAAAGGACTAGAGGATCCACATGCAAGCTGTACAGATCACTAGCGAGCCATAATGATGGAAGCCATCGCCTTAGCTTGTTTTGGCATTTTTTTTCTTAGTCTTTCTCTTCTTTTCCTTCTGGTTTTCTTGATCGATCTTTGAGATATTTTGACTTATTGTAGATGTTCTAGTTCCCTTTGAATTTTATTGGGTTAAAAATCCAATTAATACCTGACCATCTCTTAACGGATTTTAATAAAAGCAAACCTTTTTCAAAAGATGTGTGTATGCTCTTAATACATGCATCCGTGTAGGATACAAAATCTATTTAAAAGCTGTGGTTTGAACTCTTTCGTCGTCGTCGTCCTCTAAGCAATGCATAAGATTTCCAGTAAAGTGAGGTTCAAAGTGAGTAGATTATACACAGTTTTATCTCATTACTGGACGAACTATTTCTGATACCAACCACTAAACCAAAATTTAAAAAACAAATGTATTCATTTATACATCCAAAAATATTTAAACAAACCGTCTATAAGTAACATTTAATTTACTGGTTGTACAAAATGTGAGATGTCGACAAACACCATTGTTCTAATAGTTAAGTGATTTGATTTTGCTACAAGATGTCAAAAGTTCAAAACTTGTGTAGCGCGATTCGAATATATATTGTCATGTGGTTTGTGTTCTGTTATCGTCCCGGTGACATGTTGTATCTAAGTATCATTTCATTAATAAAAAAGTTGAGATGTCAAACTAAGCACCGAGATGCAACTGCTACTCCGTCGCCTAAGAATATTTTGGATAAAGTATCTTTTATTTATTTCTTTCTTTGTAATAATAAAAGTAATAATTTTAAGATGCAAGAAATTAGAATTTAGAAATCCAGTTTTACTCCTATACAGTAAATACATTTAGATACTTTTAAAAGCTACGCATGCTGCCATAATGGTCCAATCTCTTCAACCTTTTTCACTCAACTTGATGCTCAAAACTTGGGAGCTTTAATCTTAATATATGCATAGCATTGTATCATAACACATGAAACCATCAGGTCATAACAAAAAAATATATTCAAATATCATTTTGCCCTTTTGAAAATTCACCTCAAGTATGTGTTACATGTAACAATGAATTAGTATCATATGGCTCATAACAATAGAAACATGTTAAGTACACGAGATTTTAGTACTAAATGATCGTATATTCAATCAATCTAGGAGTGGAAACTCACATTGGATACAGCAAATGATGATGTTTTTGCACTATCCGAGCTAGACGATTGAACAAGAACTTCGCGGAGAGGTTCTACTCCGTTCGAATGCTCCTTGGAATGCATTGGAAATGGAGTAGTTTTATGTGAACTTCTGCATCTTCTTCTGAATCTAAGTGGAACTTCATTTATAGAACTTGAGTTAACCAGTAAATTGGATGAAAATGATTGACAAATAGAGTGAAATAGTAGCGGAGAAGTTTTTAAAAGTGGAAGTGAGAAGGTTGAAATTGAAGAAGCCATTCTAGGCAAGAGGCTTAGGTGGCATAAGCATGAGGGTGAATCTAGCTTAAGTCCTTTCGTTTTAAAGTCAGATATGTGGACAAAAATAGATGTATTGAGGTCGTAAAGGATATTGTATACGAAATTGTCCATTCATATTTCACATGTTTCGTTTTGTATTGATTTGAAGTAAAGTAAATCTTATATAAATACAGCTAGGAGAGTTTTGCTCAAACTTAACTTTTCACTCGCAAGTTCTTTTCTAAAATCGTAATAAGACATAAATGAATTCAGTGTTTTACAGAGTTATTCAGCTACAGTATAACACAATGAAGTACTAATGTAATTCTCTACTACTTGGATTCATTCTTGAGGTAGATGGGTGTAGTAGTAGATACATATACTACAACAAAGCTAGTTCACCATCATGTGACGCATAGTAACGTTTGTTTCTTGTTATTTACTAATGAAAAACATCTCTGTTGCACATTATAAATTTCTATTTATGTTTGCGAATTGCAACGGTGCTCCATTTAACCAACAAAATGATTAGGCCAATTTGTCAAATCCGAAATTCATCTCAGTTGTGTTTGGCACGATTCATTTTGTCTACGTAACTTACTGACGATAGCATGTTATGAAACATTGTCTTTTCATGAGAAACAATACTGTAAAGATCAACTTTAGCGAAGTTGATATTTTTTTTCTGATGTTCTGAACAAAGGAAATACTTCTGGTGTTTCTGACTAGCACGCTGCTTTTGTTTGAAATTGTGCAGTTCAATGGCAAACTATATAAAAATTAATGAATAATAAGATAGCTGGTTGCTCTTTCAAGGGAATATAAATTACTGAAGAATCGGACATATCACTCTGATCAAACACTATTAACTAGACTAATATATAACAAAACATCTGTTTGAATTTATAATTGAGAAAGACATTTTGTCGACACATAATTAAATAAACTAGGATTTATCCTCACCGTTATTCAAATCTACCGGACATTGTATTCTTTTTTTCCTTTCACCAGGCCCTGTCCTTGACTTTGTATCATTAACATTTTGGCAATCACACTGTCGACATATGACTAGTGTAAATATCGCTATAGTAGTGCATAGTACTAAAGATCAACTAAGATCTAGTAGGTATTAGACGCATGTGAACTTCCAAGTATCTGGACCTATGCATAGTTTGTAAACTTCATCTGAAAAGACAAGCATGCGAAATTTCCTACGAAAGTCCCGATAGGCCTGCATTTATCACAACATGCATGCATTTTTAGTTGCACATGTGCAAGTAGATTTGACAGTAGCATTGCCAGCATAGACAGAACCTTAGACAACGATCGAAAAGACTGAGACAACCGAAAAACATTCATAAAACAAATAACTTGAAAGCATTCATAGTTTTATCATTAATTGGTTTCGCTTTAGTTTATTTTATACTACTGGAAACGAAAATAACACTTGAACTTTTACATGCTTATGCACTTTTAGCTAATATGAGACGTGAGAAAAAAATGTATTAAAATATATCTGCAACTAATTGTTTCTTACCACTCTGTTGGGTGAGTTTCGTCCGGCCCCTTCCCTACCACCGAACCAACACCCACCGAACCACACAGCTCCGAGCTCCTACCGAACCACGCGCCTACCGAACCAAAGAGAACCAAGTGCCTGCCGAACCAACATATCTCCAACAACCACCGAACCAAACCTCCCCACATGACTGCCGAATCAACCTACCTCACCTACCTGCCGAACCAAATTCCATTACCTCGCCTTCACCGGACCAAATCCACACCGGACCGGACCATCCACACCTTCGGCACCGGACCAACACACAGCGGTTGCTACCGAATCAACCTCCAACCTCTACCACCGAACCAACCCTCTGCCGGACCAAGACCACTCCCCCATCACCGGACCACTCCACCTACTACCGGTCCAAACGGCACAACATCTCCTGCCGAACCAACCACTCCAGAGCTCCGCCGAACCAGATGTGCCAGGCTAGATTGCTTCAGCCCAGGCCCACCAGCAGCTATATACATCCAAGACCCCTACCCCCAGCTTCACTCTATAAATAGAGGGGCGGGGGTACAACAATGGCAGACAAGTTTGAGAGCTCAAGTAAGGAAGGAACTTTCAAACAACTTTCTTATACTTGTACTTAAAGCTTTGTACTTGTAATCTGAAAGAAAAAGGGGAATAACATATAAAGTGGACGTAGGCACGTTCTGGCCGAACCACTATAAATCTGTGTGTCATTTACAGTTTAGTCCCTGTTTTTTTCATATTTGCACAAGTAACACAAATCATTAAAAACCATATAAAATCAACTAAATTATACGGATTGGAGGTGTTTGTCCATTTTTTGTGCAAACATTTTTGGTGCTTTCATTGAGAGCTTGGAACTCGAAGCTTTAGCTTCCCTCATTCAACCTTCTTTCCCAATAGCACCCTTCATTGCCTAGGAAACATGACTTTCAGGCCGAGAAAAGACCCCAACAAGGGAAAGAACGTTGCAACCAGCAGCGCTGCAGATCCAGTGGATCCAGATCAAGAGGACCATCCCACTACGACAGCAGTGCCAAATGTAGATCAGGCAATCCCGACAGCCCCTGCCGCGGAACAACCGACAGCAATCAGTAGGGCAGACCTAGACAGAGTTGTGGTTGAAGTGACTAACCGCTTCGCATCCCAACAAGAAGCTTTGGTGAACCAACTCATGTCACGCTTGGGGGATGCCGAAGAATCCAACCGCAACACTGAATCATGGGGTGAGTCTCAATCTGGAGGATCTCAGAGACAACAAAGGTCTTCCCTCTTCGAAGAAGCTATCAACAGGAACAACAATGATAGGTCGCGCCCGGACTCAGTCCGAACTCCGACTCGAGGAAGCGCTTGGAACCGAACCCAATGGGGGAGGCACCAAGCGAGGGTCGGATGTAGCTGAGCCGGTCATGCCGCCTAATCATAGAAACCCCGCTGAACGGAGCCGAGCTAGAACCCAGCCCGAAGTTGACCCCATGGAAATGCTCGAAGCAGAACCCCACAGGGGAAGATCAAGGCAGGGGGCAACTGTAGCTGGTCCTAGCATGCATCCGAGCAGCCAAAGACAGCCACTGGATAACGTCAGAAGTGATAGGCTATACCATCCCTATAGGTCATCTGGACGAGATCGACCCCGCAGGGAAGAACCAAACTCATTTTTGTCCGCTCCAAATTCTGATGAAAGAATGGCACGATTATTCAGGGAATGCGTCCGACGGGAGCAAAGAGATCGAGGGATAGGCGCTAGGGTAACCAGCCCTTTCACCCGCAACATCGAAACCGCCATCACACCTCGAGAATGGAAAATGCCGACGATGGAACCGTACAAGGGAACTTCCGACCCCGTTGTACACCTGCAAAGATACACACAACATATGCTCATGAGCGGGGCAACGGAAGGAGTATTATGCAAATGCTTTCTACTATTTTTAGCAGATCTAGCTACCTCCTGGTTCTGCCATCTACCCCAAGGATCCATCAGTTCATGAGAAATGTTGAAGGAAAAGTTCATTAGTCAGTTCCACATTCATGTGGAACAACCCAAGGATGCTTATTCTCTATCCAATGTCAAACAGAAATCCGGAAAGACACTGCAACAATATCTAACCCGGTTCAACGCCGCAGCGGCCGCAGTGCAAGATGCCGATGAGAAACTCACCCTAATGGCCCTCTGTAGTGGTGTACACCCAGATACCAAGTTTGCTAGAAGACTAACAAAAGAAAAACCAGCTACCTTGCCCGATTTCTTCCATGAAGCTGGGAAGTACATGAGACTCGAAGAGGCTGCCACTGAAAGGCAGACAGCACCACAGGCTAAGACGGCCCATGGAAACGCCCCCGCCGCAGCGAAGGACATTCGGAGAAACGACTCCAGAGACAATGCAGGGGGCAAGAAGGGAGAAAAGCGCTTGTACCGACCAGGACCGAGATTCGACGCTTACACTCCCTTGAATGAAACAGTCGAGAACATCTTTCTGGCCACCCAGGACGAACTTACATACAAGCGCCCCCCATACAAGAAAGAGTCAGATCGCGCAATCCAGTCCGGAAAATTCTGCCGTTTCCACGAATCTCATGGGCACGATACCAATGAATGCCGCCATCTCCGAGATCTAATTGAAGAACACATCAGGAGAAAGAAGCTGGAACGCTATGTAAAGGGCCAGGACAGGACTCCAGCTCCCGCCAAGGAAAACCCAGGGCAGCTCCACCCAGAAACAGGCGGAGGAAACCGCAACACCAGTGGCTCCAGTCAAGAAAGGATAGTGGTCCACACCATATCAGGAGGGCCACACATCGCCGACAAAAGCTAGGCAGAAATGGAAAGATATGGAAACTCACTCAGAAGCAAGGGAGACTGCGTCAATTCTGTTATAGAAGAACGCCACCCTAAGCGGAAGAAAGTAATGATATCACATTCAGCGGGCGCGACCTAGAAGGAAGGCAATACCCTCATATGGATCCTATGGTCATCTCTGCCTGGTTCGGCCCAGCTGAAGTTTTTCGAATCCTAGTAGACACTGGAAGCTCAGTGAATATTCTGTTCAAGCTTGCTTTCGACAAAATGAAGCTGTCGAGGAAGGACGTGTCTCCCTGCAACAAACCGCTACACGGTTTCACTGGAGAAGCAAAAATGCCCCTCGGACAACTGGATCTCTTTGTTGAATTGGGAAGTCATCCCCGCTTCGCCGTTCGGAAACAAACGTTCGTGCTAATAGACAACCACTCGACCTACAATGCCTTTTTAGGAAGACCAGCCTTGTCCGACTTCCAAATTGTCCTAGCCTCATGGTGCCTGAAGATGAAATTTCCAACAGATAACGGAATAGGAGAAGTGGAGGGAGATCAAGACGCCGCTCGGGACTGCTATGTAACCGAACTTCGCAATAACCGCAGGAGAGATAAAGGGAAAAATGCAGAAACTATTCTCTGCATGAAAAGCTTGGAAGCATAGCAGCTAAAGAAAGCCCCTCCTCTTCGGTATACCAGTGATCCTTTCAATGAATTAGACCCCAGGGACAAAGAGGAGGAGGCCACCGCCGAGCCTGCAGAGGCTATGGAATTCGTATCTGTAGACAAACGCAACCGGAGTAAACTGCTGAGAATCGGATCTCAGTTAAAAAGAGAATTAAAGAATCAACTCATTGATTTTCTTCGCCACAACATGGATGTATTTGCATGGACGCACGCTGATATGACTGGAATCTCGCCGGACATAGCATGCCACGCACTAAACATTGATCCTACCAAGGTACCGGTAAAGCAAAAGAAGAGAAGTATGGGGGCAGAACGATCAGCGGCCCTCGAGGAAGAAGTAAAGAACTTACTGGCCAATGACTTTATACGTGAAGCCATCTACCCGGAATGGATTGCCAACCCGGTACTGGTAAAGAAAGCTAATGGAAAGTGGCGAACATGCATCAATTTCTCCAACTTAAATGACGCTTTCCCGAAAGACTGCTTCCCACTCCCCCGAATCGACCAACTCGTGGACAGCACTGCCGGAAACGAACTCTTATCCTTTATGGACGCATACTCAGGATATAACCAGATCCCTATGCACGCCCTCGATCAAGACCACACTAGCTTCATCACTGACCGAGGATTGTACTGCTACAAGGTAATGCCTTTTGGACTTAAAAAAGCCGGAGCTACTTATCAGCGCCTCGTCAACAAGATGTTTGCAGAACTGATAGGACGAACTATGGAGGTCTATGTGGATGACATGCTGGTTAAATCAAGAAAAGCCAACGATCATGTAAGCCACCTGGACGAGATGTTCCAAGTACTCCGCCAACATGGAATGAAGCTGAATCCTCTAAAGTGCTCCTTCGGAGTGTCATTAGGAAAGTTCTTGGGATTCATCGTCCATGCCAGAGGGATCGAAGCAAACCCCGAACAAGTTCGAGCCTTGCAAGATATCAAAATACCATCCACTCGGAAAGAAATGCAAAGCCTAAACGGGAAGGTGGCCGCCCTAAGCAGATTCATCTCCAAAGCAACTGACAAGTGTGTCCCTTTCTTCGAAGCCCTAAAGAGAGACAAAGGAAAATTCGAGTGGACCGACGAATGTTCAACGGCTTTCCTTAACCTAATCGAGCACCTCCAACGGCCACCAGTACTCTCGACTCTGAATGAAGGCGAAGAACTATACCTATATCTTGCTGTGTCATCCCATGCTCTAAGCGCCGCTTTGGTAAGAGAAGAAAATCGCACACAACGGCCAGTGTACTTCATAAGCAAAAGGTTCACGGGAGCAGAAGCCAGATATTCTAAACTTGAGAAGCTAGCGTACTGCTTACTAATCACGTCACGGAAACTGCGACACTACTTCCAGTCTCATTCCATCCGAGTTCTAACCGATCAACCACTAAGGCAAGTACTTCATCGTCCCGATACCTCTGGGCGGTTACTTAAATGGTGCATTGAATTGAGTCAATATGATATCACCTACCATCCCCGCACCGCCATCAAGGAACAAACTATGGCCGATTTCATTGCCGAATTCACCACCGGTGAAGGTAGGGAGCAATCCGAGGTGTCAGAAGACGTCAAATGGAATCTCTTCATAGATGGGGCGTCGAACGAACAAGGCTCCGGGGCAGGTGTCGTGACAATCACCCCCAGGGAAAAGAAGCTGCACTACGCCCTAAGATTGGAATTCGCTGCCACCAATAATGATGCCGAATATGAAGCAGTAATAGCCGGATTAGAGCTTGCCCTGGAGATCGGAGTCAGTTCCTTATGTCTTCACAGTGATTCGCAACTCATCGTAAATCAAATACTAGGGGAGTTCCAGACTCGAGGAGAGTGGCTCACGGCATATCTGAAAAAGACCAAGCGGCTGCTCAATCAATTGGATCACTACTCGATCAAGCACATTCCTCGAGAAGAAAACCAAGAGGCCGACGAGCTGGCAAAGCAAGCTAGCATGGGAAATGGTACCACTTCTGGAACGACAACTGTCTCAAGGCTACTAACCCCGAGTTTCGAGCAAGTAAGTCTGATAGCTGCAACCGAAGAAGAAATATGGATGACCCCTATCCCAGAATACTTACAAAACGGCACCCTACCCGACGGGCGAAGTGAAATTAAGAAAATTCTAAGGAAAGCTTCCCGCTACACAATGCAAGAAGGCATCCTCTATCGGCGCGGCTTCTCTAACCCCTTATTGAGGTGCGTTGCTGGAAGAGAAGCCAAGGAAATTCTATCCAATATCCATTAGGGAAGTTGTGGAGACCACACCGGAGGGCAGACCCTAGCAAAAAAGATACTCCGATATGGGTATTTCTGGCCCACTTTAAACAAAGATGCCTTAGACTTCGTCAGAAGATGCGACAGATGTCAGAAATTTGCTAAGATTCTTCGACTACCAACCAATGAAATTACTCAGATGACCAGCCCTTGGCCCTTCGCAATATGGGGAATTGACTTAATTGGCGAACTACCGATGGGCCGAGGCGGGGCCAGACATGCCATAGTGGCAGTTGACTATTTCACCAAATGGGTGGAAGCGGAGCCTCTGAATAAAATATCTTCAGCTAAAGTTATCAACTTCTTGATCAAAAATGTTCTGTGCAGGTATGGAGTTCCACTCAGAATCATATCAGACAACAGGCTTCAATTTGACAGCGAGGAGTTTGCCGACTGGTGCCAAGAGCACGAGATTCACAAGAGCTTCTCATCCGTGGCTTATCCCCAGGCAAATGGCCAAGTCGAAGCTGTCAACAAAATTCTCAAGACTCTAATCAAGAAGAAGCTTGAAAAGTCAAAAAGCGCTTGGATGGACGAACTTCCTACAACACTATGGGCCTACCGCACTTCTTTCAGAACATCGACAGGGCATACTCCGTTCTCTTTGGCATACGGATCAGAGGCCATGCTCCCAGTTGAAACTATTATACCTTCCCATCGTAGTATCCACTACAACCCCGAAGAAAATGAAGAACTCCTCCACATGTCTTTGGATCTAATTGAGGAGAGAAGAAATGATACAGCACTCAAAGCAGCAGCTCACAGACAAAAAGTGGTTGCACTATACAACTCCAAAATCAAACATCGCAGCTTACAAGAAGGAGATCTTGTCCTCAAGAGAATCTTTCCGCGTCCCGGGGCACTGGACCCCATCTGGGACGGACCATATGTAATTCATAAAGATCTCCACAACGGAGCTTATATTTTGTCAACAGTGGACGGAGAGGTGTTCCAGAGGGCATGGAACATCCGACACCTCCGTCGATACTTTTCTTAACTTGTACTGCCCATATGAAGTGAATTAACAAAGAGAATCAGTGGATGTAGGCATTTTCGTGCCGAACCACTTTAAAAAACTTGGCTCTTATTAACTTGTTCCTTTATATCTTGGCTACTTGTTAAGCTTTATCCTTTGCTGTTGAACAAAATCCTTTGCAGATGACATTTCAATCCAGAACTTCACAACACAACTCCACCTGGACAAAATCTAACAGGTACGCTACGCTCCTATGCCCTCGCCAATGAGACACTTTGCTCCGGTATCCCTCTACCGCGAGTTAACTCATTGTTTGCCTCGGCCCTTAAAGCCGACTGTAATAAGCCGAGTATAAGTCATCAAAAAAAAGGCCGACTATAGCCGATGGCAGCTCATTACAGCGATTCGGCTCGCCGGCAACTGTGAACCGATCATAAGCCCCAACATAAGGTGTGGCCAGCCAGGGGCAGTTCACTGTTGACGATCGGCCCCCACGCTAGCCGGCCACAGTAAATCGAATAATACCCACGATTACGGGCCATAATGGCCCGGGTAGTTACTGTGCGCGATCGGCACCGATGTGTCTTAAGTGCGGCTGTGGTAAAAAAGAAAACTCCCCGCAGAGGCGTCAGATGGGTGACAAATGTCTCCAAGACCCACAGCTAGGGAAAGTGACTACAAAACCCGTTTGCCACGAACTTAAGCACATCGACGGCCTTCCGTGACTGGAAGTTTTACTTTTCCTATATTTCCGTTTCATTTAAAACTTTTCTCCTATTCTCCGTAACGGTGCTTGAAAGTACAGGACATGAAATAGGGAACGCTCGCTAATGGGAACGGAACCTTACGTTCGGGTGGCGAGACACTCAACAGCATTCAGTGCTTAGTCTTACAGGGCGCACGAAGTTGCCGTCCACAGCCGAAATATGAAGGGCGGTACCTTCTACTTTTATACATTAATGCATAGCTGCAGTTCATATTCACACATCACATTTACGTTGCAAAATGAGAAAATTATACTTTAAGCAAAAAAAAAACTTGGCATCAGGCACAGTCAAGTCACTAGTAACATGCATAGCTACATCACTTACACAGCACAACAGAATAGCGATAACATTCCAACATAAAGGAATCAGCTTATGTTATGAAATTACATAAAGTCATTATTACAGTACATTAATATTTTGAACTAGCATATACAGGAATGTCAAGCAGACCAAATAAAATAACCAGCTACATTAGTGCTAAGCACTACACTTCAGAACCAGCTCTCCGAATCTACTTGGTTGCTGGATCGGAACTCCCAGCATGTTGACCAGAGGTCCCACTTGTCCAATTCAGAAAAAGAATCCATCAGATAAACAGCGAACGATCAAGTTATGAAAATCTAAAAAGAAAAGAGAAAGAGAAGAGAGACTCACCAGGCCCGCCGCTTGATCCTCATCCTCCAATTGCACACCCGCTTCCTCCGCAGCAAGCAGCCGCATCCCCTCCTTCACCGCCGCCTGTTCCTTCTTCGAAAACTGAGCGGTGACTACATCCAGACTAAAGGTCGCTCCACCTTCCTTACCCGCATCAACCCTGGCCTCCTCTAAAGCCCGAAGATATACCTTGGCCATAACCCGGGGATAGTCATCCATCCAAGATAAGCTGCCCTCCTTCCAAGTGCGGAAGTACATGTCCTGCAGCATATCGTCCATCATTCCCTCATCCTCTTCAAACCTCTTCACCCGGGCCTCGGAAATCTGCAACTTAGTGGTAGCAGCATCCCTCTCCCGCCGGTATCTCGAGCACTCGGCCTGGAGGGATCTCCTCATCTCCTCCATCTCTTCTTTCAACTTGGCTTAAGCAAGCTCTGCAGCTTCAAGCCTCCCAGATATCTCTTCAACCCGCTCGAGATCCGCCCTCCTAACCTCATCAACTGTGGTAATGGCCATGTCAATGCGTTTCCTGCAAGCGGCCTCCATTTTCCGCAACTCAGCTCTGTTAGCCTCTTCCATGGCCTTCTTCAGTCGTTGGGAGTCGGCTTCATGCTGCGAAATCTGAATAGCCTGGTCGTCAAGTTGTTTGTCCTGATCAGCAACCACTAACCGCAACCTTATATTGGCACTCCCTATCTCCTCCCCGGCCTTGGCCAATAGGGCGTGATGTTCCATTAACTTCTTGACCTCCCCCGCGACCCGGTCAATGTTGGTCTTGGCTTCATCCCCCATAACAGCTATCCGAGTAGTGAGCAGATCCAGATCTAGAGACTTAGCCTCATCAAGAAACCGAACCATGGGATTGCGGGGGAGAAGATGCTCGCCCGTGGCCTCGTGAAATAAAATATCCTGAGAGCTTGGGTCCAAATCCAGGTGGCCGGCAAAGGGATTGCGAGGCACGTCGGGACGTTTTATGCGGATAACAGTAGGATTCTCGGAAGGATGCGGAGAGGGGACAAACTCCGTGGTCTCCTCCGTGGTATCTCGGAAAGGCTGAGTAGGAGGCTGAGGACCAGGTGGTGAATCAAACAAGGAACGCCTCCTCTTTCTTTTTTGCATATCTTCCTCAATAACTCCAAGAAGGGAGCGATATCTAACTACATCCCCAGGACGGCCAGTGGGAGGCTTTGGTTTGGCAGAAGCTTTGAGTAGCTTATACTGTTCAAGGCGGTGCCGGATATCAGATGACTTGGCTGCCTTACCCGCTCCTGGAATAAAAACCAAGTGTTACGAACATACAATGATCCACAATTCAAGAAATATGTTAAGATAAAAAAAAAGTGAGAAGGCACATCTATTATACAAACCCTACGGAGGAGTAGGATATTGCAATAAGTCCTGAATCTCATTCCAGGACGGAAGTGAACCATAAAATATTCCTAAGTCCCTATCGTAAATGGAGTCTGCAGAAGTCAAAAGATCACCTTGAATCGCCCTAGCTGAAGAACTCTTAGAGAATGGATCAGCGCTAGCCCCAGCCTTGTCAGCCTCCTTTGCCTTCTCAACCAAAATCGATCCTTCCTCCGACTCCCCAAAAGCTTGACGGAAAGCATCGTCCGTCCACTCATGAATCTCTCCCGCTTGCCCGGAGGTTAAGGCACCAACGCCACTACCGCTCTGTCCATCTCCTCCTTCACCCTCACCTCTATCTTCCTCCACATCTTCCTCTCCTGGAGCAATTGGGCAAGTGTTAGGAGAGGGACCATCGGACTTCTTAAGCTTCTTGCCTCCGACGACAGGAGGCTTTGTAAAAGGTTCCCTCTTGCCACTTTTCACCGTGGCCCCTTCCTTGGCTTTGGCAGCCTTCTCCTCAGCTGTATCTCTCTGCTTAACCACGGACTGGTGTGGCAGGATCAAGTTGTGCTCCAGGAGAGTGGCATTCCTGATCAGGAAAGAAGCCGACCTGTCCCGTCCCGAAATGGCCTTTATTTCCGCAGCCATCTGGACCAGAGAATCACTCTCTATGACTGCAAAGCCACCTGTCGCTAGCAAGAAATAGAAGCATATCAGAAGAAGCACTGCAGTCGGAACAAGAAAGTTGTAAATAAAGTTCAACTTACAGCCAGAAGTGAAGAGGCGGAAGGAGACAGAATCGTCCTTGATAAAAAACCATTCTTTCTTAAACATAGTGAACTTCGAGTATAAGTCCAAGACCAGTTTGAAGGGCACGGCCGCTTCCAAACTAACATACGGAGACCCCTTCTTGTAACCCCTCAAGTTATATAGATACCGAATCTCCCGGTTGGAAGGGGGGCGCCCGTACCTTCTCTGAAAAATAATGTATAAGCACACCAAGATGGCGTAGGAATTTGGCTGAAGCTGGAAAGGAGCCACCTTCAGATAAGTAACGAAGCTGACTATCCAGGTATTAATGGGAGGAATGACCCCACACATGCAGTGGTACCTACTGTATGCAAAATATCCTTCGGGGGGATTATACGGCATCACTCCATCTCCCGGCAATAGCATGCTAGCCCTGTCAATCCCAAAGGAACGAGAGATGACATCGAGCTGCTCCTCCCTGAGGGAGCTAGGAAAGCAGTCGGGCGGAGAATTCAAGAGCTCATGGGGGCCATGCCCATCTACTAGCGATCGCGGAGCAGGCCCAGGACGTTCGGCCCGAACTGGGGGCACTATGGAGGACTCTGCTCTGTCCTTGGACTTCCGTTTATCGGATCGGGTTTCCACTTTTTGAGACATTTTATCTGCATAACACAAAAGCGAAAGACGTGTTGTTAGTACAAGAAGTATAGAGATATAAGCAAACAAGTGTATAAGTGTAAAAGTCCATTCGGCAAGGGACTCATTCAACGCTCAGAATTCCCAATCTCATTCGGTAATACAGCCCAGAGCTCATTCGGCAGTACACATTCGGCATCAAACGTCTCTTAACACATCCGGTATTAAGTTCATTCGGTAATAAGCATCACCAAGGTCATTCGGCGTTCACACTCCCAATAACATTCGGTAGTTTAAAAACACAGGAGTCATCCGACAATTACCTGGTCCGGTTGTCAAAAGGTTTCAGCAATATAAGTTGATTCGGCAGAAATATGGCTCAGTTCTCTCAATTCAGTAAGGAGTAACGAAGGCGTATAGCCCCTATTTATAGACAAATGTAGGACACCAGACCAATTGGTTCGGCACTCAGGGACCGAATGAAGACCACCTAGCTAAAACAAAGCACGGCATATACTAGCATATGCCCTGCTTTGGGGGGCAAGTGTTGGGTGAGTTTCGTCCGGACCCTTCCCTACCACCGAACCAACACCCACCGAACCACACAGCTCCGAGCTCCTACCGAACCACGCGCCTGCCGAACCAAAGAGAACCAAGTGCCCGCCGAACCAACATATCTCCAACAACCACCGAACCAAACCTCCCCATATGACTGCCGAATCAACCTACCTCACCTACCTGCCGAACCAAATTCCATTACCTCGCCTTCACCGGACCAAATCCACACCGGACCGGACCATCCACACCTTCGGCACCGGACCAACACGCAGCGGTTGCTACCGAATCAACCTCCAACCTCTACCACCGAACCAACCCTCTGCCGGACCAAGGCCACTCCCCCATCACCGGACCACTCCACCTACTACCGGTCCAAACGGCACAACATCTCCTGCCGAACCAACCACTCCAGAGCTCCGCCGAACCAGATGTGCCAGGCTAGATTGCTTCAGCCCAGGCCCACCAGCAGCTATATACATCCAAGACCCCTACCCTCAGCTTCACTCTATAAATAGAGGGGCATGGGTACAACAATGGCAGACAAGTTTGAGAGCTCAAGTAAGGAAGGAACTTTCAAACAACTTTCTTATACTTGTACTTAAAGCTTTGTACTTGTAATCTAAAAGAAAAAGGGGAATAACATATAAAGTGGACGTAGGCACGTTCTGGCCGAACCACTATAAATCTGTGTGTCATTTACAGTTTAGTCCCTGCTTTTTTCATATTTGCACAAGTAACCCAAATCATTAAAAACCACATAAAATCAACTAAATTATACGGATTGGAGGTGTTTGCCCATTTTTTGTGCAAACACACTCTTTAGTAGATTTTTGTCTTTTATACTTTCAAGTTACTCTTTTAGAAACCAGCTTTCAAGTTACTCTTTTTTCTTTTGGAAACCACTAATTTTATATTTGTCTTTCTTAAATTTGTACAGCTTAACTTCTTCATACTAACTCGGACTACAGTAACTTTTTAAAGTTACTTTCAGACATAAGTGACTATTTTTTTATTCAGACTGCAATAATTTCTTCATGCTAACTCAGAATCAGACAGGTCTTCGACGGATGAACTCCCATGTAAATTACAGACAACATGAAACACAAGGATACTTCAGCTTATGAACTTATAAGGTAGTTCTTCATTGTGATTAACAGTTGTATTTAGAAAATAACATGCTAGTTTCCCATGTTTGAACTCCGTCTAGGCAGAAGCCGTCATTTTCTGTTCATACTACAATAACTTCTTCATATTGACTCGAAATCAGACGAGACTTTGATCGATGAACTCCCACCTAAATTACGGACAATATGGAACACTTGGATACTTCAGCTTATGAACGTATATCATAGTTCTCTATGGCGATTAACAGTTGTACCCCATAATTGAACTACCAGGGCAGGAGCCACTATTTTTTCTCTCCATATTACAGTAACTTCTTCATACTAAATTGAAATCAGCCGAGACTTCGACCAATGAACTCCCACCTAAATGAACAATATGGAACACTCGCATACTTCATCTTGTGAATGCATACTGTAGTTCTACATTGTGACTAACAGTTAGAAAATAATATGCTATATCACTATATTTGAACTCCATCTAGGCAGAAGCCGCTATTTTTTTATCCAGACTGCAATAACTTCTTCATACTAACTCGAAATCGGACGATACTTCGACCGATGAACTTCCACCTAAATTACGTACAATATGAAACACTCAGATACTTCAGCTTATTACCGTATACCATAGTTCTCCATAGCGACTAATAGTTGTACTTATAAAATAACATGCTACATCCCCTTATTTGGACTCCACCTAGACAGAAAGCCGCTTTTTGTTTTGTTCAGACTGCAATAACTTCTTCATAATAACTCAAAATCAAGAGAGACTTCAACCGATGAACTCCCACCCAAATTATGGATATGGAACACTCGGATACTTCATTTTGCGAACGCACACTATATTTCTCCACGATGACAAACAATTATACTTATAAAATAACATGCTACATCCCTATGATTTTACTCCGCCTAGGCAAAAGCTGCTATTCTTTTTGTTCAGACTCATTAACTTCTTCATACCAACTCGGAATCAGGCAAGACTTCGACCGATGAACTCCTACCTAAATTACGATAATATGGAACACTTGGATACTTCATCTCTTGAATGCACCCTGTAGTTCTCTGTGGTGACTAACAGTTGTACTTAGAAAATAACATGCTACATCCTCATATTTGAACTCCACTTAGGCAAAGCCGCTATTTTTTTGTTCAAACTGCAATAACTTCTTCATACTAACTCGGAATCAGACGAGACTTCGACCGATGAACTTCTATGTAAATTACAAACAACATGGAACACTGGAATACTTCAACAATGTGTACTGTAGTTCTTCATGGTGATTAAAAGTTGTACTTAGAAAATAATAGGCTACATCCTCATAACTGAATACCATTTTTCTATAAAATGTAAAAGGGTATATTTGAAATTTCAAAAAGACACCGAGTAAAGCTATTCAATGAATTCTCTTTATTAGTAGTAAAGATGATTTTACTTTACAGAAGATGGAAGTAAATAACAACAACGAGAATATTCAAATCAACTATTACTGGTATATCAAATATATGTAAATACAAAAACTATGATTTTTATAATGTTGATGTTCATGACTTATGATTATGTCTTTAGTTTCAATATTTCTTCTTCAGTAACCCAGAATATTATTACCCTTACATCATCAAAAAGAAGTATATTTGTAGCTTTCTGAAATTTAATTGGAAACACAATTATTTGTATGATTTTGTTCTTATATAGATTTATTCAGACCTAACTCAGAAGAAAGCAGACTCCCTTTCTTTCTTCCTTCTTTTCTTTCTTTCTTTCTTTCTTTTTTTAGTTTCTTGTTTTTTGGTTTTTGGTTTTCTTTTGTTTGATGAATTAACTACTGCAAACCATAGTTCCAATATGTTATATATTTACAGGTCACGTTGCATCAATTGAACAAGCATACATAAAGTTAAGATGATGGAAGATGAGAAAGAAAGATTGGGTAGTGGAGAGCTGTAGCATAAACTACAAGCATCCAATCGACCGGAAAAATTACCATTCAAATTGTAATTTTTCTGATCGACTAGTACTTTTTCCAACCGATTGAATATTAAGTTTATTGCAAATGATAGAAAAGAATACACAAGATATTCAGTTTATCTCAAACCAGATCGGGTTCTAAGTACAAATACTAATCAAATATATAGGTCATGTGCACAAGCCCATCTGTTTCAAAATTGTTAATTTGTATGAACTGTATAAATACAAGTCATTGTAACTGTTTCTTGGTATCAACCTCGGTATCAATAATATAATAATTTCTTCAATTCATTTCTCTGTATTAATTCAAAAATCTTATTCAATTATAAAATCTTTCATAGTATAGAGCATTGTTGGTTTAACAGCAAAATATCAAACTCACAAGAAAGTTGAATCTTCACAGCAGCAACAATCATAGAGAGGAGATTAATCTTATTATCCTCAGAACAGTTTCATTACTTTGATAATCAGATAAACGCATCAGAGTATATTTCATCATTTGGATATGGACACTTGCATACGAGAGAAATCACAATATTAGTAACCTGCCAAGGAATTTCTTCAAATTCTTAGCTGTAACAAATCCTCCATCTCAAGTAAGCAAATATCAGGCCAAAAAACTTAGAAAAATAAAATCAAGAAGCCAAAAAATATATCCATGACAAAACAAAAAGAAAGAAAGTGCTAAGCCAAGAATCGTCAGAACAAAGTCATCACTTGAATTGGCTATAACATACCCGTCCTTTCCAGTTCTCAATGTATTCTTGCAATAGATTGGTTCTTTGAATCTTTAACCTGGGAGTTTAATATTGTCTTGTCATGGCAAAAGGAAATGATAATTTTGCAACATCAAAGAATTTGAACACTCAATAGCAGTTGGCAACAACGACTAAAAATCTGATCAAAACAACGATCAGCCAAAAAGCCAGTTGATTACCGTACACCTTGATGAAGATAACTATCTCTTTGACAGTTTCAGATTGAAATTGCCATAAGAGGTTATGGTCTAGAAGGTTTTTTTCTTGGCACCCTTGCAATCCCCCTCAAAGTTATAACCGATCAAAAAACAAGATTGTTACCGATGAGGAATATATAAAGCATATAAGACAAGATAGTCTAATTAGCTCATGGCTATTATCATCAGTAAGTACCATGTTGCTGCCACTAGTTGTGAGATACAAATCAGCTATTTTGGCGAGTTCGATAAATATGGTATGTGATTTCCTTTGATACTCTCGTTGATATGGTTTGAACTCGATCGATTATGAATGCCGATGATGACTTGGGTTAAATAGGATTCAAAATCCTATAATCTCGTTCGTATATATTTTATTTGAATTCTTCTGAAACTTTAGCTCGGCCATTCGATTATGCTTGGTTGCTTGTGATTCATCCTGACTAGTTCAATTCATATGTTTTGTGTTCTTGAATATCACTGCTTTGATTTTGACTAGCTCGATTTTACCTTGGTCACCACGGCTTTGAATTATTCTCGGCCATTTGGATTTTTCTCTGTGACTTCGGTACTTTGGTTTTGAATTTTATTTCTCTTATGACTTTTTGATATTTGGCTTTGATAAGTTCTTGACTCTCTGACTTGTTCGTTCACGGTTTCACGAAAACTGCATTGTGTGACCATGGCTTAGATTTGAGTCGTTTGATTCTTTGCCTTGGTTTGAAACTGCTGCTTTGATTTTTGTAAAAAATTGGAACTCCAGTCATTTGGAAATTTCTCTGTGATATTATTTGAACTCGAATACCTTTTAGGCCGATGATGACTTTGGGTTGTGTTCATGCCTGTAGCATTTTCGACCTGATTATGCGATATTAGTCAGGGTTGCATTTAGCTCTGTCCACAGTTCATTCGAGTCTGCACTGTGAACTGCATATATATGCATACATATGTGTTCATTACATGTAGTTTGTGTACACTTGTATGTATGCATATGTACTGGTATGTTGTCACTTCAGCTCTGTATATATATATATGGTCTGCACATCCATGTTATACTTATATACTAGTTTATTCTGTATCATCTTGAAGTTTGGTCTGGATTTTTGCATTTGATTCATGTGCATAGTATAGGTATATGTATGTTCATTTTTGTTTGAAGCTTCATGAAGTCACAACCGTACACTTTGTTTCATATGTTTATTTGAGTTTGATTCTGGCCATTGGTTCATGTTGTAGCTTGATTGCTTGCATATTGAGCTGGTTCATTCTTGCACTGTTGTTGGTGCACTTGATATCTTCACTTGCATATTGGTTTGTGTTGTAACTTGCGTTCTCTGACCATATGTGTAACGCCCCACCTTTTCGCACGCTTTAAATCGACGATAAACCACACACGTCAGACTTAAAACCATACAGAAGGGCGGATTCTTATGGGGTAAATAAGAAAAAGCAGAGAAAGAAAAAAAAAACAGAATCTCATAGCGGAATGATAAAATATAATAATCAAAATACAGTTTATAAAACTGATTACAAAACATTTGATTCTTCTTTATACAATAAATATCAGAGTTCGCATACCAATAAATATCAATGCAGCGAAATACGGTGTGTAGTGGAACCATATAATATATAATAATAATAATAATGAAATCTCTGTCTTCTTCCTCCAGAAATAAAGTCTTCAAATCCTGAAACGCTCGTACTGACCCGAGCGAATTGAAAAGACAAAACACTCGAGTCAGAACTAAAAGATCTTATGTAAGTTAAATCAATAGAAATAAATATGAGTATAGTAACTCAAGAGATGCTCGGGATTTACATCTCTTAAGGATCCGTTAAACTATTTACTATGTAGTATATTTCGCTATTATAATAGTGTCTAGTAAAATAAACTTACTTTTAAATAGCGTTAAGGAGTTACCCAATCTCCCCCTTAACACAATAATAGTCCCAGTATTCCATCCAATATCAGCGCATCTCTAGATCGGGAGACTACCCTAAATATTCCACAGGCTCGGGAGAAAACCAAACTTGTACAAGGCGCGATAGGGTAGGTGACACAGCACAACTAGGCAATGCCAGGGTAGATATACCAATTACGCATCCGGGCTGGTGGTAACGCGTAGCCACAGCTACCGCCCACCTCAAGCTACATCCCCAAAAAGAAAAATCAAAAGTGGCCACCGAATCAATCCAAAAGTCAAAGTATAAAATCGAAGGGATGTGTTCGATCAAAGGTGCTACCTCAATTGGCCCGAGAATCGCTCATGTTTTAGCCACTTTATGCCAACTCACGGGAGTTGGCTCCACGTATTTACCTTAAAGGAAACGCCGCCACCATCCTACTTCATTCTGTAATCTCCACCGCGTACACGGTTGTTAAAGTGGTTTTCGGAGTTTGGCAGAGAGTATGACAACTTCCGATCATGGTCTCTTCAACAACCAAACGTTATTATAACACCGCCGTCTTTTCAAAATAGTTTATACTTTAAAACCAGAATAAAATATTCATTTCAAACCATATAAATACGATATCATTTCTATTTTAAAACCCAAATCAATATGATATCATTTTTTTTATTTCAAATATATCTTTTTCAAAAATCATAGTACTTCCAAATATATATGCCTTAAACCCATAACTTCGAAACATAATTTTTCAATACTTAAATGGTTTAGAAATAAATTTCTTTATAAAGTACATTAGCTTTTTAATTTCTCAAATCAGTTCCAAATACAGATTTGAATTCCCAGATAAACCATTTAAATTTTCATATATTTCAAAGTTTTAAATATTCCACCATTTCAAAACTAAATTTTTAGTTCATATATATATGTCAAATTCCCTTTACTATTATTTAGTTTTGAAATACTTGCTTAATAAATCCAGTATCCTTTAGATAAAACTTCCAAATTCCATAACTGAATATTCTTCAATTTATTTAGATTAGATTTATTCACTTAAATCATTGTAAACCCGAATTTAGTTATAACACCATATTCTTTTTAAATATAAATTTCAATAAGATCTTAATTTAACTAAAATCTCAAATCAATTTCCAAACTATCTTCTCAACTTTGATTATAAAATCAATATAAACTCTATATTAGGATATAATTTAAGTAAATACCTATCCATAAATATTTTTAATAAAATCAACTTTATTATTAAACTTACTTTATACTTTAAACAATTTTATACATAGCTTAAAACCAAGAATTTAACTATATATAAAATAACCTTTATCAAATATCCGAAATCAATATCTCATAAAACCATATAAATATTTCTTTACGAAACCATAGAAAATCATTTCAATATATATATATATATATATATATA
Organism: Allium cepa; assembly: GCA_030765085.1. Taxonomy (NCBI): domain Eukaryota; kingdom Viridiplantae; phylum Streptophyta; class Magnoliopsida; order Asparagales; family Amaryllidaceae; genus Allium; species Allium cepa. Next base: position 453,238,143 of record CM060939.1, on the reverse strand, counting down.
TATACACACACACCGTGGTGCCTGTATATAATTTTCTATCCTATGGTCAAGTGATACGGATGTTTATCATTTTAATCCGCAATTAAAAATAAAAATACGGTTGTATATCATCTCAAACCACAATCCCGAATGAAATGAAAATGCATAATAACTTGCAGTTTATAACAATATAAAATACAGCATTCAATCATCCAATATCAACCATCAACCATTTATCACAATCATCATCCAATTACATCAATACCATCAATATATAACAGAAAATAAACAACAGGTATTAAATAGCAGTTTAATTCAATAATAAATTTAATAACTGTTTAACTGGCAGTCTATATGCAATGAAAAATTAATTAACAATTTTAACTGGCATTTTATATGCAATGAATAATTAATTAACAATTTTAACTGGCAGTTTAAATGCAATGAATAAATTAAATAGCAATTTAATTTAAATAAATGAAATTAACTGAGATGGTAATTAAAATATGCCAAACAACCATAAATAAATTTTAAGACGCATCATATATTAATTTAACAAACATAAGAAATTTTAGAAGTTGTGAGTGGGTTAAAACACTCACCTTTCGAATTTAAATTGAATTTAAATCCAACTCAAGCCCAAAAATTTGACAGTCTCAGAATCCATCCAAACCAGCGTCAAAGTGTCTGGAATTTAAATACGATCCTAACGCAAGAAACAGCGCGTAAATTCGAGATCGTATGAGAAAGTTATGATTATTTGAGCGAAATGAAATCAAAATTAAAAATAAAAAAAAAAAGAAACAAATTTACCTTCCCATGCCACATCACGTTGCTACAGCCCCCATCGTCTCCAGTATGCTCGAACTTAGCAGGACCGAACCAAAACACACGCAACCCCCTACAAGACGCGCACCACAGAAAACCACGAGACGTCGATCGAAGGTGACCACGACGTGCGCCTCTCAGCGCTCGACTTTCGGCTAGGACACGGTCCCCTCAAGCGCCACCATTCACGCGCAAATCGAGAAATACTGCTGCGACTTCGAGGTCAGATTTTGGCGAATCCGTGAAGTTTCGGCACGAATCTACCGTTGGATGGGTAAAGCTCGTCGAGCTCTAGAACTTTGCTTTAGGAAGTTTTCGAATTCGATGAATGGATGAAGAGAAATCGAAGAGGAATGTGATGAAATTTCAGCCATAGAAAAGTAAGGAAGTGGCGGCCAGGGTTTCATCCAATTAAAATGTTATTATTCTCGTTTTGCGTGCCGTAATATATAGTTAGGTCAGAAAACAGCCCGAACTCCGATTGAAGCGTGCCGACGGGCTATTCTAACGTAAAAAGGCCTTCTGAACGCAATGGTACTGGTTTCGAAGCCCGATTCCATCATTTTCATAGGTTACTGTTAAAGTCAAATTGGTTTGAAATGACAATAATGCCTAGAAAAGCCCGTTTCGGCTCCGGAACGAAAATGGATCATTCCATATATCAAAATAGATGTTTTTAAGTATTTTAAACGTGATGGAACAAGTTTCAAGTCCAAATTCCATCGTATGAAGAAGTTATGCCCAAATCAATATTTTTTTCAAATTGATTTCAATCGATTTCAATTTCATTAATTTCAAGGCGTTTCGAGCCCGTAGGATCAAACGACAAGTCCGATCACTGTTACGAATCTGATGAAACTGGTTTCGTCGAAATCCGAGTCAGTGCCAAAAATGGATATTTTTATATTAATTAAATAAATTAAAAATAAATTAATTAAATCAAATTTTATATTTCAATTCTAAAATTGACAAATTTATCACCTTTATGTTTCTCAAACATTTACAATGATTTAAAAAAATTTAAGCGTCAATTTTGAGAAGATTAATTTATAAATTTCAATATAAATCCTCCATTTCATTAAATTCAAAATTATAAATAAAATTTCCAATAATTCTAATTAATTCACTTTTCATTCTATTATTCAATCTATCATTATCAATTGGATGAAATTTCATTGGTTCGTAGTTATTGCATTACTATTCACAAATTTTATTCAAATTTCCGTTGGCGTAATATTTTAATATTAAATTCCACTTGTTTGCAATTAATCCACTTATTGAATTTTAAATTTCAAATAAATTAATAAATCTTGATTTTTACTTCTTAAATCTTCCAAATGGTCATATTATAAATAAAATTAACATTGGTTACCAATTTTTTCCTTAATTTATGCTATAACAGCTTTTAATTTAGATTTATTTTAATTTATCACCAGTTTATACTAAATATACTAAATAAATGGTTAACCTATACTAATCTTTACCCTTAACATTAAACTTCCCTTATAAGCTATTATTAACAAACAATTGTTGCAATTGATTTAGATCTAATTAAATGCATTAAATAAATGGGTAAATGATTAAAGTTTTCACTATTGCCCAATTTACACACCTTCATACTTTAATTATCAACCAACAATTTATTATGCATTATTTCATCAATTAATATCAATTTTGGATTTATTTTCCAATTTACCGATTTCATTCAATTGTACCCTTACAATTTGTTTTCCTCAATTGGTATTGCATTTCATTCGATTTATTAATAATTACCTTAGTTAACCTCAACGTAGTATTAGATTAAAATTTCATGATATTAATATACGCCTATGTACACTTAATCTGAATAAATATTATATTCCTAAATGTACTTCTATCAATCAAATGCATTAATTTAGGTTTTAAAACCAATAAATGGATTTTCCTTAATTTCATCCTTAAACCAACTTATTTCTCTAGATACATTGCGTATTAATTCATCAATAAACATACTTTGAACTATTTTATTTTCATTATGCTGAAATTAAGTCACTTATATTCATTTAATATCCCAATTCATTTATTTATCTTGGTTTCAATCCTTTATTAAATCAATTTCCATCTTATGCATATAATTAACATTTCTATTGATTTTACATTCAAAAATTTCAGTTATTATCTTACTTACAAAAAGGCAATGTTTAATTACATTTGATCGCTATTGATTAAATGCACTGGTAACGAACAATAGTTGTCACCATTATACAATTTATAACATTTGTAAATTTGTTCTCTACAAACAATTATTTCAATAACTCTCATTAAAAATACATTTATTCCAATTTCATCCATTACACATTAATTTATTACCTTTTACATCCCACTATAAATTAGTGCACCCATTAATACCACCCATATTATAATTCCTTACACAATATTGATCTTATTTAATTACCATTAACTATCTATTTTATTCAATAATTAAATGTTTACATTTGTTGCTTATATTTGATTTTTTTTTAAACCAAGCATAGCATGTTTAAATACAATGAATTGGAGTTTCATTAAGATTGTTGACAATTAACTTGTATTAACATCGTTTCATTTAAATTCAGTTATTATTCCATTATTAAAGTTACAAATTTTTTATTTCTTTCAATATTAACTCATAAAATATTATTAACTTAAAAAAATTTAAACATCAAAAATTTATGGGTCGTTACACTCTCCCCCACTCAAAACTTTTCATCCCCGAAAAGGAAAAGAAGGGAAAAGAAGAAATAAAAAAAATCAATATATCTTATTTAAATATTAAATTTATAAACAATTAAATTTACAAAATTAATCAATTTGGATAAAATATATCAATTTATAACCATTAAATCTTTTTATACTTAAATCATTAAAGTTTGGAAAACATTTCAAAAATTCTCTAAGTCCAAAATTTTACGGAAAATTTTGGCAGAGTCTTCTTTGTACTGGGAGGCTCGGAAGAAAATATAATATCAAATATAACAATATAAAGCATATATTTACCATAATATTACATATCCCAACCCGGGAAAACAATATAATAATGCTACAAACCATAATCCAAAAACATACCTATTTATCGGGCAATTTACGCTTAAATTATGAAACCAAAAGCAGTAGCGATTGCTTCCATAACCTGTATTTCACTTATATAATCCAAAAGAGTTAATAATTATATAAAATGAAATATTTAAGGCTGTTTCAACCACAAACAACAATCAATACACAACAATCAATTTCAACAAGGCATACAACCATCACATAGAATTGACACAAATCAAACATTCATTCATATCAACCAAACAAATAGTGGTTCGGGTTCAAAACTTTAAATTGCACAGAATGAAAAATAACTACTGAGCGCACCATATACTCAACGGTCTCTGATGAAGCTAAATAAATTATTCATTCATCCAAACAAATTTAAAGTTTCCTTACCTAAACACCCATAAAACAAAACAAACAACCATTTAAATAAATTTCAATTTCATTCTTATTTATTTCATTTCATACATTTGTTGTTTGATTTCCTTTTATCCATATACTGGTTTATCCTTTAGAGGTTTCAATTATTAATTACTTACGAATCTTATTTCATTCATTAATGCCATCGTTTATCAATTATTACCAAATTTCATTTATTAATATTCATGCTATTCATGTTTAATTCAATTTCTTTGCACATTAATTCATTTACTAACGTTTACAATCATTTATTTATATTTCTTGCCTTCTTATTATATTAAATAATAGCATTTCAATTATACTTAAGTTTATACCACTACAACATCAAATTCTTATTTATTAAGGTGATTCACTTAACCCTTTCATTATATAAATTTTCTTTTCTTGTACGAATTTTCCATTACGTATGCTTATTAAACATTTCAACTTTTAATATTTGGTAAGTTATATATATGTTTTAAAAATGTAATTGAAAAATTATACAAGTTTTTCACATTAACTTTAATTAATTTAATGTTCGACAATAATATCTTTGTTATTGGTTACACTTTCCGAATTTCTTTTAATTTCATTCATAACTCAGCATTAAACTTCTTATTTTAATTAAAGGTTCTAATTATAAATTTGTTACATTAAATTTCACTATAATGATTGAATTTATTAATTAGTGGAAACTTAAGAACTAAATACCGGGTTTAATTTCAAATCATTTTAAAGATAATAGATAACGGTTTATACTTAAAACTTATATATCCAATTTTACTTAAAATAATTTAAAATTTATATTTGTTTATCCAAATAAACCTGCAGTAAAGCTACTACAGTGGCCTTCCCACTTCGAAACTCGAAAATGAATGTCGATGATGCGTGCACTCATCACCGAAATTATTTTCCAACGACAGAGAGAGGAGTACAAAACTTATTTCTTTCTAAAATTTCTTTTTGTTTTAAAAGATTTCTTTCAACTTATATTGAAATATTTATATCAGAAAATACTTCTAAATAATATTATTATTATATTCCAAAATCATTTGAAAGAAATTTTCAAAACCCCGAAACTTAGATTCTTAAATTTCCAATTTATTTTCATTTTATTTTTCATCTCATTTCAACTATTATTTATACATTTCATTACCTAACAACCAATATATTGCAACCAAATATATATGATTTATAAAAATTTATTTTATATATACAGAAAATATAATAGGCAAAATTATTTCATTCACCTACATTCAAAACAAATATTGTGTCGGTCTATAATATTAAGTGTTTAGAAATCCCTGTTGATATCATAGCGTCCTATGTACCAACCAGAATTTATAAATACAAAACGGAACAAATTAACACAATATTAAAACCTTTTTATAACACTAACAAATATGCTCTCTCATATATATATATATACACTCAGCGACTCCCATAGGGTATTACTACCCTATTAATAAAGAGTCAGACCCCACAAAGCTAAGGTTTATCGCTAAACCTCGCTCTGATACCAGATGTAACTCCCCGCCTTTTCGTATGCTTTAAATCGACGATAAACCACACACGTCAGACTTAAAACCATACAGAAGGGCGGATTGTTGTGGGGTAAATAAGAAAAAGCAGAGAAAGAAAAAAAACAAAACAAAATCTCATAGCGGAAGGATAAAATATAATAATCAATATACAGTTCATAAAACTGATTACAAAACATTTGATTCTTATTTATACAATAAATATCAGAGTTCGCATACCAATAAATATCAATGCAGCGGAATACGGTGTGTAGTGGAATCATATAATATATAATAATAATAATGAAATCTCCGTCTTCTTCCTCCAGAAATAAAGTCTTCAAATCCTGAAACGCTCGGACTGACCCGAGCGAATTGAAAAGACAAAACACTCGAGTCGAAACTAAAAGATCTTATGTAAGTTAAATCAACAGAAATAAATATGAGTGTAGTAACTCAAGAGATGCTCGGGATTTACATCTCTTAAGGATCCGTTAAACTATTTACTATGTAGTATATTTCGCTATTATAATAGTGTCTAGTAAAATAAACTTACTTTTAAATAGCGTTAAGGAGTTACCCAATCTTCCCCTTAACACAATAATAGTCTCAGTAGTCCATCCAATATTAGCGCATCTCCAGATCGGGAGACTACCCTAAATATTCCACGGGCTACGGGAGAAAACCAAACTCGTACAAGGCGCGATAGGGTAGGTGACACGACACAACTAGGCAATGCCAGGATAGATATACCAATTATGTATCCGGGCTGGTGGTATCGCGTAGCCGCAGCTACCGCCCACCTTGAGCCACACGCCCAAAAAGAAAAATCAAAAGTGGCCACCGAATCAATCCAAAAGTCAAAGTGTAAAATCGAAGGGATGTGTCCGATCAAAGGTGCTACCTCAATTGGCCTGAGAATCGCTCCTGTTTTAGCCACCTTATGCCAACTCACGGGAGTTGGGTCCATGTATTTACCTTAAAGGAAACGCCACCACCATCCTACTTCATTCTGGAATCTCCACCGCGTACACAGTTGTTAAAGTGGTTTTCGGAGTTTGGCAGAGAGTATGACAACTTCCGATCCCAGTCTCTTCAACAACCAAACGTTATTATAACACCACGGTCTTTTCAAAATAGTTTATACTTTAAAAACAGAATAAAATATTCATTTCAAACCATGTAAATATGATATCATTTCTATTTTAAAACCCAAATCAATATGATATCATTTTTTTTATTTCAAGTATATCTTTTTCAAAAATCACAGTACTTCCAATTATATATATGCCTTAAACCCATAGCTTCAAAACATAATTTTTCAATACTTAAATGGTTTAAATTTCTTTATAAAGTACATTAGCTTTTTAATTTCTCAAATCAATTCAAATATAGATTTGAATTCCCAGATAAACCATTTAAATTTTCATATATTTCAAAGTTTTAAATATTCCACTATTTCAAAACTAAATTTTTAATTCATATATATATATGTCAAATTCCCTTTACAATTATTTAGTTTTGAAATACTTGCTTAATAAATCCAGCATCCTTTAAATAAAACTTCCAAATTCCATAATTGAATATTCCTCAATTTATTTAGACTAGATTTATTCACTTAAATCATTGTAAACCCGAATTTAGTTATAACACCATATTCTTTTTAAATCTAAATTTCAATAAGACCTTAATTTAACTAAAATCTCAAATCAATTTCCAAACTATCTTCTCAACTTTGATTTATAAAATCAATATAAACTCTATATTAGGATATAATTTAAGTAAATACCTATCCATAAATATTTTTAATAAAATCAACTTTATTATTAAACTTACTTCATACTTTAAACAATTTTATACATAGCTTAAAATCAAGAATTTAACTATATATAAAATAACCTTTATCAAATATCCGAAATCAATATCTCATAAAATCATATATATTTCTTTACGAAACCATAGAAAATCATTTCAAAATAATTGTATATATATATATACCGTGGTGCCTGTATATAATTTTCTATCCTATGGTTAAGTGATATGGATATTTATCATTTCAATCCGCAATTAAAATTAAATGCGGTTGTATATCATTTCAAACCGCAATCCCGAATGAAATGAAAATGCATAATAACTTGCAGTTTATAACAATATAAAATACATCATTCAATCATCCAATATCAACCATCAACCATTTATCACAATCATCATCCAATTACATCAATACCATCAATATATAACAGAAAATAAACAACAGGTATTAAATAGCAGTTTAATTAAATAATAAATTTAATAACTGTTTAACTGGTAGTCTATGTGCAATGAAAGATTAATTAACAATTTTAAATGGCAGTTTATATGCGATGAATAATTAATTAACAATTTTAACTGGCAGTTTATATGCGATGAATAATTAATTAACAATTTTAACTGGAAGTTTAAATGCAATGAATAAATTAAATAGCAATTTAATTTAAATAAATGAAATTAACTGAGATGATGATTAAAATATGTCAAACGACCATAAATAAATTTTAAAATGCATCATATATCAATTTAGCAAACATAAGAAATTTTAGAAGTTGTGAGTGGGTTAAAACACTCACCTTTCAAATTTAAATTGAATTTAAATCCAATTTAAACCCAAAAATTTGACAGTCTCAGAATCCACCTAACATAGCGTCAAAGTGTCTGGAATTTAAATACGATCCTAAAGCAAGAAACCACGCGTAAATTCGAGGTCGTATGAGAAAGTTACGATTATTTGAGCGAAATGAAATCAAAATTAAAAATAAATAAATAAAAAAGAAACAAATTTACCTTTCCATGCCACGTCATGTTGCTACAGCCCCCATCGTCTCTAGTATGCTCGAACTTAGCAGGACCGAACCCAAAACGCACGCAACCCCCTACAAGACGCGCACCACAAGAAACCACGAGACGTCGATCGGAGGTGACCACGACGTGCGCCTCTCAGTGCTCGACTTTCGACTAGGACACGGCCCCTTCAAGCACCACCATTCATGCGCAAATCGAGAAATACTGCCGCGACTTCAAGGCCAGATTTTGGCGAATCCGTGAAGTTTCGGCACGAATCTACCGTTGGATGGGTAAAGCTCGTCGAGCTCTAGAACTTTGCTTGAGGAAGTTTTCAAATTCGATGAGTGAATGAAGAGAAATCGAAGGAGGAAGGTATTGAAATTTCGGCCATAGAAAAGTAAGGAAGTGGCGGCCAGGGTTTCATCCAATTAAAATATTATTATTTCGTTTTGTGTGCCGTAATATATAATTAAGTCTGAAAACAGCCCGAACTCCGATTGAGGCGTGCCGACAGGCTATCCTAATGTAAAAAGGCCTTCTGAACGCAATGGTACTGGTTTCGAAGCCCGATTCCATCATTTTCGTAGGTTACTGTTAAAGTCAAATTGGTTTGAAATGACAATAATGCCCAGAAAACCCGTTTCGGCTCCGGGACGAAAATGGATCATCGCATATATCAAAATAAATGTTTTTAAATATTTTAAACGTGATGGAACAATTTTCAAGTCCAAATTCCATCGTATGAAGAAGTTATGCTCAAATAAATATTTTTTTCAAATTGATTTCAATCGATTTCAATTTCATTAATTTCAAGGCGTTGCGAGCCCGTACGATCAAACGACATGTCCGATCGCTACGAAACTTGAAGCCCTACAATAATTCACTGTTACGGATCTGATGAAACTAGTTTCGTCGAAATCCGAGTCAGTGCCAAAAATGGCTATTTTTATATTAATTAAATAAATTAAAAATAAATTAATTAAATCAAATTTTATATTTCAATTCTAAAATTGATAAATTTATCACCTTTATGTTTCTCAAACATTTACAATGATTTAAACAATTTTAATTGTCAATTTAGAGAAGATTAATTTATAAATTTCAATATAAATCCTCCATTTCATTAAGTTCCAAATTATAAATAAAATTTCCAATAATTTTATTAAATTCACTTTTCATTCTATTATTCAATCTATCATTATCAATTGGACGAAATTTCATTGGTTCGTAGTTATTGCATTACTATTCACAAATTTTATCCAAATTTCCATTAGCGTAATATTTTAATATTAAATTCCATTTGTTTGCAACTAATCCACTTATTGAATTTTAAATTTCAAATAAATTAATAAATCTTGATTTTTACTTCTTAAATCTTCCAAATGGTCATATTATAAATAAAATTAACATTGGTTACCAATTTTTTTCCTTAATTTATGCTATCACAGCTTTTAATTAAGATTTATTTTAATTGATTACCAGTTTATACTAAATATACTAAATAAATGGTTAACCTATACTAATCGTTACCCTTAACGTTAAACTTCCCTTATAAGCTATTATTAACAAACAATTGTTGCAATTGATTTAGATCTAATTAAATGCATTAAATAAATGGGTAAATGACTAAAGTTTTCACTATTGCCCAATTTACACACCTTCATACTTTAATTATCAACCAACAATTTATTATGCATTATTTCATCAATTAATATCAATTTTGAATTTATTTCCCAATTTACCGATTTCATTCAATTGTACCCTTACAATTTGTTTCCCTCAATTGGTATTGCATTTCATTCGATTTATTAATAATTACCTTAGTTAACCTCAACGTAGTATTAGATTAAAATTTCATGATATTAATATACGCCTATGTACACTTAATCTGAATAAATATTATATTCCTAAATGTACTTCTATCAATCAAATGCATTAATTTAGGTTTTAAAACCAATAAATGGATTTTCCTTAATTTCATCCTTAAACCAACTTATTTCTCTACATACATTGCGTATTAATTCATCAATAAACATACTTTGACCTATTTTATTTTCATTATGCTGAAATTAAGTCACTTATACTCATTTAACATCCCAATTCATTTATTTATCTTGGTTTCAATCCTTTATTAAATCAATTTCCATCTTATGCATATAATTAACATTTCTATTGATTTTACATTCAAAATTTTCAGTTATTATCTTACTTAAAAAAGGCAATGTTTAATTACATTTGATCGCTATTGATTAAATGCACTGGTAACGAACAATAGTTGTCACCATTACACAATTTATAACATTTGTAAATTTATTCTCTACAAACAATTATTTCAACAACTCTCATTAAAATACATTTATTCCAATTTCATCCATTACACATTAATTTATTACCTTTTACATCCCACTATAAATCAGTGCATCCATTAATACCACCCATATTATAATCCCTTACACAACACTGATCTTATTTAATTACCATTAATTATCTATTTTGTACAATAATTAAATGTTTACATTTGTTGCTTATATTTGATTTTTTTTTAAACCAAGCATAGCGTGTTTAAATATAATGATTGGAGTTTCATTAAGATTGTTGACAATTAACTTGCATTAACATCGTTTCATTTTAATTCAGTTATTATTCCATTATTAAGGTTACAAAATTTTTATTTCTTTCAATATTAACTCATAAAATATTATTAACTTAACAAATTTTAAACATCGAAAATTTATGGGTCGTTACAATATGTGCTATTTGGTTGTCTGCATTATGACTCTCGAATTACTTGTGTATATATGCACATGTTCTATTTCCTGGCATCACCCTTTATATATTTGAGGTTTTTGAACTGTTTTTTGCATATATACCTTGCTATACCGGTGTGCACATTTTTGAGTTCCTATGTACATTGTTCTGTACCTTGCTCTTGCTCTGTTCACTTCGAGTTTTTTTATGTATATACATGATGCACTTGTCTTGAACTTATGAGCATGTTATGTTGTTATTTAAAATCCGGTTCGAGTAAAACCAAGTTATGATAGTCTGGTTCCATTCATGAACTTCTGTCATGATTATTTGACCTGGACTACATGTTCTTGTGCCTTTGAAATCTCCTTGTTTGTATGCATCATTGTGTTCGTAAGTCTGCACTGTGCATTGATTGAAGTGTTGCATTCACCACTTTGTACATTTCCTTGAGTCTGGTTCCATTGGTCATTGTTAGACTTCATGTAGTCTGGTGGCTTCACTTTGGTATTTCCAGTCTTCATTTCTGTTTGGTTGCCACTGAACTTCAAGTTCTCTGGTTGCATTCACTATATACATATGTGAACTACATTGCTGACTGGATGTTGTAATACACTATATTGAGTTTTGGTTTGCATATAGTACACGTCTACATCCTTGATTTGAGTTGGGCTTGTGTGCTTGTTACTGTAGCCACCTTATTTTGTACTGATTCGTTGTGAGAAATGCGGATTAAGGATCTTAAGGCTAAGATAAACACTAGAGGGGGTGAATAGTGTTTTAGAGAATCTTTTGAGTGTTTGTTAATTTAAATACAAATGTATGCAATATTCAGAAACAGATTAGATCACAGAAACAAACACAGATGCAGAAATAAAGTAAAAGCAGTAAACGAAATAACACACCGGATTTTATACTGGTTCGGAGTTACCCTACATCCAGTCCCGCACAACAAGTATGGATTTCATCTCAAAAGCAATCTTTACAATTACACCCTCGATTTCAAGGCAACGAGGTACACCCTCCAGAATCACAATCCTCTGGGTAGAGATACTTGATTTCCTAGGCAACAAGTTCATCCAATTGATTTCCCAAGGCTACAATCACATCTTATCTCGCTTGATTGATTTCCAAGGCTACAATCACACCTTTTCTCGCTAAGCTAATTACAAAAAGCCTATAACTCTGAATAGCACTGAGGATCTTGTTGAGATAGTGATAGAGAATCAAACCAGAGATAATCCAGTTAGATTCAATGTTGATTTCGGCAGTGTAATGGTAAGAATATGTATATAGAAATGTGGAAGAAGAAGAGGAGTGAAAAACCAGAAAATATGAATTAAAATTTCGTTGAAACCAACCCCTATTTATAGAAGAACAACAGCCATGTCCATTCGTGAAGAGTTATGACGAATGGACACTTCTTTTGAAATTTAAAATTTGAACTCAACTGACACTATGTCGACATGGGGTACTTGGGCATGTCGACATCCCAAAGGAATTTTTGATGTTTTGTTTTTCTTTGAAAATAACTTTTATCATATTTTAAAACTATTTTAAACTTTTATTAATATACTTAAATATAGTTGAAATACATAAATAAATATATAGAATAATATTTTGGTATATATAAAATTTTATTATAATTTATATTTAAATCTAAATATATAAATATTAAAAAAAATACTTTTATTTTAAAAGATAGTTTAAAACCAAAGATAATTTGATTTTGAAATTCAAGATTATTTTGAGGCTAAAAGTATTTGAAATCAGGATAGATGTTTTTGATTCTTTTAAAAGGAAGGTTTTGAAATCATTTTGAAAACAAGATATAATTTTGAAAATCATTTTGAATAAAAAGTTGGCGGATACAAAACAATGTTCCACTAGATTTTTCGTAGGTTCCATCATACTTAGGATTCCATCCCTTTAACGGGCTCGAAGTGGATTCCAGTCCATGAATAAATTGGATTTTAAGATGCCAGTGCTTTTCTAGGAGTTTTAACAAAATTCCTAACTAAAAGGTAAATTATTTGAAATCTTGAACTCTTAATAATCTTGATATTCTTGTTACTCATGAGTCTTCAATCTTGATATCTTGAATCTCTATACTGTACAGTCTTCATTCTTAGTACCTGCATGGTTAAATCCTGCATATACATATATATCTAAACTTATACTGTTAGTATTTATATTTTATAATCTATTCTAAGGTCATTGTCATCAAAACCATCATCTTACGGACTAACAATCTCCCCCTTTTTGACGATGACAACATTTGTTTATAAAATATTACTTCTATCCTAATAACTCCCCCTTAATCTATGCCTAACTGCCCTATCTTATACTTCTCCCCCTTTGCCATCAACAAAAAAACTAACTCTAAACTATATAACACCAAACTATAGAACTCCCCTTAAATCTAATACTCTATGACATGTGATTATAATGATAGTGTTATCATAAATAATCAACACTTAGATCTAATAATAAACCTAATCCTAAACTACTAACTATTCTAAGTATATAATAACCATATAGTTATATTTATTAATAGGGAAGAACACATATAAGAATACAATTTATTAATCATATAGTTATATTTACATTTTCATGGAAAACGTAAGAAGGAACATACAACAATGGTAAAGAAAGAGAAGAAACTAATGTGTGTTTTTGAACATAGGAGATCTATGAATCAAACAGTTTGGATAGTGGAAACAGAAATTTCCACGTTGTTCGACAAGATTCCCATTTTTGTCAAAACACACTTCATCAATGCAAATGACCTTGTCGTCATCTTCTGCATGCGCTTCTTCCATGGGTTCTTCTTCTTCTTCTTCTTCTTCTTCGCTGGCCTTTAGTTCTTGATCTCCTAAAGAGTCTTCATCAATCAAGATTGGGTTAGCATGATTGTCCATTAGAAATTTTTGCAAATTCCTAAGGATTTTGCCTTGCCTCTCTTGTTCCTTGGCCATTCAAAGTTGCATTACTTGAATTTCAGTCATTAACTGAAATGCATCCTTTAGAGAATCCTCCATTTTAGTCACACGAGCGAGAGTAGTACGTTGAAACGGACCAGAAGTAGGAGAGGGGAACGAAAAGGTTGATTTCATGTTTGATTTGGAAGAAGAGGCCATAATTTATTTAATTTCAGAAGATAGAATAGAGAGAGAACAGAGAGAATGATCAAAAATTCGAAAATAAGAAGAATATATAACCAATTATTTGAATTTTGGTGGAAAAAATTTCAAAAATTAAAAAACGTTGTACGTCGACATAGAGTAGAGGGGTATGTCGACATGGTTCTTGAATTTTTTGCCTATTTAATTTATTTTGAATTAATTTTTAATTATACTTGTTATTTATATTTTATATTTCAGTTATTGAACAAATACCTAATTCTCTTCTTAATTTAGTAAATATAGATTCATTCAAGGGTTTTGTTAAGACATCAGCAATTTGTTTCTCAGAATTGATATAATCTAGAGTGATTACTTCTTACTTATGTTATCTCTAAGAAAATGATGTCTGATATCAATATGTTTAGTTCGAGCATGTTGAGTAGCATTTTTGGATAAATTTATCGCACTAGTATTATCACAATAAATTGATGATTTTGAAATATTTAAACCATAATCTTTTAAAGTTTGTTGCATATATTACTTGAGAACAAGCCAAAGCTGCAGAAATATACTCTGCTTCAGTTGTTGATAAAGAAACTGTGTTTTGCTTTTTACTAAAGCAGGAAATCAGAGAATGCCCCAAAAAGTGACAAGTTCCACTTGTACTTTTTTGGCCTGATTTACAACCAGCATAATCAACATCACAGTAAGATATTAAATCAAAAGAATCATTTTAAGGGTAAAATAAGCCATAATCAGAGGTGTGTTTAACATATCTTATGATACGTTTTACGGCTTTTAAGTGAGTCTCTTTAGGTTGAGATTGATATCTTGCACAAAGATAAACACTATGCATGATATCAGGTCTACTAGCAGTAATATAGAGTAGTGATCCAATCATTTTTCTATATAATTTTTGATCTACATCTTTCTAGAGATCTTCTTTACTAAGGTACTCATTAGTTTCCGTGGGAGCTGGTTTTCTACTCGCAGTAGTCAAACCAAATTTATTAATTAGGTCTTCAACATAATTTTCTTGACTAATAAAGATACCATTATCTAATTGTTTTATTTGTAATCCTAAAAAGAAATTTAATTCACCCATATGACTCATCTCAAACTCTTTTGTCATTATTTCAGAAAATTCTTTATTCATTTCAAAATTTGTTGATTCAAAAATGATATCATCTATGTAGACTTGTACTAGTTGAATAACATTTTTATTTCTTTTAATAAAAAGAGTATTATCCACTTTACCAATTTCAAAATTCGATTGTAATAAGTAAGATCTTAGTCTATCATACCAGGCTCTAGGAGCTTGTTTTAGACCATATAAAGCTTTCTTAAGTTTGTAAACATGATTAGGTAATTTTTCATTTTCAAAAAGTGGTGGTTGTTCAACATATACTTAATCTTTTACAAATCCATTTAAAAAGGCACTTTTAACATCCATTTGAAACAATTTGAAATTATTATGATTTGCGAAAGCAAGTAGAATCCTAGTGGCTTCTAATCTTGCTATGGGAGCAAATGTTTCATCAAAATCCATTACTTCTTCTTGACAAAAACCATGAGCGACTAAACGTGCTTTATTTCTAGCTACCTCTCCTAGTTCATTCATTTTATTTTTATAAACCCATTTAGTTCCAACTACAGTTTTATTTTCAGGTTTAGGAACAAGTTTCCAAACATCATTTCTAGTAAATTGATTTAGTTCTTCTTGCATATCCAAAATCCATGAATCATCAGTTGATGCTTCTTTTGGATTTTTGGGTTCAATAGTCGATATAAAAGCTACATTACTCATTTGACTTAGTTGATTTCTAGTTTTAACAACAGATTGCATATCTCCTAGTATATTTTCTATAGGATGATCTTTTAAAAGTTTAATCCTTTTATTAGGATGATTAATTTCATTATTAGTTTCAGTTGACTCTTGATTTTGAGTAACTAAATCATCTTCATCATTTGTATCTTCAAATTTTTTGAAATTTTCATCGATTGACACATGCATTGTTTCTTCGATGGTGTTAGTCCTTAAATTAAATACTCTATACGCTTTACTTCTATTAGAATATCCGATAAAGATACTTTCGTTGGATTTAGGATCAAATTTATCTAAGTTATCTTTAGTATTTAAAATAAAACATTTACTTCCAAAAATTCCAAAATAAGATACTTTAGGTTTCTTTGAGTGAAGAAGTTCATAAGAAGTCTTATTAGTTAAAGGTCTAATAAAAATTCTATTTAAAATATAACAGGCGGTAGCAACTGTTTTTGCCTAAAAATTCTTTGGTAATTTACTGTCTGAAAGCATAGTTCTCGCACACTCTTGAATCGTCCTATTTTTACGTTCTACTACACCGTTTTGTGGAGTTCTTGGAACTGAAAAATTGTGAGTTATTCCCTTTTTATTGCAGAATTCCTCAAACTTTTCATTTTCAAATTCACCACCATGATCACTACGAATTGTTATAATTTTTAGAGAAAGTTGATTTTGAATCCTTTTTGTAAAGTTCTTAAAACATTCAAAAGTATCACTTTTATGTTTAAAAAATATTGTCCATGTAAATCTAGAATAATCATATACAATTACAAAAACATATTTACTATGATTTATTGACAGAATTTGAGATGGACCAAATAAATCAAGGTGAAGTAATTCAAGAGGTTTTGAAGTTGAAATCATATCTTTTAATTTAAAGGAACTTTTTCTAAGTTTTCCTAATTGACATGCATCACATAGACTATCTACTTTAAAATTCATTTTAGTGAGACCTCTTACTAGATCATGTTTTGATAGTCTAGATAAGAGTTTGAAATTCAAATGCCCAAATCTCTTATGCCAAATCCAAGGGTCACTTGTATTTGCCAAAAGACATAAGTTATCATTTGAAACTTTCATACTAAGAATTTAAATATTCTTTTTCCTAACTCCCTCAAATATTATGGTTGAATTGTTATCTTCAATGTGACATTTATCCTTTTCAAATTTAATTTTATATCCTTTATCGCAAAGTTGACTTATACTTAGCAGATTATGTTTTAGATTTTTAACTAGCAAAACATTAGTAATAATAGGAGTTTCATATTGTTGGGCGCGTTTCCACCCTTCACCGAACCATCCGGTCCACCGAACCACCCACTTCCCTGCATAACCGGTCCAAACCCACTCCCTAGCTCCTACCGAACCAACTCTCCACCGAGCCCTACCGGTCCAAACATCTCATCGGACCAGCTCATCCCCAAGTTACCGAACCACCTACGACCGGACCAACTCTCCACTGAGCCCTACCGGTCCAACCACCTACTACCGGTCTAAACAACGTACCACCTCCTACCGAACCAACATGAGGAAGGCATACCGGACTAGCACTACCAGGCCAGATTGCATCAGCCCAGGCCCACCAGCAGCCATATACATCCAAGACCCCTGCCCCCAGCCTCACTCTATAAATAGAGGGGCAGGGGTACAACAATGACAGACAAGTTTGAGAGCTCAAGCACGGATAAAACTTTCAAACAACTTTCAGTTACCTGTAATCAAAGCTTTGTTCTTATAATCTGAATAGAAAAGGAGAATAACATATAAAGTGGACGTAGGCACGTTCTGGCCGAACCACTATAAATCTGTGTGTTATTTACAGTTTAGTCCATCTATTTCATATATCTGTATACATCACCCAAACCATTAAGAACAACATATAATCAACAAAATCATACGATTTGGAGGTGTTTGCCCATTTTTTGTGCAAACATTATGTGCTTTCACTGAGAGCAGGAGCTCGAAGCTTCAGCTTCCCCCACTTAACCCTTTTTCTATCAGCATCGTTCATTGCCTGGAAAACATGCCTCCCGGACGGAAGAAAGATGCTAACAAAGGAAAGAACATCGCAACTGGCAGTATCCCAGATCCAGTGATCAGAGAACAAGACAATCGTCCAGTTCCAACAGCAAATTTAAATCAGGCAGATCCGGCAGCCCCTGCAACGGAACAACCAATTACTAGGGTAGATCTGGACAGGGTTGTGGCTGAAGTAACTAACCGCTTCGCATCTCAACAAGAAGCCTTAGTGGATCAACTCATGTCACGTTTAAGGGATGTCGAGGAAACCAACCGCGACATTGAATCATGGGGTGAGTCCCAGTCTGGAGGATCTAGGAGACGATAAAGGTCTTTCTTCTTCGAAGAGGCTAACAACAGAAACAGCTATGGTAGGAGCCGAGCCCGGACTCAGCCCGAATTCCGACATGAGGCAACGCTTGGAACCGAACCCAACGGGGGAGGTACCAGGCAAGGGTCGGATGTAGCTGAGCCCGCCATGCTACCTAACCATAGAAACACCAAGGAACGGGGCCGAGCTGGAGTCCAGCACGAAGTTGGACCTGAGAAAGTGCTGAGAAGAGAACCCAGCAGGGAAAGATCAAGGCAAGGGCCAACTGTGGCTGACCCCAGCATGCCCCCGGAAGACCAGAGGCAGCCATTAGAGAATGCTAGGAGTGATAGATGATACCATCCCTATAGGTTATCTGGACGGAATCAATCCTGCCGGGAAGAACCAAACTCATTTCTATCCGCTCCAAGTTCTGATGAAAGGTTGGCGCGATTATTCAGAGAGTGCGTCCAACGGGACCAAAGAGATAGAGGGATAGGCGCTAGGGTAACCAGCCCCTTCACCCGTAATATCAAAATTGCCATCACCCCCCGAGAATGGAAAATGCCAACAATGGAACCTTACAAGGGACCTCTGACCCTGTCGTACACCTACAAAGATACACACAGCATATGCTCATGAGCGGAGCAACAGAGGGAGTATTGTGTAAATGCTTCCCACTATTCTTGGTAGATCTAGCTACCTCCTGGTTCTGCCACCTACCCCAAGGGTCCATCAGCTCGTGGGAAATGTTGAAAGAAAAGTTCATCAGCCAGTTTCGCATTCATGTGGAACAACCCAAGAACGTTTATTCCTCATCTAATATCAAACAAAAGCCTGGAGAGACAGTGCAGCAATATTTAACCCGATTCAACACCGCAGCGGCTGCAGTTCAAGATGCCGATGAGAAACTTATCCTAATGGCCCTCTGCAGTGGCGTGCACCCGGATACTAAATTTGCCAGAAGACTAACGAAAGAAAAACCAGCTACTTTACCCGATTTCTTCCATGAAGCTGGAATATATATGAGACTTGAAGACGCTGCCACTGAGAGGCAGTCAGGACAACAGGCTAAGGCAACTCCAGACAGGGTTCCCGCTGCAGCAAAGGATATTCAGATAAATGACTCTAGAGACAATGCTGGGGGCAAGAAGGGAGAAAAGCGCTTATATCGACCAGGACCAAGATTTGACTCTTACACCCCTTTGAATGAAACAATCGAAAACATCTTCCTAGCAACCCAAGATGAAGTTAGATACAAGCGCCCCCCGCTCAAGAAGGAATCAGATAATGCACTCAAGTCTGGAAAGTTCTGCCGCTTCCGCGAATCCCATGGACATGACACCAATGAATGCCACCATCTCCGGGACTTGATTGAAGAACACATCAGAAGGAAAAGACTAGAGCGCTATGTGAAAGGTCAGAACAGGACTTCGACTCCTGCCGATGATAATCCAGGGCTACCCCTCCCGGAAGTAGGCGGAGGAAATCGCAACACCAGCGGCTCTAGTCAAGAGAAGATAGTAGTCCATACCGTATCAGGAGGACCACACATCGCCGACAGAAGCTGGGCAGAGATGGAAAGATACGGTAAGTCACTTAGAAATGATGAAGGCTACGTTAATTCTGTTATGGAAGAACGCCACCCAAAACGGAAAAAGAATGACGACATCACATTCAGTAGGCGTGATCTAGAGGGAAGGCAGTACCCACACATGGATCCTATGGTCATCTCTTCCTGGTTCGGTCCAGCCAAAGTTTTCCGGATTCTAGTAGACACTGGAAGTTCAGTAAATATCCTATTCAAGCATGCTTTCGACAAAATGAAGCTGTCAATGAAGGATGCGTCTCCCTGTAGCAAACCGCTGCATGGCTTCACTGGAGATGCAAAGATGCCCCTCGGGCAACTGGACCTCTTTGTTGAAATAGGAAGTCATCCCCGCTCCGTTGTGCGAAAACAAACATTTTTACTAATAGAGAGCCACTCGGCCTACAACGCCTTTTTGGAAAGACCAGCCTTGTCTGACTTCCAAATTGTCCTAGCCCCATGATGCCTGAAGATCCTTTTAATGAATTAGACCCCAGGGACAAAGAGGAGGAGGCCACCGCCGAGCCTGCAGAGGCTATGGAATTTGTAGCTGTAGACAAACATGACTCAAGTAGACTATTGAAAATTGGATCTCAACTAAAAGAAGAATTAAAGAATCAACTCATTGATTTTCTTCGCCACAACATGGACGTATTTGCATGGACGCACGCTGACATGACAGGAATCTCCCCGGACGTAGCATGCCATGTGCTGAACATCAATCCCACCAAGGTGCCAGTAAAGCAGAAAAAGAGAAGCATGGGGGCAGAACGGTCAGCAGCCCTAGAGGAAGAAGTAAAAAACCTACTTGCCAATAACTTCATACGAGAAGCCATCTACCCAGAATGGATCGCCAACCCAGTGCTGGTAAAGAAGGCTAATGGGAAGTGGCGAACATGCATCGACTTCTCCAACTTAAATGACGCTTGTCCGAGGGACTGCTTCCTACTCCCCCGAATCGATCAGCTCGTGGACAGCACAGCCGGACACGAACTCTTATCCTTTATGGACGCATACTCAAGATATAACCAGATCCCTATGCACGCCCCCGATCAAGACCACACTAGTTTCATCACTGACCGGGGATTGTACTGCTACAGAGTAATACCTTTTGGACTTAAAAACGCCGTAGCTACTTATCAGCGCCTCGTCAACAAGATGTTTGCGGAACTAATAGGACGAACTATGAAAGTTTATGTGGATGACATGCTGGTAAAATCGAGGAAAGCCAACGATCATATAAACCACCTGGCCGAGATGTTTCAAGTACTTCGCCAATATGGAATGAAGCTGAACCCTCTAAAGTGCTCCTTCGGAGTATCGTCGGGAAAGTTCTTGGGATTCATCGTCCATGCCAGGGGGGATTGAAGCAAGCCCCGAACAAGTTAGGGCTTTGCAAGATATCAAGATACCATCCACTCGAAGAGAGATGCAAAGCCTAAATGGGAAAGTGGCCGCCCTAAGCAGGTTCATCTCTAAAGCAACCGATAAATGCATTCCTTTCTTCGAAGCTCTAAAGAAGGACAAAGGAAAGTTCGAATGGACTGACGAATGCTCGATAGCCTTCCTTAACTTAATCGAACACCTCTAGAGACCATCAGTACTCTCAACTCCAAATTAAGGCGAGGAACTATACCTATACCTTGCTGTATCGTCCCATGCTTTAAGCGCCGCTTTGGTGAGAGAAGACAACCGCGCACAGCGGCCCGTATACTTTGTAAGCAAGAGATTTACAGGGGAAGAAGCCAAATACCCTAAACTCGAAAAGCTAGCATACTGTTTGCTAATTACGTCACGAAAACTGCGACACTATTTCCAATCTCATTCCATCAGAGTTTTAACCGATCAACCGCTAAGGCAGGTACTCCATCGCCCCGACACTTCTAGGCGACTACTTAAGTGGTGCATTGAACTGAGTCAATACGATATCACCTACCATCCTCGCACCGCTATCAAGGGGCAAGCCATAGCTGATTTCATTGCCGAATTCACTACTAACGAAGGTAAAGAGCAATCTGAAATAGCAGAAGATATCAAGTGGAATCTCTTCGTAAATGGAGCATCAAATGAACAAGGCTCGGGGGCAAGTGTTGTGATAATCACCCCTAGGGGAAGGAAGCTACACTACGCCCTAAGGTTGGAATTCGCCGCCACCAACAATGACGCAGAATACGAAGCAGTGATAGCCGGATTAGAAATTGCCCTGGAAATTGGAGTCGGTTCTTTATGCCTCCATAGTGATTCTCAACTTATTGTAAATCAAGTACTGGAAGAATTCCAGACTCGAGGAGATCGACTCACAGCATATCTAAAAAAGACCAAGCTGCTGCTCAATCACTTGGATCACTATTTAATCAAACACATTCCTCGAGAAAAGAATCAGGAGGCCGACGAACTGGCAAAGCAAGCTAGCATGAAGGACGGCACCGCTTCCCGAACAATAACCATCTCACAGCAACTAGCCCCGAGTTACGAGACAATGAATATGATAGCTGCAATCGAAGAGGAAACTTGGATGACTCCTATCCGGAAATATTTACAAGATGGCACACTGCCCGACGAGCGTAACGAAGCTAAGAAAATCTTAAGGAAAGCTTCCCGCTACACATTACAAGAAGGCATCCCCTATCGGCGCGGCTTTTCTAATCCCTTATTAAGGTGTATCGCTGGAAGGGAAGCCAGGGAAGTCTTGTCCAACATCCATCAAGGAAGTTACGGAGATAACACCGGAGGGCAGACTCTAGCCAAGAAAACACTCCGATACGGGTATTACTGGCCCACTTTAAACAAAGACATCTTGGACTTCGTCAAAAAATGCAACAGATGTCAGAAATTTGCTAAGATTTCTCGACTGACCACAAATGAGATTACTCAAGTGACCAGCCCTTGGCCCTTTGCAATATGGGGAATTGACTTGATTGGCGAACTGCCAATGGACCGAGGCGGAACCAAATATGCCATAGTGGCAGTTGACTATTTCACCAAATGGGTGGAAGCGAGCCTCTAAATAAAATATCTTCGGCAAAAGTTATTAACTTCTTGATCAAAAATGTTTTATGCAGGTACGGGGTTCCACTCAAAATCATATCGGACAATGGACTTCAATTTGGCAGCGAGGAATTCACCAACTGGTGCCAAGAGCATGGAATTCACAAAAGCTTCTCATCTGTGGCTTACCCCCAGGCAAACGGACAAGTCGAATCTGTCAACAAAATCCTCAAAACACTAATTAAGTAGAAACTTGAAAAGTCAAAAGGCGCTTGGGTGGATGAACTTCCTACGACACTTTGGGCCTACCGCACATCTTACAGAACATCAACAGGGCATACTCCTTTCTCTTTGGCATACGGATCGGAGGCCATGCTCCCAGTTGAAACTGTAGTGCCTTCCCACCGTAAGATCCACTACAACCCAGAAGAGAACGAAGAACTCCTCCACATGTCTTTGGATCTAATTGAGGAGAGAAGAAATGATGCAGCACTCAAAGCAGCAGCTCACAAGCAAAAAGTAGCAGCACAATACAACTCCAAAGTCAAACACCGCGGCTTATAAGAAGGAGATCTTGTCCTCAAACGGGTCTTCCCGCGTCCCGGGGCGCTAGATCCAATCTAGGAGGGACCCTATGTAATTCATAAAGATCTCCACAACGGAGCTTATATTTTGTCAACAGTGGACGGAGAGGTGTTCCAGAGGGCATGGAACATCCAACACCTTCGTCGATACTTTTCTTAACTTGTACTGCCCATATGAAGTGAATTAACAAAGAGAATCAGTGGACGTAGGCATTTTCGTGCCGAACCACTTTAAAAATCTTGTCTCATGTTAACTTGTTCCTTTATGTCTTGGCTACTTGTTGAGTTTTATCCTTTTCTGTTGAATAAAATCCTGCATTTCCATTCAAGACGCATCATAGCGTGGCTTCACCTGGACAAGACCTAACAGGTACTATACGAATCTATGCACTCGCCAATGAGACACTTTTGCTCCAGCATCCCTCTGCTGTGGGTTAACTCATTGCTCGCGACTGCCCTCAAAGCCAACTGTAATGAGCCGATTATAAGCCATCAAGAAGGCTGACTATAACCGATGGCAGCTCATTACGGCGTTCGGCTCGCCGGCAACTGTGAACCTACTTTAAGCCCCAACATAAGGTGTGGCCAGCCAGGGGTAGTTCACGGTTGACGATTGGCACCCACGCTAGCCGGTCACAGTAAATCGAATAATACCCACGATTACGGGCCATAATGGCTCGGGTAGTTACTGTGCGCGATCTCGGCTCCGATATGCAACTGTGGTAAAAAGGATAAACTCCCCGCGGAGGCGTAACATGGGTGACAAATGTCTCCAAGACCCACAGCTAGGGAAAGTGACTACAAAACCCGTTTGCCACGAACTTAAGCATATCGACGGCCTTCCGTGATTGGAAATTTTACTATTTCTTATATTTCCATTTTATTTATAAAAACTTTCCTCCTATCCTCTATAACGGTCCCTAAAGTACATGACACAGAATAGGAGATGCCCGCCGATGGAAATAGGAACTCACAACTAGATGACCTGACACTCAGCTGCATTCCATACTCAGCTACACAAGACATTCAAAGCTACCATATACAGCTAAAACTTGAAGGGCGGTACTTTCTTCTCTTGTATATAAATACGTACCTATAATTTATGCGCACATCACACTAACGTTACCAAACATAAGTTATAGTTTAAGCAAGAACTTAGCCTTAAACACAATTAAATCACTAGTACATGCACAACTATATTTCTTATGCAACACATCAAAGTAACAAAAGAATTCAAATATAGCAGAATCAGTTTATGTTATGAGGTTACATGTCAAAAATAAAGCCGTTCATTACAAATGCTATAATTACAACCCAAAAGTACATTAATGCTTTGGGACTAGTATATAAAGGAATTCCAAGTAGGCCAAAAAATAATCACCTGCAGTAGGGCTCCGCCTCTATCCTGCTCGCCCTCCGGGATCTACTTGACTGCAGGGTCAGAACTCCCAGCATGCTGGCCAGGGGTCCCACCTGTCCGATTCAGGAAAAGAATCCATCAGATAAATTATACGCAATCAAGTTAAGGAAAGACTGAGAGGGAAGACTTACCAACACCTGCTCCCTGATCACCATCATCTAGCTGCACGCCTACCTCATCCGCAGCGAGCAGCCGCATGCCCTTCTTAACCGCTACCTTCTCTTCCTTAGTAAATTGGGCCGTAACCACACCCATCCTGAAAACTGCACCACCTTCCTTTTCCTCATCGGCCTTAGCCTCCTCCAAATCCCGAAGATATATCCTAGCCATGACCCGGGGATAGTCGTCCATCCAGCACAGGTTGCCTTGCTTCCAAGTTCGGAAATACATGTCCTGGAGCATCTCATCCATCATCCCCTAGTTCTCCTCAAACTCTTTCATCTGGGCCTCAGAAGCCGACAGCCGTGCGACGGCAGCATCTCTCTCCAATCGGTATCTCGAGCAGTCAGCCTGAAGGGATTTCCGCATCACTTCCATCTCCTCCTTCAGCTTGGCCTGAGCAAGCTCTGCGGCCTCAAGCCTCCCAGATAACTCCTCTACCTGCTCAAGATCCGCTCTCCGAACCTCATCCACCGTTGCGATGGTCATGTCAATTCGTTCTTTGCAAACAACCTCCATTTTTCGCAACTCAGCCTTGCTAGCCTCTTCCATGGTTTTATTTAGTCGTCTGGAGGCCGCCTCATGCTGGGATATCTGGATAGCCTGATCGGCAAGCTGTTTGGCCTGATCAGAAACCCTAAGCCGCAACCGAATGTTAGCACTTTCGATTTCCTCTCCAGCCTTGGCCAGTCGAGCGTGATGCTCCATTAGCCTCTTGGTCTCTTCAGCCACCCGATCGATGTTTACCTTGGCCTCATTCCCCATGGTCACTCCGAGTAGTAAGCAAATCGAGGTCCAAGGACTTAGCCTCATCAAACACCCATACCATGGGATTGCGGGGAAGAAGATGCTCATCCGTGGCCTCGTCAAAAAAAATGTCCTAAAAACTCGGGTCCAGATCCGGGTGGCCGACAAATGGGTTGCGAACCAAACCAGAGTGGTCTATCGGGGTGACGGTTGGATTTTCGGACGGATGTGGGGAAGGCATAAACTCAGTATCTTCCTCAGTAATATTGTG
This sequence comes from Allium cepa, assembly GCA_030765085.1. NCBI lineage: Eukaryota > Viridiplantae > Streptophyta > Magnoliopsida > Asparagales > Amaryllidaceae > Allium > Allium cepa. The sequence goes on along the minus strand of CM060939.1, from coordinate 453,211,756 downwards.
GATAGGTTGGACTAGAGGATGAGGGCCAGGCGAAGGTTCAAACAAAGATCGGCCCCTCTTCCTCTTTTGCATATCTTCTTCAATAACTCCGAGAAGAGGGCGATAGCCAACCACATCTCCGGGACGGCTAGTTGACGGCTTCGGTTTGGCGGAAGCTTTGAGTAGCTTGTACTGTTCAAGGCGGTGCCGAATATATGATGTCTTGGCCACCTTACCCATTCCTGGAATAAAAACCAAGTGTTACAAGCATGCATGAAACTATGATCCGAGAAATATGTTAAGTTAAAAGGAGTAGGAAAACGCGTTTATTTTACAAACCCTGAGGGGGACTGGGATACTGCAATAAGTCCTGAATCTCATTCCAGGACGGGAGCTGGCCATAAAATATTACTAAGTCCTTATCATAAAGGGAGTCAGCGGAAGTTAAGAATTCACCTTGAACCGTCGGAGTTGCTTTAGCTGAAATACTCTCAGAAGATAGACTGGCACCCGTCCCGGCCTTATCAGACTTCTTCGATTTCTCCACCAAGGCCGGCCCTTCCCCCAACCCCTCGAAGGCTTAACGGAAGGCATCATCCGTCCACTCTTGAATCTCACCCGCTTGCCCAGAAGTCATGGTACCAACGCCACTACCACTCTGCCCTTCGCCACCGTTACCACCGTCACCTTCTCCATCACCTTCGCTCTCCTCCTCGCCTCTTTCTTCCTCTCCACTTTCCTCCTCCGGAACATCTGGGCTTGTGCTGGGGGGTCCATCAGATTTCTTAAGCTTCTTTCCCCCAACGACTGGAGGTACCGAGAGAGGTCTCCTCTAGCTACTCTTCGCAGTAGCCCCGTCTTTAGCTTTGGCAGCCCTCTCCTCGGCTGTATCTCTCTGCTTAACCACAGATTGACGTGGCAGAATTAAGTTGTACTCCAGGAGAGTGACGTTCCTGATCAGGTAAGAAGCCGACCTATCCCGTGCCGAAATGGCCTTTATTTCCGCAGCCATCTGTATCAGGCGATCATTCTCCACGACCGCAAAGCCACCTGTCGCTAGCAAGAAACAGAAGCATATAAGAAGAAGCATTGCAGTCGGGACAGAGAAATTACAAATGAAATTCAACTTACAGCCAGAAGTGAAAAGGTGAAAAGAAACAGAGTCGTCCTTGACGAAGAACCATTCCTTCTTAAACATGGTGAACTTCGAGTATAAGTCCAAGACCGTCTTGAAGGACACGGCCGATTCCAAACTGATGTATGGAGACCCCTTCTTATAGCCTCTCAAGTTGTACAAATACCGGATATCTCGGTTGGAAGGAGGACGCTCATATTTCCTCTGAAAAATGATAGACAAGCACACCAGGTTAGCATAGGAATTGGGCTGAAGTTGGAATGGAGCCACCTTCAAATAGGTAAGGAAGCTGACTATCCAGGCATTGATTGGGGGAATGGCCCCGCACATACAATGGTATCGGCTGTAAGCAAAATATCCTTCAGGAGGATCATACGGCATCACACCATCTCCCGGCAACAGCATACTCGCCCTGTCAATCCCAAAGGAGCGAGCGATGACATCAAGTTGCCCTTCTTTGAGGGAGCTCGGAAAGCAATCGGGAGGAGAGTTCAAAAGCTCCTGAGGGCCATATCCGTCCACTAATGACCTCGGGGCGGGTCCATGTCGCACTGGTCCCGGCTGGACTGGGGGCACGGCGGAAGACTCACTTCTGTCCATAGATTTTTTCTTTTCTGATCGGGTTTCCACTTTGCGAGACATTTATCCGCGACACAAGAAAGTATATCGTTAAAACACATAAACTATGTAATCTAGAGTTTCACTGATAATTCAAGTATAAAAGTCCATCCGGTAAGGGATTCATTCAACATTCGGAATCCCCGAGTTCATTCAGTAAGGCCCAACCTAGAGCTCATTCGGCGTTCCAGATATGAAATCTCATTCGGCATTTCAAATATGAAGGCTCATTCGGCATTCCAACTTTCACAACTCATTCGGCGATCGAACCCTCAAGCTCATTCGGTAGTACAATATAAAAGTTCATTCGGCGGCAAAGGGGTCTCACCTGGTTCGGCTAACGCTTTGCTTCGGCGAAAATGAGAGTTTGATTCGGCAAAAGGTTTGGCTCGGTTGGTAAGGAATAATGAAAGCACGTGGCCCCTATTTATAAGCAAACCTCGATGACCGGACCAGATGGCTCGGTGCTTAAAACCGAACGAGGCTATCTCAGCAAAACAAAGCGCGACACATGCAGGCATGTGCCCCACTTTGGGGGACAAATGTTGGGTGCGTTTCCACCCTTCACCGGACCAAGTTCACCGAACCATCCGATCCACCGAACCGCCCACTTCCCTGCATAACCGGTCCAAACCCACTCCCTAGCTCCTACCGAACCAACTCTCCACCGAGCCCTACCGGTCCAAACATCTCACCGGACCAGCTCATCCCCAAGCTACCGAACCACCTACGACCGGACCAACTCTCCACCGAGCCCTACCGGTCCAACCACCTACTACCGGTCCAAACAACATACCACCTCCTACTGAACCAACATGAGAAAGGCGTACCGGACTAGCACTACCAGGCCAGATTGCATCAGCCCAGGCCCACCAGCAGCCATATACATCCAAGACCCCAGCGTCACTCTATAAATAGAGGGGCAGGGGTACAACAATGGCAGACAAGTTTGAGAGCTCAAGCACGGATAAAACTTTCAAACAACTTTCAGTTACTTGTAATCAAAGCTTTGTTCTTGTAATCTGAATAGAAAAGGAGAATAACATATAAAGTGGACGTAGGCACGTTCTGGCCGAACCACTATAAATCTGTGTGTTATTTAAAGTTTAGTCCATCTATTTCATATATCTGTATACATCACCCAAACCATTAAGAACAACATATAATCAACAAAATCATACGACTTGGAGGTGTTTACCCATTTTTTGTGCAAACACATATTTACCGACTTTGCCGATGCCAATCACATATTCTTTTGAATTGTCTCCAAAGTTAACCACTCGTCCATCTTTGTATATTATATCATTTAACATATCTAGATTTCCAGTCATGTGTCTAGAACATCCACTATCGAGTATCCATTTATCCTTTCTGACCTGCACAATTTGTCCATTGTGTATTGATTCCTCAATAGCCATAAAGCATGATTCCTGCACATCAAACAATTTTGGTAGACAACTTGAATTTGAACATTGATTATATGCAGACCCAAAAGACAACGATAATCCAAATATTTCTAAACTAGTATTAACAAACATAGCCATTTTAAAACTTTTTCAAAAATCAGATTATGAAACTTTGAAAATCTTGCTTTGATACCAAATGTGAGAAATGCGGATTATGGATCTTAAGGCTAAAATAAACACTAGAGGGGGGTGAATAGTATTTTAGAGAATTATTAAATCTCTTTGAGTTTTTGTTAATTGAAACACAAATGTATGCAATATTTAGACACAGATATGATCACAGAAACAAACACAGATGCAGAAATAAAGTAAAAGCAGTAAAGTAAAGAACACACCGAATTTTATACTGGTTCGGAGTTACCCTACATTCAGTCCCGCACAACAAGTACGGATTTTCTTTCAAAAGCAACACTACGCCATATATTGCATACTGCAACACCAACAAGTGATGCAGGAATTGCCAAAAAATGTTGCTTTAGGCTAAAAAGGGCAAAGGCAACACTTTCTCGGTGATGCATTTTGCCGCGTTGCCGTAGAGTCAAAGGCAACATCTTTGCGGCCCTAGGGCAACAACGGTTCTGTTGTTGCCACAGGTACCAAATTTACTAAAAAGCGGGCCCCACAATCTGGGCCCCAACATGTGGGCCCACATTATGGGGCCCACTAATTCTGTGGCCCACCTTTACGAAACCCTATTATGGGGCCCATATTCATTAATATCTGTGTAGTTAATGCCCCGATATTACCCCGCTATAATCCCGCGATATCTCATAGCGGATTTCTACCGCTATGATTTTTCCATATAGCCCAAAAATATAGCATTTCCACTTTAATCCCGCTATTTCCGCTATATCCCGTTATTCCCGCTATATTTTGCTATTTCCGCTATATCTTCTTTAATAAAATGAATTAAAAAATTGCATTTATACATTATAAAAATTTTGAAACTAATTTATTTGATATAATTTTTAATATATTTTCAGAAATGAAAATACTCTAATATCCTACTAAATTCAATTATGTTATATAACAGTTTTACGTTTATTTAAAGTATATTTGCACATGTTTTTTGTTTAAAATCATTTATATATTAATTATAATTCACTTGAATGATAATTTTTCATTTAATTACCATTTATATATTTGTAAAAACATTAAGTACGAGTTTTATATGCTATTTTAGAGCTATCCGCTATATCCCGCTATATCTTCGCTTTATCTCCGCTATGACATTTTGCACCTCCAGTGCTTTGAATCTGCCAAGCGCTTTAACTGCACAGATTAATATATGGTAACACTTTTACCATCCAATGACAACCTTTGCCAGTTTATTACCACATTTAACATCACATACTGCAACATTATATCATATCTATGGCAACACCTTTTGCAATTTAAATTGAAAATGTACTGCGATATTATACTACTGCAACATTATATCACATCTATGGCAACATTACACTGCAACATTATATCATATCTAATGGCAGTACATACTAAATTCTTAAGCACCCATGTCAGGGTTTGCTTATTACAGCCAGTACGTTCATATTCATAGTTACAGTACATTCATACTAAATATCTAATGGCAGTACATTCATATTCATAGTTACAACCAGTACATACTAAATTCTACTTATTAACAGTACAGTCATATTTGCGAGCCTCCAGTGCCATCACTGCCTCCAGTGCCTCCAGTGTCATCACTGCATACGGTCGCATAAAGATCCCCAACATCAATTTGCATGTCAGGGTTTGCTTCGCCTAATTTCTTAAGCACCCATGTCAAGTTCTCCTGAACTTTTTGGTTCACCTTCGCGTTAAATTCATTTTGGACCTTCTTGCCCACCTTTGCTTCGACTTCATCGGCTATATTTTCCCTTATCTTCGCTGTCAGCTCCTGTATGTATGTGCTTGTTGTTGGGGCATATTTTGAAACTTCTCCAGACTTTATGTCGTCCTATAAGCCAAGATGGACCGTGCGAATTTCCATCAGAAATCATTTCTTGAACAACTCCATCACTTCCTCCTTCACCTATTACTTTTTCAATCTTATCCTGCAAAATAAAGCAGTTTCAAAATGTGACATTAAATAAAATTAACAATTTTGAAACAAGTTTCTTAAATAAGAATTGTTTTGCAATATCTATTAACAGTTTTAAAATGGATTCAGAAAATATCCTGCTATAGGTTTCAACAAAACAGGATCTAATTCTACAAAAATGTCGATGCGCAAAATGAAGCATTTTTTTGACATTTGATTGAAGAGAAAATAAAATTCTTACAATTATGTACTTCATTACTGAAGTATCAGTCTTGTACACCTTTCCTTCTTTCCGCTTGCGAGTTTTAACAAAAAGTTCTCCATATGATTTGTTGGATTGATACGAATTAAATGAAAAAAGTTAGACAGCAAAAGGATATCAAACCAATTTTTCCAAAACATATATCACTAATCAATTCAGAAATTATACTCAAAGTCAAAGCAAAACTAAGGTAAATATGATCGCCTTTACATAAAAACAAATCTCGGTTCAAATGAAGAACAGAAACCACAAGTGCACACAAGCTAAAAGTCTTGAGCAACTCATAGATGCAAAAATGGAGCAACGGTAAGTTCTCAAGCAGCTTACAAGTGCAAAAATAAAGAAACAACAAGTATAAAATCACAACATATGTAGCAATAATATCAGAGCTTTTTCAAGCATAGTATCAAGTGATGTATCAGTTTTGCAAAATTCAAGGCTGAGCTAAGGAAAATTTGAATAGTAAATATCCCATATGTCTTTGCTTTCAGATTATTAACTGTAAGCATAGAGATAACAAATATCCCATGATTCATCTTAGATTCTGATGCAAAATTAAGATTACCCCGTGATTAATCCATGAGCCATGAGCATATATATAATACTAAAACGATTTAAGCTTAGCAAGGCAGTAAAGCCATCAACATACAGCAGACAAAAGACAGGCATCAACTGGATATCCATATGCTTAAGAGTTAAGAGTGTATCTAATAGTTTACAAATTACTTAATTTCCACAGAGATGGATTAGACTCATATTTAATATTTAATATGCATCTAAATTGCATACATATATTCACCAAATGCATACAAATGCATGAGCATGACGAACACTGGTTTGGAAAAGAAGAATTGAGTTTTCTATGCCAAAGGGGGCAAAGAAAGGATCATTTATATTTTTATAGATTTTATGTACTTTTTTAGCAAATGTTATTAATAGCTACTGAGTCGTAAATTAATGTGAAAATGCAAAAACAATAAACAGGTACAATAAAAATTAATACATTAAAATTGAAATAAGAACATTTGCTGGATGATTAATGTGGCAGATCAGATTATATAGCCTGCTTGTTATTCTTTTAGTTACAAACTTCTATATCATAAATAGAACATATATCACTAATATTTATTTTTCTTATTTGTTTGAGTGAGGTGATATTTTATTTTGGAACATATATGTGGTTATTTTAATTTTAATTTTGGAACATATATCGCTTTGCTAAATAAGGAGAGGAATTTCAGATAAAATAAAATGCATACCTCCAGCCAACCATAAAAATAAGCAAAATACATACCATCTTATGCCGAATTTGGGAAAAAAAATTTGGACCAGCAGTGTGTGTGTCTGTATACAATTTTCGACTTGCACAATTTGTAAGGGCCTTGGACTACAAAAACATGAAATAAAGATGTTTATCTGCCTGATTTGAATGAATAAAAACGAAAAAAAATTATGTGATAAAACTTAAAATTATACTTAAATTTTTTCATCTCCCCAATACATCAAGAGTACTCTGAAATCCGCAAGTGGAATTTCATCCGGCCTATTTTCAAGCCTCTCTTCATCAGTTTCATAAGCCGTATAATGTGCCTTTTTAATACGACTCTTGTACCCCCTCCAAGAGTCACGAATTGACTTCAAAACCCAATATTCACATTCATCCGGAATAATTTACATTGCTTAAATACAAATCAAACATTAAAAAGAACAGTCATGCTACTTTTGTGACAAGTTTCATATATTTAAGTAAAATTCAGCTAAGTTTGCAAATTGCCTTGATATAGTTCCACAGCGTGCCTTTCAAACTTGAAGGAACATCAAACCAAGACTTGTAAGTAAGTGGAACACTCCTCTTCAGTGTTCCTAAAAAAGCACTCAGCTCAGACATTACTTTGTCATCGTCTGAAACAGGTTGGCCCCGATGATTCATTTGGATTAGAACTCTTTTGTCATATGACCTTGAATGAACTTTATCCATCTTTGTTTTTCCCCTGAACCTTCTGGGAGCTCCCGTTACTATTACAAAGTACATACAATAGTAATGAGAAGGCTAGACATAACATAAATGAGAACATAAACTATTAAAATCAAAACTCAATTAGATAATACCTTCATCTTCTTCGTTTTCAATATGTGTCAAGACATTTCCGACAACAGCCTTCTTCCTTGCACTTCCACTTCCACTACTGTTATTCTTCTGGCATTCTCGCATACCCAAATAAGTAGCCATTGTTCCTATTCCTTCATTGTGTGGTAATTCAACGATACATGGTGGATCAATAGTTTGTGTAGGAATTGGATTTTCCCCCGCCTTCGGAGCTGCATTCTTATCAGTTGCAGATTCAACAATGACCCGTGAACGAGTTGTTGGTCCAGACTAAGGCTGTGTAATTGTAACCTTTTTGGTTCTCTAAAATACGCACACAAAAACAATAAAATAAAAAATAAGGAAGCTAGTCTATAATTACCAACATAAAATTAAATCTTCAGCCATAACGCACCTTTACTGGATTTTTTGAAGTATCATCTTCACTAGGATCCTCTTGTTCTGGAGCATAATCTTCGCTTTCAGCTGGCATCTTTGATTTTCCTTTATTTTTTTTCAAATTCATTTATCAGTCCAGTAACTAATGTAGGCATCCCAAGAGCTTCAAAAACACTATTCTTCTGCGACACATGTTTAGCATTCTCCCTTTCGTATTCTGTAAGCGGTGGAGGTGGCGGAGGTGGTAGATCATCATCTTGAAAGTAATTTAACAAGACACTACTGTAAATATAAGCAAAATATATGTAGAACATCATATTAGAAGATCAGATTGTAGTCTTCTTACTAGAATCTCATTTTCATCCATATTTTCCTCTTCATCTGGAGGATTATAGAAATCCAATTTACTCCTGACACTTGCTGAGTTGATATTCAAAGTTGCATCGCTGACTTAAGTTGGATTTTTCTTCTCTGGTGTCTTCGTACAACTACTGATTTCAGTTGGATTTTTCTCTGGTAACTTTATAGACCTACCGACTCCAGTTGACTTCTTGCTGATCACCTTTTCCCTGCCCATGCGTGGACTCACAGCAGCTTCGCTCACTTGTGGATTGTTTAGCCGTGCCAACTTTCTAATCGGAGTAAAGACTTCAGTCTACTTCTTGTTTTTGCTGCCTGTTGCAGATGGTGAGTGGTGACAAATTGCCGTTTCTGTGATTTCACAGCTGCAAACATACAATGACATAAAAGGCAAGTTTATCATGTCATAAACATAATTATTTAAACTTAATTAAAGAAATTAAGACTTGATCATGTACACTAATACCTGGAGACAATAGATTCTTCCTTGGGCGCACGATGACATGTGGCTGCATTTGTTTCATTGGCTCAATTTTATCATCGACCATGGTGTCGACATAGAAATCAATGTAATCACCATTATTTTTTATTTACATCAATTCCCACAGGTCTGCATCACTGGTCACCAATTTCCACCCACTCGTTGGACCTTTCCACGAATATACTCCTCCAATTTCAGTGTACTTTAGCTCATCCCAAACACAATCCATCAGTACTGTGTAAGAAAACATATCCAGATCAACGCCCATGACAAAAGTCTCTTCTCCACCAATATATCCATTCTTCTCAAATTTTCCTTTGAGATGGAATTTAAGATTTGCCTCCATCCTACACAAAATGAAGGAATTAACATTAGAATGACATAATTACAAATTAAAATAAACCAACTGCATTATAAAATAAAACAGTCACTTCACTAAAATGTAATAAAGGCAGAAACACTAAAAAAGAGACAAAAAAGCCACAAATATGATACATCAGTTACAACATTTAATCAAGGAAGAAACAACATTTTCTTACTTAAATTTGGTACATTAGTTACTTAAATAAATATGATAGTGATACATAGAAATTAAGAAGCATTTTCTTTCACTCTGCTAGGTGGAAGGCGGGTTCGTCTTATTGGGACATCATCTCTACACCAACAAACATCAAAATCTTGATTTCCCATTCCATAAGCAGGCTGGATATCATTCAAATCTTCATTTGCATCTTCGCTTTCGATTTCACACCAGTCTCCCGGCAATTTCTTGATAACATTGTGGCACATCTTATCAATTGGATCTTCTATATAAAACACTTGTTGTACTTGTGAAGCGATAACATAAGGATCAGATTTCTGGCACAATCGATTAAAATTGACACGAGTCAGCCCATATAAATCTTTCTCTTCTTGTTACCAACAACACTTAAATAAAACCACACTAAATTCTCCCCAATAATCTAGTTCTAATATTTCTTCAATTGATCCATAGTAATTAACTTCACCAACCAATGTATTTTGATCTTTCGAACTTGCAAAGCTAGTAGTCAAGGCTGTCAAAAATACACCACTGTTTTGTGTTGTACATTTGGCATCTCTGAACCTTGTATAAAATCTGTATCCATTGATAACATATACAGTAAACCTCTTAGCAGTTGGAAGAGGGCCCATTGCAAGCAGTTGTACTTCTTTTGAAATGTCCTCCTTTTACCCAACCTCTTCCTTTAACCACTTTCAAAATTCTTCACTGTGTTCTCTCTCTCTTTTATATTTTTTTGATAATGCATGACCATCAATTAAAGCTCGATGTTCCCTAATAAAGACCTGGTTAATAAAAGATAGAAACAAATTTTCTGATTCTTCAATAATTACTAAAATAAAAATAAAACCTAAAAACTTACTCAAGTAAACTCTCTATTTCCTTGTTATGAATACTTTTTCCATCTTTGTTTCTTCTTGTGCCAATAGGATATTCCAGATTCTGTGGACAAGTTTCAAATTTCATTTTTCCGGCTCCATCGCCACCTAAGAACCTTGAACAGAATATCAAACATTCTTCTGCAAGATAACCTTCAGTAATGGATGCCTCAGGTTTACTTTTGTTGCGAACATATGATTTTAGTTTACAAAGATAATGCTCAATAGGAAATATACAACGAAGATGTGCAAGTCCACCATATTCAATTTCCTTGCATAAATGAACTAGCAAGTGCACCATTATATCTAAGAAAGCATTTGGGAATATCATCTCAAATTGACAAAGAATTTCCACAAATTTCTTTTGTAGCCTCTTGAGATCAGCCAAATTGATAATTTTACTCCAAAGACTTCTTAGAAATGCACCTAATCTTATCATAGGTAATGCAACTTCAGGTTTTACAGATCTCTTCACATCAAATTGCAGCAAGTAGTGGAGAAGAAAATGAGCATCGTGGCTCTTATACCCTGCAATTTTCCTCTCTTTCTTGTTTACATACTGGCTGATATTAGCTGCACAACCATAAGGCAGTTTAGCATTCTCCAACACCGAGCACAATATTTCTTTCTCCTTGTTCGTCATTGCAAATATGGCAGCCCTGATCTTAAGGTAATTCCCATCAGCTGATATAACCGGATGAAGGACCTCCCTGATGCCTACCTCTTGTAAATCATACCGAGCGCTTAAATGGTCTTTCGACTTCCCATCAATATTTAGTAAAGTGCCAAGTATGTTATCACAAATGTTTTTCTCTATGTGCATAACATCAAGGTTATGTCGACATACATTGTGACTCCAATATGGTAAATTAAAAATATTGACTTCTTTCTAAAAGGGGATTCATTTTTATGCTTGTTGACCTCTTCTTCCCAAAAATATTTTCATAACAAGCCAACAATTCTTCAATGTCTGTCCCGGATAAAATTCCCGGAGATGTTTCCATTTCAATTTCACCATTGAACCTTTTCTTATCAAACCTCCACTTGTGTTCCGGATCTAAAAATTTCCTATGATTCATGTAGCATATTTTTTTTTACTATTTTTCAAGTAAGTTGAAGAAGTCTCGAAATGGCATACGAGACAAGCTAAATAACCCTTTGTGCTCCAGCCGGATAACATTGCATAGCTCGTTGATCGTCCATAACACGCTTGCACGTAACGTGAAATTAGCACCAGTTAAGGCATCATAAGTTTCTATGCCAAGACCCCATAATTCTTTCAATTCTGCGATAAGAGGCTGCATGTAGACATCAATGCTATTCTTAGGAGACTGTGGACCAGGGATAAGGGTTGAAAGTATCAAATTTCTGGCTTCGTGCATAACCAAAGTAGAAGGTCATAATTTACCAATATGATTGGCCATGTGTTGTGAGCTGTAGTCATTGTACGAAAATGACTGAATCCATCAGCTGCTACTCCTAACCTGATATTTCTGTTTTCAGATGAAAAATGAGGATATTTGGCATCCATCGTCTTCCAAACCTCGCCATCAGCTGGATGTCGAAGTCTGCCATCATTTTTTCATCCTACTGCATGCCATATCATAAGTTCTGCATACTCCTTGGACATGAACATCCTTTGCAGCCTTGGTTTTAGTGGAAAATAACGTATCACTTTTGCTGGTACTTTGTGAATCCGCTGCTCCGGATCATTGTCAACACCCGCTTTCTTTTCCGGTATAGCCCACCTTGAAAAACCATAAGTTTTGCAGTTATTTTCCTTTTCATTTTCTGCCCAATATAGCATGCAGTCATTTGGATATGCATGAATTCTTTGGTAAACGAGGCTTAAATCTTTAATGATATTTTTGGTAGCATTGAAAGATAAAGGGATGTGGGCTTGTGGAAAAGCTTCTTTTAGCAACTCTAATAAATCGGTAAATGCAGACTCGGTGATTCCATGCAGGCATTTTAAAGAATAAAGCCTGATGATGAAACTTAATCGCGAAATTTAGTACATCCGGGATATAATGGCTGCTTTCCCTCTTCAACACGATGATGAAATTTTCTAGCGTCGACATCTACTCCATTTGCTCCATCAGAAGATCCACCTTCATTATTCTGCATATTTTCACAAGTGCAATGCAACATCTCATCGAGATTATCTCCAAAATTTATTCCCGCTTCACGATCCATATTGTTATCTCTCCTTTCAGGATCTAGATGAGAAATCTCACAAATCCATTTCATGTACAATTCCGATGGACCATTCCAAATCAGATGGTCGTAGACTACCTCTTGACGATGCCACTTGCGATTATGATACTTTTTGCAAAGGCATGTAATTTCATCACTTACCGCGAATCTAGAAAAAGTATTTTGAATAAAATGTTTCACTCCACTGATATATCCTTCACTGAACTTAGGAAGTTCTGCCCATATTTTTTCCTCGTCGTTCATCACTAATTTTCACACAAATAACATGCAAAGACAAACACAATAATAAAATCAAGAATATGATTACACCTGAACTCATAAGTAAATCAGTAAATTAGGCAACACAACAATCAAATCAGGAAAAACTTGAAATATACATAGAGTGATACCTTCAGCAGAAGATAAATCGAAGCCCTAACTGAAATTCAAAACTCAAACGAACCCCAATTGAAGACCTAATTGAAACACCGAAGCCTAATTGAACTTGAACTCGACCTTGCCGTAATCGAAACCCAATTAAGCTTGTAAACTTAGAACTTTTGTTAAGTGTTTTGTTAAGTGTTTGAGAGTTTCACGCGTTGTTTTTGCTTCCCACGTCACCCCGCTTTTTTTTCAACCGCGCTCATTTTTTGTAATATTTTTATAAGTCTATAGCTACTGCAACATAATGTTGATATCTATGCTAACATCCTAAAGCTAATGTTGTAATAGACAAAAATCAACATAACTATTGTTACATTGTAGCTAGCAACGTCTTGTATTTTCTTTGCAATAGGCCATCTATGGCGTAGTGCAATTTTTACAATTACACCCTCGATTTCAAGGCAATGAGGTATACCCTCCAGAATCACAATCCTCTGGGTAGAGATACTTGATTTCTTGGGCAACAAGTTCACCCAATTGATTTCCTAAGGCTACAATCACACCTTATCTCTCTTGATTGATTTCCAAGGCTACAATCACACCTTTTCTCGCTACGTTGATTACAGAAAGCGTATAACTCTTAATAGCATTGAGGATCTTGTTGAGATAGTGATAGAGAATCAAACCAGAGATAATCTAGTTAGATTCAATGTTGATTTCGACAGAGTAATGGTAAGAATATGTATATAGAAATGTGGAAGAAGAAGAGGAGTGAAAAACCAGAAAACATGAATTAAAATTTCGTTGAAACCAACCCCTATTTATAGAAGAACAACAACCATGTTTTTTCGTGAAGAGTTATGACGAATAGACACTTCTTTTGAAATTTAAATTTTGAACTCAACTGACACTATGTCGACATGGGGTACTTGGGCATGTCGACATCCCAAAGGAATTTTTGATGTTTTGTTTTTCTTTGAAAATAACTTTTATCATATTTTAAAACTATTTAAAACTTTTATAAATAAACTTAAATATAGTTGAAATACATAAATAAATATATAGAATAAAACTTTGGTATATATAAAATTTTATTATAATTTTATATTTAAATCTAAATATATAAATATTAAAAAAATTAAATATACTTCTATTTTAAAGGATAGTTTAGAACCAAAGATAATTTGATTTTGATATTCAAGATTATTTTGAGGCTAAAAGTATTTGAAATCAGGATAGATGTTTTTGATTCTTTTAAAAGGAAGGTTTTGAAATCATTTTGAAAACTAGATATAATTTTGAAAAATCATTTTGAATAAAAAGTTAGCGGATACAAAACAATGTTCCACTAGATTTTTCGTAGGTTCCATCCTACTTAGGGTTCCATCCCTTTAAGGGGCTCGAAGTGGATTCCATTCCATGAATAAATTGGATTTTAAGATGCCAGTGATTTTCTAGGAGTTTTAACAAAATTCCTAATTAAAAGGTAAATTACTTGAAATCTTGAGCTCTTGATAATCTTGATATTCTTGTTACTCATGAGTCTTCAATCTTGATATCTTGAATCTCTATACTGTACAGTCTTCATTCTTGGTACCTGCATGGTTAAAACCTGCATATACATATATATCTAAACTTATACTGTTTGTATTTATATTTAATAATCTATTCTAAAGTTGCTGTCATCAAAACCATCATCTCAAGGACTAACATACGTCACTTTATACCTGAGTTGAATCAAGCTTATAGCTCGAATTTGACCTTGTGCTTATGTCGTGATTTTATTTTTATTGCACTTGAGTTGAACCTAGCTTTTGATTGGGTTTGACCTTGTGCTCACATGTCCCTGCAATTTTATCAAGTGTATATCGGTGTGCATGGTCTTACGGCATGTATAGTGATACATTGTGCATGTCACAAGCTGTACGTGTAAGATGAATTCAAAATAAATATGATGAAGAACAACCCAAATAACCGAGACAAATAATATTTTAAAAAAAACATTTTATTTTACACTGCAAAAATATTTATTTTTCAATTTTACCGCTTCAGTGTTTATTTTGTAGAACGCTCAAATGTTGGATTCAATCTGGAATAGAGTTGAAGATAAATACGAGCGAATGAGTGATATGTATTGAGGTGCAAATGCAAATTAAAAATTGTGATATATTCGAAATTGTATTGTAATCAAAAATTAAATATATGTAGCGAGAGCTAAAATTTGTACTATTCAAAATTGTAATAAAATATTTATTTGAATTTAAATTCTGTGTTATTTATTTTATTCAGCAAATATTTATTTAATTATGTGTAAAATAAAATAGTACATTAAAAAATACATTTAAACGAATATATATATATATATATGCTTATTATCATCAAACAAAAATCATATACTAGCATATTCAACAATTTGGTCAACAATTGAACAAGTATTTTTCTCAGTCAACTGCAAAGAATTATGTACCATAAGAGACAGTTACAGAATATTAGAAAAGAAGCCCAACCTATGAGAGAGTATCTAACGAAGGTAAATATTATATGTGATCTATTAGCGGCAGCAGGACACAAAGTTGTGCTAACATTTCTAAATGGTCTTAGTGAAGAATATGAGGCGGTGATAGCAATTATAGTATCTAAAGGGACATTGCCATCTATACATTATGTTCATTCTACCCTTCTTGAACATGAAGGGAGAATCGATCACAAGAAGGCAATTGGTTTAGATTTGTTTATCAATTATGCAGCTAACTTCAAAAAAAATCAAGGATAACAAAATAGATCAACCATATCAAAATGATGGATATTCTGGTGAAGTAAGAGGTAGATACAACAATAATAATAGACCTAAGTGTCAAATATGTGAGAAAGTTAGACACGCTGCATTGAAGTGAAACTTTAGGTTTAATGGTAATTATGCACCAGGTTAGAATTCAAATACTCAAAGAAATGAGAACCTTAGTACAAACATGGCTCAGGTGTAGCAAGATTGCAACTGTCAGTTAGATAATAATAAAAATCATCACCTGAGTGAAATTACTAGGCCAGAACATATCCAGGATGATGCTTGGTACTTTGATTCGATAGCAGCCAATCACATCACTGGCCATCATGATAACTTAAATCTGAGAAACAAGGAGTATAGAGGTAAATATTTAATATGCAGGGAAAATGATGAGTCTATTAATATTACTCATACTGGTAATGCCCATATCACGTAAAAGGCAATTATATCTTAACAAATTATTAAGAGCGCCTAAAATAAAGAAAAACTTATAAGTGTTTCTCAATTTGCAAAAGATAATAATGTTTACTCCGAGTTTTATCCCACTTATTATCTAGTCAAAGACATACTAACCAAAGAAACTTTTTTGCAGGGTGATGCAGTCAAGGGACTATACAAGTTTAATCTTGTAAATTGCAGAAATACTGTTATGAAAGAGAAGTGTTGTAATCGTTTTGAAAAATCATAAATAGAAAGAAATAAAAATGTGTTTGACTTGTGGCACTACAAACTTGGTCATCCCAATGCAAGTGTTGTAAAATAAATTCTTACAAAAGAATAAAATTTATTTTTATAATTCTATTTTATCATATGTGTGTACTTATTGTCAAATGGGAAAAAGCCATAAACTGGCCTTTGCAGATTCACAAACAGAGTACAGTAGGCCATTATAATTGGTTGCAATTGATCTCTACGGTCCAACACCCATTAGTTTTGACTATGGTTATAGATATTATGTTTCCTTTATTGATGCATACACTAGATGCACATGGATCTATTTTCTGAAGACAAAATCAGAAGCTTATAATGCAGTAGTATACTTTGTAATGTAGGCAGGAGAGCAGACTAATCACAATGTCAAAATTATTCGGTGATGGTGGTGTTGAATATAAAACTCTTAGTAAATTCTTTTTAGATAAGGGAATGGTCCATAGGACTGCATTCCGTTATATACCAGAACAAAATTCCTTAGTTGAGAGAAAACATAGACATATAATTAAAACTTGTCTTACCTTGCTTGCTCAAGCATCTCTACCTCTAAAATTTTGGCCTAACTCTTTTAGTGCTGTCGTATATCTAATTAATAGATTACGAACAAAACTTAATTAAATTATTAAAGTTTGAGAACTTTTTGATGTCTAAGTTTACCATACTTAAGACCATATAACTCTCACATGTTAAATTTTAGATCATTACCATGCGCATTTTTAGATTATGGAACAAGACAAAAAGGGTACAAATGCCTTGATGGTAATGGAAAAATAATCATAAGTAGGCATTGGCGTGTATACGGTGCGGAAACCATTATAATTTAAGCTAACCATTACCATACCGTTCTTGAACGGTTGGATCATTTTACCAACCGTCACCGTCAATCGTTAGTTACGGTTAATTTTTAAACGGTGCAGTTACCGTACCATCCAACATGGTACGGTTAGAATCCAACCATTTGACACAAATAACAATAGTTTATATAAAAAGTTAAAAACTTCATGCACATTCATTGCTATATTAACATGTTCAACAAACTAGGAATAAAAAACAGAATTGTAAACATGATGCATCACACCATAGTACACTATATTATATATAACCCAGTTCAACATATATATAGTACTGACTATTGACCTTTGCATTTAATATACAAAATGATTTATAAAGTTCATCATCCATATATATTACATAATATATAATATAACATGTCATGGTATACCACTGACCAGTGAAGTCATTAGCAACTATTACCATAGTTAGTAAATAGAGTTCAGAACTTCAATATATACAACTAAGTCTTTTTCATTCTTTGCAGAGTTTGCGGCTCCACAAGTTTAGCAACAATTTTTGGTAGATCTTTAACCCATGTGTGATACTAGATCCATAGATTTCATTCCATAGCTTGAGAATTATTTATGATTAAAGTCGACTCCATTAGTTCAAGTAGAGCAGCAATTATACGTGCTTATATATGCGTCATGAATATATGCAGCAGCCAAAATCCCAAAATACTACAAAATGAAAGTTGTTAATAAAATAGGAAATGAATATCACTATATTGTGTGAATATTACTTGTATGAATTTCAGACTACATTCTATATTTGAGTGCTGAAATCAAGGTAAATCAAGTTTATTATGTTATGTATGTGTGAGTAATCAAAGTATATCAAGTTCAATATTTTGTAACAGTAAATATTTGATATTTCTAACAGTAAATAGAACTATATAAATATGGCCATTCAATTCTTAACAATAGAACAAGCAAAAGTTTTATGAAAGTATGAATGACAATAAATGAACTATATCAAGTGTCTTATGTTATGCATCTGCCAGTAAGTAACCAGTAAGCAAAATGTATCTAGTTTAATACTTTTAACAGTAAATAGAATTATGATCATATTTGAGTAATGAAAGTTTCAATTCTTAATAGTAGAAAAAGAAAATAAATAAAGTTTTATCACCTATTCATAATGCATTAACATGCATTATAAGTTGGATCGACGCTTGTTGAAGGTGTCGTCGCTTTCAAAGTACCTAAAGCACAAGCAAAAGCACTTTAGTGCAACATATTAAGTAGTATTTACAATACTTTAATAAATAAATAAATCAAATTGTATTACTTATTTCCAAAGCCTCAAGTTCCTTGTAGAGCTTAACTTCATTTTCGATTGATTCTTTATAAAAATTAAAGTCGTCCGCTCTAATCCAATCGCTTGCACACGCTAAAGCCTCTACTATTTTTGGAGTAAGTGAAGCTCTAAATGGATCCACTATTCTTCTACCCAAACTAAACGCACTCTCACTTGCTACGGTGGAGCTAGGAATAGAGAGTACATCTTTTGCCACTTTACAAAGAATTAGATACCAAGATTGGTTAACATTCCACCAATTCAAAAGATCAAAAGAATCACTGTCAATTTTTTTACAAGGATCGAAAAAATATTTATCAACTTCATTAGCAATATCAGTTACTTCCATAGCCTCTCTTCTTCATTTAACTTGCAGCTCAAATGGAGAAAGCCCAATTAAGATACTTTCTAAATATATAGAAATTTTATTTATCAAAGAAGTGCATATATCAGTATCTACCCTTTATATTCATTATAAAAAGAGAGCAAAGTCATTTTGATTTAGTTTACAATATCAGAGACACTGACTTCACTGTATACAATACATTCAAAACATGTTTCAATAAGATCACGCTTCCACCTTGGATTCAAAGCATGGGCAATGTATATCATCTCATTGACACTTTCAAAATCTCCCCAGTATTTATTGAACTTCTCTTTCATAGAAATTGCTACATATTGTAAAATTGGATTAGAATAATCACTGATCTTCAAATCAATTTCCCATTGCAATTCTGCCACCTCCTTTAAAATCTGATACGGTGTACTAATTTTTGACGCACTACGCATCAATGTGATTCATAAAACTTTTCCAAAAAATGCACAAAAGCATTAACTTTTACCCAATCAACATGGCATAGTGGTCCAACCCTTTTCTGTTCTCTACTTTCCTTTTCTTTAAAATAATTGATGAAGTGAACATCATCTTCCTCCATCATAGCAAACACTTTTTGAAATTTTTTTGCATCTTCTAACATTTTATATGTAGAGTTCTATCTAGTACATACATCCATTGGTATATTGGACATTTGATCCATTTTTAACATACATGCATTGGCTCTAAATTTTTCTAATCGTGAAGGTGATGAGTGAATATATTTGACACAATTTCTAATTGTTCAATTGAGCTATAAAGTTCTTTCAATCCATCTTTGACAATTAAATTGACAATATGAGAAGCGCATCTCATATGAATAAAATTTTCATTGAAAATAACCTCATTCATGTCATTAAGTCTTTTTCTAACATGCTCAATAGCTGGTTCATTCGAACTAGCATTATCCACTGTGATGCATAACACATTTTCCATGCCCCCAAACCCTCAAGCAAGCCTCCAAGCTTTTTCTTAACTCCAAAGCAACATGGCTAGTGATTTTAGTGAAACTAATTATCCGTTTATGTTGCTTCCAATCATTATCCATAAAATGAGCCGTTATAGCCATATAGTTAATATTTTGTACCGATGTCCACGTGTCTATCGTAAAACTAACTCTTTGTTTACCTATCACACTCATAATTTTTGCCATTTCCATTTGATACATTTCCTAAATAAGAGAAGCAATTTTTTGCCTATTATGTATTTTTAATTTAGGACACAACTCAAACAATAACTGCTTGAAACCTGTTTCTTCCACCATTCTAAAAGACATCTCATCTTGAATAATAAACTGAACTAACTTTTCTTCACATCTTTTTTGGCTAAAGGAATAAGGAATCAATGGACCATCGATACTAGTTTGAGTTATAATGGGTTGACCCTTTAGTTGACCTTGATAAGCCGGACATTTTTTACATTTATGTTTTAGATGGTCAGCAACAATAGTGGTCGCATAACGTATACTATCAACAGGTAATAATTTTTCACATGTTTTACAGATGCCAATTCTTTTCCATCGGCATCAATAGACTCAGTTGCATAATCGTATACCCATGATTTACGTTTTTACTAGCCTTTGTTTTAGGATTTACCTGTAGAGTTGAGTTACAGACTGCAGGTGGTGAAATTTGAACTGTTGTTGGCAACAGTTCCACTTCCACGATAGGACTTGATGAATTTTGCACTTGCATAATATTAATATCCTTACCTGAAGCTAAAATTTGAAAATAAATGATTAATATGATGCCTATGGCTATCATTGCACAATTATCGAGCATAGAAACAAAATAGTAGAACTCTTTTGATCTTTCTAGTTAAACTTGGAGCAAAAAAGTGATAAAAAGGTGATAAACTAGCAGCTCAAATAGGTAATTGTGCATTAGAAACAAAATAGTAGAACAATTATCAGTTACTTCCATAGTCTAGACAGAAAAAAGCGAAAAACGATGACATTAGAAACTTTCTAGTTTGATTTTTCTGCTTGCTTGAGAAGTCACAAGCAAATAATACATCTTTATCATCTCTTATAAATTAAAAAGCATAAACAAAATCAACTACAATCGGCAAAATAAGTATCATTAAAGTGTTAAAGGTCAAAAATCGAAAGTATAAAACCACAAATTGCTTGTAACAATATAACTTTTTCATTGTGAATCACTAAATTAGAAGCACAGCAACAGATATGATGTTTAGACTAATTAAGTGTTAAATTTGAAAGCTCACCTTCATTCTCATATTGTGGTTGCATAGAAGTCTCTTGAGATGGATTTAAATGTGATGATGAAAGAGGAATCATAATCGATAATGGATTGCGAAGCTAACTGGAGCTGTCGATGGCTCGATTGAAAATGAAATGACTAACCTAATTAAAATTATGGCAAGAGATTATATGAAGATAGCATGAGCGATCCAGATTAAATCCAGCGCACAAGTCATTATATGAAACCCTAATTTTCCATCGAGATGGAAAAATAAATAGCGGGATGGAAAAATAAGCAGTATACATTTAGCCGACGGTAGAGAATTTTAAACCATGTCCGCTACCGCTTACTGTGGTGAGAATTACCACACCATCAGCAGTCAACGGCAACCGCTTGACCAAAAAATTCATCGATTACGAACGGTGATTTTTAATCGGTTAGACAATGGAATTTTTAACCGGTACAGCCTTAAGTAGGCTTGTATTTCTCAATGAGCAAATATTTCCCTTTGCTAGCACACGTATGAAGACAACATAAAAGGTATACAATGCAAAAGTATCTACTTCAACCATACCTGTATGCTCAGATACTTGAAATCATTCAGTAGCTGAGACAGCAACATGAATCTCAGACCCACAACTCACATTGTCCAGCGAACCGGGTCATGGATCAAGAGAATTACCTGACCATCTTAACCAGACACCTACATGTTCAAATAATCAGACTCAAGGCAGCAATGGAAGTTCTTCTAATAATCAAAAAATCAAGCATTGGACATACTGATCAAACCAGTGATTCTAAGTCATCACATATTGAGCCATAAGCCAAAATAGGACATCATATGGTGACAAGATCAAAAGGTGGAATATATAAACCAAAGACCTCCTCAACAATTACAATAATGGAGGAACCTGAAACTTTTGATCAAGCATCAAAGAAAGAAACTGGAAAACAACCATGGATAAAAAACACAATACACTTATAAAAAATGAAATATGGAGCTTAGTATATCTATTAAAGAACAAAAAAATAGTTGGAAGCAAGTGGACTTACAAACTTAAGAAAAATCCTGATAGCACAGTGGCATAATATAAAGCAAGATTAGTTGAGGATACAAACAGGAGCATGGTTTTGATTTTAAAGAAAATTTTTCACCGGTGGTTAAACCAACAAGCACTAGAATCATTTTAACTATAGCATTATACATGAAGTTGAATATCAAACAATTAGACGCCAACAATGCTTTTCTAAATGGCATCCTATAAAAGGATGGATATATATATATATATATATATATATATATATACACACACACAACAACCAAAATATGCTCAAAATATGAATTATTTGTGCAAATTAGTGCTTTTTCCAGTTAAATAATTAACTAAATTGAGAAAAAAGACTCAAACTTCAAAATACTACTTAATTAAAAATACTACTTAATACTAATTAATAAATACTAATAAAAATTATTAATTTGAATATTCTTTCATTTTCATATTTTATAGTATCTTATATAGTATTATATTACTAATACTAAGAAATTACACTTGGAATGAAGATAAAAATTGTCGTTATTGTTACTTCAATAACTCTCCACTAAATACGGATACGCCTCCATGGGCTTTGGCAATGTTGTTGATCAATTCCATGATAAGTACTATATTGAAACTCAGATACTGATGCAAGTTCTTCCCTTCTGAATCAGATAGATTCATATCTGAAAGAGGCCGACAATAAGTTCTTTCAAAATTGACTATTCGTTCCTCTTGCAGAAATGTATGCAATCGAGTAAATAGCTCTATGAACGACCTGATCTGATCGAATTGGAAAATGGAAAGATTTGTACAAGTTATACGTAGTGGGTACCAAGGGTCTGGTTTGATAAGCTGAAAGCCACTTTATGTAACATGAGGTTTTAGTCTACCAAATCAGATAATTCATTATTCGTCGAGATCAATAAAAATATTACCATATATGTACTAATATATGTTGATGATTTCATTATTACAGGTAATAATGAGGCAAAGATAAGTAGCATCATTCGTTATCTAGGTGAGCAATTTTCAATCATAGACTTGGGTCACCTGTACTACTTTTTAGGAATAGAAGTTAAAAAAAATCAGATTCAGAAATCATACTATGCCAGCAAAAATACATCAAAGAACTCCTAATCAAATCAAAGATGGAAGGAGCAAATCCCCAACCAACATCGATGATAAGAAATTAAAGTCCTTCAAAAAATAGGGAGAATCAATAGTTAATGACAAACAGTATAGAAGTCTAGTTGGTGCACTACAATATGTAACCATAGCTAGGACCGTTATATCATTCAGTGTTAACAAAGTTTTTAAATTCATGTAGGAACCATTCGATGAACATTGGAAAATAGTCAAAAGAATATTGAGATATCTAAAAGGCACAACAAACAATGGACTAGCATTAAAGACATGCAAGAATCTTAAGATAACTGGATATGTAGACGTTGATTGAGCCATAGACCCTGATGATAGAAGATCTACATTAGGATATTGCATATATATTGGGTATAACCTAGAGTCATAGTGTTTAAAGAAATAGTCCACAATTTCTAGACCTAGCACCAAGGCCGAATATAAGAGCAAAGCTAGTGCAACTACTCAAATCACGTAGATTCAATCACTATTACATGAACTAAAAATAAACTCAGATATCAAATCGACAAAAACTTAAGTGATGTGTATCTCTCAGCAAACCTGGTGGTTCACTCAAGAACATAACACGTCGGAATAGATTTGTACTTTGTTCGAGAGCATATTTTAAAAGGAAAACTTCAAGTAAATCATTTACCTTCCACTTATCAAGTCGCTGATGTATTTAAAAAAGCACTTACAGCGAGAAATTTCATCCGATTTTGGACTGATCTGAAAACCGAACAAAGCAATAGCAAATCAAATAAAGACTTGAGTAAAGATCCAAAGCCTAAGATTCAAAAACCAGTGAAAATCTGAGTAGCCATGTATAAATCAAATGTAATCTGGCTTCAGAATCACATCCAGTTGAAAGAATTAGAGGATTCGAGCAAAAAATTTGAAATAAATGAAGATTCATGGTGGAAGCTCAAATTTGGGAACCCTAAACCTAATGTCGATTTAAGGAGCATTGGAAATGATAGAAAACACACGAGACGTTCAGTTTATCTCAAACCGGATAGGGTTCTCAAGTAGAAAGATGAATCAAATATATGGGCCGTGTGCACAGGCCTATCTGTCTCAAAATTGTTAATTTGAACGAACTGTACAAATACAAGTCATTGTAATTGTTTCTAAGCATCAATAATACAATAATTTCTTCAATTCTTTTCTCTGCGTTAATTCAAAATCTTATTCATCATAAAATCTTTCTTTATTTTCAACCCAACGAAAGCTTTGCATTTGCAATCAACTGGAAATCACTTCCAGTCGATAATGGGTTTTTCCAGTCGACTAGATCAGCCTTCCCTGGAGAAGCAGGGTTCAAATTTTCAGGTGCAATTGTGTTATTTTAAGAGTGTTTTGGAGTTTCTACAGTAAATTTCTGTATACCTTTGATTCGATATCTTAGATTACATTAGACTACTATAAATATGGCTATATATAGTTTATTGTAATGTAAGGAGGAAAAATGTTTATTATTCCAACGTTTTGGAGATTGAGATTTTAATGTAAGAAGGAAAAATTGGTATTATTCTAGGATTTTGGAGATTGAAATTTCTTTTCAAATTTTAGCTATTTGCTTTGTAATCTTTTGGTGGAATTAATGAAGCTTTTTTTTGGAGAAAATTGATTGTCTACTATTTTTCTTTATTTCATATCTCTTTTGAGATCTAAGTATGCACGAATCCTTAAGATAAACGTAACAAGAAGAGGTCGGAAGGATTTGAATCATGTTTAACTAATATTCATCTTATAGAAGCATTATCCATCCTTAGAGGCTATTTTATTTAATGTAACTTACCATGCGATTCCCTTCTGGACTTTTTTTAAATCCTAAGGCAGAATGAAGATATAAGTAAATCTGCCACTGTCAAACGACATTCTTTTATGTCGATTTACTAACTATATGTCAATTTAAAGCTTATTGCAATGTATATATATATCACAAATATATTTTTTAACTTGTGCAATTGAAGTAATCTTCAGTTACATCAACGGACATATTGGTGCTTTATGGATCATGTCTTTAGTGTTGCTGCTTGTCAGATTAGGGAATTGGTGCTATGAAATATGGTATTTAAAATGAACGAAACTGCTAAATGTGTGCATCAGAAAGCTGCAATGGGATTCTACCTATTCCTTCTAAAAGCCTTAATAGCCATCCAAGAAAATAATTATTACCAAATTACTTTTTGTCTATTATGTAACCAATTTTACAGTAGAACCATTATTATCCACCATCTGAACTAAGCAACTTTTAAATAAATTTGGACATTGAAATGAAAACGAAATTGATCATGACTTGGGAGCACGTTTGGGATGACGAGATGAAGCAAAACCAAAAATTTAAATTCAATCGAAGCAAGCTCATTATGTTCGATACTGACCATAATTATTGTTGGTACCGAGTTGATTTCCAAAGGGGGAACCACCCATGGATTTGAAGACTCGAGATTTATGAGAGTATAGGGTAACTTATGCAACTGAGATGGTAAACATGCTCGGTATCGACCATAATTTTGATCGATACAGACATGATTTCAAGCCTATAAGTCAATTTCCTTATGTATTCATTAATCTCTACATTGAGAAATATGACTTTATTATCCATTCAATATTGCTCAAATAAATTTGTGCAACAATCCCCATAATTATTCTAAAGAGTCTTTTGGTAAACCAAAGAGAAAGTCCCTTTAAAATCATTGGTTTCTTTTGAGAGTAGTCTTTTATACAAGATAAGCCTTATATCTTTCCATGTTTTCTACTGAATCTTGCTTGGTATTGAATAATCATTCATAACTAATGGGTTTCTTGTCTTGATGTATGGAGAAAGTCTCAAATTTTAGTGTTTTGTATAGAATTATAATATGTAGATCCACTTTTGTTGAGATTACTTTCACATTGGGCAATTGATAAAATAAATCATGTACAAATACTAAGTGACCACCCTTCGTATTACCAATTGGTTTTATGATAATATATGGTTTTCTAACATGGTATCAAATGGGTTTAATATGTGCATGCTTAACCGCCACACCTGTTTCATGTCATCCAATATGTATGTCAATGTGTTTGACTCACGATACACCACACGTGCAGGGATGCGTTGAGATTAGTCCCACATCGAAAAATTGATAAAATAAATTCTGTATAAATACTTAGAGACCGCCCTTTACAATGACAATTAGTTTTGTGATATTATTTGGTTCTCTAACAACTTTCAAACTTGATATCTTGTATGTATTAATGTAAGTTTACCGAATCATCTCCGTCAATCCATTAGTTTCCTTTAAGGAGAAATATTAAATAGTTATCCAAAGTAATATTTATTTCTTTTCAAGTGGAAATCCTTAGTGATATTGCACCTTTGAGATTGTTGAGTTTGTTTTCCTAAAACATTAACCTTAATTTGAAGAGAATGTTGTAATATTATCTTATTATGGTTCCTAATTTACTTCTTATTCAATGAAAGGAAACAAATATTATACATGATCTGAAGATGTAGCCATAGTTGAATCAAAGTAATGACCATACTTTATCCCCCCTCCCTTCAAAACTCAACAACCTTTTAATTGTTGTATTTCCCATCTTAAAATTTTCCCTTAGTGTGGGTACATAAAACTTACAACTTTTAAGTTGCTTAGGATATTAGTAAAGTATTTGCTATCTTTAGTACATCGAAGAAGATTTGTACTTTGTTTGAGAGTAGATTTTAAAAGGAAAACTTCATGTAAATCATTTACCTTACACTAACTAAGACGTCGATGTATTGACAGAAGCACTTAAGTAAGGAATTTCATTTGTTTTCGAAGTGATCTGAAGGTCGAACAAAGTAAGAGAAAGCCAAATGAAGACTTAAGTGAAGATCCAAAGCCTAAGATTCAAAACCAATGAAAATGTGAGCATCCATAGATAAACCAAATGTAATCTGGCTTCAGAACCACATCAACTTGAAAGAACTAGAGGATTCAAGCAGAATTTTTAAGATAAACTGAAGATTCACGGTGGCGGCTCAAATTTGGAACCCTAGACCTAATGTCGATTTGAGTGGGAGTTTTGGAAATGATAGAAAGAATACATGAAATGTTCAATTTATCTCAAGCCAAATTGGTTCTAAAGTACAAAGACTAATCATATATATAGGCCGTGTGCACAAGCCCATCTGTCTCAAAATTGTAAATTTATACGAGTTGTACAAATACTAGTCGTTGTAATTGTTTTTCAGTAACAATCATACAATAATTTCTCAATTCATTTCTTTGCATCATTTCAAAAATCTTATTCGTCATCAAATCTTTCTTTATTTTCAACCCAATGAGGGCTTTGCATTTGCTGTCAACTAGAAACCATTTCCAATCGACTGACATTGTCGAGTAATGGGTTTTTCCAGTTGACTACATCAGCCTTTCTTGAAGAAGTAGGGTTTGAATTTTCAAGGGTAATATTGTTATTTTCGGAGTATTTTGGAGTTTCCATAGTAAATTTCTACATATCTTTGATTCAATGTCTTGGATTACATTAGACTACTATAAATATAGTTGTATATAGGTTATTGTAATATAAGGAGGAAAAGTGTTTATTATTCCAAGGTTTTGGAGATTGAGATTGTAATGCAAGAAGGAAAAAATGTTATTATTCTAGGATTTTGGGGATTGAATTTTTTTTCAACTTTTAGCTATTTGCTTTGTAATCTTTTGGTGGAACTAATGAAGCTTTATTGGAGAAAATTGGTTGTCTGCTGTTTTTCTTCATTTCATATCTCTTTTGAAAATTAATTATGTATGAATCCTTGAGATAAAAATAATATGAAGAGGTCGGAAGGATTTGAATCATGTTCAACTAATATTCACCTTGTAGAAGCATAATCCATCCTTGAAGGCTATTTACTTTAAGGCAGCTAACAATACGCTTCCCTTTTGAACATTGTTTTTTATCCTAAAACTGAATGAAGATATAAGTAAATCTACCACTATCAAACTACATTCTTTTATGTCATTTACCAACTATATGTCAATTTAAAGCTTACTACAATGTACACAAATATCACAAATATATGTTTCAACTTGTGCAATTGAAGTAATCATCAATTATATCAATAGTTACATGTTGGTGCTTTACGGATCATGTCTCTAGTGTTGCTGCTTGTCATATTTGGGAATTGATGCTATGTAATATGGTATTAAAAATGCACAAAACTGCTAAATGTGTGCATTAGAAAGATGTAATGGGATTCTACCTGTTCCTTTTGGAAACCATAATAGCCACTCAAGAAAATAATTATTAGCAAATTACATTTTTTCTCTTATGTAACCAAGCACTAATAGCTTGATAGATTATAGCCAAGTAAATGTATAAGTTCTCACATGTTATTGATTTTGATAATATATGAGTACTAATCAAATGATCCTTTATGTTTTGGAATACAACTTCGCACTCCCCAATCCATTAGAAGTTTCCGCCCCTTCTTCACTTGGTCGAAGAATGGGATGCACTTGTCCGTGGCTTTGGATGTAATTCTGCTTAGGGCCGCTATCCTTCCATTTAAACTCGTCGGATCATTTGGCTTCTCTGGGATTCCCATTCCTCTTATGGCTTCAATCTTTTCAGTATTTGCTTCAGTGCCACATGCAATCAATATATACCCTAGGAACTTGCCTGACTAGATGGCAAAGGTGCATTTCAAATGGTTTAGCTTCATATGGTATTGCCTTAGGACTGTGAAGGTCTGGTCTAAGTCCTTGACATGGTTTGATGGTGCATTTGACTTAACTAGCATGTCGTCCATATATGCCTCTACATTCTTCCCAATATGTTCAGCAAACATCATATTGACCAACCTTTGGTAGGTCACCCCACGTGCTTAACCAAATGGCACGACCTTATAGCATTATAACCCTTTATCT
This sequence comes from Allium cepa, assembly GCA_030765085.1. Taxonomy (NCBI): domain Eukaryota; kingdom Viridiplantae; phylum Streptophyta; class Magnoliopsida; order Asparagales; family Amaryllidaceae; genus Allium; species Allium cepa. The sequence continues at coordinate 453,182,644 of CM060939.1, read as the reverse complement.
ATCACAAACTAGTGTGTTTATAGTCCGGTTTAAATAGGCTATCTGGTTGTACCTTGAATATGCATCCATGAATGAGAGTAATTCGTGTCCGCTAGTTGTGTCTACTAGCTGATCGATTCTTGGCAGGGTCCTTTGGGCAAGCCTTATTGAGATTGGTTAAGTCTATGCATGTTCTCCGTTTCCTGTTAGACTTTCTTACGACTACTGGGTTGTCAATCCACTTCAGGTAGTATACCTCTCTAATGAACCCATTCTTCTTTAACTTATTCGTGTAGAGCGTTATATCTTTCTCGGTCTAGAGTTCCATGCTTCTGCCCGATCGGATGCGCATCTGGGCCGATGTTTAGTGCATGGCAGATGATGATTAGGTTTATTTCTACCATGTTTGAATGAGTCCAAGCAAATACATCTAAAAATCTTTTTATGAAGTCTATAAGTTCATCCCGCGCCTCTACACTAAGATTCTTTTCTATCTTGAGAACCTTGGTGGGGTCATTTGTATCTATCTGTATGTCTTCAAGATCATCTACCGGCTTTAACCATTTCCTTGTCTTCCCTAACCTCGGGTCTATCTCACTTTTTGATTTCTCTTCTGGTGGTGAGTTCAAAGAAGACGCTTTTTTAGCTTTCTTAGAGAAATACTGCGTGTAAACTGAATTATATTCGTTAGCGCTGATTATGTGCATATATGTTCTCTTCTCTTTTCTCTCAGGTTTTGTGGATGCAAGATTACTTGCCTCATTATTACTTTGAGTATCTAACATTGTCACAGTTTTATGTTCCCATTTGACTAATTTTTTGTGTTTATTAGTACAAATATCAGAAGAGACGGCAAAATATTTTGAAACAATTTTATTGCCAGTGTTAAGAGTTACATTATATAATTTCCTAGCTAAAAATTATCCCCCTCTCACTAACCATATTCCCGCCGAAGTGCTGAATTTCATGAGCATGTATTTTTGTGAGATGATTGGCCTTAGATCAATTAAAGAAAGACTTCCCTACAAAGCATTGTATAGTGAGGGTCGATGGATGATTAGGAAATCCGCATAAAATGATTTATATAACGAGTCACTTTTGGTTAGAACGATCACATATGCTAACCTTACTGGAATGGTAGCGGTGTTATCGAAACTAAAGATCAGTTTAGGGCTAGGTTTCAGGATTTCTAACGGTAATTATTTGACCATAAGCAAATTTGAAAATGTCGTTTAACGAGCTTCTAGAATCGACAAAGACTTTCTTCATAGTACAATTTCATATTTTTCACTGCAATGATAAGAAAGTCTTGGTGTGGGAACACAATTCCTACGACATGGGCTTCCATGAAGGTTATTTCTAGTGTAGGATTCTGTTTGACGTGGAAGATTGTATTATGGGTTCTGGCTTCTGCACATATCTCTCCTGAGCCCTTTTGCTTGAACCAGCGAGTGTGGTCCCTCATGGATTGAAGCTATCGGGTATGAAGGGTTGCCAGCTTGGTGTTCATTAGGGTTGGGGGTCAAATTTCTGGTCCCGTCACCACCATTTTCCCCCTGGAAGCTACTTAAATAACCCTTCTCAATCAACCTCTCTATTTCATTCTTTAGGGGTCGACAGTTATCGGTATAATGACCATTTTCTTGGTGAAAGCGGCAGTATGCTCCACCTTGATTTTGTTCTGGTTTCTTTACCTTATTCGGCACATTGTATGCTATCTTAGCCTTGGTCATCTCATATATTTGCTCGAATGTATGAGTGAGGGGGGTTTTTACAGTGAGGTTTAGCTCCTTCTACCGCTTCGTAGGTAGGTGATATCTGTCTCCCCCTCTTTTCTTGTTATTAAACGGGGGCGGAAGTCCCATGAAATTGTGCTACAGACCCAGTTTCCTCCATCCTGATGTAATCGGCTACCCTTTCATAAAAAGCCTTCATGCTATGGCAAGACTTTTTGTTGTTTTTTTCCCATATAGTAATTCCTCTCCTAATCCAAGCATGAATTTCCATTAATAATGCTTCTTCGTTGGTCACACTAATTTGGAGATCTTCTACCTTGAAGCACTTAATAAAACCGTGTAGGCTTTTGTTCACCCCCGCTTCATACACAATATGGTATTGGTTTCTGGGGAGGCTTCTCTTCCCAAATTGAATTACCCTAGAAAATCAATAGATAACTACCTCCAAGACTAGACTTCTTTTGGTCCGTATCTTCTGAACGATCGTGAGCTACATGGAACAATTTGCATCGGACCATCCTTCTGACCTTCAGGATGTCCATGAAGTATTTGAAAATGTTGAGGTGATCCTCTAGGTTGGTAGTTCTATCAAACTTATCAATTGAGTGGGCTTTGAAAGTATAGAGAAAATCTGCTTCAATAAAGATCTTACTAAAATGGGAGCAAATTCCTTCTTCCGTTTTTTCTCTAGTGTTCTATTAGTTGCCAGTTGCTCTACTCGAGTTTTTAGCGAATGGATTTCGCTTTCTCTTGGTCAACCTGGGATAAATTACCATTTGTCATGGTGTCCTCGTCATCTCTAGCAGATTGGGTTTATTTTTCCAACTGTGGGGGGTTTATGTTGGCTGGCTTGGTTTTGATTCGATGGTTAGCATGGATTTTGCCTTTCATTTTGGCATTAGATTTTAGTTCGGTGTCATAGTTCCCATTTATAGGAGTGCCTTTATTATTCCCTTGCTGAATGTACAGTGCAGTAGGGGAATGAAGACGATGAGCTGTGGAGTAGGGAGGTGAAGATAGTCTGCAGATGACATGTTGGGTCATTGTTTTTCTAATCCTTCCATGTGTTGGTTTATTTGGTGTGTGAATGATTAGAATGCGGCCAGGATGGGGTCTATGGAGACCTCAGTTGAAGCTCCCGCTTTGTCTTAGGTTTTCGAAGGTATAAGTGATCTGTTTGTGGTCTTTGCTGCCAAGTGTAAAGATTCTTGGATTAAAGTGATAGGTGAATTGGTAGGATTATAATACGTGGCATACATTTTTACTAGATGTGGAAAATGAAAAGAGGTTCAGACCCTCTTTGTAGCGCCAAAAGATGTTGGTGAATTTTTTATTCTTCCAACTCCTCAATTAGGTATGAAGTAATTAACGTGCCAATTACTTTATTTGAATTAGCAAAATTAAGTAGTCTTAATTTTTCCTTGAAGTGGTGATTATACTGCTGGATGCATATACAATCGGGTAAGTACACTTTTACTTTTTGTTAAAATGTCAAATCCAGATAGTATTTAATTCAAATACAAAAAGGTAAGATCTACTATTGAAAACCAAGCAGGAAAATAACAAAAACAAGAAATAGTAAAAGCTACAGGGAATTTACGTAGTTTGGATATTAAGAAATTCTTCATCCATAAGGAAAATTTCTCTTTCTTCCTTTTTCATTAGTTTGATACAGGTTTCCATGTCAGAGATATAGTAATGCCTTATATGTCTTAAAAGAAGAAAAAGGTGAAAAAGTCCATTTCACACTACTGTGTTTTTTGTATTTATAGTATTGAGATGTACACGTATTGCTGGAATTCATTCCTTACCGTTATACATCAGCCCTTGGATTCTTCTAGATTTCATATGTCCGTGTTGTTTGTTTTATGGATCTGAACTACTGATATGTCTCTATTGGGAAGCTTGAATGGAGGCAGGAACTCTTGAAATTAGAGCGGGAATATTCGAATTTATGGCGAAAGAATTCAAATTTGAATTGACTTTGCATGCGAGCTCTTAGGGGACATTTGGTGTCGCTCGTTAGCTTTGAGATACTACGATCATATATATATTGACCGATGTATCATCTCTGTGCGATGCTACGGTGCTGATTTTCCATTACTTATTTGACATTGTATCAGGGTGAAGTTATACTGCCCTACCTTAGCTTGGTCGTTAGCATGCGTGATTGTGGACATGACCTAATCTGGCCGTGACTTAGGTTGGTCTTGTTATTTATTTACACAAATTGTTAGTAGAGGTAGAAGAGTTGGTATCTTCACTGTCTTTACTTAGCTTGTTATCATATCTGGCAGAAATGGAGTGGCACTACCCTGTTTTGTTCAAAGAGTTGATTTGATGCATGCTTGGAACGTATTTGAGTCTGGCTATGATTTGGGCTGATTGCAATTTGAGTTTCCCTCACTCCAAGTATGCTCGGGTTGCTAATGAGAGAAAGAAGGAGCTCCATATCATTGTTGTGTACCTGTAAATATTGTTCTGCAATAAAGAATATCTTGAATGGCCCTGCATGCAGCCCTTGACACCTTGGGTGCTGCTTAAATTGCCCTCGATATGTGCTAAGCATACCTATGGAAAAGTATGAGATTTGGGGATGCGGTCAGCTTAGTTCAGCATGTATTGCCTCTTATCCCTTGGCATAATACTCTTATTCTACTTTGATCTTTTGTATTGTCATTATGACCTACCATTGTTTCCATATGAGTGCAGTACATGTCTTCTGCTGTGACTCCTTTGACTGCGAGGTTCAGACTGGGTTAAGTATTGTAGGTTCAAGATGAATTCCTATGTAATATGAGTTTGATTGGTTCAATTCCTTTTTCATTACGTCTGATCTTCTCGATGTAAGGGCAGCCTTCTTGGCGTCACGCCCTTCCCCATTTTCCTCCAATGTAGCTTGAGATAGATGCGGGAGTAACATTATTATGCTGGGCAATATATTTTTATATATGAATTTGGTGGTATATCATAGAATGATATATGAATTTGTGATATCAATATGTTACGTTGAGGTGAACATATATTGTATATATTTGAATGTGTGATTGATGTTAAAATGCAGCAGAAACGCTGCAAATATGTTTCAGTAATGGCATCGACACGACGTTTGAAAGGCGTTGGAAAATCCAATTTTAATAATTTAATTAGACATTGCTAAGGCGTTGGAAAGTCATCGAAATGGCAACGCAAAATCCAAGTTAGAGAATTTTGATAATAGTCGACAGGGATTCATAGTGGCATTAGAAAGTCGTCGAAAAAAGACGTCTATAAGTCACCGGTAACCACTCCATGCAAGGCATCTTCCAGCCGTTGGAATAAATTTTCTGACCTACTTTTTACCGATGCTTGTTAGCACATCAGCACGGCATCAGTAGTGCTTTTACCGACGTCTCGGTAAATAGCCTTGTTTTTGTTGTGATTTGACGTATCTCATTTGGTGTAAAGCTTCATAATAAAGCAACCTCAACTTTAGTTTTGCAAGTTCTTTTCTAAAACCATCATAATAATGATACATAAAAGGAAACAGTGTTAAAATAGAGTTAATCGGCTTATTGTCATACATAATTTTACTATTGCGTTTCTTTACTACTTGAATTCTATTTTGAGGTTGATGAGTGTAGAAGTAAATATACATACACTATAACACAACTAATTCACCATCTTGTAAGGCTGGTAATAAGCCGTTTCTTTTTTCTAACTAATGTTTCCAGTGAAAAACATACATGTCATTCATCTTGTTGTCTAATTAACTTATTGATATGGAATATCTTTTTTTCCATGGAAAATTTTATTTACTTTAGTCAAGATAAATTCTTTTTAATGTTTTGTGCAATGGAGAAAATACTTAAATTGTTATTTTCGTGTTGCTTGTTGCTTATGCTTGGTTTATGGTTTAAAATTCCAATGAAATCGATAATTCCATTTTGGTTCCCATCATAACAATCTAACCTGAATTCCGGTTCCGGTCTAAATATCGAATATGGATTTTTAAATTCTAAGAAAATAGCAGGAAGAAAAACATAATAACATGTAAAAATAAAATAAATAAATCAAAATAAAAAATAGACAAGTGAACAAATAGTTTCAAAAAAGGCTGTCATACTTTTGTTAATTTGGACCAAAATCAGAAGAAATAGCATGAAAAATAGTAAAAATAAATAATGTGTGTAATACAAGTATGAACTATTTATTAATTTATTTTCATAATAAAAATATTAAAATTCACGACATTATCTTTATTAATAATTGAAATAGAAGCGCACTCTTTTAGCCCAACCGTGAAGTTCCAAAAGTACTCTTATATACAAACAATATTTTAGAAGTTCGAATTCTACAAAGAACAATAATTAACATCTATTTTCAAATTTAAATTTTGGAACGTAAATAAGATTACAATTTCGAAACTCTACTTTGATAAAAGAATTACAATTGTTTTTCTTTATATTTTTCAGTTTTTTTTATATCAAAGTAACATAGAAATTGTAATTTTAATAATTTTATAGGAGGGTTTTATACACACGTGTATTGCACGTGCCTAAAAATCTCGTTATTAATATTTAGAATAAAACACAATCTTTTGGTCCAATCATGACCAAAATACCCTTTTATTCAACTAGTGGTCAAAAATTCGAATATCACAAATATTAACGTTTATATTTAAATGGAAATTTGGAATATAAATAAGTTTATAAGTTTAAAACTTTGTTTCGACAAAAAAATATAGTTTTTCCCTTATATTTTCCAATTAATTTTTATCAAAACTATATATAAATTATAAATTATATAATTTCATAAGAATGTCATATATGCGTTGTGCGTGACATAAAATCTTGTAATCATAAGTCAAAATTTAAAAATTGATGTAAAATTCAAAAAAATTAAATGAAATAAATGAAACCGAGAATCAAAATCTTGAACCTTCTTGTAGAATTATTACTACCAGTATGTTAGGCACTTCCGTTGGGCATGTGCAAAGAAAACTGAAAGAAAATTTATTTAGTGAAATAGTATTATGTCATATACATAAATAAAGGTCTCTTTGCTTGCATATATAATAGGAACACCTTTAAAGCTTTTGGATTTTGATTTATTTAATTAGCGAAGGTTGCATGTGCGAAAAAAAGTTTAGCAAATTTATGTTTTATGTAATAATGATATTGAAATTAGCTTATATGTTTGTACACATGACTAGATAATTTCATTAAATTAATTATCATCAACCTACTTATTTTAAAGTTTGTGTAAATAAACGTTATTATGCTTATGAGTGGTTGCAGGTGTGAAATTTCTCAATCAAAGTACATATGCACAGTTTTGATGGGACCTAAAAGCTAAACTATAATACAATGTTAAATATATATATAAAATTACAATGAAATTTAGGGTATTCAAGCCTCTATAGAAAATGTTCAGATTCGGAAATCTTTATATATAATAGTGTGTGAATTAAATATAGTACTACTGTAAGTGTTTATCATTCATTTATAAAGATTCTTATATAGAAACAAAATACATGGATTCTATTAATTACCTTACTATGTAACAGTATAAAACAAAAATTAAAGCCACAATGAAACAACTTCTACAAATCAAATCACAAATCATAATCTTTTGAAAACAAACCATACAAACCATGAAATGACTACATTAACTTTCATAATATATGACATAAAACTAATATGCTTCTAAGTATTTATTCAAAAAGTAATCTAGTTCATAGAGAGACATTAATTTGCTCTCAAAAGCTTTGTTCTGATTGCATGCATGTAAAATTTTATTTCAATAATTTAACTACCTTTTCCCCATTTTAGTGAAATTATAAAAAACTAGAAAATACATATTGATCCCAAAAGAGTATAATATGCAATTATACCTAGCTCAGCATAATTTGAGCACCCTTATGCACACATATGCATCATCCTGGACATGCACGCACAATATTTCACATGCATTTATAATGCTTATATAGCTGGAAAAAAATATCCTGTATTCTCCCTACTTCCACTTTTCAGCATTAGTACTCACACTTTGTTTTATAACCTCACATTTTGCTTTCCCTTAACTACATGTTATACGACTCCAAACTATAATTGTAGCATGCTTGAGTACATACTGAAGCGTGGAAAACAATTTTTTTAAGGTGGAACATTTGTTATGCACTTGAAACGTCAAACAAAAAATAAACTTCAAATGTTTAGAGTTTTGAAATAATTTTTGAATAGTTGAATCAATTTCATTTTGTTTTACTACATATAGTTCTCATTCCTCTATCACAATTTCATATGCACTTTGCAAGCAAAAACTACATTGAAATCCTAAGTCTCACCACTACGTACTTTACAGTCTTAACCTTTCTTTATGAATTTTTACTAACCTCAAAGTTTAGCTGAGCATCATAAATCAAAACCATATACTAATTTCAAATATAATATTTTAGATTCTCTATTAGAATCCACCATTATTATGATGCATATCCATTATCCCCAACTTTGAATAACCAACAACATAAGTTCAGAATTAATACATTATGAAGGTGAAAGAATAAATAATGACATAACATGATGATGACAGTGTTATGGGAGTCAAATAGCAAATATAATATGATGACAACGTTATGCGAATCAAATAGCAAATATAATGTGAGAAAAGGTTGCTTCATCTTCACCATGAAAGATCCCAAATTTTGGTATTTTCAATACAGATGTTGATGCAAGGCTCACCAAAGCTTAGTTCATAAGCTGCCTAAGTAAGTACGTTATTTAAGAATCATTCCCTAATAAAATATTTCGGTAACATAAACATATTTTGTACATCAAAATTAATAGATAAATAAAGTTGCTTCAAATTAATACTAACATTTTTCCAAAGTATCAGATAACAATGTGCTAATGGGATAAAGCTAAGCAATTCAAGGTAATGACTAATTACCTGGGCCTAAAAATGATGGAAACCACATCATATGTTGGATAATTTGTAATTCGCATAAACCTTAGCTTGGATAATCTGTAAATCACATAAACCTTAGCTTGAGTGAGTTTGGTCTGTTAATGGAAGGATCTTCAAATTAGAATGGAAAAGGGAAATATTATAAGGTAGGGGAATGAGATAATTATGCGATAAAGAATGGGGAAGAATAGTTAAATGGTGAGGTAATGCACGAGAAGAACGTGGGAATATAAAAGGAAAAAATATCCTTATCATGTCATATGAATTGAGTGGGCATTTTTGACAATTCAAAAGTTTCAAATTGATGTATTTCCATTATATATAGACGAGTAGTTTGGCACGTGCGATGCACGTACGCAGAAGGAACTGGTGTTAAGAAATAATGTCTGCGAAGGTTGTTGAATGCAATAAAATGAGTGTGACGTACACATATTGTCGAATATTATGGATATTGACATGCACAATGAATCCACATCCGATGGACGTAGAAAATTTATATCGAACATGGAAAGAAGCGTTATATCAAACTGACATTGTGTGGGCAGAAAAGTAATAAACATATGGTGTAATGAATTATTAACGCATGTTAATGCAAGCAGTAGAGAATAACTTTTATAAACTATCATACAACATAATGTAACACATTTACATACAGTAATGGAAACCACTTGTCATCTACTTTCAATTTTTTGAGTTTCAGTCATCAACTAAGTGGCTTTATAGCCTTTTGTATTCCGTATAGCTTTATAGTTATCTGTCCTCTTTATCAATATGAACGTTGAAGTTTTTATTCATAGTGCATTCAAACAATTATATGAATGGTATGTTTCAACGGTACATGTACAATTCCACTTACATAACACAAATGCACTGAAGTAAATATAACTTATTGCTGAAATACATAGTTAGTAAAAAAATATAATGTAACAGAAACATAGCATAGTTACGTCAACTCATGCCGGTACCAAATATGAGGCATACACCCCAAATCCAATCTCATAAGCAACTTCACTGATCACTCCAACTCATTTCCAGCTATTGGGTGATGGGCAACTCTATGTTCCATTTCACTCATGTAAGCTCGGTTGTATTGCACGTGCCTAAAAATCTCGTTATTAATATTTAGAATAAAACACAATCTTTTGGTCCAATCATGACCAAAATACCCTTTTATTCAACTAGTGGTCAAAAATTCGAATATCACAAATATTAACGTTTATATTTAAATGGAAATTTGGAATATAAATAAGTTTATAAGTTTAAAACTTTGTTTCGACAAAAAAATATAGTTTTTCCCTTATATTTTCCAATTAATTTTTATCAAAACTATATATAAATTATAAATTATATAATTTCATAAGAATGTCATATATGCGTTGTGCGTGACATAAAATCTTGTAATCATAAGTCAAAATTTAAAAATTGATGTAAAATTCAAAAAAATTAAATGAAATAAATGAAACCGAGAATCAAAATCTTGAACCTTCTTGTAGAATTATTACTACCAGTATGTTAGGCACTTCCGTTGGGCATGTGCAAAGAAAACTGAAAGAAAATTTATTTAGTGAAATAGTATTATGTCATATACATAAATAAAGGTCTCTTTGCTTGCATATATAATAGGAACACCTTTAAAGCTTTTGGATTTTGATTTATTTAATTAGCGAAGGTTGCATGTGCGAAAAAAAGTTTAGCAAATTTATGTTTTATGTAATAATGATATTGAAATTAGCTTATATGTTTGTACACATGACTAGATAATTTCATTAAATTAATTATCATCAACCTACTTATTTTAAAGTTTGTGTAAATAAACGTTATTATGCTTATGAGTGGTTGCAGGTGTGAAATTTCTCAATCAAAGTACATATGCACAGTTTTGATGGGACCTAAAAGCTAAACTATAATACAATGTTAAATATATATATAAAATTACAATGAAATTTAGGGTATTCAAGCCTCTATAGAAAATGTTCAGATTCGGAAATCTTTATATATAATAGTGTGTGAATTAAATATAGTACTACTGTAAGTGTTTATCATTCATTTATAAAGATTCTTATATAGAAACAAAATACATGGATTCTATTAATTACCTTACTATGTAACAGTATAAAACAAAAATTAAAGCCACAATGAAACAACTTCTACAAATCAAATCACAAATCATAATCTTTTGAAAACAAACCATACAAACCATGAAATGACTACATTAACTTTCACAATATATGACATAAAACTAATATGCTTCTAAGTATTTATTCAAAAAGTAATCTAGTTCATAGAGAGACATTAATTTGCTCTCAAAAGCTTTGTTCTGATTGCATGCATGTAAAATTTTATTTCAATAATTTAACTACCTTTTCCCCATTTTAGTGAAATTATAAAAAACTAGAAAATACATATTGATCCCAAAAGAGTATAATATGCAATTATACCTAGCTCAGCATAATTTGAGCACCCTTATGCACACATATGCATCATCCTGGACATGCACGCACAATATTTCACATGCATTTATAATGCTTATATAGCTGGAAAAAAATATCCTGTATTCTCCCTACTTCCACTTTTCAGCATTAGTACTCACACTTTGTTTTATAACCTCACATTTTGCTTTCCCTTAACTACATGTTATACGACTCCAAACTATAATTGTAGCATGCTTGAGTACATACTGAAGCGTGGAAAACAATTTTTTTAAGGTGGAACATTTGTTATGCACTTGAAACGTCAAACAAAAAATAAACTTCAAATGTTTAGAGTTTTGAAATAATTTTTGAATAGTTGAATCAATTTCATTTTGTTTTACTACATATAGTTCTCATTCCTCTATCACAATTTCATATGCACTTTGCAAGCAAAAACTACATTGAAATCCTAAGTCTCACCACTACGTACTTTACAGTCTTAACCTTTCTTTATGAATTTTTACTAACCTCAAAGTTTAGCTGAGCATCATAAATCAAAACCATATACTAATTTCAAATATAATATTTTAGATTCTCTATTAGAATCCACCATTATTATGATGCATATCCATTATCCCCAACTTTGAATAACCAACAACATAAGTTCAGAATTAATACATTATGAAGGTGAAAGAATAAATAATGACATAACATGATGATGACAGTGTTATGGGAGTCAAATAGCAAATATAATATGATGACAACGTTATGCGAATCAAATAGCAAATATAATGTGAGAAAAGGTTGCTTCATCTTCACCATGAAAGATCCCAAATTTTGGTATTTTCAATACAGATGTTGATGCAAGGCTCACCAAAGCTTAGTTCATAAGCTGCCTAAGTAAGTACGTTATTTAAGAATCATTCCCTAATAAAATATTTCGGTAACATAAACATATTTTGTACATCAAAATTAATAGATAAATAAAGTTGCTTCAAATTAATACTAACATTTTTCCAAAGTATCAGATAACAATGTGCTAATGGGATAAAGCTAAGCAATTCAAGGTAATGACTAATTACCTGGGCCTAAAAATGATGGAAACCACATCATATGTTGGATAATTTGTAATTCGCATAAACCTTAGCTTGGATAATCTGTAAATCACATAAACCTTAGCTTGAGTGAGTTTGGTCTGTTAATGGAAGGATCTTCAAATTAGAATGGAAAAGGGAAATATTATAAGGTAGGGGAATGAGATAATTATGCGATAAAGAATGGGGAAGAATAGTTAAATGGTGAGGTAATGCACGAGAAGAACGTGGGAATATAAAAGGAAAAAATATCCTTATCATGTCATATGAATTGAGTGGGCATTTTTGACAATTCAAAAGTTTCAAATTGATGTATTTCCATTATATATAGACGAGTAGTTTGGCACGTGCGATGCACGTACGCAGAAGGAACTGGTGTTAAGAAATAATGTCTGCGAAGGTTGTTGAATGCAATAAAATGAGTGTGACGTACACATATTGTCGAATATTATGGATATTGACATGCACAATGAATCCACATCCGATGGACGTAGAAAATTTATATCGAACATGGAAAGAAGCGTTATATCAAACTGACATTGTGTGGGCAGAAAAGTAATAAACATATGGTGTAATGAATTATTAACGCATGTTAATGCAAGCAGTAGAGAATAACTTTTATAAACTATCATACAACATAATGTAACACATTTACATACAGTAATGGAAACCACTTGTCATCTACTTTCAATTTTTTGAGTTTCAGTCATCAACTAAGTGGCTTTATAGCCTTTTGTATTCCGTATAGCTTTATAGTTATCTGTCCTCTTTATCAATATGAACGTTGAAGTTTTTATTCATAGTGCATTCAAACAATTATATGAATGGTATGTTTCAACGGTACATGTACAATTCCACTTACATAACACAAATGCACTGAAGTAAATATAACTTATTGCTGAAATACATAGTTAGTAAAAAAATATAATGTAACAGAAACATAGCATAGTTACGTCAACTCATGCCGGTACCAAATATGAGGCATACACCCCAAATCCAATCTCATAAGCAACTTCACTGATCACTCCAACTCATTTCCAGCTATTGGGTGATGGGCAACTCTATGTTCCATTTCACTCATGTAAGCTCGGTTGTATTGCACGTGCCTAAAAATCTCGTTATTAATATTTAGAATAAAACACAATCTTTTGGTCCAATCATGACCAAAATACCCTTTTATTCAACTAGTGGTCAAAAATTCGAATATCACAAATATTAACGTTTATATTTAAATGGAAATTTGGAATATAAATAAGTTTATAAGTTTAAAACTTTGTTTCGACAAAAAAATATAGTTTTTCCCTTATATTTTCCAATTAATTTTTATCAAAACTATATATAAATTATAAATTATATAATTTCATAAGAATGTCATATATGCGTTGTGCGTGACATAAAATCTTGTAATCATAAGTCAAAATTTAAAAATTGATGTAAAATTCAAAAAAATTAAATGAAATAAATGAAACCGAGAATCAAAATCTTGAACCTTCTTGTAGAATTATTACTACCAGTATGTTAGGCACTTCCGTTGGGCATGTGCAAAGAAAACTGAAAGAAAATTTATTTAGTGAAATAGTATTATGTCATATACATAAATAAAGGTCTCTTTGCTTGCATATATAATAGGAACACCTTTAAAGCTTTTGGATTTTGATTTATTTAATTAGCGAAGGTTGCATGTGCGAAAAAAAGTTTAGCAAATTTATGTTTTATGTAATAATGATATTGAAATTAGCTTATATGTTTGTACACATGACTAGATAATTTCATTAAATTAATTATCATCAACCTACTTATTTTAAAGTTTGTGTAAATAAACGTTATTATGCTTATGAGTGGTTGCAGGTGTGAAATTTCTCAATCAAAGTACATATGCACAGTTTTGATGGGACCTAAAAGCTAAACTATAATACAATGTTAAATATATATATAAAATTACAATGAAATTTAGGGTATTCAAGCCTCTATAGAAAATGTTCAGATTCGGAAATCTTTATATATAATAGTGTGTGAATTAAATATAGTACTACTGTAAGTGTTTATCATTCATTTATAAAGATTCTTATATAGAAACAAAATACATGGATTCTATTAATTACCTTACTATGTAACAGTATAAAACAAAAATTAAAGCCACAATGAAACAACTTCTACAAATCAAATCACAAATCATAATCTTTTGAAAACAAACCATACAAACCATGAAATGACTACATTAACTTTCACAATATATGACATAAAACTAATATGCTTCTAAGTATTTATTCAAAAAGTAATCTAGTTCATAGAGAGACATTAATTTGCTCTCAAAAGCTTTGTTCTGATTGCATGCATGTAAAATTTTATTTCAATAATTTAACTACCTTTTCCCCATTTTAGTGAAATTATAAAAAACTAGAAAATACATATTGATCCCAAAAGAGTATAATATGCAATTATACCTAGCTCAGCATAATTTGAGCACCCTTATGCACACATATGCATCATCCTGGACATGCACGCACAATATTTCACATGCATTTATAATGCTTATATAGCTGGAAAAAAATATCCTGTATTCTCCCTACTTCCACTTTTCAGCATTAGTACTCACACTTTGTTTTATAACCTCACATTTTGCTTTCCCTTAACTACATGTTATACGACTCCAAACTATAATTGTAGCATGCTTGAGTACATACTGAAGCGTGGAAAACAATTTTTTTAAGGTGGAACATTTGTTATGCACTTGAAACGTCAAACAAAAAATAAACTTCAAATGTTTAGAGTTTTGAAATAATTTTTGAATAGTTGAATCAATTTCATTTTGTTTTACTACATATAGTTCTCATTCCTCTATCACAATTTCATATGCACTTTGCAAGCAAAAACTACATTGAAATCCTAAGTCTCACCACTACGTACTTTACAGTCTTAACCTTTCTTTATGAATTTTTACTAACCTCAAAGTTTAGCTGAGCATCATAAATCAAAACCATATACTAATTTCAAATATAATATTTTAGATTCTCTATTAGAATCCACCATTATTATGATGCATATCCATTATCCCCAACTTTGAATAACCAACAACATAAGTTCAGAATTAATACATTATGAAGGTGAAAGAATAAATAATGACATAACATGATGATGACAGTGTTATGGGAGTCAAATAGCAAATATAATATGATGACAACGTTATGCGAATCAAATAGCAAATATAATGTGAGAAAAGGTTGCTTCATCTTCACCATGAAAGATCCCAAATTTTGGTATTTTCAATACAGATGTTGATGCAAGGCTCACCAAAGCTTAGTTCATAAGCTGCCTAAGTAAGTACGTTATTTAAGAATCATTCCCTAATAAAATATTTCGGTAACATAAACATATTTTGTACATCAAAATTAATAGATAAATAAAGTTGCTTCAAATTAATACTAACATTTTTCCAAAGTATCAGATAACAATGTGCTAATGGGATAAAGCTAAGCAATTCAAGGTAATGACTAATTACCTGGGCCTAAAAATGATGGAAACCACATCATATGTTGGATAATTTGTAATTCGCATAAACCTTAGCTTGGATAATCTGTAAATCACATAAACCTTAGCTTGAGTGAGTTTGGTCTGTTAATGGAAGGATCTTCAAATTAGAATGGAAAAGGGAAATATTATAAGGTAGGGGAATGAGATAATTATGCGATAAAGAATGGGGAAGAATAGTTAAATGGTGAGGTAATGCACGAGAAGAACGTGGGAATATAAAAGGAAAAAATATCCTTATCATGTCATATGAATTGAGTGGGCATTTTTGACAATTCAAAAGTTTCAAATTGATGTATTTCCATTATATATAGACGAGTAGTTTGGCACGTGCGATGCACGTACGCAGAAGGAACTGGTGTTAAGAAATAATGTCTGCGAAGGTTGTTGAATGCAATAAAATGAGTGTGACGTACACATATTGTCGAATATTATGGATATTGACATGCACAATGAATCCACATCCGATGGACGTAGAAAATTTATATCGAACATGGAAAGAAGCGTTATATCAAACTGACATTGTGTGGGCAGAAAAGTAATAAACATATGGTGTAATGAATTATTAACGCATGTTAATGCAAGCAGTAGAGAATAACTTTTATAAACTATCATACAACATAATGTAACACATTTACATACAGTAATGGAAACCACTTGTCATCTACTTTCAATTTTTTGAGTTTCAGTCATCAACTAAGTGGCTTTATAGCCTTTTGTATTCCGTATAGCTTTATAGTTATCTGTCCTCTTTATCAATATGAACGTTGAAGTTTTTATTCATAGTGCATTCAAACAATTATATGAATGGTATGTTTCAACGGTACATGTACAATTCCACTTACATAACACAAATGCACTGAAGTAAATATAACTTATTGCTGAAATACATAGTTAGTAAAAAAATATAATGTAACAGAAACATAGCATAGTTACGTCAACTCATGCCGGTACCAAATATGAGGCATACACCCCAAATCCAATCTCATAAGCAACTTCACTGATCACTCCAACTCATTTCCAGCTATTGGGTGATGGGCAACTCTATGTTCCATTTCACTCATGTAAGCTCGGTTGTATTGCACGTGCCTAAAAATCTCGTTATTAATATTTAGAATAAAACACAATCTTTTGGTCCAATCATGACCAAAATACCCTTTTATTCAACTAGTGGTCAAAAATTCGAATATCACAAATATTAACGTTTATATTTAAATGGAAATTTGGAATATAAATAAGTTTATAAGTTTAAAACTTTGTTTCGACAAAAAAATATAGTTTTTCCCTTATATTTTCCAATTAATTTTTATCAAAACTATATATAAATTATAAATTATATAATTTCATAAGAATGTCATATATGCGTTGTGCGTGACATAAAATCTTGTAATCATAAGTCAAAATTTAAAAATTGATGTAAAATTCAAAAAAATTAAATGAAATAAATGAAACCGAGAATCAAAATCTTGAACCTTCTTGTAGAATTATTACTACCAGTATGTTAGGCACTTCCGTTGGGCATGTGCAAAGAAAACTGAAAGAAAATTTATTTAGTGAAATAGTATTATGTCATATACATAAATAAAGGTCTCTTTGCTTGCATATATAATAGGAACACCTTTAAAGCTTTTGGATTTTGATTTATTTAATTAGCGAAGGTTGCATGTGCGAAAAAAAGTTTAGCAAATTTATGTTTTATGTAATAATGATATTGAAATTAGCTTATATGTTTGTACACATGACTAGATAATTTCATTAAATTAATTATCATCAACCTACTTATTTTAAAGTTTGTGTAAATAAACGTTATTATGCTTATGAGTGGTTGCAGGTGTGAAATTTCTCAATCAAAGTACATATGCACAGTTTTGATGGGACCTAAAAGCTAAACTATAATACAATGTTAAATATATATATAAAATTACAATGAAATTTAGGGTATTCAAGCCTCTATAGAAAATGTTCAGATTCGGAAATCTTTATATATAATAGTGTGTGAATTAAATATAGTACTACTGTAAGTGTTTATCATTCATTTATAAAGATTCTTATATAGAAACAAAATACATGGATTCTATTAATTACCTTACTATGTAACAGTATAAAACAAAAATTAAAGCCACAATGAAACAACTTCTACAAATCAAATCACAAATCATAATCTTTTGAAAACAAACCATACAAACCATGAAATGACTACATTAACTTTCACAATATATGACATAAAACTAATATGCTTCTAAGTATTTATTCAAAAAGTAATCTAGTTCATAGAGAGACATTAATTTGCTCTCAAAAGCTTTGTTCTGATTGCATGCATGTAAAATTTTATTTCAATAATTTAACTACCTTTTCCCCATTTTAGTGAAATTATAAAAAACTAGAAAATACATATTGATCCCAAAAGAGTATAATATGCAATTATACCTAGCTCAGCATAATTTGAGCACCCTTATGCACACATATGCATCATCCTGGACATGCACGCACAATATTTCACATGCATTTATAATGCTTATATAGCTGGAAAAAAATATCCTGTATTCTCCCTACTTCCACTTTTCAGCATTAGTACTCACACTTTGTTTTATAACCTCACATTTTGCTTTCCCTTAACTACATGTTATACGACTCCAAACTATAATTGTAGCATGCTTGAGTACATACTGAAGCGTGGAAAACAATTTTTTTAAGGTGGAACATTTGTTATGCACTTGAAACGTCAAACAAAAAATAAACTTCAAATGTTTAGAGTTTTGAAATAATTTTTGAATAGTTGAATCAATTTCATTTTGTTTTACTACATATAGTTCTCATTCCTCTATCACAATTTCATATGCACTTTGCAAGCAAAAACTACATTGAAATCCTAAGTCTCACCACTACGTACTTTACAGTCTTAACCTTTCTTTATGAATTTTTACTAACCTCAAAGTTTAGCTGAGCATCATAAATCAAAACCATATACTAATTTCAAATATAATATTTTAGATTCTCTATTAGAATCCACCATTATTATGATGCATATCCATTATCCCCAACTTTGAATAACCAACAACATAAGTTCAGAATTAATACATTATGAAGGTGAAAGAATAAATAATGACATAACATGATGATGACAGTGTTATGGGAGTCAAATAGCAAATATAATATGATGACAACGTTATGCGAATCAAATAGCAAATATAATGTGAGAAAAGGTTGCTTCATCTTCACCATGAAAGATCCCAAATTTTGGTATTTTCAATACAGATGTTGATGCAAGGCTCACCAAAGCTTAGTTCATAAGCTGCCTAAGTAAGTACGTTATTTAAGAATCATTCCCTAATAAAATATTTCGGTAACATAAACATATTTTGTACATCAAAATTAATAGATAAATAAAGT
This sequence comes from Allium cepa, assembly GCA_030765085.1. Classification (NCBI taxonomy): domain Eukaryota; kingdom Viridiplantae; phylum Streptophyta; class Magnoliopsida; order Asparagales; family Amaryllidaceae; genus Allium; species Allium cepa. Next base: position 453,163,558 of record CM060939.1, on the reverse strand, counting down.
TGCTTCAAATTAATACTAACATTTTTCCAAAGTATCAGATAACAATGTGCTAATGGGATAAAGCTAAGCAATTCAAGGTAATGACTAATTACCTGGGCCTAAAAATGATGGAAACCACATCATATGTTGGATAATTTGTAATTCGCATAAACCTTAGCTTGGATAATCTGTAAATCACATAAACCTTAGCTTGAGTGAGTTTGGTCTGTTAATGGAAGGATCTTCAAATTAGAATGGAAAAGGGAAATATTATAAGGTAGGGGAATGAGATAATTATGCGATAAAGAATGGGGAAGAATAGTTAAATGGTGAGGTAATGCACGAGAAGAACGTGGGAATATAAAAGGAAAAAATATCCTTATCATGTCATATGAATTGAGTGGGCATTTTTGACAATTCAAAAGTTTCAAATTGATGTATTTCCATTATATATAGACGAGTAGTTTGGCACGTGCGATGCACGTACGCAGAAGGAACTGGTGTTAAGAAATAATGTCTGCGAAGGTTGTTGAATGCAATAAAATGAGTGTGACGTACACATATTGTCGAATATTATGGATATTGACATGCACAATGAATCCACATCCGATGGACGTAGAAAATTTATATCGAACATGGAAAGAAGCGTTATATCAAACTGACATTGTGTGGGCAGAAAAGTAATAAACATATGGTGTAATGAATTATTAACGCATGTTAATGCAAGCAGTAGAGAATAACTTTTATAAACTATCATACAACATAATGTAACACATTTACATACAGTAATGGAAACCACTTGTCATCTACTTTCAATTTTTTGAGTTTCAGTCATCAACTAAGTGGCTTTATAGCCTTTTGTATTCCGTATAGCTTTATAGTTATCTGTCCTCTTTATCAATATGAACGTTGAAGTTTTTATTCATAGTGCATTCAAACAATTATATGAATGGTATGTTTCAACGGTACATGTACAATTCCACTTACATAACACAAATGCACTGAAGTAAATATAACTTATTGCTGAAATACATAGTTAGTAAAAAAATATAATGTAACAGAAACATAGCATAGTTACGTCAACTCATGCCGGTACCAAATATGAGGCATACACCCCAAATCCAATCTCATAAGCAACTTCACTGATCACTCCAACTCATTTCCAGCTATTGGGTGATGGGCAACTCTATGTTCCATTTCACTCATGTAAGCTCAATACTCCACTTCATGTTGACACTGCACTTCAAATTCCTTTTGTACATCTAACATGTAATATGAATGCAAGTTGTCTTGTTGTCGATATGTTACTGCAAGGTGAACCATTTCAGAAATACGTAGCTTATTTGTATTAGGACTCATCCCTGGTACACAACATTAGATGCATCATATGTATAGTGATAGTTTAACAACAGAGGGAAAGATACAGTTTACTAAAGTAAAGGAGGGTTCAATTAGCCTTTACCATATGCACATATTCAAGGACGGTGGTCAAATTCAACGCTCTTTATCAAAAAAAAAATTGTAGGCAGATTAATATTCATTGAAGAAGGCATAAATATAAGTTTTAAGATGTACATATTGAAGGGAAACTATTTCACGGTAGAAGTTAAAAAAATTCTTTCTGAAATGTAATAATTGATGCATTCAATTAAACGAAAATGTAATGCAAGGATAGTACAAATTTGTTGAAGCTTAATACATTATGGGCTCTTAATCATTTTCGTAGCTTAAAGCATGGAGCTTCTGCAAGAGGTGTAAAAGCTATCTAACAAAAGGCTACTCGTATAAAAATGTTTCAATATGTGGTATAGGAGAATTTAACAAAACGTCATTATAGAAATACTAAATATTTTGTAATTATGATACTGTAAGCTACAATTATCAACACTGAACATAAAGGATTGTATTAATCACTGTAATCCATGTTTCTAGGGGACTGATGCATTCCATCCCCTGTCATATACCCAACAGCTAAATCGAAGTTTTCTGTGCCTGAACAGAGGATAATGGTAATCAGGCCACTTAACATAACTGAACAATACATATTAGACAGAGATTGGACCTTTCGAAAAAAAACAAAAAAACAGACATAATAGATGTATGTATCTTACGCATGACAACTCACTTCAATGGTTGTGAATAAAAAACTCAATTTCAAAAATTCTTTTGTTGATGTAATTTATTGTGAATATACCATCTTCCACTCTCAGAAAACCACATACTGCAATTTACAGTAAAAGGAGCGAACTTGGTTTACACTGAAAAAGATGAAGCTTAAAGTGAAACATAAGCATTTAATATTGCAACCGTTAATTTAACGGTTCAACCGAATCAAAATTAAACTGTGAAAGCTAATATAAAGTGAACCGTAAATCATCATTTAGAGTTTGGTGGTAAAATCTAGCAAATGTTTAGTTAATCCTAGATAATTCGTAATAGAGACAAATAATGTAGGAAATACTATACTTTCGCTTGAGAATCCCTTTGGTAAAGTGGCTACAGGGTCACATTAATCTGATTACATGAATTGGACTAACCTAACACATGCTGCAAAAACAATTTAATACATAAAATAACGTTTGGTTTCAAATATTGATCATTGGAACGTCTGGGTATTGTGTGAGTAGTGAAGATTCAGAGAAATGGTGCAAGGCCATTGTGCATGGATAGCTTGTGTGAACAGTGTTTACCCATCTTATAGCACAATTCAGTTTTTAACGCAGTCGTAAGTAAAGACCAATCAATGATCGAAATGTTCAGTCTTTTGATTCTCTAGTTCAACTTGAGTAAATTGATATATGGACTTAAAAAATATAGTCTTATGCAATCATATTGGTCTTAAGTCAGTACTGTATCGAGCAATTCACATCCAAATTAAAGCGAAAACTCATTATTTAGCCTTCTTTAATTACTAAGCCTGCTTTTTCTAGCAGCTACCCTGTTCTCTGTCAATTCCCTCAATGTCAGCACATCATTTAAGGTCTGAATGAACTCATGAAGCTTATATTTTGTAATTTATTTAAGTGATATTATATTTATATTGATGATATGCTAACTTTTAGATACGGTATTTAAGTCCTCCATGCTTCCAACATGATTGCATGCTCCATTTGTTCCCTTCCCACTGCATACTCTAAACATAACTGCCATATATATACTTTTAAAAACATGCAACAAAATCATATTATCTAGACTGGAGTTTCCCTTCCTTTAGTGTTATTTGAAAACCTCAACCAAAATAAATTTATGTTTATCCTTAAGCCCACATCTTGACAAAAAAGACTAAAGAAACAACTAAAATAAGACAAAATTCTGAACCAAAACTTTCATTTAATATTTAGCGACATATCAATCTTTACTTAACTTGTTTTTGTAGCACCACGTAGGAATGCATTTTGATATACATGTTCATATTCTATAGGATAGAAGTAATACATTTTTTATGGTACGTCTATCATTTGTTTTAACAATTCTTCCATCTAAAATTTTGTAACAAAGGCACGTTTAACAAAAACGGGTGTAAAACAACAAAAACAGGACTGCTAGAGGCATGTTGATTTCATATATAAGTGAATCTAACTGCAGGTATGATGTAATATAGAACTGCATTAAACAAAAAAAAGAGATTACATGCCAAAGCTACATGTAATGCAACTGGACATGGAACAAAAATAGGTGACCGAGATAAAGGAATATGCACAATAAGGTGAAACTATAAACAACAACGTTTGAAATTGCAACGCTAACAACTGGACATGAAGCTAGAGAAGAAGCATAAGTTACTACATAAATTTAGAGTCATGTGAAATCATAAACAACATGGAGAAGCTGTCGTAGCAAGCAACACAGCAAGGGGAGCAACTAATGTGTGTGGCAAAGTGAGCTATGGTGATTGCAAAAGGGGAAACTGGAGAGAAAAGTTGGCAGATATATGCAATAATTTGGATGCTAAGTGCAACAAAGTAGCCATTAATGCATTGACTGACAAAATAAAGTAACAGCAGAAGGCCATTCCCATTAAAAGCATTTGTAGGTAGCATAAATAGGATGGCCTTAAGCGACGATATGCCCAGGTTAAAAATTATGAAACCCAAAACTGGCTCGAGTGGCGAACATCAATGAAGTAGAAATTATTTACAATGTAAAACTCCAATTAATTCACCTGTTTTGTTTTGTTCTTTTGGTTATTCAAAAAGACTCATAGAAACTTGGATCTGAATATAGAGCAAAAGGCTAAAAAAATTCGGAAACAATGATGTATGAACATCAAACCACAAAAAAAATACACGTCTATACTGGATAAATAAGTATATAAAGTTCATAGGAAAGATGTAGTAGAACATACCGAAATCCAGATGCATTCTCATCATTCTATCATACATGTAGCCAATTTATCAAATCCAACTCTCCTTCGCAAGATACGGTAGGTGAATTAGATCTGTAAAATTTTAGGGCTGGAGATGTTAAATTGTGAATTATTTGAACAAAAAAAATATTAACTTTTTAAGAAAGTAAAAAAATGAACCGCACTTCAGTCACACCTTACCTCTGAATCACCACCATGTCACGGCAGCAAGGGCTCCGGAGTGCCATCAGTTGTCGTGCCAGGCTCCCCTCAATCAACATACGATCTCTCTTATGAAAAATGAATTACTCACCTTGATGAGCAACTTCGAGATTCGCAGTCACTTTTCCCCAGAGATGGCGTAAGGCAGTTACTCCAAAATCAGCGGCAAATGTATTTGAAGCTAATTTTGAACTTTTTTTTGGGTTAGGAAGCGACTGAAGTGAGAGAAGGAAATTTGGGATTGGGAATTGAAGAAACGGATTGAGAGAAAACGTGGAGGGAACGTGGAATAGAAATGGAGTAAAACATGGAGAACTTGAAAGACGAACCTATCCTTGAATTAACGAAGCGAATCATTATTTTCAATTGTAAACGCAGGGCAATTTTGAGACTGCGAAAAAGGCTTCAACCCCTCAAGTATTTGCTTTATATATAAGATAAATAATTTGCACTAAGTGATTATATGAATGAGCTTAAGTCAATAATTTGTATTAAAATTGCTACAGATTGTGAGCTATTTTGTCCAAACATGTATCTTATACTTAATTCGAAGAATATAGTATAAATCTATGTTAATACTGAATGTGTATAATGTATTTATTTAGAAAAAACAATCAAAATTTGCAAATCCGAATTAAAACGAACCTGCAGAAATCTCCAAACCCAACTGAAATATCAAATCTTTATCAATAGTTGGCTTGAAAGCGCCATCTTTTAGTCCGACCGTGAAATTCCAAATTGCCTTTTATATACAATTCTTTTAAAAAAATTCACCACTAATTGATCCTAAAAAATAACAACTGCATAATTGTTCCTAAAATTATGCATCTATTAATTAGTCATAAAAAATAGTATCTACATAACTGATTTTAAACTCGTGGATATAGCACCGCACTTTTATTACATGTAATATTATTATCAGCTGCATACTATGTTGAGCAGTGTTAAGAACCTCAACCTTTTATCATACATTAGAATCAAAACAGATTAAAATATGGAGTAAATAAACTATTATTATAATTTTTCGTTCCCGAGTTTAAGTGGAAGCATGATATTTGGCTGATATCAACGTCAACTTACAAAAATATCTTTCAGTAGATATTAACAAATGTTAATATCACTTAAAATATGATCTAGCAAATATACGTTTTTGCAAATTCATAATGCTCTTTTACATAAATAGGAAAATAGGATGGAGGAAGTTTTTGCTTTTTTTTGGGCCTACGGATGCAGATTATTTTTTTTCGTTTGAAGGACGTGGGCTTTATTTTTTCGTTCTAAGGACAAACTTATGTAAAATTTAATTTTTCATCTTAATTTCTTCTCCACCTTCATTTTGATATTACTAATCTTAGTTCGATCTTCTCGATTTAGGGATGCATTTTGTATTCGATTTTCTTGATTGTCATCGATCTTTATCGTGTTTCATTATCGTCGATCTTCATCGTGCTCTAGATCTTTATCAAACAAGTTCCTTACATTCGTGTATATTGCTTTTATTTGTTTCGATATTCTTCTTATCTTCCTTTCATATAATATCATTCGATTATTAAGTATATTTTTTATTTTCTAGGTTGCACAGTTTGGCTTCTTCTAGATTTCAGTACCTATTTTGGATTTGTTTCAATGACAAAGTAAGATTTTATTGTGTATCATTCTGTTTCTTCAGCATAGTTTAAGGTTCTACAATTTTACTATTCATCTATCATTCTAGTGAATTTTATATGTAATTTGTTGCGTTATGCTATATTTACATAGCATTCTTTGTTGTTGTATTCATATTTTGTTTTAATTTGATTGTGTCATGTTTACTTATCATCTGCTTTTTAATTAATTTATATTTCTTTCATTTAGCTGTTAATTTGATTTCCATTTGTTATGCTATGTTAATTTAACATTTTCTGTTGTTGCTATATTCATAACATTAAGTAAGTTTGTTAATTGGCTTTTTAATTTCTTTTGCAGTACTGATATCTACAATGATGAAGCAAATAGTTTGCTAATTATTTTTGAACATAATGAGAATTGTTATTCTACTCGACTCACCACGGGCACTTCTTTGTTTGGTGTTAAGACTGAAATCCGTGAAGTTTGGCCATACCTTAGTCCATTTTCTATTGAGATATTTTATGTTCTTGAGAATAAGAATATACTCATTGATATTGATTCAGATTTGATTAGTATTCTGTGTTTTCTAATTGTCAAGAAGAGTCAATATTTTAGGTTTACTGTTAAGGAAAATGTTTATGCTATGGAAGCTGATATTGTTGGCTGTGGTTTAGGCAATGCAAGTGTTCAAAGCACTTTAATTGGTAGTAATTCTGGTTCAAATAGTGATTCACATGCTGATTCTTCTTATTATTTGAAAGATATATAGAAGAAAAGTTCTCAAAAAATTATTGTGGATTTTCTTGGTTTTTTTTTAATGGAGCTGAGGATTTTCGGAAGTTTTTAATGGCATATCAAATAAAAAATGGTTATGGTTTGATTTATGTAAGAAATTCTCCAGATAGAATTTCGGTTAATTGCTCTTCGTTGAAGGATGGTTGTAAGTTTTATCTTAATGCTTCTTCGGATCATGGTCCACTCTCTCGGTTTTTTATTAGAACTTACAAATTTAATCATTCGTGTGGAGCCATTCTTAGAGATGTTAATAAAGTTAATATTTCAAGTAGATTTGTTAAATCTTTGATTGTTGATCAAATTCGGGATGCTCCTATGAAGAAGCCAAAAGATATTATGAAGGAATATAGAAGAGAGTACAATTTTAATCTCTCATATTATTATGCTTATAGCGGAAAACAGTTGGCTTTGAAAGATATATAAAGGGATGATGTTATGCCATATAATGATTTAAATTGGTATTTAGAGGCGTTGCAAAAGTATAATCCTGGTAGTTACATGGTCATGGAAGTTAATGCTTCAACCAATCAGTTTGAAAGAGTTTGTATTGGTTTTGGTGCTTGTCTACTTGGATTTAAACACTGTCGGTCATTAATATTTTTAGATGTAGCTGCTTTGAAGGGAAGATTGGGTGTTTTGTTAGCTGCTACATTTAATGGTAACCAAGGTATGAGTTTCATTTTAGTTTTGTTTTATTTACTTATTTGTTTTTCTGGTAATGATATATTAAACTATCATTGTTCAAAGTTGTACATAATTATAATGCAGCCATGTTTACACAAGAATTGTTTGCTTCATTTTATTCAATGATCGACCGGTTACACTAGAAATGTTTATGGTAGAAATGTTTACAAAAACAAGAACTAAAATTTTATGCAGCAGTAACTAAAAGACTTAAAAATAACATATGTTATATTCATATATCATTTTGAATCTAATTTAATTGTGTATAATAGAAATTATTAACATTTAATACAGGTTTTGATGTTTAATATAATTCATGTTTCTTAGCACTGAGCTGTCATTATTTATTTATTTTGTAGGTTTCTTTCCTCTTGCTATGGGTATTGTTTCACATGAAAATGAATCTAATTGGTCTTGGTTTTTATCCCATCTGAAAGGAATGCTTAATGAAGATCGGTCTTTAGTTTTTATGTCTGATCGTCAATGGGGTCTCATTTTAGGTGTTTCCAAAATATTTCCTTCTTCGTATCATAGCTATTGTTTACTTCACATGGAACATAATATTGGTATTGTTGTCAAGGCGTCTAAAGGTGATTCATTTATTGTGGAGTTGTTCAAACTTTGTGTTAGAGCTTCTAATGTGTATGATTTTGAGCGATATCTTTCTAAATTTAAAGATATTGGGGGTACGTCTGTAGAAAATTTTCTAAGAGATAAACCTTTTGACCATTGGGCAGATTTGTTTTTTCAAGGAAAGCGTTATTGTGAATATTCTTCAATTGTTGCAAAAAGTTTTAACTCATGGATTTTGCAAGATAGAGTTATGCCCGTAACTTCTTGTTTGGATGGTATTGGAGTGAAAGTTATGGAGGAAATGGCGAGATGAAGAGAGGAATGTTGTCTGTAGACGACATATCTTTGTCCTGTTACAGAGGAATGTTTGTCAAAATTAGTAGATGATGGCTTTGATTGGGATGTTTATAAGTCTTCGGATTTTGTGTTTGAAGTTAAATCTCCTAAGTCACAGGTTATTGATCTTAAAAATCGTTTATGCACTTGTAATCAATGGAGAGTTACTAGTTTTCCATGTGCCCATGCAATTAAGTGCATTAACAAGTCTAGATTATCAGTTTATGATTTTGTGGAGGACTATTTTACTGTTAATGCTTTTAGATCTTCGTATGCTAATGATATCAATCCAATTCCAGATTTTGATAAGCCAATTGCTGTTGAATATGATGTTTTGATTAGTCCTCCTAAATAATTCGTGGTGTAGGAAGACCATCTACAAAGAGGCGTGGTGGATTTGGATATTCTCAAAGTAAAAGAAATAGATGCAGTCAGTGTAATGAAGTAGGCCACCAAAAAAGAAATTGTCTTCGTTCTTCAAAAAGTTAAGAAAATTTATGTGTTTTGTTATTGTAATGGAGAAGTTTTTTAAGTGTAAAGCTGCTAAAGCTTATAGAAAAATGAAGTCAGACTTTGTGAAATCATTAGAAAATAAACTATGAAATGTTTTGGTTATTTTGTTTTAATTTCTAATATCCGTTGTTCCTATATTTTCTTTTATTGTTGAATTTCTATTTTTAGGAATTTATTATTTATTCATATTGCAAACTATTTAACATGAATTAAACAACTGCATCAGCTCTGCACTTCAGTATTAATATTTATATTCAATGCTAGATGTACTTATCATTTCACTCGAATGCCAGTTGTAACTAGCGTTTCATTATAATCGGTATGCATCACACCTGAAACACAATTTCAACATTGAAACCCATAATCTGTCATTATATAGAACTGAGTAAGCTGTTGAGCAAGAATGAAGGATCTGATGATGATGATATACTGTTTATATGATTAGCTGATGAGATTACTTAAGTGGTTTTGTAATGATTTGCCAGTATGATGATGTACTGTTTATATGATATGGGGTAACATCTGCTCCCATATTTCTTCTATACTGTAAATGAGATATCTTCATTATGCAGACTGCATCTCTCTGTTTCAGAAAATAATAGACAAAGTAGATAAGTGGGATTGCAAATACTGGCTACTGATTTATGGTGTAATATATCCTATGGTGCTATACTGACTACTGATATGTCAACTTCCTATTGCTACTTTAAAGAAATCAAATAAGATAAATGCTGAATTTGGCAACTACCATCAAAATTGCAATCAACATGGACTGCATTACAGTATAAGTAGCATTACAGTTGAATGATAGGTGTATTTAGCATTTCAGTTAAATGCTAGTTATAACTAGCATTATAGTGTAAATAGTAGTCATCACACTTGAAATGGAGTTCAAAGATTGGAAATCATATAAAAATGCTATATGGATAAATTCACACATTATTCATCACAGTTCAATCATTGAGAAATGTATATTCGTGTAATGCTAGTTCTATCTATCATTTAGTATAAACATTATTCGGCACATCAGAAATACAGTAAAAGCATCAAAAAACACATAAAAATGGCACTTGAATATATCTATAGTTTATACATTGTAGTTCATGCATTGAAAACAGACAATTATAATCGAATCAAATTCAAATCAAGAAGTTCAAATTCATCTGAGCAGTTTATACTCTGAGAACAAAATACAAGCATTGGAAAACAAATAAGACTCCATCTCAGTTTAGTTAGGAGAAGTGGTTCAGTTCAAATATATCCAAAGTTCTAAGAAGTTAAAATGCATCTTTTGTAGAATCTTTGCAGGATTTTCCACCGACCAACTGTATTGTGGATCATTGAGTATGCTATACACCACTACAGCTCTTAGATTTGTAAGCATTTCCTTTGGATATTTTTCTGGCATCTCATCCTTGTCCGGTTTTTTCATGTTTACCGTGACAAAGAGCGCACAATCATTTCTGTTTCAGATATAGAAGTATTAGTTAATATTACAGTAAAACCTAATGCTAAAATAATCTTGCATTTTTTACTCTAGAATTCTAAAATATAGCTTTATTTTTATCGCAATATTAATCAATGCATTCATAGAGACATCATTGCTGCGTGTTGCACCTTATACATAATCTTTTTGTTCAATATATGCAGATAAATGAACTGTCAATTAGCAATGCTAGTTTTAATTATCATTTTGCATATTTAATGCATTCTACTGTAATTTAAAAATTGAAATGATAGTTTAAATAAGAGAAGAAATGAAATTAGTTACTTACGAATCAGAATCTTATGGTGGGCTTTTTGGCTGCAACACTTTAGGTTTGTGAAATTCTTTGTTCAATATTCCTAATTCTACCCATTTCTTCTTGAACATCAATTCAATTTTGTCTTTCTGCAAGAAGAAAAATTAGTGCTGTATATTAACGTTAGAGTGATTTGAAAAATATACTTTTCTTATAAGAATAAGGGCTTGGTTATAGCTGGGGTTTGAAGTCCTTATTGATCTAGTTTTTGGTTTGGTTGAATCATAATGACTCCATTGCATGTTTCATAGTTTAGCATCAACAAGCTCCAATGACTGCGTAATGTAGAGGGAAGAAAATTTTCTCTGTAAATTCATCTTTTACAATGACATCTACTGTTGGTATGACTATGTCTTTGATCACAGTTTGCTGATGACATACTAAAGCATTCTGCACATTCATATGTATTAGAATACTTTATATTATTTTTTAACTTTTATAATGAAAAGCTTATACCTACCATTATCATTGTGGTGAAGTAGTAACTGTGTTCATACATCTCTTGATTGTAATAAAACCAATCAATAATCTGTTAAACCAAACATAGAAGGTTGTAAGTTTTATGGGATAATTTTTTTTTTTTTTTTTGACCAGGAATATTAATGCTAGTTTTCACTATCATTTACATGTTTACTGCATTGTATGGACTGAAAAATGCAAATGATCCTTTAAAAAGTCATCTTGGACATAATATTTATATGCCCTTTACAAATATCAATGTTATTTTTAACTCCCATTCTTTCATTCAATACATTTATATGCAGTTTGAAACTTTGAATGCTAGTTTTAACTATCATTATCTCATCTTATACACTTATATGTACTTAAAAAACTATGAATGCTAGTTTTAACAATCATTCTCCCATCCTATACAGTTATCTGCATTTTACAAATACTAATGCTGCTTTTAGCTGCCACTCTTTCATTTAATTCATTTATATGCACTTTGAAAAGTTGAATGCTAGGTTTACCTATCATTCTTTCATTTTATACATTTATACACACTTTTTTACTATCATAATTCTAATTTGATGCATACCTGTCCATCAATAACCCCCTCAAACAGAATGGCTTCCAGCATAGATTTTACGGTTGTGGTTCCTCCTTTGTGTCCTTCATCTTTTTCATATGCTACAGTGCTGTAATTGAAAATCAATAATTTACAAGTTGGTTTTTTTCAATTTTATTTAATTACAAATATAGTGAAAGAAAAAATATCAGAAATCTTACTTATCATTTTCGTTAAATTTGAAGAAAGTAAGAATATTTTTTGATGTTCTTCGTTCAATGATTGTAGAATACTGCTTTTTGTGATATCTTTACTCTTGTAAGTTTTACGTGATGGCGAGTACCCATCAACATCAATAATTTCTTCATTTTCAATTATAGTGACTTGCTCATCAGTTTCAGTTTCAGATTCATGTTCATAATCCGATTCTTCATTTTGTACTTCTTGTTCCGGTTCACTTGTATTTTCTTTTTGACCTTCCTTGGTTTCAAGTTGATCCTTTTGGTTTTCATTGTCAACATTTTTCTTTGTTTTTCTGTAAACAATTTCATACTGGCAATCAGAATCAATTTTATCCCTTCGTTGGCGGTTTTTAACCCTCAAAACTAAAGAGCTTGGTTTTTTCTGTGTTTTTTCATGCACTGTTGGTGATTTTTCTGTTTCCTCTGAAGGTTTCTTTTGATCCTATCGTTCTTTCTCTTGCTGCATCTTTTTAATTTCCCGAGTTATATTGAGATCAAATGATAGTGCTTATGTTTCTCCTCTTGCTTTTGATTTCAACATCTTGATTTCTTTTCTCAACTGTATGATAGTGCCTTCTGCTTGTATTCTTTTCTATTTCTCCTTTTCTAATTCTTTTTCACTTTCCTTCAATTTATTTTCCAAATCTTCAATGTACTGCTGCATTGAATCGACTTGCTTTTTTTTATGTTTCTTCCAAATTTTCTATTTTGTGTATCCTAATATTCTCATTGGTATCCAACTGAACAAATTTTTGTTGGCTTGTTTGTTGAAGAAGTGCTTTTTCATCTTCAGTCAGGTTTCTTATTTCAACAAAAATCTATGTAATAACATAAATAGTAATGAATAAGCTAACATACAATGAATGAACTAATTTTATATATAATTGTTATTTTTCATGTGAAGCTATATCTGACTATAATTCTTTAGTAGCACCTATAGAAAATTGTATTTGTGCAGAAACGATATATGTAACTATCATTTAAATTACAACTGTATAATAAAAAAATGAAAACTGTTAATATACACTATGTGATGATGTATTTATCTATCATTATATATTTCTTATACTCGTGTGAGAAATAATACCTTTCGATTGTCCATGTTCATCAAAGCTTCTCTTGAGATGACCTTTTTCAAGCTTGCGATATTCCACCTCCCAAATCTTGGTAAGGTAGAACAGTATGTTGCTGATAGAGATATCAAATTCACATGCTCACATAGGAAAAAGTACAAATAAAATATTACTTGTTAAACATATAATTTGTATAATTTAATTTATAGAGATATATGCATTAACATAAAGTTAGAATGTTGTACTTACAATTGAAAGCATGGAACAACCCGACATGTTTCTCGGCTTTGTTTTGAAAGCCGTCAAAGCTTTAATCAATGAACGATGAATTGAAACTGGCCGAGATACTGAGTTCATTTTGTTTTGATCAAGGATATAAGGAATATATCCCCATGGTAAGTATCTTTGGTTGTCAGGAAAGAAGAAGGTTATCATTGCAAGAATGATAAGCAGTTTTGGAAAATCATTTTCATGTTGAAATTGTTGCGTTTCCAGTACATTATTTATCTTTGAAATTGTAAGATCCTTTATGATGTGCTATATTGTTCCAAAATTTCTCGGTACAAAATCTTTACAATTGTCTGGAAGGATTTGTAAACTCATTTTAGGTAATGGAATTAATTCCAGAAAAAGGTAAGCTAAAGAGAATTGAAACATCTTCAGGTTTGATTTTAAAAAAAATATTCCCCACTTTAAAAGCTTCACCATTGATAGAAAATGTTTCTATGATATCATTTAAGGTTGTTGATGATTTTGTAAAAGCAGCCATGGATAAAATTTCTTTGAAAAATACTAGCATAAATTTTTCGAAGGGTGTTTGTTTTAAATAATTCAATCGATCTACAAGATAACCTCCTTTATCCTTAATTTTCCTGAAATTTTTTATCATCGGAAGCAAGCTACATCGATACTGAATTTTTTCTGAGATACTTTCTTTGATTTTTTTCCTTCTGTTGTTTTTTCTTTCTTCAATATTTTACCTTTTGATCCCTGTACAAAAAACTGTGAATGAATAATTCGATATTTAACATACTATAATGTTATTTTCATGTCTCATTTTTTAAATGCTTTCTTATTTTTATCTATCAATTTTTCAACTATGAATGCATAATTTTCTACTGCTATATGCATCTATCATTCTTTTTTCAAATGCTATATTTGTCTATCATTACTCTTTGTCAACGTATGCTTCTAAAGTTGAAAGATTGAATGCTATGTTTGTCTATCATTTTTTTCCAATGCTATATTTGTCTATCATTCTATAACTATTCATCATATTATTGTCTATCAACCATAAACTACTGAATGCTATGTTCATCTATCATCTCATATTTCAATATGATGCATACAAATCAAATGATATATTAAACTATCATTCAATAACTATCAATACAGTAAATCAAATGATAAATTGAACTATCATTCAATAATTATCATTTATCATTCCAACATAACAAATACAATAAATAAAATGATATATTCAACTATCATTCTATCATGCTATGTTTGTCTATCATTCTTTTCAATGCTATATTCGTCTATCATTCTATAAATATTCATCTTATTGTTGTCTATCATTTGTTAAAGACTGAATGCGATGTTCATCTATCGTCTCATATTTCAATATGATGCATACAAATCAAATGATATATTGAACTATCATCCAATAAGTATCCATTTAATTATTTTCTACTGTTTATCAAATAATGAAATGTTATTTTCATCTATCATTGCATCATTATACATACAGTAAATAAAGTGATATATTCAACTATCATTCTATCATGCTATGTTTGTCTATCATTTTTTTCAATGTTATATTTGTCTATCATTCTACATCATTCATCTAATTGTTGTCTATCATCTGTGAAAAATTGGATGCCATGTTCATCCATCATCTCATATTTCAATACTATATAGGCAACAAATCAAATGATGTATTTGTAACGACCCGCTATTTTGGACCATTCAAATCGACAATAAAACCATACATGTCCGACTTGAATAATTCAAAATACCGAATTGTTAATTAAAATTTGGCAAAACTCAGCATATACAGTAAATAAATCAACCACAAAATCACAGACACAGAGTAATATAAAATAATGCAGCGGAATAGATAAATAGTATTTCATGAAGCTACTATATAAATACCAGAGTTAGAAATAAAAATACAACAGAATATCTCAAATACAGTGAAGTCTCCAGTACGAACAGATGACCTCTTCGAACGAATCAACTGAAAGAGCTGAAAGCTGAATCAATAGCTGGATCCTCAAACGAAGCTCCAAACTCCAAAGGCGAGTCTCAAATGTTGTATCGCTTAGTCTGACCCGAGCATAAAGTAAAAACACAAAACACTCGAGTCAGGATTAACATTCTTATATCAATAAATCCAACTCAAGTGGAATATCAACTGAAATACAAATAACTTAAGGATGTTTGGGATAATCATCCTCTAAGGGTCCATGGAACTATCTACAAGGTAGAAATATACACTATAACACCGTGGTCATTCAATTTTATTTAGACTTCAAAATCAAAACATCATTTCCCTTTCAAATATATCTATTTTCCAAGATAGTGTGTGTATATATATATATATATATATATATTAAATAATTTGTAAAGTAAAGTATTTGAAATTTCCTCAACTACACAAATTGATTCTAATCAACTCAAGTTCCAAATTCTCATTTATTCAAAGCTCAATTCATTAATTCAATTCAGCTCCCAATAACAATTTAAACTTTCGTTATATTCAAAGCTTTTAATATTCAATATTTTAAAGTTAAATCTGAATGTTTCATATAGATCTTGATTTAGCTTCATCATTATTATTTAGTCAGGAAATATCCACCTAACAAATTCAATATCATTTAAATAGCCTTAGATTTCATTTTACAGAATATTTCCTTAAATTTATTTAAATTTAAAATATCCATTTAATCCCTTTTACCAAAACCAAGTTATAAAATCATATCTTAAATCCCGAATTCAATAGTTTCAAATCGATTTAATTGAATATAATTCTTAATTAAATACCATTTCCAATTAATTCAACTTTATCTTCTCAACTCTAGCTTATTCAAATTTTACCAAATCTAATTTGAAATATAAATTTAAACGAATCCTTAAACATATTATATGTATTAAATCAATCTCAATTAGATTAAATATTATTATTAGGTCTATACATAAAAAATTTCATTTTGATACACTTAATATTCCAAGAACCAGTCTTTATTAAAACTATATTTTTCTTTCCCAACCATAGAAATTGCTTTCAAAACATTTATATATATATGGACCAACGGAGGAATTTGCGCGTGATATTTGATTTAGGAGATAATTGCGTTGGATAGATTAAATAAAGAAACGTACTAATTAATGGTATAGGAACATTAAGGAAATAAAAGAACTTCGTTTGAATGGTAAAGAAAATCAAAGATTTTGTTCCTATTAATTGCAAAGGAGTAAATGGAAAATAAGAGACACTTATACACATGAATTTCAAACAATCTTGAAACGGATTTTGAACTTCTAAAGAGAAATAAATTTGCTTGAAACTGCTACGCGAATTTTTATTCCTATTATAAAAATGAGGAAAAAGGGAAGCGTAGAAATTTACACTATTGAACGAGAAAAAATTTGAGAACCTTGATTTACCAAGTACTTGATTTGGGAGTTATCAAACTTATATAAAACTGATTTGTATAGTACGAAATTGATTTGAAACCTATTGAACGTCTAGGGAAATGATTTCTTTCCCACTTGGAATGCAAGGCTACAGATAAATTTATTATTTAACGTCAAAATAAATATTATTCCCAATTGAAACCATATTAACTTTTAAATCATTAAATTAACATATAAAATGATAACAACTATCTACTGCTTTATAGTAAATAAAAAAATTGTAAATTCACAGAATACAACCTGTTACTTTTATTTCAAAATATCTTTCTTATAATAATTATTATATTTGGAAAACATTTTGAAATAATTTTCTCTTTTAAAACTTATAAATAAAATATTATTATGTTAACTACCGAATTAAATGTTCATTTTAATACATTCTCTTTCCTTAATGGAAAGATTTCAAAAAATACAAATATTAATTTCGTATTAAAATCAAATAAAAATCTAATTCAACTACTTCTTTTTATTAACAATAAATCAAACATTATTTAATAATTTCACATAACTCAACATATCCATTAGTTACCAATTTTAGTTCATTTGTTAGAGGTTAACTTATTTGAATTACAACAATACAATTAAACTATTGTTTCCTCTTTAATTTTATTCAATAGATCAATATTTACAATTAACAATTATTATTAAATTCTTAACATATGTTGTTTTTAATTCAAATTGTAAATCTCATATAAACTATTATTATTCCCATCATTTTTTTTCTACCAAATTTTATTCAATATTTTGAAAAAAATTAGAATTTTAAATTGGTCTAAGATTTCGGATCGTTACCCATTACCTTTTTTTTTCTAGATCTGAACTGCGTTGCAAAAAATGATGATGGGAAGAGATTTTGAAATGGTCAGGAAATCAAAGATTTTTATTCCTATTAAATACGGAGACGCAAATGAAAGTGGAAAGTTTTACACGTGAATTGGAGGCAGGGTTTTAATTCTTTTTTTTTAAATGCACGTGCTGATTTGATTTTTAACAGCTAAGATATGAAATCAAAGAGTGCGTACAATAGATGCAATAATTATAACGAACGTACGCCCAAATTAATTAACAAGTAACGTAATCTAAATTTATATGTTTCTTATTTATTCACTACTTATATTTAATTATACATAATCCAAACATTAAATTTTTATTTCAAAATATTACTATTTAAAATTTCTCAAAAATTCAATTAAATACGTTATTAAAAACCGTTAAAAAAAATTTATGGGTTGTTACACTCTTCCCCACTCAAAACTTTTCGTCCCCGAAAAGGAAGGAGGTAGGGGAATAGCAACAAACAGAAAGAAAAAATAGATTGAAGTACAAGATAAACAATTAATTTAAAACTGTACAAATTTTACTTGAAATATTCATTTAAAAACTTCATTTGAAATTTAATTTTCTTTAATACTTTAATACTTTTCAAAACTCCTTTGAAAACAATTATTTACATTATTACTTATATTTACAAAGAAGCTATTGAAAATATTAAATCCAAAATTTATATTTTTTTTTATTTATCTCAAGATACTTCCAACATTATAGATAAATTAATAATCATTCTCTTTAAATATTTTATAATTAATTAATAACTTCTGAAACACTAAAAATTTTCTATTATACCATGTAGTATATAAATAAACAATATTTAAAAAGGATATATCCAACAGAGAAAGAAGGTAGATTCGGAAAAAAGAATCTAGGTGAATAACTAAAGCTGAGCAGGTAAGGTAGATTCAAAAGAATAGTATCGGGCACGAATAGTTAATTTCAAACCAAAAGAATTTCAATTTCAAAGATTAATACAAAATTTCTTGTTGGAAATACTTTTATAATAAAATACATTTTCAAAAAAAAATACTTTTATGTCGAAACCAATTTTCCTTTCGAAAATACTTCAATAACTCGATGTTTCAACAAGTTTATCCTCGTTCTTGCAGACTCTGGCCATGCGTTGATCAGGCGCAAAGTTAGAATTCTTCAAGTACTTAGTAGACCTGTTTCAACAACCAGTGAAAATACTTGAAAAACCTTTGAAAACAGATATGGAAAGTACAATCCAAACAAAATAACCAAACCAAAACCTTTGTCTAACCATGGTTCGCAGATACACAATGGTTACGCCTGGATCCCCCAGGAAACAATCCGTATCCGTAAGCTTTCTCAGTCCTGCGAGTTATGTCATGATGACTAGTAGGGTGCACGATACACAATGGTTATGCCTGGATCCCCCAGGAAACAATCCGTACCCCTAGGCTGTCTCAGCCAGGCAGTTTCGCTACTAATGTGACCTACATAGATTGCAGGATACACAATGGTTACGCCTGGATCCCCGAGGAAACAATCCGTACCCCTAGGCCGCCTCAGCCAGGCAGTTGCGCTATGCAGTCGCGAGAAAAAAAACCATGGGTTACGCCACGATGGGACACTCGAGTATCACATCCGGAAAAAAAAATCAGAGAGAATAGTATCGATAGATTGAATCCACAATGTGGCCACAAAGCGGATATCAAGCAGAATGCACTTTCCATATCTTTACTTCGAAAATATGTATCATATAGTACCTTTTCAAATCACTTTCAAATATCATACTTATATAAAGTCCATTATATATAGGATTCCATTTTCAATCGAATACTTTCCCAATCAATAGTATATCAAATCACACGTATATAGACTTCGATTATATAAAATTTCTCTTTCCAAATTGAGTACCTTTCAAATCAATAGGTTTCAAATCAATTTCGTACTATACAAATCAGTTTTATATAAGTTCGATAACTCCCAAATCAAGTACTTGGTAAATCAAGGTTCTCAAATTTTTTCTCGTTTCAATAACATTTCAGTTTCAAGATCATATATGATTTCACCAAATTTTCTTCCAAATTAAATATATTTAGTTTCAAAGTTTCTTAAACAATAGGTTTAGAAAATTATCCAAATTTCCAAATCAACAAAATTTAGGTCAAACAAATTCATTTCCAAAATCACCACACAAGTACTGATTTTAATTCCAATCTAATTTCAAAACCAAATATTCTTCTCAAAATCAATTATACTCAAAATGGTTTCTAAATTTATAATTATCCCTTTAAAACCTTTAAACTATTTATTTCTATATGAAAAATCCAATTTTCCTTTTTCAAATTATTTATTTAAATAAAGTTTCAAATTTACTTAAGTCATACTCTTCATACTTTAAACATACAAAACTAAACTTATATTCTTTACCAAATATTTTATACTCTCTGAAATTTTTTAGTTTTAAAATTTTAAACCTTGATTTGGAAGTGCTCGAACCTTCATAATAGTCGGTGAAATCAAATTTCAAATCCAAGAGTTGGAAATCAGCAACAAATCGGTAAATCAATTTTTTTTTTATATAAATAGAGTTATACTAAATCAAATCGAAAACTCGAGGATTGAACACTGGCTTACTTTAAATTATTTCAAATATACATACCTATATCTTTCGAATATCAAATCATGCTTCGGAATTTGAAATCAAAATTGGTTTCACAAAGTCACTCGCATAGCAAAGCTATTAAAGTGGCCTCTCCCCACTCTGAAACTCGAAAATCAATGTTGATGATGCGTGCACTCATCACTGGAATTATTTTCCAGCGACATAAGTGAGTTCTGGACTTCTATTTTCTTGAAAACTTCTTTGATTTTTTTTTTCGAAATCCTTGGAACTCATTTGAAGTCATTTGAAACATTCTTATTCAGAAAATACTTTCAAATCTTATCATTATATATTTCAAAATCTTAAACCAATTTTCAAAAATACCGGAGTCCAATCTCTTGAATTTCAAATTCAAAACCTTTCAGTTATAAATCATTTTTATATAAATAAATTTTCTTATAATATTTTCAAATTTTCAAATCTTTTCGAAACTTCAAATTCTCGTTTTTTTAAAGGTATATAATCCTTATCGAAAACATTTTCTCTTTTATATATAGAATAAAATCATAGTTACCTAAATAAAATTTCGGCATATAAAACAATTTTAAAATACAAACATAACCCGATTTTCAAAGGATGATTCAAGAATGGATTTTAAAACAAAGATAGAGATTTAATTTAGAGGAACTCCAATCAATAGAATCCTGATTCGAAGATAGACTCGATCGAAGATGAGATAATTAAATTATAAAATAGAAGATGGATATACTTCTATAAATCGCGGGCGACCTTTATCGGTCAACCGTGATTCCAAAATTAGATCGGTGCAGAATTCTGAGGCAATTCGACATTCGATCGACAGAGATATAATTCAGAATAACAAGAGATAGTAGCATCTAAACTGAGGGATACATAAATCTCCGGTGAATCAATGCCAATTGTAAAGGAGTTTCACCCCCTTTACAAATCATTCAGTGGAGTCATTGGATACTCCAGAATCAAAAGAATATAAATAGAGAGAGACAAATGAATTTTTGAACCACAGGAAAGTTCCAAAGTTCAAAGGAAACGAGTCAAAAGGAAGAGATTCAACTCGAACGAAAGCGATTATGTAAATAAATTTACCATATATGCTAATTTTTTCCTAAAGCCAAAGCTCTGATACCAACTGTACCGGGTCGTGCCAGGTGGGGTAACGCCCACCGTAGCATACATTGGTACCTGTGTTCTGCCTTTACGGCCAGCCTCTTGATTGCACCACCAACCCCCACGGGGACATGTAGGAGTAAGAGTCAACCGTTCGCTACCAAACCAGGAAGCGAGAACCCTCTATCATGCTGCACCCTCCAAGTGCAATGGCAGACACACATGTCCGACTTGAATAATTCAAAATACCGAATTGTTAATTAAAATTTGGCAAAACTCAGCATATACAGTAAATAAATCAACCACAAAATCACAGACACAGAGTAATATAAAATAATGCAGCGGAATAGATAAATAGTATTTCATGAAGCTACTATATAAATACCAGAGTTAGAAATAAAAATACAACAGAATATCTCAAATACAGTGAAGTCTCCAGTACGAACAGTTGACCTCTCCGAACGAATCAACTGAAAGAGCTGAAAGCTGAATCAATAGCTGGATCCTCAAACGAAGCTCCAAACTCCAAAGGCGAGTCTCAAATGCTGTATCGCTTAGTCTGACCCGAGCGTAAAGCAAAAACACAAAACACTCGAGTCAGGATTAACATTCTTATATCAATAAATCCAACTCAAGTGAAATATCAACTGAAATACAAATAACTTAAGGATGTTTGGGATAACCATCCTCTAAGGGTCCATGGAACTATCTATAAGGTAGAAATATAACCTATAACACCGTGGTCATTCAAATTTATTTAGACTTCAAAATCAAAACATCATTTCCCTTTCAAATATATCTATTTTCCAAGATAGTGTATATATATATTAAATAATTTGTAAAGTAAAGTATTTGAAATTTCCTCAACTACACAAATTGATTCTCAAGTTCCAAATTCCCATTTATTCAAAGCTCAATTCATTAATTCAATTCAGCTCCCAATAACCATTTAAACTTTCGTTATATTCAAAGCTTTAGTATTCAATATTTTAAAGTTAAATCTAACAGTTTCATATAGATCTTGATTTAGCTTCGTCATTATTATTTAGTCAGGAAATATCCACTTAACAAGTTCAATATCATTTAAATAGCCTTAGATTTCATTTTACAGAATATTTCCTTAAATTTATTTAAACTTAAAATATCCATTTAATCCCTTTTACCAAAACCAAGTTATAAAATCATATCTTAAATCCCGAATTCAATAGTTTCAAATCGATTTAGTTGAATACAATTCTTAACTAAATACCATTTCTAATTAATTCAACTTTATCTTCTCAACTCTAGCTTATTCAAAATTTTACCAAATCTAATTTGAAATATAAATTTAAACGAATCCTTAAACATATTATATGTATTAAATCAATCTCAATTAGATTAAATATTATTATTAGGTCTATACATAAAATTTTCATTTTTATACATATAATATTCTAAGAATCGGTCTTTATTAAAACTATATTTTTCTTTCCCAACCATAGAAATTATTTTCAAAACATTTATATACATATGGACCAACGATGTCTGTATATAATTTCCTACGCTATGGTCAAGGGATACGGATATTTATCATTTCAATCCGAAATTTAAATATACGGGTAGACATCACGTCGATCCACAATCCTAAATTCAATTTAATTGAAAATCGCTTGGGTTTATCATTTCAACCCATAACGAAATTCTCTTATCCAAAAGTCCGTTCAGGTATGTATCATTTCAACCCATAGTGAATTCTAAACTACTGGGAACTTGCAGAGTGATAACAGATAATACAATAAAATAACAGGTATATATCATCAATAAAAATATAATATAAACAACAGGATATGGTGTCATATCTCACATGTGAACAGTTACAGAAAATAACATATATATAACAATTTAAATGACTACAACATCATATTTCAATTGTCGTTTCAATTGAAATCAAATTTAATAAAATACAAGAACGTTAATCGTGAGTGATTGCTCACCTTTCGAGGCTAGAGAAGAACGATAATGAGGTCAGTTATGGATCCCAATACGAACTTTAAAGCAAAGTAAAATTGGCACGAATTTGATGACAAAGCTGATAGATAGAAATCGATGAAAAAAAATTCAATCAGTTTGATATAAACAGAGTATATATTATATATGTTATTTAAATTTCCTTAAAATCTCAATAAATTTAATTTAAGATGGATATTCAGATAAAATATTCACATTGTTTGAAACTGATATTAAAACAAAACATCATCATATTATTGAAAAATCAATACTTAAATTTAAACACATAAACGGTTTTCCTCCTAAATCACTATTACATTTAAACACACACAAAAAATAAAATATAGGCATAATATATATAAAAATCATCACTTGTTTAAAACACGCATTTTAAAATAACATATTTATATATAGTTTACTCAAAATTCAAAGCATATACTGAGAAAATCAATCTATATATATAGACCATACATTATGAAAGCACTACAGAAAAGAGAAAAAAAACAAAACATACTTTATATATACACACTAGAGCCGAGATGAAAATTATACATTTAAATTTTTAGTTTTACAACATAAATCACTAATGCTTTTACAACACTCAGCTGCCATACTAATATATGTTATATTCGAATAGGAATAAAAATCTAATTATATTTTCAAAATATGTATATTACTAATATTTTATAATAACAAATAAGATATAAGACTAACGTATATATACGTCTCTGAAAAGCTTGGCTTAAAATTCACATAAGCATTAAACATAAAAAATATGTAGATATAGTTTTATGCTAAAATATCAATTAAATGGAGACTGTTATAATGTGAAAATTTGTGAACGCGAGTTGAAATATAAAGATGGATTTGTCAAATATATTGGAAGCAGAGGACAGAGAGGGGAGAAGCAAAGCATGGATAAGAAAAGGAAAAAAAGAAAATGGAGGCCATACCTTCAGAGCTCACGCACGCAAGAAGAAATGAAGAAAATGTTGAGATGCAATTGAAAACTATTTGTGTACGAGGCTTATATTTGTACACGATTGCATTGATTGAGGTGAGAGAATATATGCAAGAAATAAATTTAAATCAATTATACACGATTGCATTGATTGAGGTGAGAGAATATAGGCAAGAAAGATTTGAGCGAATATTTACAGTGGTATTGATTGCGTGAATTTAGCAAAAGGAAACTGCAAGAAATCTTTGGAAAACATTTTGTAAGTAAATGCGTTGATTAAAACGCAAGAAATATTTATAAAATAGGAAGGTGGTGAAAATTATTTGCATACAAGGTTGAGTATTTAAATGAAACTAGTATTGATTGCTTGGAGAAACGGCAGAAAATAATTCCTGTCAGGAGGAATTTGCCCGTGATATTTGATTTAGGAGATAATTGCGTTGGATAGATTAAATAAAGAAACGTACTAATTAATGGTATAGGAACATTAAGGAAATAAAAGAATTTCGTTTGAATGGTAAGGAAAATCAAAGATTTTGTTCCTATTAATTGCAAAGGAGTTAATGGAAAAGAAGAGACACTTATACACGTGAATTTCAAACAATCTTGAAACAGATTTTGAACTTCTAAAGAGAAATAAATTTGCTTGAAACTGCTACGCGAATTTTTATTCCTATTATAAAAATGAGGAAAAAGAGAAGCGTAGAAATTTACACGTAACTTATCAAAACTAGAATTAAAAGAAATTGAACGTCTAGGGAAATGATTTCTTTCCCATTTGGAATGCAAGGCTACAGATAAATTTATTATTTAACGTCAAAATAAATATTATTCCCAATTGAAACCGTATTAACTTTTAAATCATTAAATTAACATAAAATAATAACAACTATCTACTGCTTTATCGTAAATAAAAAAATTGTAAATTCACAGAATACAACCTGTTACTTTTATTTCAAAATATCTTTCTTATAATAATTATTATATTTGGAAAACATTTTGAAATACTTTTCTCTTTTAAAACTTATAAATAAAATATTATTATATTAACTACCAAATTAAATGTTCATTTTAATACATTCTCTTTCCTTAATGGAAAGATTTCAACAAATACAAATATTAATTTCGTATTAAAATCAAATAAAAATCTAATTCAACTACTTCTTCTTATTGACAATAAATCAAACATTATTTAATAATTTCACATAACTCAACATATCCATTAGTTATCAATTTTAGTTCATTTGTTAGAGGTTAACTTATTTGAATTACAACAATACAATTAAACTATTGTTTCCTCTTTAATTTTATTCAATAGATCAATATTTACAAATAACGATTATTATTAAATTCTTAACATTTGTTGTTTTTAATTAAAATTGTAAATCTCATATAAACTATTATTATTCTCATTATTTTTGTTTCTACCAAATTTTATTCAATATTTTAAAAAAAATTAGAATTTTAATTGGTCTAAAATTTAGGATCGTTACCCATTACCCTTTTTTTCCAGATCTGCATTGCGTTGCAAAAAATGAAGATGGGAAGAGATTTTAAAACGGTCAGAAATCAAAGATTTTTACTCCTATTAAATACGGAGACGCAAATGAAAGTGGAAAGTTTTACACGTGAATTGGAGGGAGGGTTTTAATTCTTTTTTTTAAATGCACTTGCTGATTTGATTTTTAACAGCTAAGATATGAAATCAAAGAGTGCGTACAATAAATGCAATAATTAAAACGAACGTACGCCCAAATTAATTAACAAGTAACGTAATCTAAATTTATATGTTTTCTTATTTATTCACTACTTATATTTAGTTATACGTAATCCAAACATTAAATTTTTATTTCAAAATATTATTATTTAAAATTTCTCAAAAATTCAATTAAATACGATATTAAAAACCGTTAAAAAATTTATGGGTTGTTACAGTATTGATCTATCATTCAATAACAAATCAAATAATAATTCAACTATCATTGTAAAATTATCTTTTATTTTAAAAATAAATCAGCTGTTATACCTTTGTCTTTCTTTTTCTACTGTCGATTTTATCACCAAGCTATTGTTTCTTCATGTCATCTTCATTCATAGTTTTAGTTGCCCTAGATTTTTTTCGTCCTCTTTGTATCTTCATGAATATCTTTCGAATCGACAGCCGTGGATGAATTATATTTCGCCTTCTCTTTACTTCTGTACGCGTAGCAGTCGAAGCCCTACTTTTTGAAATCGTAGGTTCATCGTTTATTTGTTCAAGATTTATTGAAATATGTGGATTTACGTTCATCGACTTAGATTCTGAAGTCGATTGCACTTGTAAATCAGTTTGAGGAAGAAAATTGATTTGGGTTTGGGTCGCCATTGTTTGATGAATGAGAAATTTTGTTTAGAGAAGAAAAGATACTTAAAAAGCAGAAACGATCGAGAAATTTTGGCGCTTGTCCTTGAGACGGAAGTTTAATTTTAACGTCCGTTAAAATTAAATTTTATTAAACTTTTTCCTTTAAACTAATTTCCTTTTACATATATTACCAAACTTAATATCGCTTAAAAGTACGATTTAACAAATAAACTTTCTATATATTTTTTCTTTTTATTGATCGATAACGGAAAGAAAAAATTCAAACTAACAAAAAATTAAACGATACAACTTAAAAATAAAAATTCAAACCAGCAAAAAATTAAACGATGCAACTTAGAAATAAAAATTCAAACTCTACACGTGACTCCAACGTAATATCAAAATAAATATTTATGAAAATCATTTTTTTTAAATATGTTAAGCATATATAATTTGTAATAAAAAATCAGTTTATCCGCGAAAGGTGTACTATTGTCATGCGCGAAGCGCGTGTCGCAACACTCGTAATTAATAATTTTTATTAATAGTTTGCTTGAAAGCGCAAATCTTTTGGTCTGACCGTGAACTTTCCAAAATACCCTTCACTTATATATAATTCAAGTATTATCTATATCATTCCCTTTGCAAGCGCCTAAAACAAAAAATAATTTATGTTATTTCTACGCTGGATTAGAGCAATTTAAACCAAGTTAAAACTTGAATATTTCAACGTGTTCACTAAAATAAAAATAGGACAAATACACACATCTAGATAATAAAAGATTCTTCTAGATAATTCAACACATCTTTAATGATAGTTATAATATCTTTGATGTCACGTTTTTTTTGGTATCAGCGTAAACTACAAAAAATGCCCATTTATCTTAATATCATTTAAAAATTGGATCCAACTTCTTTTATAAATTCAAAATTCTCCTCTATAACTATTACCAAATGTTAATATCCCTTAAATATAGGATTTAATAAATAAACTTCCACAAATATTACTAAATCTTAGTGATGTTTAAAAATAGTATACAACAAATAAATTTTCTTTGCAAATTCAAAATATCTCTTTACAAGTATTACCAAATCTTAATACCATTTAAAATAAGATCTAACAAATTAACTTCTTTTACAAACTAATAGAAACAAAAATCCAAACTATCAATGTAGATGTTGCAATTAAAATAGAATCAGAAGAACAAAAATTGAAACTAACAACAAATAAACTTTTTAAATATGTTAAATGTATTCACGTTATAGAAAAACAATTCATACGTAAAGTGTAATTTTTTGGTCCGACCGCAAAGTTCCAAAAATATTCTTATATGTATTTCTTTATTAATAGCTCTGATATATTTATCGTCGCACACTTTTGGTGTCAGCATGAAATACAAACGTCTTTCTGCAGATATTATTATTAAGATTTAGCATCACTTAAAAAGAAGATTTGATATTTAAGCTTACTCTACAAATTCAAATTTTGCTCTACAAATATTTACTAAGTCTTAATATTACTTAAAAAGGGGATTTGTAATAATAATAATAATCCATGGACAGCCACAGGAACGATACGAAATGACAAAAATATGCAAAAATTGAAGTACGCTTGACCAGGGAATATATTGAAGAATCCAACGTAACTTCTGATCAAAATTTCTATCATTCAGCTCTATTAACTAAACTAATATTTGGAAGCAACAGGCTGACAGATCATTTCTGAATTAAATGATTGAGAGACGTCTGGTCACACATATGAATGATTCGGACTAAACTAGGATTTATCGTCACCATTAATTGACAAATCTCCATTACATCTTAATCATTTGTCTTCATCAATCCCTTGTCCTTGGCTTTTGGTCGACATATAATTAGTGTAAAGTATTTCTACAGCAATTAATGCACAATACTAAAGATCAACTTGGTTCCAAGTATCTAAACCTACATGTAGTTTGTACACTTTATATAAAACGACTTGAACCTTCGAAATTTCCTAAGATAACATGATTTAATATACAGAAGATGAAAGGGAAAAACAAGGAGTTTATTGAATTCAAATATTAATGAAACAGAAGATACATAAAACCCTAAGAAGAAGAAATAAATGATTAACTGCATGAGCTGGTTAGTAAATAACAAAACCTGCTATCTTCTATACATGGACCTAATGATTTCATTGTTTAATTTTTTTTTTTTCCTAATAAATAAATAATGGGAAGGGCAGAAATTTCTTTGCACAAAATTTTAAAAAATTTCAAGTTCATGATCATCCTCAAATGAAAATTTAGCGGAAGAAGGAGCAGAACTTGTAGTGTCATCTTTTTGTGAAGCAGCATCGTCTGCCTTTTCCAAAGCTTCTTCTATCTCATCCAATTCCATATCCTCAAATGATCTAAATATTGGATGCAAATATGCACATGCTAAATAAGATTTCAGGTCAAAATTGGCCTCTGTGTCTCTCTCCTCCATATCTTTCTCCATCGCGCTCTGCATTCCATAACCCATAGAATTAAGGATCAGTGTGCATACATATATTTGTGCATGCACAATGTGCATGTGCATGTCTGATACTATGATACACACGAGAACATGCACATAACATAAATGTTAATAGCATATGACTATATGTCAACTGGCCTAAACTTTGAAATAAAGGGCTCACGACTTATTTACGTCCCTTATATTAGTTTTCTTATAGTGAATGCTAGTCCCTTGTATTAGTTTTACTAGTTTTCGTTCTCATTTATTAATCAAAAACATATTAAATCCCATGTCACTTTCAACACAGGTTTCGGCTCATCCTTTAATTAATCAAATACATTAAAACCGCTTGTCCAATCTATAAAGCCACCCCGCTCAATATGGACCTAACTTATATTTCAAACCTAACTTAAATTTCAATACACTAAATACCCTTGTCACTTTCAAATTTCAATACAATAAAGCTCACAGATTGCTCAGAGGATTTTCATGAGCTTATATTTTGTGATATCTGCTTATAAATTAAACTTTATAATTTTTTTTTTTTTTCATTTCTTGTTTGTTTCCTTTCTCTAATTGGATTAATTTGTTTTTCATATAAATTTTTCACTTCTTGATTGGTGCAGCCACAAATCTATTTTTGATAGTGTCCCAACCAATCACTGCATACAGCCACAATCAGATTGTAGAATCATGAAAGATGTCATGGTTGGACGTTGTAGCATGGTCGCTTGCAAATGTGGCTAAAAAATTGTTCTGGAACAGCAACATTGGCACTGTTGGGACATTTTTGCGATTAATTAACATCATGATGCAACAACACACCTGAAAGTTAATTTGGAGAAGCAACTTGCTTTGCAGGGATTAATGTATGTTTACTTGTTGTTGATGATGTGATCGTTTTCATTTTTATTCGGTGAATTGAGTTCAAAGTGCATTAAGTAGCAGTTTAAATTAGTTTTGTGGCGATGATGGGTTTTTTTTTTTCGAGTCAAAATCTGTATCTACGATAAAAAATTACTTTTCAAATAAATTTTGAGAGATAAAAATGTACCATTCAGCAAATCATTTTAGCTGCACCTGAAATCTGTTTATTTTCTATTTTCAGTTCTGAATTATTTGGATGGAGTAGTGTTTTCTTTGGCATTCATTTATGTGTTTTTTTTCCATAGATAAGTATACAAATAATTTATTACATAACACAAGTCAGTTTGTAATACACTGCTATGCAATTTATGTTGTGTGTTGGACTAGAATTATCGCTCCAACACAATTATAACATTGTATTTCAAGAATCTTTTCCTTTTTCTCAGATCACGCAAGGTTATAGAAAACGTTTCTCACGATACAATGGAGAAAATGCAACTTGTGATTTGTTGCATAGATCAAAAAAATACTAGAAATTGAACTAGTACTAGATGATGCAGAGGAGAAAAATAAAAGTTGGTGTTGGACTATGAAGCAACAGATACCGCACTTGACCAACAGCTATATCTGTTGACTTTTGAATTTAAATCCACATACCAACTGAAATACCCATTTCAAGACGGAGCGCAGCTCCGCACCCCGACAAGAGGCACTGCTGCTGGATCATGCGACCTGACCAACCAGTCCATCACCGTCTGTAGAGGTGTTACCCTGCCTCACACTTTGGGAGTTGCACCCCCTGTAGTGGCAAACTTTTTAGGAAAATTTGTGAAAAACCTCTAACAGTTTATATGACAGTTCAATCCAAGTTACCGATAATAATGTAATACAATTCAATTTAATACAATGAAAGTCAATTTATTACAGTACTATAAAATTTTGAGTATAATGAAAGCCAGTTTATATAACAGTGTAATCATAATGATACCCGATTTATATATCATAGTGCCATTAGACTTTGGTTCCCTTGATAGAAATTGAAGTCGGTGTGATTATGTGAGAGAAGGTGAAACTGGAATGATTTAAGAAAAAAAATGATTTTCTTTTGTTAAAATCAGTTTTCCATTTATTTTTTTATTGGTTTTCAAAATTTTCTAATTGATTTCCAAATTTAAAATAAAATAAAATTCAGTTAGTTCAAATTTGGTAGCTCATATAAAATAGGAAGTAGAATAAGTTGAAATAAAGAAGATTGATTATTGATTATTTAGCCTATTTGTTTAATATTTCAGATTGACCGTTGAAATAAATATTTCCTATCGTTCATATCATACACAACATTATATAGATGTCCAATCTAATATTATCTTTGAAAAAATGGGATTGTCTTGAAATGGCGAGTCTTCAAAGTCATAAGTTAATATCAATTGTTACAATATATATTTTAATCGTTCATCAATTTTACTATGTTAGATGTAGATAATCTAAGTATGTACAATATTTTGTAAGATTTTAAATAATATATTTAAAAATATGATAGAAGTGCTAAAGAGCTCTAAGCATCCAAAAGCGGGGTGCTACAATAAAATGGTTGGTTTACCTCTAGGGATTGTTTCCTGAAAGAAGGCTCGAACCGTCTTTTGCAGTACTTGTGAAAGCAGAAAGTAAGCAGAGGAAGGAAAAGAAGCAAAGGAGTGGAATCTTTGGCTTTTTTCGCGCTGAGCAGACCGAGCAGAAGTATCTGTGATATTATCGTGCTTGCTATAATGTGGTTGTGAATATGTGGCCAAAATGAGCCTGCACTTTCGTATTTCTGATTGTATACATTGATCATCTGAAATCACAAAACAAGCAAATAACAATCAGTAAATGGAATCAATAGCACACAAACTTACTAATAACGGAGAAATTTTAATAAATATCAGATTCTGTTTCAGTAGTACAACTATAAATTCGTACCAATGGTACAAATTCATATTGAGCAAAAACAGTAACAAACAACTCAAATCAAAGAACAGAGACACAAGATATGCCAAGTAACAACCTGATGTCTGTATACAAGGTAGCCAAAGGCAAACGATACTACAATAAAAGGAAGAAGCACGGGAGTGACCACACAATAAACAAGTCCTAGAAGAAAATACAACTGAATTGTTGGAAGAGTTCTTGTAAGTTTTAGGCGTGGCGGTTTCATTGCCTTGGCTCTGTCTTTCTCGGTTTTTACCAAAAATATGCTCTTCAGTAAATATTTTATCAGTGGTCTGAATCGAAGAATCTCACTTGCAATCGAAGACCAACCTTCGACCATTATGTATGTAATGAAAAATGTAGCCTTCATGGGTATGGATACGCCAACAGTTATCGGTATCCTATGACAAAAAAATGGTTAAAGTTCAATTAATGTTCGTGAATGGAATACTGTCTAATAAATCTATTAAAACATGCACTGCAGGTCGAAGCCATTAGATCTTCGATCTAATGCCCAGATCCTTAAGTATATCGCTAATGCATGTGATAATTCTCCATACTTTGGTCAAATTGGTAGAGTTCTGTTATATGATGACCAGTAAACATAGTAACGTGGCACACGAGCCTTCCTTGTGTCGCATGACATGTAAATTTGTAATAAAACAGATTTATATTGCTTGATTTGAATGATAAGATTGCAAAAGGACATAAGGAGATTACTGAGAAGGCGGCTGATGAAGAAAAGAGTCCAGTTGCTCGATAGCAGTTCCAGTCAATACACTACCAAGAAAAACATCGATGACTATGAAGTAATAATATATATTAGCTGCCCTTATTTCAAGCCCAGACAATGAAAAATGTCCTTCGACTTTAGACATAATCATCAGAATCCTCGGAAGCAGACTTATGAAGATTTTCAATGCCAGACCAGGAATAAATCCTTGCAAAAATGATTTTATCGCCTTCCTGTAAAAATCAAATTGCAATTGTAAAATAAAGTTTATGTTATTTTGAATCTTAAAATATGTTTTAAAAAAGGGGCTATTATCGATGGAATTAGTTTGGTTAAATGACATCACTGCACATAGGAAAAATCAATTTGGTATATTTCACCAATATTTCTCATAGTTTCGGTCAAGTGTACCAAAATTAGCATTGAAGTTTTGAAAACATGATTTCAGCAATGAAAAAGATTTTGTCTTCAACTGTCAATGGCAGTTCCAGTATAAAAAAAACTTACTTTTCTACTATGGGCTTCAAGAAAGGAGCATACTTCTCCAGAGTTTCAAGATTTGCTAGTGTTTGCACAATAGTAATAGGCGCCATATAGAATAGCAAAAGACCAAAAGCAGCCAGGGAAATCAGCGTTTTACGAAGGCCAAGAGAAACATAAGGTATAGCAAGATTTTTCCAATAAACATCATGTGGTTCGGGAGCCCAGTAAGTTAACCAGTGTGTTGGGTTTTTACTAAGTTGAGTTTGAGCGCAAACAGCTGCACCCCATCTTGAGTCGAATATAACAAAAGCTACAGGCATGGTTGCTTTGGGGTCATTAAGTACTTTCTTGCGTTCTGCTGCTATCTAAAATAAGCAATTTATAAGTAGAGTTCACATAAAAGCAATAAGACTAATGCATGCTTACAACAGCGATGAATTACATACCCATATGCCATTATTAAAGCAAATGTAGGGAATTACAGCGTCTTTGCTGACAGGTACCAAAATTCATATGCTTATAATAATGAAACAAATATATGATAATTTGTAACCATATAAATATTTGCATCTGTTCACATATATGTGTACGTATATGCACACACACACACACTCTCTCTCTCTCTCACACACACACACAACATAAGTACATATGTGTGTGTACATATACACATGTACACGTGTGTGTAGTGTGCATGTATGTCAGTATATCAGTACTTCATCAGAATTCAAGAAGTCTAGAGATCTAAGATATATAAGTTATTCCACATGTTACAACTTACAATACAGGCCACTCTTGGTTACAGGATCTTATAGGAAACTTACTTCCTTGTTGAGCCTTTTGATCTTTTCTTTATAATAATCGACACAATCAACTCTTTCACCGCAGAGGCCTAGAAAACCTTTCTGGCGCAGAATGAAATATAATGTTGATATTCAATACAAATACTCGTTAAATAATGTTTATCAGAAGAAGAAAAAATATTTATAAAAATTGACAACGAATAAGTCGAATCAGCAGACGAATTAAACCTTGAGAGTTGGTTGTTTATCTGGATATCTCTCAGACTTGAGACTGTAATAATCCAGCCAATTCTTGAGTTTCTTCTTCTTTTTCATGAGCTTAGCGAATGTGTTCGCGTTGTAAACAAGCTGAAACATATTCTTAGCTTTAGGAAAAGCACATGTGAATTGTCAGTTGCCAACAGCATGCACTGGTTGATTACCTGATGGCCAAGATAATGGTCAGGGTGATTTTTCTGGAAGTACTGATCCACGCACTCTGATATTGTCTTTTTGGAACTAAGTTCTGCATTTCGGACAATAATCTACATAAAATATTTAATGTTTCATGCTTAGAAAATTTTAATATACACTATTTGTAGAATCTGCACGTATCAGTCATAAGTAATTACAGTGAACTGGTCTGCACTTCTCTTCTGCGATGCTTGGAAGCACAGTCTCAAAGACGCTACATATTTATACTCAAAGTATAGGCACAAACAAGTCCAAGCAGTGAACAAGTATGCTAACAGCAGATGAATCCAGAACCTATACTTTTGATTAATAGCAAAGATATGGTAAGGGTTTTACTGGTACAACAAGACATATATTTCGTTGTTCAAAGATACTCATAATTAGGGAAAATATCATCTTTTTATCGTTGCAGGGATTCACCCTATAATCAAATTTAGTTGTCTTCATCAAAAAAATTGATTTTACATTTTTCATATGAACCATCGGATTCAAAATTCAACGGTTCAAATCTGTGAGTGAACTTGTATGCTAGATGGCAAAAATAAATACATCATTATATTCCATTCAAAAGTAGTACTAGTTCAATCAATTTGTACACGTTGGGTGGTTGAGCAAGGAAGAACATACCTAACCCTAACCCTAATTAATACGAGGAAAGTAGGCAAGGACAAACTTTGGACATTTGATATAGAAAGATTAAAAAAAAATCGGTTTAAATGAAATATGCAGCATATATAATAATATAAAAAAGAAGATGAACTTACAAATGTGATCCAGCATTGACATTTGATATAGAAAGTTTGTCAATGTTGCTATACACAATTTCTTTCTGAAGTTTAAGCAGTGTTCCATGATAAACATTTATAGGAACAAGAATTAACATCGCTGCGATCGTTATGGGTATGAAGACCTTCAAACTGACAAGCAACAGTTAAAAAAATGGATCAGTACAAAAGGTTTAACTAGGCATATTATAAATGACATTAGACAGAAAAGACGTACAGGATCATGAACATTTAGAAAATAAAAATTGCTTTAATCAAGAGCACAAACCACTACATTATGCCGTTCAAGGAGTGCACAACTTATACAAATTGTGTGTGCATTTCATGTCATATAATGACTTTAGTGATTATCTCTTATATAAGACTCCAATCCACAATTAAATCGTTCTCTTTTAAGAGGTTCTTTCTTCCTTTTAGTCATAAAGAAATTGAATCAGAAATCTATTTGAGGATACAATGGACTTGTTTGATTCGAGTTGTGACTACTTGAATCAAAGAACAATCCGTTGTTTCTGGCAATGCGGGAATGAAGAAAATGAGCGAGACAGTAGTTTTCAAAAATACGAGTGAAGTTTTTCTTTATGCAAAAGAGTCTTATACAGTGAAGGCTGATGAAGATTAGGCGAGAGTGAATGTTTGAAGAAAATCATTTAAATCTTTTCGAAAATATGGCTATTGCAACAATTACATCTCCTTCCATTATATACCATTTTTGGAACGGCAGAGCGCACTGCAATGTGTAAAACTAAAGCTAAACATTGCATTTTTTATTTTATTTTTTTGGCAAGACCAGCCGGTTTTATAGTGGACCGTCCACTTTTTATTACGAACGTAATAAAAATTTAAAGTACAGAAGAAATGTAAAATCACCTTAACTACTAAGAAAAAGAAAGAAGACAGAACATGAGTGTGATAGACATATCACAACTACTATATGAATATCAAAAACAACTACTCCTCCGAAGAGGTAGCGTCACCATCATCCACTAAATCCTGGGAAGACTCCAAAGGGACATTCCCCAACAGACCAACATAGGGGCGGAAATGAGAAGTAAGACAAGGATTATAAGACACAGAATCAGAAGAGTACACAGATGAACGATTCCAGAATGAATCAACAAGCAAGATAGAATTCGATCTCGCAAAATAACCGTCCAAAACAAGAGCTAATGAGTCACCAGACGTTCTATAATAAAGGCATCTAAGGTCTAGATGATCATCAAAAACAAATCTAAAGAAAGAATCATTGAAGGGGTTAAATCTCATGTCAGGAATAGCAGAAACATCACCAGCGACCACTGGCAAACATGTTTTTTTCTGTGGCCGCTTCTTTAACATTCTAATTAATATGTCATTTAAAATTTAATTTTAAATCACATATGTGAACTAATGGTGTATAATTCACTTAAGATTACAATCATATATGGGATGAAGATGCTCATCACAACATGTATGGCGGCGATTCTCGTATGTCTTAACCACTCAGAAGTGAACTTGTGATTGAATCGAAATTCTATATCAAAACATAGTTCAATTAAAAATCGAAACAATACAAACCCAAGAAGATAAATCCTCAAAAACACAACGGAATCCAACCCGGCATGCTTGATCAACTTCTCTTCACTCATCCCCAATGCTTTAGGCATCCAATTCAAAAACTTGAAATACGAACACAAATTCAAGTTCAAAAACTTTTTCACTTTACTATCACCTTCCTTAGTCTTCTTCCCTGGGCTCTCTCTTTTCCCCATTGCGTACCATTTCGAAAAATACACGCCATCATTTGCAGGTTGAATCTTCAAAAAAGCAAATGCTAGTAAAAATATAAATGTGCTTCCTAGGTTCATTAGCGCTGAAACTCCGATCTCCTTCAGAGAATCCATCGGGAAATCTAATTTTAGACTAATCAAGTGAGAGTGAAACCTGAGAGCGTGGAGGCGGAGGAGTTTAAGGCAGACGTAAGAAGTGGTGACTGGATCAAATTAATTAAATTGTGGTAAACTATGCCTGCGGAATAAATTATCCTTTGCCAAATGATGTATTTAGCTTTAGGTAAGCTCGAGAAATATATATATTGAACATAATAGTAGCGTTTAACCATATCTTTAAAAACTTGAATTTAACATGCATGATATGGTAAATGAGCTATGGAGTAAATTTATTTCAAGAATAATTTTTGTTATGTAATAAATATTTTTTTATTTGAATAAAATTTAAATTATCATATTTTGTTAAAATGAGTTATACACTAATTTATTAAAAAATTTAGGATTCATATCTATCAAGCAAATGAATGTAGGTATTCTTAATTAATTTTAAAATTAATATATTTACAATGTTCCACGTATAAATGTTCATGTACATAGATTTTGAATTTAATATTAGCATGTAGTACAATTTATTAAAAGATAAATAATATATAAATTGATTTCAAATATTAATTAAGAGAATGAAAAAATACCTAAAAATGAATGTGTAATAGTATTTCAGGATATTTTAATGCATATATAAAGCTCTATATAAAGCTCTCACAATAAAAAATAAGTTTATGATATTATTAAAGCAATAAATAAAATAGCCAAGGAACTTTCGTAAAAACATCATCCTTAAGTTTCAATATATACAGCCGTCATTTCTCAAAAACATATTATAAAGTAAACCTTTATTTTTAGGTTTTAGGATATTTGTGAAAACTCCGTAAATATTTACAGAGAACTTGTAGATATTTGAAGTTATGCACTGCATATATTTGTAGAGAACTCTGCATTTTTCAAAAAAAAATTCGGTAAAAAATGTTTTAATCATAAAAACATGCGATAAATGTTGAGATTTAACTTTATAAAAAAATTATTCTATTGAAATTAAAAATAGGGATGTAATTTATAACATATTTTGGAAAATATTTTTAGGTAAAAATACGAAAATAATGTTGTTAACCTAAAATTAGACGTGGAACGCTGCAAATCATATTTTTATATTGATTGTATAAAAATAATAATTTGATTTTTAATCCACTATTTCATACTCAATAATTTTATTTTATTATAAAAACTTTTAGGAAATGATTAGCATCTACCTCAAAAAGATACAAAAGATATATTTTCACTTAAAATCTTTTATGTTTTTATCTATTAATTAATGTAAATTATGAAAAGAAATAATTAAATTTTAACAATTTCACAAAAACATATTAACAAAAAATATAACTATAATTATAAAATAAAAAATCACATCACTTATTGTTAATTTTGGTGTCATTCATGACAAAAATAAATTTTATCAATGGTAAAGAGTCCACTTGGCATACCAATTTTAGTCATATTTGTAATACTATATCAATTTTAGAAAGAAAAAATTATGTTCACATTTGCAAATATTTGAAGTTTCTGGACTAAATATTTTGGAGAATTCTGCTGCATTTTTTCCAAAAATTTCAAAAAGAATGTTTTGATCATAAAAACATGCGATTCAGATTTAATTCCATAGCAAAATGGGTTTTTTACCTAAATTAAAAATATGAGTGTAATTTATAACATGTTTTTGGAAGGGTCGTTATTCACCAAATACGAAAATAAGAGGTAGATCCAAATTTTCGTAACAAATATCCATTTGATAACTAAAAAAATGCTAACTGAAGATATGACGTGAAACAATACAAATCATATTTATTTTAATTCACAAAATTAATAATTTGATTTTTAGTCTCTGGTTTCATACTTCGATAATTTTTCTTTATAATAAAATTTTCAAAAGAAGATTAGTATCTACCTCAAAATGATAATAAACTACTAAAGAATTCTAA
Source organism: Allium cepa (assembly GCA_030765085.1). Lineage (NCBI taxonomy): Eukaryota > Viridiplantae > Streptophyta > Magnoliopsida > Asparagales > Amaryllidaceae > Allium > Allium cepa. The sequence continues at coordinate 453,124,457 of CM060939.1, read as the reverse complement.
TAAAATTTCTGCATATTTTTATCTATTAATAACGTAAATTATGAAAATAAACAATTAAAATTTAACATCTTCACAAACCATAACTAAAAATATGATTATTTTTCAAACTTACAAAAAAAATTCATCATTTAATTATTATTAGTTTTTGGTGTCATTCTTAATAAAAATAAAATTTATCAATGATAAAGAATTCACTTAGCATACCATTTTTAGCCATAGAAACATGCGATTAATGTTGAGATTTGGATTTGCCAAAAAAATAAAATTTCCTTTTACCGAAATAAAAAAATAAGGGTATAATTTATCGCTTGTTTTTAATGAAGGGATTATATTTATTTCATGACTAAAAGAAATGTTAACTGGAAATAAAACGTGAAATGCTACAAATCATATTGTAATTTTAGTTATGTAAAAATTATAATTGGATTTGTAATCCACTATTACATACCTTGATAATTTCATTTTAGAACAAAAAATTCAAAAAATGATTAGCATCTACCTCAAAAATATTAAAAAAATGTTTAATCAAACATTGTATATTTTTATCTATTAATTAGCATATATTATGAAAATAAATAATTAAAATCTAACATTTTGACAAAAACATATTAACTAAAAATATAATTGATTTTCAAACTTACAAATTAAATATATTCATCATTTATTATTAATTTTGGTTTCATTCTTAACAAAAATCAAATTTTACGAATGATAAAAAATCCACTTGGCGTACCAGTTTTAGAAAGAAAAAACATTATATACGTTTGTAATGTTATACCATTTAGAAGAAAAAAATGGGGTGTTTGTAATGAAATATCATTTTTAAAAAGATAAAATTATGTATATGTTTCTTTATAGTAAATTCTAATTTTACAAAGAAATAAATTACATGAATTTGAATTTAAAATAGTGCAAGAGAATTAAATATATTTTCGTAAATAATTGTGAAAATTTTGATTTACAAACTTAAATGAAAATTTTGTTTTACCATTTTTGTTAGAATAAAATTGGTACATAATACAAGGAATTTTCATTTTTAGTACTTACTAGACCAAATATATTAGTTAATTTTATTAATTTATTAAGTTTAAATTTAAGATCATATAATTGATTTAAATATATGTGGACTTGAATGTAAAAACTAGGAGAAAACATGAAGAATCTTATAAATATATTAAATGTTTGTATTTAAATGTAAAATGGTATGATAGAGAATTAATATAACACTGTAGTAGTAATAGTAGTAGTAGTAAATTTTATAGGTATTTAAAAATGAAATATCCAGTGAGAATTATGGAGTGAAGAGAAAATGTCTTAAATTGATAAGAATATAGGAAATTTTTTTGCCTTACTATTATATAATATATTACTACTATAAAACTAGTGGAATGGACCTTTCATTTGTATAATTTTAAAAAAAAATTATTGTAAAATTTTACCGGTTTCAATTAAACACATAACGATAATAAGTTATACTCCAGATTTAAATCTGAAAGTTAAAGTTTAATCATGAATTTTATTAGTTTCAATTAAACGCACAACGATCATATATAGGATATGATCATGAATGAGCCAATTGAGAACACACACTACCCTCTGTAATGGATAAAAAAAGCTTATGGAACACTCATCTCCACTGTACACAAGCACATCCTCCAATACAATGATCAGGCTAACTCTCCTTGGTACAGTAGAATATGGAACAAACTGGACTCTGAAAAAGATAACTTACTGTTATTGAAAGCTATTCATAATTCCCTTCTCACCAGACACAAGCTTCTTGAAAAAGGTTACTTACAAACTAATTTTTGTGCTTTCTATACATGTCATCTTAAAAGCAAAGAGCACTTGTTCTTTGACTGTAATGTTGTATATCATATATGGAAGAAGATCATTCTTGATGCTGACCTCTGTTACTCCAATAACAATGGTAGACAACAATAGTTAAAATTTTAAAAGATCTAGATGGAAGAGTAATGCGATAACCAAGATCTTGACTGTGCTTAAATGCTTTGTACAAGTTTTATGGAGGAAAAGAAATCTCAGAAATTTGAAAACAAAGCTAGAAGAAATAAGGATATTATTTCATAAATAAAGAAAATGATCAATAAGAGAATGCAGATATTAGCTACTATAGGCAGCAACTTCATATGGAGAATTAAATAACCCTGCTACTTGGGAATTGGGATTTTACCTTTTGGCCTGATTGCCTTTTTTGTTCTCCTTTTGTTGTTTTGATTTTTTCTCACGTCCTTTGATGTTTTTTCCTTCGTTGTTGTCTCTATTGTCATTTTATCTAATAATAGCTAGTAGGGGTCCAGCTTTCAACCTCGCTTGCCTTGCAAAAAAAAAGATAAAGTTTTGAAAATATGAATTTTCAATTTGAATATTTAAACTTAAATTTGATGTTTGAATTAAAAAAATTGAATTTTGAAACTGTAAATTCTGATTTTGAGAATTTTAATTTAGATATATAAAAATTTGAAATGTGAGTTTTGAAAAAATATTAAAATTTGAAATATTTCTTTAGATTTAAAATTTTGAATCTAAATATTTAAATTTTGCATTAAAAATTTTGATTCGAAAATGAAAAGGAAATGGTTATAATTTAAACATCCAAGCATTTTAGATTCATTTAAAACTGAAGTGGTGACATCTGAAATTGTGCCGGAAGACTTCAAATTTAAATGGGTTCCCTATTTGTCCGTAGTCCCCCCTTTTCTAGAGGATTAATGCTGCCTTCATCATTTCGTTGCAATGGTGTTGAGAGCCGTGCCTTCGTTCTATCTTAAGCGTTACTGATACTCATGAGGTTGACTTATGTTATCCGATGTGCCTCGCCTGCATTGTTTTGAGCTGGGATGACTAAAGATAGGTTGTCTTACTTGATTTATAACATTTTCTTGGCTTTGGCTGGGGTTGAGTCGTTTATGTTGCCTGGATTAACCTGCGGCATCTTAATATGGGTCTGGACTTGCCCCGAACTACTCTTGGTGTGAAGATGCATAAGCTACTGGGATTGGATGCTTATCTCTTTGTTGTTTTTTTAACAAGTATAGATCTACGGTGGAGTGATGTGGGTAACCCTATGCGTAGCCCTTGGAATACTTTGGATTCCTCATGGTACTGCATAGAGAATCTCAAATGATTGCGGGGAAGATATGTACTTGAAAGGGTTAGCAATGCATAAGCTTTCAAGAATGATAATTGGGCTTATTGAATCCTTTGGTTGTAGAGCAGTTTCCTTCTATTATCCTTTTCTTTTTACCTCCATGTTTGTTATATCCAAATGGCAGTGCGTTTTTTTTATCAACCTATTCTAATGGCGGCGCATTCTTCATCATCTCGTCCTGATGGCAGTGCATTCTTTATCGGCTTGTCCTGATGGTGATATATTCCTTTATCAGTTTAAGGTGGTGCATCATGTTGGCTTTTTGACGCAAGATCATTGGTGTAGATTGACTACCTTTGTACACTGATTTATGAGCGTAGTACATCATCTCGTTGCAACTTCGTACTTTTTGGCCATAGCTCCATTAGTTGGATCAATCATTGCGATTGGAGGTTGGCTCCTACACTTTGCAACCATTCTTGGTGGTAGTACTAAGACTTTGATTAAATAACTAAGCGTAGTTTCTTGTGGCTAATTGTAATTTCTGACTTCTTTTTATGCAGTATTAACAAAATCGTTTCAACCTCTTCTCTCTTATCTTGGCTTTATTTGTTAGGGATGTTCTCTAGGCTTTGTGTCTTCTTCGACCGCCTTTATAAAGGTTTGAGGAATATGAGTGTAACACTTGCCCCTAATTCTATAGTGATCATGGATCAGTGTGGACTTGTTTTTCGTTCTCGTTTGTTCTCCACAACCAACCACTTCTCTCATCTCTTTTTTTGTTGGCTTATTTAACCATCTCTTGCCTATTGTTGCTTTCTCTTTTCTATTTTTTTAGCTTGGAATCTTGACAGTTGAGGCTCGGGAGAAGTGAGAAGGTGAGCATGTTGTTACCCGTGCTTAGGTTGCCATACTTATAGCGAGTCTCACTTTAGCTGCTTCTAAGATGGACAACATTGCTTCCGAAAAGGCTAATATTTTTTCTAAGAAGGCTGAGGTTGAGGAATATTTCATGTTTTATCGAAAGAAGGCAGAAAGGAAAACCAAAATCTGAGGCAGATGCCTTGGCCTCAAAATATCGTGAGTTGAAGGAGAAGGAGCTAGCAACAATGTAGGAACAGCTTAAGAAGAGCACTTCCATCATAACCTGCAAATTGTATGCCTCAGGCTCGGCGTCAGTTTAAGGGCGATGTCAAGCTTGACTTTTTGGGGGACCTGGCCATGGTTAGCAAGATTTGCGCGTACTATCGAGCCTAGTGGGATGAAGAAGTTTCCATGGAGTTTGCCTCTCCTTCTGCTTCTTAGCAACAAAGTGTGGAAAGGAAATCTAAGAAAGTGAGGTATTCAAAGATGCTGATGTGTATAAGGAAACCGAGGTTACTTCAAATCCTTATATAGATTCTTTATTTCGTATGTAACCTTTAGAACCCTTTCCCTTTTTTCAATGTGTAATGAAGGTTGTTTTTGCTTTTGTCATGTTGATTTTCTTCGTAGCCATTTTATTTTGTTGTTATCTTATAAATGACTACTTCATCCTCGTCACTTTGTTTGTTTGTTTTAGTCTTCCGATCAAGTTTTGTTTACTAAATTTCTGAAAGAAAGAGAGGCTAGGCTCAAAACCCAAACCCTAGATCATCTTATTCTTAGTGCTGCGATTATCAGTACGCGTGAGAAATAACTAGATGTGTCCTTTACGACACTTAGGGATGACAATGATTACTTTCCATGATTGATCAAGTGTTTGAAGAGAAGGAAGCCCTTAGAGACTTTGTACTACAGTGATGACAATACACCCTAGAAAGTGCATCTTTCCCACCTGATGGCCCTCACCTTGAGTGGTTTGGGCGTAAACTCAGGAACTTAGATTAGGTGCCTATCTTTGTTATTTTATCCATTCCTTTTTGTGCATAGGTTTGTTATATCAATGTAGTTAATAATAGATGTTTCTATCTGATTTTTATCTAGTGCACTTTGATTTTCTTTGAGTCGAATTTTACTTATCACCAACTAGGTTGGCCCCCATGAGCCTGCGCCTGAATCTATTGAAGCCTTTGAACCCAACATTCCTTCTTCCCTCATTATTCATGGCCCTGATGATACGAACATGACCAAATTCAAGGTTGCAGCCATAACCCCTACAGAGTCTCTAGAGGGGGAAAAATCTATTTAACCCTGGCTAATAAGAGGAGTGATAAGGATTTGAAAGGTGCCTAAAAGGAGCTTAGAGAAGCAACAAATGCACTAAAATGTCGAAACAAATGTAACACTAATTTATGCTTAAAGGTTGGGGCTGTTGAATCAAGGTTGAAAGAAATACAACAGTCTTTGAAAGATGGTGAGAAACTTTGTGGCGTTGTTTTTGAGGGTGAGATAACAGGGCTAAAGAAAATTATAGAGGATATGTCTCCATAGATCGCTCGTCAAATCGGATAGAAAGAAAGCGCTAAAGGTGGAGAGGCAAAAAGGCTTTCTCAAACAGGAAAACAAGGACAAAAGACTGATGCCCATAGACTCTGGGGAATTTTCGATGAATACTAAGAAAATAAAGCAGAGCTAATTAATACTTTGGAAAATACGTGAATGACATCTATACTGAAGATTTATGAACTTGAGGGTTCCTTGCGTGATGCTCGAGGTAAGATCACCTCCATCTTAGAAAAACTTAGATGGGATAAGATCGAGAGTAAGAAGGGGCAAGTTTTCTTATAGAGCGCCAGGGATGTCCTCGAATATTTCTACCCTTCGCTTGATCAGAATTTCTTATGCAATATTGCAAGTTTCAAAGTAATTGCAGAACGATGGACCATTGGGCTAGAGCTTGCTATGACCCTCGAAGGACTTTCCTAGTTATTTCAACCCTACCTTTAAGTACTATGCCTTATGTGTCTTAGGGTAGTATTATTGGAACTTGCTTTAGGAAATGATTTTGTAAATTTACACTATTGGACATTATTTTTTGGTTTGTATGTAAACCAAGATTTCTTTGCAAAGTTTGCGAGTTTCTTGTACTTACTTCACTTAGTTGTACTTCTTTTTAATTTCTCTTTGTATGGGATCGTTTGACTTCTAACCTGCTTCTTTTGATCAAGACCCTGAGCTAGCCATTTTTGAAAAGAAGATTAATTCTGCTTTGGCTAGAGTCGCAGAATTGGAAGGTTTATTGAAAGATGTTGAAGTGTTTATGTGATCGTACAAGGGCAAAATTAAAGCTTTGGAACGTAAAATTAAAGAATTAGATGAGTAGATACAAAGAAGATTAGTGACGAAGATGCACCCTTTGCAGGCTTGACCCAAGGTGCTATTTCCAGACTAGGTACTGCCCCCATGCCTCCTCATGGGGCTGATTCAGACATCATTCTTAGATGGAAGAATGATTTGAAAAACTACTATGAGGCTAAGTTTACTGAGTTAAAGGATCATTATAGGAAGGAATTAGGAACTTCCAAAGCCAGTACGTCACCTTAAATTTCTACTGCATAGGAGCTCCTTGGTCCCTTTTCTAGAACCATTGAGAAAACAAAGGATTAACTTTTGGGTGAGATTGAACAAACTAGGAGGATGGCTATGGAACGGATGAATGCCCTTGAGAATAAAATATTCACCCTGGGGTGTGAAGCTCGCTTAGATTCTGATGTTCTTTCTTGAGGTGGGAGGGATAGGGTTTCCTTGTTGGATAAACTTTATGATATGAAGGTAGGGAAGATTGCGACAAAGGTTTGCATGAAGCGCATAATTGAGGTCTTCAAAGATTTTTGGTTGGGGCTTGATCTGAACTTTTTATATAATCATGTAGATTATAAGTTTGTTTCGTAGGACTACGATGATATTTAAGAAGGTGCTACCTATGACCCTCATGTCACTTATAGACGTGCTACCGTCGTTCGTTCACCTATTGTTATTACCAAATTGAATAATCCACCTCCCACTCTCCAACTTACAGATCGTTGTCCTCCATGCACTGCTCCAAATTTTTGCAGGTCATATCATCCAAGAAGATCATGACTGGCTCTTCTTCTGAGTCCAAATTATATTTGTGATTTTTTTTCTTTTTCCTTATAACTTGTTGTATTTTATTTTTGTGCTTTTAAAGCATTTGTGAAAAGTATAGTTTTTGTAACCATGTGTGTTGTATTCAATGCATATTCATCAATCTTGAATAAATTTAAGAAAGTCCTTGTTTTAGACGTTTACTTGACAAGCTTTAAGCAATTTCTGGGATGACAGTTGTTGTGCATCCTATGAGCTGCCTCTTTCTTGATATCTTTGGGTTTGCTGTCATTATAGTTCATGTTTCTTGAACATCGTCTTTAGCATTTGAGCTTTGTCATGTGCTTGGCATGGTCTGCTCCGCTTTTTGGGGGCAGACAGTTGTGTTTTAGTTTTTTGATTGTAAAGTCAGGTTGTGTATTTACAGCCTTTCAAATCTTACACATGATTTTTTGTACTGGTTTAGACTATCTAATATCCTTATGTGTAGTATGGTTATGTTAACATAATTAACATAGAGAGATTTTTATACTGGTTTAGGTCATCTAATATCCCTACGTTCAGTTCAGTTATTAGCTGAGAAAGCCAGGATGCATTTTATGCAATTTTGGTTTGATAACTGGTTCGGGCAGTCTAATATCCCTATATCCAATATGGTTGTGACGTCAACATAATCAACATAGTGAGATTTTCATACTAGTTCGGGTTGTCCAATATACATATGTCCAGTTTAGTAGTTTGGTTGAAAAGCCGTGCTGAATTTGGTTTTGAAGCTAGTTCGAGCCATCGAATATCCCTACATCTAGTGTAATTATTTTGTAATATCGAAGAGATCAACACACAGATATTTTTACACCGGTTTGGAACGTCTAATATCCTTACGTCTAGTTCATTGTATTATTACTACTTTCACAACAATAATTACAATGTTTGTTACATTAGTACTGCAAGTCATACAAAATAAGGCCCGAGGTGCTCTGAATTCCATATTCTTGGACTAAGTTGCCATCAAGTTTCGATAACCAGTATGCTCCATTAGCCAATACTTCGGCCATGACTAATGGACTGTCCCAGTTTTGGCCCATAGCTCCATTTGCATTGTTTTTGTTAGCCATCACCCTTTACATCCCCCATACAAAAGTTTCTTTCCTTGAGCCTGGCATTGTAGTTCTTCGCCATCCTTTGTTGGTAAGTGGTAGATACTACTGCTGCCTCGTCCCTTCTTTCCCGAATGAGATCGAGGGCAGCTTCCTTCAGCCTTTTGTTCTTTTCTGTCATGTATGATATTCTTCTACATGATGGGACCTCTACTTCTACAAGGAGTTTGGCTTCATATCCATAAGTTAGGGAAAAAGGAGTATGACCCATTGGAGACCTAGTTGAGGTTCGGTAGGCCCATAATACCAAAGATAGTTCTTCTGCCCACTTTTTCTTATCTTTATGTGGTTTTTTCTTATGTAGCTTCTTAATGGTTTTATTTGCAGCTTCAACCTGCCCGTTCACTTGTGGATGTGCGATGGAGAAAAAGCTCTTAATTATGTCATTCTTCTCACAAAACTCTACAAATTCTTTACTTTCAAATTAAGTACCATTGTCAAAAATTATTTTATAGGGGATTTTGAATCTGGTGATTATGTTTCTTACCACAAAAGCGACTATCTTCTTTGCAGTAATCATGGATAAAGGTTTTGCCTCTGCCTATTTGGTGAAGTAGTCTATTGCCACTATGGCGTACTACGCTCCTTCTTTTGACGTAGAAAGTGGACCTATCAAATCCATGACCCATACGTCAAACGACCATAGGCTAGTAAGTTGAATGAGCTTGTAGGATTGCTGTTTGGGAATACTTGCATATCATTGACATCTGTCACATCTTCTTTCAAATTCTCTCACATCCTTAAGCACCATAGGCTAGTAATAACCATGCCCCAATACTTTCTTCGTAACTTGGTCACTCCTGAATGGTCCTTGCATTAGCCCACATGTACTTTCCTCATACTCCTTCTTCTTTGGAAGAGCCATTAAGATAATGGGTCGAGTACCTCCTCTTGTATAATGTGCCATCAAAGAAGGAGTAGTGCGGAGCCTAGTACCTTATTTTTGGGCTTTGTTCCTATTCTAGGGTAAGGTCCATTTAGCAAGAATTATTTAATGGGAGTCATCCAGTTGCTCTCCTCAGTTTGCTGAAGCTTGGGTTCAACTAGAGATGTTCTTGATTTTCTATTTTTTTCCTAGTCTTAAGCCCCTTGAATTACAGCCCGCTGGGCTCAGGTTAAGACCGGTATTTGACTTGATTTGATTCTATTATGCTTGGCTCTGCCTTATATCTCATTGGTACCTCCTTCATTTCGTTCGCCACTTTGGTGCTTGTAATTTTAGCTAATGAGTCGGCAGACGAGTTATTTTCGCATGGAATTAGTAAACTGTTCGGACTAAGTAATTTCATAGAAAGTTCCATATACTTGGCTAAGGTTGGTTTCTACTTTTGGTAATTCCCCTGCACTTGGTTCACAACTAATTGAGAATCACTATGAATATTAATGTGGCTTATCTTCATTACCCAGGCCATTCTTAGGCCTATAAGGAGAGCTTTATATTATGCAACGTTAGTGGTTTATTTGAAACCAAGCTGCACTGCTCCATATAGCTTATTCTCATCTAGAATGATTAATACATACCCAATTCCTACCCCTATTCATTAGATGCTCCACATACGAATAATTTCCAAAACTGAAGGGTAGAGGCTTCTTCCTCTGGTTGAGGTTTAGTCGGCAATGTCATTCTATGATGAAGTCTGCTAGTGTTTGAACTATTATTTCCTTTCAAAGACAATAAGCGACGTCATATTGGCTGAGCTCCATTGCCTATTTCAGTTAAAGGCCTTATGTTCAGTTTTCTATAACATCCACCTTAGAGGCTCGTCTGTTAGGACTTTGATGGGGTGTGCTTGAAAATAGGACTACAGCTTCTTTGCTATAAGGAGAAGTTTGTAAGCTAGCTTTTCAACGGCAGAGAGTTTAGATCTGCTCTTGACAGTCGCTTGCTTGTGAAGTAAATAGGCCTTTGAGTCCCTTCATCTTCTCGTATTACTACAGCACTAACAGCTTTATCAGTAACACCTAAATAAACATTTAAGTCCTTAACTGTTACCAGTTTAGATAGTATGAGAGTGTTTATCAGATGATCCTTTAGGTTTTGTTTTTTTAGTAGACTTGAAATATGAGCAAAACAAGTTTTCAAAATAGTCATGGTTTGGCAGTTAAAAAACCAAAGCGATAAAATTCTTTATAAATGATATTTTTAATTTTTTAAAAATATGGAATAAATTCTATAAATCTTTTAATATGTTTAAAAAGATATTTGAGTTATAAAAATGGATTTCTAAATGATAGAAAAGTTGTTTTGATCAAATAAGCCTTAAAAGCACTATTTGCAGCATTTTTTGCAACACTTAATAACTTTTGAAATATGGTTTTAAACTTGAGTATTATTTCCCAAATATTTTATAAAGCTTTCAAATAAATGATTAAGTATTTTTGAAGATGATTTAAAGGTTTTATAATTTATTTTAAAAAAATAGTTTAAATAAATGATTTGAGGAAAGGCTGTTACAATTAAGTGATTCAATATTGGCTCTAAAAGCCGATGAGTAGGCTGAATTTTTATATTCATGAGATCCGGATGTGAGGTGCTTAAACTAAGGCAATGTTTAGGAGCAACCAGTGCCCTTGCTCACCTGGCCTTTTTCCTGGACGAGGAAAAGATAAGGTCGAAATTTCAAAAACGAGGCAATTATAAATGATTTAATTTTACCAAATTTAATAGAAATTGAATCATATAGAAATAATCTTCTTATACTTGGTATTAACTTTCAAGGAGGGAATCCATACTATCCATATGAATTTATAAGGTCATTTCACCGCTATTTGATGGATAATAAAGATTGAATACGGAAATTGATGTTGAGTAGAATTAGTATAATTCCTATCGATCCTTTTTAACTCAAAAATGTTTCCAAATATGAATTATAAAAATGATTTGATATTTCCATAGTTAAAGAGAGATTTAATGATTCCTTATATACCAGAAAGAAATGTTATAAAGGTATATATCTCTAGAAGATATTTAAAAAAAAAGTAATTAATCAAATGATAAGCACCTAATTACTTAGCGTCTATTATTAATGATTGGTTGGAAGGAATCGAGATCAGATTTGAGTGATTCTTATCTGAAAACCACTTTAACCAATTTATGTATTTGAATATACGATATGGAATGAAAATAAATGTAATGAAGGGCTGCTTATCACTAACCCTCGGGGGAAATTTTTCATAACATATGTGGTAGTTGTATCTTCATTTGATCTTTGATGCAATGGCTTCTCGCTACTAATCGTAGGGATGATTCCCAACAAGATGTGCTAGGGAGTTCCTTTGGTTTGTCTTGTTCATTGACAACTTGCATGGACGAATGTTTGACATTGCATTTCCAACGTACACACACATTGATTTTTACAAATGTACATATGTTTGGTGGTGTAGGAAGTAACTCTCTTACACTTAACACGCTTCTCTAAGACCTACGTGCTCAGAGGTTGTACATTTTTGGAAATCAATGGTGTATGATGGAATTGACAATTTGGCATTCAGAGTGAATATGCTATGTGAAAGGTAATTGTTACCTCGGGCCTCATCACCCGAAAATGGCTTAAACAGGGAATGTCGTGAGGCTATGTGGTTCGCAACCACTAGGGTATCCTCATCACCTTTCTAGATTACTCCATATATGTCGAGTATGTTATGTATGCTATGGGATCCCGAATAGATTATTCTTTGGGAAGGAGGATTTTAATCCGATTTATATGGGAAATTTTAAGAGATGAAATTAATATTTGTAGAATTTATAAATAAATCTATTTTAAAAAGAATATGGAGATTTTTATTTTTATAAATCCTTTCATTATTATAAAACAGCGTTAAAAAGTGTTTATTTTGTAAATAAACATATCTTTTATATATTAGGGATTTTATTCTTGTAAATTGAGTAATGTGAATTTTAAGGACATCAAATGCTTGTGAATAGTTTGTAAAATTTTACAAATGCTAGAGAGCCATTTGGGGAATTTTAGCATTGACATTTTATATTTAAAAACACAAGTACACACTTTTGTAAGTATGATTCCTATACCAAAGGAAAATAATAAATCTCCATAATCCTTAAATTGTATATTTTGGGTTTTGAGAAATATTAGAAAGTTAAATTATGATTTAATATTGACGCTACTGAGTTACATCTATATTATAAAATAAAATGGAAATATTACATTTAATAAATTAAGGTAAATAGTGATTTTAAAAGGAAAATAAATAAAATGGGCTTTGCATTTATATTTTGATGGGTTAACTAATTCTAGACCCATTCTCAAGTAAATAAGAGAAAGGACTTCACATCTTTTTCATATCACAAGTCCAGTACGTTCATAGTTTTAGAAAGAAGCAAACTAAGGTTTCATTCCCTTTTCCAAATATAATCAAAATCTCCATCAATAAATTAGAAAGAAAATTATAGAAAATTGGATTAATTCAAGAGTTTGCTGAAAATCAAGAACAAGGCTGAAGCATGAGCGTTTGGCAAGTTTTGTTGAGAATTCAAGGTGAGTAACTTCACCATTCTCTCTATATAAATTGCATGCTTATGTACTTAAATCACGTTGATGTTTTCAGTAGCGGAATTGAATTAAATTATTGTATGAAATTATCCAGTTCATTGAAATCTTTATCCAAGTAGAACTAAAAAACTAAAATAATATCATTGATGTGTGTTGCATTCGTGAGTTGCTATGGACAATTGCATGCATGAATAAGCATCACCTTGCTCGCTAATTGAAGAACTAACATCATCGATCGATGAAGCATCGACATGGGAGCTTCTTAGAGCCGAAATAGCTTCAGGAAGTGTCACCGCCGGTCGACCGATGATGCTCCATTGTTGGACCGGTGGCGGGACGTCTGGAGCCATTTCAGCTCCGAACAGTACTCTGCTTCATCCATTTCTTATTGTTGTTGTTTTGATCATCGAGTATCCTTTGGATGACCCATTGTAGTACATCAAGGAAGTAGTTCCAACACAAGTTTCAATTGGATCCAACTGTATACATTCTCTTAGAACTATGGTTATGAACTTAAACTGCTAAAAATAAGAACTTTGATATATTTAGCAGAGGGATTAGGGAGAAGGACAAACTTTGAGAAAAAATAGACAAAAGGGCACCAAGTTTCATTTTTAGGCCGAAGGACAAACTTTGAAAAAGAATTAGGCTGAAGAACAATGCTAGTTATAACTAGCATTATATTCAGTTTTTACATTGTACAAAATGCTAGTTTTAACTAATATTATATTCTGTTTTACACTGCAAAAATGCTGTTATAATTAGCATTGTCATTCAACCTAATTTTTTTAAAGTTTGTCCTTCAGCCCAAAAATGAAACCTGTTGTCCTTCAGCCTAATTTTTTTTAAAGTTTGTCATTGTGCCTATTTTCCACTATTTATTAATAAGTGTACATGCCTTGTTTCATATGTAGATTTTATAACTGATATATACTATATTAATTCCTACTTATAAATAAAACATTTTATCATTTTAAGTATTTGGAATGCATCTTTATTTGTGTTTAAAAACTGTTAGAGGTTTGATGTAGTCATATGTATATATAAATATTTCCAAACACTCCTACTAACTCAGATTTCTACAACTTATTTGCAATTTCATTTAACATGGATGAATTTATATATAAATATGGTTGAACTATAAAGGGATTTGTGAATTATAAGGGAAGTTACTAAAATATTTACAATACATTTATAGAGTTTATAGAGATGGATAAATATGTATGAGTTGGAAATGTTAGTCATCGTTGTGGGTAAAGAATCATCCATGGAAAGTAATTGCATATATTTATTTGACTAGTTGAATTGATAAACTTTATATGCTACCTTTGAAATATTGCTTGTTTATGATAAATACCTCAATAGGATAAGAACAATGATTAAACAGTTTGGTGATCCCGAGTGGTATGGGAAGCCTGTGATCACCTTATTGGTTAATTATACGACTTATTTTATAGAATATTTTATAGTGTGGAGTTTACCGACTTATAGTAATATTCAAGTAAATTCGTGCGGTATAGGACGCACATGCGTTACTCGATGACTACTATTAGAAGGTATATGACATTTTTTGAGACGACGTGCGAAGTGCATGTCATTTGCGACGATGTGCGTAGTGCATGTCCTTTGAGTTAGACTTGCGAAGAGCATTCAACTGAGTTAGACCTGTGAATTGCGGTCATTTGTGTTGACTTGCGAACGGCAGCCATTTGGAACAGACCTTGGTCTCAGATCTACGAAGTGCAGTCATTTGTGTTAGGCTAGCGAAGAGCAGTCATTTGTAATGGACCTACGAAGAGCAGTCATTTGTGACAGACTTGCGAAGGGCGGTCAATTGTGTTTGCAAGCGAAGTGTTTACCTTTACCATTTGACATGCGAAGCACTGTTAATTACTTTCATTCATGTTTGATAGTTGCTATAATTTTGAGATGGTTATTACCATTACTATGATGATTGTTGATTTGAGGCATATTAAAAATTTATAACATGATGAATGGATATAAATGCTATGATGAATGGATATAGATGCCTAGTTATGTGTAGAGTAGCATAGTATTTAAATGTTTTCATATCCTTGATGTTATGTATACTCATAATATGATCTCACTCTTATGATATTTAGAGAGAGTCTAACCCATCTATTATTTTATAATACTCGGGTCAAACCGAGTTTTGGTAGGTGTTATAGGAGCCGTATGACTAGTTTGTGGCTAGCTCTTTCCATGGTTTTAGCTGTGCGTTTGCAAAAGTGATTAGGCTAGAATTATCTTACATTAGATACAAATGTGTACTTTTTGTAATGTGAGAGAGATCGACTTATTTCCATATATATATATATATTCATTTGACACTTATGTAGTATTTGAGATGTAATATGTTATTATTTGTGATTCTATGTTCTGAATATTTGTTATATATTGTTCCAATTGATATTAGCCAGCATGTGTGTTGCTTTGTGCCAAGACTAATCACGCAAAATTTATTGCTTTAGATCTTAAAGGTAGGCCATGACAATGTTAGCCCATAGTAATATACACAGATGGTCGCTCCTAAACAGCCTCATTCTCCATACACTCGACAATGTTACTTGTAATATTCTTGGGTAGCGTGGCTCTTGAGGTGGGGCATTACAGTTTATATTTTTGGTTGATTTTATTAAAATTTGATTCTGGGTAAAAATTTCAAGCAACTTAGGTTGAGACTGGTGTGAGAACGGGATGGAGATATACGTTGTATTTTTTAAGCGGCAAGAATTTACTTGAGTTGGGGCATGTTTAATAAAGTGCATGATCTGCACTTTATTTTCAACTTAATACCTGAAAACACTTTTAAATAATTAGTTTCATGAAATACCCTTACCAATGTTTTCAACGAAAATGTGTAGTGTAGACTGCACATTTTCATAAAAAACACCGACAAAGCTTTTTCCTAAAAGCTGTTTTTATCGGAACGAAAGTGAATTTTGAAGATTGTTTGAAAAACCATCCTCGAGAAAATGAATTTGACGGAGCCAAAAATGTGGAATTTTAGTGATTTGTGTTATTGTTTCCTTTATGTTTGTAAAAAATATTTTGGACATAATAGCATTTTTGATTTCACAATTTAAGACAAAGATAAAATTAATAAAGTAATTTGTAAAATATAACAAAATTTAGATAATGAATTTACCCTATCATCCTCCATCTAAAGGCGTGTTTGTTTTTGATAAAAGTTCAGAGGCAGAACTACGAAAAAAAAGGAAAAATAAAGTATCCCAAAAAAAGCGAATAAAACTTTATTGCAAATTCTAAATGATTCTCCTGACTATACCTCTATATACATTTTTCTAAATACGAATTTTAACCACAATTGCGAGGGTAAAGTATTGGTAAAATTTCTATTTTTTACTTTATATAAAATAAAATAAACGTGGACCACACGATGTCTGACCAATGAGATGAGCAATGGCATGAGCGACTGTGCATATGATCACATGATGATAGTAGAGCTCAATTCTAAAGGTGCATTCTTAGCGAACAGAAATAGGGAATTTGCATAGGAAAGTTGAGTGGATGGAAATGCATTTGGCGCTACGAACGGGTATTTGAGCAGGGTGTTTAAGTTGTGATTTATAATTTAATTGATTTATAGTTTATTATTTATTATTTTTATTGTGTAATATAGTTTAATAATTGAAAATAATAAAAATTAAATTGCTTTGTTTTTCATTAAAATAAAATTAATACATTTTAAATTCAAACACATACAAAAAAATAAACTAAAACTGCATACAATGACTACGGAAGATAGTCAACTAGTACATTGTAAATTCTTGTATCTCTTTATCTGGTAATGTTCCCATCATATCCAAGTTTGTGGAATCATCACGAAAAATCATCATAATCTCGCATCGCCGAATAGGTACAACAACATACAATATAGAATAACAACGCTGCACGACGTTGGAGGAATGGTTCGATTGAATGAACATCCGTCCAATGGCATGCCTCCTCGGGCTGCCATGCTCGGTAATGTCTACTACGTCTGAGCTGAACGGGTGTAGTGTCAAGGGCTATTCAATTGGAGTACAAATTTGCATTGGCGGCAATAAAATACTAAGCTGGTGGAGTAGGAGGTATCAGATATTTACATGTGCCCTTTTCTGTGCAACCTTTAGAAAGTTGATCCAGCTCTCTGAATTTGAGGAGGAAATTTTCTGAATTTATTATATCTTCGTGAAGTGGTGTTCAATCTCTCCTCGGAACCGTCCAACTGATCGTTCTCTTCATTCCACATCCCGCCTTCCATCTGTAGAAGTTTGTCTTAATCAGTCCAAGAACGCTTCAGGTTGTCGCATTTGTTCTTCAGTTGTGTGTGCGACCAATCAAGGTTCAACTTGACGTTAAATGTCGCCGCCGCCGACGCATATAGCTCGTCGACTGGGCTCCTTTTGTTTGGCAGAAAATCAACATGCAGATCTATGAAAAGTTCATTCTTTTCGGGTGTCCATAAAGCAATGAGCTGGAAGAAGGCATGAACAGTAGCAGAAGCAAAAGATGGTCGTGTCATACTAAAAATGAAAATTATAAAATATTAAAAAAAAACTCAGAAAATCATATGTTATAGATAGAGAAAAAATAAACATAATAGCAGAAAAAATCTGAAAATATGCTCGAACGGATCGATAGAAATTTGGAAAGGTTTGCTGCTGATGTGAGAAGAGAGTGATTAAAGGGTGAATATACAGAGGAGGAAGTCGAGAAAATACAGCCGTTGGAGAAAAATGGCACAACGTGTCACACATAAACGTATCATTTCCCTTCAACCGATCGAACAGTCCATTTTCTGAAACGCCGGAGCCCATCGTCAACGGTAACAGATTTTTTTTTTACAGTGAATGGCACAATTGACGATGGTCATGAGTTCAAAAGTGTTCGCTGCTATGTGGACAAAATTTTATAAAGTGCATATACTTTTATGTTGTTTTGTTTAGTCCCACATTGTGAGATAAGTTCAATCCCAAGATCCAAAGCGTTTATATAAAGGAGGCTATGTAATGCAAATGTATTACTTATCTCTAAAATGAATAAAATATTTCCTGCCTCTTTCTCTAATGGCTTCTACTTCTATTTCTTTATAACACATTCTTATTTGTTTACAACACATTTTCAGCACGATCTTCAAATGGTAAGCAATTTTTCAGATCTTATTTTATCTTATCTTTTCAGATCTTCTTCTATCATAGATTTAATATTTCAGATCTCATTTTACTGATCTAATTTTTTTGATCTCATTCTATTATAGATCTAATTGTTGGGACGGGATTCCAATTCGAGACCACACAAATCAAAACTCTAAAAGCACAGCGGAAGGTGGGATCGTGGTAAGAAGTGTAAAAACAAACAATCAATATCTCAATTCCAAGCAATCCAATCCAAAAGCAATCACAATCCCCAAACAAGCAATACATAAATCAAAACAATAACAAAAAATAAATCATACAGCGATTTATAGTGGTTCCACTAACATTGTGTTAGTGCACATCCACTTTAAGAGAGAGCTTACAATGATCAAAATCCTAATTAGAAATTGATTTGTGGAGAAGAGAATTGAAGAAAAATAGGTTTTGATAAACCCTAATTTGTGGAGGCTAATCTCTTGCAGTCGCTTTCTTTTACTTGTAGATCTGAAACCTGAAGCTAGTTTATATAGGAGAATAGAAAACCAAGGCAATATTTCAAACTTTCCCCTGGAAACATTACAAATCTTCACGCATGCCCTTGACTAAAAACAGGCGGTCGTCACCACAGACGTCTGTCATAATGGGATGGACATCTGTCCAATACCTTAAGAAAATTTTCCCTGAGACATCAAACGTCTGTTTTAGCACCCGGAAAATTTCTACACAGACTCAGACGTCTGTCCTTACTCTCTGGAACAGGTCTGCTACCAGCCTGCTAAAGCCTTAGACGTCCAATCGTTACCTCAAATGTCTGTCGTTGACATTTCAGCCCTATTTTACCTATTTCACGATAACTTACACCTCCGAGCTCCGATTTGCGAACCGTTTTCTCTATTACAAAGCTACTTCCGATCTCTACAATTCACTATATAGTGTCCTCAAAATTTAACGCTCCATCTTGACACTATATCCATCTCCAACTGCAATGGTACCATACCATCAACAACTACCGATAGCACCAACTATCACCACTTCTACCTTTAATCAAACATTAATGCTTTCCCAATGAGCTCCAGCAATGAAACCGCTCATTGCACTCCACCAACGAGCCCAGACAAAGCCCTCGCCTGCTAATGAAATGTTGAAAACATTTGAATCATAAACCGTCTCATCGAAGACTAAAGTGCTGAGGAGTGTAAACTAGCACTTACCAAGAAGATAAAACCTCAATCTCTCACTGATACTCTTCCTCATCCATAACCAAGCTCCTCTCTCAATGTGCCACCCAGTGGCACCTAGAACTTCTCCAAGCGAGTCAAGTTTGAGCAATGTTCGAACTTTCAAACCGGCAATGCCTTAGTGTACATATACGTCGCGTATTCTTTGTGTGTACTTTCCGAAGATATACTTACTTATCCTTATCCATGGCTACTAGAAATGATTCTCTCACCTCAATATGCTTAGTCCGTGAGCTAAATGTCAAATTCTCTGCCAAGTGAATATCACTCTAGCTATCACATCGAACATCGATGCTATCATGCTCGAATCCCAAGTCACACAACAATCACTTCAAATAAAGTGCCTTCTTTGCCGCCTCCACCGTGACTATCAACTCCACATCCGTAGAGGATAAAGAAACTACGGCCTGCAATCTCGATCTCCAATTTATGGTTGTACCCCCAAGTGTGAAGACATATCCGGAAATTGATTTTCTTTGATCCCTATCACCTGCGTAGTCCGAATCACAATTGTAACACCCCGTGTTAAATTACTATTATATATGAAAATAATTTAATTAAGTTATATACGTTTGAAATTTTAAAACAAAGGAATGTATGTAAATGGATCAGCTAATTAATATTATTTGGAATACATATATATTTGTATAACAAATAAATTAGAGACAGAAATTATATAAAATCAATTAATAGGGAAGATTAATTGACGATGTTTGTTCAAAAGGGAAATTAATATTCAATTAATTAGTAAAGGTAATTAATTGACAGGAACTGACAAGAAAGTGAACATATATCATAGCAACTAATTGATATGATTAGAAACATATATGTTAGTGTAAGAGAATAAGATGGAGAAAGAGTAATTTATGCAAGCGATCAATTGTTAACTAATAAACATGAAGACTTATGGTAACATATATAATTAAGATTGTGATTCAAAATTCAATTGTAGAATATATGCATGCAATAATTATGGGAATAAAATAGATTAATATGCATATATATGACAAATTAATATGGTGTTCGTTGGCATATTAATTTGGTAAAAATTCACAGTGCAGGCAGGGATTAATTGGATAGTAAATTATTCTAGGTATATATGAAATTTATTAATTGGATGATTAATAGGTGAACCTTATTTAAAAGAAACGTCACATTTAAAAATATATGTTTCCACATATTGCAAGAGAGAAGGAAAAAGTAATTAATGAAAAGATTGTTGGAGAATCAACTTGAAATAAAAATAAACGCAGAAGAAAATATATTAATTTAATGTCCATAGACCGAGTGTACACTTTAGATTTTTAGGGTTTTATATCTAATGGTTAGCACTGATTTGAACCACTATAAATATAGGTGCAGAGCCTCATTTTTATTCTCATTATTTCTCTCTTGCCTACAGAAGCTCTGCCATTTTTTGTATCTCTTCTACACTTTCTTAATAACAAAATTTTAGATCTAATTCACATGAATTTAGATCTAAATACAAAGAGAATAGAATTAATTAGGGAATTAGGAATTGGTTCAAATCAAAAAGTTATGTCAAAGGTAAAACCCTAGATCTGAGTTTTATTTGCTATTTCTAATTCAAATCTCTTCCTATTATCTTTCAAATATTATAGATCTGTAAATATATCGTTTGTAATTCCAAATAGGGACTACAAGGGAGGTGAATATAGATGTTAGGGACAGATCTGAAATAAAAACAGGGAGATTTGGAAAGCTAGCAATGTGTGTGGATTTATTTATATATCTTTTAAGTTTAAGATATATTATCGTTAAATTCCCATTTAGATACTTTTATTCAATAATTAATCCTACTAATTAAGTTATGTTGAACTGTAAGAAATTTATAGTATTAGTATTTATCCGTTTCTACGCTTTGGATCTCTATGCAAGCGTCATTCTTCTTATATTTTCTCCTCTTTCTTCGCATATGGATTAGAATAGATTAAATGTGAACATGGATTAAATAATTAAGAATACTAAAATGAAGGAAATAAGTTGTAAAGTACTAAAAGTTTAAGGAATGGAATTACGTAATAAATTACGTTAAAATGAGAAAAGTTAATTAATCTAATAACTGGATTTGGGTGTAACTAAAATGTTAATTGGTTGGTTTAGAAAATAGGATACACTTCTATAATTTAATATTTAAAAGTCTCAATGAACGTAATTTCTAGAAAAAAAGAAAGAAAAAAAGAACTAGTATAAAATAGAGAAACCACTGTGTTTTACACTATCCCAAAATAGTAAAAAAATATCTAGCAGTTACGGATTATTGTTTATAGTATTATTTAATATTAAAATATGAAAATGAATTTTTAAATATAGTTTTCATAACCAACCAATAAAATATAATTACTTCCTAGAATAGAAGATAATAAAACAAAGTATGTGACATGAATCAGGTAAATTGTTAGATAAGAACTTGAAGCTGTAAATGATAATGAACCTAGGTCTGCATTCACTAAGATAGTTATTATGATAAGTGAATTATATAATATAAGAGAATTAAAGAATATTCCGTATCATAATAAAAGAAGATAGATTAGAACATAAAAGAAATGCTGGACTTATGTACGGACTATAAAAGAAGAGAAAATGACAATTACAGGTAGAATTATAACATAGGTTATAATTAGGTAATAAGAACGGAAAAGTTTATTTGGGACTTTGAATAAATTAATGAGCAATAATAATGGTAGAAGCTTATTTAAATAATTTATATTAAGTCAATAAGCAAATAAAGTAGGAATGATAAAAGAGGCTTATTTTAACGAACTTAAGATTTATATTAAGTTAAATAAGCAAGATAATGAATGTGGCTCATACCAACAACATTCCCTATTAAATAAATGGAAATCTCACAATAGATGGAGGTGAGACGAGGACAAGAATATGCCAATTATGGTAAATAAGTAGCCAATAGAATATGAAAGTAAACCAAATGCAAGTGAAAAGATTAGACTTAGGGTCGAATAAAAAGAATTGAGATGCGTTTGAAGCGGCTCAAAGGATGAAGCATCTAACGAAGCAGTTCATCACGGATTTCAGAAATAGAGAAGCACGTCCAACTTAGTATTTTTGGGCTCCAAGGAAGTATGAGACTTCAACGGACATGAGGACACTCTAGGATGGCCCTCTAAGTAGACCTAACGAAGCTGCACCCCCGGAGGCAGGTCTGTGGGTGCTATATCAAGAGAGTATGCCTTGACTGTATTTGCATTGTAGGCCTAACGAAGCGGACCTTTGTAGGCAGTCAGAAGGGCTTGGTGTTTGGAGTAGGGTACCGCATGTCCAGTACTTGCAAGTAAGTTTAAGGACAGTCGCATGCGGATATCGATCAGCATCAAGACCAAGTGCGATTTTAGGAAAGACTAGAGTTAAACCAACATGCCAATGATTCTTTCACTATCGAGACATTGGATGAGGGGCATCGTCAATTGGATGTTAGATTGTTTGCAGTAGGGCACGACCACTTAACTCTTTAGAAGTCTTTCGGTTAGTTGAGGGGTGGCTGCGTGAGGCTACAGCCACGATGAAAAAGAGACAGACCAACAAGAATGTCTATATTGTAGGCCTGATGAAGTAGTTCTTTACAGATATATAAAATCCCGGACTGAATTCCGTACAAGGTAGACCTTGTTTACGGGATTCAGATAGTAGACAGAACGATTACGTAGTCCTCAATGTATGCATCGGGTGGTACATTGTGGATGTTCGAGCACTGGCATAGACTAGTGCGGATGCGATTTAAGTTTTCATAGTAAATAGAGGAGCATCTGTATTATAGGCCTTATGAAGCAATCCTTTACAGATGTAGCTACGGAACGCTCGTGGAGCAAGATGATGGAGTATATGTATTGTAGGCCTTACGAAGCAGTCCTTTACAGATATAGCTATGGAGCAAGACGATGGAGCATCTGTATTGTAGGCCTTACGAAGCAGTCCTTTACAGATGTAGTTACGGAACGCTCTCATAGTAAGATGATGGAGCCCTTTTAGACGAGGATACGGAAGGTACCATGGGTGGTACCTAGGACCAATATGGTCATTGGACATGTAACTACATATATGTATATATATATATTAGTTATTAGGTTTTAATCTACTATAGAGTAGATGGGCACAGTTCACGAACAAAGACGAGAGTATTGTAACCTAATGAACCTAATATAAGAGTAAATGGAAATAAAACGATATCTATAGAATTAAGCCTATAAGTATATAATTTATTCATTCACTAGAACTTTTGTTCTGACCCCCTCCTCATAACATCCTACAGGTTAGGTAGATGGTAGAGACTTCTCCGCTTTATGATACTTGCTTAGAAAGTGTTATCATTTGGGTTAGTATTTACTTACTACTATATTTTAGTTAATCCCACCGTGAGATAAATTATTGAGTTCTGATATATTTGTCTTTCCCTATTTGTACGATACCAGAAACCCAACTCGAGCTTCAATGGGCTTGAATTTTAGCATTTTTTATGAATAATCCGGACCACTAGAATTCGGATTGTTACAACAATAACCAAACAACTTGCAGTTCTTTCCATCACTACTGCCAAAAACAAGACCATGAGATGATGTGCCTCTAAGATATCTCAATATAAGCTTCACATCATCCCGATGCGATTTCCCCGGATTAGCCATGTAACCATCCCGATGGCATTTGCAATACCGGGCCTTGTACACACCATAGCATAAATTAGACTTCCAAACGCACTATCATATGACACCTTTGCTATATAAGCCTTGTCTTTCTCCAAGATAGGTGATCCCTTACTCGAAAGCTTCATATGCAAAGGTAAATGTGTATTTCATGTCTTTGCATTCTCCATGCTAAACCGACAAAACACTTTCTTAATGTATTCCTTTTGAAACAATTTCAACTCAAAACGCTTTCGATCTCTTTCAATTTCCATGCCCAATATCCTTCTTACTTCTCCAAGATCCTTCATTTCGAACTCTGATTTCAAACTCAGTTTCAACTTGTTGATTTCATTCTTACCTTTAGAAGCAATGAGCATGTCGTCCACGTGTAAGAGTAAATACACCTAACAATCATTTTTTAACTTCTTGAAATAAACACAAGCATCTATAATGCTTCTATCAAAATCATTTTCAAGCATAAAATGATCGAATCTCTTACACCATTGTCTAGGTGAGTGCTTTAAACCATATAGTGATTTCTTTAACTTGCAAACCGAATTTGACTTACCATCCACAACAAAACCTTTCGGTTGCTCCATG
Source organism: Allium cepa (assembly GCA_030765085.1). NCBI lineage: Eukaryota > Viridiplantae > Streptophyta > Magnoliopsida > Asparagales > Amaryllidaceae > Allium > Allium cepa. The sequence goes on along the minus strand of CM060939.1, from coordinate 453,100,032 downwards.
TAAATATCTTCATTCCACTCTTCATGTAAGAAGGCGATTTTCACATCAAGTTGCTCTAACTCTAAGTCATAAATAGCAACTACGGCAAGTAATATCTGGATAAAAGTATGGCGCACAACCAGTGCGAATATCTCATCATACTCTTCCCCTTCCTTTGTGCAAACCCTTGGCCACTAGCCTAGCTTTGTGTCTCCCATCGTCCTCTATCTTGTATATCAATTTGCATCCAATAGTATGGTTTCTTTAGGAAGTGGAACAAAATCCCAAGTTTGATTCTTCAACAATGATTGCATCTCTTCCTCTATGGCACAAATCCACTTCGAGCTATCACTTGACTCCATAACATCATCAAGGTCCATCGGCTCATCTTGGACTACATGAAGAGCATAGTCCAAATTATCACAAAAGCTAAGATAGTTCTAATCATCGTATCTTTCAGGTGGTCTTATAGTACGACAACCAACCCGAGTAGCAATACCATTACATAACTCCTTTCGGCTTCACCTTGAACCGAATCTTCTCTAGAATCATGAACATCACCAACACTACTAGAGGCATCCTGTGGACTATGTGATGTAACATCAACTGCTACCTCCTCGCAAGCATCTCCAACTACTCTACTCTCCCTACTCCTCGGAAAAAATGTGAAAATAACTTCCTTCTCCTTTGATTCACCATGAACCAAATCCGAAACATCTGATGAGCTTTTATTCTCCTTAAATATCTCCGATTCATCAAAAGTAACATAACGAGAATTAACTACCTTCTTCATTTCCAGATTCCAAATCCGATAGCCTTTTACTCCATCCGTATAACCAAGAAAAATCCCCTTGAAAGCTCTAGGTTCAAACTTATCATTTCTCGAATCATGTACATAAACTGGACTACCAAAGACCCAAAGATAACTCAAGCCAACGCTCTTTCCCCTCCACACTTCCTCTGGAATTTTATTACCAATAGCTGAGCATGGAATTCGATTAATAATATGCACTTCGGTTGACAAAGCTTCAGCCCAAAATCCCTTAGCCAAACCCGATGTCAATCTCAAGCGTCAAGCTTTCTCAAGTAGAGTACAATTCATCCTCTCCGCAACACCATTCGACTACGGATCTCCAGGTGTAGTAAAATGCCTCCAAATACCATGATGCTGGCAAAACTCCAAAAATTCTCCGGAAACATACTCTCTGCCATTGTCGAACCTCAAGATTTTCAAAGACTTTCCACTCTCATTTTCAACAAGGGCTTTCCATGCTTTGAACTTTGCAAATGCCTCTGACTTAGCCTTCGTTACATACACCCAAACTTTTCAAGAAAAGTCACCTATGAAAGAAATATAATAGCGAGCTCCACCTAAAGAAGTTACCGGTGCAGGTCCCCAAACGTCCGTGTGAACATACTCAAGGACCCTTCTCGAATCATATTTTCCCTCACCGAATGAAACCCTAGTTTGCTTCCCTATGACACATTCTTCGCAAAACTCTAGCTTATTGAAATTCTCTCCGTCGATCATCTCTCTCTTCCGAAGAACATCCAAACTCCTGTCCAAGACATGACCTAACCTAAAATGCCACAACCTAGTTGCTTCCAAGCCACGAGAACTATCAACTCATATACAAGTTTCACCTTCTATAGTCACTCCTTGAAGCAAATAAACACCATGAGTCCTTGCACCTTTCATCACCACAAGCACACCCTTTGAAACCTACAACCTAAAGAATCCAACTGCCCTAAAGAGATAAGAGACTTTCTTAGTCCCGGAACATAGCGCACATTAGTGAGAGTACGAACCACTCCATCAAACATCTGAATTTGCGCGGAACCAATGCCTTTAGACTTACAAATAGCACCATTTCCTATAACAATTGAATTTCTTCTTTGTCGATGTAAGAAGAAAAACAATTTCTATTTGGCATCATTAATAAGATGCCTCCGAATCGAGCATCCAATCACTACTCGAAACATCTGATGCTACTACCGACAACATATCTGCGTCTCCCTAACCAACTCCACTTTCCATTGCTACTGATGAAGATGGTACTTCCTTCTTTGTCTTCTCCTTATCTAGATACTCATTCTTCCAATGACCATGCTTCTTACAAATATAGAACTTTCCTTTCTTTCCTTTCCTTTGACTTTACTCTTCAACTGGGGTTCCTTGATTTAGAACGACCCCGGTTCTCCTTCTTCACATACCTCTCCTTCTCCACAAACAAACCATGACTACTACTAGCACTACAACTTCCATCACCTAACTCCTTCATTTGATTCCACAATTTCTCGTTAAGAAGACCCATCTTGACATCATCAAGAGTCAATGTATCCCGGCTATAGATCAAGCTTTTTGAGAAACCTGTATAGCGATCTGGCAATGAACATAAAAATATCATCGCTTTTGCTCTTCATCAATCTTCAAATCTACTATCTTCATCTTCATTAACAAATCATCAAAAGTATTTAAGTGTGCCTTTACCGAAGTATCTTCCTTCATCTTATAGGTGAAGAACGTTCGCAATAAGATCAAATGATTAGTCAGTGACTTCTTCGTATACAGCTCTTTCAACTTGTCCCAAATACCCTTAGCGGTAGTTTCACAACTAATTTCAAAGATAACATTCTCTTCCACACCAAGTTGAAGAGTAGTGAATGCCCTCTCTTCCATCTCATCTCTCTCAACATTTGAGATGTCCGCTGGTAACAAATGTGTGTCAAACACTACCCGATGGACTCGATTCCTCCTTAGAACCGTTTCATCCTCCATGGCCATTTTCAAAATTATTATCGACATTCCACTTTTTTATAACCAATTATGATCCTGAGGCTGCGTACGAACCACGTACATAAGGCGCAACACCACTTGGATTACTCCTAGAGGAACTACTTGAGGTATTATCTGATTCCGGCATTTCTACAACCACTTACCAACACCAAGGCTCTAATACCAAATGTTGGGACAAGATTCCAATTCGAGACCACTCAAATCAAAACCTCAAAAGCACAGCGGAAGGTGGGATCATGGTAAGAAGTGTAAAAACAACCAATCAATATCTCAATTTCAAGCAATCCAATCCAATAGCAATCAAAATTCCCAAACAAGAAATATATAAATCAATACAATAACGAAAAATAAATCACATGTCGATTTATAATGGTTCCACCAACGTTGTGTTAGTGTACATCCACTTTAAGATAGAGCTTTTATTAATATTGATGAGAAGAGTACAAGAGATTGATTACAATGATCAAAATTCTAATTAGAAATTATTTGTAAAGAAGAAAAGTGAAGAAAATTAGGTTTTGATAAACCCTAATTTGTAGAGGCTAATCTCTTGCAGTCGCTTTCTGTTCCTTGTAGATCTGAAACCTGAAGCTAGCTCGTATAGGAGAATAGAAAATTTAGGTAATGTTCCAGAATTTCCCCTGGAAACATCACAAATCTACACGCTAGCCCTTGCCTGAAAACAAGCGGCCGTCGCCACAGACGTCTGTCATAATGGGACAGACGTCTGTCCAATACCTCAACAAAATTTTCCCTGAGGCTCAAACGTCTGTCTAAAGTGACAGACATCTGTTTTAGACCTTTGGAATTTTTTTGCACAGACTCAGATGTCTGACCAAAATGTCAGACGTATGTCCTAACTTTCTGGAACAAGTCTGCTACCAGCCTGCTGAAGCCTCAGACATCTAACCATTTCCTCAGACGTCCGCCGTTGACATTTCAGCCCCACTTCACCTATTTCGCAATAACTTCCACCTCCGAGCTCCGATTTGCAAACCGTTTTCTCCATTACAAAGCTACTTCCTACCTCTACAATTCTCCATATAGTGTCGCCAAAATTTAGCACTAATTTTACAGATCTATAATATTTTATATTTCGTATACTGTTGCTTTTCTTTTTGTTCCATAGCCTTGATATGGTATAATGATTGATTTATATAATATATTTCTTAGATTAATACATCTAGTTACATGTTACGTACATATTTATTTACAAATACTGCACATGCCATGTATTATTTTGTTAATAATTATTGGCTGTACAAATAAATTGGTTTAGTATTAATATCAAATTATATGCATTTATATCAAATGAACTTTCAACTATGCTAGAGCTGGCTTAATCAAGGTCCGAGGGTAAATAATTTGGAAGCCTAAGAATCTACTTAAACATATTATCAGCGAATATATATTACAACGGTATTTAGATTTATTAATTGTCGCTGGATAGCATAATATTTGATATTCGTCCACTATCCATGAATACTATGCAGATATGAGACTAGTTGCATCTAAAAGTATTCATCGATAAGCCTAAATATCTTGAAGAAGCAAATGACTATAAATAGTATTAATTTGAAGTATTCGTCCACCTTGTGGTTATCTTCCCGCTTTGTGTATAACAAATGATTGATCTACGACATTATTTCGGTTGTGATGCCAAATTCATGGGATCGGACTTGAAAGACATTTTTTTTCTCAAATTCTTTTAGCTAAAAATATTTTATTTATTTTTATTTTTTGATGATAAAGGACGAGACAGGAAAATTTCCTTTTGGGCAGTAACTTTCAAGTTGAAATTCTTACACTTGATTATGTTGAATAAAAATTAACAATGATGAGCTCACGGGTGTAAAAATGCAATTAACAGTCTCAAAGTAAATAAATAGGTAATTAAAATATTCAGAATGTGAGTTTGAAGTTGAGTAATGAATGAACTTAGATGTGATGATATTCCCAAGTTTAGTTAAGTCTATGTCGCGTTATAAAGAAGGTTATCCACGCTTATGAAGTTAGACGGCAAATTCGCTTTACGCCATGGTATGCAAGTTCATTCATAAGTGATTGTTCAAACGAAATTATTCCTTTAAGGAAAGTTTTGCTTGTTGCAGGAATATTGGCCGCATATGACCATTACTCCAAATCATTTGTTTACTAAAAGTGCTCGAAAATCATTTGTTTACTAAAAGTTCTGTTTTGTATTAGCTTTAAGTATCAACTAATTCTGGTGTTATGATCGGCCATCACTTTGTATGGAGTTAGTTTAAAAAGTTTGAAACAAGGATCTAATTTTATCGAAAATTCGACGAAGTATATAAGATGCATGAAAAATATTTATAACGGTAATATCTCTATATTTTATGGTATTTATGCAATGGTATGTTATCATTTTCTTTGAGATGCCAAATACGACTTGCATTCTATTTCAAATGCTCATGGTTGTATGGTGAAATTTAAATTATCAAGCAAGATTTGCACCGAGTTACTTTCTTATTTGAAAATTCTTTTCAACTACTTCTCAATTGTCATAAGTCTGCAAAAATTAATGTGTGTATTCTAACATGTGGTATGCGTTAAGAAGCACATAAACATTGTACAAGATGGAGTTTTATTTTGGGCTATATTTGGGTGTGGTTTTAGTCTATCAAAATTTTCAAATTCCAAAGTAACATGCAAGGCGATATGTTGAATTCATATACCATTCTAAGTTTATTGCTCGGTCATTTACTATATAAACGAACAACTAAATGTATTTCACTTTTACTAGCAATACATACTAATAATTAGGTATGAGGACTTCTCAATACTTTATTTTTACAAGAAAAATTTGTCAATGGTTTAACTTTAATCATCGTGGACAACAATTTTTCCATTTATGTGTTTTTCCATTGTTTACAATTTTGCCTTCACGCATTTTGTCATTAATATTACGAAAATATCACTGGTTTATTCTATTTTATTTTCCATTGAAACTATACAAAAAAATGCATAACATCTACGTTTTATTTTTTATTTTTTCAACTTATTTTTACATTTTCAATGATTAAATATTATGTTTTGCACTTGTTATATTAGCACTTCGATTTTCTGATTTTCTTATGCACTTTCAAAAAAATACATTTACAAAAATCAGTTACCTATTATTATGGACACGTAGCTCCATCAGACAAGTTTAAGAGTAAATAGTGATATATGATCTATTATTTTTCAAAACTTACTATGAATCAAATGTCATATGCATAACTATTCTTAAAAAAATATCTTTGGATATTCTTTTGGAGAGATAATCTATACGTCATATCATAGTTTTCACTAAAGCTATATAAATACGGTCTTGAACAAACCTGTATATGTAACCAATATAATTTTTTATTTTTATAACATTTCAAGCGTCCAAATGATACTTTTATTTATGTTGTAAATATATCTCTTTTATTGAACTCTCTAGAAGAGATGTTTATACATAATTATAACTACGTATATATTCTCTAATAAATAATCATAATTAATGTTCAAAAGTAATATTAGATATATAATCAAGGAATAAAACTTAACAACTTGAAGTTGTGTATACAATTCATTTGAATCAGAAGTTCAATATGATTCCAAACCAGATGTTTTGAACATTATCATGGCAGTCTTGAAGGATTCACACTGAAATTGATCTATAAACAAAAATTAATAGTTTGGATCATTTTAATAGTTTGTTCTAAAAATCACTAACTCAAATGAGAAAAAATATACAAATTTATAATATATATGTAATACGTGAATGCACATATGTATCTATATATGTAGATATTCAAATAACAACATGAAGTTTGTTATGGGCTCATCTTATAAATTATGCATAGATATAAATCAGTGATTTAAATTCAATCAACATAAATGTTGAATGACCTGAAGTCATATATGTATTCAAATGATCTACACAATAAGTAAATTCCTCAAATTGGCGAGATCCATGAATGAGAACAAACTCTAATAAGAAGTATCAATTGCATGCACCTTATCAACTGATAAAAGAATTATCCTTCTATAATTAATATGTATGATATATTTGCTAGTAGCAATATCATAATGGATCAAAATGAGAATCCAAAGAAGATTATTATTAAATGTGACAATATTCGTCAAAATCGAGGGGGAGGATAAAAAGAATATAAGTTCATTTTGATTATCAACATTAAATATTTATTATATACAATGATGCAAAATATTAAGTAACTTGAATAAATTATCAATAATATTCTTATTAAACTTTCTCCAGCATAGATCCAAATCCTTGAAGGATCAAAAGGTGTAGACCACATCTGAAGTGTGGTACAAAAGTTTGTTTAAAATACTTTTGGAGTAAGTAATGAAGATGCCAAATAAAGGAGGTGGGTATTCTTGAAGAAACACTTAAGGGTGCTCTTGAAGAGACCCATGACATAATTGTCAAATAACTCTAGAAGTGGTTTAGGTACCTAAAACATGATAAATAAAGAGATCTCGATAAATTATGTCTAAAACCAACAAGAAATAACCATTGATGTTAAATTTATAAATAATAAAGCGTTTATGTTTATAAATGTTGAATTAGTGGAAAACATGACTGGTCGTCATGAATCCTTTCCTAATTGAGAAATGTGAACTCGTAGTCGACAAAGTAGCGAAAGTGTTTGAAACACTTAAAAACCTTGAAGGTATAAATATTGTTTAAACTATACTCAACTATGAAAATATATAAATTCCTTAAGAATATAAATAAATAACTTCTTTTAAGTATTGTTGTAATGAAAAACTTGATATAATTCATGATGAGTAGATTATTTTCTATTTTTGAGTATTGTTGTAATGAAATTCTTAATATCCATCAAAGCTGTAGTTGCAATATGCAAAACTGATTTGATGCACAAAAATGAGAGCTCATGAGGTGTTTTTCCATATAAGTAGCATACAAAATGCATAAAATACAAATCATATTTAGAAGAAACAATCTTAGAAAATTCGATTGTATCAAATGAAACTATTTATAAATGATGAACGTATATAGACGAGAAAGTAGAATTATTGTTTTCGGACTTTAATTTCTTAATGCTTGTCTAAGCTATGTCACAAAAGTATTTGTAGCTGAATTGAATCATCATGACATATGTTCAAACTTGAAGATGTGTGTGTGTGTAATCGGGGAGGGGGGAGCATACATAAATTTATCATAATGTATTCTTTTTCCTTCACCGAGATTTTTTCTACTTAGTAAGGTTTTGACGAGACATTACATTAATCCAGAGGTATCAAACTCCCGTTTGATGCAATAAATTATTGAAATATGTCATATCAAATTGCACTCTTTTTCCTTCATTAAGATTTTTCATATAGGGTATTTCTTAGTAAGGTTTTGACGAGTCATTATTATGATCCAGAAGTATCAAACTTTACAAGTTGCATTTTTTTCCTCGTTCAAGCTTTTTCCCATTGGGTTTTCTTAACAGAGTTTTTAACGAAGCAATGGACAATATCTATATCGACTGAATGGATATATGCAAACAAGTTAATAATGGGGGAACAATCATTATACACGTTTAAAAAGGTACAATTTCAAGTTATGAAAGCATTCAAGATTTTGAAGATGCATATTTAAGGATAATGTTACAATATATATAAATCATAAAGTGAATATACGTTTATGTTGTTTTGTTTAGTCTCACGTCGTGTGATAAGTTCAATCTTAAGATCCAAAGCCTTTGTATAAAAGAGGCTGTGTATTAGTACATGTATTACTTATCTATACAATGAATAAATTGTTACATGTCTTTTTCTCTAATGACTTCAGTTTCTATTTGTTTGTAACATATTCTTCTTTGTTTGCAACAAATTTTTATATTTTGTCTTTTTAAAAATAAAATAAATGTGAGCGCCTGCCGACATAGCAGTGCTCTTTTCCTAAATTACAATTTCTAATTTCTGAAATCCATGCAAACTTTCAAATCCAAGCAAATTTTTAAAGAAAACTTTCAAATCCATGTAAACTTTTATAATCTATTTACCATTCATTAATTATTCATGCAACTACGCAAGTCCAAACAAATCGCTATGTACTGTACCGACATCGTGGTATCTCAAAATCAAGCAAGACGTAAAAATCTGAAATAATATTTTTCAGCCATTTTTCTGTTTGACAATGAACAAGATGAATGAATTGAGTACTAAAGAAGGATTTGGGAAATAATTCCCACAGATGACTTGCATTTTCAAGTCATTCCAGGTAAGCGGAAGATGTCTGTCATATATCATTACCATTTCATACTTTCATCTCAAATATTATAGGTTTCAACATAATTTTCTACTCAATTTCATATATACACACACACCTCAAATATTAAATTTCATTTGCCTTTCAACGATAATTCATTTTGCCTATTAGTTCTCAATTTGCCTGTCCTCATTTCCCCTCTTCTAACCATTGATTTGTGTATATCACATTATTTTAGTAACAGTGGATTTTGAAAAAAAGTTTATATTATACAATGAATGAATAAAATTAAACTGGACACATGAAAAGGAAAGAAAGTGGAAAGCAAGCATCAAATGTAATATAGAATTTTTTTTAATAAATTATAAGTAACACAACACCAAATACTCATTAATTTAATTATAAGTAATACAACACCAATTAATTGGTGGCTCCATTTTATCCAAATATTTCGAAGTAGATAAATATAATAACAAGAGTAGCCAGAAACCTTGGTTTCATACTCAAGAAACTGTGAAATTAATTATGACAGCCTTCAGCGCAGCTGAACTACTATCAGATCTCGAGTTCATATAACCAATCATAACAGCTTTCAAATACAGTTCTCGTTAACAGCTTTCAGAGCAGTCCTCTTCTCCTCGCCCTACGGAAACAAGACAATCATTTGTTATCACAGTTATGCACTTCAAAATTTTGAATTGGAAAAAAAGTAACATCAAAATTTGAATGAAACATTTCAAATTTACCTTGCTTTTCATTTCAACCATTTCCCTGTAAGCAGACTTCAGCTTTCTCAGACTCAAGTTCTCATAGTTCACCACATTAGACTTTGCCTTTACTTGAGCAGAAACCAAATTTGCATTCTCTTTGTTGCTGCTTGATTCTGAGCTCGGTTTGAAATTCAAATCATTTTCAGATAATTTCACAATCTCGTTCTTGCCAACATCGATTTCAGTTTTATCTGATAGTTCTTGAATTGAGAACTTTACATTATCTACCACCACTTCAGTCACTTCGTCTGACGCCATTACAAAATTTTTGACTTCTTCAGTTATCTCAACGTTCCCTTTTCCACACATAATTATACAGTTTGAGGTTATTAGACCTTTGATTGGTGAATCATCATTCACTGAAGTGTGTTCCTCAGTCTCTACTCCTTCAGAAACTACATGAGATTCCACAACCTTTTCCTCTACAGAAGCAACACCATCTTCAACATTCTCCTCTTTATTGTGTATGGTGTCAACTGAGATACACAGCTCCTCTGTCACGATTTTAGTGCCATCTTTATCCTCAATTAATGCCTCCTCAACATGGCCTGAAATGTTATCCATTGCTGGATCATCCATAGCCTCATCCTTTTCTTTGTTCTCCACTAGTTTCTCCTCCACATGGTCTACAATGCTCTCTTGTTCAGTTTTGAAGTCAATTGATTCTTCCTGTTTTGCTTCCTCATTGATGGTCTCCTCTTCTTCTTCATTCTCAGCTGGAGTCACCTCAAAGTGATCTACAATGCTGATTTGTTCAGTTTTGAAGTCAGTTGTTTTTTCCTGTTTTGCTTCCTCATTGATAGCCTTCTCCTCTTCTTCATTCTCAGCTGGAGTCACCGCAATGTGATCTACAATGCTAATTAGTTCGGTTTTGAAGTCAGTTAATTCTTCCTGTTTTGCTTCCTCATTGATAGCCTCCACTTCTTCTTCATTCTCAGCTGGGGTCACCTCAACAAGATCTACAATGCTAATTTGATCGGTTTTGAAGTCAGTTGATTCTTCTTGTTTTGCTTCCTCATTGATAGCCTCCACTTCTTCTTCATTCTCAGCTGGAGTTACCTCAACAAGATCTACAATGCTACTTTGTTCGGTTTTGAAGTCGGTTGATTCTTCCTGTTTTGCTTCCTCATTGATAGTCTCCTCATCTTCTTCATTCTCAGCTGGAGTCACCTCAACATGATCTATAATGTTCACTTGTTCAATTTCGAAGTCAATTGTTTCTTGTTTTGCTTCCTGGTTGATAGCCTCATTTTTCTCTTTATTCTCCACCAGTGTCTCCTCAGCATGATCTACAACGCTCTCTTGTTCAACTGTTTTTTCTTGTTTTGCTTCCTCGTCTTCTCCTTTATTCTCCACTAGTGTCTCCTCAACATGGTCTACAATGCTTTCTTGTTCAGATTTGAAATCAACAATTTCTTCTTGTTTTGCTTCTTCTTTATTCTCCACTAGTGTCTCCACAACATGATTTACAACTTTCTCTATTACTGAATTTGTAAACATAAAAATTAGTTCATTACTAGAAATCTTGAAGAAAACCTATCAAAGTTAAAATTTACGAAAGCTCACCATTCGTCCTCTGTTCTGTGTCAACTGCAATATCCGTTTCCGCTTTCACGATTTCAGCAGTCACATTTCCAGATTCGAAGTTGATTGTTTCGCCTCGTTTTGCTTCCTCGACAGTAGTCCCGTCTTCTTTATTTTCCACTAGTATCTCCACAACGTGGTCTACAATATCCTCCGCTACTGAATCAATAAGTTTTGCATCGATTGAGATATTCATTTCCTCTATCACGATTCTAGCACTCTCTTGTTCAGTTTTGAAGTCAATTGCTTCTTCTTGGGTTGCTTCCTCGTTGATATCGTCTTGTTCATTCTCCACTAGTGCCTCCTCAACATGGCCTACAGTATTCTCCATTACTGAATTATTTAAGAAGTTTCAAATATACAGATTAGATTACTACCAAAGTACCGAAAGAATACATCAGACTAAGTCCAAATTAAGAAGAGCTCACCAGCCACTTGCTTTTGTTCATCAATTGCTTCATCTTCTTCTTTGTTTTCCACTGTTCTCTCTTCAGCAGGGTCTGTAGCTTTTGCGAGTACTGAACAATTGCAGAAATTCAATATAAGCATTGGGGATAGTCACTACAACATTGAAAATGATAAGCAGTTTCATCAAATTTGAGTTTAATTATAGAAAACATGCCTCTCTCTTCTTTTGAGTCATGTTCGTGAACTTTCTCTTCTTCCAGTTCATTTTCATTAACGTTGTCATCTCCTTTGGATTCCGAAACCACAATTTCAGCTTCTACAACTATCATAAAAAAAAAAGCAAATAAAAATCAGCACATAGATAAACTGTCTATTTTGAAATCATAACAGGTTCCGCAGTATAATATGAAAATCAATGTTATAACAAAAATATCACCTTTCTCTTCTTCTGATTTTAGTCGATCAGCATCAGCTTTCAAATCATCACTTTGCTCCTTTTCATCTGATTTCTTCTCAGCTTCTACTTCCAACTTTTCAGTTTCAACATCTGACAAATTTCAGTTCAAGTCAAATTAAACTCAACCTCAATCAAATTCAAGCTAGAAAACACAAAATAAATCTATGAAAAAGGATCCTACCTTTCTCCTCGTCTTCTTCTTTACTCAAAGGACTCATCTTGATTCCTTTAACCCTCCTTGTGTTCCTTTTCACTTCAGTACTCACCATCTCACTACCCACCTCTTTCTTCACTGTCTGCCTGGTTCTTCTTCCAACAGTTGTTCCCACAATACCCTTGCTTTCCTCTTTCTTGCTCGTTCTTTGCCTAGTACTTACCAAAGTAGGAGCCTCACTAGCGTCCTTCGTCTCCTCGTCGTCCATTACAGGTGGCTTTGCACTCACTCGCCTAGATCGAGGTAGCGGACTTGCTTGATCCGAAACTTTAGATTTACGTACAGTTGATTTCTGACTTGTCTTTGGAGATTGGACCATCACTGAGTCCAGTATCTCAGCTAATCCTTCAACCTATAAATGCTTTGATAAGCAAAAAATACAATATTTTTTAGCAAAAAGCGATAAAGAAACGTACAGATTGTAGAGCTTGTAGAGCATCAGCCATGGCAACGTTTGTGGTGTTTGCAGGAATGCGGTTCTTCTTGCAAAGAGCTTGGAGGTCTTTTCGTGAAAGAGCGTGGAAATCCATTGATTGATTTCGTCTTTGAGTGGAAGACTGGACTTTTGTGAAAATTTAAGGTGACAAAGGTTTTTACGGATTTGCTATTGTCGAGGGAGATGAATTTATAGCGGAGGAATTTGATTTGAAAAATGTGACCGTTGGAGAAAATACATTGAATACTGGAAAGTTGGGAAATAGTTAAATGAATGGGAGCGGCGGCTAGGGTTCGGTGTTAAATTTATGTTGGCAGTAATACTAACCGTTTGATTAAATGCGACTGTGTGGTTAAAACTTAAATTTAATTGTGGCTAAGATGAGTAACTTTAGGTGATTTAATTTACAGTGGTTTAGTTATTATGGGAGAGATATTTCTTTGTCACGGTGTCCAAACCAATAAAATGGATTGTTTTTTCAGCAAGAATTTCACTCATTATCCATATGAACGGTGATTTTGAAACAAAAGAAAAAAAAAACAATAATAATAAAAGTAATAGAATAAGGGTTGTGCATCAAATACTTGTGGAACACACTAAAAGGACCGAAAGCAAGCCGTACAGGATCAAGCGGAATTCAGAAACATCGTTGATGTGTAGGTTTGATACGATGGGAGCGTCGATTTATTTTCGCACTCCAATTCGTACTTCAAAACAAGACCTTCTAGCATTATTAAATATATTTTTATGTAAAATTGGAGAACATATTGGAAAATGATGTTCAAATGACATTTGAATTGTATTTTAAAATGATTTTTGATTTCTTTCTTGAACTTTTTATCAGATATGTATTTGAATAGTGAATTCTTACTTCATTCCATACAAGCTTAAGACTTTGGACGTAAGATTTGGGTTTGCAGTGATGAGCACTTACATTAAATCATAGAAAGTGAAAATTTCAAACAGTATGTGAACTTGTATACTCTTATTACCGTCCTGCTTTTGAGGCAAGCAATATCTCAACAAATCAGAACCGCTGAATGGTCATGAAGTAAAATCAAAAGTCCAGAAGTACAAGTCTATAAACCAGAACTCAGATGAAGTGCAAAGAATCAATGTTGAGCCTTGCTTGCCACTAGAAGATTCTTAGTCATTCTTCAAACAAGTCAACTGGAGATAAGCAAAGTGGAAAATCACAAGTGGAAGTCATAACTTAGGACCGAGTTATCCTCCTTAACTCGTTACCGAGTTGTAGACGATGAGTTAACACGATGTTTTCAAAAGAGTGAAAGGTATGAAGCAAAGTACTTAAGGGTTGGAAACTCCATACCTCGGCACCGAGTTGTGAAGCAAAACTCGATACCGAGTTGACCATTAATTGTTGATCTGACCATAATCTTCCCCTGAAGCCTCCTGCTGGATGTGGAGAAAGCGGATAGCAAATATCAGAGCCAAATTCATAGATCTTCATCTATAAATAGGAGGAAAAGTGCATAAAATGAGATCTTTTTCCTACTTTCTGAATTAATAGATTTTACCTCGAAACTTTATTGGATTCTTACCTTAGTTGTAAGTAATCGAGTTCGAAACTTTATTGGATTCTTACCTTAGTTGTAAGCAATCGAGTTGAAAAAGAAAGTCGGATCGTCAACAAAGTTGACAGTAGATTTTAACTATTAATTTTGGTCACACCACCATAAATTCTGTGTGCTCTACCACATTTTCAATTTCTTTATTTCTAATTGGGTGTTTGTTCCTTTTGATTCAAATATTTTGGTGCTTTCACTGAGAATTCTTGAAGTTCTCACTCATAGATCTGCCTTGAACCTTTGCATTTAAACTATCCACAAGCTAGATTTGGAAAGTTGCAGCCGTAAGATCCTAGATTACTTAGATTTGCAAAGAGTCTATCGTTGGATCCAGAAGAGTTATGCCACCTAGGAACGCTAAAGAAAAATCAACCGCCTCAAGACCCACCAATGATGTTAAACAAAGGCTCTCATCACGAGGAAGAGACAAATCAACCTATTGCCGCTGAAATTCCCAGTGCACTAGAGATGGTGACTATGTTGGATCACTGAATGATGATAGCGATGAACAAAAAAATGCTAGAGAGCTAGAATGCTATTCTGAAGTAGATGGAGAATGGTCTGGCTTTGATGACTCAACTACCCCAAAGACGAAGGAAGAGTCACAAAGAATCATCATCGCCATCTAACTCAAAAGAGGAAAGTTCTTCGTCATCAGAGAAAAATCGAAGTGATGAAAAACAGAAGATGAAAATGAGAGAAGCTGGGACATCAAAAATGGGGTCTCGAAAATTATAACTCAACACCGAGCCATCATGAATTGATACCGAGTTGAGAAGCCGAGTTATGGATGGTGACTCAGATAGTGAACTTAATGAGGGTGTTAATGCTGCTGTAGAGCAGTTTGTTGGTTGTCGGAGTGGTGATGTTTAAGAAAATGTTGTTGCACCATCAAATAAATAACGTAAATAGCGAAAGACTGGACGAACGATTCTCCCAAAGATAGTGGAACCCAGACATTGTGGAACTAACCAAGAGCGTTTATGGAGAAAAACACTCGAGGCAGTCTTCGATGATTGTCGTCCAGTCGATCCAACTGATATGGAGTATATAGCTGAAATGGTGAGAAAGCTGGTGTATGAAAACCAACATAGAAGTAATGATGAATGAGCTTTGTGCTTAGCAGGACTCAATTCATGGATAATATTTTCTAGGAAGGTTATCCACAGAAATTTGTTATTCCTACGATGCCTTCATATAACGGGGTCGTAGATCCCAGATAGTGTTTGTTGAGCTATGAATGACACATGGATGGTGCCGAAACAATAGATGTGGTAAGATGTAGATGTTTTCCCACATTTCTAGATGGAGGAGCTATAATGTGGCTTACTTGGCTCATATTGAGATCTATATTTTCATTCAATCAATTAGCAAGAAAGTTTAAGGAGCAATTCAGGCTCCACACCACGCGACTAAAGAATTTTTTTTCCTAGTCGGGCATCTATTAGGATCCCGAAGAGACTCTTAAGGGATTTTTGATTCGATTTACTACTGCCATGACCGAGATGATGGGGGATATTATGCTGATGGTAATATGGGGGATACTCCTTGACACCGACTTTGGTAAATGGTTAAGGATGAAATTTCCATCCAACATGGAGGAGTTCTATCGAAAGGCCAACCTGTTTCTACGTTGGGAAGAGGTAGACATGGTCATTAGAAAAGCTGGTGGTACACTATCGAGTTAATTTGTACAGAGCAACACTGTTATAAAGCGAATCAGTGAGAGCGTCATGAAGGTTAAAGTTAATGTTGGGAATAATAATAAATAGAAAAGAAGAAGCATGGGTGCTAGTTGAACGAAGCCGGATTTCAAGAAGCGTCCAAGATATCTGAAGTCTGAAGATTATACCCCTTTGAACGAGACCATCGAAAACATTTACCTCGCTACATAAGGAACTGAAAATTTTAGAAAGCCAGCTCGGAGGGAGTCAAGCGAATGAGAAAAGCTCTCAGGGAAGTATTGTCGCTTCCATGAGATTCATGGGCATAATACCAACGAGGTCGGCGTCTAAGTGATATAAATGAGGATCTGATCACAAAATAGAAGCTATAGTAGTATATGAAAGACATGCAAGATGGTAGGCAAATGAACAATGGAGCCTAAGAGTAGATGGGCTAACAAAATCAGGCTGGGCGGTGATGGATCTAGGTAGCTTGAAAAGAGAATTGTGATAAACACCATTACTGGTGGACCTCATCTTATTGAAGCGTGTTATGTAGGAGAGTTGTTCTGCTATGGAAGGTGGAGCTCCAGTAAAGCAACTGAAACAATGACTAATGATAGTGTGTTTCGAAATCGAGACGCAGATGGGGTGCAAGCGTCGACGCTTGACCCTTTAGGGATTATGCTCGTGGTTGGGCCGACTATTGTGCACTGGGTTCTCATGTGCGAGCTCCATAAATATTCTATTTAAGAAAAATTTAACCAGATGAGGATTGTAACAACCTGCTCCGAAATGGGCCTAATTTTCGAACCAAAAAAGACCATCAAACATTAGACTCGTTCTAAAGTTGGTTGTTGGTTGGTAAAGTTTAACTGAACACAGAAATGTCTATCTGCACATCAAGAATCTCATAGCGGAAGGATAAAATATAATATCAAAAACAATGCCCATTTTATAAAAACTCGAGTCTCAAAAAACATAACATAATACAACGTAAAAACCCTAAATATCCATAGCGTAATATCTCAAAATACAACATCATCAAGGCTAAATGGGTATATAAAAAATATAAGAACGACATAAGTAAATAGGTAAATAACTGCCACAAGACTCCGTCTTCATCTTTATCTCCTAAAACGTGCATCATTTTCTCAAATCTGTGTTGTAATGAGGAGGGAGTTAGAACAACAATGTCCGATGAATAAAAATCATGAGTCTATCCATATTAGTACTTGGGAAGTATAATTTTGTCTTACGTACCCTAACCATATTTCTTATAATTACCTTCAACTGTAGGCCCGAAGGTTTTTCCAGTTCAATCCTATAACTTACACTTTTCTAATCAATCTCTATAATTTACTTTTAACTGTAGGCCTAAGGCCATTCCCGGTCCCATGCATCTACCATCAGTCATGTCCTAACAATGTAAGAGAAAGTACCTAGGCCGCTTAATACCTTTTCAATGGAATTAGGCAGGCTCTAACCATTTAATATATATATATATATATATATATATATATATATATCTCAGGCAGGTCCCTGTCATTTAATATCTAACCCAAGGTGGACCCCTCACCACAAACTAGACGACCTCGTAAGGAATCTCATATGGCCATTTAATGCTTCTTTTTTGGAAGAGACGGACCCTGCAATAGCTACTTAATATCTCAAATCCGAAGTGGACCCTTCTCGAGGTTTCCGTCTACAGTGTCTAAACGCTATCTTCGACTATTTAATACGTCCTAGTTAGGAAGGAGGCGGACGCTGTAACAGCTACGTACTACCCCCGATCCCTGAAAAAGGTCATACATATTATGATTCATAACCCAACTGTGACGTCTCACATTAGTCTGACTATTCGTAGGCATTGGTAGCTAGATTATCTGGACAGATTTATCTTACAAAATTGGGACCAACCTTCCGTCCATCATGGGTACTTATAATAGGCAATATATCACATTAGCCCCAAAGTCACATTACTGGTAGCCAAATTAGCTGGGCAGACTTCTATGTGCATTTGACTGACTTCGCATCCTTATAAATTAGTCATAATTTACACTCTCCTAACCATACTACCATATAACTCAACGCATCCTACTATGGCTATAAGGAAAGATTCTTTATTCCGCCATTAATCATATTCTTTCTTAACTTCCATCCTAGGGGATTTTAGTGCTAATAACCTCCTATTTATTATGTCATTAATATGTTATTAATTATACGTTATTTATATGCTAATATATATAACTATTATATTTCTAGGCGTACAAAGATTTCATCCTATACTAATCGTCAAATGTCAACACTTTTAGTTTATACAAGTTTAACTCCATATCATAAAATACAATTTAGCTGATATCCTTATCCTAAAATAAACTTGTATAAGAAAATGGAATCAATTACATAATTATTTCATATCAAATAGTAAAACCAACATTAGTACTGTTATCCCGCTTTTTGGAAAAGCCGTGATACCAAATGATCAATCGAAAACAAAAGACAGTTCGTCTCAAACATTGGTTATGCTTTGCTTAACTATGGATATCGCTGAATTTTGTCCGAGCCCGGATCAGGCTACAATTGATAGGACATGACTAGCAAAACCAAGAGAGCCAACCTTCCAAGTTTCAAGTCAATCCGAGTTCGTATATTCAAGTTATGATGGATGTAAGTTGAAGGGAAAAGCTCAGGTTTCGTATCGACCATCAAGCTCCAGTTCGTATCGATCAATTTCGTATCGATCATGGGTCCAGCGGTTTCATATCCATCGAAGAGCACCGGTTCGTATCGATGAACTTGGCTGTGTTTGAATCCATCGAGTTCGTATCGATAGACTTCGTACCCATCATAGAGCCACGCTTCGTATCGATCAGCACTTCCTTATTTGAATCCATTGGCATCTCCCTACTTCGTATCCATCGGCAGATAGAGCATTTCGCATCCATCAACTGATGCAACGGTCACTACTTCGTATCCATCATGGAGACCTCTCTTCGAACCCATCATGGGCAGGGCATTTCGTATCAATCCGGTTATCCTACTTCGTATCCATCGTAAGGTTCCAGTTCGCATCAATTGGTTTCGTGTCCATCAAGGAGAGACTTGTTCGTAACCATTGAACATCAGTAGTTCGAATCCATCAGTGAGGCCTTATTCGACTCCATCGAGTCAATAGACCAGGGTGACGTTTCATCCCTCGATACGAATGAGGCGAGATTATGGAGTCGATGTGGTCAACTCGGAGTAAAGACCGGATCGAGGCGAAGATTGCGCTCCATGTCATCACGAAGGCGCGTGTCACCATCAGTTCGAAGCAATCCATTCGAACGAATCGATTCGAACCAATCAGCCACCGAGAAACCCCATTTCGTATCGACGATAACTCATGATCCACTGATCCAAATGCCATGAAATTTTCACAGGAGCTTGCGTACATACTGAGTAATGTATCCACCAAATTTCAGCTCGATTGGACGTCATCTTGATCGATACGAAATGACTTCGTACCGATCGACGATCGAGTCGAAACTTCCTGGGGTTGGTCGCGTGGGCCCACTCATGTGCCAGAAAAAGTCTTCCGAGATTTGAGCGAAGTCTCATCCTCCCACGCCTATAAATAGAGCCCCATAGCCTACAGAAAAAGGATCTTTTGACTCTCAAGCGCCCAGACTCTGCCGGATTGAGATCTCCATCATCCTACACCATATTCTTGCTGTCAATTTCGAATTTTCAGTTGTAACTTGTTGTTGATTGCTGTAACAACTTGTAATCATTGGAAGAGAATCAATAAAACTGCAAAAAACTTCATAGTGGACGTAGGCAACACGCCGAACCACTCTAAATTGCTTGTCTACGCATTTACTTTCATGTTATTTGGAGTTTTGTTAGATAATCCTCATTTTCAATTTATATTCTTCATTATTATCTCTTCAAAGACTCCCGAAGAGTGTTGTGACCAATTTTGGTGCAAACACTTTGGTGCTTTCATTGAGAGAACCCAGATTTTCTCCTGCTCTTTGGATCTGTCATCGATACCAGATTGAATAAATCTAAGAGAGAGATTCAGATCATCAAATCCAAGTTCCTTCCCTTCTATTCAGATTTTCATAAAGTCTGGGAAAGGAATTCAACCTTCAAGATGGTTAGCACAAGGCCTACCTCTAATGCTATCAATCAAGAGGAACAGGACAGACAGAATCCTGCGCCACTACCTCCCTCTAACCAAGACACTACTGGACACTCAGAACCATCAGGTCCGGTTACCCGACAAGAGTTTCAGCTGCTGCTTCAAGAGCTGACCCAGAGTCGGCAACAACTAACAGAACAGCTACGCGCTAACGCCGAGCTGACCAATCAGATGAATCGCCAGAAGCGAAGGAGATCTAGGTGAGACCATGCTTCTCACTCCTCCAGCGAAAGTTCTTCATCTTCTGATTATCATCATCGATCTCCACGACCCCGGCTAAATGGGAGTCACATAAATGTTGAATATGCGCTTATATGATTTTTTGTTTGATGATAATAAACATATATACATTCGTTTAAATGTATTTGTTAATGTACTATTTTATTTTTCATAGATTAAATAAATATTTGCTGAATAAAATAAATAACACTGTATTTGAATTCAAACGAATATTTTATTCAAATAAATATTTATTACAATTTTTGATAGTACAACTTCAAGCTCTCACTATAAATATACATTTTCTATTACAATACATTTCTGGTTACATCACAATTCATTTTTTACATTTTCTCCTCACTACATATCACTCGCACTCGTATTAATCTTCAACTTCATTCCAGTTTGAATCCAGCATCTGAGCAATCTGCAAAAATATTCACTAACGCAGTAAAATTGAAAATAAAATATTTTTGCAATATAAAATAAAAGATGGATTTTGAAAATATTATTTGCCTCAGTTATTTGGGTTGTTCGTCATCATTTAAATTTGAATTCATCACACACGAACAATATGACATGCACAGTGTATCACTGTACATGCCACAAGGCCGTGCACACCGATATACACTTGATAATGCTACAGGGACAGGTGAGCACAAGGTCAAACCCAAATAAAAAGACGGGCTCAACTCAGGTGCAACATAAATAAAATCTCGACTTCAGCACAAGGTCAAACCCGAGTTGTGAAACTGGATTCAACTCAAGTGTAATGCACAGTCTACACAAATTCAACAGTGCATCAAAGCAAACTCAAGTAGACAGTAGCATATACTACAGGGATGAACACATGAGAATGGAATGCACAGGTCAGAGATGCAACAATGGAACCAATACAAAAAGTTCACAATGCAACATGATCAACTCAACTCGACTAACAGTAAACAGTGTACAACATCAAAGCCAAACTACAAGCTGCAGTATACAAGTGACACAATGCAAATTCAAACAGAGAATACAAACTATGCCACAAATGATCACTGTCTCGAACCAAATGAAGACATCAAGTGATACAAGTAACATGTGCAGACTATACAAAAGTAAAGACCACAAAGGCAATGCATCAATGAATCAACTGAACAGTGAACTCGAACAGTAAACATATATGCACAGGTACAAAGACAGTAAGCATATACATATGTATGTAATGCAAAGGTTCAGGCCGAGACAAAACAAGTTCAAGTGATGTAAAATGAAAATCAAAGCATGTACAAGTTGTAATATGCATATGCTCGAGCTGTTATTCAAAACAACAATTGCAGACTCGAAGCATCAGTGGACATAAGCACAATGCAAATCATCACAATATCATATAATCAAATACTAGACACCACAATGCATCAACCACTGACTCCAGTAAACAGCAAGAGGGATGCAAGCATCAAGCTGCAGTTTTCAAAACAAATGACCAAAGTCGAGTATGATACAAAAATAGCAAATCAATTTTATCAAGGCCAGAATCAAAGCCGAGGTTAAACAAGTCAATGACAACGAAGCAAGCAAGTGTGCAGTTTCGATTAATATCCAGAAGTTTAGTTTAAGAAATCAAATGGCAGTGAAACTCAAGAAAGATGCAGACATAAACAATATGAATATCAATAACTCAAATGAATGCAGAGAAATGCACAGAGACCAGATGCAAATAACAACAAGTACAGGCCACAACATAATGTACCAAAAGCAAGCCGAGAATGTATGCATACACATATATGAGGGCCACAAATCAAGGCCGAAGTAGTAGCAATCAAGGAGCCGACCAAGTCAAAGCCGTATGTTTTAATCAAACAAGTCAACAGAAAAAGGAAATCAAACCCGTAGTCAACAACATGATGACCAAGGAGTCGATCAATGCCGTGAATATCAAGCAATCGAAGAATATACGATTACGAACAAGTCAGAAATAATCACAAGCATCCAAGCATAATCAAGCGGCCAGAGAAAATAAATTGACAAATTCAAATAATTTTATACGAACGCAAATATAGGAATTCGACCTATATAAAAACCCATGAATCATCATCGGCAAAGCATCGAGTTCAAGTACGAAAACACAAAAGCACAAAAAAAGCATAAAATTACATACCGAAGCAAGGAGTCGAACTCGATCGATCAATGAAGCAGCCGAAGGGAGCAATGTATTGATCAAACAATTGGCGATTCAGAAAACCCTAATTTGGAACAAAGAGCGCAAGGAGAAAAATCCCCAAATTCGCAGAAGCCCTAATTGAGTTGCAAAGAAGAACGGCCACCATTACATAAACGAAAACGAACGGAGCAAATTAAAGAGACGGGTCGAATTACAAAAGGGGCCGGTCTTATTTCTCTAAAGAGACTTCTATTTTGTAAAAGGGCTTTTTATTTTAAAATTAGGGTTATTTTATTTTACATTGTTTTTAGTTTGTATTTTCTTTTTTAAACCGTTTATTTTTCTAGTCGTGTGACTAGGGGACAAGCTACGTGTCGTAGTTTGAGAATTCGCAACTCGGTGGCTGAGTTGTGGCAAGGTTTTGAGCGTAGAGTTAGATTAGTCAATCGTGGGTATAGCGAGTTTACGTGTGTAAGCGAGGGACTATCTAATTTCTAGTAGAAACCTTGGGGGCAGCACGTAGGCAGAGTTTTGCCGAAGCTGGGTAAATTCTGTGTCGTTCTACTTCTGCATTTATTATTCTGCTATTATCTATGCTGCTACTTTTCTGTGATCTATGTTGAAATTATTATATAAGCTTCCGTGGTTAATTTCTATAATTTATACCATCACCCTATTCACCCCCCTCTAGGGTGAAATCGATCCTACAAGTGCTATCAGAGCTAGGAATAGAAGTCATCATTTGTTTTTAAAAATTCGTTTTTTCAAAAAATCAGTTTTTGTTTTAAAAAATTTGAATTTTTAAAATGGCTTCTTTTAATAATGCTTTTGCAGAGGGTCAATCCATAGTTAGACCACCAATGTTCAATGGTGAATATGCTTACTGGAAAAATAGAATGAAAATTTTTCTAAAAACCATTGACACTTGGAATATTGTTGAGACAGGTTATAGAACACCAACTATAACTGTAGATAATCAGGAAATAGAGAAACCAAAGGATTAATGGACAGAACTAGAAAATAGATTACAAAATGCTAATGCTAGAGCTATGAATTCTATTATCTGTTCATTGGATCAATTTAAATTTAATCGTGTCTCACATTGTCTAACTGCACAGGAAATATGGCACACACTAGAAGTGACTCACGAAGGAACATCTCAAGTCAAAGAATCTCGCCTTGCCATGCTAAGCAGCGAATACGAGAACTTCACAATGACGAAGGAAGAAAATGTCAAAGAGATGCATGGACGACTTTCCAATATCGTTTACAAATCAAAAGCTCTTGGAAAATCATACACAGAGTTGGAGATAGTCCGAAAAATCCTTAGAGTCCTTCCACAAAAATTTGAAGCAAAAGTGACTGCCATTCAAGAATCAAAAGATTTGAAACAAATGAAAGTCGAAGAACTCATCGGAAATCTCACCACTTATAAGCTAGAAATGAAATTCAAGGAAGAGCGTGAAGGAGGAGATACTCGAAAGAAATCAATAGCGCTCAAAGGAACAACCGAAAGTGATGATGATAACGATGATGATGAAGGAGCAGCAGAGCTGGCACTACTAATAAAGAAATTCAAAACGTGGAATCGCAAATATGGAAATCCAGCTCGAAATCAGGAATTAAAAAGCAGAATAGGTAAAGCACTGGACTACTCAGAAGAACAAAAGATTATTTGTTATAATTGCAACAAACCCGGTGATATCAAGCCCAATTGTCCTCAAAATCAACGCGACTTTAAAAAGAAATCAAAAAGGAAAAGTTTTGCAGCCACGTGGAATACAAGTGATGAAGATAATCAAAGTTCTAGCAGTGAGAGTGAGAAAGCAGATATGTGCCTTCAAGGGAATATAACTGATAGCGACGATGACGAGCCAAGCGAGGTATCAAAACTTACTCACTCTGAATTACTTATTTATTTCCACGAAGTAAATGGCTGGTTTGAACGACTTAGGGAGAAATATGCTAAACTTGAATCAAAAAAGTTACTTTGATAGAATTAAATGAACAACTTGACCAATTAGTTAAAACCTATCAAAGTAGGATCCCTAAGTGTGATAAGTGTCCAACATTTGAAGAAGAAATTAAAAAATCAGAAATTAAAATAAAATCACTTGAAAATGAAATTCTGATTTTGAAAGAAAATAAAAATACTAGGAGAGAAAATTCTATTAAAAAGTGCACACAATTATTGAACGAAAATGAATCTCTCAAAACACAAGTCCAACAATTGTCAACGATTTTAGATAAATTTTCAAAAAGTGGAAACCGTTAAATATGCTATTAGGGAAACAAACTGTTAATACAGTTAGACAAGGACTTGGATATAATCAATCTAAAAATGTTAGAAATGAGATTAATCGAGAAAATTTAATATGCACAATTTGTAGAAAATTTGGACACGATCACAATAATTGTTGGTATAGACCCAAACATGTGAAAACTATGCCGATTTGGGTTCCAAAAGGCACAAATATAAAATCTCTCAAAATTAAACAAATTTGGGTGCCAAAGGGAACAATTATAAATAGGTTTGGGTCTTTACAAAATTGTTTTTCAAAATATTCTGCCACTAACAATCATGGACCTATAAAAACAAATAGGTCACAAAAATCCTTCAACGTGTAGGTGTGGTGGCAGGCTAAGGAACAACAACAGTGTTCTCTGGATTTTTGGCTGTTCCAGAAACACAACGGACGACAAAGCAAAGTTCCTTAGCCTAGTATAAAGGTGACAGAATCACAATGGACAACAACGAAATAATATCGTAAAGGTAAAACAGGTAAATGTATATTTACGATATATTAAACGTGATAATCTGCACCATATTTTGGATGAAAATCAGCCAATATTGAGATGATGAAAAGATTGTGATTTTGTTTCTGACTTATTCAACATAGTTGGCCAAATTATATTCTTATGCCAAAAACACTATAAAATTCTCTAGATTCGTTGATTTACTTCATATATATAAGTTCGGATTAAAAGTAGTGTTTTTGTTGGATGATAATCGATTTGCTTATAATACGGCTAACTCTATATTCACGGTTTTTGATTATTAACACGACTTCATTTCAAATTCAAGAGAATGTCATTTAAATTGCTGTTAAAATTGAGTTTGAAATTTTTGGTGCACACTTCATGTTTTGGTCTATAAAATTCAATTGATGATAATTTTGAGTGAAAGAGAAATTCAGATGCAGATTACACTGGTAATTTAGTTGATAGAAAAATTACTAGTGAAACGTGATTTTTGTTGAGACATTTAGTAACTGCATCGATTTTCAAAGAAAATGTCTGCATATTTTTCATTTCAAATAATGTTCAAAAAGCAGAAAACCTTTTCTTTTAAAACCCCCTGGAGAAAATCATTTTTGACCATACTTTCAGATTAGTCATTTTTGAAAAAGTAATTTCATAATTATTTTTGAATTTGATTTTAACTGACTATATTGACTAATCTAACTCCCAAATGATTATCGAAAAGAAAAATAGTGATTGAAAAAGTGATGAGTGTTGATATTGATCATATATTATAACTCGAGAAAGTATAATTAGAAAATTTCTTTAGAAATTTAAACAAGAGTTATAAAACTTTTTATTGGTAAAAATTCCATGACCATTTCTATATCTATCATATTTCTAACGACCATCACTCATCAAAATTCTATATAGTTTGTCGATATGTGGTACTTTAAACAGGAATCGTTCGTTTTTCATTTTCACATTTTTTTTAAAAAAAAAGGGTAATAATAATAATAAATACCAAAGTATTCACTCTCATTTAAAAGTCCTCACGGTTATGCATGGGTGAATTACATGGAATTTGTTATGTGCTTCCATGCTCATTTAAAAGTCCTCATGGTTATGCATGTATGGAACGCATATCAAAAGTTGATTTTTTAAAATAAACAAGTTGATTCTAATCCCATTTAAAAGTCCAACGGTTATGCGTGGTTAGAAGATACTTGAATTCATTTTTTTTATAAAATTGGAATACTACTAATCTCATTTAAAAGTCCTAACGGTTATGCATGGTTAGTAGATATTCAAATTCCTGATATAACTTACCACAAATAGACACATCTGTATGGTTTTATATGATGACATCATTTCCATCATTCTAAAAGTGGAATATACGCCTAACAAAATATTTATGATTTTTGTTTGATTTTTTATTGAAATTTAATATTTATATTTAATTGAGTTTTAATGTTGAATTAATATCGATCACTATATCTCTACTTTTCTATTACTATTACTCTTTTGCTGATAACAAAAGGGGGAGAGAAAGGTTAAGATTTTGTCAAATAAAATCAAGCAAAGGTCAAATAATTTTCTATTTGTATCTAGGCTCATTTGCATATTTTTATTTGTATGCATATATGTAGGGGGAGTATTGTGTAGAGAGGAAGCATTTAAATAGGGGGAGCAAATTAGAACATATCAATGATCAAATTCATTTAACATATTCAAAATCTTAAATATATGCTTGTTATCATCAAAAGGGGGAGATTGTTGAATATGCGCTTATATGATTTTTTGTTTAACATATTCAAAATCTTAAATATATGTTTGTTATCATCAAAAGGGGGAGATTGTTGAATATGCACTTATATGATTTTTTGTTTGATGATAATAAACATATATACATTCGTCTAAATGTATTTGTTAATGTACTATTTTATTTTTCATAGATTAAATAAATATTTGCTGAATAAAATAAATAACACTGAATTTGAATTCAAACGAATATTTATTCAAATAAATATTTATTACAATTTTTGATAGTACAACTTCAAGCTCTCACTATAAATATACATTTTCTATTACAATACATTTCTGATTACATCACAATTCATTTTTTACATTTTCACCTCACTACATATCACTCGCACTCGTATTAATCTTCAACTTCATTCCAGTTTGAATCCAGCATCTGAGCAATCTGCAAAAATATTCACTAACGCAGTAAAATTGAAAATAAAATATTTTTGCAATATAAAATAAAAGATGGATTTTGAAAATATTATTTGCCTCAGTTATTTGGGTTGTTCGTCATCATTTAAATTTGAATTCATCACACACGAACAATGTGACATGCACAGTGTATCACTGTACATGCCACAAGGCCGTGCACACCGATATACACTTGATAATGCTACAGGGACAGGTGAGCACAAGGTCAAACCCAAATAAAAAGACGGGATCAACTCAGGTGCAACATAAATAAAATCTCGACTTCAGCACAAGGTCAAACCCGAGTTGTGAAACTGAATTCAACTTAAGTGTAATGCACAGTCTACACAAATTCAACAGTGCATCAAAGCAAACTCAAGTAGACGGTAGCATATACTACAGGGATGAACACACGAGAATGGAATGCACATGTCAGAGATGCAACAATGGAACCAATACAAAAAGTTCACAATGCAACATGATCAACTCAACTCGACTAATAGTAAACAGTGTACAACATCAAAGCCAAACTACAAGCTGCAGTATACAAGTGACACAATGCAAATTCAAACAGAGAATACAAACTATGCCACAAATGATCACTGTCTCGAACCAAATGAAGACATCAAGTGATACAAGTAACATGTGCAGACTATACAAAAGTAAAGACCACAAAGGCAATGCATCGATGAATCAACTGAACAATGAACTCGAACAGTAAACATATATGCACAGGTACAAAGACAGTGAGCATATACATATGTATGTAATGCAAAGGTTCAGGCCGAGACAAAAGCAAGTTCAAGTGATATAAAATAAAAATCAAAGCATGTACAAGTTGTAATATGCATATGGTCGAGCTGTTATTCAAAACAACAATTGCAGACTCGAAGCATCAGTGGACATAAGCACAATGCAAATCATCACAATATCATATAATCAAATACTAGACACCACAATGCATCAACCACTGACTCCAGTAAACAGTAAGAGGGATGCAGCATCAAGCTGCAGTTTTCAAAACAAATGACCAAAGTCGAGTATGATACAAAAATAGCAAATCAATTTTATCAAGGCCAGAATCAAAGCCGAGGTTAAACAAGTCAATGACAACGAAGCAAGAAAGTGTGCAGTTTCGATTAATATCCAGAAGTTTAGTTTAAGAAATCAAATGGCAGTGAAACTCAAGGAAGATGCAGACATAAACAATATGAATATCAATAACTCAAATGAATGCAGAGAAATGCACAGAGACCAGATGCAAATAACAACAAGTACAGACCGCAACATAATGTACCAAAAGCAAGCCGAGAATGTATGCATACACATATATGAGGGCCACAAAATCAAGGCCGAAGCAGTAGCAATCAAGCAGCCGACCAAGTCAAAGCCGTATGTTTTAATCAAACAAGTCAACAGAAAAAGGAAATCAAAGCCGTAGTCAACAACGTGATGACCAAGGAGTCGATCAATGCCGTGAATATCAAGCAATCGAAGAATATACGATTACGAACAAGTCAGAAATAATCACAAGCATCCAAGCATCCAAGCATAATCAAGCGGCCAGAGAAAATAAATTGACAAGTTCAAACAATTTTATACGAACGCAAATATAGGAATTCGACCTATATAAAAACCCACGAATCATCATCGGCAAAGCATCGAGTTCAAGTACGAAAACACAAAAGCACAAAAAAGCATAAAATTACATACCGAAGCAAGGAGTCGAACTCGATCGATCAACGAAGCAGCCGAAGGGAGCAACGTGGTTGATCAAACAATCTGCGATTCAGAAAACCCTAATTTGGAACAAAGAGCGCAAGGAGAAAAAGCCCCAAATTCGCAGAAGCCCTAATTGAGTTGCAAAGAGGAATGACCACCATTACATAAACGAAAACGAACGGAGCAAATAAAAGAGACGGGTCGAATTACAAAAGGGGCCGGCCTTATTTCTCTAAAGAGACTTCTATTTTATAAAAGGGCTTTTTATTTTAAAATTAGGGTTATTTTATTTTACATTTTTTTTATTTGTATTTTCTTTTTTAAACCGTTTATTTTTCTAGTCGTGTGACTAGGGGACAAGCTACGTGTCGTAGTTTGAGAATTCGCAACTCGGTGGCTGAGTTGTGGCAAGGTTTTGAGCGTAGAGTTAGATTAGTCAATAGCGGGTATAGCGAGTTTACGTGTGTAAGCGAGGGACTATCTAATTTCTAGTAGAAACCTTGGGGGCAGCACGTAGGCAGGGTTTTGCCGAAGCTGGGTAAATTCTGTGTCGTTCTATTTCTGCATTTATTATTCTGCTATTATCTGTGCTGCTACTGTTTTGTGATCTGTGTTGAAATTATTTTATAAGCTTCCGCGATTAATTTCTATAATTTATACCATCACCCTATTCACCCCCCTCTAGGGTGAAATCGATCCTACAATACAAACTGCTGGATATCAACTGGCAATGACCGTTGGACAACTGAGAGTTGGTCCATCGGCCAGTTTCCAAACCGTACCCTCCTCCTGAGGGGGTACCGTTCCACATTACACCACTGAATACCGCGCCACTAACGTCGCGGTTGAACCAGGAGTCGATGCCCAAAATCAGTCAAACCTGGACCGCCGTCAGCACGGACGTACTCCTGAGCCATACGTCCCAGAAGACTATGAGCCAAGAAGGCAAGATTTGGACTGTCGACAGCATCCGGTCCAACCCCAGAATGTGGGATTCAATCACATTCCGGCGCAAGCCACACAAAACGTGCAAATGCCGGATCTTTCGACCATAATACGTCCGATGATCCGTGAGAGCCAGGGACTCACGAATGACGGTTGAGGAATTTTCCGAAGTCACACTCTTTTATGGACGATATTCTTACTGCTGAACCCCCACGGCGATTCAGGATGCCGGCTCTACCCATGTACGAGGGAAACTCTGATCCCAACCAACATATTCTGAAATATGAATGGTCGAAGAGCGCTGCCAGAGCTGACGATGCAGTGAAGTGTCGTAGTTTCCCCATCTCCTTGAGGGGCATCGCTACCATGTGGTTCACTCGACTGCCACTTCGATCCATTTCCTCCTATGACCAATTGGCCAAAAAAATTGTTGAGCAATTCCGCATGCACGTCGCAAGGCCAAAAGATGTCAACACTCTGTCTAGCGTCACACAAGCTCCTGGAGAGACGCTCAGACACTACTTAGAGAGATTCCATACTGCATGTGCGAAAATCAACAATCCGAATGATAACTCCATCCTTATGGCATTGACTAAGGGGATTGACCCCGATTCTGAGTTTAGCAACTGGTTGGCTGGAAAACCACCTGCATCATTGGACCGTTTCCATGCCATGGCGGCTCAATTCCTGAGAAGGGAAGATGCGAAACAGTCTAGGAAGAAGACTGATGCAGGGCCAAGCACGGAAGGGATCCAAAGCAATGTCACAATCAAACAGTCCGGTGAGAGCTCCGGGAAAGTTCAGTTGAACGTTAAAAAAAACAAGCTCAACGGAGGGAGAGCGTGAATCAAAATAGAAAACGAGATCAAAATCGCGGCCCACAGCGTAAGAATCCCATGTTTGACAGCTACACTCCTTTGAATACATCACTGGAGAACTTGTATTTACAAACCTGTAATACAATTCAGTACAAAAAACCTGCACCAAAACCGTCGTCGGAAAGACAAATCCAGACGGGAAAATTTTGCAGGTTTTATGAAAGCTACGGGCACAATACGAATGAATGTCGTCATTTGCAAGATCTCGTTGAAAAATTAATTAGAGAAAGAAAGCTGGAACAGTTTGTGCGGGTGCCGCAGCCTGGAGAAGTGGGCCCATCAAATTAAAATAATGAACATGATCGACTGAGACATGAGGACACTACCCGTCCCGGTGGGAGATTGGTGATAAACGCCATCAGCGGCAGTCCATTTTTTCAGGAGCCTGGAACGACGATGACCTTCGTCACTATTACACATGAGAGGCTTATCATTCTATGAATACTTTGCAATTTCCTTTACAGTATGAAGTTTGAATTTGTAATAAGGCACTAACTTTGCCATGTTTTTCCGTTCCAGCAATAAATTACTATCTCTTCAAGCTAGAGCTGTGATTTACCGAATGCGACATTCAACAATCACGACGCACGAAGAGCTAAGTTCCATCGAACAATGGAATTTATTCAAATAGTGAGTGACTGTGATACGACCGGCCACTCACTAAGTGAAACCTCAGCTCGGGGGCAAGCCATCACACCAAAGGCTGAACTAGACTGACACACGACAGTCCTACATCTAACTCCAAATTCCCAGAGTGCGAATTGGAGTATAATCATCAACTCTAGGTTCCCAGAGTGCGAACCGAAGTATAAACACCAACTCTAAATTCCCAGAGTGCGAATTGGAGTATAAACGTCAACTCTAGGTTCCCAGAGTGCGAACCGGAGTATAAACACTAACTCCACTTTCCCAGAGTACGAATTGGAGTATAAACATCAAATCCATCGTTCCCAGAGTGTGAATGGACTCTAAGTTCGCAGAGTGCGAATTGGAGTATAAACATCAAATCCATCGTTCCCAAAGTGTGAACGAATTCCTAAAAAGCCCAAACAGGTGTGACTGACCATCTGTCGGCTAACTCCAAGTTCTCAGAGCGTGAACTGGAGTATAAACATCAATTCCAGGTTCCCGGAGTGCGAACCGAAACGTACATGCTAGCTCCAAGTTCCCAGAGCGTGAACTGGAGTATAAACATCAATTCCAGGTTCTCGGAGTGCGAACCGAAATGTACATGCTAGCTCCAAATTTCCAGAGCGTGAATTAGAGTATAAACATCAATTCCAGGTTCCCGGAGCGCGAACCGAAACATCAATGCCAACTCCAAATTTCCAGAGCGTGAATTGGAGTATAAACATCAATTCTAGGTTCCCGAAGCGCGAACCGAAACATCAATGCTAGCTCCAAGTTTCCGGAGCGTGAATTGGAGTATAAACATCAATTCCAGGTTCCCGGAGTGCGAACCGAAACATCAATACTACCTCCAAGTTCCCAGAGCGTGAATTGGAGTATAAACATCAATTCCAGGTTCCCGGAGCGCGAACCGAAACATCAATGCTAACTCCAGGTTCCCAGAGCGTGAATTGGAGTGCGAACATCAATTCCAGGTTCCCGAAGTGCGAACCGAAATATACATGCTGACTCCAAATTCTCAAAGTGTGAATTAGAGTACAAATACCAAGTCAAAGTTCCTGGAGTGCGAACTATATTACAAACATCGATAACTCTCAAATTCCCAGAGTGCGAACGAGATTATCGATCACAGATTATCCTAAGTCCCCGGAGTGTGGACATGTGCTCAAGATTTGCAATAGGTGCGATTGACCACCGAAATACAAATGCTGTTCCCCGGAACTGGGGGCAAAAAGCTTAAGTGTTAATCACTAACCAAAGCAATACAATGTCCAAAATTCAACTCATTCATCAATCACGACATGTGATCAAGATTTTAAGACTTGGCAAATAAAACAAACTCTACTTGACGGTAAAAACACCACAAGTACACTGGACTAAAAAACAAATACTGCAAATACTTAAGCACAAAAGAAATGAGAATTGTAACAAAGAAACTAAATGTCATTTCAACTAACTGTATGTGAAGATTCATGTACAGGTTATTCCAAAAAATTCCTACTAGAAGGGGGCCAAACCTGCATCTATACATAGCCTATGAAAGAAAAATAAAAGCAACTTCCTAACTGCCAAAAATGCGCCAGAATGGGATTATCTACTTTTTCTTCTTTGGCTTTTTCTTTGACGCGGAACTACTAGAACCGCTAACAGTCTTTCGCTTCAAGCTCTTACCCTTCAACGGATCTTCCTCTGATGAAGGCATGATATCGATATATTCCTCCGAACTTGAACTTAAAGGAATATTCTCTTCGGGAGGAGCCGGAGGAGTCGGATCCACAACCGGGGGCGGAATGGGCACGCTGGTTCCGACAAGCGTGTCCCTAGAAGATATCACCTCAAGAGGAGTGGGGCCAACCGCCGTCGTAACACTCTCAGAATTACCACCATGTGCTGCCGCTTCCATCTCTGCGCTGATTTGAGAAAATATCTCGGCTTCACGAGCGGCACGAGCTTCATGATAGGCAGTGGCGAACTGTGACGAAGCAATAGAAGCAGGTGGGAACGCGCCAAGAACAAATGGCATGTCAGCAAAAGGGTCACTCTTTGGCCCAAGCGTTCATTCATCATCTGTTCGTCGAAAGTAATTGAACCCCCCTGTGTCATCTCGGTCAGCGCGACTGTCGTCATGGTGATCGCTTCAGTAATAATGGCCTCCTGTTCTTGATGTGACTCTTGGACTGCAGGAGGCGCTGTCGGTGTAACTTTTCTCACTGGACAAGAAAGAAAAGAAGTTGTCAGAACATGCTTCAATACAAATACTTCAATTCAGACATACAGTAGATTTGTGAAGAGCACCTTCCTCAACTTGACTCGTGGCTGACTGAACAGCTTCTGAAGAATGCTCCCTTATGGGAGATAAATATGGATGCTCAGGGTCGTAGCCTGGGACCAACTGTGGCTCAATTGCTGGCGTCAGCTCGGATCCAGATGAAGTAATCATCCCAGAACTTGTAGCTGGGTGTGCGACGCCAGAATCCTCACCAACCTCTAAGTGTTGGGTACCCAATCTCTCTTTTGCACAAGAGATCATAAAATCGTGGAGAACCTTCTTCTCATCATCATTCAATATACGGTTCTCCAACTCGAACTCGTCAACAGCTTCATCCGACTGTGCTGCCCTCTCTTCTTCGACTAACAAATTCCAGGCGTTGAATAAGTGTGTCAGATAATCGTCAAGCCACGTCAAATTTCTGTGCCTCAGCACATTAGCATTATAAGTAACGAGAAGCTCTTCTATTTCCGTCTCTAGCTTGATCTTTGCTTGACGAACTTTCTCATCAACTTCAGCTTCCATCTCGCGGACCTTTTCCAAGGCCGCATCTCTTTCCCTCCGAAACTCCACCGCCTGATCGCACGCTTCCTGTGCGGAAATGTTAGCGGTGTCCCTCTCCTTCATAATCTCCGAAACTTTGGCCTTGAGCTTGTTTAGCTCTTTCAAGGCTGCATCCCGCTCGGCAGTTACAATGGTGTTTCGGTGGCCCATGTCCTCCACCGTAGCATAATGCTCACGCTTCATCCTATCCATTGCTACCTGGGCTTCATCAACTTTGCTAAGAGCCTCAATCTCTGATTTGCGAGAAGACTCGGCCTCACTGCCGAGCGCCTGAATAATTCGGTCCTTTTGACCAAGTTCCTTCTCCAAGTTCTCAATCGCGACCGCCCGGTGAAAGGCTACCTTTGACGCTTTCTTCGCGGTTTTTGACCATTCCTGATACTGGAAAAATATATCTGAGAGATAATCATGCATCATAGGTGCAACTGAGGCCGATATCCTTTTTAGATGCGGGGGGAAGACAAAACCATCGAAGCAAATTTCAGGAAAATCTTTCTTCAGCTGAGCAAGCCTAACTGCTCCTTCCCCCGAAGGCTCCGTCAATGTCTTCTCTGTTGTTCGGGGGGGGAGGGGGGGGCGCAATCTCCGTTCTATGATGAGTGTCAGGCCTCGATGATTGGGAAGACGGCTTGTGCCGTGAAGTTTCTGGAGGCCTTGAAACATGAACCGAAGGCGGTGCGGAAGCTCTAGGAGGTGGCGTGCGCGATCGAGACGGACGCGTATAATCTTTGTCTCTGTCAGAGCGCTCATGACTCGAGTACCCATGGTCATAATCTCTATCTCCTTCCCTCCTATATGATTCATAATATGAAGAAGACTTGCGTTTACTATGAAGACTGCCAAGCATCGAGCCTCTACCAGACATGGTATCTGCGAAGAAAAAACATAAAATGAAATTAGTAATCTCTCACAGTGAACGTATTACACTCAGAAATCGTGTAGTGCCGTGAAGTGTGAATGTAGGTGCAACCCCCCAACCAACCAGATGTGTTAACCACACTAGTGGGCAGAGACTCGCTTAAAACTAAGGCTTCTGAAAGTTCGTCCAATCCGGCATCATGCTGCAAGGACACATCGCCTGAAATTGGAAGATCGACGATCCCTTCATAAAGATTCTCAGTTCTTGAGGGAGACACCTTCGAAATTCTAATTCTGAAGGCTGGCCGGGCCGTGACAACCGATTTCCATCTTCCCTTTTTAGGTGGCTTAACAACAGCTGCCTTGCCTTTTCTTTGCTCTTCGGTATCCTGGGCTACATCCGCAGATTCTCCCAATGGTTCTTCATCGGTGTGAGTCCTCTCGGAGTCAGCCTCCTCAATTATTACAACTTTAGGCTTTCTTCTTTTAACTCGTTCTTTCGAGGCAGTCCTTAAGACACCGTCGAGCATTATATTTTGTCTCCGCTCGATCAACCCAAGAATCCTAAGATTCCTATCTGTCAATAGCAACTCGATATTCCTCTCTTCACTTGGGATTTCTTGAAAAACCCAAACTATCTCCTTGAAACGTTCACCTTTGGGTCGCTGGATTATGGCTGAAAAGAAAAAGAGATGTGAGTTCGACTTCATCTACATCGGTTTTATCAACTACTCGAAAAGATAGAAATACTCACGTCTAAATAGCCATCGCCTAGCAAACCCTGGGGGCATCTAACATAAAAGCACTCAGTCTTGAAGTAGCTCAATCTAGTCCAAGCCCCTGTGACCACTTGGCAATTTCTTACCGCCTCCAGGAATGTGAAAGACGGACTATCAGCCCGACTCTTGAAATTAAACAAGTATCTGATCTCAATCGGGAGTGGCGGTCGATGGAGATACTCTATAAATGCAATGAACAAGCTATTGAGTGACGCATATCTGTTCGGATGTAGCTGAGATGGGGCGAGCCCCAAAAACGACAATACTTCTCTTATATACTGGTTAAACGGAGGGAGTGTCCCAGCTGCGCAGGCATGGCGATTAAATGCGGTATATCCCTCCGGTGGATTGTGGGGTCTATCATTTGGTCCCAGCAATAATACGACGTCCATCGACAAACCATGCCTTAAGCATATTCTTCCTAGCATGTCTTCCGAAATGTTGGACGGAACATAGTCTGATAGGTTACTAATGAAGGATGCGTCAGGTAACTCGTCTGGAGCTGGACCGATAACTTCAACCTCAACCTCCGGTACTTCAAGCACGGGAGGGACTAAACTCTGAGTCTCTTGCGGCTGCGAACTTGAAGTTTCCATAACTAGCTAACTCACGAGAAATCATCGTTAGACGCTAAAGAGCCCGTGCATTCCCTAGTGTAAAGTGCATGAATGTGTCGTGCAGTGCTGTGCATTACTTGAGCAAATTCTATAGAATAAACTGAAATGTATGAACGACAAAACTCTGAAAATCAGATCGGAAATGACCGTCATCGCTGACCGCCACAACCGTATCATCCAGATATTGGTAATCGATTCGAGTTAAAGTTCGTTATCACGGTGTTAAGTTATAGTTCCATCGACGAGCTTCGAAAGGATAGTCAAATATGCAGTTTAATAGTTAAACCCAGATATGCAAGGATGAAGCTCGTCGGAATCATGCTATCGATTGCTAAAAAATTCATATCCATCACACGAAGGGTTCGAATCAATCACTGGAAGCTCGTTCGAATCCATCGGGATATCACTTCGAATCGATACAAGGGGGCACGTTTCGAATCGATGGTCAAGGGCCGATTTTGTATCGATCAGGGTGAGATGACTTTGAATCGATCCTTGGTTGCCTGGTTCGAACCGATCACGAAGGCCCCAACTTAACATCGTTCACGTTCGAGTCGATACTTTTCGTATCGATCATAGAGATGTAGTTTGTATCAATCTAAAAGTTAAGGACTTCGAATCGACCGTCAACCTATTTTTTAGTATCGATCATTTCGTATCGATACGATCCATCACCATAGCTATCGGTACGAACTGCATCATCTCCATTAATGCAAAATCCAAGAAAAATATTGCCGCCTTCATCAATTTGAACACGAGTCCCGGATCGATTCGATTTTGTCCTCCCCACTCTTTCTTCTCCAAACCAGATCTGGCTTTATCAATTACCTGAATGGATAATCAATGAAGGAAGAGTAGAACTGGAATAGTTTCATTGCTTGGATTCATGTCTGATTACCTAATTTATAGTTGGGACTCAAAGATTTGAAGGGCTGAGTTTGATCGAGTCGAAAAACACGGTGCAGTTCTCTCTCAAGTCTCTGGATCGATGCGAAAAGCAAAAGGCAGCAGTAAAAAGTGGAAAGTAAAAAAGTGGAAAAAATGGCTAAGTCCAAAGTATTTATATGAAGCCTATAAGGAACTGGGTCATTTCGCCTCCCAGTCAACTTAACCAGTCGCAACCGGTCAAACCGCGAATCGAATCGAACGCTTTGTTCGAATCCATCGGACCAAGAGTTTCTATCGATTCGAAATGGACAGTAAATCCATCGATACGAAGTACGCAGCAAGGACGACTGAAGATTGTGAAGTCCAACGGCTCGAAGCCTTTGTTCGCATCAACAAGTTCGCAACTCCATCCATTGCACATCGATACGAACGAATATTTCGTATCCATCAAAACACATCGATACGAACGAATATTTCGTATCCATCAAAACACATCGATACGAACGAATATTTCGTATCCATCAAAACACATCGATACGAACGAATATTTCGTATCCATCAAAACTCATCGATACGAACGATCATTTCGTATCCATCCAAACTCATCGATACGAACGATCATTTCGTATCCATCATTTCGACTCGCATCGATATGAAAAACTACTTTTCAACCTTTTACATCGATTCAGGAGAGGATCGATACAAGAGGATGACCAAAAACAATCATCAAGCGTTGTTTCAACTCGAATTTTAAATCGGTTCAGGAGAGAATCGATACGAAATTCGATAACAAACTAAACCGACAATGACTCGTGAACACTCAACGTTAACGAAAATCAAGTTAACATATATGCATATACATCGGACTAATATTCGATTTTCAACATTCACAGGGATCAAATACTCATCTCATCACAATTACGGCGACAAACAGCCAATCACTATTATACAACAATCAGTTATACCAACGCAAGGTTACAGCGATACAGAGTACAACTTTCAACGAAAGAGAGCAATGATTGTTCAGAGAGAAATTGCAGCTTTTCAAAGCACGTCATATTTCCACAAGACGTACTTTGGGGGGCAAATGTTATACCGCTTTTTGGCAAAGCCGTGATACCAAAAGATCGATCGAAAACAAAAGACAGTTCGTCTCAAAGATTGGTTATACTTTGCTTCACTATGGATATCGTTGAATTTTTTCAGAGCCCGGATCAGGCTACAATTGATAGGACATGACTAGCAAAGCCAAGAGAGCCAACTTTCCAAGTTTCAAGTCAGTCCGAGTTCGTATGCTCAAGTTATGATGGATGTAAGTTGAAGGGAAAAGCTCCGGTTTCGTATCAATCATCAAGCTCCAGTCCGTATCGATCGATTTCGTATCGATCATGGGTCCGGCGGTTTCGTATCCATCGAAGAGCACCGTTTCATATCGATGAACTTGACTGTGTTCGAATTCATCGAGTTCGTATCGATGGACTTCGTACCCATCATAGAGCCATGCTTCGTATCGGTCAGCACTTCCTTATTCGAATCCATTGGCATCTCCCTACTTCGTATCCATCGACAGATAGAGCATTTCGCATCCATCAACTGAGGCAACGGTCACTACTTCGTATCCATCGTGGAGTCCTCTCTTCGAACCCATCATGAGCAGGGCATTTTGTATCCATCCGGTTATCCTACTTCGTATCCATCGAAAGGTTCCAGTTCGCATCGATTGGTTTCGTGTCCATCAAGGAAAGACTTGTTCGTAACCATTGAACATCAGTAGTTTGAATCCATCGGTGAGGCCTTATTCGAATCCATCGAGTAAATAGACCAGGGTGACGTGTCATCCCTCGATACGAATGAGGCGAGATTTATGGAGTCGATGCGGTCAACTCGGAGTAAAGACTGGATCAAGGTGAAGATTGCGCTCCACGTCATCATGAAGGCGCGTGCCACCATCGGTTCGAAGCAATCGGTTCGAACGAATCGATTCAAACCAATCAGCCACTGAGAAACCCCATTTCGTATCGACGATAACTCATGATCCACTGATCCAAATGCCATGAAATTTTCACAGGAGCTTGCGTACATACTGAGGAATGTCTCTACTAAATTTCAGCTCGATTGGACGTCATCTTGATCGATACAAAATGACTTCGTATCGATCGCCGATCGAGTTGAAACTTCCTGAGGTTGGTCACGTGGGCCCACTCACGTGCCAGAAAAAGTCTCCCAAGATTTGAGCGAAGTCTCAGCCTCCCATGCCTATAAATAGAGCCCCAAAGCCTACAGAAAAAGGATCTTTTGACTCTCAAGCGCCCAGACTCTGCCGGATTGAGATCTCCATCATCCTACACCATATTCTTGCTGTCAATTTCGAATTTCCAGTTGTAACTGCTGTTGATTGCTGTAACAACTTGTAATCATTGAAAGAGAATCAATAAATCTACAAAAAACTTCATAGTGGACGTAGGCAACATGCCGAACCACTCTAAATTGCTTGTCTACGCATTTACTTTCCTGTTATTTGGATTTTTTGTTAGATAATCCTCATTTTCAATTTATATTCTTCATTATTATCTCTTCAAAGACTCCCGAAGAGTGTTGTGACCAATTTTGGTGCAAACAAGTACAATTTACAACTCAATGTTTTATACTCTATTCAATTTTCACATATAAAATGGAAAAGGAATTCATATTTAAAAACCCTCAATCATGTCACAGAAAAGATGAGAAGTGAAATAGAATGTAGAATATTAAAATTTGATAACTGTACAAATTCTACCATTTTAGTATAGAATAATTGAGATCTTAATAACATAAGAATTGACATTTCTCTTTGGGGGAATTGGAGGTTTAGATTTGAAGTTTTCGTAAAACAAAATTCCCTAAGACATATATCAAATCCGACATATACTATATAAATACTAAAATGAGAAAAACTAAGATTTCCATTCGTAGATAATTACTAGTGTTCTCCTTCGGATTTGGCCATACCTTAGTTAAATCACTTTTCAAATCTCTTCCTACATAAAATATACAACAAGTGGGTTGTATATGATTAGATTTAGAAATTCAGGGATTGGAGCAGAATTAAATTAAGAACTGAATATTAACAACTAAAATCCCTTAGCTGAAGACCTTAAGAAATTTCTAAATCATGAAAAAAAAGAGAATGCAGAGTTCCATCTAGTTCCCAAATAATTTGCGAATAAAAGTGAAGGAGTCGGGCTCTTATTTATAGTGGCTAGAAGTTACCAAAACCGTTGGATTTTAAATCGGTTTAAAATAATAAAATCTTGGTCATTCTTGGCCTTAAATAACCCTAGCCTCCAGCACTTTACCGGTCAACCACTCTTCTCTAAGCGGTCGAACACCAACCCAAGGAAGGTGATCGATCGGTAGCGTGTATTTGGAAAGATTTTATCAGTCGTTTAATTTGTTATTTTATTCCTTATTAAATCAATTAACATTAATGTTTACTTAACCCCAAGTTTCTAATTACCGTTAATTTTTAAATTTCAAACTTTGGCGTTAATTATTAATTTGAATTTATATCCTGTCTAAATTATTTTAAATTCAAAAATTTCAGTTGTCAACACTTTTCCATTTGAGCTTCGATTATAAAATTTGTATATGGAAATTGATTAGAAAATCGCCACGGACACAATCGTGTAACTTCTGTGCCAAATTTTGACATTTAAATTTCTTACATTTTTAGCCTTATTATTAAGGGACAGTTTGGTACAGGTCCCTAATAAGTTTCACAATACACAATAATCCCAGTAAAAAAAGTGTGTAAACTAGGTCCCTAGAATTAAGTTACTGAATAATGGCATAATTATTCGGTGAAAAATTGCAGACATTTTGCAATTAAATTAAAAAATTGCAGACATTTCCATAGTTATTCATTGAAAAATTATAATAATTTCCGAAATTTTTTCGAAAAATTGCAGAAAATTCCGTAATTATTCACCAAAAAATTGTGGATTTTCCACAATTATTGACCAAAAAATTGCATAAATTTATGAAACTTTTGGATATAATTGCATAAATGTCTGTAATTATTCGGTGAATAATTGCATAACTATATGCAATTACTTAGTAACTTAATTCTAGAGACCTAATTTACATACTTTTTTTTACTAGGTTTTTTATGTATTTTGAAACTTATTAGGGACTTGAGCCTAGTATTCACTATTATTAATTTATTAATTAGTTAATCTCTTATTCATTTTTATAGGGTGTTACATTCTCCCCCCTTAAAATGAACTTCGTCCCCGAAATCCATAAGGGATAAATAGTGTAACACGCACTAAGAATTCATGATATATGACCAAGTTATCTACACAACCATCTACTCAATCAAAAGTGCAATGTGATTATGTAAGCAGACATACCATAAGTGAGATCAATCCTAGCATGAATGCAAGGTCATGAGATACACGCATATATGGAAGCATCCTAAACTTGCATAAAGTTCTACAAAAGTGTAAAAATGACAGTCAAAAGTTATGGCAACCATCCGCCATCATTCAATCTAGCAATCACAATGCAACCAAAATCTATTTTTTGGAGAGAAAAAGTTTACTAGAGAAAAGCGCAGAATGAGAAGTCCTCATTTTCTCTTCAGTTTCCCATATGCTTTTTGCCGAATTATGTTCCCATTATCCTCAAACCAGCATAATTTTTCTTTATTGTGGAGCTTCCTAGCTTGGTACTCCATAATGCATGAGGTGGCACGGGGTGCTATCGGCTCCGTCTCTATGTCCACAAGCTGATCAGGCTCTAC
Source organism: Allium cepa (assembly GCA_030765085.1). Classification (NCBI taxonomy): domain Eukaryota; kingdom Viridiplantae; phylum Streptophyta; class Magnoliopsida; order Asparagales; family Amaryllidaceae; genus Allium; species Allium cepa. The sequence goes on along the minus strand of CM060939.1, from coordinate 453,057,450 downwards.
TACGTTGGTGGTGCTATGAAAGCATCTCCTCAAGTGCGAAATATGAAACACGTCATAGACTCCTGCTTACTTTTCCGATAGCTCAAATCGACATGCATGTTTCCCTATTCTTTCCAAGATCGGGAAAGACTTAATGAACCCTGACGCTAATTTCTCCAACTTACCAAATCACATAACCTTCCTAAGAGGGAAAAGTTTAACAAACACCATGACTTCTACCTCAAACTCCAACTTCTTCCTCCGTTTACCCCCTTATAACTATTGACGATCTTGTGCGGCCTTCATTTGCTGCCTAATTAGCTCTATCTTTTCTGAGGTCTCACTAATCAAGTCTGGTCCAAATAGAATCTTGTAGGTGGTTTCCCACCAATAATCAAGCTATTTGCATGGCCTCCATATAGCACTTCAAATGGTGCTAGGCCAGTTGTCGCTTAATGACTATTATTGTAAGCGAATTCTACTAAAGATTAATGTTGCTCCTATATTCCTCCAAAGTCCATGTTTCAAGCTCAACAAGTCTCCCAACGTCCTAATCACCCTTTCGGTTTGACCGCTAGTTTGTGGGTAATAAGTAATGCTAAGATTTAATAACGTTAGTAAAGCTGACTACAAACTCATCCAAAATTCGCTAGTGAATAAGAGGACCCTATCATTAAAAATGCTAACCGGGATTCCATGAAGCCGAACCACCTCCTTGACGTAAATTTGCATTGAAGATGTTGCGGCCCTATTACTTCTAACGAAATAAAATGGGCACTTTTAGTGAGTTTGTCCACTATAACCTAAATAGCTTCATTTCCTCTTTAACCCCTAGGTGATTCATCTATAAAGTCCATCGATAAATGTTCCATTTCTAAGTCGGTACTTCTAGCTGTAATGACCCGTAAATTTTCGATAATTAAATTAGTTAATTTAATAAGATTTTGGTAATTTAATATTGAAGAAACGTAAAAATATTTGTAATTTAATAATGAAATGAATACTGAAATGAAGTATAACAAATGATAATTAAAGCTAATTATTAACAACTTAAATGCAATTCCAATTGATTGAAATAATGAAAATGTTATAACTTGGTTATAAATTTAATATAATGAAATGAATGTAAATATGAATTAATTAAAGAGATAATATATGATTAATGGTAATTGAATAAGATCAGTATTATGTAAGGAATTATAATATTTATTGTATTAATGTGTGCATTGATTTATAGCGGGATATAAAAGATAATTAATAATCTAAAGGTTGACTTATTAATAAAATAATGTATAATGGATGGAAATGGAATAAATGCAGTGTAACGAGAGTTGTTGTAATAATTATTTGTAAAGAATAAACTTAGAAATGTTATAAAATGTATAATGGTAACAATTGGTGTTGTTACCAATTCAACTAATCAATTACAAATAAATGTCAACAAAATGTTACATTAATATGGAAAAAGACCATAACTATAATGTAAACATAATCTAAGGAATAGAAAGGTTAATTTTATTAATAAAGTAATAGTTGACTTAACAAAAGAATGAAATTGAGATAAATAAATTAATGGAGACTTTAATTATGATTAATGTGTGAAATTGACCAAAATTTAATATCATGGAAATATAATAGTTAATACAAATAAAAGATGGAAATGGGAGTATATTAATTTAATGAAATGTGAAACAAGTTTTAACTGTGTTATAGAGTAATAGTGGATTTAGTATAAAGATTGAAATTGAATCAAATCATTTTATTAGAATTCAATTTATAATAAATGGATTTATTTTAAGTAAATGAAATTAAATACTACATTAATTGAAATTTGATGAAATTGGAAACTAATAATGCACTAAGATATAAACCATGATAATTATACCATAAGATGAAATTGATTGAATAACAAATGGAAAGCAAATTAAATTTAATTATTGGAAAATTAATTTATAATCTCTAAATATATTGAAATTGAAATTTAAAACTTTGAAACCGGTGAAATATGCAACATTAAATTTATATGGAAATTCGTTATAAAGAGTTATAAATTACTAAGTAAGCCAAAATGATAGGAGTTGTAAATAATTAAAATTTGAATTGAAAGAATGATTTTATTTATTTAATATTAATTTATTTAATTAACTAAAATATAGCTATTTTGGTAACTGTCTCGGATTTCGTCGAAACTAGTTTCATCGGATCTGTAACTGTGAATTATTGTAGGATTAAGAGTTTCGTATCGATCAGACTTGTCGTTTGATCGTAGGGCTTGAAACGCCTAGAAATCAATTTAATTATAATCAATTGAAATCAATTTGAAATAAGTTGATTTTAGTATAACTTTTTCATACGATGCAATTAGGACTTGAAATCTGTTCCATTGAGTTTAAAATATTTAAAAACATCTATTTTGATATATAGGTTGATCCATTTTCGTTCCGGAGTCGAAACGGGTTTTTCGGGTCATTTATTGTTCAATCAATCTGTCCATTCTTTCTGTTTTCAGCTATTCGTATAATAGCTCGTTATGAACACTAGGTCATTCTTATTTCATTTATCTGTACGTACAATTCTTCTCAACTCCCCATTCCAATGGCAGATAAAAAAATTCCAGTTCAATTTCAAATCAAATTCCAAATCAAAAATTCAAACCACTCAAACTATATCGAATTATATTTCGATTTGAAGCTCTAGATGAGTGCAATTCAAATATGTAATTCGTTTTTCGATATGGGTCTCTGTGTGGCCAGAACTGGATGAGCTATTCTCGGCCATTCGTCGATCGTCGATCAACTTCGATTGATCGTCGAATCAATGATACAGTTATGTAGAGGGTACTGAGGAGAGTCGATCTGAGGTGTTCGTTTGGTCGTTGCATGGTCGGATTGCTCATTAAATTTCGATTAGGTTTCAAATCTATTGGCGGCGGCTGCAATTTTCTAGTTGACGTGGGCGAATGCCTGGCCACACGTGAGTCGACGAGCTTGGAGGCAGAGCTTCGGGTTGGCCGCGATGGCCAATGGCGGAGTGGGCGGCGATCGAATGCGATTCCAGGGTGGCGGCGCTTCGTGTATTCAAAGGATCGAATACCCTAGCTCCTGTAGCCACGTGAGGGAAGGAGAGATGACGTGTAATTTTATTTTACTTAGTTTATTTTAATTTAATTCAATTTTCAAATGTTCTAATGTATGTACCTTTAAATATGAGGTCCAATTTATACGTAGTTTCTTGCGTTGGGATCGTACCGAAATTTCAGACATTTTGACATTAGTTTGGACGAATTCTGAGACTGCTTGAATTTTTGATTTAAATCGAATTTAAATTCCATTTAAATTCAAAGGTGAGTATTTTAACCCACTCACAACTTCTAAAATTTCTTATGTTTGTTAAATTAAAATTATGATATGCTTAGAAATTTATTTATGGATGTTTGGTATAGTTTAAATCATCATCTCAATTAATTTGAATTAAATCGATATTTAATTTATTATTGAATATAAATTGCCAGTTAAATACTTGTTATCAATTATCAGCTGTATATTGATATTTATTGATTGATTTGGATGATGATTGTGATGGATGTGTGACTGCTCATATTGGATGAATGGATGTTGTATTTTATATCGTTATAAACTGCAAGTTCATTATGGGTTGAAATGATACATACCGGAATGATCCATAGATTAGAGAAAATTATTATGGGTTGAAATGATAGACTCGAGCGATTTATTGATTTTATTATTTAATTCAGGATTGCGGTTTGAAATGATATATAACCGCAACATTTTAAATTGCGGATTAAAATGATAAATATGCATAACACTTGACTCTATGATAAAGAATTATATACGGACAACAGATTGGTTAAATTAAATGATTTTAAAATCCTTGATTTTTGAATGTAATTGAATGGTATTTTGAGATAAAATTTTATTTATATAAATGGAATTATTGAAAAATCAAGTTTTATGTTAAAATGTGAATTGGTTTAAAGGAATTGTTTTAAGAAATTAAATTGAAATTTTAAAGGACGAATTTGAGGTATAAGTGAAATTTGTTTGAATTGAATTATTTGAGTTGTTGGAAATGTAACTTTGAAATGTATTGAAATTGGAATAATTTAAAATGATATTTGAACATGGGTTGAAATCGATATGGAATTAAATAGTTTATTGAGAATTGGAAATTTTAAATCTGAAATTTGGTTTGGAATTTTAAAATAGTCAAATGTGTTGAGATGTGATAAATAGTTTTAAATTGATATAAATTTCATACTCATGTTTTAATATAAACTGTTTTAGAAACATACCATTTTAAGACTTTAATTATTAAGATTTTTTTAAACTATTTTAACCCATATTAACTATATTAAATCATTTTAACCTATTTTAAACCATTTAAATTTTATTTAAGAAGATTAATTCATTTTAACTTATTTTAAATCTAATTAATCTATTTTAAAGCTATTTAATCTATTTTAATTATATTTAATCTATTTTAAAATTCATCCACTATCTTAAATCAATTTCACAGTATCTTTAATCTATAACTAAACTATTTTAGAGTATTTCAAGTACTTATAACTATTTTAACTATTTATAATAATTTAAACTATTTTCTAAATTTCCAGACTAAGTAAAGTAGAAGTGTCATATTCAATTCATTATTTACAAAAGAAAACGGTTAAATGATGTTATAACCAAATTTGGAATTTAAATGTTATAATAAATTGAAAATGATGATTTTGAAGTAAGGATTTAACCTATTTTGGAAATATGATTTTGGAAGAAATTATGACTTTTGAAAGGAAATATAATTCCGAACTATGATTTGAAAGTAAATATGATTTGAAAGTGAATACGATTTCAATGTGAATACGATTTCAAAGTGGATACGATTTGAAAGTGAATATGATTTGAAAGTGAATATGATTTGAAATTGTATGTGATTTGAAAGTGATATGGTTTGAGAATATGATATTTTGATATCAATTATGAATTGACTTTTGAAATGTAAAAGAACCACCCGGTGTGTAATAAGCGATTGGTTGTTAAAGAGACCGGGATCAGACATTGTCATACTCTCTGCCAATACCAAAAACCACTTTGACAACTGTGTACGTGGTGGAGATTCCAAAAATGAAGTATGATGGTTTGGTGAACGATTTCTGTATGAGGTATGACGTGACCCTGACTCCCGTGAGTTAGCTTAGATGTGACTAAAATCAAGAGCCATGCGGGCCCAAGTGAGGTCATTCCTCCTATCGGACAAACTTCTTCGATATTATATTCTGATATTGTGATTGATTTGGTGGCCACCCTCTGATTTTTGATCTGGGAGTGTGTTCTAAGGTGGGCGGTAGTAGCTGCTATGCGTTACCACTAGTCTGGATACGCAAATGGTATATATACCCTGGGATTGCCTCAAGTGCCGCGTTTACATGCCCTAGAGCGACTTCTACGAGTTTGTTGTATACCATACCTATGGAGTGCCATCTGATAGCCCTTCAGTTTATGGAGGAAGTACAGTACTGTATAAACTATGAGAATATATAAAAATGTGTTCAGGGCGATATGGATGACGCTTTAACGCTATTTTAATACTTTACTATAGACACTATTATAATAGCGTATTGTACTGCATAGTAGATAGTTTAATGGATCCTTAGGAGGTGTGAATCCCGAGCATCTCTTAAGTTACCGCACTCACATTATACATTGGTTAGGAGACGTCAAAGCCCGTAAACATCTTTGACGCCGTTCCACTCATATTTATTTCTATTGATTTAACTTACATAAGATCTTTTATTTCTGACTCGAGTATTTTGTCTTTTCAATTCGCTCGGGTCTGCCTGAGCATTTCAGGATTTGAAGACCTTATTTCTAGAGGACGAAGACGAAGATTGTGCTACTATTATTTACTATATTTATTCCACTGCATTCGCACTGTTCCGCTGCATTATTTATTTGTCTCTGATATGTGTAACTCTGATTTTGTATTGTATAAGTATTAGATGTTTTGTATACAGCTTCATGAACTGTTATTTGATATTTATATTTTGTCATTCTGCGGCGAGATTCTGTTTTGTTTTTTCTTTCTTTGCTTTTTTTTATTTACCCCATAATAATCCGCCCTTCTATATGTTTTGAGCTTGACGTATGTCTGCTTAAAACGTCCAAAAAGACGAGATGTTATAGTTGGTATCAGAGCTTTGGTTTAGCGATAATCGTAGCTTTGTGAGGTATGGCTCATATTGAATAGGATAGTAATACCCTATGATGAGTCCCTGAGTGTATATATATGAGAGAGCATATTTGTTGGTGTTATAAAAAGGGTTTCTATATTGTGTTAATTTATTTTGTTTTGTATTTATAAATTCTGGTCAGCGCATAGGACGCTATGACATCGATAGGGACTTCTAAATACTTAATAGGACAGACCGACACAATATTGTTTTGAAATATAGGTAAATGGAATAATTTTGCCTATTATATATTTTTATGTAAAATAAAAATTTCATAAATGATATATTTGGTTGTAATATATTTGTTATTTTAGGTTGTGAAATTTATAAGTATTGGTTGGAAATAATATTTGAAAATGAAATAAATGAAAATTGGAAATTTAGAACTTAAGTTCCGGGGTTTTTGAAAATTTCTTTCGAATGATTTTGGAATATAATAATAATATTATTAGAAATATTTTTAGATATAAATATTTTAATATATTTGAAAAAATTGTTTTAAAGAAATTTTGGAATGAAATAAGTTATGTACTCCCCTCTCTATCGCTGGGAAATAATTTCGGTGATGAGTGCATGCATCATCGACACTCATTTTCGAGTTTCAAAGTGGGAAGGCCACTGTAGTAGTTGTACTGCAGATTTATTTTGATAAACAAATATAAATTTCAAACTTCTTTAAATATAATTGGATATATAAGTTATGAGTATATACATCCAACTATTGTTTTTAAATGATTTGAAATGGAACCCAACATTTAATTCTTAAATTGCTATGCATTAGAGATTTTAATTAATGAAATGGAATTTAATTAATTAATAATTGGAACCTCTAAATGAAATAAGATATTTAATGCTAGGTTATAAATGAAATTATAGGAAAGTTGAAATTTGTAACCTATGAAACAGAGGATATGATTATTGAACATTAAACCAATTAAAAGAAATGAGATAACTTGTGTAACTTTCAATTGCATTCTTAAAAGCATGTATATATATATATATATATTATATTCATATATATAACTTACCAAATATTAAAAGTTGTAATGTTTAATAAGAAAATGTAATAGAATATTATACAAGTAAAACTTAAATTAAGAAAGTATTCAATGAAGTTCTTTTATAAATAAAAATTTTATGTTATAGTTGTTTTAAACTTAAGTTATAATTGAAATGTTACTATAATAAAAGGTGATAGAAAGTAAGTATTGTAAGTAAAAGATTATAAACTTAAGTAAATGAATTGATATGCTAAGCAATTGAATTTAACATGAATACTATCAATAAATGAATTATAAACTTAAGTTAATGTTTGAAGCTATTTATAATTAAAGTAAATATTGAAATGAATATTATGCTAAATTAAATTATTATAACTTCAGAAATTGTAAAAAGATTCAAAAAATAGATTTAATATTCAATGACATTTTATAAGAATAATGAATGTAAATTTAAATTAAGAAACGTGAGATAGAAACTATGCACCAATGAATATTAATATCTAATGGAAACCAGATATATAAATTAATAAATGTGAACTAAACTGTAATAAGATGAATGTAATACTTAAATAAGGAATTGATTGGTTATTATATACAACTGAATGGAAAAAACTTATGGAAGAAATGAATATAATGCAATAAAAAGAAATTGACATAATATGAATAAATGAAAATGAATTTTTATAAGTAATAAATGAAATAAACACTTAATGAATGAATGGGAATAAAATTTGTTAAGAGATAAGTGTAAGTTAAAGATACGATCTTGTATGAATGAAAAAGAAAAATAAAAACTATAAATGTTGTGAAAGAAAGTTAATAAGAATAACTCAAGTATATTGTAAATTATTGTTTGTTTTAGTTTAAGGGTTGTTTGGGATATGATACTTCTAAATGTTTAAGATGTATGAAAAAATATGTTGAGATTTATCTAAGACTGTTGAGAAAAGGGTGCACTTAGTAGTTTATTGGTCATTCTTGGCGATTAAAAGTTTCTGAACCGGAACAAACCATTTGTTTTGCTTGCTTGGATGGTTGATTATATTGATTTTATGTGATGATTGTATGTTGTGATTGCAAGTGATTATTGTTTTATATTGATTTGTTTATTAGTAGTTGAAACAACTTTAAATATTTCATTTTATATAATTATTAACTCTTTTTGGATTATTTAAGCAAAATACAGGTTATGGAAGCAATTGCTACTGCTTTTGGTTTCATAAAAATAAGCGTTATTTTCCCCACAAATAGGTACATTTTCGGACTATGATTTTCTAGCGATACTATATTGTTTTTCCGTTGTTGGGATATATTATTTTGAAATTTTGTGATGCATATTGTTTTGTTGATATTATAATTTCTCCTAGATCTCTCCGTACAAAGGAGACTCTGCCGAAATTTTTCGAAATTTTTGGACTTAGAAATTTTTTGAAATGTTTTCAAAACTTTTATTAATTTGAGTATAAAAGGATTTGATTGTTATAAATTAATATATTTTATTTAAATTATTTTATTTTGTATTATTTATAAATTTAATATTTTGAATAAGATATATGGATTTCGAAATTCCTTCTTTCCCCTTCTTTTCCTTTTTGGGGACGAAATGTTTCGAGTGGGGGAGAGTGTAACGACTCGTAAATTTCTGATAATTAAATTAGTTAATTGAATAAGATTTTGGTAATTTAATATTGAAGAAATGAAAAAAAAATGTAATTTAATAATGAAATGAATACCGAAGTGAAGGGTAACAAATGCTGATTAAAGCTAATTATTAACAACTTGAATGCAATTCCAATTGATTGAAATAATGTAAATGTTATAACTTGGTTATAAATTTAATATAAGGAAATGAATGTAAATATGAATTAATGAAAGAGATAATATATGATTAATGGTAATTGAATAAGATCAGTATTATGTAAGGAATTATAATATTTATTGTATTAATGTGTGCATTGATTTATAGTGAGATATAAAAGGTAACTAATAATTTAAAGGTTGACTTATTAATAAAATAATGTGTAATGGATGGAAATGGAATAAATGTAGTGTAATGAGAGTTGTTGTAATAATTGTTTGTAAAGAATAAACTTAGAAATGTTATAATGTATAATGGTGACAATTGGTGCTGTTACCATTTTAACTAATCAATTATAAATAAATGTCAACAAAATGTTACATTAATGTGGAAAAAGACCATAACTGTAGTGTGAACGTAACCAAAGGAATAGAAAGGTTAATTTTATTAATAAGGCAACAATTGACGTAATAAAAGAATGAAATCGAGATTAAATAAATTAGTGAGACTTTAATTATAATTAATGTGTGAAATTGACCAAAATTTAATAACATGGAAATATAATAGTTAATACAAATAAAAGATGGAAATAGGAGTGTATTAAGGTAATGAAATGTGAAATAAGTGTTAACTGTGTTACAGAGTAATAGTGAATTTAATATAAAGATTGGAATTGAATCAAATCAATTTATTGGAATTCAGTTTATAATAAATGGATTTATTTTAAAATGAAATTAAATACTACATTAATTAAAATTTGATGAAATTGGAAATTATTAATGCACTAAGATATAAACCATGATAACTATACCATAAGATGAAACTAATTGAATAATAAATGGAAAGCAAATTAAATTGAATTATTGGAAATTTAATTTATAATATCTTAATATATTGAAATTAAAATTTAAAACTTTGAAATTGGTGAAATATGCAACATTAAATTTGTATGGAAATTTGTTATAAAGAGTTATAAATTACTAAGTAAGCCAAAATAATAGGAATTGTAAATAATTAAAATTAGAAGTGAAAAGGTGATTTAATTTATTTATATTAATTTATTTAATTAACTAAAATATGGCCATTTTGGCAACTCTCTCGGATTTCGACGAAATCAGTTTCATCAGATCCATAACGGTGAATTATTATAGGATTTCAAGTTTTGTATCGATCGGACTTGTCGTTTAATCGTATGGGATCGAAATGCCTACAAATATATTTAATTGTCAATTGAAATCAATTTGAAATAAGTTGATTTTAGCATAACTTATTCGTACGATAGAATTAGGACATGAAATCTATTCCATTGAGTTTCAAATATTTGAAAACATCTATTTTGATATATGGGTTGACCCATTTTCGTCCGGAGTCAAAACGGGCTTTTCAGATCGTTTATCGTTCAATCAATCTAGTCCATTCTTTCTATTTTCAGCCATTCATATAAATAGCTCGTTATAAACCCTAGGCCATTCTTATTTCATTTGTCTGTATATACATTTCTCTCAACTCCCCATTCCAATGGCAGACAAACAAATTCCAGTTCAATTTCAAATCAAATTGCAAATCAAAAATTCAAACCACTCAAACTATATCTAACTATATATCAATTTGAAGCTCTTGACAAGCGCAAGTCAAATATGTGATTCGTTTTTCGATATGGGTCTCTATATGGCCGGAACTAGGTGAGCTATTCTTGGCGTTCGTTGACCGTCGATCAACTTCGACTAATCGTCGAATCAATGATACAGTTATGTAGAGGGGGACCGAGGGGAGTCGATCTGAGGTGTTCATTTGGTCGTTGGGTGGTCGGATTGCTCGCTAAATTTTGATTAGGTTTCAAATCTATTGGCAGTGGCTGCAATTTTCTGGTCGACGTGGGTGAACGCCTGGCCACGCGTGAGTCGGCAAGCTTGGAGGCGGAGCTTCGGGTTGGCCACGATGGCCAGCAACAGAGTGGGCGGCGATCGAACACGATTCCAGGGTGGTGGTGCTTCGTGTATTCGAAGGATTGAATACCCTAGTTCCTGTAGCCACGTGAGGCAAGGAGAGGTGATGTGTAATTTTATTTTGCTTTGTTTATTTTAATTTAATTCAATTTTCAAATGTTCGAATGCACGTATCTTTTACATACGTGGTCTAATTAAAGCGCGGTTTCTTGCGTTGGGATCGTATCGAAATTTCAAACATTTTGACGTAGGTTTGGAAGGATTCTGAGACTAATAAAATTTTGGGTTTAAATTGAATTTAAATTCGATTTAAATTCAAAGGTGAATGTTTTAATTCACTCACAACTTCTAAAATTTCTTATATCTATTAAATTAAAATTATGATATGATTAGAAATATACTTATAGTTGTTTGGTATAGTTTAAATCATCGTCTCATTTAACTTGAATTTATTTGAATTAAATAGTTATTTAATTTATTATTGAATATAAATTGCCAGTTAAATACTTGTTATTGATTATCAGCTCTACATTGATATTTATTGATTGATTTAGATGATGATTGTGATGGATGTGTGACTGTTGATATTAGATGAATGAATGTTGTATTTTATATCGTTATAAACTGCAAGTTCACTATGGGTTGAAATGATACATACCCAAATGATCTATAGATTAGGGAAAAATCGTTATGGGTTAAAATGATAGATTCGAGCGATTTTATTGATTTTATTATTTAATTCGGGATTACGACTTGAAATGATATATAGACGCAACATTTTAAATTGCGGATTGAAATGATAAATATCCGTATCACTTGACCCTAGGTTAGAGAATTATATACAGACACCAGATTGATTAAAAGTAAATGATTTTAAAATCCTTGATTTTTGAATGTAATTGAATGATATTTTGAAACAAAATTAGATTTATATAAATGGAACTATTGAAAAATCAAGTTTTAGGTTAAAAATGTGAATTGGTTTAAAGGAATTGTTTTAAGAAATTAAATTGAAATTTTAAAGGTCGAATTTGAAATATAAGTGAAATTTATCAGAATTGAGTTATTTGAGTTGTTGGAAATGTAACTTTAAAATGTATTGAAATTGGACTAATTTAAAGTGATATTTGAACATGGGTTAGAATCGATATGGAATTAAATATTTTATTGAGAATTGGAAGTTTTAAATCTAAAATTTGGTTTGGAAATTTAAAATAGTCAAATATGTTGAGATGTGATAAATAGTTTTAATTTATACTCATGTTTTAATATAAACAGTTTTAGAAACATACCATTTTAAGACTTTAATTATCAAGATTTTTTTAAACTATTTTAACCTATATTAACTATATTAAATCATTTTAACCTATTTTAAACCATTTAAATTTAATTTAAACAGATTAATTCATTTTAACTTATTTTAAATCTAATTAATCTATTTTAAAGCTATTTAATCTATTTTAGTTATATTTAATCTATTTTAAAAGTCATCCACTATCTTAAATCAACTTCACAGTATATTTAATCTATAACTAAACTATTTTAGAGTATTTCAAGTACTTATAACTATTTATAATTATTTAAACTATTTTCTAAATTTCCACACTAAGTAAAGCAGAAGTGTCTATATTCGATTCATTATTTAAAAGAGAATAGGTTGAATGATGTTATAACCAAATTTGGGATTTAAATGTTATAATAAATTGAAAATGATGATTTTGAAGTAAGGACTTAACCTATTTTTAAAATATGATTTTGGAAGAAATCATGACTTTTTAAAGGAAATATTATTCCGAACTATGATTTGAAAGTAAATATGATTTGAAAGTGAATATTATTTCAAAGTGAATACGATTTGAAAGTGGATATGATTTGAAAGTGAATATAATTTGAAAGTGAATATGATTTAAAAGTGATATGGTTTGAGAATATGATATTTTGACATCAATTGTGAATTGACTTTTGAAATGTAAAAGAACCATCCGGTGTGAAATAAGCGATCGGTTGTTGAAGAGATCGAGATCGGATATTGTCATACTCTCAATACCAAAAACCACTTTAACAATTGTGTACGTGGTGGAGATTCCAGAAATGAAGTAGGAAAATTTGGCGAACGATTTCTGTATGAGATATGACGTGACCCTGACTCCCGTGAGTCAGCTTAGATTTGACTAAAATCAGAAACCATGCCCGGCCAAGTGAGGTCATTCCTCTTATTGGACGCACTTCTTCGATATTATATTCTGATTTTGTAATTGATTTGATGGTCTCCCTCTGATTTTTGATTTGAGAGTGTGTTCCGAGGTGGACGGTAGTAGCTGCTATGCATTACCACCACTCCGGTACGCAAATGGTATATCTACCCTGGCATTGCATCGAGTGTCGTGTTCACATGCCCTAGAGCGCCTTCTACGAGTTTGTTTTGTACCATACCTATGGAGTGCTATCTGATAGCACTCCAGTTTACGGAGGAATTATGGTACTGTACAGACTATGTGAATATATAAAAATGTGTTAAGGGGGATATAGATGACGCCTTAACGCTATTTTAGTACTTTACTTTACTGTGGATACTATTATAATAGTGTATTGTACTACATAGTAGATAATTTAACGGATCCTTAGGAGGTACGAATCTCGAGCATCTCTTAAGTTACTGCACCGACGTTAGACACTTGATAGGAGATGTCAAACCCGTTAACATCTATGATGCTACTCCACTTATATTTATTTCCGTTGATTTAACTTACATAAGATCTTTTAGTTCTGACTTGAGTATTTTGTTTTTTCAATTCGCTCGGGTCAGCCTGAGCATTTCAGGATTTGAAGACCTTATTTCTAGAGGACGAAGACGAAGATTGTGCTACTATTATTTACTATATTTATTCCACTGCATTCATACTGTTCCGCTGCATTATTTATTTATCTCTAATATGTGTAACTCTGATTTTGTATTGTATAAGTATAATCAAATGTTTTGTATACAGCTTCATAAATTTTTATTTGGTTATTATATTTTGTCATTCTGCTGTGAGACTCTGTTTTGTTTTTTTCTTTCTCTGCTTTTTCTTATTTACCCCATAACTATCTGCCCTTCTGTATGTTTTGAGTCTGACGTGTGTCTGCTTAAAACGTCCAAAAAGGCTGGATGTTACACTATCGGTGATAACAATCCTCCAGGCTTCTCATATTCTGCCTTTATCCTTTGGCAAGTCAAACATTACTGAAAAATTCTGCTACCTTCTTCTTCATCCTCGGCAAATAGAATATTCTCTTCATATCCTTATACATCTTATCTCCTCCAAGATGAATGGTCTTCCTTGAATCACGACATTTCATAAGTGTTAACCTAAAAAATGGGTCAACACCCTGGATCGAGTGTGAAAGCATCAGTGCTGATAATCAATAGCACAAATCTTAGATAAACAATAAATAAAGAGTAGAAGTAAGAAAAGAGATACATAATTTTTATAGTGGTTCGGCTGACTCTAGCTTATGTCCACTTTAATCAATCTTTATTATCATTATACTAATAGAATCTCTCTAGATATCAACTAGTTAGTCCTTAGATCTAAGTTACAATGAGTTAGAATAAGTCATAATTTCAAGAGTTGACTGGAAATCACAGTAACCCCCTTGATGACTATTGTAAGGGAGAAGAGGGTTGAAGAAGTGAAGGAATTCAATAGAGTAATGGCATCTCTCTCTGGAAAAGATCCGTCTCTAGTTGCAGGTAGGTGGGTATTTATAGGAGAATTTAGTGAGTATTGGGCGGAAGTCCAAGTGCAGAAGAGTTCATTTGTTATGCCAAATCATCATCGAAATCTCAAACCAATCTGAGTCATTTCTATGTATCGCTAGCTATCTATAGAGGATGGATCGCTAGCTATCCATCAACTTAGCATATTTTTCTACCAGAAACCTTTACGTAGTGCTATGAAGGAGCTTGGAAAGTTCGAGGTCGATCCGACCTATCTTGATGGATCGCTAGCTATCCATATGGGATGAATGCTAGTTATCCAATCACTTAGCATATTTTTGAGTGATCTTTCTTAGTTTGTCTTTCTATCTTTTATTTAAGTGCCTTGTCCAAATATCAAGTTGTTTGGAATTAGTTTGATCATCCGTCTTCATGGGTTATCTGGTCTAGAAGAATCATCCATAACTCGTTTAAAACTTAATGAAATTAGACGAAAATTTGTATGTACTCTCTCTAAGGTGTGTTGGACCTACTATAAAAATTTGAGATAGTAGAGCCCAATCTACATGGGTTGCTAGTGATCCATCTTGTTAGGTCACTCACGATCCATAAAATCAACTCCAAATGACCTTATTTTTTCTAAGCCTTCTATTATGTCTTCATAGCGTTCTTCCAAAATTTCAAGTCAATCAAACTTCGTATGGGTTTCGTATGTCCATTTTAAGTTAGTTGCTTTTGGTCAAACAACTTGAATCAGATGAGCCTTCACTTCTCGAGCTAGATTGTTTGGCATGCTATGAAACTTAACAAGCGTCTCTAGGGAAAATATTTGATCATGATGCAAGAGGATTGGAGGATCCACAGGAAAACCCTATGGATCGTTGGCAATCCATAGATGATGGCTCGCTGGTGATCCATCATCTTGGCCAAATTTTGGTTTCCTCCTCTTGAGTCTTTCTTCATTCCTTCTTCTGATTCTCTTGGTTGATTCTTTAGTTATTTTCACTTGTCGTAGATGTTACGGTTTTCTGTGAATTCCGTTGGGTTAAAAAACCCAGTTAACACTTGCCTCTAAAGTACGCCTTTTGGATGAAAGGCGTGTTTTGGTCCAGAAAAAATTCCTGTCTCTAGTCTTCGATAATTGAGCTTTCCAGCTACTTTAGTCTTGGTGAATCATCCAATTCCTTTGGATTCTCTTGCCAGTTATAAGTCGTTCCAAACCTATAGCCTAAGACTCTAGTCTCTGCCCAAGTGTAATCTATACATCACAATCAATCCAATTACATTCGGAGCTATTACATCACATATCTCTATTTAGATCACATATCTCTAATTGTCCCGTGTTCATTTAGAATTTAAGTCATTATCATTTTGCTTCTTATTCAAAGTTGCTACATCATATATCAAAATCACATCATATGTGTGACAACCCTACCGCTATGCCTAGTTTAGCAAAGAAAATTATAAGTAATGTCCTCTGCTAATATGGAGAATACGACTGGTTAAGGGCGGTCGAATGTGAATATATCTTTATACTAACACTGACACGTCTTATTTACCTTTTTGAGGATTTGAACTGAAATTTAGACGTGTACAATATTAATACAAAGTAATAAGCATACCGATTTAAAAATATTCAAAACAGCATATAATATAGATAAATTAGAATCAGAGTCACAGATCACAACGAAATAATATACATTATCATATCAAAAAAAATCTTGTATCAGGTACAAAGTCACTACTACATAATATATATGACATAAACTCCTAACTGTCAATATATACAAGTATAAAGTAAACTAAAACTATCAAAATAGTCTACTTCAATGCTAGTCCAAAATCTAAAGGTCAATGAGCCTTTGTACCTGTAAAGTCTCGGCCTTTAATAAACAAGTCAGACTATATTTTAAAAACGTGAGATACTAATATAATAACTTTATGACTTAAAATAATAAGCCATAATAAAATATGCCGAACAAACAATTATAATAAGGCATATTAATTAAATTTACCACTTTATAAATCCATAAATGACTTAGCTTTAAAATAATTCATTTCCAAAATATGCCTAAAACCCAAAAATCCATAAAAGGCATATCAAACCAATAATCACAAATCCTACCATTTTTGACTTCACAGTAATCAAATAAGTCGTAATTAAAATTGCCTGAAACAAATACTCAAATAAGGCATATCTAACAAATCACCATTTCATAAATATATATCAAGTCTCAATAGACCATCATCTCAAAATATGGTGATAATCAATTCAAAATTCTTCAGAACATAAAGGATAAAAAATATCCATACTAAAAATCTTTGAAGAAATAATCGTCAATAATGAAATAATAATAGTAGTCGTTTATCAGTTAATACAATGAAACGAAATCTACCGAAAGAGACCCGCTATATACGAAGGAAGCCTTTCGAAAGAGACTGTAAATTAGGGACATCACTTAAAGAAAAGAACGGTCGTGTACCTAATCTGTCTAATGCAAATTTACATTCTAAAAGAGGTAAAATAGTCGAACCGTATAAAACAAAATAAACTGACAAGTTGTACTATCTATAGACTATGATGCATGTAAAAATCTGCCTTGAGACAGTCGTATTTACACCATAACAGATCTTTCGAAAGAGATCTGCCTACCAAGATCTAAAAATTTATCGATTATCAGATCGATGAAAAATGAGTTATCTTTTCTCGGAGATCTATCGGTCTGAAATCCGAACACCCTAAGATAATACAACTCTAAGTGTTAATTACTGTCACTCCCACAATTACAAGAATTTTGCTAACTGTCGCATATTAGAATGTAAATTCTTGTATTTACTAAAAGTTATTAATTTTCACTCAAACTCTATTTAACAAGTTATAATAATAATCGAAAGAATTGTGCATAATGTCTCATAACACCCGACAGTTCAATCGTTTATTAAAATTCTTTGTTTCATAGAAAATCACGAAATTCAACAGAAATCAAATTCAAGCTTGCATAAAAATTACCAAAAGCGAAATAAAATAAAAGCCAATAATAGTTTATAGGTTGACAGTAATTAATATAATTTTTATCATATAGGAATGATTTCTAAAATGTTTCATCTATAATTCACTTTTAAACTTCTCACCTTTTAAAATCCAATAACTCATAAATATAAAAGAAAAGAGTTCTGAAGTTACAAGTCTTAAAATAAAATTCCTTTATTAAGTCTTTGAATCGAAATAATATTTAAATAATTGATAATTCACTTTATTTCAAACGTATATATATATATATACATATATATATATATATATTATATTACTTCATAAACACTTTAAAATCATAAACTATTTTTAAAATTAAAAATCTTATTTGAAATTATTTTAAAACAAAACTTTACTTTTCATAATTAATAACTTCATTTATTTTGGAAAATTTGTTTGAATATATAAATACATACAAACAAAGATATAATTTCCTAAAGGCTTTCAAACTCTTTCTAAAATCATTTAATAGCTTTTGTAGCTAAAATTTATTTGAAATTGAGTTTATTATTTTCATAATTATTTTTCTTAAATAATAACATATCTTGTTATTTGCCTCTAAAGCATTTTCAAAATTTTATGCTGAGAAATAAAAAATTTAAAAAGATTTTGTAAATAAATATTACTTATCTTTAAAAGTTTTAATTGGAATTTTTTTGATAAGCAATAAGTTAAGAACATAATATAATTTAACTACGTATTTTATAAACTAATCTCCAGTAAGGATCAAAATGGATAAAATCATTTTTGAAACTCATTAAAAATATTTACATTATTTAAACAATAAATCCAATGAAAATTCAACATCTAGAGCTAACATCGCTCTATAAAATATAATTCCATATTGTGGAATTGTCTATGTGACGCCCCACCTCTATGCTCACAATAACAAAGGTTATTATAAGGAATAACGTCTGCTATTGCGAAGAATAAGGCTTGTTAGAAGCGACCATCCGTAAGTTATGCCTTAGATGAGTATTGGTGACATCGATAAGAGTTGTGTAAATTACTCCCAAAGAAATATATTCAATCCAAATCTAAAACGAAACTACGGTGGCTTAAGAAAAATTCAAAACAACTTATAATAACAATAACTCAGATAATCTCATCAGAACAGAAATATCAGATATATAGCGGAAGACAAGTCTAGATACATGCTACAACAATCAACAATGGATAGTTCACATGAACCAAATGTACAAATACATATATATCATATCATACATGAGATGAGAGTCAATACACCAAACGAAACACCTCGAAGTCTAGACAAAAGATGATGTGATATCCCAAAAGATGAAGGCTGCAACAGAATCAGAGATAGCGATTATCCTGAAATAACTCGGTCTGATCCGTTATTTTTCAACAGTTTCCAATCCAGTATCGGTATGGCTCCTTTCGAATCCCTTTATAGAAGGCCGTGTCGATCACCATCTTGTTGGTTGGAATCCGGGGAAAAGTTAGTTCTCGACCCCGATTATATTCGTGAATCTTCTGAGAAGATTGATATTATTAGACAAAGAATGAAAGAGGCTCAAAATAGGCAGAAATCTTATGTCGATCATTGTAGGAAACCTTTGGAATTTTCTATTGTCGATCGCGTATTCATTCGTGTTTCTCCGATGAAGGGTGTGGTACGTTTATAGTAGCTCCGGGAAATTGGCTCCTCGATATATTGGACCGTTTCCTATTATGGAACTCATTGGCCCCGTTGCTTATCGTGTATCGCTACCTATCCAGTTTTTGGGAATTCATGACGTATTTCATGTATCCTAGCTTCGTCGATGCCTTCGAGATTCGGATTCTATTATTGATCCTCATATGTTGCAAGATCTTGAGATCTCACCTGATTTGTCTAATGTGCAAAATCCTATTCGTGTGCTAGCTTCGGAGGTTAAACTCCTTCGGAACAAAGAAGTCCCGCTTGTGAAAATTCAATGGTCCGCAAATCCCAAAGATTGCACTTGGAAAACCAAAGAATTCATCGAGCATTCTTATCATAGTTTTCTATCCTCTTCGGGTGGGGGTGAGCATTCTTATTCACCTTTTTTATTTTAAATCTTTATTGTGATGAATAATTTGTGTTATAAACAACTTCTGGTATGAAAATTGTGGGGACGCAATTTTAATAAGGGGGGAGTTTGTAACAACCGTGATTTTATTACCATTGAAATGAAAATTTTAAAATAGAAAATTTTAATTTGAAATTTGGAAAAGAATGCAAATGCAAATTATTTACAAGTCAGTTGAACATAAGTGGTAGTCATTTGCAAAGTTAGTGGAAAATAACTTCATTTGCCTTTCACGTGTAACATGTATGGGTCCATTTATAAAAAAAAGTTGGAACATTATTGCATAGCCTTCACGCAAGAGAAATAGGATCCAGTTTTCAAAAGCAAAATATGTGAACATTTACTGTCACAGGTTATAAAACATTGTATGAACACATTGCTTTTGCTATCACAAAGTTGCACCCAGTTGATGCCATCACCATTTAATGCAGCACGTCCTTTATTTCTCTGATACACGTTCTCCTCTTTAATGCTTTGTACCAGATGAAGGCCAGCACACATTCTTTTGCATTGACTAGTTCACAAAAATGAGAAAAGAAAAGTAGCTGTATCATTTGTACTACTTTCTTCAGTAGCTCCGTAGAAGAACATTAATGGCGTTTTCAATTTTTTCTCCATTTGAATCCTAGTTGCAAGTTGATTTGGAAGCAAATTTGAGGTGAGTTTTATACTCACATTTCTAATACATTCAGATCAGTTGATATTTTTGGTTTACTTCAAAAAAGTAGCGCGTGCTTGAAAAGTTGTTGCCCAATTCATTTTTCTTTGCTGTTTACAGTTTGCCGTGCATTCATCTTTAACATATTACATTTCATGCTCATGTACAAATTTTGCAAAGTAATGCTCATGTACAAACTTGTTGTATACGAAAAAAAAAATTCGTGCGCGCATATTTGCGTGCATGTCCAATTCTTTGTTCATTGTGTACCTGTATTTCATGTGTGCGTGCAATAATGCGTCTCAGGTTTTTTTTTCGATTTTGAAAATTTTTCTTACGTGCATAAATTTGTTTGTAAGTGCATGGTATAAAACCAAGAGCCAGGTCACTTTATATTTACGTGAGCCAGGTCACTTTATATTTACCTTTCAGGCCAGTTTATAATATTTGTCAAATTGTATACGTGAAAATGGTATTGCATTAGTAAATCCAGGACTCTTTAAACCTTCACCTATTTTATTTTATGAAAGGAAGTTTTAAAACTTTGTGTGCGTTTATGCAGCACACTAAGCCAAGTCCTAATCAATTGCGCGTGCATACATATTGTGACATTGTCAGGTCACTAAAAATTGTGTCCATTTTGTACGTGAGTGCAAATACATTGTATAAATCTTTTTATATTTTGTTAACTTCATTATTTGCATGCAAAGTTCATCTTGCGTGAAAACTTTATATTGCGTGGTTATATTTTGTTGTTCATCATGCAAACTATGTCAGGTCATTGGTTTATTAACTTTCATGCATATTGTAGTATAAACAGACCATTGCCCATGTCACTTTATATTTAGTGCATTTTGTACGTGGGCATAAATAGTGCATGCGAAAAAAGAAAAAAAAGTTGTGGCTTGCCAGGTCATTGCATATATTTTGTTAACAGTGTATTAAGTGCATTTGTGTCTATAATTTTTTTTCGTGTGTTCAAGTTAATACAGGTGTATTTTATTCGAAAGTATAAATTGTGCATACTTTGTTTTAATTTGTTCATGTATATTGTAGTGCACGTGTATATTGAGGCAGTGTTATATTTGATGAAAATATAGTGGTGCAGTCTACTATTTGATTTACGTTGAACCGGTGTTTGTTTTTAAAACGTATTTTGTTGCCGTTATTTCTATAACGGAATTTTTACTCCGATGTTAAAATTTTGAAGCGTGTTATTTTGATGGCATTTTTGATGAATAAAAAATTACTATTGTTTTGACTTCAGTAACCGTCGGCTTAAAGTGAATTTTCAAGCGGTTATCCCGCAATGCTGATTTGATATCCGTTTTTACAGCGTTTTGTGAAGTGCAATTTCCTTGTCAAAATTGCTATAGATGTTGCTGTTTAATCACGTGTTTTTTTTAAAAATCGTTTTGAAATAAAATTATTTCCAATTTTTTTACAATTTTACGCTTTCAAAAGAATAAGGAATCGATTTAAACGCTTCAGCAAAATTAAGGACTGTGAACCCTTACTTTTACTGATCCGATTAATTCCGGACTTGTCCATTTGAGAACGTAAACTTTATTTATATAAAATACATAATTTTGCACTTTCAAGAAAACGGTGAAGAGATTTAAACGATTTAGCAAAAATGCGGAGTATGGAACCACGCTTTTACTAATTCGATTAATAACAGACTCGTTAATTGAAATAATTGTTGTGGATTTGTTGTTTGATGATTTTGTTGGGCTTTTGAGCCACTATGCTGGACCTTCGGGTCATATGTTGGACCTTCTAGTCAATTACTAGTACTAGACCTTCGGATCATTTGTTGGACCTTCGGGTCGTTTGTTGGACGCCAAAAATTATGATGACAGCACTTGGTAGGCTTCGGCCATATGATGATGCACATGCGGCGTAGCTTAGACTCGCCATATGCTGGGATCGATGCACTTTTACGTTGATTTTTCTAGTTATCTTATATTGATTTCTGGATTTTGTAAATGCTGATTTTTCTAGTTATCTTATTTTGATTTCAAGATTTTGATGTATTGCTGTTTTGAATTCAATTATGAATTTGGAAGTTGATTTTGATGATGTTTAATGGGATTTCTTCCTTTAAACTATGTTGATTATTATGCTGTATAGTCTCATTCGAGATTATAATTTCGTGTATAGTCTCATCCGAGATTATAATTTTGTGTATAGTCTCATTCGAGATTATAATTTTGTGTATTGCTAATTTGAATTCAATTGTGAATTTGAGAGTTGATTTTTATGGTGATTAATGAGATTTCTCCATTTAAACAATGTTGATTATTTATGTTGCTATTTCGAATTCAATTATGAATTTGGGAATTAAATTTGATGGAGTTTATTGAGATTTCTTCATTTAAACTATGTTGATTATTTAAGCTGAATAGTCTCATTCGAGACTATAATCATTTGCTTAAGTGTTGTTTATCATACACTTATTTCTGAGTTTATATTAGACTGATCCATTATTATTTTCTTTTAAATAATACTCGGGTCAGACCGAGTTATTTCAGGATAATCGCTATCTCTGATTCTATTGCAGCTTCAGCTTTTAGGATACCACATCATCTTTTGTCTAGGCTTCGAGGTGTTTCTTTTGGTGTATTGACTCCCATCTCATGTATGATATGATATATATGTATTTGTATATTTGGTTCATGTGAACTATCGATTGTTGTAGCATGTATCCAGACTTGTCTTCCGCTATATATCTGATATTTCTGTTCTGATGAGATTATACTTATCTGAGTTATTGTTATTATGAGTTGTTCTGAATTTTTCTTAAGCCACCGTAGTTTCATTTTAGATTTGGATTGAATATATGTCTTAGGGAGTAATTTACACAACTCCTATCGATGTAACCAATACTCATCTAAGGCATAACTTACGGATGGTCGCTTCTAACAAGCCTTATTCTTCGCAATAGCAGACGTTATTCTTATAATAACCTTTGTTATTGTGAGCATAGAGGTGGGGCGTCACAGTTTATCAATCCGAGTTGCTTTCGAAAAACTTCGATTTACACAACAATGCTAAATCATCTTATAATTTAACCCTAAAATTAAATGTATTTTTATGGTTTTCAATATACATGTTATTTCATAATCAACCATCAACACAAACTTACAATGACAATTTAAATCTTAACATATAAACTTACTTTAACTATTTGATTCAATTTGAACTATCTATTCAAATTCCATATTTTAAGCGCATAATTCAGTCAATTCATACAAGCATCTCTTATCCAATTCAACCATTAACAACCAAGATTATAACACAATCAAACAAGAACTTGCAAAATAAATTCTAAAATTTTGAAATAGAATACATGAGTGAAAAATAACTCACCTTATCGAAGGGCAGAAACCAATCAGGTCTTCAATAGTCGCTGCCCAAAACTGCAACATCAAATTGCCAACTCAACAAATCGCCTTGTTTCTCCAATGTCGCAAGGACTCCATCCATTAACTATGCTCGAAATCCTTCATACTGCAATCCTGTAGTGTGTACGCCCACTCCACCAGCCTTCGACCTAAACATCTACCTTACCTCCTGACGTTGCATCCCATCACCGCGATACCTCCACAATCGAGAATTCACTCGTGATGCTCCAGCCTCTGCCTTTCCTACAATCACGCAACATGCCTTAAGCCCGAGCCAGCCTCCATGAATGCGGTTCCTCCCTGTGCATGCTAGCCTCGACCCCCTTGCCTCTCGCCTCCAGTCGCTATATCAGAAGCCTCACATTTATTTTTTCTTACGAGATAAATCAGGGCTTAGGATCTTGATTTTGGGGTTTTTAGGCATAGGGTTGTTTTGGGTTTAGGAAATAGCTAATGGGATTGTAATTAGAATTAAGGGAGAAAGGAGATGGGCTTTGGGCTTTTATTGAATGGGTTTTAATCAAATTTTAGCTTCAATTATTCTCCTTTGCATTTAAAGTTTAATTATTTACTCTTGCTATATATATATATATATATATATATGAATATCCTTCGATCTAATTTAAAGTGGGTTACACTTTATTCAACAAGTTATATTTCAATATCTGGACAACTCACTTCAATTCAATACTTGTTTTACTTAAATTTAATTATCCATTGAATTGATATACATTATTCATATTCGTAATTTTATCGATGTTAGTGAATATCGAATAGAACTTCTTTTCGTCTACTTCAATTATACAAAATTATTCATACTCTTAAAATATTTCATATTTATTAACATATTTTATTTGAATTTTATTAGATTATCAAAAATGAATTTTATTAACTAATTAAATTTTACTATAACAAAATCCTTTATTAAATAGACTTTAATTGAATAATAATTTGATTTCAAAAATTAATAATTATTAAAATCGAATTCAAACACTTATATATTAATTAAATTAATTTAATATTACAGCTTTTAAAACGGGGTTGTTATAGACTTCCCCCTTATGAAATTTGCATCCTCGTAATTTCTTATAGGAAAACGTCGAAAACACATGCAAATATTAACTTTCTTCGAATTTTACTATTAAGTTGAAACTCGATCAAAACTTAAAAAACTTAAGCTGTTTACATTAGAATCAAACTTATCGTACGTTTTGAATTTAAATAGATTCATTTATTAATTATTTACTATATTGATATAGAATATATATATAGTTTCAAACTTCTGAAAAAAACACTACAAGGGGAAAAACGATTTCCGACGGCCGAAAACCGTCGGAGGCCGTCGGAAAAAGCCGTCGGAATATACCGCGTCGGGGAGCAGTATTTCCGACGGCTTCCGACGGAGGCTGCCGTAAAAGATTCCGACGGAAACCGACGGCTTCCGACGATTTCCGACGGATCCCGATAAATGTCGGAATCCGTCGAAAATAATGTGCTACAGGCCGTCGGGAGCCGTCGGAAGCCGTCGGAAATTTAGTACCTGTAAGCCGTCGGTAACCGTCGGAAACCGTCGGAAATCTGCTGTTTTTTTAAAATTCACTGCAAATATAGCCTTCCAACCACATTTCTCTTCCAAACACTATTATATCAATACTGCACAATCCAATATACAATATTCCAACCAAATATCAAAACCCAAACTACATAATATTCAATAAACACACAAATTAATAAAATTACATCAAAATAATACATAATATACATAACCGTTCCAATATTAACAATAATCCTAACAATAAGTGTTCTACCATGTTATTAATACACAAATTCATCAACATCCTCATCCACATCCTCATACAACCGCGGAACCAAGTGTATCAAACATAATTATACATAAATCAACAATTGCCTACGCCGTCTACCAAATCATTCTAAACTAAAACAGAACATAACTGAACGAACGAACAAGCAAGCAATGAATCATCTCCTCCAGATCCAGAGCCAGCCGAGGAAGGGAAGCGGCCACCAAACTGCTGCATGTACTCTAACAACCGTGTAGTCTGCATGACCTTTTGGCGGTTCCGCTCCTCCAGCTGGGACACTCTAGTCCGCAATTCTTCTATATATGCTAGATCGCTCTGAGCTCTACTCTGCCGTCCCCTACTCTGACTACTGGCCTGCAATAATTGAAAAATGAATAAAATCCAAGTTTATTATTTTGAAAAGGTCAAAATATCATATTTGAAGTATTGTAAGAAAAAGTAAATTATTTACCGCTAGATTTCCAAATCCGTATCGTCGACCATGCTCTGCTGGATCCATAACGGACTCAAAAATAGCGTCATTCTCATCGGTCGTTAGCTGACCTCTACCCGTGTCAGCAAGGAGTTTCTGTCGCTGCTCCATAAACTTCTCCTGCATTAACAAAATAATAATATCATATCTTATTTCATTATTGTTTAACAAGCAAAACAATTACTAATACTGAATAAAATGAAATATGCTTACATGGCTTTTGCTGGATTTATCGTCCGGCCATGTATACGAAACAGTCCCGTCTGGATTAACATGCTCGACAGCATGCGTACGGGTGAACACGTCCGTATAGCTGACAGGACCATGTGCCTCGGCTTTCTGAAGTTGATTGTTACATACAATTATTATACATTTAAAATTATATAACATAAACTATTTACATTTATTATTCAGTAAATTTACCAACTCCTGCCGATACTGCTGAAACGACTTAGATCCTCCGCGATGAGTGACTGGATTCTTATTTCTATTTGCAGAGTTCCTATCCGACTCTTCCTGTACATTCAAAATTTGATGCATTATTTTTCGATCACGTCAAATTAATAAGTCAAAAAAAATTAGTGTACTTGCCTTTGCCTCGTCCGTCTCCCAGTATCTCAACCAAGCTTGCCATACACTCTCTCCCATCTACCGTGGTTTCTTACCAGATTTCTTAATCTCAGATATCGTGTCCCTATAGTTCTTGCGCATCTTCTTCATCCAGTATCCACATGCCAGCATCATATCGTCTGTCTAGATATCTATCTCAGCCTGTGTTTCCCGATAAAAAGTGAAAAAAAAAGATTACACTTTAAACGATAAATAAATAGTAGAAAAATGACAAAAACGAATTAAAAATGGAAAACAAAAAAATATACATATTAGGACATCCCGCCATATACACTCTATGATGTGAGGAGGGATGCTATCCCACTTCGGCCAGCACGCACTCATCCTACTGTAATAAGAAGCTCTAGAGACATCCAGCGCAACCTTCGAGGAAAGTAGGTCGAACACCCTGTTTTTAAATACGATATAGATAACTACGTACGTATATGATAAAAAAATAAGATGCTGAATAAAATTTAATTCTTACCCCTCTGCTCTAGGAACTAACGAAACTACTGGACGCTGTGGCTCTTGCGATGGGCCACTGCCATTGCCTCCTGACGATCGGGTAGAGCTCCTACCTCTATATAACATAATGATAAACCTGTGACATATATACACATCATTATATAAGAGAATAATAACATGATAATGAAATACATTTCATATGAAAATGAAATCAACGGTATAAATTGCTTAATTAATGACTGAAATGGAAATAGAAATGGAAGTGTGTTATACCTGATTCATAATGGGTGTACTCTTCCAACGATAAGCATATTTCATTGCACTTTTAATAAAAATTGCTAAATAAATGACATAAAACATGTAAACAATGGTAAACGGATTTGGTTTCATAGTTACATCAATTTCATAATACATCAAGAATTCAACATAGTTACATCAATTGCAAAAAATAAACAGATTCAGATTTATATCAGTCATCATCGTCTTCTGATTTAGATTCGGTCTCGTTTTCGACGATTATTTTCCTCTGTACTGTCAAACGCTTCTACCAAAACATTTGATTCATCGATCAAAGGACCAAAATCTGTATGATCATCTGTAATTATTATTTCGTTATTTTGCTCAAGATCTGTCTGATAAGCTTGTTCGACCGGAATATTCTTCCCATCGAATGTGAATCTGGCCTTTGTTTTAAAAACTGCTGACCAATCCGCTTTATCTCTTTTTAGAGACGGATAAGGAGCGTAATAAACTAGCAATGCTTGTTTGGCTAGCACAAAAGGATCATACTTGTGATAGTGCGATGTATGCATTATTTCGATAAGATTATAATCCTTGTGCACATTAATTCCAGAACCTGGAACATTGCTAAACCAATTGCATCTAAATAGAAACACCTCTTCCGCGGGTCGTGAGAAATATGTCAGTTGCAAAATTTGTGTTAGAACGCCATAAAAATCATTTAAGTGATTTTCTGGATCGTCACTACCTTTAACAAATACACCAGTATTATTTGTTAATTTTTCTACACCGTATTCTTTGGTGTTAAATTTATATCCATTGACGAAATATATTGGATATGTCTTGACCACTCTTTTTGGTCCCATTGCAAGATGTTTCAACCCTTCGTCAACAACACGATTTCTCGGCTCATAAACGTAATTTGAAATCCAACAGGAAAATTCTTTACTGAGATCTCCGTTCGGATGCTCACGTTCATATACACTGTTTATATAAACAAATTATTACATTAGGTTATACGTGCGCATGCATTATAGAAAAGAATAAAACGCAAATTATTATTTCAGATTACCTAATAAACGGTGCAACCTCGGCATAATTTAGAAGAATATAAGTGTGCGCTACATGGAGATCTCTATCGTCTAGCCATATTTCTACACATTTTCCAGAAGGCCGACCATATTGCCTAAAAATAGATAACATTGCTTGAGAGGACTCTTGTTTGTCGTCTTCTTCATTACGAGGAACACTTTGAAATGAAATATTCACATGGTCACTGAAATAGTGAGAGAAAAAGAACGAAGCTTCTTCTTCGATGTAAGATTTACATATCGAACCTTCAACTCGTGCCTTTTGCCTCACTTTTTTCTTCAGATGATTCAAATATCTATGCAAAATTAATTTATATTAACTTCATCTTTCAAATGCAATTAAATTACGTGATAATATATTACATACCTCTCAAATGGATACATCCATCCATATTGGACAGGACCTCGAAGTCGTGCTTCAGATGGGAGATAAACAGGTAAATGTTCCATTATATTTAAAAAAACCTGGCGGAAATATTTTCTCTAATTTGCAAACCAATATAGGAATGTCCACTTCAAGTTTATGTAAACGTTGCACTTTTAAAGTAGTCGAACAAAGCTCTTTGTAAAACATACTAAGCTCCGTTACTACCTTCCAAACTTTTAACGGCAGTAGTTCTTTGAACATAACGAGAAATAAATTTTCCATCGTTATGTGACAGTCGTGACTTTTCATTCCGTTCAATATACCATTTTTAAAGTCAACACATCTACGAAGATTTGATGATATCCCATCAGGAAATCTTAACCCTTTCACCCATTTTAACACAGCTTTAACTTGATTATTATCTAATTCGTAACATGCTTTGGGTTTTTTTTATTGTCATTTGGTTTCATATTAAGCTCAGGACGTTTGCATAATTCTTCTATATCACGTCTTGATTTCAAATCATCCTTCGTCTTCCCTTTCACATTCAAAATTGTGTTAAAAACGTTATCAAACACATTTTTCTCATTGTGCATCACATCTATGTTATGACGAAGCAGAAGATGTTTCCAATACGGCAACTTCCAAAAAATAGTTTGTGTACACCAGTTATGAACAACTGATTTGCCTTCAATTTCTGTTTGCTCGCCAGTTTCATATCTCTTTGGATAGTCCTTAACAAGTTCATATATATCTTCGCTTGACCATATCATCGGTGGTTGTTTGGTTTCTACTCTATTAGCTAATTTTTTTTTTGTCTCCTCTGAAGGGATGATTTACATGGAGAAAATATCGATGACAGTCAAAACATGAAATTTTCTTACCATGAGGTAAAGAAAACGCTCGTGTTTCATCCATGCAATATAGACATGCTAGACGACCGGCAGTACTCCATCCCGAAAGCATTGCATAGGCAGGAAAATCACTTATAGTACATAACAAAGAAGCAAACATACGAAAAAATTTCTTCTTGGACACATCGTATGTTTCTATTCCTTCGTTCCACAGTATTTTTAACTCCTCAATCAACGGTTGTAAATATACATCGATTCCTTGTGTCAGATCGTCGAGGCCAGAAATGACAACAGTAAGAAACATATATTGCGTTTTCATACACATCCATGGAGGTAAACTATACGACGTGATGATAATGGGACATGTTGAATATTTAAAACCAAATTGAGAAAATGGAGAAAAACCGTCCGTACATAAACCTAATCTAACATTTCGACTCTCCGCTGTAAAATTTGGATACGTTTTATCGAAATGCTTCCATGCTTCTCCATCGGCCGGATGTGTCAACGTACCCTCTTCCTCCGTTCTCACGCTATGCCATCTCATATTAGATGCAGTTACAGAGGATGCATATAATCTTTGAAGTCTTGGAGTTATTGGTAAGTAATGAATACGCTTGTACGGAACTTCCTTCTCCTTCTTTTTTCTTGGTTTGTATCTCTTCTAGTTACAAACTTTACAATTTCTAAGGTTTGTGTCTTCTTTCCAAAACAACATGCAGCCTTTTAAACATGTATCTATTTTATGATAAGGTAAACCAAAAACCGACATAAGTTTTTTAACTTCATAGTGATTTTCACACATTAGATTATCGGGCGGCATATGTCTTTTTGCAGCTTGTACAACAGCCGTAAACCCAGCTTCAGTGATGTTGTATTTTGACTTCATCGCAATGTATTCTGCGATTACTGACAGCTGAGTGTCGCTTTTACAACCATCCTAATAGGTTTCTTAGCAGCATCTAGTAAACCATAAATTTTTTTTGCTTCAATATTTGGTTCTTCAACATTTCCATCATCGTTGTCAACTTCAACCATAGAAAACATTGATCGTGCTGCATCTTCGACCATATTTTCTATACGGGTCGTCGAAACTATTTCGTTAACGACACTTTCAGACTCTATAAAAGTATTTGCTACAACTTCTCCATGCCGATCTCAAACATAATACTCGGGTACGAAACCGTTTTGACACAAATGAACTTTCACAATATCTGGCAACAAATACTTCAAATGTCTACACCTACTACACGGACAACGAATTTCTGGATCGTTTCCGTTATTACTTAAAGCGAATTCAACAAACACGTTTATACCATTATAAAAATCTTCTTTTATTGAGCCCCTCGGTCCTTTTCTTTGATACATCCATCCCCTCGGATCAACAAAATAATCAATCATTTTTCCTTTTTGACAAAATGAGAAGTTCAAAATTTAATATTTATTTTCAAGAATACAAATTCGAAAAAGATTATTTTCATGATCGTATAATATTTGAATTTAAAGAACAACTTCACAAATTTAAAAATATTTTCAAATAGGGCACATTTTATTTTTTAACGTATCGATATAAAAAATTGTAAATTTTTTTTTCATTGGTCAGGCATCCTACTTCCCATTACAAACACAGTAAGCATTTACATTTCGTATATTACTTCGTCACAAACGATTCAACAAAATTTCGGCAGCATTTCCCTTTTGTTCCCTGCATTGTACACAAGTGCGTGTACGCAGGAAACAAAAAAGAAAAGTTAGGCCGAAATTTTATGAACCGTTTGAGACGAAGTAATATACAAAATGTAAATGCTTACCGTGTTCATAACTTGTCCAATACAGGGACAAATCTGACAAACATTGTAGCAGATGAATATAAATGGCCGTTTTTCGAAAAAACGACTATTTATACAACGATCATGTACAACACTCGTCGAACGGGGTCAAAAACTCTCTAAGGGACATTTGTCAGTTACATGCGCGCATTTTATGAAAAAAATACAGTTTTACTCACTGTTCACATTTACAAAAATATATATTAATTTAACATATTTATTCGACGTATTACATCAACTTAAGGCTGGTTTAATACTTTTGTCATTTTTCAATACACAATTATAATTTAGAGTAATGCATTTTTTTTGTTTCATAAGTCAATACGTGCACAATATAATACTCCTAGTTCATTCATTCATTTTATCTTATTCTAACTAACATTTACAATCGTAGAATCAATGCATACACAACAATTTACATATACATGAACAACCACAAATTATACATGTTTTTCACAATTTTACGATAAAAGATGAAATATTTAGGCCATGTGATGTTATAAACCGTTATTACGCTATTGAAAACAATTGCAGTCACTAATTAACACTAATTTATCAATTTATGCAAATCTAGAATTAAGGTAAAAACTGAATTTTTCACAAAAATAAAAGATTATATCTGAGATTGAGAGTAATGAAGTTTGATTGAAGTTTGATTAGGCAGCCGTGGAGGATTCGGAAGCTCGAAATTAGGGATTGGAAGCTTGGAGAAGGGATTTGGAGGGTTTTTGGGTTTAATTTTCGTATGAAATAATGAAGAAGAGGTCTCGGCTGAGGCCTATTTCCGATTGCTTTCGACGGCCGCCGATGGCCCGTCGAGAGCCGTCGGAAGCCGTCGGCCCTAGCTGCCGGTATTATAGCCTTTTCTAGCAATAAAAAGTTTTATTATAATAAAATTTATAGAATAGAAACTGCTGCCACCAACAGCAGTAGCTGGCCGATGAGGGAAAAAAAGCATTTATAAATCAAAAGAAAAGAGTTAAAAGATTCCTAATTTAAAAATAGAATTTCTTTTCTAAAATTAGAAATCAAACCAATATTTTTCATAATCAAACTTTCTTTATATAAAAATTTACCTAGATGTACGTAATTACTTTTCATAAATCTTAAAAGCTTAACCTTATTTGTGTATATTTTTAAAATACAACCCTTTTATATCAATTAAATTAATTTAATACTGCATCTTTTAAAACGGGGTATTTACAGACCTCCGCTTATAAAAATTGCGTACTCGCAATTTCTTATAGGAAGACGTAAAAAACATATGCAAATATTCACTCTCTTCGAATTTTACTATTAGGTTGAAACTTGATCAAAACTTAAGCAGTTAATATTAGAATCAAACCTATCGTATGTTATGAATTTAAATAGATTCATTTATTAATTTTCATTTCTTTGCTTACG
The DNA here is from genome assembly GCA_030765085.1 of Allium cepa. NCBI lineage: Eukaryota > Viridiplantae > Streptophyta > Magnoliopsida > Asparagales > Amaryllidaceae > Allium > Allium cepa. The sequence continues at coordinate 453,024,454 of CM060939.1, read as the reverse complement.
AAAATTTATTGAAAATTTTCTAAATGTTAAAAACTTTTGAAATTTTTTGACAGAGTCTCTTTTGTTTGAAGAGCCAATTATAATTTCATAGGTATAATATAAACAATATACATCGATCACACGGTTGGAAACATAATATATATCAATATTTCCATCCATGCTGTATTTAATCCAAAAACGTACCTTTTATTTTTTATATTGCACGTTAATGCAAATCCTAACAATATCATATAAACTTGCGCATGAAAACACACTCCAGCTCACTCACACAATAACATGGACACCCATGTATTACTCTATCATGCACACAAGACAAAAACAAGACAAGGAATAAATAGTCACTTATTAAAACTGTGACAAACAAAATTATTCACAAACATATTTATAAATAATGCAAAACAGAGATAATACAAATGTTCAGGCCATATTATAAAGCAACAGCAACTGTGAAAACAAACAAGCCATTCACCTGCAATTTCTCATGCAAATACATGCGACAATTTGAAAACAACACTCATACTATACGCTTAAATGATCACACACGCATGAGCTGTATACACTGGAACATGCATGACTGTTGCTATCGGTTGATAAGAATAAAACAAATATTTTTATTAGTTATAAAAGTGAATTTCTGCTATTTTTAATAAGAAGATAAAAAAATATAAACATGGACTTGAAATTTTATGTGCCCACAGCAAGTTTATTTTTTTATTTTTTATTTTGCATTCTAGTATACATCTTGCTTTATCTAAGTAGTTAAAGTAAACTGATATTATATTAATTTTCTAATGTTAAAACTTGTATTAGAAATGCAAACGACATATCTCTACATCTCTATTACTAATAAAGAAAATTCGTTGAATTAATTTACTCGGCGTCTTTTTTAAATTTCGAAAATGCCCTTGATTTTCGTTTACAATAATATAAACATACCGTGTACAAAGTACGGACCAACTCTAGTATTTATAAGTCAAATGATAATTTCTTGGTCATTGGTGTATGAACTATTAATCTGAAGCAAGAGTACAGCCTGTCAATTCTTTGACCAAAATAACATTCTACACAGAGAAAGGATTTTTAATTTTAATTTTATTTTAAAGAGAAAAAAGTAAAACCTTGATGTTTTGCTTCCACCTTCCCATGGAAGAAAATATTATCGGCTTAGCAGCTTAATCAGAGTACCAACCAAAATATTATTGCTTTGTAGATTTACCATATATTACAGAATTCCAACAAAGTACCAACAAACTCATCTTTACCTATTTAAATAATTGTACAGGTTTTACATGTATGTGTATATATGTGTGTGTATATATATGTATGTATGTATATATGTATTAGTTCAAGATAATTTAGGACTTGTATCCATCTTGAACAAGCTCCCGTATGTGCGTGTAATACACAAATTACAAAAAAGAAGTGATTGGTGAGATTTGCACATTGTAGGAAGTTCAATCAGTCCAAAGAATTACCAATGTATAATCAGAATTAGAATAGGAAAGAAAAATAAAGGCTAACTCTAAAATTATGAAATATTTCATAGAGAAATCAACAAAAATATTCCCAAAATATGAAGCATAAAAACCATTCAGGACATTTGAAGAATGTGTTATCCCTAATTAAATTGTCAGAATTTACAAAAAGCTATGAACAAAGAATTGAGAAGCAGAGATTATTAATGTAGCTAATCATAAATAGCTAAGATATCATAATACAACAAGGTAAAGAAAGGAGAAAAAAGGGAAAACAAATGTCAAATGAATGTTATATAGAGAAAGTTTAGGTGAACAAAAATAGGGAAGTAAAAAGGGCAGGGGAAGAATTACACACACACGCCAATGTTTTAGAAGGTGAAGGCACACTAAAGGTGCTTTTGTACTCCCGAGATGAGGCATCAGTCTCAACGAGTTAAGGCATAAGGTTTTCAAATAAACAACATACACATGATATTTCCAAGGATTAAACATTGAATTAAAAACTTTGAATATTCAAATAGAAAGTAAGCATCTAAATTAATTATACGATGAACATAAAAAAAATTATAAGTTCATTACATTACGTTTACGAGCATTGAACGAATGAACCATTCCATTTCGGCCTCAAAGACAGCAGAAAGCAAGCATCAACGATTTGGAAATCGATTTAAAAAAAATGTTCCTTTCTCTCTAATATCTCTTTAATGGATTTTAAGAACAATTGCGATAGATTTCTGGAAAATCATTCAAGAACCGATTTCAGATATTGATTCAACAACCAAGCGTCCATCAACCAATCAATTTTTTTTTCATTGCTAATTTTATTCGTTAAGTATATTTTCAAATTCCAAATTTAATATTTGCTTTTATAAAAGTTCTTCTTATCCATTTCAAAAATTTAAATAAAATAATTCTTAACAAAATTTTAATCCCACCGTGCGTCTTGGTATTTATTTGGTTTTGCCAATAATTACATTTTCGTTTTATATAAAACAAAGTTTTCAATTTTCTTTGCTGTAACCACACCAATGAAAATACCATAATTTTTACTAATTAGTATCGAGCAGGTTATAAATTTTCCACATAATTATTTAGAATTTTCAGAATAATCAAACATCCATTGATGCAAACAACATACATTTCAATCAAACAAACAAACAATCGCCTTCAGCGGAAAGCTATTTTTCAGCTTCCGCTGCGCACTCTGATCACTAAACAAATCAGGACACAACAGTTTAATTTTTAAGTCATCTATTATATATAATATCCATTATATCTCACTCTTTACGGAGTGAGTTCCAAATTTAGTAAACTTCCATAACAATAAGTTGTATAGTTTTATCAAAAACTTTTTAAATACGTTCCAACGGTTATACCCAATAATCGTTTATACTTCTATTTCTAAATAGTTAATTAAATTACTATCTACTACACACTTAAGGGATGGGTCTCTAGGTCATCTGGGTTCAGATCTCGATTCTGTATAATTATATTCTATATTGTTCTGAATATTGTTCTGAACACGGCTCTGATATCAAGCTGTGACGACCCCGCCGCTATGCCCAATTTAGCAAAGAACATTATAAGTAATGTTGTCTGCTAATCCAAAGAATACGGCTGGTTTAGGACGATCGAATGTGAATATATGTTTATACTAACACTGACACGTCTTATTTACTTTTTTGAGGAAGTGAACTAAAATTTAGATGTGTACAATATTAATACAAAGTAATAAACATACCGATTTAAAAATATTCAGAACAGTATATAATATAGGTAAATCAGAATCAAAGTCATAGATAACAGCGGAATAATATACATTATCATATCAAAAAAAATCCTGTATCAGGTGCAAAGTCACTACTACATAATATAGATGACATAAACTCCTAACTGTCAATATATACAAGTATGAAGTAAAGTAAAACTACCAAAATAGTCTACTTCAATGCTAGCCTAAAATCTATAGGTCAACAGGTCTTTGTACCTGTAAAGTCTCGGCCTGACTAGAGTACTAAAATAATAAACGGGTCAGACTATATATAAAAAAAAGGTGAGATACTAATACCATAACTTTATGACTGAAAATCATAATCCATAATAAAATATGCCCAACAAACAGTTATAATAAGGCATATTAATTAAATTTACCACTTTATAAATCCATAAATGACTTAGCTTTAAAATAAATCATTTTCAAAATATGCCTAAACCCAAAAATTCATAAAAGGCATATCAAACCAATAATAAAAAATCTCACATTTTTAACTTAACAATAACCAAATAATTCGTAAATAAAACATGCCTGAAACAAATACTCAAATAAGGCATATCTAACAAATCACCATTTCATAAATATATATCAAGTCTCAATAGACTATCATCTCAAAATATGGTGATAATCAATTCAAAATTCTTCAGAGCATAAAGGATACAGAATATCCATACTAAAAATCTCTGAAGAAATAATCGTCAATAATGAAATAATAATGGTAGTCATCTATCAGTTTAATACAATGACACGAAATCTACCAAAAGAGACCCACTATATAGAAAGGAAGCCTTCCGAAAGAGACTGCGGATTAGGGACACCACTCAAAGAAAAGAGCAGCCGTGTACCTAATCTATCATATGCAAATTTACCTTTCGAAAAAGCTAAACATAGTCGAACTGTATGAAACAAAATAAACTGATAGGTTGTAGTATCTATAGACTACGATGCATGTAAAAATCTGCCTTTTGAAAGAGACAGCCGTATTTACACCATAACAGATCTTTCGAAAGAGATATGCCTACCCAAATCTAAAAATTTATTGATTCTTAGATCGATGAAAAATGAGGTATCTTTTCTCGAGGATCTATTGGGTCTGAAATCCAAACACCCCGAACATCACGAACACCCTAAGATAATACAACTCTAAGTGTTAATTACTGTCACTCCAGTAATTACAATAATTTAGCTAATTGTCCCATAGCAGAAAGTAAATTTAAGTATTTACTAAAAGTTAGTAATTTCTACTCAAACTATATTTAACAAATTATAATAGTAATTGAAAGAATTGTACAAAGTGTCACATACCATCCGACAATTAAATAGTTTATTAGATTCTTTGTTATATAGAAAATCACAAAATTCAATAGAAACCCAATTCAAGCTTGCATAAAATTAGCTAAAAGCGAAATAAAATAAAAGCCAACTATAGTTTATAGATTGACAATAATTAATATAATTTTTATCATATAAATTTCTAAAATGTTTTATTTATAATCACTTTTAAACTTATCAACTTTTAAAATTTAATAACTTATATATATATATATATATATATATATATATAAGAAAAGAGTTATGAAGTTATCTATACTATAATATGAATACCTAGTTCAATTTCAAGAGCATACAAGCCCCCTAGAATTTTGGCAACCGAACGGTCTCCAAATCTATATTATCTATACTATTTATGATGTATCATTACTCCTAGGAATTTCAGTCAAATCTAAACTCAACAGTCGCACAATATTTTTCCTCCGTATTTACTGTCCCTCTCTCGCATTTTCAGCCCTAGATACTAAACTCACCTTTGTTTGTTCCTTTTTCGACCTATCGCCTTCTTCCTTCCCTCCTACCATTGATCCGTCGCAATCCTCCTCCCCTCCAACCGCCATCGCCAGGACAATGGGCTCTAAGTCATCTAACAATCGCCTTCGCCTCTTTGTCGCTTTCGACTATCCTCATTCCACCTACCACCAATCTATCGCAATCGCCCTCCCCTCCTACCGAAGTCGCCATCCCTACCGACTCCGCCTCATCCCCCAAAAGACTAACAGCCCCCTTCGCAGCAGTACATCTTACTGTCTCCTCCCTTCCAAAATCGCCAAACCCTAGCCTATAAGTATCTTTGCTTCCACTACAATTTGGTAATGGTGAACGGAAAATATGGTGGCATTGCAAGGTATATTCGTATTACCCTTCTTACATTTCCATTTTCAGATCGTATTAACGATTCATTTTTGTCACAAATTTTTATGGTGATCCGATCATACATCACCCTTGCTCACCCTGTTAATACAAAAATTGCTTTTAGTCTATGAAGGGCTACTTACGCATTTCAAAAATAGTTATGCTTTTACTCCCTTATTTTGTTCTACTATTGGTTATAGGACACTTATAGATTCGACTTCTACCAACTTTCAATCTTCTTTCAATTTATTTTTCATTGCTTTGCTTAATTTCGCACTTAATAACTGTATGTTATGCTATTTTTTGTTTGGTGGGGTTCATGTAAACATTGCTAATGGATATAAAGATCGTGTGGCTTCATCCTAGCTTTAACATTAACATCCACATGACGATTGATATTTCTTCCAAGATTGGAAATCTGTTGCTTTTAATTACATCATGTTAGTTTTTTCTATCCTTAACATGATTTAACCATGATAAATATATTTTCAATTTGCAGTTGTATGAAACAAATAACCACGGTCGTTGTCAAACTGCATGAATGAAAATAATCAAATTATAATCTTCAAAACAATTCAAAAAATAATAAACCAGGTTTAATTTCTAAATCTGTAGCTAAATTTATGAAACAAGATGATTTAGATGTGCACTTTACGCTCTATTTGTACAACTGCTCTACATTTATTACTATTTTTAAATTTTTTGATTCTTCAAATATTAAGCTTTTAGGTACCTTCTTCATGCTTGACAACCGTTTTTTTAAATTGAATTTGGAAGTTCAGTTTCTTATATAAAAGAACATCTTTTAATTTTTGTTCATTTTCATGTTTGTCATGAGGTCAGATTAAGATTTATTGCCAAAAAAATTCATCTGGGTTTTTGATACTAATGTATTATATTTATAGAGCAACCTTAACACACTCGATATTGTAGTTTAGGTGTATAAACTACAATCCTCTATTGTGTTTATAAAACTCTATAGTTCAAAGGATTCCTTTACCATGCCACCATTTCTATGTTGCTTTCCACGTCACTAAGTCAACTAGGAGCAAAAAGTTGAGGCTTTGACCTTAGCAAATCAACATGTTACCCATGCATAATTGAAAAAAAAACATTCTTCCCAATTGTGGTTGTAGTTTTCGTGGTGGTTCATTGTCATGAATTTCAGCTTTATATTCATTCATTGCCGTTGATTTTCTTGAAGCTTTCTCCTATGATTTTGGTAGCATTCAATTATTTTTTTACCATACAATCCATGATTTTCTCTTTATTCTTCTTCTACGCAAACCTAATTCAACCTGTCTCTTCTATTTGCATCAATTTTTTTATTTTGTTCTGGTGTATACTTTGTTCCGCTATTTTAAATATTGTACTCAATTTTGCATTTGCTCCATGCAATTTTCTTTTGAAATCTGTATTGGAAAGTATTTGTGCTTTTTGGTACTTCATTATGTACAACTCTTTTATTTGTTAAAAATATTAGACGGTGCCAATCGGTTGTAATACAAAAATGATATCGAAAACCAAAAAATAAATGATGCTCCCATGTATTACTTTTATAAACTGTTTTTCAAGTTCTATCTACACTTAGTCAGTTATTGATAACAAACATATAATTGCAGGCCAAGTATGATTGGTAATTTTGTTACTATCATGCTTTTCGTAACATTGCTATACTGGATAAACATATTATTCCCTTTACGCCTCATAATATTTCTATGCTATTAACAAACATTTTGCTGCTATGGTTGAAGAGCTTTCTCACCTTTGGAATGCATCACTCTTTTTTTACTAAGCTAAACGATTTTGCTCTATTTGTTGCTTCGTAAATCTTTTCCTAGGTGGTTTCATGAAGATGCTTCAGTGTTCCAAACATTGTAAAATAAATAACATAACTTAAGGGTGGATATATCCACTTTACAAATACTAATTTCTTACGGTTTCATTTAAAAAATGTTACATAATGTTTTAACAGATGAAAGGTACCATATATTTTCCCTTTGCTTATTCTACCCTTACATACAAGTTTCTTCCTGTTAATGATATAAAATTTTAATTTTTCATGTTTTAGGAGTGTACATTGTTATGATGAGGGAAAACACATGTCAAATTTGTTCAAAGTTGTTCCTGTTTCACCGTGCATGTTTGATTACTGTCGCACCCAGATATAGGTGAGAAACTTTTGGCAATTATATTTTTATTAATTTTTATCTGTTTCTAGCCTTTGTTACTTCGATGCACATTTTCACTTGAATGATTATGTCATCTGCGTCGTCATTGAAAAGTTTGCAGTGTCTTTTAATCACTTTGGCCTAAAATGGATACTACATGTTCAATAGTATTTCTTCAGTAACGAAGTATTACTATTTAATTTGACTTTCCATTACATTCCACATTGTCATATGTGATGCTTAAGGGTACTGTTTAACTTCAGACCATTCTTTTGCAACATACACACACAATTATAGACACACACACACACACACATAATTTCACATGTCTTTATTTTCACTTTAGGTCGAAATATCTCAACTTCTATGTTTCATTATATCTGAGTGCATCAACCAATTATAAACCAGTTTTGGTTCATCATAAATTAAGCAACGCACAGTTGGATTTGTGTATGTTGGTCATAGTGAGAAAATTTTGATTCTTTATGGTTTTATGGGTTTATACAATATTTTAAGTAAAAGATTATAATTTGATAACTTGATAATATTTCATTCTCATTTCTTGATTAGTAGATCCAGATCTTAATAAGACTAACTCTATTTACACAATGAAGACTATAGCTATTTATAATATTAAGTAAGAGGACGGGAATCATGATATAAATGAAATAAGAAATTTGAAGTCTAATTTTAGGAGGAACTCATTTTCTCAATTTGACATTTCAGAAAAGTCTCCAAAATTGTATATGACTAACTATTTATTTTTTGTTTGTGTACTTCAAGTATATGCAATCAGCTACAATGTATAATCGGTTTATTTATTTATTTTTTCAATGCAACTCATTTATTTTGAATGCAAAGGTATAAAAACCACTGACAAAGTGCTTAAACATTGCTGATTTGAGGTTCTTCAACATTTGTAAAAGTGAAACAAAAGTAAATTCAGTATTACTTCCCATCAATAATATATATTACATGGTCATTAAGCTACTTTTTCCTTGTTTGAAATATGCTACATATTTTATTTTATCTTAATAATTTTGCAATAAGAGGATTTGATGGTTATCTCTATTTTTTGAAACCAAAAATTAAACCCCACCATTTTAATGCCAAACATTGTCTCTTATTGTGATTATTATTTTGTTTTTGCTATTAAATTGCAACCGTATTAACCATGAACACATGTGCAAATTAATTGTTGTTCCCTTACAAAAAATGACATCATAATCTTATCAACATATTAGAACATGCCAATCAAATCTTTCTCTCTTCCACTTCAAACATTACAAGGTACACTATTTGTTAATATAGTTTATGTTTAATTGTCATCATGTTGAAATATGGCATTTGAACACTGTTATTTGAGTTTATGTAACTCTATTGTAAACGTCTTCTATTAAAATTTTGTGCATTATATTACCCTTCTGTACACTATTTATCCTAACATATGGTTATTGTATACATTGATATACACAACTGAACATGTATACCGATGATTTTTCCACTTTCCTAACCTGACAAGTACAACCACCTCATTTTGATCCATTCATTACCTCCATAGACCCTTAAAAACATAATAAGAAAACATATCATGAAAAATCTAAATCATCTATTGTCGGCGATAAAGGCATGTATTTTAAGTCTACACAGGTCATTTTTTCAAGATGGTTAATGCAAAAAAAAAAAAATTGTGTGCTTATTCAGTTCAAGTACTAACATAGAAACCACTATTGTATTTGAACAAAATATTCACTTTTACGCAGTATGACTTTGACTGTACTCTTCCCCATTATTTACCTGTTTGAAATTGTTTGCTTGCTTTGTGGCTCGCTACCCTGTAGTGTAATTTAACTTATCCACTCTATTATGCTTTATGGCTATTCCCTATATAACACTCGAAACAACTGCAAACTACTTCTTCCATAGGATACAACATCATACTTACCTCTATTACTATCTACTTTGATTTTCAATGCACCGAATGTTAGACACAATCTGCAATTACTTTTTCGAATAAATTAAGTTTGTTTTTTAGATAATATTTACTACTGTCAATCTATTACTGAATTGACTTAGACATGTATTTGTTGATCTTATGTTCCTTTTCTCATTGGTTATTCTATGCGTCGCTTAAAATTATTGCATGCGCACCCTACACTGTTTTTCATATATAAACATTATGAAATGTTGTTTTGTACTTTGATTTTTTATGGCATCGTTATTTACTTTGTGGATCCGATAATTTTATGCCACTTTCTTTTGTTACCCTATCGTTGATGTGCATGCATGCACAGTTGTTTGTGCCAAGTTCACATTGATTATATACAAGCACATCATCATTATTTTGAATATACCATCCACAACATATGCTAATATGTTACAGGTCTACTTAATTATGATCTTTGATGTGTCGTAGAGCATTAATTATATTTTCATGTATTCTAACTACTATACTTTGTAAAATTTCAGATAAGGCAACTGAGATACACTGCCACTTTAATTGAACTACGACATTTGGTGGAGATGGATAGAAATATTAGAGCGCGTTAGAGCTTTACTTGTGTTACTATGTTTCTTACATTATAAATTTCGTTTTAACTACATGTACCGTTATAAAGTGCTTGAATTTGGAATCGTATGCTACCTTTTGTCTTTATCTTAATGGTCATGCTTTTTGCCTCCAACCATATTTAGCTAACTTTACGTGCAATTATTTTCAACAAGGACTATAGAGTAGGTTTTGAACATGTCTCACATTAGCTGTTGTCCCTTCATTAAAATACATTGCTTCTTTCTGCTGCTTTTTTCTTCTTCCAAAAAATGCATATGCATGTATGGCTCAATGGAGATTAGATTATGATGCTCCCTAACTTTGGTAGCTGGGTAGCCGAAATGAAATTAGGACAGTTGATGAAATTAACATCCCTAGGCTTTAGTGTCTTCTATTGCATTGGATGTTATGGAGTTCACGGAGGACCACTTTGTGGAAAGTACGGAGGCATGCGAACACTTACCTAGGATGGGTTTCTTTTTTATAAAAGTTTCTATAGACTCATACTTGCCTTTTGGCAGTTGTAGTAAAAGATAAGTAATTTTAGTTTTAGTGGGTCAACAATGATATTTCATAATTAATTAATATAGTTATAAAATATCCGATCTTTTCAAATCTATTACTGCCTTTGATTAATTACGAATAGAAAACATTGTGCAACATTTTAATGTTTACTTGAGGTTCCAAGTTGTCAGAGCAACCGAAACACCATAATTCAGCATATTTTATACATTTTATAAAGTTGGAAAATTGTTTGTCTTCCAAAGGCTTTGTAGTCGCATGTATATCCAATAATCTTAATTGAAACACATAGATAAAATACTTCTCATCAGACAGGCTTTCATTTACAGAATATTAAAACAGTAGCCATAAAGTAAAGTGATTGTAAACTAAGTTTTATATTGGACCATTTTATGTTATATTGAATACACAATCAATAATAAGTACAAATTTGATTTATTCGCATCATATATTCTAGGTAGATATCTGATAGTTTTGAATTTGAGTATAATATTGCTTTTATTAACAGTAAAACAAGAGCTGGAAATACTTTTGAATTTGTTGTACTAAATATCAAAACTTTCGCTCATTTAAGTTTTTCACTTTGATATTTACCACATGTTCCTTTTTCTACCAGGTTTGTGCATACCAAAATATATTACTTATGTTTTTCAATAACGCCGTGTGCAAAGCACGGGTTCACACTAGTAAGTCTTAAAATAAAATTCCTTTATTAAGTCTTTGAATTAAAACTGTGACAACCCGAACTCGATGCTCGGCAAACGACATCGAAATACGTATCGCCGGAGTTTGTAACAACATTAGATGATAAACAACACAACGGAAACAAAAGATGATAACATTGATATACAATATAGATACAATGTCATATACATCATAATACAACATATCCAACACCATCGGAGAATATATACAACATAACACCACAACGGAAATATATCGACATTAGCAAAGTCTTCAAGAGAATCCACTACTGCAACTCCAAACCAAAACTGCAAAGCCAAAGCTCTAACTTCAAGCTCGAACCACCATCAAGCTGAACTTGTAGCAAATGCGATCCCAAATGCGATTGCCAAACCAAAAACTTCAACGATCCAAAAGCTGAAGAAGATTTTCAAATGCTACCAAACCAAAGACTTCGAAGGCTATCGAATCTACACCTATTATTGGATTATCTAAAAAACCCAACTCTAGACTGCCCGTGTGGAAAATTGTGGGCACCTAGAGTTTAGGAAGGGAACAATAAACACTAGGTCAGTCATGGGATAGGAATGAGCAAATAAAAACAGTTTATCTTTAAAACAAACAACCAAAAAAAAAAAAAATTAAAATTGAAATCTGCAATGCTTTTTGGAAAATGAAACTACCATAAGGCCTCTCGGCACATACACCATGCAATCGCACACTTGGGATGAATTTCTCCTTATAATAGTCAAACATGCTTACTACGCAAAATCTTTTTTTTATATTATTATTAGTGCATAGTGGAAAACATTTTGAAAGTATAATATTAATCTTAACCACCATAGGTACCATTATATTATGCAAGCTACAGCTACCACCTGAGGTGGCAGGTTATACAACTGCAATCGTAAAGGGCGCGTATTGGTGATTGGATTTCCAACAAATGGTCAGGCTAAGGAACTTCCTGTTGCCACATGGGTACGCCTCTAGAGGGACGCCTTGAGAACTTACCCAGCTCTCTGCCAACACAAGGCCAGTTTATACCCTTCCCGGGAGTAACACACAAAGATATGCCATCCCCGGTCCTTTGCGACCTTTATCCGAGGATCCTCAACCACAAAGTAACATAACACGGTAATAAATTTACAATATCCACATGAGTTAAGTATTTGGGCTCCATACCACGATACCACCCTTTTCCAGAAGAAATGGACATACCCTAGGGGCGCGACCCCTGAAAACCTTGCCGCATCCTTCTTGTTTCGACCATTTCCAAGATGTGAGGTCCTGATGCAGTCTCGTCCACAAAGCTACGATTTTCACAAAGCCATGCTTTGATCAACAAATGATCAGCATCACTTCATATGCCACATTACCAAATTGGAAATGTATCACTAGTAACCATCAACTACATAACCTCTGAGCTCATACGTCTCAGAGAAGGGTGTTAAGCTAAGAGAATAAATCTCCGCCCCTAAAAAGAAATGTATTTGATAGAAACCAGCTTTACATCTCAAAGTGTAAAGTCAGCCACACATCCATACAAGTCTGTTCCAGGTTCGAATAGAACCGAAGGCACTTCCAAAGAAGCCCTTGCAATCCGGGTATTCACAATCCCGATTGGACTCCCCATCACATATGGAGATCTCTATACCGTAGCTACTCCGTGCAGAGTCATTCGACGGGTAATCCTTTCGCTCTCGAAAATATCCGGTCTTTACCACCGGTCTTCAAATGATATCCATAACATCGTATCATTATTCAGAATGGGTTATATGACACAAGGTCCCCTCCCGGCTAAACCAAATAATGAGCGCAATATATAAAAACATATGGATATATGGATCTCAGTCAAGTCACAACTTGTTACCCAAAACTTTCCTTTCAAATGGTTTAAACAAATTACCATTTCCAAATCTTTTAAACAAAAAGATTCACTTCACAAAGTTCACCCATTTTTCACAAAGATCCATTCATAGATTTCAAAACAATTTCCATTTCAAATTGGATTAACTCATCCAATCTTTAAATCAAACGTTTAATTCATAGCTTTCAAAATCATTTCCAAAGATTCATTCATAACTTGGAAAACCATTTTCATTTCAAACTTGAAGTCCTTTCAACACAAATTGGAAATTCTTTCCTTATATGAAAGCTTTTATTATTTGAAAAAAATAATTTTCGTTTCGGAAAAATCCGATTTCATTTATACAAGTTAAAATCCTTGGGTTAAATTCAAATTCCCAAAACAATACATTTAAAATGGTTTAAATCCATATAAACACATTTATAATTTGTATAGCCTTTTTAAACCATAATTTCCAAACATGGAATTCAATTTCAAATTTTGAATTCAAATTCAAATCAAATTATTTAAGTTTCAAAACTTAATCAAGATATTCAAAATAACTTTTATCTTTACAACTCCTTTTCAAAAGCTTTTCACTTTTAACCCAATTCCATTTCCAAAACCTTTTGGATTCAAAACTCAATTTAAAAATTATTTTCTAAAATCTGTGACTTTACCAGTTTCCTCATTCAATCCATATTTGTGTGTGTATGGTATAGTCCAGGGGTTTCACATAATAGTGCAACATCATCAATCATCACAGGTTCAAGCACAACAATATCGATAAGCGGTATAATCCTATAACGCCTATCTATATACACAGAATCACAGATAGATAATATAAATTCATTACAGATAAATAAATTACATTCCACGGCTCAATCATATCACAAACATCACACATAGGGGATATCACACAATTTAAAGCATTCCATACAATCGAAACATCCATAAGTATGATCATTAAGTTATCTGATTAATTTAAACCAGATCATTTACTTATGAGTAATTTACTAATCCTGGTTAATTAATATTAATTAATTACAAACCATTTCTATTAATTTCCTTTAATTATTTATTAATTAACCTTTAATTAATAATTAATCATCTTTAATTAATAAATAGATCAACCTTTAATCATTAAATGATTAATCCCTAATTATTTAATTATTCTTTAATTAATTATCCTTAATTAATTAATAAATTAATTAACCTTTAATTAATTACTACTTAATTAATTATATAAAGAAACTAATCATCCTCTAATTAATTAATCATTAAGTAATTAATCCTTAATTATCTTTGAATTAATTATTCTTTAATTACTTGATTAATCACTTAAATCATTGAATTAATTTACCTTAATTACTTTTATTAAGTAATTAATTTCCGTTAACAAATAAATTAACTTAGACTTTAAATGTTAATTAACAATTAAAACATTTGTAATATTATTAAGTTTATTTAAAATAAACTTTAAAAATAAAGGTCATGTATATTTTTAAACATCTTAAAGCTTGGTAAATTTTAAAACAATTTTGTTTAAAAACCTTATTAACCAATTTAAAACTTGGATAACATCTAATATTTAAAGAAAAATGGTTTTAAAAATTTAATTTCACATGAAGAAATATATTAAAATTTCATTCTTAATTAGCCTTTGAAAAATTTATTATATTAAATTCAAAATATCATTTTTAAATCAAAATGCATATTTAATAAAATTAGAAACAAATTCTTATTAGCTTAAAAATAAAATTTATAAATCTAATTTATTTTCAATATATTTATTATTGAGTTTCCAAATTTAAATTTATATTAAAAATCAATATATATATATATATATATATATAAACAACTAATATTTTATTTTATTTTGGAAAAACTCAATTTAATTCACAATTTAATTTCAAAAATTAAATTAACTACCAATTTAAATTTAATTTAAAAACAGGAATGTTACAGATTCCCCTCCTTAAGAAAATTTCGTCCTCGAAATTTGCCCGGGAGACAACCAAAGATGGATACACAAAGATAGAGAAATATCTTTTCCGATCAAATTGAATATCTACTCTGCATTTGGCTTACCAAATCAGAATATCAATAATAGATGTGAGAACAAACTTATTCAATATTTCTCGAAGTACTCGGGTTATCCGGATCTATGAATATATAGAGCATTGGTTAGTTCGGAGGACAACTAACCATTCGTAGAATATATCGAAACCCAATGAAACAGACAAAAATAAGTTTGTCTACGATCTCAGATTCAAGATTTAAATTGTTTACGATTTGCCGAGGAATAAAACTATGTGTAGTTCTTGTGTCGAACAAAACTCGAATTTTTTATCTCAAACGAGAAGGTTAACTTTTAAAATTCCTTTTCCTTTATCAGCCATTGAGGTTAAAGGATCATCTTTGATTGCATACACCCTCGCTACTTGAGCTTGCTTCAGTGCTGGGCAATCCTTGATCCTATGTCCCGGCTTGTGGCAGTAATAGCATTCCCTAGATTCCTATTCTGGCGTCATAAATGGATCTCTCTTTCCTTGCTTCCAAGGATTCTTGCAACTGTTCGAGTAATAACCTTTCTCCAAGCAATTGAAACAAGTAACATCTTTTACCTTGTTATTCTGTATATTCTTCTTTCCTTTACCTCTCCACGGTTTCTTTCCGTCGAACTTTCTTTTCCTCCAATTCGGTTGCTTGTATTCCCTTTCTCCTCCGGAACTTCCTGCTTATCCAGAGTATCGTATCTATAACCCATATCGATCAATTCAGAAAAAGATTCTTTTATGAGAGTAGTCATCCATTCATGGTATTTCTTGTTCATTCCCTGAATAAACTTTTCATTCTTTCTCAAAGGTGTATTCACCAGCTCCGGACCAAACCGTGATAATTCGTTGAATTTGTTCAAGTATTCCTCAAACGATAAACTTCCCTGCTTCAAATCCATGAACTTCTGGTATATTCTGGAGATACCGGCAGATGGCATATATTGCTGCTCAAACACTTCCTTGAATCGACTCCAAGTGAACTCATCCTCCGGCTCATCCACAGTAACTGTCTCCAACCATGCTAAAGCCTCTTCTTGGAGTTGCTAGGAAGCTATCAATCGCATTTGATCATCTTCCAATTTTAGTCTTCTAAAAGTCCTTTTGCACGATAAAATTCAGGCTTGTGCTTCGACAATGGTTTCCTTGCCCGTGAATGGTTTTCCATTAAGTCTAGAAAAACTTCGATATAAATCAGCCAGATTCGGATGAGGTTGAGTGGGAATAGCTACTCCCGTTGTTACAGGGCCTTGACCAGTTAAAGTGGTACTTCCCCTTCCCCTACCTCGTCCTCTTCTTCCACTCATTCTTATTGTCTGTAAATAGTAAGAAAACCGATTTAGGCATTCGGATGAGATATCTTTGGGAATAACAACAGTTAAAGAAAATAGACCGAGTAATTTGGGTTTTCAGTTTCATGGGTTGTACTCATTCTAGGCTATACTTCATCCTATCTCCAATGAGCTATCTAATGTGTTACACTTTGTAGCTAAAGTTCTTACTCAACCTTTAGCTCTGATACCAAATGTGACGACCCGAACTCGATGCCCGACAAACGACATCGAAATCCGTATCGCCAGAGCTTGCAACAACATTAGATATTAAGCAACACAGCGGAAAAAAAAGACGATAACATTGATATACAATATAGATATAATGTTAGATACATCATAATACAACATATCCAACACCATCAGAGAATATATACAACACAACATCACAGCGAAAATATATTGACATTAGCAAAGTCTTCAAGAGAATCCACTACTGCAACTCCAAACCAAAACTCCAAAACCAAAGCTCTAACTTCAAGCTCGAACTACCATCAAGCTGAACTTGTAGCAAATGCGATCCCAAATGCGATTGCCAAACCAAAAACTTCAACGATCCAAAAGCTGAAGAAGATTTCCAAATGCTACCAAACCGAAGACTTCGAAAGCAATCAAATCTACACCTATTATTGGATTATCTGAAAAACCCAACTCTAGACTGCCCGTGTGGAAAACTGTGGGCATCCAAAGTTTAGGAAGGGGACAATAAACTCCGGGTCAGTCATGGGACTAGTATGAGCAAACAAAAACAGTTTATCCTTAAAACAAACAACAACAAAAAAAATTAAAATTGAAATCCTCAATGCTTTTTGGAAATGAAGCTACCATAAGGCCTTCCGGCACACACACCATGCAATCGCACACTTGGAGGATATTTCTCCTTATGATAGTCAAACATGCTTACTATGCAAAATCTTTTTTTGATATTACTGTTAGTACATAGTGGAAAACATTTCGAAGTATAATATTAATCTTAACCAGCATAGGTACCATTATATTATGTCAGCTACAGCTACCACCTGAGGTGGCAGGTTATACAACTGCAATCGTAAAGGGCGCATATTGGTGATTGGATTTCCAACAAATGGTCAGGCTAAGGAACTTTCTATTGCCACATGGGTACGCCTCTGGAGGGACGCCACAAGAACTTACCTAACTCAGGAGCGACACTTAAAGATATGCCATCCTCGGTCGTTTATGACCTTCATCCAAGGATCCTCAACCACAAAGCAACATCACACGGTAATAAATTTATAGTGTCCACATGAGTTAAGTATCTGGGCTCCATACCATGATACCACCCTTTTCCAGAAGAAATGGACATACCCTAGGGGTGCGATCCTTGAAAACTTTGCTGCATCCTTCCTGTTTTGACCATTTTCGGGGTGTGAGGTTCTGATGTAGTCTCGTCCACAAAGCTACGCTTTTCACAAAGCAAGGCTTTGATCAACAAATGATCAACAGCACTTCGTATGCCACATTACCAAATTGGGAATGTATCACTAGCAACCATCAACTACATAAACTTTGAGCTCGTACGTCCCAGAGAAGGGTGTTAAGCTAAGAGTAAATCTCCTCCACCAAACAGAAATGTATTTGATAGAAACCAGCTTTACATCTCAAAGTGTAACGTCAGACACACATCTATACAAGTCTGTTCCGGGTTCGAACAGAACCGAAGGCACTTCCAAAGAAGCCCTTGCAATCCGGGTATTCACAATCCCGATCGGACTCCCCATCACATATGGAGATCTCTATACTATAGCTACTCAGTGCAGAGTCATTCGACAGGTAATCCTTTCGCTCTCGAAAATACTCGGTCTTCACCACCAGTCTTCAAATGCTATGCATAACGTCGTATCATTATTCGGAATGGGTTATATGACACAAGGTCCTCTCCTAGCTAAACCGAATAATGAGCGCAATATTTAAAAACATATGGATATATGGATCTTAGTTAAGTGACAACTTTTTACCAAAAACTTTCCTTTCAAATGGTTTAAACAAATTACCATTTCAAATCTTTTAAACGAAAAGATTCACTTCACAAAGTTCACCATTTTTCACAAAGATCCATTCATAGATTTCAAAACAATTTCCATTTGAAATTGGATTAACTCATTCAATCTTTAAATCAAAGTTTAATTCATAGCTTTCAAAATCATTTCCAAAGATTCATTCATAACTTGGAAAACCATTTTCATTTCAAACTCAAAGTCCTTTCAACACAAATTGGAAATTCTTTCCTTATATGAAAGCTTTTATTATTTGAAAACAAATAGTTTTCTTTTCGGAAAAATCCGATTTCATTTATACAAGTTAAAGTCCTTGGGTTAAATTCAAATTCCTAAAACAATACTTTTAAAATGGTTTAAATCCATATAAACACATTTATAAATTATATAGCCTTTTTAAACCATAATTTCCAAACATGGAATTCAATTTCAAATTTCAAATTTTGAATTCAAATTCAAATCAAATTATTTAAGTTTCAAAACTTAATCAAGATTTTCAAAATAACTTTTATCTTTAAAACTCCTTTTAAAAAGCTTTTCACTTTTAACCCAATTCCATTTCCAAAACCTTTTGGATTCAAAATTCAATTTAAAAATTATTTTCTAAAATTTGTGACTTAACCAATTTCCTCATGCAATCCATATTTGTGTGTGTATGGTGTAATGCAGGGGTTTCACATAATAGTGCAACATCATCAATCATCACAGTTTCAAACACAGCAATATCGATAAGTGGTATAATCCTATAATGCTTATCTATATACACAGAATCACAGATAGATAATATAAATTCATTACGGATAAATAAATTACATTCCATAGCTCAATCATATCATAGACATCACACATCAGGGATATCACACAATTCAAAGCATTCCATATAATCCAAACATCCATAAGTATGATCATTAAGTTATCTGATTAATTTAAACCAGATCATTTACTTATGAGTAATTTACTAATCCTGGTTAATTAATATTAATTAATTACAAACCATGTCTAGCAATTATCCTTTAATTATTTATTAATTAACCTTTAATTAATAATTAATCATCTTTAATTAATAAATAAATCAACCTTTAATCATTAAATAGTTAATCCTTAATTACTTAATTATTCTTTAATTAATTATCCTTAATTAATTAATTAATTAATTAACCTTTAATTAATTACTACTTAATTAATTATATAAAAAACTAATCATTCTATAATTAATTAATCATTAAGTAATTAACCCTTAATTATCCTTTAATTAATTATTCTTTAATTACTTGATTAATCACTTAAATCATTAAATTAATTTACCTTTAATTACTTTTATTAAGTAATTAACTTTAAGTAATTAATTTCCTTTAACAAATAAATTAACTTAGACTTTAAATGTTAATTAACAATTAAAACATTTGTAATATTATTAAGTTTATTTAAAATAAACTTTAAAAATAAAGGTCATATATATTTTTAAACATCTTAAAGCTTGGTAAATTTTGAAATAATTTTATTTAAAAACCTTATTAACCAATTTAAAACTTGGATAACATCTAATATTTAAAGAAAATTTGTTTTAACAAAATTTATTTTCAATAAACTTGATTTTCTTTTAAAATTTGAAACTGTTTTTGCTTCAAATCGAATAACCCGAGCAAAAACTCGTTCAACCCGAGCTTGACCCCGAGCCAACCTACGATTTCATCTGCTTTGAGAAAAACGATTGTTTTCTTGCGCTTGAACCCGAATCTCCTATCTTCTTCCTCAACCATTTGAAAACGCAGGTGCATAAAGATGCACGTACACGTGCACAATCACCACGACTATCTCCGATCAACGCCGCAGCCACCCGAGCATCATCGATGATCACCGTAAACGATTCGAACAACCAAATACACGGAATTATCCCTAAATCAAAATCGAGCAAATTTGAGGCCAATTATTCATTCTTGTAACCCACTCGATCATCCAAATTTGATTCGCTCTGCCGCGACAGGCCATCGGAAGGCTCGCAATTCTGGCCGACTCCGACCATCAGCGAACTCATCCCCCTTAGTCCGATCATCTGAAAAGCCTCGACATTAACGCGGTTCTCCCGAGAATCAATTCGACACTAAAACAAGTTTTAACCCTAAATCGATCCCAATCACCATCCACGATGAAATAAAAAATCATCTCGCATTTTTCTCGAGATCAACGATAATTCCAGCACCACTGGAAACAAACCCCGACACTCAATAACTTGCCGATCACCAGAATTTCGTAAAAACCCCTATTCCGTTCATCTAGACAATACGACCTCAATTCAAAACTAAAAATCCCGACTTTTGTTTTAAAAATCATTATTTCCAAAATGAATTTGAATGATATAATTGAATCTTGAATCCGTGCAAGTTGAAAATTTGATAGGTTTGAATTTATACTGTATATTCCTCTTCCAGACAACAACCCTTTCATAATTTCATGGAAATATTTTTAAAAAATTAAGTTATGGTGATTTTAAACATATTTTGTTTTAACATCACTAGCTAAAAAGGATCGAGGAAGATGGAATTGAATTTTGAACTAGATTTAACCATGTAAATTTTAACAGAGGGCTTCTTGCTAGTTCCCAGATATATACACAGAGTATGTGTGTGTGTGTGTGTATACAGACATATTTATATAACCATACAAGCATAGTTTGATTCATAACTACCCAGATGATCACATGCAAACTAGATATTCAAATAAATATTGGGTTTAAGAGTGAGTTTGCTCACCTAAATCAAAAGAACAGAGAAGCTTGAATTTTTTTTCCTGAGTTTTTAAAATCCTGAGTCCTTACTTGATGATGAATTTCTTTGGCTTTACTTTGATTTGAATTTGCCTGACTTGAAACTGTTTTTGAAGCTGGTTTGAATTTTTGTTTCCTGACTTTACATTTGTTTTGCTTGATCTTCTTTTTATCTTCAGGTTTTAATCTTCTGTTTTTAGGTCTGGATGTTTTGCGTTTATCTCTGGCTTGAGATTTTAGTTTGCTTTTGATCTTAATCTTTGACTTTTTTTAGAATTTATATCTGATACTTTGCATCCGGCCTTTGAATTAACAGATTTATTTTGATTTTTTTTTCTATTCTTTGTTTTCAGATTTGAAAACTACGTCTGGTTTTTTTTCTTATGGATGTTTATATGTTTTAATTTAAAAAGAAAAAGAATGATTTGCCACTTGTTACCATAATCTAACACTTGTAAAAATGTGTGTCTATTACTTTACATTTGTTACATGTAATTAAAATTGTGTTTAAATCCTTAATTTAAATTATTTTGTAAATTTTGTTTTGAACCTTATTTTTAATAAATCATGTTTTTTATATATGCAATTTAAAAGAGAATAGTTTAATACTAATGTATATATTTATACTTTCAAGGAATTATTTTTAAAAATCCAATTATACTTTAAATAATTAATCACACATATGTAAATTATAAAATTTAACTTTTAAACAACTTTTAAACTTTTACTATATTTTAAACACTACAAATAATATTTTAAATATAACTTTATATCATATTTCTTATTTAAATAAATACATTTTCTTTATTAATCATTTATATAATTCTTTAAAGAAAAATGGTTTTACAAATTTAATTTCACATGAATAAATATATTAAAATTTCATTCTTAATTAGCCTTTGAAAAATTTATTATATTAAATTCAAAATATCATTTTTAAATCAAAATGCATATTTAATAAAATTAGAAACAAATTCTTATTAGCTTAAAAATAAAAATTTTAAAACCAATTTATTTCCAATTTATTTATTATTGAGTTTCCAAATTTAAATTTCTATTAAAAATCAATATATATATATATATATATATATATAAACAACTAATATTTTATTTTATTTTGAAAAAACTCAATTTAATTCACAATTTAATGTCAAAAAATTAAATTAACTACCAATTTAAATTTAATTTTAAAACAGGAATGTTACAAAAACAATATGATAATTCACTTTATTTCAAACCTATATATACACAATATTACTTCATAAACACTTTAAAATCATAAACTATTTGCAAACCTAGAAATCTTAGTTTAATTTATTTTAAAACAAAGCTTTACTTTTCATAGTTGATAACTTGATTTATTTTGGAAAATATTTTTGAATATATAAATACATACAAATAAAGATATAATTTTCCAAAGGATTTCAAACTCTTTCTAAAATCATTTAAATAGCTTTTACAACTAAATTTATTTCAAACTGAGTTTATTATTTTCATAACTATTTTTCTAAAATAATACCATATCATACTATTTGCCTCTAAAAAAATTTCAAAATTTCATACCGAGAAATAAAAAATTTAAAAAGATTTTGTAAATAAATATTACTTATCTTTAAAAGTTTTAATCGGAAATTTTGTGATAAGAAATAAGTTAAGAATATAATATAATTTAACTATATATTTTATAAACTAATCTCCAATAAGGATAAAGATGGATAAAATTTCATTTTTGAAATTCATTAAAAATATTTAAATAATTTAAACAATAAATCCAAGGAAAATTAAATATTTAGAGCTAACATCGCTCTATAAAATATAATTTCATAATATGGATTTGTCTACCAATCCGAGTTGCTTTCCGACAAACTCCGATTTATACAACAACGCTCAATCATCGTATAATTTAACCCAAAAATTAAAAGTGTTTTAATGGTTTTCAATATACATGTTATTTCATAATCAACCATCAATCCAAACTTACAGTGAAAATTCAAATCTAAACATATAATCTTATTTTAATTATTTGATTCAGTTTCAACTATCTATTCAAATTCCATATTCAGTCAATTCATACAAGCATCGGTTATCCAATTCAACCATTAACAACCAAGATTTTAACACAATCAACCAAGAACATGCAAAAGAAATTCGAATATTTAGAAATAGAATTCGTGAGTTAAAAATAGCTCACCTTATCGAAGGGTAAAAACCAATCAGGTCTTCAACAATCGATGCTCGAAACTCCAACATCTAATCGCCGGCTCACCAAATTGCCTTACTACTCCAATGTCGCAAGGACTCCATCCATTAACTATGCTCAAAATCCTTCCTGCTACAATCATGTCACGCATACGCCTACTCCCCCAGCCTTCAACCTAAACATCTGCCTTACCTCCTGACGTCGCATCCCATCATCGTGATATCTCCACAACCGAGCATTCACTTGCTATGCTCCAGCCACCTCTGCCTTTCCCACTCGTGCAACACGCCTTATGCCCATACCAACCTCCACGAACGTGATTCCTCCCTGTGTGCGCTAGCCTTGGCCCCCCTTGCCTCTCACCTCCGGTCGCTATATCATAAGCCTCACGTTTTTTTTCCCCATATGAGATGAATCAGGGCTTAGTGCTTAGGATCTTGATTTTGGGGTTTTTAGGCATAGGGATATTTTAGGTTTAGGAAATAACTAATAGGCTTGTAATTAAAATGAAGGGAGAAAGGAGAATGGGCTTTGGGCTTTTATTGTATGGGTTTAAATCAAATTTCAGCTTCAATTATTCTCCTTTGCATTTAAAGTTTAATTATTTATTCTTTATATATATATATTTATTTATTTATAAATATCCTTCGACCTAATTTAAAGTGTGCTACACTTTATTCAACAAGTTATATTTAAATATCTGGACAACTCACTTCTATTCAATACTTGTTTTACTTAAATTTAATTATCTATTGAATTGATATAAATAAATTTATTCATCTTTGTTACTTTGTCTGTAACGACCCACCGTTCTGACCGCCCCTAGTTGGTAATTAAACCAACTCAAAATATACGAAATTTATACAGTCACTGAAAACATCAATATTGACAAAATCGACAGCCGAAACATGGTTTTGAATCAGATATGAGGGTCACTCACCTTTCACCGAAATGAAGATGAACGCAAAGAAGCTGAAGCCCTAATTTGAAAGCGAAGAGGAGAGTCGAGCAAAATTGAAGCCCTAATTTGTGGGGACGAAAATTGGAGAGGCCGCCATTATTTTCTTCGTTTTTTTTTCTTTCGTATGAAATCTGAAGGGATGGAGGAAAGGGGGTATCGTGTTTTATGGGGAAGGAGATCGTGATTTTGGTCGTGGGTTATGGCTGAAACAAAGGCGTGGATCAAGGCACGTTTTCGGCTGATAAAAGTAAGGTAATGTACTCTTTATATTATATATATTTTTTTTTATATTTTTTTTTTCTTTTCAATTTAAATTGAATTTGTTTTGCATAATTATTTTCTTTACTTTTCTTTGTAAATTTTGTTGTTTGAATTTTTTAACTACGTGTATTTCTCTATTTATTTTATATTGATTAAAATTTTATTCCATTTCGAATTTCAATTACAAATTAATATTCAATTTCAACTTCAAAGTTAAATTCAAATTTTATTCAACTTTAAATAAATTAAATTCTAAAATTTAATCGCCAATTCATAGTTATATTGGGAATTCAATTTAAACCATCATTTAAGTATTTAAAATTAATTAAATATTTTCATTTTTAAATTGTTCAAAATTCTGGGTTGTTACAATCTTCCCTCCTTAAAGAATTTCGTCCCGAAATCATAAGTTAGGAAAACGATTGCTAAATTTCACCGATATTTATACCCTATACAATTTTACCAAGTTCCAAACTCATAAATAAATATAGGATTCATTCCATTTATTTTATTTCACTAGCTTTATTCATCGATTTCTACAATCAAGACGCAAAAGTCTTTTACCAAAATTTTCGACTTACAAAACTCAGATTTTTAAACTTGAAATTCTTCATGCTAAATATTTACATATCATATCTTTTCCAAAGCTGTGTGCTTTCAAGATATTTTAAAGATCTTCTTCCTTAATTCATTAGGTTAGAATTATGTAATTCTAATTTCAGACTATTGATTTTCTATTCAAAGTTTTGAAAATACTTGCTAACTCGAAATTTAACAAGTCCATCGTCGTTCTTACAGACATTAGGCATACGCTGGCCAGGCGCAAGACTAAAAATCTCCAAGTACTAAATATACTTGTTTCAACTCCCATTGAAAATAATTTTTAAAAATTCTTTTAAAAATGGATATGGAAAGCACGTTCCCCCATGGATCATAGTTTACCCGGCGGTTACGCTACTATCCCAGTAGAATCGCTTGTAACTGTAGATTTCACATCTCTCTTGAATTTCGCCATGGTTGTTGCCATAGATCGCGGTTCACACGGCGGTTACGCTACTATCCCAGTAGAATCGCTCGTGACCGTAGGCATCTCGCCCCTCAAATTACGCTTCAGCCTCTAGATCGTAGTTTACACGGCGGTTGCGCCACTATCCCAGTGGAATCGCTTGTAACTGTAGGCATCACGCCCCACGAATTACGCCAGCATCAATTCACATAATCCCAACACGATGATCCATCGTGGGGGATTCCAGTCCCAATGGACATTCCACTAATGGAAATTCTACGTAGCTACGATTTCCAATGGACACTCACACCGAGTTCCAATCACCTTCACAAATAATAAATGGAAGGTACATTTCCATATCCTCAGTTTTAGAAAACATATGTCATATACATATAGTACTTCATTTCACATTTCGTACATATCATACCTATGTAAACTTGCATAGGACTTTTCATAATAATGACTTTCCAAACTGATGGTTTTCGAATTATTATATTCACATATATAAATTACGAAAACTCAATTCACATTCATAACAAATAGAGGATTCCAAAATTTTCCCTTTCATTTAAAATTTTCCTCTAAATCGATTTGAAAATTTAAGGTTATGTCAAACCCAATTCACATTCATAATCCAATTCATTATCGACTTCACATTCGATTTGGATTTCACGTTACATCGTCAATTCTCAACACATAATTGGTGTCTACCGATATATAACCTCTAAGCCCGTACGTCTCAGAGAAGGGTATTAAGCTAAAAGAATAAATTCTCCGCCACCACAGATATATATTTAATAGAGATCAATTGCTATGTCATCAATTCACAATGCTAGACATACAATCCAAATCGATTATCCAAAATTCAAAGCTCAACTTATATTTTTTTTGATGTCAAAGTTAAACTCAATTTAACTCAAGTTTCAATCTTTTTGGAAAATATTCAAGTTGAACTGATCGTTCAAATTTCCCAAAAATATCTTTACAAGATATATATAATTTTCCAACTTAACCATTTGAAACAAATTTCAAATATTCATTTTTTTCAATTTATCTTTAAAAGATAACATTTCAAACCTTTCATTTCATATTGGAAAACATTTCCATACTTATTTAATAAGTAGTTCACAAGTTCATTTATTTTCAACATGGAAAATATTCAATATACTTGAATCAAAATTAAGTATATATTCCATTCTTTAAGGAAAGTGTTCTTTTAAACACATTTATTTGAGTCAAAACGAATGTTGCGTAAAACATCGTTACGACAACTCAAATCACTAGTATAGGGATTTGAAATTTAAGATAGACATATAAATCCCAATACTATACAAAACATTTCCTTTCGGAAACCATTTACTATAACAACAGTGTTATAGTCCACCATTTCCTTTTATTTCTTTCGAAAACGTCTATTTCAACAATGAATGTTGGAATCTATGTATTTGATACTTAATGCATTTTAAAACATCTTTAAAACCATTAACTTCATTCCATAATATCACTTCCCTAAAACATATCTGTTTTAGTTAATAATATATTCACTGTCCAAAATTGTGAATATACTTATTTATCAATTCAGTGTTTCTACACTTTTTATTTAAAAGATTATCCACTGTCCAAAATCATGGATATAATTCCCAACCAACATTTACTATCACAATATTTAACTTAAAGGATAATTCGCTGTCCAAAACCACGAATAAATCTCCCTTAATAACTTCTATGTTTCATTTATCAAATTCAATTGGTTTCGAATTTATAAACAATCTTTACAACTTCCATTTCTATTTATAAAACTCCGATTTATAAATCTTCTTTAATAATTCAATTTAATTATATAACTCAATTATATATCAAAAGTCCATTTATAAGTTAAGTACTTATAATTCATTTATTTACTAAATCATTCTTCAAAACATTTGAAATAAATTTTCAAAAGAATTCAGAATCAAATTCCCAAGTTATAGTTTAATGATCCTCTTGGCTATAACTAAACTGAAATGTTATTTTATTACCCAATTTATTATTTTGGAGATATTCAAAATATTGGATTTAAACTAATTCATTAATTCACTTCACTTATATTTTATTTTTCATAAATCTCAACAAATCGATAATGGGTTTTCGAATGAGAAACTATCACAAACCTAAAATTAGAGAGGGGAATTTTCGAAAAAATTTGAATTTTCAAAATACCTTTTATTTTTCAAAGAAAAAATTTCATACTTCTTTTAAATTTGAAAAACATTTTTCTTTAAAATGGTTCTAGTAACTATTCATATCAAACATCATAAACTGAGCTTTGTGTAAACCAAAGCTCTGATACCACTTTTGTAACGACCCACCGTTCTGACCGCCCCCAGTTGGTAATTAAACCAACTCAAAATATACGAAATTTATACAGTCACTGAAAACATCAATATTGACAAAATCGACAGCCGAAACATGGTTTTGAATTAGATGTGAGGGTCACTCACCTTTCACCGAAATGAAGACGAACGCAAAGAAGCTGAAGCCCTAATTTGAAAGCGAAGAGGAGAGTCGAGCAAAATTGAAGCCCTAATTTGTGGGGACGAAAATTGGAGAGGCCGCCATTATTTTCTTCGTTTATTTTTTTTTTCTTTCGTATGAAATCTGAAGGGATGGAGGAAAGGGGGTATCGTGTTTTATGGGGAAGGAGATCGTGATTTTGGTCGTGGGTTATGACTGAAACAAAGGCGTGGATCAAGGCACGTTTTCGGCTGATAAAAGTAAGGTAATGTACTCTTTATATTATATATATCTTTTTTATATTTTTTTTTCTTTTCAATTTAAATTCAATTTGTTTTGCATAATTATTTTCTTTACTTTACTTTGCTTTGTAAATTTTGTTGTTTGAATTTTTTAACTACGTGTATTTCTCTATTTATTTTATATTGATTAAAATTTTATTCCATTTCGAATTTCAATTACAAATTAAATATTCAATTTCAACTTCAAAGTTAAATTCAAATTTTATTCAACTTTAAATAAATTAATTCTAAAATTTAATCGCCAATTCATAGTTATACTGGGAATTCAATTTAAACCATCGTTTAAATATTTAAAATTAATTAAATATTTTCATTTTTAAATTGTTCAAAATTCTGGGTTGTTACATTGTCGATGTTAGTGAATATCGAATAGAATTATTCACACCCTTAAAATATTTCATATGTAACAACATATTTTATTTGAAATTTATTATATTATCAAAAATGAATTTTATTAACTAATTAATTTTTACTATAACTAAATCCTTATTAAATAAACTTTAATTGATTAATAATTTGATTTCAAAAATTAATAATTATCAAAATTGAATTCAAACACTTCTATATTAATTAAATTAATTTAATATTACAGCTTTTAAAATGGGGTTGTTACAATATATCAAAATCACATCATATCACATCATATATCAAAATCACATCATATTAGACCATATACAAAATCATCCTGCGCTCATCCAGGATTTATCTGTTTTATTCAATTTATAAGGCATTCAAATCCTTTTGCAAAATCAAATCTGTTTTAAAGTTCGATCTCTTTGGACCGTTTAAGTTTAATGTGCAATCTCTCCGAATTATTTAATGTTTAGTTTAGGGGACGATCTCTCCGGATTGTTTGTTGTTTCAGTTCAAGGGGATGATCTCTCCGGATCATTTTCTTATTAAATTAAGGGGGATTAAGTAATCCCATCCGCTCACTCTCCGGTGAGGGGACTTACTTCTTGCACTCCGGTCCTGTCTCTCCAGTTAGGAATCTATGACACTCGATATCATACAAGTCCATCCACTTGCTCTCCGACAAGGGGACTTGCACCTTGCACTTTGGTCTCGTCTCTTTGATCGGGACTCTATAGCGTTCAAAATCAGTCATCATATTGAATATGGATTTTACAAAAATTTAATTTAAAATCAAAGCAAATAAGCAGAAATCCTGAATGTTTATCCTAGACATCCGACTCAGAGCATGTCAAAAGACCAATCTAGGTGTTGTGCACGTCTAAGCGGTCTGAGATTGTATCCTAAGCAATCATCCCAGATATCCGACTCGGAGCGTGACTAGGAACCAATCTAGGTTTAGCACACATCTAAGCGTTCTGGGGTCATTGTTGTCCTAAGTAGTCATCTCAAGCATCCGACTTAGAGTGTGCCAAAGGACCGTTTTGGGATCCCATACACGTGTAAGTGGCCTGAGGTTATTGAAAGTAGAAAACGTAGAAGGCAGAGAGTAGGCGACGAACCTGCCCCCTGTTCCAACTGTGGGCTTCTGATTTCAGCTCATACGATTATGTATTCATACTCTGATTTGCTACTCTAGCTCCAACATCACCTGTTCCAAGCATTAGAGCTCATTATAGATCCAAATCTATCGTTTCCCCAAGGCATTAGAGCTCATTGGGTCTTATTGTTGATTCTAGCATTTCCCCTAAGTATCGGTTGCTTTGGGCATGGAGGCAAGACTCCATCTTGTTCCAATCCAACTTTGGCAGCTCTTGTGTTGTTCCATGGAGTTTGGTTATTATTCCCTACAGATCTAGCCATCCTTTGCTACCCCATCCTCTAAAAGAAGTCTTCCATTATCTCTTGTTGTTTAGCTAAGATCCCGTCTTGCATCTCTCTCATCATCCTTTCCATCTTCTCTCTAATCACATAGTTGGGTTGATGAGAATTTAAGGACACCTCCTAGCTGCACCCAGGTTCTGGTTGACTTGCTATAGCTCTAGATCTAATATTAGGCCTACTCATCTTCTTTAAATCTTAAATTCAAACTTCATTTCTTCTAATCTCATTCAAGGTTCTTAGAGAAAGCACCAAAATTTTAACCCAAAAAATGCAACAACACCCTGGATCGAGTATGAAAGCACCAGTGCAGATAATCAGCAACACAAATCTTAGATAAACCATAAATAAAGAGCAAAAGTAAGAAAAGCGACACATACTTTTTATAGTGGTTCACTGACACTGGCCTACATCCACTTTAATCAATCTTTATTACAATTATACTAGTAGAATCTCTCTGGATGTCAACTAGTTCATCCTTAGATCTAAGTTAAAATAATTCACAAGTTCAAGGTTTGACTAGAGAATCACATTAACCCCTTAATGACTATTGTGGGGGAGGAGAGGGTTGAAGAAGTGAAGGAATTCCAATAGATTAATGGAAGCTCCCTAGAAAACATCCATCTCTAGTTGCAAGTAGGTGAGTATTTATAAGGGAATTCAATGAGTATTGGGCCAGAAGTCCAAGTGCAGAAGAGTCCAGTTGTTATGCCAAATCATCACCGAAAATCTCAAATCAATCCGAGTCATTTCGATGGATCGCTAGCTATCCATAGAGGATGTATCGCTAGCTATCCTTCAACTTAGCATATTTTTGTACCAAAAGCCTTTACTTAGTACTACGAAGGAGCTTGGAAAGTTTGAGGGTGATCCGACCTATCTTGATGGACCGCTAGCTATCCCTAGCGGATGTATCGCTAGCTATCCATCATTTAGCATATTTTTGAGTTATCTTTGTTTGGAAGTCTTTCTATCTTCTATTTAAGTGTCTTGTCCAAATATCAAGTCGTTTGGAGTTAGTTTGATTATCTGTCTTCATGGGTCATTAGGTTTAGAAGAATCATTCATAACTCGCACAATCTTAGTGAAATCAGACGAAACTTTGCAGATATTCTCTCTAAGGTGTGTGGGACCTGCTATAAAAAATTGAGGTGGTGGGACCCAATCTACATGGGTTGCTAGCGATCCATCTAGTTAGGTAACTAGTAATCCATCAAATCAACTCCAAACGATCATATATTTCTTGTGAGCCTTCTATTATGTCTTCTAAGTATTCTTCCAAAATTTCAAGTCAATCCGACTTAGTATGAGTTCTATAGGTGCATTTTAAGTTTGCTGTTTTTGGTCAAACATCTTGAATTAGATGAGTCTTCACTTATCGAGCAAGATTGTTTGGCATGCTATGAAACTTGGTAAGCATCTCTAGGGAACATATTTGATAATTATGCAGGAGATTGGAGAATCCACAAGCAAACCCTATGGATCGCTAGCTATCCATAGGTGATGGATCATTGGCGATCCATTCTCTTCGCTAAATTTTGGTTTCCTCCTCTTGAGTCTTTCTTCATTCCTTCTTTTAGTCCTCTTGGTTGATTCTTAAGTTGTTTTGACTTGTCATAGATGTTCTGACTTCCTTTGAATTCTGTTGGGTTAAAAAACCCAATTAATAGTAAGAACTTCCTATAAAATATCATCAATCATCAGGACATAAAGGCGTCCATCTCTCCTCACGCATTCCCTTCCATCAATCGCATATCTATCGCCATAGGGAAAGTGCTCCCTTCTCCTCAGCTTGTCCAAAATATTCACTATCACCTCATCTTTCTTCTTCTCTAGTCCAATGCGGTCCATCTGCATCGGCTTAACCTCTATAGCTACCAAATAGACTATAGTGCATTCTATTGGCAGTTGGAAATTGAAATTTGAAAGGAACTCCAACCGCCTCCACTCATATATAACACCTAGGATAACATGACTCCCGCTATGGGTGTCGGCGACAACATTTCCTTTTCCAGAGGTATATTGTATCCTAAAGTCATATGGTCCTATAAATTTCGTCCAATTCTACTGCCTAAGATTCAAATATTTTTGGAAAAATAGGTATTTGAGTGATTTGTGGTCGGTGAACAACTTAAACCTTTCTCTTAAAAGATAGTGCTACATATCTTTAAAGCAAAAACAATGGCTGCCAACTCCATGTCATGAGTTGGGTATCTCTTGGGTAGTGGAATTCCTAGTCTTAAAGGAATAATTTTTAGCCATTATCAACTATCTATAGATTCAAACTTTTAGTTACACTTCCCTAAGCTGATATTATTTGTTGAAATAAAAGATTTGCCTAGTGTGTTTGTGCAGGTTCAATATATATATATATATATATATATATATATATATAACAAAGCTTTGAAAATACTTTCAAAAATAAAAAGTACACTCTCATACATATACCAATACCCACTGATCGGGCAACTTAAGCTGTGATACTAAATGTAATAGAATGCCCGAAACGGGCCTAATTTTCGACCTAGAAAAAGCCCATCAAACATTAGACCGATTCCAAAGCCGATCGTTGGTTGTTAAAGTTCAACAGAACACAGAGCTATTTATCTATGCATTTAGAATCTCACAGCGGAAGGATAATATAATATTAGAAACAATATCCATTTTATAGAAAATGAAATCTCAAATAAAAAAAGTAAGATAATACAACATAACAACCCTAAGTATCCGTTGTGCAATATCTCAAAATGCAATATCATCATCTCTAAATGGGTACATCAAAAATATAAGAATAATATAAGTAAGTAGGCATATAACTGCCACAAGACTCGGTCTTTTCCTTTATCTTCTAAAATCTACACAGTTTTCTCTTACATGTGTTGTAATGATGAGGGAGTCAGAACAACAATGTATGGTGAAAAAATAAATCAAGTCTTTCTATATTAGTATTTGGACAGTATAATTTTGATAAGATTATGCCTTACTAGGGGTGAGCAATCTTCGATTCAAACCGAATTAACCGACCAAACCGGTTCATTTCGGTCGGTTCGGTTCGGTTATGAAATTGTATCGGTTTTAATTCAGTTTGTAAAATAATTTTACTTTGGTTATCGGTTTAACCGAATTAACCGAACTTTTATTATATTATCCAAATTCTTAGCATTGTAATACTATTAATAATTTGTTTAGTAATAAAAACCAAATTTTATCTATTGAAAATATGTTAATTTTTCTTATAAACTTAAAAAAGTACTCGAAATAGTTTCTCTAAACATAAATTTATGTTTTCCTTTAAGTAAACCGATCATTTGAATAATAATCTATGGTAATTTATTTTACTTACCTTTCTAGTTCGGTTAAATCGGTTACCGACCGAATTAAACGAAATTAATTTGGTTCGGTTCGGTTCGGTTCTGATTTTTTTTAGTTTTAGTTCGGTTTGACATTTTTTACCTTAAAACCAACCGAACCAACCGAACGCTCACCCCTATGCCTTACGTATTCTAACTATATTTCTTATAAATACCTTCAATTGTAGGCTCAAAGGCTTTCCCAGTCCAATCCTATAACTTGCACTTTTTAAACTAATCTTCATAACTTACTTTTAGTTGTAGGCTCAAGACCGTTCCCCGTCCCATGCATCTACCGTAAATCATGTCCTAATAACGCGATAGAAAGTACCTAAACTGCTTATACATTTCCAATGGGAATTAGGAAGACTCTGACCATTTAATACCTATATCTTTAGTAGGTCCCCGTCATTTAATACCTAACCCAAGGTGGACACTCACTAGTACAATCTAGCTGACATCGCATGGAATCTCATCAGATCACTTAATACTTCTTTTTGGAAGAGGTGGACCCTGTAGTAGCTACTTAATACCTCAAATATGAAGTGGAACCTTCTCAAGATCTCCATCTATCATGCCTAAATGCTATCCCCGACCATTTAATACTTCCTAATTAGGGGGAGGCGGACCCTACAACAGTCACTTACTACCCTTGATCCTTGAAGCAGGTCCTATGTATTATGACACATAACCCAACTCTGACGTATCACATTAGTCTGACTATTTGTAGGCACCAGTAGCCAAATTGACTGGGCATACTTAACCTATAGAACTGGAACTAACCTTACGTTCTCCATAGGTACTTATTATAGACAATGTCTCATAACAACCATAAAGTCACACTATCGATCGCCATATTAGCTGGTCAGGCTTCCGTGTGCTTTTGACTAACCTCGCATCCCTATAACTTAGTCATAATTTACACTCCCTTAACAATACACCTCTCTGCATTCTACTGAGGCTATAAAGAAAGATTCTTAATTCTACCGCAATCATATTCATTCTTAGCTTTTATCCTAGGAGGTTTTAATGCTAATAACTAACCTATTGATTACGTGTGTTGCTAATTATATGTTATTTATACGCTAATATATATAACTAATATATTCCTAGGCGTACAAAGATTTCACCCTAAACTAATCATTAAATGTCAAAACTTCTAATTTATATAAGTTTAACTCCACACCATAACATACAATTTAGCTGATATCCTTACCCCAAAATAAACTTATATAAGAAAATGGAATCAATTACCAAACATATTTTATATCAAAATGGTAGAACCAACATTAGTAGAATTTACAATTCAATCTTTTACACTATATTAAACATTCATATATAATAAAGAAAAGGGATTCATATTTAATAACTCTTACTCGTATCAACGAGAAGATGAGAAGTGGAATGGAATGCAAAATATTAAAATTGCAATAACTACACAGATTCCACCATTTAATATAAAATAATTGGGATCCCAATAACATAAGAATTGACATTTCACTTTGGACGAATTTTGGGGTTTAGGTTTGAAGTCTTCATGAATAAAAATTCCTCAAGGCATATGGAAAATCCAACCTATACATGAAAGTACTAAAACAAGAAAAACTAAGTTTCCACTCACAGATACTTCCTAGCTTTCTCATTTGGATTTGACCATGCCTGCTAATTAAATCTCTTTCCATATCTCTTCCTTTGGACATATACAACACGTAGGCTGTATATAGATTAGATACAGAATTTTAAGGATTGTAAAAGAATAGAATTAGATTCTGAATATTAACATCTAGAATCCCTTACCTGAAGATGTAAAGAAAGAGAGACTGATTGAGTTCCGCCTCCATTTTCAAATAATTTGTGAAAAAATGTGAGGGGGCTAGGCTCTTATTTATAATGGTTAGAAGTCACCAGAATCTAGGAGTTAAGTCAGTTTAAATCAATAAAATCTGGGTCATTCTTGGCCTTAAATAACCCTAGCTGCTAGCATTGTACTGGTCGAGCGCTCTTCCTCAGGCGGTCGACCGACCCAAGGAAGGCGGTTGACCGGTAGCATGTATTTGTGAAGATTTTATTAGCTATTTTTAATTTGTTATCTAATTCCTTATTAATTCAATTAACCCTCAAAATCCCTTCGTCTCTTTCTCCTTCGTTCATCTAGCCCACTTGGACCATTTCAAATTCACCTGCTAGGGGAACTCGCACTTACTTAGCAGGCCCTATTGACTCATGTTAGTGTAGTTCGTTAGTTAGTTGTTCGCAGCACTTCGCTGGAACACCCGATTGCACGAATGCTTGCCGGAACCATAAAACACTCTTCCTCTTCCCTAGCTGCCTAAGTTGCTCCTCCACGAGCAAATCAAAAGTCAATCAACACGAAAAGCCGTTTCATTACGGAACCATGTTTATTTTATCATTTACTTAACCCTTAAGTTTCTAATTATCATTACTTTTAAATTTCAAACTTTGGCATTAATTATAAATTTGAACTTGAATTTGAATTCCATTCAAATTATTTTAAATATGAAAACTTCGAATATCAATAACTTTTCATTTTTAGCTCCAATTACAAAACTTTATAAATGGAAATTAATTACTAAATCACATCGAATGTAATGGTATAACTTCCATAGCTAAATTTCGACATTTACAAAATTTTCATTTTAGCCTTATTATTAATTTGTGAATTGATCAATCTCTTATTAATTCTTACAGGATATTACAAGGATGAGTGGGCAGGACCTGAATCCATGTGAAATATATCCAGAGGTTTATCGAACAGGCTACAGAAATTGCTGGTTCTGCTTATTTATCGGTGGAGCTTAGTGAAATAGACTGTAAGATATTGCGAGTGCCGACCCTTGTTATGATTGATACATACTTAGCTTATATCCTTTCTTGGGTCGATCGACTTTTCCAGTTTCAAGGTGGCCCTACCCCCGTGGAGTTTAATGATGATGTTCCCCATCGAGAATAGGTTAGAAGTTATTTAGGAAGACCAACATACCAGTCGTGAGTTTTAAATTGCTGAGTTCAAAGATGCAAAGCGATGTGAGAAGGGAAAGGGTGCGGAGAAGACTTTCTGCATCAAGACATTTGACGCATAGCTACCCCCGCCTAAGCCCTGGCTCAAACATCATAGTAAATTTTACAAACCTATATATCCGAGGAAAGAGCTAGAGGATGTAAGGTTGGCCTCAGCATATCTAACGATCAACATACCTGTAACACCCCTAATTTTAATAACATCATCCAAGAGATTTAATTAGAGAAATCAAATAGAATAATGTAAATATTAGAGCGATAAAGGGATTGAAATTTGAAATTTTAGTTAGGGCCGTGCTTAATTAAATAAAAAGAATGGGTTATGGAAATGTTTTCATAAAGTAACTAATAAGGAAATATGGCAAAGGCATTATGAGGATTAACTGCCACCATAACTCCATACCCCTTAAACCCTTGTTCCCATTCTCTACACGTTCACAATATAAAATTTTAAACGTAACCAAAGAGCAAGCCGGCCATAACCTAGGGGAAGAAAAAAAAAGAAAATTTTAATTAAAAGCTAAGAAATCAAGCAAGGGGGTTTAAGCTAAATCAAATCTCAAGATCCTTATCCAAAGCAAGGTGAATAGTAAACAAAACCATCTCATTTTTTTATTAAAGAGCGTTAGTTTCGGGTTTAAGTTTAAATCCATTATAATGATTTTGATGATGACATGCTTGGATTAAATGATATGTTATATTCAAACAAGTTTGTTAAATAAATGTTTTATTCGATTTTAAGGCTAAAATTGGTTATACTAGGTTTCAAATGCCACGAGGATTTAATATGTTATGTAAAACATTATTTTGGAGATGGGTTTAAATTTTTCATAATTATCCAAGCTACGGATAATTTATTATGAATTTTCGAAGGAGAATATGGATATTTGGGTTTAGAAATTTATTTCGATAATTATATAAAAGAATTTAGGTTCGAAATTTATATATGTTAGATAACATAATAAAAGTGAATATTAAGGATTTTTGAGGATTTTTCCTGATTAATTTACTAGGTAAATTAATTAATTTAAGATAGAGGACTTAAAAGCCTCAATTGTTTTGTCAAAAGGAATGGCTCCTTTGTTAATTATCTTTAATTAATTTCTGATTAAATTCGACTGTCTTTAGAAAAGATTTTGGTAAAGTATATGGCAACCAATCTTATTTTTACAAATAGGCAAGACAATTGAAAAGTATTACTCACTACACCAAAATAGGGAATTTGTAACGAATATAGTCGTTACAAAAGGAATTTATAACAAGTATAGTTGTGAGTGATACTGGTGTAGGGAATGTAGTTGCAACATTTCATAATGGAATTTATCCGTTACTAACTTTCTCTATTACAACGGATATTGTCGTTGGAAAATACACAATTTACAACGAAACTATCCGTTGTTAATATTATCATTTTGTAACGGACTTATCCCGTTACTAAGTTTCCCATTTCTAATGGAAACATGCATTCCCACTTTCATGCATTATCATGAAATGTTCCGTTACAAAATATTTCTTTACCAACGAATATGCTCGTTATAAATTTCATCTTTGCCAACGAATATATTCGTGACGAATTACTAATCCATATATGATTAAATTTCTACTACGATTCCTACTACAAAATTATCTACTACTTCTATAATCCAGAACATACATTCACATCAGAACGTGCAACACAATTACAACAATTAAAAACATAAACACAAAAAAACATACAACATAAATAACACTGTTTGGTAATAAATTTAAGAAAAAATAGAAATTTCATAGGTTCATCGTACATGACATAAGAGTGTGAGATCAAAATATTACAACTTCTAAAATGACTTGAGAAATAAATTGTAGACACTACAAAAAGCGAACACGATACTCTGGCCAAATAACAAAGCCTCCACCAATTATATCAAATAGTTTGTAATCACCATTTTGTGGTGCTTCGTAAATAGGTGCTTCTGGATCAAACACTTTCTCCTCCCATACAACTCTTTCTCCATGCACTACCTCTCTATGATGGCACGTTTTCTGTGTTCTAAGATGGCCCTTAACAACCTCTTTCAACTGTTGTGATAGTAAGATTACAGATTGTCCCTCTTTTGTGGAAGATCCAATAGCACCATTAGATTGAACACCCAAGCTAGCTCTAGGACTGTCATTGTGGTGCTCCATATTGGAAGCAACTTCATTTCTTGGTGTCACATTCCCTCCATATTGATTCATAAACTGCAACAAACTTTGTTGGATACTCACCATAGTGGAATTCACTGATTTAAATTCTTCAGCTAGTCTATCTTGTGTGTTTTCAATCTTTATTATCCAATTTATATCTCCATTCTCCTTGAAATTAGCTATTGCCTTTGATGCTTGTGTAAGCTTCACTTGCTCCATAGTCGATGTAGAGCTAATTGCGCGACATTAGCCTTTTCTTTTCTCATTCCCAAAAACTTCGGAAATGGGATCATTCTCAAAATCTTCTAAACTTCTACTTTCATCATTGCCATTGAGACTAGCCTTTTCCTTCTGTCTTTCCTTCGCTGCTTCGATTAAACCCTGAAAAAAACCCAAAATTAAAATAATCATACTGCACTATTAAACATTAAAATAAATGAAAGTTAGTGAGGTAATATATTTTATGTTTCTGTTTGTTTTTGTGTGTATATACTATATATAACTTTTCATCAAATAACAAACGTCTAATATGCATCTGAATCCTCTTTTCCAGTAAATTTCTGAAGCAATTGTGATTAGGTAAATAATTAGGGAAGAATATTTTTTCCCAGATAAGATAGTGTTTATGAAGTACAATTTGGTAATGCTTTAACATTTCATTACAGGAATTTCTATTTACAATTAGGACTATGTATAATGTTGGGGACTGAAGTTGTCCCAAACATGATATTTCCATTACACTTTCATATCAACCTGTACAAATTATATTAATGCGAAGTTAAAGACAAATGAAAAGAAAATTATTTTCTAATTAAGGGAGGAGGAAGCCACACGTACATAAAGATAAAGAGAGCTAATCAGTTTTGAGCTAACGGGCCTTATGCAAACGTCTCAAGCCTCATTTTTTCTGCACCTTCTAATCTGTAACTTCAAACGGCTAATCTGTAACAATAAGTACAATAGAATGCTACGCACAATATAAGAATTTTTGTTAATAATATGTTAATCAAAGACACAACACAAAGTAGTATATTTTGTTTATTACTCAAAATTAATCAATGGTGTTACTTGTCTTTTCTACAATCTCGCTATAGCTTTTTTCAACTTAGAGAAGGGAATCCTCAAGCTTGTATGAAATGCATGCTTTCATGTCTGTTATAAAATAAAGAAGTAAAAAAAATTAAATACTTACTTATATATACTGCTTTGGATATCGGCTTATGCTTCAGCAGCTTCAGACCAGAACATGAAACATCCAAATGAGAAATGCTTACCTAGGCCGGCTCTGATAATGATACAGAAACGAACTGTGATTTCATGGAATATCATGCATTATGAATTGCATACATAAAATTCCTAACAAAGTCATGATATTAGTTACTAACAGATTGATTAACAACATTGAGTTTTAAAGGAAAGATGTCATGTAACAACAATTATCACGCACTTATTAATACTCTTCTCAATGAAACAAATTACTTTAAACAAAACTATAATTTATGATATATATATATATATATATATATATATATATATATATATATATATATATATAAGGTAAGCATGAGCACTAGAAAAAAAAATTCATTTTTTTCCTCATGATTTCTTTTATGACTTAAATTACCATATTTTCCACTTCTACCTTGCCTGTGAATTTTCATTTCATCCCTAACTCCTTTTGATTGTCAGAGTACCCTAATGCTTCTTTGAATTGAAAGTGGTTTTATAATTGTCCTTTAATGCCAGTTCCAACATCCGTTGCGAGGTATAGAATGAAAAATCCAAAGCATAAACATCCGTAATTATGATGATTGATCCATTGTTTATAGAAGGTTTTAAATCTTAATTTTCTTATTTACACAATACAATAATAAAGCATTTAACTAACTGTAAGCAACCAATGTATCAACATATTTTCCTAATTCAATTAAAAAATGATATATTACACTGTTCATATAAACTGACTTGCTTCTATTTATTGTTTTATATCTATCTAATTTTATATCTTATGAGAAAATAAGATCATGCCATTTCAGTTTTCATATATGAACCTAAATGCCGAAATATAACATGGTCAATAGGCTATCACTTTTTAAAGAATGCATCTATGTTATGATAGAGAAGACATACTGTAGTTTGCATTTTGTGTTGATGATTGCTTATGTTAGGCTATTATTTTTTATGACAACTTATGTTGGAACATCATCTACTCTAACAGAGAAAATAAAACATTAGCCGAATGCAAACCTGAAAGAAAAAGAAGAAACAAAAAAGAAATTCAAACCTGGCAAAAACTGAAATCAAGAGATCAATGCAAGAATCAACTCAAAAACATCTACTTCAATTTTCAACCAAATTCAAATAGCAGTTTCGAGCAACTCAAACAACAGATTCAATGCAAAATCAATTCAACAGTCCAGGAAACAAACAGTGTCCTCTGCTTCTTCTAGTTTTGGTGAGTAAACCTAATTCTTTTAAAAACAGTTTAAAATTTGAGATGAAACTTAAATATATGTGAATTGTGTGTGATAATGATGGATTGAATGAATGTTTCAGCATGAATATGACTTGAATTGATATATAAATTTTGGATATGCCTGCACAAACATTTGTATTTTGGTTCTCTGTTGTTTACAGTTCTTGAACTTCTTTTCTAAAAAAAATTCATATCTTCAAATACAAGAAATTTTAGGCCTCTTTTCTAAAAAAAATTCATATCTTCAAATAAAAAAATTCATACACTTTGATCTCTATGCACATTAGCCAAATCAATAAATCGTACGTTGTCGTGCACAGAAATGCAATATATGCATTTTCAAATGAGGGAATCATAAAAGAGTAAACTCAAAAAACACCCAACTTATTGCCAATATTCTTTTCATTTGCAGATGTGGATTCAAGAGTGCTGGCACTACTTTACTCAACCTACCAAAATGGGCCAAATGTTGTCGCACTTTCAAGTGGCTCAATAGACTAAGATACGACACTATGAAGACTTAATTTTAGTGTTAATTAAAAATCAGGATTAGCAGCAAAGAAGATATATATGGATTATAGTGTATCAAATCCAGGCTATCGATATACATTTCTTTATTCACATAAGAAATAGGTGTTTGAACAGTTAAAGCAGTTATATCTGAAAGTTAGGGGTAATCAAAGTGCACTAATCGCAATGAACCATTATGAAGAAACATGGCATGAACGATCAAATATAGTTAAGCATGATAAGACTAATACCTTTTACAAAGCCATCAACTTCAGATCTA
Organism: Allium cepa; assembly: GCA_030765085.1. Taxonomy (NCBI): domain Eukaryota; kingdom Viridiplantae; phylum Streptophyta; class Magnoliopsida; order Asparagales; family Amaryllidaceae; genus Allium; species Allium cepa. Next base: position 452,982,236 of record CM060939.1, on the reverse strand, counting down.
CAAAACAGAGAAGCCTATGTAGAGTTACACCACAATCCTCCAAAATCCCTTATATCTGAAACCAATGATACAACATTTAGAAAACATATTTTTGAACAAACTGAAAAAATTAATTAAACAAATCAAGATAAACAAAACATTATATGTCGCATATGTCTTGCTCATATCATTTCCGTCTATTAACGATTATCGAAAACATTGATAATGTCATGCATCCGACTATGATTATGTACCAATGTAAAATATCACAAGCAGAAGAAGGAGTTCTAGAGAAAAATGTGGCAATAATTAAAATCAAGAAGGATTTACCTGAGAAGGATTCGCCCTAGAAAATTGAAAGCGGCCGATGGAAAATTTTTCCCGAGAAAAATTATTTGGAATTGAAAGCGGCCGATGGAGATGGGAAGCGTGATAAGTGTTGTGAGACGAGATGTTTGTTGTTTTCCATCTTTATCCTTTTCTTTTTATTTTATTTTCATTTTTACCAAAGGTTGTAACGGTTTGATGGCGTGACCAAATGAATTTTTTTCGCTTGAGAATATTTTTAAAAGCCTTATAACGGATTTTAAGTGTTATTATTTTATAACGGCATCTGAATGTTAGCAATCAAGAAATACTTCTGTTAGGAATTCCATGTTTTGGTGTAGTAACTTAAAAAGGCAACTAAATCAGTTTTTCATAGATTCTATGTTAACCACTTACAGTAGCTACCTTTCGACCCTATACTTCCACCCCAACCAAGTCAAAACCAATACACAAGGTATCAGTGTGGTTGTACGTAGTGGATTGGAGAATTGCGGTAGGTATAGAATCGAAACTAAGCTTTCGAAGGGATTGGGGACATTGTTTTACTATCTAAAAAAATGCCACTTGCCTTGTTTTCAAAAGAATACTTTCGAAAGGGTTTAATATAGCTTTCGAAGAAGTTGCCATCTTTTTGTTTAAAGGTAGCTTTCAAATGAGTTGCCTTGTTTTCAAATCAATTCTTTCGAAAGGGTAGTTTGAACCCAGTCGAAACCATGTTGTCATCTTTATGCCTTTCGAATGGATTGAAGTCATCAATGAGTTCAAAAGGTAGCTTTCGTTTTATAAGTGTAATAAGCCACCCCCCAATGCTTTTGAAAAGGCTCCAGTACCACTTATACTAAAGGTTTTGAAGGCAATGGCTTCAAAAGGGGTTTCAAAGCTATCCTTCCAAATGTTTTACTTGAATAATTAATACTTTCAAAAGGTTGGTTTCAAAGCCATCGGTTTTTCGCCAATTACTTTTACTTAAAGGTTAATGTTTTGAAAGGGGCAGTTCCGTTTATATTCACTTTGACCCAAAAGTTATTTTAAGGATAAACCTAATGGTTTTGAAAAGGGTACTTTCAAATGGTTTCAAAGCTATGCTTCTATGAGTTACTTTAATACTTTCGAAAGGTATGTTTTGATGGTTTCGAAAGGCCTATGCTTAGTATTTTGGAAAGCAGATTAGAATGCTGTCGAAAGAGGCATTCCACTGGTTTCGAAAGTGAAGGTCTAAGGTTCTGAAAGCCTTAGTTTTCAAAACCAAGAACCTAATCTCATTTTTAAAGGAAAATCCATGGCAAAATAAATGAGTTTTTAAAAGACTTTTAAGTATGGATTTTTTGAAGAAGCTTTCCTTGATAAAACAACAGGTTAAAGGGATTAACCATGTTTCTTATGAAAATGATTTCAAGGATATTAAACCATAAAGGTTGGTATTGTTTTGTTACTATGTTTGCTTCTTCCAATATACATATTCACTATATAATGGACTCGTAACTGTATTTTGAGGAAAAAATGCAGTATAATCAGCTAGGTTGACCCAGTAGTGAATATAAATTAAGTAAATCCTAAATGAATTGAGTTGCATCTAGGAGGTCAGGCAAACTAGAATATAGGATGCCCAAAGACTATTAAAGAGAAGTTGTCAGATTATACAGGTTCATAGTAAACCCATGAAAACTATATTTGGAAAGAGTTATTGGCAAGGGCCAATAGGTTCGTAGTGATCCCATGAAACTATATCCGGATAAAGTTATTGACAGAATCCAATGGGTTCTTAGGCAACCCATGAAAACTAAGATATAAGAGAAGTTATTGGAGTCTCCAATAGGCTTAGGGAGAAACCATGAAATAATAAAGTTATTGGCTGGGGACAATATGTTCCGAGTGATCTCATGAAAACTATGAGGCCGGATAGGTAGTCCATTAGCTTTAAACTGGTTATTAGCAAGTCTATGAAAACTAATAGGTTAATAATGACCCTAGAAACTATAACTGAGACAAATAGTCAAGTGAATGAGGATGGGAAATCCAGAATAATTTACTCGTTGTCATATCATTTTAATATTTTAAATTGCTTTGTTTTAACTATTGAGGATGTCGAAGCACAATATATGGTTATTATAATTTTTTGGATTAGATACTATGAGGGGAAAACCCATTCCTTTAAGCGGCATGGTCACTAGATATCTAAATGGTTTGAGATGGTAGGTTATTATTCATACCAGGCTTTATGTCTGACTCAATGTTTTCCCCTTAAACTCTTGGGTGCTCAATTAATTTTTAGTTGTTTGAAAGTTGAGGTTTTCAGGTTCTCCTTAGACGAATAAGCTTCCAAAGACGTGTAGGAGACAAGTTCAATAATAAGAGATCTTTTCCTATTTTGATTCCATTGTGTTTAGATGTAAAGACAAAGTCGTTTAATTGCCTGGATATATATATATATATATATATATATATATATATATATATATATATATACTTCGATCATCCAATAGGGCATCTTCATCGGTCATCCTTGGCATATTTTGTAATAGTTATAATTTCTCTGAATGTGGTTCTTGAATATGGGATTATGTAACGAACTTAAAATGATTTGAAATGGAATGTGAAAGTTGTTTAATGATTTTAAAATTTTACGATGTCCATGTGTTTCTGATATATCAATGTATCTAAGACTACCGTATTTGGTCGTCGAGGATTAATAACAATGGATGACTACGACATCCGTAGCCATTAGTTTTGAGCCTTCAAGTTGGGGATGTTACAATATCGATCGACAAGGATGACCCCATTCAGGTCCTAAAGATCGAATCTTGGCTTGGCGTGAAGATGAAGGAGTTGGTAGGGTTTCTCTAGGAAAATCCAGATGTGTTCTCCTAGACATATTTTGATATGTATGGAATATTGTCGGAGATAGCATTCCATACATTGAATGAGGACCTATAATACCCTCCCATGAAACAGAAAAGGTGCAGCCTGGGTCCAGAACCGTGTAGTTAAAGCATTTATCGATTCTATAGCGATGGAAATTCAAAAAGATATAGTAGGGATAAAGCGAGAATACAGCGGAAAATAGTGGAGGTGCACAAAAATTCATTAGATAAAAATCAAATAAATAGATTTAATTTATTCTAATTCTCACATCATTTATGTGGAAAAAAATATTGTTTAATCCTATAGGAGAAAATCGAAGAATATCATGATTTATGCAGTCTAGATATAAAACCAAATTTATATAAATTTAATTTATTCTCATTCTCACGTCATTTGTGTAGGAAAAAGAATGGTCAATCTTATGTAGCAAAAATGAAGAATATCCCGATTTATGCAGTCCAATTTGGTGAGTATAATAAATTTTTAACTTATATTGAGCACTTATGCCTTACAATTAGGTCTTTAACCTAACTTTGTTAATTTTGTTTAAAAGAGATCTAGTCAAATCGACCATTTTATATTAATGTTGCTAACGTGGGTGCTACAAAGCCTTGATTTAGCAGGTGCATCAGAAAATAGCAGTGCTTAAAGAAGATCAACTGTTTAACTGCGCTAACTTGAAAAGGCACTGCAATTAAAGTGCGTGCATTATAGTGGGAATTTTGCAGGGCATTAGCGGGGTTTTAACAGTATAAGTCCGGAGCAATCCGCTGCGTTGAAGGAATAAGTGGATAAGCTGAAGGCGTATGGCTAATCGTGATGCAGCATACCTTGATTGGGTATTGAATCTTATGTTTGTTAAAAATCCAAATGGAGAGTAGAGGACATTGAAATGCTAGTGAAGTCACAACGATCGAGGAACCACACGGGCGACCTTTCATAGATGTTTGACGTGCTTCGAAGGTAAGGGATGAAGCTTAACCCATTGAAACGCTCTTTTGTAGTTGCATCATGCAAGTTTTTTGGTTTCATAGTAAACTCAAGGGGCATAAAAGCTAATCCAGAGCAGATAAAAGCATTAAAGAGTGTTACTATTTTGAAGATGAGGAGATAAATGCAGAGCTTGGACGGAAAGGTTGCCGTACTAAGTCGATTTTTTTCAAATGTCGTGGGTAAATATGTTCCATTCTTTGATGCACTTAAGAAATCGAAAAGGAAGTTTGTGTGGATAGAGGACTGTCAGAAAGCTTACCAGTATCGGTTGATTTCATAGAGAAACCATTGGTCTTATCAAATCCTTTTGGAAGGAGGGGACTTATTTGTTTACTTAGTAGTGTCAGCTCATATATCAAGTGAAAACCAAGTGCACGAGGAGTCTAGAATCTAGAGACTCATATACTACAGTAGAAAGAGATTCACTGGACCTAAAAAGAATTACTTGGTGCAAGAAAAGTTGGCATCTTTCTTGCTAATTTATTCAAGGAAGTTATGATCGTACTCCAGGCTCATCCGATAAAGTGTTAACTGATTAACCTTTGAGGCCAGTGCTGCATTGACCCAAGACTTCGATAAGGTTACTAAAGTGGAATATTGAACTGAGCCAGTATGATATAACCTACCATCCTAGGAGGGAGATACAAGGACAAACATTGGTCGATTTCATTGTTGAGTTCACCGTCTGGGATGGAGAAGTGGAAAGGGATGTGGTTTGACTCGCTCAGTGAAAGTTATATACAGATGGTGTGTTTAATGAACACAACTTGGGGTAGCAATGATCTAGGTAACCCTGGAGGAACTAACATTAAGCTATGCCTAGAGGCTATAGTTTCCGACAACGAATAACAAAGCTGAATATGAAGTGTTGATCGTCGGGGTCAAGATATCAAATAAATTGGAGTCAAAACATTACATACCTTTGGCGACTCTCAATTGTAGGACTATCGGGTGAAGATGGAATTTTAGGCTATGGGAGAAAGACTTGCCCTTTACCTAATGCAAGTTCTAGAAATGCTAAGTGATATCGAATTTTGAGTATTACACTATAATAAACATTCCCAACATAAAAAACAATTCATTCACCAAATTAGCCTGTTAGGAATGCGCAACTTATAGGACTAGTTCCAGTGGAGGTTTTGTCAGCTCTGAGCATCGACCAATGGATGTTGATTGGATCTTGGAGGCCGAAGTGGAGAAGGAGTCATGGATGACTTTAATTAAAGAATATCTACTGACCAAGAGAAATGAACGAAGAAGCCTCCTGTGTAACATGCCACAGTTTATTATACAAGAAGGAGCATGATACAAGAGAGGATTCTCTGCTCCCCTACTATGATGTGTCACCAAGGATGAAGACAAGAAAATACTCGCGATGTGCATGAAGGAAGCTGCGGTGATCATACTGGAGGGTAGAATTTGGCAAGGAAGGTTCTTTGTTATGGATACTTTGATTAATGATCAACCAGAACGCAGTTGATTATACTAGAAAGTGCGATAGATGCTAAATATTTGCGAAGAATCCTAAAGCCCCATCCACAAAACTTACATAAATGGTTGGTCCATGGCTGTTTTCAATTTAGGGTTGATATAATTAGTGTGATGTCGATGTTGAAAGATGGAGAAACATATGCCATTATTCAAATAACTATTTCACAAAGTGGGCTAAAGCGGAATCGCTAGCCACGATCACTATGAAAAAGGCGATTAACTTCTTGGTGAAGAACATTATATGCCGATTTGGAGTTCCATAGAAAATTATCACCGATAAAGGAACCCATTTCGAGAGCGTCAAATTCAAAGATTTCTATAGCAAATATCAAATTGAAAAGAAATCTGTGGCTTTAGCACACCCGCAAGCGAATGGATAAGTGATGATGGTGAACAAGATCATCAAGTCCATCCTAAAGAAGCGATTGGCGAAGGCCAAGGGAGACTAGGTCGATGAATTACCTCTCGCACTATGGGCTTATCAATGAATCACAAGTCTATGACCAGCAATACTGAATTCTCTTTGGCCCATGAATCAGAAGCTATGATTCCAATTGAAGTGGAAGTCCCTTCTCATCGAAGAATTCACTATGATCCCAAGATTAATAAGGAATTCTTGCTTGAGTCCCTTAACTTAGTCAATGAGAATTAAGGGTCTTAACTTGGATGGCAGCTGTTTTAGAGGGAATGACTAGTCATGGCATCGGTAAAGCAATCGAGAGTGGGGAGGGATATCATCAATGCCTTTTTCCTTCATGATATAATTAACCTTCTTGAGTTGTGAGGTATACTTGTTTAACATTAATGGCCCAATTTTATGCTCGGTGGTCCCTATGATGGCTACATGATCATCGCCCTGAGTCATGTAAAGATCGTTCGTAGCCACTTTAGCCAGAGCATAAATCTTTTCAGCATTAGGATTCAAAATGTAACTGGCTGAAGAAGGTGAAATGGGATTCGAGGCAGAAAAGATGATAGATTTAGTTGTTGCAACTTGAGGAACTAAAGCTAGATACACATCAAGTAAAGAGGTAAAGGCGGGTGAACCTAAAACTTGAGGAAGTGAAAAATAAAGTTTAGAAACATTGATGGATGACATATATGCCTTCTCAAAAATGACAGACACTAGGGATATACCTTCAAAAGAAGCATAGGTCATTTGGGAAAGGGTCCCTATTAGACTCTCCTCTGCAATAGAGGATAAGATATGTAGTTTCTGGGAAGACTAAAGAAGTGTGTAACTAGGCTCCTCGGGATTATATTGAATATGAACCCAGGATGTTGAAGAAGTCGCTACTACCAAAGTCACCATAGCAGTTGAAATTGAAAAATTCATGGAAGGAATGATAGATTAAGAAATGAGAGGACTAGATGAAGAATCAATAGCACTAGAGGTGGTTACTGTTAAATTGGTAGTTTCTACTGGATGGCCATTAGAGATTGGAATTGAAATTTCACCCAATCCCTTAGAACTGGATTCAGGTAAGTCTCTAATGGGCACCTGGTCAGAAGTCGAAACCTCGAAAGCAATTATCACTTGACCTACGACATGTGCGTCCAAATCCTCACCATCTAAATGGTCGGTCCTTAGCACATCTTCATCAACCTCGACCCCACCTGAGTATTCTTTCTTTTACTTGACAATTTTTTCCTAGGCCAAGGCTAATTCTCTGGGGTATGTGTTCTCAAGCCACTTTAGATTTTCAGATTTGATAACATTCGCATAGAAGCAAACTAGAGTATGCTAGATTTTGGAATTGATTTTCTCTTCAACATTTTAGATTTTCAGATTTGATAACATTCGCATAGAAGCAAACTAGAGTATGCTAGATTTTGGAATTGATTTTCTCTTCAACATTTTCTGCATGGGCTTCTGCGTCCATTTGTGCCATTCTGAATCAAGCATTTTGCTTATACATTCGTTAGTCGTGCTATGAGCATCACTCTTTTCTTTTATTTCGGATTCTGGCACTGCCTCTACCTTTGAAATCTTTAAAGTTTTTTCATCAACCTTAATATGGAGAACCTCCTTCTCCTTGACATGAGTGTCACTTCTATGAAATATGGTCTCTAGTTAATTCTATTACATCTGAAGATTATCCTCAAAGGAAATTTTCTCTTCTAGTAACTTCATCTTCTTTATCTTAGAAGACTTCTTAGTCTCCTCTAGCTCTTTATCCACAGTGGAGATGATATGCTCACTATCTTTTTTCTTTATCTCCTTCTTCAGAAGGAACAATTAATTGGCTGTATTAATGTTAAGCAAGGCTTTAGCGAATTTTCTCCCTGTATAATATTTGATCATATGCATCAGTTACACAAGTTGTGACATTTTTGGCCACCTCGACGGGAATTACCTTCAAAGGATATGTAGACTTAACCCCATCAAAGCAGAATGCGGGAAAGGATCTTTATAAAGTAGCAATCTATGGATCTGAAGTAGATTGTGTAACTATCATAGAAACATAAGTGAAAGCATGCTCTTTGTCAGGCCTTTGTTTGGCAGACTCAAAAGCTACAGAACCAGATGGTCGAATAGCCTGTTTGAATTTATAAGAGGATATTATAAGCTGTGTAGAAGCACCGTCGAAGTGGGAATAGTCAGAGCATTAGATGAGGGGATAGGATAAAGATTTGAAGAAAACGGATCCAAGATTTTTGGTAGAGGAGAATGACTATGATGTTGAGTAGAGGATGCCCTGCCAGATCTGGATTGATCATGCGACCGTTGCTCATGATCGTCATGATATTTCTGTTCATCTTTACCCCTCTTTTCTTGTTTTTTCCTTCAATGCCTTACTGAGTTGGATTCATATGATGATTCCCTATGTCACCATGGAGGAACATGGTTGCGATACCCTAAAGAATAGCCTTGGAGTTTGTCAAAAAGATTTGGACTTCCCATTGTACCTAAAAAGAAAATGCGGCTAAGTCAAGATTTGGAAATCGAAGACTAGCACACGCAGTGTAGGGGTATGGTGACTTGGCTTTCATGCAGTGTCGATGTGCCTTAGGGTCCCACGGACTATGCTCATGAAGTCAATTAAGTAGAGTAATATCCCCTATGGCAGTAAAAGGAATGTCTATAGCTGTGCGAACAGAGGAATCGATATCAAGGAACTGAAATTGTCAAGGTCATAAGAAGGGATATTCTCCAAAATGCTCCCAAATTAACCATAGATATTACCAATTGGAGGAGCCGGAGTTGCCTCCCCAACTGGGGCCTGATGTGGCTATGAGATATGATGAGGTGGAATAATCCTTAACCTTGGACGATGGGGAATAGGAAATACTTGGCCACCTTCACCTATCTCTCCTATAGACTCAAGATCAAGATTTACATTTTTGTCGTCATTCTCATCCTCATTATCTTCGTCTTCACCATCATCATGATCATATCTCCACCTTTATTTTTATCTACGTTGTTATTACCACCTTCATCTTCCCTTTGATCAATTGAAGGATCCTAAACTATAGGTGGAATTTCCTGATTTTCAACATCTTAGGGCTCGAACTCAGCCTCCTGAGTGGTTTTGGCACCTTTATGAGTAATAAGAACGATACCAATACTACGGTTATTGTCTAGAAGTTGAAATTGTCGCATGTTGTCATCTGTTAGAAGAACTTTCATTTTTCCCTCTTAGGTAGGAATGTTTTGAAGGCTTTAAGAGTATGTGCCAGAGTTGCACTACTAGGCCTCTTTGGAGTAGCTATAAATTTATGTGACAGAGTTAACGATTTGAATGGAATTAACTCCACTAAGACAAAGAGTGATAATAGAACTTATGCCCCGATAACCACCTTTGAGCGAAGCTAACTGGACAAAGCACAAAGAAATATTCATCTTTAAAATTGCTAAACTTGTTACATAGACCAATAATCACACCACAACTATTGGATGATTCTAGATGGGTCAGAGAAGGACCGTCTCGTTGTTTTTTGAAACTAAATAAATATCTGATTTACTCTATGTAGGCACCCTCCCTAAATGGTGAAGGCAAACTATGTACATACTATTCAAAGAAGCATAACCATTTGGGTGAAGCTGAATAGGGGCAAGCTTCATGAACTGGAGAATGAGCCGAATAAAATGGTTAAATAGAGGGATACCTCTAAAAAGACACATGTAATGATTACATGATGTATAACCTTTTGGTGGATCATGGACCCGCTGAAAGGGCTCTGGAACTAAAACATCCTTAAAAGGAATACAATCCTTGCATAAATTCTCCTAATGCTCACTTTATCCAATGTAGATGTTGGAGAATCCGAATGTTATCAAGGATTAAGGTGCCCTTAAGATTAATATCGAGGGCAACCCCTGCATCAGCTTCGCCTTCCATGATAAAGGGAACTATTTGTAAATGCTGTCTAGCTTGATGTTAGGATGGTCAAAGTCAAAGAGAAAAGGAAGTAGATGACGAAGTGGATGATGAGGCAGACACTGAAGCTGAATCCAAAGCCATTGTGGGTGAGATGAATTCTAAAGTAGATGGACCTGCACCTATGGTAGAGAGACACGAGGAATGTGTACGATTCATAACCACTAAAAAACTTGATAGTCGAGAAAGGTTAGGTAAGGTGTAACTTTCATGTTCATGCTGAAATTAAGCCCTACGTAGTCGATGAAAAGACTTAATGGATGTCGATGTATATTGACCAACCAGATCTCATACATTGATGGGGTCTACGATATGCAATTCAATCTATACAGCGTATGTCATATGTCCAAAGAATAGTGAACGTGAACACTCTACTTAGATAGCTCGCTCATACTAGCAAATGAGCTCCGTAACATTACGGAACTATGTGTTAGATTTTACCTATTATCATATAATTTATGATAACAAACTATCGTCCATAGCGATACAGAACTTCTCTTTACAGGGACATCGGAGTGAAGTATTTAACCCAAAGCAGTGATGAATGTCTCCATTATATGCAAGAGCACGTTAGATGTGACCGTTATTTGAAATTGTCCTACCTAAACCAAACCATTGATCTACACTCATCCAAGAAGTGTTGAAAATTCATTCTCTCCTTTCTTGCACTTGAAATGAAAAATGTGAAAATTGCATGACGAGGTGAACGAATCAGGTTAAGTCATGACCAACCTAATGCAAACCCCATGCACGTAAAAGTTAAAGAAAAACCCGAGCTCAACACGTGTTCCTCTATTTGCTTCGGGTCAACCCAAGGATGCTTGATACTAGGAATGGTAATGAGGCGGGTCTGGGGTCAAAACCCAGTAGACCTGGCTCTGTTTTGACCTGCCAAGACTTGCTCTATTAAGTCATCGGGACGGGTAGACTCATAACCCGTCCTAAAGAGCACCGAGTCTAGGGTAAGGTCGAAGCTCGGTTGACCCGCCCCAACCTGACCCGCATTACTGAGCTCTCATAAGATTGGTTCATTACTATAATGATGGTTTGTTAATCGTATTAGAAATAAGCGATTATATCATGGATATTATGATGTCATTAGGTTATAGTATTTAGTTGTGTCATTGATAATTATATAATAGAATATGCATATTCTTTTGAAATGTTGTTATACACCTCATTTTTGTTATCTACTCTTATGATTGTAAACACATTGTTATTTATATTTAATGTACCATTTAGAGAGAATCCCTCTTACAAATAAAATAAATAAATATATATACATACACATATACATACATACATTAGTATATAATTTTGAATGAGTGTATAGAGCCCCACCAGGTATTGGGATGGGGGGGGTCTACCTTGACCCATATGGGTTATTGGTTCGGGATAAAAATTCAGATCTGCACCAGGTCTACGGGACAGGTCTGGGGCAGGGTTTAAAAACCTTAGGGCGAGTCTAGGGCACTAAAAATCCATACCAATCCTCCCCATTTCCATTCCTACTTGAAACCAAGCTTTTTACAGCCATGAACAAGGAGGAAGATGAAGCCTCTAAAATGGCCTACTATAGTCAATAATTGTGACCATGCATAGGCGACTTTAAATCAACGGCCACCCACCCAACCATAAAAATAAGGCAAGCATCAACATTGTGTAACAATGTTGGTTTTTGATTTACCTGAAATTAAGTTAAAATATAACTTAAAACATGATAATTTAATAATTAAGAGATTTAAGGATTTTTATTTCAAATTTAATGTGGAATTTGGAATAATAAATGATTTTTTAGTGGAAAACAATTGTTTGGAGAATTTTAGTGTAATAATAATATTTCTAAGTATTTAATTCTTTTCTACTATAATAAAAGAAAATGGGAAAATTTTATTTATGAAATATGGGATTATTTTATTTCCAAGTATAATTATATGAATTATTTTATTACTTTCAAAACATGGAAATGGAGTTAATCTTGATTAGTTAAGTTTGGATGTTAAAATAGAGAATTATAATATAAAAGACTATTTTATCCAAATTTTGTTTCAAATTGAAAGTGTAATTTTAATTATTAATTAAAAGATGGAATTTGAATTCATTTCTACATTTTGCAAATAAAAATGTAATAAGTGGTCTAAGATCGATGTTATAAACTAATATAGTTTATGTAATCAAGCTATAGGTTAAAACATTTTTTTAATTGTGTAATTATTTATGCAAGGAAGAAAGTGCGCTTTATTATCTCTTGTTGGATTAAGTCCACACTTAGCCCATTCAATAAATTTGAGAAAAACAATCTCCTGTATGTTCTTTTCCTCATATTCTCACCTTTTGTTTTCAACTGGGAAAGAGACAAATTCACAAGCCCTAGCCTCTTTCAAAAATCAAATCAATTTAAATAAATTATTAAATATTCTCAAATTTGGATATGTTGTTTCTGCCACATTCCAGTACTTCTATTTCAAATTTCATGTATTTTCATGTAGTTTTGATGGGTTAAGGATGGTCATTTTCGCAAGCTATTTTCGGTGAAATCAAACCAGAAAGCACAAGTTAGTAGAAAAATCCTAATTAATTGTAAAAAAATAGAAAAATCTAAAATTTGGATGTGTTGTTCTTATCTCAAGTATGCACCTTCAATTAAAATTTCATGGAAAAATATTTAAGTTTGCTATGTCAAATTCACGCAGCACTAGGGATGAAATTCAGGGTAGTTGATTTGGCTTAGGGTTGATGTATGTAACTTTGAACCTTTTTGGATATGAAGGTGTGTTTTGCTCACAATTCTAGTATATAATGAATGCATGTGATTATTGGTTGAATTGCTTGAATCTATGGTGAATATGATTTCAATATGGTGTTGAATCTCTAGTCATTTTGAATTTGATTGTTTGTTTGTTGAAAACCCACCTTATATAATTATGATTTGCACCCAATCGTATGTGTTTGTATGCTTGCATGAGTGCTAATAAAGTGCTTCAGACCTCCAAATAAGAAGCGAAGGAGAAACAAGAAGAATTGGATCGTTGGAGGGCATCAGAGCCGCCTGAGAGTCAGCCTAGGTGACATAACTGGAGGTCCGGTCGACCGAACCGGTGCACCAGTCGTAACCTGAGGTTGAGACCAAGGCTGTGTTCCTTCGGTCTCCGAACGCTGCGTTCGCTAACCGTTTGCCCGGTTGATCGCCTGATGTTATTTTCTTGATTTTGATGTTGCATCTCATATTAATTTCATTATCATTTCTAGATTTGAATTATGAATTAATGAATTCATTTTGGTATTTTTATGCCATAGAATTGTTCCATGGGTCCTTGGTATAATACACCATTTTTGATGCACGTTTTCAGCTTGATTTACCAAAGGCTGATTTTTAAATCAAACCATTTTATCAAATTGATTTTAAGTATAAATCTAATTTCTGTATAAATAATTATATACATATATACATTATTTATTCTCATTCACAATGGTTTTTAAAGATTATTTGGAGTAGTGTTTTATAAGTGTACTTATATATAAATTATAGCTTATAAACTAATGTTTTACAAGAATGATTTTAAAGTGAAATATTTTATAAAATTGCACAACATCGATCGAATGAGGAACTGATTTTAATGGTTAAATAAAATGAGTGATACAGAATGCTTGCATTTTTTTATCGGTTAATTCTTGGACTTGTTCGATTAAACCATTGCTACACACAAGTGGAGTTTATTGTTGTATAGTAAACGTTTGAGTAAACTCATGTGGTATGGGACACATGGTCATTACCTATTCGATTGCTATATGAAAGTACATAACACTCATATCGACGAGTTTATGAATCGCCCTTGGAGTTCTCTAGGCCTTGTACCTACCTTGGAGTTTTTATAGGTCTTGTACCTATCATATACTTTATAGGACTTGTTCCTATCTTGAAGTTTATAGGCATCGCACCTATCTAGAAGTTTATAGGTCTCACACCTATCTTTGAGTTTTATAGCCTCTTGCCTATCTTGGAGTTATTATGGGAATTATAATCATCTTGGAGTTCATAGACATATACGTCTATCTTGGAGTTACATGAATATAGGTGAACATATTCATCAATCTTGGAGTTTGACGCCTTTTTCCCCTTTTTTGAGATTTTTGAATTTCAATTTGTGATGTTTGAATTCGATGTTATTTTTGTTATCATCAAATAGTTTTGGGAATTTTTCTTGTAAAAGCTATCTTGAGTTTTGATATTTGGTGATTTCATTCTTGAACTTTTGAAGTATGCTTGATATTTATCGTTATATGACTTGATGACTATATTTGAGATCTGGTTCATTTTATCTGTCATTCATCTTGCTAACTCATTTATTTAGTCTAGACCGACCCGTTTATTATTTTATAATACTCGGGTTAGACAGAGATATTTTTGGTCCTTCAACTTGATGCTTTTTGAGGGGACTTCCTATTTGTTGGGCAGATGTTTACTTTTGTCATCACTATGTATATATTGATGTTATGATGTATCTTATGTGGAGCTAGTCTCCTTTTATGTACATATTCATACATTTGGGATGTAATACTAATGTATTATATAGTTTACATTGTGTATCTATTTTGTGCCTATCCAGCTTGTATTCATTGTCTAATCCGATGTGTATATTTTATACTCTATGATTTCGTGTTCTGTGTTGTATCATATATTGTTCTGAATATTAATTTCGCCGCCATAGATTTTGTCTTGAACCTGAATTGCATATGTCGATCCCACTTGAGAAAATAAAATTATCAGTTTACTAATCAATGTATCAATGCTCGTTCGATTCAAATTTATGGAGAGTCGTTCCTAACCAGCCCTATTCTCTACACATGAGATGGTGTTACTCTATAATATCATTTGTTAGAGTGGGCTCAGGGTGGGGTGTCATAGCTTGGTATCGGGGTGAGGTTCGGAATAAAATATGGTATCAGGGATGAGGATCTTCTCTAAGTCGAGTTCATAGGATAGATAATGGAAATCATCTCCTATGAGATAAGATAATTTCTTTATGGTTTTCGAGTATTTATCCTTTCATGTTTCCACTTCTTTGAAATTTCTATTATCAAATCATTGATTCCTAAACAACCTTCGACCCAATCATATCCACTTCAGCTTAGAGATCGCAGGCGGTTAAGCTACCATTCTAGCACTGGGCAACTCCATGGACCTAGCTAGGACAAAGTGCTTATGTTCGCTGAGCAAATCATGAAGTTTGTTATCGACCATTTTGTGATTAGAGTCACGCAGCGGAAGTAGATGGGTTGTTTCCATTGGGCATATTATCCGATATATTTGTGATTGATTTGATTGGTTGATTGGATGTTTGTTTGCATAGGATTCTCAGTGACAATTCAGAATCAATTAGGAAATAGATGATTTATTAGTTACCCTAAACAAAGAGTTAGATTAAGAATTATTTTGGTGAAATCAACACCTAATTAGGAAACATCATCCTATGAGTTTCTATAAGATGTTAAATGATGATGATTATAAGCTTATTATTATATGTATAAACTAGAGTATATAAATATACAAGTATTCTTCATTTTAAAAGAGGATTTCTTTTGATTATATATATATATATATATATATATATATATGGATATTAAATTGCCCATTAGGTGCTTTATGGATTTTGGTCGGGACGTTTGGCCAACATACTCGATATGGATTCCTAAATGCTTAAATGAGACAATAGACATAATATGTTAGATGATAAGGTAATGGTTGAGAAACTATATTTGGAAATAATAAAAATAAGAGGAAGTAGATTTTAAAGCTAAGATTACTTAAGGTGAAAAACACACACACAGTGTGTGTATGTGTGTGTGTGTGTGTGTGTATTTGGAAAATTTAATGAAATACCTTTTTGTGTGGTTTAGTTCTATATTAAGATAATAAAAGAGAACTTAAATCAAAATTTATGAGACACTAATCCAAAGTATTCATTATGTGGGAATTATATTCATTTAGTCTTTTAAATTGATTAAAAGAGTGATTTTTGGGAAAAATAGATTAAATCAATATATGGAGATTATTTAAATAAATAAGTATGAATGTGTTACAAATAATATTTAAAAAGGAAATAAAGTTTAAGGGAGTTAAATATTATTTTACAATAGGAAAGAGAGTTTGAAAAATGTATATATATACAAATGTAATGAATTTTGAGAGGAATATCTTAAAGGTAAATAATACTTTAAGAAGTGTTTTGAATCTTATATATTCTATTTTGAAGGGAAGTATCATATAAAATTTTGATAATAAAATGCAAGTGATTTGGTAAAGGAATGCTTAAACAGATAAAATAT
Organism: Allium cepa; assembly: GCA_030765085.1. Classification (NCBI taxonomy): domain Eukaryota; kingdom Viridiplantae; phylum Streptophyta; class Magnoliopsida; order Asparagales; family Amaryllidaceae; genus Allium; species Allium cepa. Next base: position 452,965,875 of record CM060939.1, on the reverse strand, counting down.
AATTTGGAAAATATTTTAGATAAATATTTTGAGAAGAAAATTGCATTTAGTATGAAAATAATCATTATGTTTTACAAAGTTGCGATGGTCGAAATAAATACAATGAAAACAATAAATATACTTATGAGTATTAATTTCATTCTGAATGGCAAATGCATCCATCGATCATTAGTCTTAGCCAAGGTCAGTGGCGAGGCAGGGTTGGTCGTTTGGAAAACACTGCAGCCATTGACAAAGCAGTTCACTATAAATAGATGGCAATACAATGTCATTATATTATTTGGTACTTATGAATTCGTATGTGTCCATTAAGATATATACTTAAGGGAATTATGTATGTTACTTTAGTTGATTATGTATGGCATATGGTGATTTATGTGAAAGTTAAAAATGAAAACCTAAGTTATTTATTTATCGGGTAATTTGGTTTTATATTTAAGAAATACTTCAAGAAAATAATGTTTACATACATGCACAAATTAGTTCAAGAAGTTTTGCATTTTACAATTCTTCAATTTTGAAAAGTGGAAAATTGATTTTGAAAATGTTAAATATGAGAAAATATTGAAATAAGAGTAACTTTGTATTTTGATGATTTGAATTAAAAGAATAGTTGGTGTCAAAAAAGTAATTTTAATGGTAAATAATTTGGGAAAAAAATTAAACTATTTGTAAAACACATAGTTTATAAATTTGATGTGACGAGTAAGTCATCAAGGGTATGATAATTATAACCTATAGTGTATTTTGAACTTTGTGGAAATTGGAAGTAATTTAACTAGCTTCACAATCACCTTTTCATTTGAATGTTGAATTATATATATGGTTCTAACTCTTAAAAGAGAAGTTAATCACTAGAGAAAGTTATTATCCTCAATCTTTAGAAAGATTTCATGGTGAAAGTTTTCATAGAAAGAATGTAATTATTATTATTATTGTTTTGGTTTATGTTTAAGATTTGAAGTTAATAGTTGATTGGGCAACAATAAAATAAAAGTGTTAATTTAAATTAATGATCTTCCCAAACTGGTTGTTTTTCTTTTCATTGGTAAACTTAAAGGAGAAGTATAGACAAGTTAAGCCTAAAGTATGTCTTAAAATGGAATTAATAATAATTGAGTTTTTCTCTTTAAAAATATATTTAGTAAGGCAAGTCAAAAAAATACAAGTATTTTCATATTTATGTACTTGTTAGCTAATGATAATTCATGATTAACAACTCTTAGCTTGTTGGAAAAAATTATTTATCCTAAAACTTTGTTTAAATGATTTTAGAGGAAATTGTTGTCTTGATGTGATATTTTGGTTTAGGATGAAAATTTTCAAATGACTAGATTGCGGAAATTTTGTTTTCAAAATGGTTGCATTAAAATGACCATATCTTTTGATTCTATTTTCCAATTATACCGATCCATTTTGAGCTCGAAAGATGTTTCGGCAATGAACCACTTTTTTCATATCATTTTATCAAATTATATCGTTTTCATGAGCTAAACACTGTTTTAAACATAACCATAAATTCTGGCCTATTACATAATTTCTCAACTAAAACCTCACTTTGTTTTGATCATGACTTTTGAACGTTAAATCCGATTTTAGTAGTTTTGCCCGTTCCAGAAAGCTAAGAGTAAAAGCCATAACTTTTGTTTAAGTGTTCAACAAAATTTTGGAATTTACTAGGTTAAAAACATGCATTTTATGTTCAGACCTGTTTTTATATTAAAAAATCTGAGTTGGTTACCTTTATAATATCCTCAATAACTTGAGTTGTACTTAATGTTCTTGTAATCTGAGAGATGTTTTGGAAGTTAGCACATTATGTAAACATTAATTCTTTGAAACCATGACTTTATTTAGTTGTTTAGACCTTTAAAATTTAGATAGAAAGTGGTTAAAATACAATAGTGATATTCTTGTAACTTTTTTATATACGGATAATATGCGACCTTTGATTTGAGAATAGGTGCTTTTGAAGGCTAGTGAACCATGCAAAGACTTTAGCTTGCTCTCGCTCGCATAAGAATCTAGTAAATTGCTTAGAAAGAAAAAAAATGCTAAAACAAGGTAAGTTTTTACATAAAGTGTTATATTTATTGTTGGTCATATATCGTGTGGAAAATTTTGATATATAAATTGTTTCCGACCATGTTTTGATCGATATATATATCTAAATAATTGTATTGTCGTTGTTTGGAAGACTCTCCGCATAGAGGAGACTATATCGATTTTTCCCCAAAACTTTGGGAGTTAGAAAAATTTTAAGAATTTTTTTACTAGGGAATTGAACAAAAGATTTTAAGCTTTGAAATGAGATAATTTAAAAATTGTGAAGTATTCCTAACTTTAAAAAGTATTTTTATTCGAATAGTAATGAATTTGAGGAGTTACCTTTTTGATTGGATGCTATTGTCTAATTGGATGGTTAAATGGATGTTGCATTAGGTTGAGTTTATAATATTAAGATTCTTGAGATAAAGGATGATTTGAGGAAAAATAAAATTGTGAAAAGAAATGATTCAGGGGAAAGATATTTATAAAACTCTAATCATCTTCATAATTAAGGATGAGTGTAATGTGGAAATAAATATGTAAACTATAGACCCTTCTCTATAATAAAAATTGTGGGGACGTAATTTTTGTAAGGGGAGAGTCTGTAACAATCTTGGTTTTTGATTACCTCAAATTAAGTTAAAATATAAATTAATACAGTGATAATTTAATAATTAAGAGATTTAGGGATTTTTATTTCAAATTTAAAGTGGAATTTGGAATAACGTGGAAGGAGCACATATAAATGATTTTCTAGCGGAAAATGAATATTTTGAGAATTTCAGTGTAATAATAATATTTCCAAGCGATTTAATTCTTTTATATTAATGGGAAAAATTTAATTGTGAAATATGGGTAATTTTATTTCCAAGTTTAATTATATGAATTATTTTATCACCTTAGAAACATTGAAATGGAGTTAATCTTGGCTAGTTAAGTATTGATGTTAAATTAGTGAATTGTAATATAAAAGACTATTTTATCCAAATTGGGTTTCAAATTGAAAGTGTAATTTTATTTATTAATCAAAAATGAATTTTGAATTCATTTCTTCCTTTTGCAAATAAAAATGCAATAAGTGGTCTAAGATTGATGTTATAAACTAGTGTAGTTTATGTAATCAAGTTAAGGGTTAAAACATTGGTTTTAGTAGTGTAATTATTTATGCTTGGAAGAAATTGTGCGTTATTGTGTTTTGTTGGATTAAATCCACACTTGGCCCATTTAAGAAATTCGAGGAAAGCAATCTCCTATACGTTCTTTTCTTCATGTTCTCATTTTCTGTTTTCAAAGAAAGACCATGAACCTTCTTCTTCCCCAAATTCACAAACCCTGGCCTCTTTCAAAAATCAAATCGATTCAAATAAATTACTAAACATTCTCAAATTTGGTATGTTGTTTCGCCATGTTCTAGTACCTCTGTTCCAAATTTTGTGTAATTTCATCGAGTTTCGATGGGTTAAAGATTGTCATTTTCGCTATTTTTAGTGAAATCGGGGCAGAAAACGCTAGTTAGTAGAAAAATCATAATTAATTGAATAAAAATCAGAAAACTCTGAAATTAGAATATACTGTTCTTAACACATGTGTGAACTTTCAATTAAAATTCATGAAAAAATATTTAGGTTTGCTATGTAAAATTTGCACAGCACTGGGGACAAAATTCAGGATGTTTTACTTGATTTGACTTATAGTTGATGCATGTAACTTTGAAGTTTTTTGATATTAAGGCGAGTTTCACTCAAACTTCTAGTCGATATTGAAATCATGTGATTGTTAGTTGAATTGCTTGAATCTATGGTGAATATGGTCTTAATATGGTGTTGAATCTCTTGTCACTTTGAATTTGATTCTCTGTTAGCTGTAAACCCACCTTATACATTCATGATTTCCACCCAATTGTATATGTTTGTATGCTTGCATGAGTGCTAATGCAGTGCTTCAGACCTCCAAAGAGGCAGCGAAGGAGAAAAGGAATGGAATATGATGGTCAAAGGGTTATCAGAGCTGCTTGACTGTCAGCCCAAGCGACGCAATAGGTGGACCGGTCTACCTGAACGATGCACCGATCGCAGCTTGTGATTGAGCCCCAGGCTATGTTCTTTTGGTCCTGGATTGCTCTGTTCACCACATGTTTGTCCAGTTGATCGGCCGATGTTATTTTCCTAATTTTGATGTTGCATTTCATTGCCATTTTCAGATTTTGAATTTTGAATTGATGAATTCATTTTGGTATTTCTATCTCTATGGGTCCTTGGCACAATACACAAATATCGATGCACGTTATCAACTTAAATTTATAAAAGGCTGATTTTTAAATCAAACCATTTTAGCAAATTCTTTTTTGGGTTTAAATCCAATTTCTATATAAAGGATTATATATATATATATATGTGTGTGTATGTATGTATTATTTATTCCCATTAACAATGGTTTTTGAAGATGATTTGGAGAAATGGTTTTAAAGTGTACTTATGTATATATTACAGCTTATAAACCAGTATTTTACAAGAATGATTTAAAGTGAAATCTTTTATAAAATTGCATGACATCGATGGAACGAGGAATTGATTAAAGCGGTTAAATAAAATGAGTGGTATGGAAGCTCGCTGTTGTTTTACCGGTTAATTCTTGGACTTGTTCGACCGAATCATTGCTACACAAAAGTGGAGTTTACTATCGTATATTAAACGATTGAGTAAATCAGTATGATCTGGGACACAAGCTGTTATCTATTCCATTTCTATAGAAAGTGCATAACACTTATATTGAAGAGTTTATGACTCGCCCTTAGAGTTCTAAAAGTCTTGTACCTATCGTGATGTTTTTATAAGTCTTGTACCTATCATGTAATTTATTGGACTTGTTCCTATCTTGAAGTTTATAGGTCTCGCACCTATCTTGTTTTTTTATAGGATCTGCCTATCTTGGAGTTATTATGGGAATTATACCCATCTTTGAGTTTATAAACATATATGTCTATTTTGGTGTTACATGCATGTAGGTGAACTTATTCACCAATCTTGGAGTTTGGCGCCTTTTCCCTTTTTATGAGATTTCTGGATTTCTATATGTGATTTTTTGATTCAATGTTATTTGTGTTATCACCAAATAGTATCAGTAATTTTACTTGTAGAAGTTGTCCGAGTTTTTTTATTTGGTGATTTCATTCTTGAAGTTTTGAAGTATGCTTGATATTTATCGTTATATGACTTGATGACTGTATTTGAGATCTAGATCATTTTATTTACCACTCATCTTGCTAACTCATTCATTTAGCCTAGACTGACCCGTTTATTATTTTACAATACTTGGATCAGACCGAGATGTTTCAGATCCTTCAACTTGATGCTTTTAGAGCGAACTTCCTATTGGTTAGCTAGATGTTTAATTTTTCCCCCACTATATATATATATATATATATATATATATATATATATATATTGATATTATGATGTATCTTATGTCAAGCTAGACTCCTTTCATATACATATTCATTTATTTAGGATGTAGTACTATTCTATTATGTAGTCTACATCATGTATCTATTTTGTGTCTGTTCAGCTTATATTCATTGTATAATCCGCAGTGTATACTTTATACTCTATGAGTATGTGTTCTGTGTTGTATCATATATTATTTTGGGTATCCATTTACCCACCATAGATTTATTTTGAATCTGAATTGCATATGTCAATCCCACTTGAGAAAATGAAATTATCAATGTACTAATTGACTTATCAATACTCGTTCAATTCAAAATTACGGAGCGTTGCTCCTAACCAGCCCCATTCTCTACACTAGTAGACGATATTACTCTATAATATCCTCTGTTAGTGTGGGTCTCGGGGTAGGGCGTCACATGTTGAAGTGAGGAGATCGAGTTAAAACTTAAGTTTAACCGAAGTTAAATTTAAGCAAGTCGACGGCTGTGTCTTCTAAATCGATGCTGGCATTAGTCAAAGATGGTCGACGACAATATAATAGGCAGGTAGCAGAGTTAATTGGTCCTCGATTTGGAAGTTGAAAGTTGGTTTGAAGGTGAATTCATAATGGGGGCAGGTAAAGTAAAGTAAAAGTGAGATCCATAAGTTACTTAAGTAAAAAGAAAGGCGGAAAATTCATGACTGAATCAAGGCCCACAACTCGCTACCGAGTTGTAAAAAAAGAAAAGGAAAGGAAGGTAGAACCCTACCTAACTAATTGTAAAGGGAGAATTTCAAAGTCTCCTAACCTAAATATTAAAACTATACAGGATACTTCAACTCTTATATCATCCTGGAGATATGAATATGTAGCTGTTCAAGACAACATTGCAATTTAGAGAAGAGACACCACTTTATGAAAATATTTCAAAAGATGAAGACATATATTCAGATCAGAGTTTGAAATCGATAGCTTGTCATGATCCAAAGCATGCCTTATTAACATAAGTCACACTTTGAGGGGTAAGTATTATCCTGTTATTGAACCAAAAAATATTTCTATGAATCAGAACCATTGACTGGTCATGAAGTAAAAAAAAGAAGTTCGAAAGTACAAGTAGAAACCATAATTAAGTTGAATTCCAAAGAATTGGTGCTGAACCTTTTTTGCCAGTAGATAATACTTATGCATTCTTCAAACAAGTAAATTAGAGAGAGAAAAATGGAAAATCACAAGTGGAAGTCATAACTTGGGATCGAGATATCTTCCTTAATTCGGTACCCATTGTAAATGATGGGTCAGCATGGTGTTTTCAAGAGTGTGAAAGAAATGAAGCAAAGTACTTAAGGGCTAGAAACCCTATAACTCAGCACCGATTTGTGAAGCACAAATTGATACCGAGTTGATTATTAATTACTGATTTGGCTATGTTCTTTTTCTAGAGCCTCCTATTGGATGTAGAGAACGTGGGTACCAAATATCAATGCCAAATTTGTTAATCTTCGTCTATAAATAGGAGGAGAAGTGCACAAAATTGAGATCTTTTTCTTACTTTTTGAATTAATAGATTTTACCCCCAAACTATGTTGGATTCTCACCCGAGTTTTAAGTAATCAAGTTGTAAAACCACCGTTTTAAAAGTAAGTCGGGATCATTAAAAAAGTTGACAATGGACGTAAGTGATTGATTTCGGTCGAACCACTATAAATTTCGTGTGTTTTACCTCATTTTCAATTTTCTTATTTCTATAATCACTGATTATTATTCAATTATGCGTTTGTCCCATTTTCGGTGCAGACATCTACCTTTATGGTTATAAATTTATTAAAAATACATAAAATTTGTTTTAAATTATAAATAAGGAAATTCTGTAAAAACACAATCTTTAAGTATTGAAATATACTACAACCCTTCCTCAAAAACATAGCTTCAGTTGGACTACAAATATTTGCAGTGTATACTGCAAATATTTGACGCTTTGAAAACAATATTTGAAAAAAATAAATAAATTCGAAAACTATAATTAAATGCAGGTACAATTTTTGAAAAATTCTTTAGAAATTTTTTTAGGGTTGTAATTTAAAACATGTTTTTGAGGAGAAATTTTTCGTATATCAAATTTAAAAATAAGGAAGGTTCCAAATTTCCACTTAAAAATATATATCTTAATATTAAAATTGGTTAAACAATAATATACTTTATTCTATAAATTATACATTATGATTTATTAGTTATTATCAATATGTCATTGACTATTATTTACTAAAATTAAACTACTAGTTATTAAATAAAAAATCAATAATTTTGTTTAAATTTCTAATTATTCAATTGGATTTAATTATTTTAATTCAGTTATTCAAAATTTATCATTAACTTAATGTGGTAATATCAACTATTAAATTATTATGTTGTTAAAATTTAAATTAATGTTAAATATTGACAATTAAGTATGGTTACTAATTATTAATTATTTTTATAATCTATTAATGGCTATTTATAGATTATCAATTATCAATTATCTTACAATTTATGTAATTATTTATTTATACTTACTAAATACATAACACAATCTAACATTCTTACTCAACCTTACCATTGAAAGTGTTCAAGAATGTATTGAACCTTGTGTCCGAGAACATACTCACGATTATTAGACAACCTAAGGATTAGCTTACAGGCCAATATCTTTTATCACTATGTTATAAGGTGAATTCAACTTCATATATTTTAATCCATATTCCCTTTAAACTCCACATCCTCACTTACTCCTTCCATTCCTTTAAATCATCATGTCAAACCCCAGAACAACCACATGATCCATTTCCTCATCTCCACCTCTTTGCTGCTATTATTCTTCACATCGGCTTCACTGCCATTATTCATCACATTGCTTCCCTCTAGAATCACCACCTCAGTAGTCCAAAATTAAACCTCTTTTAAGAATCTTATTATCCACTTTAACCAACACCCTTGCATAATATTCTAATAATAGCTCGAGTGATTTGACCCATTTTGATAGGCTTACAAAACAATGAAGTAATTCTTCCAAGGCCTTCCTCCGTCCGATAATCTAAATCGAGCCCTGGAATCTCACCCACATTGGTGTAGTTTGGAAAAAAATCCTTTGTCAATTTCATCCTCGGATGCCATCTCCACACCATTATATTTTTTTTTCATAATAATAAGGTCCCACCTTAATCACCTTATCACAATCCTCTTTAAAATTGAATTTTAATGTATAAACCCCACTCCTATGCAGTTAAAGTGCTCGACAGATTTAATGCGGTGGAGGTGCAAAAAGTCATAGCGGGGATACAGCGAGGATATAGCTGGATATATCGGATGACTCTAAAATAACATATAACACTAATACTTAATGATTTTACAAATATGTAAATGGTAAATGAAAAACTAATATTCAATTGAATTATAATTAATACACAAATAATTTAAATAAAAACCTGTGCGAATATATTGTAGATAAACGTAAAACTGTTATATAACATAATTGAATTTAGTATAATAGTAAAGTATTTTCATTTCTGAAAATATATTAAAAATTCAATTAAATAAATTAATTTCATAATTTTTATAATGTATAAATGTCATTTTTCAATTTATTTCTTTTAAAGAATGCATAGCGGAAATAGCGGAATATAGCAGGAATAACGGGATATAACAGAAATAAAGAGGCTTAAAGCGCAAAGTCTATGTTTGAGGCTACATGGAAAAATCGTAGCGGTAAAAATATGCTATGAGATATAGCAGGGTTATAGCGGGGCATTAACTGCACAGACTTATTCTATCTTGAAAATATTTGAAAAATCATCTATGGGTTGCCAAACTCTCAATATGTAAGTTCTAAGTAATGATAATAAGGCTTTGAACCAATGACATAAAGCACAATAGAATTATCACATTTACTTCTAGCCTCCTCCACCACTTTGGAATTCATAACAACACACTTCAAATTATAAAATTTCGATGGTGGAATAAACTTTAATGGAGAGAAAACCTATATTTCAGAACCTATAACCACGCCCCTCCATGATTTACAACAAAATTGGTCATCCTCTGTGCAGCCTCTAACTTTATCCACATACCTGAAGCAACCCATTCCTTATCTTTCTTGTAGACATTCGCAACATTCATATAGGAAGAAGTCCTAAGCATATTACTACTTGAATTACCGAAAACTGAATCCTCCATTCCAAAACCCTTCATTAAAACACGCCTGCCTTCCCTTTTAGCCTTAATCATAATGAAGCCATCTTCTTCCAAGTTTGAAAATTTTCCACAGAAATTATCTATATTGAACGTTAAGTTAAAATCATGTTGAATTCTCACATCCGCTATTTTTGGAGTTCTTTATAAATGACATTTTAAATAAATTTCCTTGTATGTATATATATATATATATGCATAAATTTATAACTAAGTTAGGATTGATTCCAAATGTTGAGAACCCTATTACATCGTTTTATGAAAACAATGTCATGGTATAAATCATGAAAGAACCTAGAACTTATAAGTAGTCAACACACATACTCCAAAAAGATGCACATGATAAATTAGTTTATCATCAATGGAGGGAAGTTGATTAATATGGTAAATAATTAAGATGCTATAGCATCTCCATTCACTAAGCGACTGGCATGATTAGTTTCGAGAAAACAAATGTGAACAATAGGATTATGAGTCTACAATTGTCCTTAAGTGCAAGTGAGAGATTACGAGAGTTACAGGTATGCCCTAAGGAAAATTATATAATTTGCTACATATATTTAACTCTACTATCAATCTTGTTCATAATAATGGTATTTAATTTCTATTATATACTTTGTTATATTATGATATAATTAATTAAGTAATTAATTTAAAATATATTAAATAGAAAATCTTTAAATAATATATTATGTGATAATTATAACAAATGATTTTAATCAAGAAAAATTATCATAATATAGAATAACGTATTATTTTAAATATTCCCAATCAAGATGCTTTGAGAATGGATATCTATGCATCCGTTGAGACCAGAGTGTATAACGCTCTCTAAATGTTGGGTAGTGTATTACTCATGGCTGCTAAGAGGTACCAAGGGATCGCGTACTCGTATTTATTGGATAACCGTGGAATGACTCACTTGAGAGTTTCCTGTTAGTTAGCAACAACCAAGGTCAAATAGGAAATTTCAAAATAACGATGCTGCATAGTTCTCTCGACTTAAGAATACTATTAGCTTCAATGTGGATATTGCATTTTGATTATAGTTAAACCATGGCATGTCGACCATCAACCGACTATAATTAGGTCTGAGTTAAATCATTGAAAGTGAGACATTATTCCATAGAGAATTTGTATCCTCATCTATATAAGGTTGGTATCACGGTCAATTGCAATATAATGAAAGTCAAAATCTCTAGCCGTAGCAGAATGGTTAATAGTGAATGTTATTATTGAACCAAGGACTTTGTTATGGGCTAAACAACTTTAGTGTAGATGATATTAGAATTTTGACCAAAGCCAAATGCCATACATTCAAATGTGATGTAATGTTAAGGAAGATAATGTGTCTAAACAATCTTTGCTAAAGGGCATTGTGTAATGACTCACCAATCTGCACTATTTAAGTTGACAATAAACCACACATGTCCAACCCAATTCGAACGGAAGACGAATAGTTATGAGAAAGAAAGAAGAAAGAAAAAGAGAAGAGAAAGAGAAAAGAAATTAAAAACAACACAAAATCTCAAAATCGCAGTGGAACAATATATAATATAATATTAATGATATATGAAAAAAGAAACTTTTACATACGTACATTTATCAGAACACAACAACAATCACGATCATTAGCCTAGATAGTTATAACAACCTCTCCTCAATATTGTTGATTATTTCAATAAGAAAGCAACAGAAATAAACGTATATGTGAATACGACTTGAAAACCTCCAACTCATCTCTTAAGCTTCAATTAATCTAAAGAAAATCTGTAAATATGCTCGGTCTAACCCGAGCATTACAATAATATAATACCCAAGTTAGTCTAGAAAACCAGTGTTAGGAAACACACCTAACTGGATTTTTAAGTTATAAAATCCTTTGAAATCAAAAGTATCTCGTAAGACCATGATGCACATAAACACTAATGGCTTTTTACCTTACGATAACCAAAAAAATTTCTTTAGAAAATCCATTTATATTGTAATAGTGCCTAGTGGTCAAAGTAAAATATGAATATAGCTGAAATGCTTGCATCTTACGTTTCAGCATAGTTGGTCACAACTAAGTCCGTACGGTGCTTATTTGAGAATGGATTACATACAATGACTGGGCTACTAGGGTACCTCCCGTCATAGTGCATCTCAATATAAAATAACATCAAGAACTTAGCCTGGATCCCTTGCCAACATAGGACCGGCCTATCACTTGACTAGTACTACCGAATATGATTACTTCACTTTAGACCCCGAAGCATACAATTTGAGAGATAATAGCAACTCTATATAGGGATGATCATACCTTACTTAGGAGCCACCTACTTATCCTGCTGTATCTCCCTTGTTTTAGTCATTCCCAGTTGATGATGCTTGGGCTACATTTTACCTTTATATAGCACTTCCCACTTGGAATGCTAATGCGGCCCTCCGGGCAACAATGCAATACCAGCATTCATCCATACAATTCCATTCTGGGACTGAAAGAAACACTTAAGAGCTCCATCTTCAATTCCATCGTCTTCAAGATGTCTTCACTTCGTAACACATTTGTTGGATCGAAGTGGTTTTCGGACAACATATTGGATCCTAGTCTCTTCGAAACAACATCGATAATTTTCAGTCAACTTAACTCCGGTTCTTTAGGAAATAAACAGTCAAAGATAAGAGTGAAAATCACCTCCTAACCGTTAGTGGACGGATTTCCTTATTATTGTCCTAGGAGAATGAAACGAGGTTTATAAGCACAGTACAGTATCACTGGAGATGACTATGCCACATAGATCACGTGTTTCTCCTAAATAATTCCAAAGTTACATTTTGGGTCCAATTTCGGAAGTCAGTTATTTAACTATTGAATAACAAATATTCAATCAGGGATTTAATTCCATAGGGAAAAACCAACATTGGTTAAGCACCAGGCAACACTAAGCCTCTTTTAACAAATTCTTTGATTTTCTCAAATCACTTTGTTAATATTTATACCAAAATACTTCTACAAAGATATACGTATATACCCACAAATCCCTGTTCTCAATAAATACTAAACAACCTACTGCAGCAGAGAAAGGGAAATCTGTGATGGAAGGTAGGCTTTTGATCCAGAGCATAACAGTTAGTGTACTTTTTGATACCGATGCATCACACTCATTTATATCACAGTATTTGGTTGATAGGTTATATATATAGAACCCACTACCTTATTACCTCCTTAAGGGTTGCAAATCCGATAAGAGGGCAGGCAACTCTTAGGATGAGATGTGACCAGTTAGAACTTGATTTGTTAGGTCATAAGTTTGCTTGCAGTTTGTATGTTTTTTGTAACATCCCGCCTTTTCGCACACTTTAAACCGACACACGTGCCAATTAAAAGCATACGCAAGGGCGGATTGTTATGGGGTAAATAAGAAAAACAGAGAAGAAATAAAACAAAATAGAATCTCACAGCGGAAGGATAAAATATGATAATAAATATACAGTTCATAAACGGTTACAAAACAGTTAATTCTTCTTTATACAATAAATATCAGAGTTACACATACCAATACAAACAATGCAGCGGAACAGTATGAGTGTGGTGCAATACTATAGATAATAATAATACGACTCCTTCGCCTTCGTCCTTCAAAGCTAAAGTCTTCGATCCTGAAACGCTCGGACTGACCCGAGCGAATTTGAAAAGACAAAAACACTCGAGTCAGACTAAAAGATCTTATGTGAGTTAAATTAACAGAAATAAATATGAGTACAGTAACTCAAGAGATGTTCGGGATTTACATCTCCTAAGGATCCGTTAAACTATTTACTATGTAGTATATTGCGCTATTATAATAGTGTCTATTTATAAAATAAACTTACTTTTTAATAGCGTTAAGGGGTTACCCATATAGCCCTTAACACAAATAATGCCAATAGTCTATACAGTACCGTAATACCTCCTGATCGGGAAGCTACCAGAGGATACTCCATAGGTACGACACAAATAGAAACTCGTAGTAAAGGCTCGGTATGGTAGGTGACACGGCACAACTAGGCAATGCCAGGGTAGATATACCAATTGCTATCCAGGCTGGTGGAAACGCGTAGCCGCAGTTACCGCCCACCTCGGACTAACTCCCCAAAATCAAAATATAGAAGTGGCCACTGAATCAATCCAAGTCAAAGTGTAATATCGAAGAGGAGGGTCCGATCAGAGGAATGACCTCATTGGCCTGAGAATCGCTCCTGTTTTAGCCACCTTATGCCAACTCACGGGAGTCGGGTCCACGTATTTACCTTACAGGAAACGTCGCCACCACCTACTTCATTCTGGAATCTCCACCGCGTACACGGTTAGTCAAAGTGGTTTTCGGTATCGACAGAGAGTATGTCCATATCCGATCCCGGTCTCTTTGCCAACCCATCGTTATTATAACACCGCGGTCATTTAAAAATAGCTCATACTTTAAAACCAGAATAAACATTTCCATTTTAAAATTATGAATACGATATCATTTTAAAACCCAAAAAAAATATGATATCCTTTATCCCAAATATAAACCTTTTCAAAAATCCAAATGCTTTAAAATTTATAACGTCTGAAAGCCAAATATCCTTTCAAAGCATAATATTTCGAAATTCATAATTTAAAAACCATAACTTTTAAAACTTGAATGGTTTGGATATTCAACGGTATACGAATTAAAAGGTTTAACTTAAATGTTACTTTGTAAAGAAAATAGTTCTCATGGCTTTACAAATACATTTCTTTATTAAAGTCTAAACCAAAATTTGTATTATCTCTCTCAAGTTCCAAAACCACTTCAATTTATATATATACGTATATCCATTTTGAGTAACAATATTTCAAACTAAAATTGGATTTTATTCTTTCAACAGATCAATTGTTCTATTAATTAGTCTTGAATATTCACATAAAATCCATAAATAATAAGACTTCAGTTTCTAGTAATAAAATATATATATTTTCCCAATTCAAATTATACTAGAATATTCATTTCAATTTATTTTGGGAAAAATCCAATTGTAAATATCATATCTTAAAATTTCCAAACTTAACATTTAAACATATGATATAAATTATTAAACTCCATTTTCTTAATTTTCTTCCATTTTTAATAAAGATTTTTATACACCTTTTAATTTCAAAATTTTCAACTTCATATGTATATATATATGGAAGAAAATATTTATACAATATAAAATTTAAGATTATTATAAACCGTATTCCATCCAAACCATAGAAATCACATAAAAATAGTTATATATACACCGCGGTGCCTGTATATAATTTTCTATCCTATGGTCAAGTGATACGGATATTTATCATTTCAATCCGCAATTTAAAAGATATAAAATTTTGCGGTTGTATATCATTTCAAACCACAATCCCGAATGAAAGGAAATATGCATGATAATTTGCAATTTTATGAAATACAATAAAACATCCATCAACATCACCCATCATCCAATCACAATCATCAAGCAATATCAATCAATAACAATTTATATTTGATAATATATAACAGGTAATAACTGGCAATTTTATTCAGATTAAATTTAACAACTATTAATCTAACAGTTTATATTCAGTAATAATCTATATAACTATTAACTATCAGTTTATAGGCAAACAAATATATTCTAACTATCAATTAATACGCAATAAATAAATTAAATTAACAGTTAAATTTAATAAATGCAATTCAACAAATATGAGTGAAATAAACATGCCAAATACTCATAAATAAATTTCTATTCATTTCAAAAATTAATTTAACAAACATAAAAGCTTCTATTAGTTGTGAGTGGGTTAAAACACTCACCTTTTGAATTTAAATTGAATTTAAATTCGATTTAAACCCAAAAATTCGCCCGTCTTGGAATTCGTCCAAACCAGCGTCATCAAGTCCGGAATTAAATTACAATCCTAACAAAAGAAATTTCGTGTGAATCCGACTTCGTATGAGAAAGTTATGGCGAAAAATGATGATTGAATTCAAATTTAAAAATAAACAAAAATGGCACATATTTCACCTAACCTTTTATATGCCACGTCAGCATCATTTCATAGCGCATCACCTTCCAGTTCGAACACGAGCACGCAACAGTCATCACCCAAAACGCATGAACTATCCCTCTCCAGGCCGAAGACCCTAACGCACGCACACAGCTCCGTCGCCGTACCACCACGGCCTCTTGGCACTCCGCTCCTCACCCCCAAGCCGCGAGGTCGAACCTCCCCCCCTCATCAGCGTGAAACAGAGGCAGCCGCCTAAAGGCACAAACCCAAATCAAATTAAATCGACACATCCGACCGTTGATTCTCGAAACAAAACACATATATGCGCTCCCCATCGTCCTCTCTTCAATACCCAGAAAGGAAATTGCGATCAGACGAACTTTGTTACGGCGCTGATAAATGGCCACGAACTGTTTGAATTTATTCTGGGTGAACGATAACTCCAATTGAAAAACGAATTTCACCATGAGATTACGTGCATCGAGAACTATGATATATATTTTTTCGAGATTTTTAGGAGGACTTTAAATTTTCACTTTGTTTTTGAACTGACTGGATCTAGGGTTAGCCCCCATTGAAGAAGAAGAGAAGCTTGAAGAAGATGAACGTACAGCGATTAGACAATAGGATGGAGCTAGGGTTTATAACTGTATATTTATAGGTAGGGTTGGGTTAGAGCAGATAGGCTAGATAGATGAACGTACGGAACACTCTAAGGCCCAAAAACCCCGCTATGCCCCCGGAACGAAATTTCGTAAATCTATATATCCAAATAGGTCATTTAAAATATTCTGAACGCGATGGAAAAAGTTTCACGTCCAAATTTGATCGTATGAAGAAGTTATGCTGAAAACAAAATTTCCAAATTGATTTCAAATTGATTTTATTAAAATTGATTTCAAGGCGTTTCACTCCCGTACGATCAAACGATAAGTCCGATCGATACGAAACTTGAAACCCTATAATAATTCACCGATACGGATCCGATGAAATTGGTTTCGTCGAAATCCGAGTCCGTGGCCAAAATGGCTATTTTTAATATTCATTAAATAAATTATAAAAATCCAAATTTTATATTAAATTCTAAAATTGGCCAAATTTTATTTCTTATATGATTCGTAATCAATTGAAAAGATTTAACAGGCTTAGCTGTGAATTAAAAGTTGACAGTATATTAATTGCAATGTTAATTTCTACACTTTCTTATATTTAAGAATTTTATAAATTATATTCTCAAAACCCATACTTAAGATTTTTAATCTTTATATTCTCAACTTTCACCTAAAATAAAGATGCCATAAACATTAGTTCCTGATTCACATCATTATTCTTTAAGTCTAATTTAAATCTCAATAACGTAGTATTTAACGTTAGAATCCATTTTATTATGCATAAATTACAAATTTTACTGACCCAAATTTTCTTCTTTTCATTCCATATCAATTGTCAATCCTATAAGAAAAATTAACATTAGGTTCATACTTATTACAAATAACTCCAATTTCTTCCAAATAATAATTACATAACTATTAAATATTAAATCCATTTAATTGTAATAAATTCAATTGATTGCAATAAATTTCCAAATAAATTTGGATCTTTATTTGGTTATACAAAAAAAAATCCGTTATCACTTACCTAACAAAGTTATTATTACTTAAGATCTCATTGCATCCACATTTTCACATTTTCATTTCCTGGTTTCTTTACTTTATTCTACATAAATTATTATAAATGGGATTTTCTTGGTTACATCTTATTTGTATTTAACATTACTCATTCACCAATTCATTTCACTTTAACTGCGGTAAATTGGCGGATAAATTGAATTTGATTCCCAAAATTTAAATTAACAAGCAACAAGAATAGGTAACACACAATAGTCGTTACGCTAAATTCTAGTCACCTAAATAAGCTTTTATTACTTTACAAAATGGAATAACTTTTAAACTCATAAATGTAATACCAAAACCGTTATAAATCCAATAAATTTCCAAATCGAAGTTTGTACACATTTTACACAACTATTATGATTTCTCACAGAACGTTGAATTTATTAAATGACCATTTATTATAATTTAATTCCCTTAATTGAATCAAATGCTTATAATTTTTACATTCTTATCATTCCTTCCCATTATAAATTCATTAACGGATTTACAAATCTCTATCTTCCAAATATTAAATAACCAAACTGATTACAACCACTGTTCTTATCAAATTTTCATAAATTTGTTCAAATCTATACTCTTTTTCCATATAAATAAATTTTATGTTACTACTAGATTTTTTTTTTCCACTACAGCCATTAAATTTTTTACTATCTACACTTATTACATCTTTGTATTAATGAATCCCATTCAAGTTAATATTTGTATTAATTTTCACAAATTCAACATTTATATGTTTCTTAAAATTAACTTTCAACCAAATGTGCCAATTTACATTTCATTTCTATTCAATATATATTCATTTTATTCCGTTCATTCGGGTACTGCATTGAAATATATTTATTCTCTAATACTAACGTTATTATCATTAAATTATGATTGGATTCCAAGTTTTTATTCAATACCTTGAACTATAACTTACATATTAACCAAGTCCTTCTTCTACTTAATTCAAATTGGATTATGTTCCAATTCCTATAACCTAGGTCTTGAGTCACCATTTACATAATTAAATTTATCGTTTATTTCAATCTTCGTTTATAATTTAAAGTTCTACTAAACTAAATTACAAAACTTATGAACTTTAACAAATTTAATCCACCAATTAAATTTTGCTGATGTTTATATATTGTAATTAAATTCAGTTATTATTTCATTAATACCATTTTAATCAACTAATTATGACTTATAACCACAACACAAATCTTCGTTATTCTACCTATTGCCATATAACATTTCAATTGTTAAATCTTTAATCTCAGTTACTATATCCAACTCCTACATTTATTATAAATTAGATTAAAATTTATATTAAGTTAATCCATTAAATATTATCAAATTTAACGGGTCGTTACAATCTCCCCCACTCAAAACTTTTCGTCCCCGAAAAGGAAAAAGAAGGGAGAAGGAAGAGTAAAACAGTACATCTTATTTCAAACATTAACTTATTGACAATATTACTAAATTAATTCCCTTATATAAACATACCAGTTTTATAATCATTATATTCTTTTGTACTTAAATTATTAAAGTTGGGAAAATATTTTCACAAAATTCTAAGTCCAAAATTTACGGAAAATTTTGGCAGAGTCTCCTTTGTACGGAGAGACTCTGGAGAAAATATAATATCAAAATATACAAATATATTACATATATTATCAAAATATTATATCCCAACACGGGAAAATTATATAAAATAGCGCTAAAACGTAATCCGGAAACGTACCTATTTGTCGGGCAATATACGTTTATTATTTTGGAACCAAAACCAGTAGCAGTTGCTTCCATCACCTGTATTCATTTATATAATCTAAAAGGTTAAATATTTATATGAAAGTGAAATGTTTAGGTGGTTTCGACCATTAATCAACCAATCAAATGCAACAACCATAGATTTTTAACAAACAGCACACACCACAAACAAGCAACCATTAATCCATCAACCAATTTGTTGTTTGGGTTCAAACTTGAAATTTGTATGAAATGAAATTAACTATTAAGTGCATCCTTTACTCAACAGTCTTAGATGGAACAAGGATAGATTATTTATTCATCCAACAACTTCAAATTCCTTACCCAACAAACATAAATCAACAATAACAATTCAAACCAACAACCAAATTAACTTATTATACATTTATTTCATGCTTCAGTGGGTTGATTTCCTTTCTTTCATTCATGGAGGGATTTCTTTGTTTCTTACAATTTTATTTTCCATTTATTACAAAATTCATTATATTTGTATTCCAATTTATTGACTAAAGTATATATCATCTATTTATACTACTTACCTTTCTAATATAGTAAAATTTCCAATTTATCTTAAGCTTATACAATTAATTCTCATTAACAATAGCAAATTAATAGAATACCTTTATTACCTCAAGCTTCACTTGTAAGATTTCTCCTTTCATTTTCTTAATAACATTGCAACTTTCATTATATGGTAAGTTATGTATGTTTTAAGAATGTAAGTGAAAATTTACAAGTTTCTTCTCAATTCCATTTTATTAATTTTAAACTAGTAGCTTTCATACCGTACTGAAGTTTATAACCCTCCACATCAATCCTTATTTAATAAAGAATTTCATTTTATCTACTTAAGTTCATATCACCTATTTATATTACTTATCTTTAACTTGAGATTTCAATTATAACTTAAGTTTATACCAATAATTTCTCATTTATAACAACGATTTATTGAATACTTCACTATTTCCAAAATTTTTACTTGTATAATATTCTAATCCAATTTCTTAATTAACATTTCAACTTTTATATTTGGTAAATTATTTATGTCAAAGAAAAATGCAATTAAACTTATACAAGCTTTATCTCATCTTTTTAATTAAATTTAATGTTAATCAATATTACTCTTTGTAACCATTTCAAATTTCTCTTTATAACCTTTCATTAATTCTCTTACCTACATTAGAGGTTTCAATTAATTACTTACCTTTTATTTCACTAAAATAATTTAAAACAATTAATTAATGGAAATTTAAGAATTAAATACCGGGTCAAACCTCAAAATTACTTTAAAAATAATAGATAATTAATTTCTTACAACTTTTATATCTCTAATTATCTTTTAAAACAATTAAAATTTTTAAATAATTTCAAAACAAATCTGCAGTAGAATTTACTACAGTGGCCTTTCCCTTCGAAACTCGAAAATGAAAGTCGATGATGCGGCCGTCATCACCGAAATTATTTTCCAGCGACAGAGAGGAAAGTATAAAATTTATTTCTCCAAAATCCTCTTTTAAAACAGTTCTTCCGAATTATACTAAATATTTATATAAGAAATTACCTATAAACCAAATCATTATATTTCACAAATCCTTTGAAAGAAGATTTTCAAAAATCCCGGACTTAAGTTCTAAAATCTCCAATTTGATTTATTATAATTTCAACTTAGCTTCAATTTATTACAAATATCTTTATATTACCTAACACCCAATCTATAGCAACCAGATATATATATATATATATATATATATATATATATCTTTATAAAAATATTTTTATATATAGAAAATAAAATAGGCAAAATTATTTCATTCACCCATGTTAAAAACAAATATTATGTCGGTCTGTCCTATTAAGTGTTTAGAAATCCCTATTGATGTCATAGCGTCCCATGCATCAACCAGAATTTATAAATACAAAGCGGAACAGATTAACACAATATCAAAATCTTTATTAACACTAACAAATACGCTCTCTCTTATATATACACTCAGCGACTCCCATAGGGTATTACTACCCTATTAACAAAGAGTCAAACCCCACAAAACCAAGGTTTATCGCTAAACCAAAGCTCCGATACCAACTGTAACATCCCGCCTTTTCGCACACTTTAAACCGACACACGTGCCAATTAAAAGCATACGCAAGGGCGGATTGTTATGGGGTAAATAAGAAAAACAGAGAAGAAATAAAACAAAATAGAATCTCACAGCGGAAGGATAAAATATGATAATAAATATACAGTTCATAAACGGTTACAAAACAGTTAATTCTTCTTTATACAATAAATATCAGAGTTACACATACCAATACAAACAATGCAGCGGAACAGTATGAGTGTGGTGCAATACTATAGATAATAATAATACGACTCCTTCGCCTTCGTCCTTCAAAGCTAAAGTCTTCGATCCTGAAACGCTCGGACTGACCCGAGCGAATTTGAAAAGACAAAAACACTCGAGTCAGACTAAAAGATCTTATGTGAGTTAAATTAACAGAAATAAATATGAGTACAGTAACTCAAGAGATGTTCGGGATTTACATCTCCTAAGGATCCGTTAAACTATTTACTATGTAGTATATTGCGCTATTATAATAGTGTCTATTTATAAAATAAACTTACTTTTTAATAGCGTTAAGGGGTTACCCATATAGCCCTTAACACAAATAATGCCAATAGTCTATACAGTACCGTAATACCTCCTGATCGGGAAGCTACCAGAGGATACTCCATAGGTACGACACAAATAGAAACTCGTAGTAAAGGCTCGGTATGGTAGGTGACACGGCACAACTAGGCAATGCCAGGGTAGATATACCAATTGCTATCCAGGCTGGTGGAAACGCGTAGCCGCAGTTACCGCCCACCTCGGACTAACTCCCCAAAATCAAAATATAGAAGTGGCCACTGAATCAATCCAAGTCAAAGTGTAATATCGAAGAGGAGGGTCCGATCAGAGGAATGACCTCATTGGCCTGAGAATCGCTCCTGTTTTAGCCACCTTATGCCAACTCACGGGAGTCGGGTCCACGTATTTACCTTACAGGAAACGTCGCCACCACCTACTTCATTCTGGAATCTCCACCGCGTACACGGTTAGTCAAAGTGGTTTTCGGTATCGACAGAGAGTATGTCCATATCCGATCCCGGTCTCTTTGCCAACCCATCGTTATTATAACACCGCGGTCATTTAAAAATAGCTCATACTTTAAAACCAGAATAAACATTTCCATTTTAAAATTATGAATACGATATCATTTTAAAACCCAAAAAAAAAATATGATATCCTTTATCCCAAATATAAACCTTTTCAAAAATCCAAATGCTTTAAAATTTATAACGTCTGAAAGCCAAATATCCTTTCAAAGCATAATATTTCGAAATTCATAATTTAAAAACCATAACTTTTAAAACTTGAATGGTTTGGATATTCAACGGTATATGAATTAAAAGGTTTAACTTAAATGTTACTTTGTAAAGAAAATAGTTCTCATGGCTTTACAAATACATTTCTTTATTAAAGTCTAAACCAAAATTTGTATTATCTCTCTCAAGTTCCAAAACCACTTCAATTTATATATATATACGTATATCCATTTTGAGTAACAATATTTCAAACTAAAATTGGATTTTATTCTTTCAACAGATCAATTGTTCTATTAATTAGTCTTGACTATTCACATAAAATCCATAAATAATAAGACTTCAGTTTCTAGTAATAAAATATATATATTTTCCCAATTCAAATTATACTAGAATATTCATTTCAATTTATTTTGGGAAAAATCCAATTGTAAATATCATATCTTAAAATTTCCAAACTTAACATTTAAACATATGATATAAATTATTAAACTCCATTTTCTTAATTTTCTTCCATTTTTAATAAAGATTTTTATACACCTTTTAATTTCAAAATTTTCAACTTCATATGTATATATATATGGAAGAAAATATTTATACAATATAAAATTTAAGATTATTATAAACCGTATTCCATCCAAACCATAGAAATCACATAAAAATAGTTATATATACACCGCGGTGCCTGTATATAATTTTCTATCCTATGGTCAAGTGATACGGATATTTATCATTTCAATCCGCAATTTAAAAGATATAAAATTTTGCGGTTGTATATCATTTCAAACCACAATCCCGAATGAAAGGAAATATGCATGATAATTTGCAATTTTATGAAATACAATAAAACATCCATCAACATCACCCATCATCCAATCACAATCATCAAGCAATATCAATCAATAACAATTTATATTTGATAATATATAACAGGTAATAACTGGCAATTTTATTCAGATTAAATTTAACAACTATTAATCTAACAGTTTATATTCAGTAATAATCTATATAACTATTAACTATCAGTTTATAGGCAAACAAATATATTCTAACTATCAATTAATACGCAATAAATAAATTAAATTAATAGTTAAATTTAATAAATGCAATTCAACAAATATGAGTGAAATAAACATGCCAAATACTCATAAATAAATTTCTATTCATTTCAAAAATTAATTTAACAAACATAAAAGCTTCTAGTAGTTGTGAGTGGGTTAAAACACTCACCTTTTGAATTTAAATCGAATTTAAATTCGATTTAAACCCAAAAATTCGCCCGTCTCGGAATTCGTCCAAACCAGCGTCATCAAGTCCGGAATTAAATTACGATCCTAACAAAAGAAATTTCGTGTGAATCCGACTTCGTATGAGAAAGTTATGGCGAAAAATGATGATTGAATTCAAATTTAAAAATAAACAAAAATGGCACATATTTCACCTAACCTTTTATATGCCACGTCAGCATCATTTCATAGCGCATCACCTTCCAGTTCGAACACGAGCATGCAACAGTCATCACCCAAAACGCATGAACTATCCCTCTCCAGGCCGAAGACCCTAACGCACGCACACAGCTCCGTCGCCGTACCACCACGGCCTCTTGGCACTCCGCTCCTCACCCCCAAGTCGCGAGGTCGAACCTCCCCCCCTCATCAGCGTGAAACAGAGGCAGCCGCCTAAAGGCACAAACCCAAATCAAATTAAATCGACACATCCGACCGTTGATTCTCGAAACAAAACACATATATGCGCTCCCCATCGTCCTCTCTTCAATACCCAGAAAGGAAATTGCGATCAGACGAACTTTGTTACGGCGCTGATAAATGGCCACGAACTGTTTGAATTTATTCTGGGTGAACGATAACTCCAAATGAAAAACGAATTTCACCATGAGATTACGTGCATCGAGAACTATGATATATATTTTTTCGAGATTTTTAGGAGGACTTTAAATTTTCACTTTGTTTTTGAACTGACTGGATCTAGGGTTAGCCCCCATTGAAGAAGAAGAGAAGCTTGAAGAAGATGAACGTACAGCGATTAGACAATAGGATGGAGCTAGGGTTTATAACTGTATATTTATAGGTAGGGTTGGGTTAGAGCAGATAGGCTAGATAGATGAACGTACGGAACACTCTAAGGCCCAAAAAGCCCGCTATGCCCCCGGAACGAAATTTCGTAAATCTATATATCCAAACAGGTCATTTAAAATATTCTGAACGCGATGGAAAAAGTTTCACGTCCAAATTTGATCATATGAAGAAGTTATGCTGAAAACAAAATTTCCAAATTGATTTCAAATTGATTTTATTAAAATTGATTTCAAGGCGTTTCACTCCCGTACGATCAAACGATAAGTCCGATCGATACGAAACTTGAAACCCTATAATAATTCACCGATACGGATCCGATGAAATTGGTTTCGTCGAAATCCGAGTCCGTGGCCAAAATGGCTATTTTTAATATTCATTAAATAAATTAAATAAATTATAAAAATCCAAATTTTATATTAAATTCTAAAATTGGCCAAATTTTATTTCTTATATGGTTCGTAATCAATTGAAAAGATTTAACAGGCTTAGCTGTGAATTAAAAGTTGACAGTATATTAATTGCAATGTTAATTTCTACACTTTCTTATATTTAAGAATTTTATAAATTATATTCTCAAAACCCATACTTAAGATTTTTAATCTTTATATTCTCAACTTTCACCTAAAATAAAGATGCCATAAACATTAGTTCCTGATTCACATCATTATTCTTTAACTCTAATTTAAATCTCAATAACGTAGTATTTAACGTTAGAATCCATTTTATTATGCATAAATTACAAATTTTACTGACCCAAATTTTCTTCTTTTCATTCCACATCAATTGTCAATCCTATAAGAAAAATTAACATTAGGTTCATACTTATTACAAATAACTCCAATTTCTTCCAAATAATAATTACATAACTATTAAATATTAAATCCATTTAATTGTAATAAATTCAATTGATTGCAATAAATTTCCAAATAAATTTGGATCTTTATTTGGTTATACAAAAAAAAATCCGTTATCACTTACCTAACAAAGTTATTATTACTTAAGATCTCATTGCATCCACATTTTCACATTTTCATTTCCTGGTTTCTTTACTTTATTCTACATAAATTATTATAAATGGGATTTTCTTGGTTACATCTTATTTGTATTTAACATTACTCATTCACCAATTCATTTCACTTTAACTGCGGTAATTGGCGGATAAATTGAATTTGATTCCCAAAATTTAAATTAACAAGCAACAAGAATAGGTAACACACAATAGTCGTTACGCTAAATTCTAGTCACCTAAATAAGCTTTTATTACTTTACAAAATGGAATAACTTTTAAACTCATAAATGTAATACCAAAACCGTTATAAATCCAATAAATTTCCAAATCGAAATTTGTACACATTTTACACAACTATTATGATTTCTCACAGAACGTTGAATTTATTAAATGACCATTTATTATAATTTAATTCCCTTAATTGAATCAAATGCTTATAATTTTTACATTCTTATCATTCCTTCCCATTATAAATTCATTAATGGATTTACAAATCTCTATCTTCCAAATATTAAATAACCAAACTGATTACAACCACTGTTCTTATCAAATTTTCATAAATTTGTTCAAATCTATACTCTTTTTCCATATAAATAAATTTTATGTTACTACTAGATTTTTTTTTCCACTACAGCCATTAAATTTTTTACTATCTACACTTATTACATCTTTGTATTAATGAATCCCATTCAAGTTAATATTTGTATTAATTTTCACAAATTCAACATTTATATGTTTCTTAAAATTAACTTTCAACCAAATGTGCCAATTTACATTTCATTTCTATTCAATATATATTCATTTTATTCCGTTCATTCGGGTACTGCATTGAAATATATTTATTCTCTAATACTAACGTTATTATCATTAAATTATGATTGGATTCCAAGTTTTTATTCAATACCTTGAAATATAACTTACATATTAACCAAGTCCTTCTTCTACTTAATTCAAATTGGATTATGTTCCAATTCCTATAACCTAGGTCTTGAGTCACCATTTACATAATTAAATTTATCGTTTATTTCAATCTTCGTTTATAATTTAAAGTTCTACTAAACTAAATTACATAACTTATGAACTTTAACAAATTTAATCCACCAATTAAATTTTGCTGATGTTTATATATTGTAATTAAATTCAGTTATTATTTCATTAATACCATTTTAATCAACTAATTATGACTTATAACCACAACACAAATCTTCGTTATTCTACCTATTGCCATATAACATTTCAATTGTTAAATCTTTAATCTCAGTTACTATATCCAACTCCTACATTTATTATAAATTAGATTAAAATTTATATTAAGTTAATCCATTTAATATTATCAAATTTAACGGGTCGTTACAATCTCCCCCACTCAAAACTTTTCGTCCCCGAAAAGGAAAAAGAAGGGAGAAGGAAGAGTAAAACAGTACATCTTATTTCAAACATTAACTTATTGACAATATTGCTAAATTAATTCCCTTATATAAACATACCAGTTTTATAATCATTATATTCTTTTGTACTTAAATTATTAAAGTTGGGAAAATATTTTCACAAAATTCTAAGTCCAAAATTTACGGAAAATTTTGGCAGAGTCTCTTTTGTACGGAGAGACTCTGGAGAAAATATAATATCAAAATATACAAATATATTACATATGTTATCAAAATATTATATCCCAACACGGGAAAATTATATAAAATAGCGCTAAAACGTAATCCGGAAACGTACCTATTTGTCGGGCAATATACGTTTATTATTTTGGAACCAAAAGCAGTAGCAGTTGCTTCCATCACCTGTATTCATTTATATAATCTAAAAGGTTAAATATTTATATGAAAGTGAAATGTTTAGGTGGTTTCGACCATTAATCAACCAATCAAATGCAACAACCATAGATTTTTAACAAACAGCACACACCACAAACAAGCAACCATTAATCCATCAACCAATTTGTTGTTTGGGTTCAAACTTGAAATTTGTATGAAATGAAATTAACTATTAAGTGCATCCTTTACTCAACAGTCTTAGATGGAACAAGGATAGATTATTTATTCATCCAACAACTTCAAATTCCTTACCCAACAAACATAAATCAACAATAACAATTCAAACCAACAACCAAATTAACTTATTATACATTTATTTCATGCTTCAGTGGGTTGATTTCCTTTCTTTCATTCATGGAGGGATTTCTTTGTTTCTTACAATTTTATTTTCCATTTATTACAAAATTCATTATATTTGTATTCCAATTTATTGACTAAAGTATATATCATCTATTTATACTACTTACCTTTCTAATATAGTAAAATTTCCAATTTATCTTAAGCTTATACAATTAATTCTCATTAACAATAGCAAATTAATAGAATACCTTTATTACCTCAAGCTTCACTTGTAAGATTTCTCCTTTCATTTTCTTAATAACATTGCAACTTTCATTATATGGTAAGTTATGTATGTTTTAAGAATGTAAGTGAAAATTTACAAGTTTCTTCTCAATTCCATTTTATTAATTTTAAACTAGTAGCTTTCATACCGTACTGAAGTTTATAACCCTCCACATCAATCCTTATTTAATAAAGAATTTCATTTTATCTACTTAAGTTCATATCACCTATTTATATTACTTATCTTTAACTTGAGATTTCAATTATAACTTAAGTTTATACCAATAATTTCTCATTTATAACAACGATTTATTGAATACTTCACTATTTCCAAAATTTTTACTTGTATAATATTCTAATCCAATTTCTTAATTAACATTTCAACTTTTATATTTGGTAAATTATTTATGTCAAAGAAAAATGCAATTAAACTTATACAAGCTTTATCTCATCTTTTTAATTAAATTTAATGTTAATCAATATTACTCTTTGTAACCATTTCAAATTTCTCTTTATAACCTTTCATTAATTCTCTTACCTACATTAGAGGTTTCAATTAATTACTTACCTTTTATTTCACTAAAATAATTTAAAACAATTAATTAATGGAAATTTAAGAATTAAATACCGGGTCAAACCTCAAAATTACTTTAAAAATAATAGATAATTAATTTCTTACAACTTTTATATCTCTAATTATCTTTTAAAACAATTAAAATTTTTAAATAATTTCAAAACAAATCTGCAGTAGAATTTACTACAGTGGCCTTTCCCTTCGAAACTCGAAAATGAAAGTCGATGATGCGGCCGTCATCACCGAAATTATTTTCCAGCGACAGAGAGGAAAGTATAAAATTTATTTCTCCAAAATCCTCTTTTAAAACAGTTCTTCCGAATTATACTAAATATTTATATAAGAAATTACCTATAAACCAAATCATTATATTTCACAAATCCTTTGAAAGAAGATTTTCAAAAATCCCGGACTTAAGTTCTAAAATCTCTAATTTGATTTATTATAATTTCAACTTAGCTTCAATTTATTACAAATATTTTTATATTACCTAACACCCAATCTATAGCAACCAGATATATATATATATATATATATATATATATATATATATATCTTTATAAAAATATTTTTATATATAGAAAATAAAATAGGCAAAATTATTTCATTCACCCATGTTAAAAACAAATATTATGTCGGTCTGTCCTATTAAGTGTTTAGAAATCCCTATTGATGTCATAGCGTCCCATGCATCAACCAGAATTTATAAATACAAAGCGGAACAGATTAACACAATATCAAAATCTTTATTAACACTAACAAATACGCTCTCTCATATATATACACTCAGCGACTCCCATAGGGTATTACTACCCTATTAACAAAGAGTCAAACCCCACAAAACCAAGGTTTATCGCTAAACCAAAGCTCCGATACCAACTGTAACATCCCGCCTTTTCGCACACTTTAAACCGACACATGTGCCAATTAAAAGCATACGCAAGGGCGGATTGTTATGGGGTAAATAAGAAAAACAGAGAAGAAATAAAACAAAATAGAATCTCACAGCGGAAGGATAAAATATGATAATAAATATACAGTTCATAAACGGTTACAAAACAGTTAATTCTTCTTTATACAATAAATATCAGAGTTACACATACCAATACAAACAATGCAGCGGAACAGTATGAGTGTGGTGCAATACTATAGATAATAATAATACGACTCCTTCGCCTTCGTCCTTCAAAGCTAAAGTCTTCGATCCTGAAACGCTCGGACTGACCCGAGCGAATTTGAAAAGACAAAAACACTCGAGTCAGACTAAAAGATCTTATGTGAGTTAAATTAACAGAAATAAATATGAGTACAGTAACTCAAGAGATGTTCGGGATTTACATCTCCTAAGGATCCGTTAAACTATTTACTATGTAGTATATTGCGCTATTATAATAGTGTCTATTTATAAAATAAACTTACTTTTTAATAGCGTTAAGGGGTTACCCATATAGCCCTTAACACAAATAATGCAAATAGTCTATACAGTACCGTAATACCTCCTGATCGGGAAGCTACCAGAGGATACTCCATAGGTACGACACAAATAGAAACTCGTAGTAAAGGCTCGGTATGGTAGGTGACACGGCACAACTAGGCAATGCCAGGGTAGATATACCAATTGCTATCCAGGCTGGTGGAAACGCGTAGCCGCAGTTACCGCCCACCTCGGACTAACTCCCCAAAATCAAAATATAGAAGTGGCCACTGAATCAATCCAAGTCAAAGTGTAATATCGAAGAGGAGGGTCCGATCAGAGGAATGACCTCATTGGCCTGAGAATCGCTCCTGTTTTAGCCACCTTATGCCAACTCACGGGAGTCGGGTCCACGTATTTACCTTACAGGAAACGTCGCCACCACCTACTTCATTCTGGAATCTCCACCGCGTACACGGTTAGTCATAGTGGTTTTCGGTGTCGACAGAGAGTATGTCCATATCCGATCCCGGTCTCTTTGCCAACCCATCGTTATTATAACACCGCGGTCATTTAAAAATAGCTCATACTTTAAAACCAGAATAAACATTTCCATTTTAAAATTATGAATACGATATCATTTTAAAACCCAAAAAAATAATATGATATCCTTTATCCCAAATATAAACCTTTTCAAAAATCCAAATGCTTTAAAATTTATAACGTCTGAAAGCCAAATATCCTTTCAAAGCATAATATTTCGAAATTCATAATTTAAAAACCATAACTTTTAAAACTTGAATGGTTTGGATATTCAACGGTATATGAATTAAAAGGTTTAACTTAAATGTTACTTTGTAAAGAAAATAGTTCTCATGGCTTTACAAATACATTTCTTTATTAAAGTCTAAACCAAAATTTGTATTATCTCTCTCAAGTTCCAAAACCACTTCAATTTATATATATATACGTATATCCATTTTGAGTAACAATATTTCAAACTAAAATTGGATTTTATTCTTTCAACAGATCAATTGTTCTATTAATTAGTCTTGAATATTCACATAAAATCCATAAATAATAAGACTTCAGTTTCTAGTAATAAAATATATATATTTTCCCAATTCAAATTATACTAGAATATTCATTTCAATTTATTTTGGGAAAAATCCAATTGTAAATATCATATCTTAAAATTTCCAAACTTAACATTTAAACATATGATATAAATTATTAAACTCCATTTTCTTAATTTTCTTCCATTTTTAATAAAGATTTTTATACACCTTTTAATTTCAAAATTTTCAACTTCATATGTATATATATATGGAAGAAAATATTTATACAATATAAAATTTAAGATTATTATAAACCGTATTCCATCCAAACCATAGAAATCACATAAAAATAGTTATATATACACCGCGGTGCCTGTATATAATTTTCTATCCTATGGTCAAGTGATACGGATATTTATCATTTCAATCCGCAATTTAAAAGATATAAAATTTTGCGGTTGTATATCATTTCAAACCACAATCCCGAATGAAAGGAAATATGCATGATAATTTGCAATTTTATGAAATACAATAAAACATCCATCAACATCACCCATCATCCAATCACAATCATCAAGCAATATCAATCAATAACAATTTATATTTGATAATATATAACAGGTAATAACTGGCAATTTTATTCAGATTAAATTTAACAACTATTAATCTAACAGTTTATATTCAGTAATAATCTATATAACTATTAACTATCAGTTTATAGGCAAACAAATATATTCTAACTATCAATTAATACGCAATAAATAAATTAAATTAATAGTTAAATTTAATAAATGCAATTCAACAAATATGAGTGAAATAAACATGCCAAATACTCATAAATAAATTTCTATTCATTTCAAAAATTAATTTAACAAACATAAAAGCTTCTAGTAGTTGTGAGTGGGTTAAAACACTCACCTTTTGAATTTAAATCGAATTTAAATTCGATTTAAACCCAAAAATTCGCCCGTCTCGGAATTCGTCCAAACCAGCGTCATCAAGTCCGGAATTAAATTACGATCCTAACAAAAGAAATTTCGTGTGAATCCGACTTCGTATGAGAAAGTTATGGCGAAAAATGATGATTGAATTCAAATTTAAAAATAAACAAAAATGGCACATATTTCACCTAACCTTTTATATGCCACGTCAGCATCATTTCATAGCGCATCACCTTCCAGTTCGAACACGAGCACGCAACACTCATCACCCAAAACGCATGAACTATCCCTCTCCAGGCCGAAGACCCTAACGCACGCACACAGCTCCGTCGCCGTACCACCACGGCCTCTTGGCACTCCGCTCCTCACCCCCAAGTCGCGAGGTCGAACCTCCCCCCCTCATCAGCGTGAAACAGAGGCAGCCGCCTAAAGGCACAAACCCAAATCAAATTAAATCGACACATCCGACCGTTGATTCTCGAAACAAAACACATATATGCGCTCCCCATCGTCCTCTCTTCAATACCCAGAAAGGAAATTGCGATCAGACGAACTTTGTTACGGCGCTGATAAATGGCCACGAACTGTTTGAATTTATTCTGGGTGAACGATAACTCCAAATGAAAAACGAATTTCACCATGAGATTACGTGCATCGAGAACTATGATATATATTTTTTCGAGATTTTTAGGAGGACTTTAAATTTTCACTTTGTTTTTGAACTGACTGGATCTAGGGTTAGCCCCCATTGAAGAAGAAGAGAAACTTGAAGAAGATGAACGTACAGCGATTAGACAACAGGATGGAGCTAGGGTTTATAACTGTATATTTATAGGTAGGGTTGGGTTAGAGCAGATAGGCTAGATAGATGAACGTACGGAACAATCTAAGGCCCAAAAAGCCCGCTATGCCCCCGGAACGAAATTTCGTAAATCTATATATCCAAACAGGTCATTTAAAATATTCTGAACGCGATGGAAAAAGTTTCACGTCCAAATTTGATCGTATGAAGAAGTTATGCTGAAACAAAATTTCCAAATTGATTTCAAATTGATTTTATTAAAATTGATTTCAAGGCGTTTCACTCCCGTACGATCAAACGATAAGTCCGATCGATACGAAACTTGAAACCCTATAATAATTCACCGATACGGATCCGATGAAACTAGTTTCGTCGAAATCCGAGTCCGTGGCCAAAATGGCTATTTTTAATATTCATTAAATAAATTAAATAAATTATAAAAATCCAAATTTTATATTAAATTCTAAAATTGGCCAAATTTTATTTCTTATATGATTCGTAATCAATTGAAAAGATTTAACAGGCTTAGCTGTGAATTAAAAGTTGACAGTATATTAATTGCAATGTTAATTTCTACACTTTCTTATATTTAAGAATTTTATAAATTATATTCTCAAAACCCATACTTAAGATTTTTAATCTTTATATTCTCAACTTTCACCTAAAATAAAGATGCCATAAACATTAGTTCCTGATTCACATCATTATTCTTTAAGTCTAATTTAAATCTCAATAACGTAGTATTTAACGTTAGAATCCATTTTATTATGCATAAATTACAAATTTTACTGACCCAAATTTTCTTCTTTTCATTCCACATCAATTGTCAATCCTATAAGAAAAATTAACATTAGGTTCATACTTATTACAAATAACTCCAATTTCTTCCAAATAATAATTACATAACTATTAAATATTAAATCCATTTAATTGTAATAAATTCAATTGATTGCAATAAATTTCCAAATAAATTTGGATCTTTATTTGGTTATACAAAAAAAAATCCGTTATCACTTACCTAACAAAGTTATTATTACTTAAGATCTCATTGCATCCACATTTTCACATTTTCATTTCCTGGTTTCTTTACTTTATTCTACATAAATTATTATAAATGGGATTTTCTTGGTTACATCTTATTTGTATTTAACATTACTCATTCACCAATTCATTTCACTTTAACTGCGGTAAATTGGCGGATAAATTGAATTTGATTCCCAAAATTTAAATTAACAAGCAACAAGAATAGGTAACACACAATAGTCGTTACGCTAAATTCTAGTCACCTAAATAAGCTTTTATTACTTTACAAAATGGAATAACTTTTAAACTCATAAATGTAATACCAAAACCGTTATAAATCCAATAAATTTCCAAATCGAAGTTTGTACACATTTTACACAACTATTATGATTTCTCACAGAACGTTGAATTTATTAAATGACCATTTATTATAATTTAATTCCCTTAATTGAATCAAATGCTTATAATTTTTACATTCTTATCATTCCTTCCCATTATAAATTCATTAACGGATTTACAAATCTCTATCTTCCAAATATTAAATAACCAAACTGATTACAACCACTGTTCTTATCAAATTTTCATAAATTTTTTCAAATCTATACTCTTTTTCCATATAAATAAATTTTATGTTACTACTAGATTTTTTTTTTCCACTACAGCCATTAAATTTTTTACTATCTACACTTATTACGTCTTTGTATTAATGAATCCCATTCAAGTTAATATTTGTATTAATTTTCACAAATTCAACATTTATATGTTTCTTAAAATTAACTTTCAACCAAATGTGCCAATTTACATTTCATTTCTATTCAATATATATTCATTTTATTCCGTTCATTCGGGTACTGCATTGAAATATATTTATTCTCTAATACTAACGTTATTATCATTAAATTATGATTGGATTCCAAGTTTTTATTCAATACCTTGAACTATAACTTACATATTAACCAAGTCCTTCTTCTACTTAATTCAAATTGGATTATGTTCCAATTCCTATAACCTAGGTCTTGAGTCACCATTTACATAATTAAATTTATCGTTTATTTCAATCTTCGTTTATAATTTAAAGTTCTACTAAACTAAATTACAAAACTTATGAACTTTAACAAATTTAATCCACCAATTAAATTTTGCTAATGTTTATATATTGTAATTAAATTCAGTTATTATTTCATTAATACCATTTTAATCAACTAATTATGACTTATAACCACAACACAAATCTTCATTATTCTACCTATTGCCATATAACATTTCAATTGTTAAATCTTTAATCTCAGTTACTATATCCAACTCCTACATTTATTATAAATTAGATTAAAATTTATATTAAGTTAATCCATTTAATATTATCAAATTTAACGGGTCGTTACAATCTCCCCCACTCAAAACTTTTCGTCCCCGAAAAGGAAAAAGAAGGGAGAAGGAAGAGTAAAACAGTACATCTTATTTCAAACATTAACTTATTGACAATATTACTAAATTAATTCCCTTATATAAACATACCAGTTTTATAATCATTATACTCTTTTGTACTTAAATTATTAAAGTTGGGAAAATATTTTGACAAAATTCTAAGTCCAAAATTTACGGAAAATTTTGGCAGAGTCTCCTTTGTACGGAGAGACTCTGGAGAAAATGTAATATCAAAATATACAAATATATTACATATATTATCAAAATATTATATCCCAACACGGGAAAATTATATAAAATAGCGCTAAAACGTAATCCGGAAACGTACCTATTTGTCGGGCAATATACGTTTATTATTTTGGAACCAAAAGCAGTAGCAGTTGCTTCCATCACCTGTATTCATTTATATAATCTAAAAGGTTAAATATTTATATGAAAGTGAAATGTTTAGGTGGTTTCGACCATTAATCAACCAATCAAATGCAACAACCATAGATTTTTAACAAACAGCACACACCACAAACAAGCAACCATTAATCCATCAACCAATTTGTTGTTTGGGTTCAAACTTGAAATTTGTATGAAATGAAATTAACTATTAAGTGCATCCTTTACTCAACAGTCTTAGATGGAACAAGGATAGATTATTTATTCATCCAACAACTTCAAATTCCTTACCCAACAAACATAAATCAACAATAACAATTCAAACCAACAACCAAATTAACTTATTATACATTTATTTCATGCTTCAGTGGGTTGATTTCCTTTCTTTCATTCATGGAGGGATTTCTTTGTTTCTTACAATTTTATTTTCCATTTATTACAAAATTCATTATATTTGTATTCCAATTTATTGACTAAAGTATATATCATCTATTTATACTACTTACCTTTCTTATATAGTAAAATTTCCAATTTATCTTAAGCTTATACAATTAATTCTCATTAACAATAGCAAATTAATAGAATACCTTTACTACCTCAAGCTTCACTTGTAAGATTTCTCCTTTCATTTTCTTAATAACATTGCAACTTTCATTATATGGTAAGTTATGTATGTTTTAAGAATGTAAGTGAAAATTTACAAGTTTCTTCTCAATTCCATTTTATTAATTTTGAACTAGTAGCTTTCATACCGTACTGAAGTTTATAACCCTCCACATCAATCCTTATTTAATAAAGAATTTCATTTTATCTACTTAAGTTCATATCACCTATTTATATTACTTATCTTTAACTTGAGATTTCAATTATAACTTAAGTTTATACCAATAATTTCTCATTTATAACAACGATTTATTGAATACTTCACTATTTCCAAAATTTTTACTTGTATAATATTCTAATCCAATTTCTTAATTAACATTTCAACTTTTATATTTGGTAAGTTATTTATGTCAAAGAAAAATGCAATTAAACTTATACAAGCTTTATCTCATCTTTTTAATTAAATTTAATGTTAATCAATATTACTCTTTGTAACAATTTCAAATTTCTCTTTATAACCTTTCATTAATTCTCTTACCTACATTAGAGGTTTCAATTAATTACTTACCTTTTATTTCACTAAAATAATTTAAAACAATTAATTAATGGAAATTTAAGAATTAAATACCGGGTCAAACCTCAAAATTACTTTAAAAATAATAGATAATTAATTTCTTACAACTTTTATATCTCCAATTATCTTTTAAAACAATTAAAATTTTTAAATAATTTCAAAACAAATCTGCAGTAGAATTTACTACAGTGGCCTTTCCCTTTGAACTCGAAAATGAAAGTCGATGATGCGGCCGTCATCACCGAAATTATTTTCCAGCGACAGAGAGGAAAGTATAAAATTTATTTCTCCAAAATCCTCTTTTAAAACAGTTCTTCCGAATTATACTAAATATTTATATAAGAAATTACCTATAAACCAAATCATTATATTTCACAAATCCTTTGAAAGAAGATTTTCAAAAATCCCGCACTTAAGTTCTAAAATCTCCAATTTGATTTATTATAATTTCAACTTAGCTTCAATTTATTACAAATATTTTTATATTACCTAACACCCAACCTATAGCAACCAGATATATATATATATATATATATATATATATATATATATATATATATCTTTATAAAAATATTTTTATATATAGAAAATAAAATAGGCAAAATTATTTCATTCACCCATGTTAAAACCAAATATTATGTCGGTCTGTCCTATTAAGTGTTTAGAAATCCCTATTGATGTCATAGCGTCCCATGCATCAACCAGAATTTATAAATACAAAGCGGAACAGATTAACACAATATCAAAATCTTTATTAACACTAACAAATACGCTCTCTCATATATATACACTCAGCGACTCCCATAGGGTATTACTACCCTATTAACAAAGAGTCAAACCCCACAAAACCAAGGTTTATCGCTAAACCAAAGCTCCGATACCAACTGTAACATCCCGCCTTTTCGCACACTTTAAACCGACACACGTGCCAATTAAAAGCATACGCAAGGGCGGATTGTTATGGGGTAAATAAGAAAAACAGAGAAGAAATAAAACAAAATAGAATCTCACAGCGGAAGGATAAAATATGATAATAAATATACAGTTCATAAACGGTTACAAAACAGTTAATTCTTCTTTATACAATAAATATCAGAGTTACACATACCAATACAAACAATGCAGCGGAACAGTATGAGTGTGGTGCAATACTATAGATAATAATAATACGACTCCTTCGCCTTCGTCCTTCAAAGCTAAAGTCTTCGATCCTGAAACGCTCGGACT
The DNA here is from genome assembly GCA_030765085.1 of Allium cepa. Lineage (NCBI taxonomy): Eukaryota > Viridiplantae > Streptophyta > Magnoliopsida > Asparagales > Amaryllidaceae > Allium > Allium cepa. The sequence continues at coordinate 452,927,851 of CM060939.1, read as the reverse complement.
GACCCGAGCGAATTTGAAAAGACAAAAACACTCGAGTCAGACTAAAAGATCTTATGTGAGTTAAATTAACAGAAATAAATATGAGTACAGTAACTCAAGAGATGTTCGGGATTTACATCTCCTAAGGATCCGTTAAACTATTTACTATGTAGTATATTGCGCTATTATAATAGTGTCTATTTATAAAATAAACTTACTTTTTAATAGCGTTAAGGGGTTACCCATATAGCCCTTAACACAAATAATGCAAATAGTCTATACAGTACCGTAATACCTCCTGATCGGGAAGCTACCAGAGGATACTCCATAGGTACGACACAAATAGAAACTCGTAGTAAAGGCTCGGTATGGTAGGTGACACGGCACAACTAGGCAATGCCAGGGTAGATATACCAATTGCTATCCAGGCTGGTGGAAACGCGTAGCCGCAGTTACCGCCCACCTCGGACTAACTCCCCAAAATCAAAATATAGAAGTGGCCACTGAATCAATCCAAGTCAAAGTGTAATATCGAAGAGGAGGGTCCGATCAGAGGAATGACCTCATTGGCCTGAGAATCGCTCCTGTTTTAGCCACCTTATGCCAACTCACGGGAGTCGGGTCCACGTATTTACCTTACAGGAAACGTCGCCACCACCTACTTCATTCTGGAATCTCCACCGCGTACACGGTTAGTCATAGTGGTTTTCGGTGTCGACAGAGAGTATGTCCATATCCGATCCCGGTCTCTTTGCCAACCCATCGTTATTATAACACCGCGGTCATTTAAAAATAGCTCATACTTTAAAACCAGAATAAACATTTCCATTTTAAAATTATGAATACGATATCATTTTAAAACCCAAAAAAATAATATGATATCCTTTATCCCAAATATAAACCTTTTCAAAAATCCAAATGCTTTAAAATTTATAACGTCTGAAAGCCAAATATCCTTTCAAAGCATAATATTTCGAAATTCATAATTTAAAAACCATAACTTTTAAAACTTGAATGGTTTGGATATTCAACGGTATATGAATTAAAAGGTTTAACTTAAATGTTACTTTGTAAAGAAAATAGTTCTCATGGCTTTACAAATACATTTCTTTATTAAAGTCTAAACCAAAATTTGTATTATCTCTCTCAAGTTCCAAAACCACTTCAATTTATATATATATACGTATATCCATTTTGAGTAACAATATTTCAAACTAAAATTGGATTTTATTCTTTCAACAGATCAATTGTTCTATTAATTAGTCTTGAATATTCACATAAAATCCATAAATAATAAGACTTCAGTTTCTAGTAATAAAATATATATATTTTCCCAATTCAAATTATACTAGAATATTCATTTCAATTTATTTTGGGAAAAATCCAATTGTAAATATCATATCTTAAAATTTCCAAACTTAACATTTAAACATATGATATAAATTATTAAACTCCATTTTCTTAATTTTCTTCCATTTTTAATAAAGATTTTTATACACCTTTTAATTTCAAAATTTTCAACTTCATATGTATATATATATGGAAGAAAATATTTATACAATATAAAATTTAAGATTATTATAAACCGTATTCCATCCAAACCATAGAAATCACATAAAAATAGTTATATATACACCGCGGTGCCTGTATATAATTTTCTATCCTATGGTCAAGTGATACGGATATTTATCATTTCAATCCGCAATTTAAAAGATATAAAATTTTGCGGTTGTATATCATTTCAAACCACAATCCCGAATGAAAGGAAATATGCATGATAATTTGCAATTTTATGAAATACAATAAAACATCCATCAACATCACCCATCATCCAATCACAATCATCAAGCAATATCAATCAATAACAATTTATATTTGATAATATATAACAGGTAATAACTGGCAATTTTATTCAGATTAAATTTAACAACTATTAATCTAACAGTTTATATTCAGTAATAATCTATATAACTATTAACTATCAGTTTATAGGCAAACAAATATATTCTAACTATCAATTAATACGCAATAAATAAATTAAATTAATAGTTAAATTTAATAAATGCAATTCAACAAATATGAGTGAAATAAACATGCCAAATACTCATAAATAAATTTCTATTCATTTCAAAAATTAATTTAACAAACATAAAAGCTTCTAGTAGTTGTGAGTGGGTTAAAACACTCACCTTTTGAATTTAAATCGAATTTAAATTCGATTTAAACCCAAAAATTCGCCCGTCTCGGAATTCGTCCAAACCAGCGTCATCAAGTCCGGAATTAAATTACGATCCTAACAAAAGAAATTTCGTGTGAATCCGACTTCGTATGAGAAAGTTATGGCGAAAAATGATGATTGAATTCAAATTTAAAAATAAACAAAAATGGCACATATTTCACCTAACCTTTTATATGCCACGTCAGCATCATTTCATAGCGCATCACCTTCCAGTTCGAACACGAGCACGCAACAGTCATCACCCAAAACGCATGAACTATCCCTCTCCAGGCCGAAGACCCTAACGCACGCACACAGCTCCATCGCCGTACCACCACGGCCTCTTGGCACTCCGCTTCTCACCCCCAAGTCGCGAGGTCGAACCTCCCCCCCTCATCAGCGTGAAACAGAGGCAGCCGCCTAAAGGCACAAACCCAAATCAAATTAAATCGACACATCCGACCGTTGATTCTCGAAACAAAACACATATATGCGCTCCCCATCGTCCTCTCTTCAATACCCAGAAAGGAAATTGCGATCAGACGAACTTTGTTACGGCGCTGATAAATGGCCACGAACTGTTTGAATTTATTCTGGGTGAACGATAACTCCAATTGAAAAACGAATTTCACCATGAGATTACGTGCATCGAGAACTATGATATATATTTTTTCGAGATTTTTAGGAGGACTTTAAATTTTCACTTTGTTTTTGAACTGACTGGATCTAGAGTTAGTCCCCATTGAAGAAGAAGAGAAGCTTGAAGAAGATGAACGTACAGCGAGTAGACAATAGGATGGAGCTAGGGTTTATAACTGTATATTTATAGGTAGGGTTGGGTTAGAGCAGATAGGCTAGATAGATGAACGTACGGAACACTCTAAGGCCCAAAAAGCCCGCTATGCCCCCGGAACGAAATTTCGTAAATCTATATATCCAAATAGGTCATTTAAAATATTCTGAACGCGATGGAAAAAGTTTCACGTCCAAATTTGATCGTATGAAGAAGTTATGCTGAAAACAAAATTTCCAAATTGATTTCAAATTGATTTTATTAAAATTGATTTCAAGGCGTTTCACTCCCGTACGATCAAACGATAAGTCCGATCGATACGAAACTTGAAACCCTATAATAATTCACCGATACGGATCCGATGAAATTGGTTTCGTCGAAATCCGAGTCCATGGCCAAAATGGCTATTTTTAATATTCATTAAATAAATTAAATAAATTATAAAAATCCAAATTTTATATTAAATTCTAAAATTGGCCAAATTTTATTTCTTATATGATTCGTAATCAATTGAAAAGATTTAACAGGCTTAGCTGTGAATTAAAAGTTGACAGTATATTAATTGCAATGTTAATTTCTACACTTTCTTATATTTAAGAATTTTATAAATTATATTCTCAAAACCCATACTTAAGATTTTTAATCTTTATATTCTCAACTTTCACCTAAAATAAAGATGCCATAAACATTAGTTCCTGATTCACATCATTATTCTTTAAGTCTAATTTAAATCTCAATAACGTAGTATTTAACGTTAGAATCCATTTTATTATGCATAAATTACAAATTTTACTGACCCAAATTTTCTTCTTTTCATTCCATATCAATTGTCAATCCTATAAGAAAAATTAACATTAGGTTCATACTTATTACAAATAACTCCAATTTCTTCCAAATAATAATTACATAACTATTAAATATTAAATCCATTTAATTGTAATAAATTCAATTGATTGCAATAAATTTCCAAATAAATTTGGATCTTTATTTGGTTATACAAAAAAAAATCCGTTATCACTTACCTAACAAAGTTATTATTACTTAAGATCTCATTGCATCCACATTTTCACATTTTCATTTCCTGGTTTCTTTACTTTATTCTACATAAATTATTATAAATGGGATTTTCTTGGTTACATCTTATTTGTATTTAACATTACTCATTCACCAATTCATTTCACTTTAACTGCGGTAAATTGGCGGATAAATTGAATTTGATTCCCAAAATTTAAATTAACAAGCAACAAGAATAGGTAACACACAATAGTCGTTACGCTAAATTCTAGTCACCTAAATAAGCTTTTATTACTTTACAAAATGGAATAACTTTTAAACTCATAAATGTCATACCAAAACTGTTATAAATCCAATAAATTTCCAAATCGAAGTTTGTACACATTTTACACAACTATTATGATTTCTCACAGAACGTTGAATTTATTAAATGACCATTTATTATAATTTAATTCCCTTAATTGAATCAAATGCTTATAATTTTTACATTCTTACCATTCCTTCCCATTATAAATTCATTAACGGATTTACAAATCTCTATCTTCCAAATATTAAATAACCAAACTGATTACAACCACTGTTCTTATCAAATTTTCATAAATTTGTTCAAATCTATACTCTTTTTCCATATAAATAAATTTTATGTTACTACTAGATTTTTTTTTTCCACTACAGCCATTAAATTTTTTACTATCTACACTTATTACATCTTTGTATTAATGAATCCCATTCAAGTTAATATTTGTATTAATTTTCACAAATTCAACATTTATATGTTTCTTAAAATTAACTTTCAACCAAATGTGCCAATTTACGTTTCATTTCTATTCAATATATATTCATTTTATTCCGTTCATTCGGGTACTGCATTGAAATATATTTATTCTCTAATACTAACGTTATTATCATTAAATTATGATTGGATTCCAAGTTTTTATTCAATACCTTGAACTATAACTTACATATTAACCAAGTCCTTCTTCTACTTAATTCAAATTGGATTATGTTCCAATTCCTATAACCTAGGTCTTGAGTCACCATTTACATAATTAAATTTATCGTTTATTTCAATTTTCGTTTATAATTTAAAGTTCTACTAAACTAAATTACAAAACTTATGAACTTTAACAAATTTAATCCACCAATTAAATTTTGCTGATGTTTATATATTGTAATTAAATTCAGTTATTATTTCATTAATACCATTTTAATCAACTAATTATGACTTATAACCACAACACAAATCTTCGTTATTCTACCTATTGCCATATAACATTTCAATTGTTAAATCTTTAATCTCAGTTACTATATCCAACTCCTACATTTATTATAAATTAGATTAAAATTTATATTAAGTTAATCCATTTAATATTATCAAATTTAACGGGTCGTTACAATCTCCCCCACTCAAAACTTTTCGTCCCCGAAAAGGAAAAAGAAGGGAGAAGGAAGAGTAAAACAGTACATCTTATTTCAAACATTAACTTATTGACAATATTGCTAAATTAATTCCCTTATATAAACATACCAGTTTTATAATCATTATATTCTTTTGTACTTAAATTATTAAAGTTGGGAAAATATTTTCACAAAATTCTAAGTCCAAAATTTACGGAAAATTTTGGCAGAGTCTCCTTTGTACGGAGAGACTCTGGAGAAAATATAATATCAAAATATACAAATATATTACATATGTTATCAAAATATTATATCCCAACACGGGAAAATTATATAAAATAGCGCTAAAACGTAATCCGGAAACGTACCTATTTGTCGGGCAATATACGTTTATTATTTTGGAACCAAAAGCAGTAGCAGTTGCTTCCATCACCTGTATTCATTTATATAATCTAAAAGGTTAAATATTTATATGAAAGTGAAATGTTTAGGTGGTTTCGACCATTAATCAACCAATCAAATGCAACAACCACAGATTTTTAACAAACAGCACACACCACAAACAAGCAACCATTAATCCATCAACCAATTTGTTGTTTGGGTTCAAACTTGAAATTTGTATGAAATGAAATTAACTATTAAGTGCATCCTTTACTCAACAGTCTTAGATGGAACAAGGATAGATTATTTATTCATCCAACAACTTCAAATTCCTTACCCAACAAACATAAATCAACAATAACAATTCAAACCAACAACCAAATTAACTTATTATACATTTATTTCATGCTTCAGTGGGTTGATTTCCTTTCTTTCATTCATGGAGGGATTTCTTTGTTTCTTACAATTTTATTTTCCATTTATTACAAAATTCATTATATTTGTATTCCAATTTATTGACTAAAGTATATATCATCTATTTATACTACTTACCTTTCTTATATAGTAAAATTTCCAATTTATCTTAAGCTTATACAATTAATTCTCATTAACAATAGCAAATTAATAGAATACCTTTATTACCTCAAGCTTCACTAGTAAGATTTCTCCTTTCATTTTCTTAATAACATTGCAACTTTCATTATATGGTAAGTTATGTATGTTTTAAGAATGTAAGTGAAAATTTACAAGTTTCTTCTCAATTCCATTTTATTAATTTTAAACTAGTAGCTTTCATACCGTACTGAAGTTTATAACCCTCCACATCAATCCTTATTTAATAAAGAATTTCATTTTATCTACTTAAGTTCATATCAACTATTTATATTACTTATCTTTAACTTGAGATTTCAATTATAACTTAAGTTTATACCAATAATTTCTCATTTATAACAACGATTTATTGAATACTTCACTATTTCCAAAATTTTTACTTGTATAATATTCTAATCCAATTTCTTAATTAACATTTCAACTTTTATATTTGGTAAGTTATTTATTTCAAAGAAAAATGCAATTAAACTTATACAAGCTTTATCTCATCTTTTTAATTAAATTTAATGTTAATCAATATTACTCTTTGTAACAATTTCAAATTTCTCTTTATAACCTTTCATTAATTCTCTTACCTACATTAGAGGTTTCAATTAATTACTTACCTTTTATTTCACTAAAATAATTTAAAACAATTAATTAATGGAAATTTAAGAATTAAATACCGGGTCAAACCTCAAAATTACTTTAAAAATAATAGATAATTAATTTCTTACAACTTTTATATCTCTAATTATCTTTTAAAACAATTAATTTTTTTAAATAATTTCAAAACAAATCTGCAGTAGAATTTACTACAGTGGCCTTTCCCTTCGAAACTCGAAAATGAAAGTCGATGATGCGGCCGTCATCACCGAAATTATTTTCCAGCGACAGAGAGGAAAGTATAAAATTTATTTCTCCAAAATCCTCTTTTAAAACAGTTCTTCCGAATTATACTAAATATTTATATAAGAAATTACCTATAAACCAAATCATTATATTTCACAAATCCTTTGAAAGAAGATTTTCAAAAATCCCGGACTTAAGTTCTAAAATCTCCAATTTGATTTATTATAATTTCAACTTAGCTTCAATTTATTACAAATATTTTTATATTACCTAACACCCAACCTATAGCAACCAGATATATATATATATATATATATATATATATATATATATACATATATCTTTATAAAAATATTTTCATATATAGAAAATAAAATAGGCAAAATTATTTCATTCACCCATGTTAAAACCAAATATTATGTCGGTCTGTCCTATTAAGTGTTTAGAAATCCCTATTGATGTCATAGCGTCCCATGCATCAACCAGAATTTATAAATACAAAGCGGAACAGATTAACACAATATCAAAATCTTTATTAACACTAACAAATATGCTCTCTCATATATATACACTCAGCGACTCCCATAGGGTATTACTACCCTATTAACAAAGAGTCAAACCCCACAAAACCAAGGTTTATCGCTAAACCAAAGCTCCGATACCAACTGTAACATCCCGCCTTTTCGCACACTTTAAACCGACACATGTGCCAATTAAAAGCATACGCAAGGGCGGATTGTTATGGGGTAAATAAGAAAAACAGAGAAGAAATAAAACAAAATAGAATCTCACAGCGGAAGGATAAAATATGATAATAAATATACAGTTCATAAACGGTTACAAAACAGTTAATTCTTCTTTATACAATAAATATCAGAGTTACACATACCAATACAAACAATGCAGCGGAACAGTATGAGTGTGGTGCAATACTATAGATAATAATAATACGACTCATTCGCCTTCGTCCTTCAAAGCTAAAGTCTTCGATCCTGAAACGCTCGGACTGACCCGAGCGAATTTGAAAAGACAAAAACACTCGAGTCAGACTAAAAGATCTTATGTGAGTTAAATTAACAGAAATAAATATGAGTACAGTAACTCAAGAGATGTTCGGGATTTACATCTCCTAAGGATCCGCTAAACTATTTACTATGTAGTATATTGCGCTATTATAATAGTGTCTATTTATAAAATAAACTTACTTTTTAATAGCGTTAAGGGGTTACCCATATAGCCCTTAACACAAATAATTCCAATAGTCTATACAGTACCGTAATACCTCCTGATCGGGAAGCTACCAGAGGATACTCCATAGGTACGACACAAATAGAAACTCGTAGTAAAGGCTCGGTATGGTAGGTGACACGGCACAACTAGGCAATGCCAGGGTAGATATACCAATTGCTATCCAGGCTGGTGGAAACGCGTAGCCGCAGTTACCGCCCACCTCAGACTAACTCCCCAAAATCAAAATATAGAAGTGGCCACTGAATCAATCCAAGTCAAAGTGTAATATCGAAGAGGAGGGTCCGATCAGAGGAATGACCTCATTGGCCTGAGAATCGCTCCTGTTTTAGCCACCTTATGCCAACTCACGGGAGTCGGGTCCACGTATTTACCTTACAGGAAACGTCGCCACCACCTACTTCATTCTGGAATCTCCACCGCGTACACGGTTAGTCAAAGTGGTTTTCGGTATCGACAAAGAGTATGTCCATATCCGATCCCGGTCTCTTTGCCAACCCATCGTTATTATAACATCGCGGTCATTTAAAAATAGCTCATACTTTAAAACCAGAATAAACATTTCCATTTTAAAATTATGAATACGATATCATTTTAAAACCCAAAAAAAAATATGATATCCTTTATCCCAAATATAAACCTTTTCAAAAATCCAAATGCTTTAAAATTTATAACGTCTGAAAGCCAAATATCCTTTCAAAGCATAATATTTTAAAATTCATAATTTAAAAACCATAATTTTTAAAACTTGAATGGTTTGGATATTCAACGGTATATGAATTAAAAGGTTTAACTTAAATGTTACTTTGTAAAGAAAATAGTTCTCATGGCTTTACAAATACATTTCTTTATTAAAGTCTAAACCAAAATTTGTATTATCTCTCTCAAGTTCCAAAACCACTTCAATTTATATATATATACGTATATCCATTTTGAGTAACAATATTTCAAACTAAAATTGGATTTTATTCTTTCAACAGATCAATTGTTCTATTAATTAGTCTTGAATATTCACATAAAATCCATAAATAATAAGACTTCAGTTTCTAGTAATAAAATATATATATTTTCCCAATTCAAATTATACTAGAATATTCATTTCAATTTATTTTGGGAAAAATCCAATTGTAAATATCATATCTTAAAATTTCCAAACTTAACATTTAAACATATGATATAAATTATTAAACTCCATTTTCTTAATTTTCTTCCATTTTTAATAAAGATTTTTATACACCTTTTAATTTCAAAATTTTCAACTTCATATGTATATATATATGGAAGAAAATATTTATACAATATAAAATTTAAGATTATTATAAACCGTATTCCATCCAAACCATAGAAATCACATAAAAATAGTTATATATACACCGCGGTGCCTGTATATAATTTTCTATCCTATGGTCAAGTGATACGGATATTTATCATTTCAATCCGCAATTTAAAAGATATAAAATTTTGCGGTTGTATATCATTTCAAACCACAATCCCGAATGAAAGGAAATATGCATGATAATTTGCAATTTTATGAAATACAATAAAACATCCATCAACATCACCCATCATCCAATCACAATCATCAAGCAATATCAATCAATAACAATTTATATTTGATAATATATAACAGGTAATAACTGGCAATTTTATTCAGATTAAATTTAACAACTATTAATCTAACAGTTTATATTCAGTAATAATCTATATAACTATTAACTATCAGTTTATAGGCAAACAAATATATTCTAACTATCAATTAATACGCAATAAATAAATTAAATTAACAGTTAAATTTAATAAATGCAATTCAACAAATATGAGTGAAATAAACATGCCAAATACTCATAAATAAATTTCTATTCATTTCAAAAATTAATTTAACAAACATAAAAGCTTCTAGTAGTTGTGAGTGGGTTAAAACACTCACCTTTTGAATTTAAATCGAATTTAAATTCGATTTAAACCCAAAAATTCGCCCGTCTCGGAATTCGTCCAAACCAGCGTCATCAAGTCCGGAATTAAATTACGATCCTAACAAAAGAAATTTCGTGTGAATCCGACTTTGTATGAGAAAGTTATGGCGAAAAATGATGATTGAATTCAAATTTAAAAATAAACAAAAATGGCACATATTTCACCTAACCTTTTATATGCCACGTCAGCATCATTTCATAGCGCATCACCTTCCAGTTCGAACACGAGCATGCAACAGTCATCACCCAAAACGCATGAACTATCCCTCTCCAGGCCGAAGACCCTAACGCACGCACACAGCTCCGTCGCCGTACCACCACGGCCTCTTGGCACTCCGCTCCTCACCCCCAAGTCGCGAGGTCGAACCTCCCCCCCTCATCAGCGTGAAACAGAGGCAGCCGCCTAAAAGCACACACCCAAATCAAATTAAATCGACACATCCGACCGTTGATTCTCGAAACAAAACACATATATGCGCTCCCCATCGTCCTCTCTTCAATACCCAGAAAGGAAATTGCGATCAGACGAACTTTGTTACGGTGCTGATAAATGGCCACGAACTGTTTGAATTTATTCTGGGTGAACGATAACTCCAATTGAAAAACGAATTTCACCATGAGATTACGTGCATCGAGAACTATGATATATATTTTTTCGAGATTTTTAGGAGGACTTTAAATTTTCACTTTGTTTTTGAACTGACTGGATCTAGGGTTAGCCCCCATTGAAGAAGAAGAGAAGCTTGAAGAAGATGAACGTACAGCGATTAGACAATAGGATGGAGCTAGGGTTTATAACTGTATATTTATAGGTAGGGTTGGGTTAGAGCAGATAGGCTAGATAGATGAACGTACGGAACACTCTAAGGCCCAAAAAGCCCGCTATGCCCTCGGAACGAAATTTCGTAAATCTATATATCCAAATAGGTCATTTAAAATATTCTGAACGCGATGGAAAAAGTTTCACGTCCAAATTTGATCGTATGAAGAAGTTATGCTGAAAACAAAATTTCCAAATTGATTTCAAATTGATTTTATTAAAATTGATTTCAAGGCGTTTCACTCCCGTACGATCAAACGATAAGTCCGATCGATACGAAACTTGAAACCCTATAATAATTCACCGATACGGATCCGATGAAACTGGTTTCATCGAAGTCCGAGTCCGTGGCCAAAATGGCTATTTTTAATATTCATTAAATAAATTAAATAAATTATAAAAATCCAAATTTTATATTAAATTCTAAAATTGGCCAAATTTTATTTCTTATATGATTCGTAATCAATTGAAAAGATTTAACAGGCTTAGCTGTGAATTAAAAGTTGACAGTATATTAATTGCAATGTTAATTTCTACACTTTCTTATATTTAAGAATTTTATAAATTATATTCTCAAAACCCATACTTAAGATTTTTAATCTTTATATTCTCAACTTTCACCTAAAATAAAGATGCCATAAACATTAGTTCCTGATTCACATCATTATTCTTTAAGTCTAATTTAAATCTCAATAACGTAGTATTTAACGTTAGAATCCATTTTATTATGCATAAATTACAAATTTTACTGACCCAAATTTTCTTCTTTTCATTCCATATCAATTGTCAATCCTATAAGAAAAATTAACATTAGGTTCATACTTATTACAAATAACTCCAATTTCTTCCAAATAATAATTACATAACTATTAAATATTAAATCCATTTAATTGTAATAAATTCAATTGATTGCAATAAATTTCCAAATAAATTTGGATCTTTATTTGGTTATACAAAAAAAAATCCGTTATCACTTACCTAACAAAGTTATTATTACTTAAGATCTCATGGCATCCACATTTTCACATTTTCATTTCCTGGTTTCTTTACTTTATTCTACATAAATTATTATAAATGGGATTTTCTTGGTTAAATCTTATTTGTATTTAACATTACTCATTCACCAATTCATTTCACTTTAACTGCGGTAAATTGGCGGATAAATTGAATTTGATTCCCAAAATTTAAATTAACAAGCAACAAGAATAGGTAACACACAATAGTCGTTACGCTAAATTCTAGTCACCTAAATAAGCTTTTATTACTTTACAAAATGGAATAACTTTTAAACTCATAAATGTAATACCAAAACCGTTATAAATCCAATAAATTTCCAAATCGAAGTTTGTACACATTTTACACAACTATTATGATTTCTCACAGAACGTTGAATTTATTAAATGACCATTTATTATAATTTAATTCCCTTAATTGAATCAAATGCTTATAATTTTTACATTCTTATCATTCCTTCCCATTATAAATTCATTAACGGATTTACAAATCTCTATCTTCCAAATATTAAATAACCAAACTGATTACAACCACTGTTCTTATCAAATTTTCATAAATTTGTTCAAATCTATACTCTTTTTCCATATAAATAAATTTTATGTTACTACTAGATTTTTTTTTCCACTACAGCCATTAAATTTTTTACTATCTACACTTATTACATCTTTGTATTAATGAATCCCATTCAAGTTAATATTTGTATTAATTTTCACAAATTCAACATTTATATGTTTCTTAAAATTAACTTTCAACCAAATGTGCCAATTTACATTTCATTTCTATTCAATATATATTCATTTTATTCCGTTCATTCGGGTACTGCATTGAAATATATTTATTCTCTAATACTAACGTTATTATCATTAAATTATGATTGGATTCCAAGTTTTTATTCAATACCTTGAACTATAACTTACATATTAACCAAGTCCTTCTTCTACTTAATTCAAATTGGATTATGTTCCAATTCCTATAACCTAGGTCTTGAGTCACCATTTACATAATTAAATTTATCGTTTATTTCAATTTTCGTTTATAATTTAAAGTTCTACTAAACTAAATTACAAAACTTATGAACTTTAACAAATTTAATCCACCAATTAAATTTTGCTGATGTTTATATATTGTAATTAAATTCAGTTATTATTTCATTAATACCATTTTAATCAACTAATTATGACTTATAACCACAACACAAATCTTCGTTATTCTACCTATTGCCATATAACATTTCAATTGTTAAATCTTTAATCTCAGTTACTATATCCAACTCCTACATTTATTATAAATTAGATTAAAATTTATATTAAGTTAATCCATTTAATATTATCAAATTTAACGGGTCGTTACAATCTCCCCCACTCAAAACTTTTCGTCCCCGAAAAGGAAAAAGAAGGGCGAAGGAAGAGTAAAACAGTACATCTTATTTCAAACATTAACTTATTGACAATATTACTAAATTAATTCCCTTATATAAACATACCAGTTTTATAATCATTATATTCTTTTGTACTTAAATTATTAAAGTTGGGAAAATATTTTCACAAAATTCTAAGTCCAAAATTTACGGAAAATTTTGGCAGAGTCTCCTTTGTACGGAGAGACTCTGGAGAAAATATAATATCAAAATATACAAATATATTACATATATTATCAAAATATTATATCCCAACACGGGAAAATTATATAAAATAGCGCTAAAACGTAATCCGGAAACGTACCTATTTGTCGGGCAATATACGTTTATTATTTTGGAACCAAAAGCAGTAGCAGTTGCTTCCATCACCTGTATTCATTTATATAATCTAAAAGGTTAAATATTTATATGAAAGTGAAATGTTTAGGTGGTTTCGACCATTAATCAACCAATCAAATGCAACAACCATAGATTTTTAACAAACAGCACACACCACAAACAAGCAACCATTAATCCATCAACCAATTTGTTGTTTGGGTTCAAACTTGAAATTTGTATGAAATGAAATTAACTATTAAGTGCATCCTTTACTCAACAGTCTTAGATGGAACAAGGATAGATTATTTATTCATCCAACAACTTCAAATTCCTTACCCAACAAACATAAATCAACAATAACAATTCAAACCAACAACCAAATTAACTTATTATACATTTATTTCATGCTTCAGTGGGTTGATTTCCTTTCTTTCATTCATGGAGGGATTTCTTTGTTTCTTACAATTTTATTTTCCATTTATTACAAAATTCATTATATTTGTATTCCAATTTATTGACTAAAGTATATATCATCTATTTATACTACTTACCTTTCTTATATAGTAAAATTTCCAATTTATCTTAAGCTTATACAATTAATTCTCATTAACAATAGCAAATTAATAGAATACCTTTATTACCTCAAGCTTCACTTGTAAGATTTCTCCTTTCATTTTCTTAATAACATTGCAACTTTCATTATATGGTAAGTTATGTATGTTTTAAGAATGTAAGTGAAAATTTACAAGTTTCTTCTCAATTCCATTTTATTAATTTTGAACTAGTAGCTTTCATACCGTACTGAAGTTTATAACCCTCCACATCAATCCTTATTTAATAAAGAATTTCATTTTATCCACTTAAGTTCATATCACCTATTTATATTACTTATCTTTAACTTGAGATTTCAATTATAACTTAAGTTTATACCAATAATTTCTCATTTATAACAACGATTTATTGAATACTTCACTATTTCCAAAAATTTTACTTGTATAATATTCTAATCCAATTTCTTAATTAACATTTCAACTTTTATATTTGGTAAGTTATTTATGTCAAAGAAAAATGCAATTAAACTTATACAAGCTTTATCTCATCTTTTTAATTAAATTTAATGTTAATCAATATTACTCTTTGTAACAATTTCAAATTTCTCTTTATAACCTTTCATTAATTCTCTTACCTACATTAGAGGTTTCAATTAATTACTTACCTTTTATTTCACTAAAATAATTTAAAACAATTAATTAATGGAAATTTAAGAATTAAATACCGGGTCAAACCTCAAAATTACTTTAAAAATAATAGATAATTAATTTCTTACAACTTTTATATCTCTAATTATCTTTTAAAACAATTAAAATTTTTAAATAATTTCAAAACAAATCTGCAGTAGAATTTACTACAGTGGCCTTTCCCTTTGAAACTCGAAAATGAAAGTCGATGATGCGGCCGTCATCACCGAAATTATTTTCCAGCGACAGAGAGGAAAGTATAAAATTTATTTCTCCAAAATCCTCTTTTAAAACAGTTCTTCCGAATTATACTAAATATTTATATAAGAAATTACCTATAAACCAAATCATTATATTTCACAAATCCTTTGAAAGAAGATTTTCAAAAATCCCGGACTTAAGTTCTAAAATCTCCAATTTGATTTATTATAATTTCAACTTAGCTTCAATTTATTACAAATATTTTTATATTACCTAACACCCAATCTATAGCAACCAGATATATATATATATATATATATATATATATATATATCTTTATAAAAATATTTTTATATATAGAAAATATAATAGGCAAAATTATTTCATTCACCCATGTTAAAAACAAATATTATGTCGGTCTGTCCTATTAAGTGTTTAGAAATCCCTATTGATGTCATAGCATCCCATGCATCAACCAGAATTTATAAATACAAAGCGGAACAGATTAACACAATATCAAAATCTTTATTAACACTAACAAATACGCTCTCTCATATATATACACTCAGCGACTCCCATAGGGTATTACTACCCTATTAACAAAGAGTCAAACCCCACAAAACCAAGGTTTATCGCTAAACCAAAGCTCCGATACCAACTGTAACATCCCGCCTTTTCGCACACTTTAAACCGACACACGTGCCAATTAAAAGCATACGCAAGGGCGGATTGTTATGGGGTAAATAAGAAAAACAGAGAAGAAATAAAACAAAATAGAATCTCACAGCGGAAGGATAAAATATGATAATAAATATACAGTTCATAAACGGTTACAAAACAGTTAATTCTTCTTTATACAATAAATATCAGAGTTACACATACCAATACAAACAATGCAGCGGAACAGTATGAGTGTGGTGCAATACTATAGATAATAATAATACGACTCCTTCGCCTTCATCCTTCAAAGCTAAAGTCTTCGATCCTGAAACGCTCGGACTGACCCAAGCGAATTTGAAAAGACAAAAACACTCGAGTCAGACTAAAAGATCTTATGTGAGTTAAATTAACAGAAATAAATATGAGTACAGTAACTCAAGAGATGTTCGGGATTTACATCTCCTAAGGATCCGCTAAACTATTTACTATGTAGTATATTGCGCTATTATAATAGTGTCTATTTATAAAATAAACTTACTTTTTAATAGCGTTAAGGGGTTACCCATATAGCCCTTAACACAAATAATTCCAATAGTCTATACAGTACCGTAATACCTCCTGATCGGGAAGCTACCAGAGGATACTCCATAGGTACGACACAAATAGAAACTCGTAGTAAAGGCTCGGTATGGTAGGTGACACGGCACAACTAGGCAATGCCAGGGTAGATATACCAATTGCTATCCAGGCTGGTGGAAACGCGTAGCCGCAGTTACCGCCCACCTCAGACTAACTCCCCAAAATCAAAATATAGAAGTGGCCACTGAATCAATCCAAGTCAAAGTGTAATATCGAAGAGGAGGGTCCGATCAGAGGAATGACCTCATTGGCCTGAGAATCGCTCCTGTTTTAGCCACCTTATGCCAACTCACGGGAGTCGGGTCCACGTATTTACCTTACAGGAAACGTCGCCACCACCTACTTCATTCTGGAATCTCCACCGCGTACACGGTTAGTCAAAGTGGTTTTCGGTATCGACAAAGAGTATGTCCATATCCGATCCCGGTCTCTTTGCCAACCCATCGTTATTATAACATCGCGGTCATTTAAAAATAGCTCATACTTTAAAACCAGAATAAACATTTCCATTTTAAAATTATGAATACGATATCATTTTAAAACCCAAAAAAAAATATGATATCCTTTATCCCAAATATAAACCTTTTCAAAAATCCAAATGCTTTAAAATTTATAACGTCTGAAAGCCAAATATCCTTTCAAAGCATAATATTTCGAAATTCATAATTTAAAAACCATAACTTTTAAAACTTGAATGGTTTGGATATTCAACGGTATATGAATTAAAAGGTTTAACTTAAATGTTACTTTGTAAAGAAAATAGTTCTCATGGCTTTACAAATACATTTCTTTATTAAAGTCTAAACCAAAATTTGTATTATCTCTCTCAAGTTCCAAAACCACTTCAATTTATATATATATACGTATATCCATTTTGAGTAACAATATTTCAAACTAAAATTGGATTTTATTCTTTCAACAGATCAATTGTTCTATTAATTAGTCTTGAATATTCACATAAAATCCATAAATAATAAGACTTCAGTTTCTAGTAATAAAATATATATATTTTCCCAATTCAAATTATACTAGAATATTCATTTCAATTTATTTTGGGAAAAATCCAATTGTAAATATCATATCTTAAAATTTCCAAACTTAACATTTAAACATATGATATAAATTATTAAACTCCATTTTCTTAATTTTCTTCCATTTTTAATAAAGATTTTTATACACCTTTTAATTTCAAAA
Source organism: Allium cepa (assembly GCA_030765085.1). Lineage (NCBI taxonomy): Eukaryota > Viridiplantae > Streptophyta > Magnoliopsida > Asparagales > Amaryllidaceae > Allium > Allium cepa. The sequence goes on along the minus strand of CM060939.1, from coordinate 452,909,903 downwards.
TTTTCAACTTCATATGTATATATATATGGAAGAAAATATTTATACAATATAAAATTTAAGATTATTATAAACCGTATTCCATCCAAACCATAGAAATCACATAAAAATAGTTATATATACACCGCGGTGCCTGTATATAATTTTCTATCCTATGGTCAAGTGATACGGATATTTATCATTTCAATCCGCAATTTAAAAGATATAAAATTTTGCGGTTGTATATCATTTCAAACCACAATCCCGAATGAAAGGAAATATGCATGATAATTTGCAATTTTATGAAATACAATAAAACATCCATCAACATCACCCATCATCCAATCACAATCATCAAGCAATATCAATCAATAACAATTTATATTTGATAATATATAACAGGTAATAACTGGCAATTTTATTCAGATTAAATTTAACAACTATTAATCTAACAGTTTATATTCAGTAATAATCTATATAACTATTAACTATCAGTTTATAGGCAAACAAATATATTCTAACTATCAATTAATACGCAATAAATAAATTAAATTAACAGTTAAATTTAATAAATGCAATTCAACAAATATGAGTGAAATAAACATGCCAAATACTCATAAATAAATTTCTATTCATTTCAAAAATTAATTTAACAAACATAAAAGCTTCTAGTAGTTGTGAGTGGGTTAAAACACTCACCTTTTGAATTTAAATCGAATTTAAATTCGATTTAAACCCAAAAATTCGCCCGTCTCGGAATTTGTCCAAACCAACGTCATCAAGTCCGGAATTAAATTACGATCCTAACAAAAGAAATTTCGTGTGAATCCGACTTCGTATGAGAAAGTTATGGCGAAAAATGATGATTGAATTCAAATTTAAAAATAAACAAAAATGGCACATATTTCACCTAACCTTTTATATGCCACGTCAGCATCATTTCATAGCGCATCACCTTCCAGTTCGAACACGAGCACGCAACAGTCATCACCCAAAACGCATGAACTATCCCTCTCTAGGCCGAAGACCCTAACGCACGCACACAGCTCCGTCGCCGTACCACCACGGCCTATTGGCACTCCGCTCCTCACCCCCAAGTCGCGAGGTCGAACCTCCCCCCCTCATCAGCGTGAAACAGAGGCAGCCGCCTAAAGGCACAAACCAAATCAAATTAAATTGACACATCCGACCGTTGATTCTCGAAACAAAACACATATATGCGCTCCCCATCGTCCTCTCTTCAATACCCAGAAAGGAAATTGCGATCAGACGAACTTTGTTACGGCGCTGATAAATGGCCACGAACTGTTTGAATTTATTCTGGGTAAACGATAACTCCAATTGAAAAAAGAATTTCACCATGAGATTACGTGCATCGAGAACTATGATATATATTTTTTCGAGATTTTTAGGAGGACTTTAAATTTTCACTTTGTTTTTGAACTGACTGGATCTAGGGTTAGCGCCCATTGAAGAAGAAGAGAAGCTTGAAGAAGATGAACGTACAGCGATTAGACAATAGGATGGAGCTAGGGTTTATAACTGTATATTTATAGGTAGGGTTGGGTTAGAGCAGATAGGCTAGATAGATGAACGTACGGAACACTCTAAGGCCCAAAAAGCCCGCTATGCCCCCGGAACGAAATTTCGTAAATTTATATATCCAAATAGGTCATTTAAAATATTCTGAACGCGATGGAAAAAGTTTCACGTCCAAATTTGATCGTATGAAGAAGTTATGCTGAAAACAAAATTTCCAAATTGATTTCAAATTGATTTTATTAAAATTGATTTCAAGGCGTTTCACTCCCGTACGATCAAACGATAAGTCCGATCGATACGAAACTTGAAACCCTATAATAATTCACCGATACGGATCCGATGAAATTGGTTTCGTCGAAATCCGAGTCCATGGCCAAAATGGCTATTTTTAATATTCATTAAATAAATTAAATAAATTATAAAAATCCAAATTTTATATTAAATTCTAAAATTGGCCAAATTTTATTTCTTATATGATTCGTAATCAATTGAAAAGATTTAACAGGCTTAGCTGTGAATTAAAAGTTGACAGTATATTAATTGCAATGTTAATTTCTACACTTTCTTATATTTAAGAATTTTATAAATTATATTCTCAAAACCCATACTTAAGATTTTTAATTTTTATATTCTCAACTTTCACCTAAAATAAAGATGCCATAAACATTAGTTCCTGATTCACATCATTATTCTTTAAGTCTAATTTAAATCTCAATAACGTAGTATTTAACGTTAGAATCCATTTTATTATGCATAAATTACAAATTTTACTGACCCAAATTTTCTTCTTTTCATTCCATATCAATTGTCAATCCTATAAGAAAAATTAACATTAGGTTCATACTTATTACAAATAACTCCAATTTCTTCCAAATAATAATTACATAACTATTAAATATTAAATCCATTTAATTGTAATAAATTCAATTGATTGCAATAAATTTCCAAATAAATTTGGATCTTTATTTGGTTATACAAAAAAAAATCCGTTATCACTTACCTAACAAAGTTATTATTACTTAAGATCTCATTGCATCCACATTTTCACATTTTCATTTCCTGGTTTCTTTACTTTATTCTACATAAATTATTATAAATGGGATTTTCTTGGTTACATCTTATTTGTATTTAACATTACTCATTCACCAATTCATTTCACTTTAACTGCGTTAAATTGGCGGATAAATTGAATTTGATTCCCAAAATTTAAATTAACAAGCAACAAGAATAGGTAACACACAATAGTCGTTACGCTAAATTCTAGTCACCTAAATAAGCTTTTATTACTTTACAAAATGGAATAACTTTTAAACTCATAAATGTAATACCAAAACCGTTATAAATCCAATAAATTTCCAAATCGAAGTTTGTACACATTTTACACAACTATTATGATTTCTCACAGAACGTTGAATTTATTAAATGACCATTTATTATAATTTAATTCCCTTAATTGAATCAAATGCTTATAATTTTTACATTCTTACCATTCCTTCCCATTATAAATTCATTAACGGATTTACAAATCTCTATCTTCCAAATATTAAATAACCAAACTGATTACAACCACTGTTCTTATCAAATTTTCATAAATTTGTTCAAATCTATACTCTTTTTCCATATAAATAAATTTTATGTTACTACTAGATTTTTTTTTTCCACTACAGCCATTAAATTTTTTACTATCTACACTTATTACATCTTTGTATTAATGAATCCCATTCAAGTTAATATTTGTATTAATTTTCACAAATTCAACATTTATATGTTTCTTAAAATTAACTTTCAACCAAATGTGCCAATTTACGTTTCATTTCTATTCAATATATATTCATTTTATTCCGTTCATTCGGGTACTGCATTGAAATATATTTATTCTCTAATACTAACGTTATTATCATTAAATTATGATTGGATTCCAAGTTTTTATTCAATACCTTGAACTATAACTTACATATTAACCAAGTCCTTCTTCTACTTAATTCAAATTGGATTATGTTCCAATTCCTATAACCTAGGTCTTGAGTCACCATTTACATAATTAAATTTATCGTTTATTTCAATCTTCGTTTATAATTTAAAGTTCTACTAAACTAAATTACAAAACTTATGAACTTTAACAAATTTAATCCACCAATTAAATTTTTCTGATGTTTATATATTGCAATTAAATTCAGTTATTATTTCATTAATACCATTTTAATCAACTAATTATGACTTATAACCACAACACAAATCTTCGTTATTCTACCTATTGCCATATAACATTTCAATTGTTAAATCTTTAATCTCAGTTACTATATCCAACTCCTACATTTATTATAAATTAGATTAAAATTTATATTAAGTTAATCCATTTAATATTATCAAATTTAACGGGTCGTTACATTTTTGATTTCATAGTTTTTAGGATTATTTTAGGAATGGATTGGTTGGGTAAGTATGAGGCTAGGATATTTTTCCAAGACCGAGAATTATCATTGAGGCACTCAAATAGTCATAACTGAATCATTTTCTCAGTAGAGAATTCCAATAAGAGTGCTTGTGCTTTGTTAAGTGCCTTGGAGGTGGGAGATGACCTTAGTCGGGTTCGTGTAGCCAGAGAATTTGTAGATGTATTTGAGCCGATCATTGGATTACAACCAAAACGAGCTGTAGAGTTTCGGATAGACCTTGTACCGGGAGCTGAACCTGTCAATAAACCACCTAGCAGAATGTCGCCGACAGAGATGAAGAAATTGAAGGTGCAGCTAGTGGAACTTGAGCGAAGGAATTTTATTAGACCAAGCAGCTCGTCTTGGGGAGCAGCCGTGGTGTTTGTTAGGAAACCAGATGGGTCGTTAAGGATGTGTATTGACTACCATAAGCTAAATGTGGGAAAATCAAGAATAAGTATCCTTTGCCGAGAATTGACGACTTTGATCAGTTGAGTGGAGCCAGAGTGTTTTCCCAACTGGACTTGGAGACAGGTTTCCATGAACTAAAAGTGGCAGAGAACAGTATCCCATTGACGACGTTTCGAACTAGATATGGATCAGATGAATGGTTGGTGATGCCATTTGGATTAACAAATGCACCTACTTTCTTCGTTGATTTGATGAACCGGGTTTTTCGAGAGCACTTGGATAGGTTTGTATTGGTATTCATAGATATTATTTTAGTATACTCAAAAGATGAAAGAGAGAATGAGATTCATCTTACAGTGGTGTTAGAGATCTGAGGCAGATTCAGCTAAAGGCGAAAATTTCCAAGTGTCATTTTTGGAAGAGAGGTTAAGTTTCTTGGTCATGTGGTTTCAGAGAAGAGATTGTCAGTCGATCCAGATAAGATCGAAGCTGTGAACAATTGGAAGAGACCAAAAATTATGATCGAGATCAGAATTTTTCTTGGACTTGCTAGCTATTGCCGGAGATTCATCAAGGATTTTTCACGGATAGCAGCGCCTTTGATTAAGCTTACTAGGAAAGAAATGAAGTTTGTTTGGTCTAACAAATGTGAGGAAAATTCCATAAGTTAAAGCATTTGTTGATCAATACTCCAGTGTTAGTAGTTCCAGATGGTAACCAAAGGTTGGTAGTATACACAAATGCACGTGCGATTGGATTGGGAGTAGTATTGATGCAGAAGGGCAAAGTTATTGCTTACGCATCTAAGAAGCTTAGACCGCACAAAGTAAGATATCCTACTCATGACTTGGAGTTGGCAACAGTAATTTTTGCATTGAAGATTTGGAGGCATAATCTCTTGGGGAGAGATTAGAATTGTATACCGATCATAAGTCTTTGAGATACTTATTCTCTCAAAAGGAGTTGAATATGCGACAGCAGAGGTGGCTGGAGTTTTTGGCTGCTTATGATTTTGATATAGGATATACTCCAGAGGAAGGAAATTAAGTAGCAGATGCTCTCAGCAGAAGACATCAGTATGTTTTGTTGGATATGTTGGTGGAGTGGAAAGATTTAGAAGCTTTGACCAGTTGTTGTATGCAATTAAGATCGACTGCTAGTTCTGGTCAAAATATTGCCATGTTATCCTGTTTGGAAGTTCGACAAGTATTGATCGATATAATTGCTTCTAAACAGAAGGAGGATCCTTTATTTGTTGAGAGGGTCAGAAGGCTTGAGGTTGGAAAGGAGGTCGATGATTTGAAAGATTTTTGTCATGACCAGAGGGGACGGTTGAGAAAGAAAGGATGGTTATGTGTTCTAGATGTGGAGAACTTAAGAAGAGAAGTTCTTGAGGAATGTCATCGATCCAAGTTTACAATTCATCCTGGTGGGGCCATGATGTATCAAGATATGAAGAGGAGCTTCTATTGGGAAGGTAAGAATAGGAATGTTGGCTTGTTGGTTAGGTAGTGTATAAACCATCAATAAGTGAAAGTCGAACATCAAAAGCCGAGTGAGTTACTTCAGCCTTTAGATATTGCGGTTTGGAAATGGGATTCAATATCCATGGATTTTATAGATGGGTTGCCAAAGTCAAGGAGAGGAAATGAGAATAGATTGGTTATTGTGGACATGTTAACCAAGAGTGCTCATTTCTTTCTAGTAAAGTCGACCAGAACGGCGCCTATTTTAGCAAATTTGTTCATGAAGAACATAGTTAGACTTCATGGGATTCCTAGTAGCATAGTCAGCGATACAGATACGTTATTCACTAGCGAATTCTGGAGGAATCTACAAGAGGTATTAAGTACCAATCTCAAGATGAGTACAACTTATCATGCACAGAGAGATGGGGGACAGAGAGAGTCAACAAGGTACTTGAGAACTTGCTAAGAGCTTGTATATTGGACTTTGGTGGATCTTGGGAGGACTACCAACATTTGATTGAGTTTTCCTATAATAATAGCTATTAGACTAGCATAGGAATGGCACCTTTTGAAGCTTTGTATGGAAGACCATGAAATTCATTGGCATGTTGGTTAGAGACTGAAGATAGGTTGGTCTTAGGTCCGGATTTTGTTAGATAGGCATAAGAAAATATTGAATTAATTCGAGGACGGATGAAGGAAGCTCAATCCAGGCAGAAGAGTTTCGCAGATAAGAGGCGTGAAGACCTAGAGTTCTCAGTGGAAGACCTGGTCTTCATTATAGTATCACCAATGATGGTTATGGTATGGTTTGGAAAATCGAGAAATTTGGCCCCGAGATATGATGGACCATTCCAGATTTTAGAAAGGATTGGAAAACTTGCTTACAGTGTAGAGTTGCCAAGTAGTATGGCAGGTGTCCATAATATGTTCCATGTGTCTCATCTTTGCAAGTATGTGCATGATCCAGAGGCTACTATTCCTCAGACAGAGTTGGAAGACTTAGCAGTAGAGCCTGATTTGACTTTTGTTAGACAACCGGTTTGGGTTGTAGCGAGAGATGAGAAAAGGCTAAGGATCAAGACAGTCAAGTTAGTGAAAGTTCGATGGAGCGACAACAAGAAGGACTGTACTTGGGAGACAGAGGACAGGATCCTAGATGCCTATCCTGATCTACTTTGAGGGTATGCTCTATATTTATTTTATATAGACTTATTAGCTCGTAGGACATACTAGCTTTTATTTGCATGGTTGTTATGCTTGTTTATAGTCCTTGTTGAATTTCGAGGTCGAAACTATCTAAGAGGGAGCTTGTAACACCTCTAATTTTTATTTAACATTATTCAGGATATTTATTTGAATAAATTAAATAGAATAATGTAAATAATTGGGGAGATGAGATTAATAAATCCAATGTATGTGTCTTATTGAATGAACTAAAATAGGACTTAACCAAGAAGAAGGAATTTCCTAAGAGGTAAACTAGGAAATGGGGCTACATTTCTTAGTATAAATCTCTCCCTCCACCTTAATAAACTTTTACTTTCTCATTCGTAACTCCTCACCTATATTTCGGCTAGCCATTAAAAGCTCAAGGAAGAACAATAAATTGAAGATAAAGCTATGGAATTAAAGCTAGGAAATTATCTCATTCTCCAATTAACTAATCAAGGTGAATAATAGTGAAAATCATCTCAATTTTCTTGTTTTGGTTTGGTTATAGATAGTAACCGATTGTATTTTGCTGTGCTGATCGTGTTCATATCTAATAATCATTGATTAGATAGAATAATGATTTATGGTGCTTATTGGGATTTTTATGGAATTAAAATGATCGGATTTAAAGGAAAAACCTTGGTAAACGATCTCCAAACGGCTTGACTTTTGGATTTGTTATGTAAAACATATTTTGAAGATGGGTTTTTAATTTCATAATTTTCGGAGTTAATAGGAATAGTTTATGAATTTCCTATGGTGAAAAAGCATTTACTTCGGGTTCAATTATTAAAAATAATAAAATAATGAATTCTACCTCGAAATTTTAATTTGATGAAGAAAATATTATTTTTGATTTTTGGTGAAATTTTGAGATTTTTCCCAAGTAATTTCGATTTATTATGAATTTTCTAAGCTAAAAAGCTTAATAATTATATTAAAATATTAATTTAATTAATTATTTTGAAAATAATTTCAAAAATAATAAATCTGATCTATAGCAGATTTTCTATAAAGAAATTGCTAAAATATGTCTTTAATCAATAGAAATTAGACAAAGAATTGGTAAAGTATGTCCTTAACCAATAAGAATTTGACAAAAAATAAGTGTGCCAGTTTTCAAGCTACCTTTCGTCATAGAACCTTCCATAGCATTTCTGCACCTTTCTGCACCATTTTGATGAACCTTCCGACTTTGTCGGAAGCTACCTTTCGTCATAGAACCTTTCGCAGTATTTCTGCACCTTTTTGCAGCATTTTGATGAACCTTTCAACCTTGTCGAAAGCCACCTTTCGACAACAGCTGTAAACGTTGCGGAAGCCCTTTTTAGCAATTTTCTCTTGCTTTGTTTGTATACTTCAAATAGGCATAACTTTCTAGCTGTAAGCCCTTTTTTTTATTGTAACCACTGTACAAAAAGGATAGCCATCATTGTAGGATCGATTTCACCCTAGAGGGGGGGTGAATAGGGTGATAGTGTAAATTATAAAAATTAATCGCGGAAGCTTATAAATTAATTTCAATTCAGATCACAGAATAGCAGCACAGATATCGTAGAATATAAATAACAGAATAAAACAAAAAAACACAGAATTTACCCAGCTTCGGCAAAACCCTGCCTACGTGCTGCCCCCAAGGTTTCTACTAGAAATTAGATAGTCCCTCGCTTACACACGTAAACTCGCTATACACCGCTATTGACTAATCTAACTCTACGCTCAAAACCCTGCCACAACTCAATTACCGAGTTGCGAATTCTCAAGCTACACACCGTAGCTTGTCCCCTAGTCTCACGACTAGAAAATTAAACGGTTTAAAAGAAAATACAAGTTAAAAACAAATTAAAAACAAAATAACCCTAATTTAAAAACAAGTAAGCCCAAATTAGAATCGGCCCAAAAATTAAAAGTTTGCGTCCCCTTTCTCCTTTTTATTTTATCGGCCTGGTTCCCCTTTTTTTTTTGCTTGAGAATAATGTCGGTCGTTGTTTTCTTCTTTCTGAGATTAGGGCTTGTAAAATTGGGGCTTTCGTTCTCTCTGCTCTGGAAATTAGGGCTTGTAAAATTGCCGGCTTTAATTCGATCGATCCAGTGATGTTTTGCGTGTCGCCTTGATCGATTGATTCTTCGTTGCTTATGCGGCTGCTTCGATGTTGATGGAGTTCGACTTCGATTCGGTATGTGATTTTCGTTTATGCTATACTGTTATGCTTGATTGAACTCCAATTCATTGCCGATGATGATTCGTGGTTTATATAGGGTTTGTAACCCTAGATTTGCGTCGTATATTCTCTATTTGAATTTGTCATATTATTCACCTCGGCCGTTCGATTAATTTCTGATGTTTGATGATTTATTCTGACTATTTCATGTTACTTGAATAACACGGCTTTAAACTGTGACTTGTTCAATTTGCTTGACCAATACGCCGTTAATCTTCACTTGGTTCGATTTGCTGATTGACTAGGCTTCGGCTTGATGCTGAATAATGTTTGACTTCGACTTGTTTTTGACTTGTTCCAACTTATCCACGGCTTCAGCTCCGATCATATTTCTGTTGATTTTATTCTCATGGTTTCATGAAAAAATAAACAACCACTACACTTTGAAACTGCTCCTTGACTTGTGTTCACTGTGGCACTGTGTCACTGTGTTTATTTGTGTCCACTGATGCTTCGAGTCTGCGACATTTGCTTTGATACAGATGCTACACTTGTTCATGTATTCGACATTGTTTTGATGCATTTGCATGTTGTAAGTGTAAGTGTTCATTCATGTTTTGATTATGACTTCATTATAGTTCCAGTTGAGCATTAGGTAGTTGTCACTGTTTTGCATTTAGCTCGGTTTACTGGTGCATACATGTTGCATTTCATGATTCATCTGATCACTGCTGTGTCTTGATTAATGGAGTCAGTGATAGTCATGTGCCACTGCATCACTGTTGCAAGTGTTCTTGCTTCTGCATATTGCTGTATCCATGTGCCACTGCTTGTACTTGATGGTTGCTGTGCACTTTTGTGCTTTGAGTCAGTTTCATTGTTTTAGTTTTTCTTCATCTTGTGGTTGCCACTGTGTATTCTAGTTCGTGTATTCATTTAAATGTTCATGTTGCATATATGTGTCTACTCTGGTTGCCTTGTACAACAATGTTCTCTTGTTCAATCACTTTCACCTGTTGACTACTCTTCATTCACTGCCTGTAGTTGTTGTGTCATTGCAGTTGACATGTTGTTGCATTCGCTTGAGTCTGTAGCTTGATGATTTTGTAGTTGTTTGTGTTCATTCCTTGTGTGAAGCTGGACTTGATCTTATTACTGCCGTGTCTTTGATGTTGGGTCCATTGTTGCTGTAGCATGTACATTTACTCTGTCTTGTGTTGATCTTGAGCATTGCTCAGTCTTTTCATTTCCTTGTATTGTCCAGTAGAGTTGATTTGGGTTCATATGATGTTGAGCATTGGATTTTTGAAACTCTGTTGTTCTTGCTTGCATTGTCATCATGTTGGTTTGGTTGTGATATTTGTATTTTGGATCTGTTGATCATGTTACTCCATTCTCTTCATGTTGTCTTGACAATCTGTTTCAACTTGATGTTGCTTTAACTGCCACTGTTGGTTTTGCTGTGGTCTTCAAGCATGTTGCTGCCTGGTCGATATATATACATGCATACTTTGATCATAGCATTCATGTGTGCATTTGAGTTGCACCTGAGTTGAATCCAGTTTTAAAAAACTCGGGTTTGACCTTGTGCTCGTGTTGTGATATATTGCATGTGAGTTGAACCTGGTTTTTCATTTGGGTTTGACCTGTGCTCACCTGTCCCTGTAAATCAATCAAGTGTATATATCGGCGTGCACGGCCTTGTGGCATATACAGTAATATACTGTGTATGTCACAAGTTGTTCGTGTATGATGAATTCAAATATAAATGAAGACGAACAACCCAAATAACTGAGGCAAATATCATTTTCAAAATTCACGTTTTATTTTATATCGCAAAAATATTTTATTTTCAATTTTACTGCGTTAGTTTATATTTTTGCAGATCGCTCAGATGCTGGATTCAAAACTGGAATGAAGTTGAAGATAAATACGAGTGTGAGTGATATGTAGTGAGGTGAATTGTAAATGTGAAATGTGATGTAATTGTAATCAAAGTTGTATAGTTATAGTGAGAGCTTGAAATTGTACTATTCAAAGATGTAATAAATATTTGTTTGAATAAAATATTCGTTTGAATTCAAATTTCGTGTTATTTATTTTATTCTGCAAATATTTATTTAATCTGTGAAAAAATAAAATAGTATATTATCAAATACATTTAAACGAATGTATATATGTTTATTATCATCAAACAAAAATCATATAAGCGCATATTCAACAATCTCCCCCTTTTGATGATAACAAACATATATTTAAGATTTTGAATATATTAAAAGTATTTGATAATTTCAATTGCTCCCCCTATTTGAATGCTTCCTTTCTATATGATACTCCCCCTACATATATGACTCCCCCTTCATATATGCATACAAATAAAATGTGTGAATGAGCCTATATGCAAATGAAAAATTGTTTGGCCTTTGATTGATTCTATTTGACAAAATCTTAAATTTTCTCTCCCCCTTTTGTTATCAGCAAAAGAATAATAGAGTTAGAGAAAATAGAGATAAAGTGATCGATATTAATTCAACATTAAAACCCAATTGAATATAAATATTAAATTTCAATAGAAAATCTAACAAAAATCATAAAAATATTGTTAGGCGCATATTCCACTTTTAGAATGATGGAGATGATGTCATCATATAAAACCATACAATTGTGTCTATTTGTGGTATTTTTATATCAGGAATTTGAATATCTACTAATCATGCATAACCGTTAGGACTTTTAAATGAGATTAGTAGTATTCCAATTTTATTTTTAAAAAAAATGAATTCAAGTATCTTCTAACCACGCATAACCGTGAGGACTTTTAAATGGGATTAGAATCAACTTGTTTATTTTAAAAAAATCAACTTTTGATATGCGTTCCATACATGCATGACCGTGAGGACTTTTAAATGAGCATGAAAGCACATAACAAATTCCAAGTAATTCACCCATGCATAACCGTGAGGACTTTTAAATGAGAGTGAATACTTTGGTATTTATTTATTTATTTATTTATTTATTATTATTATTATTATTATTATTTTAAAAAAAAATGTGAAAATGAAAAACGAACGATTCCTGTTTAAAGTACCACATATCGACAAACTATATAGAATTTTGATGAATGATGGTTGATAGAAATATGATAGACATAGAGATGGTCATGGAATTTGTACCAACAAAAAATTTTATAACTCTTGTTTAAATTTCTAAAGAAATTTTCTATTTATACTTTCTCGAGTTATAATATATGATCAATATCAACACTCATCACTTTTTTCAATCACTGTTTTTTCTTTTCGATAATCATTTGGGAGTCAGATTAGTCATAATAGTCATTTAAAATCAAATTCAAAAATAATTATGAAATTAATTTTTCAAAAATGAATAATCTGAAAATATGGTCAAAAATGATTTTCTCCAGGGGGTTTTAAAAAAAAAATTTCTGCTATTTGAAAATTATTTGAAATGAAGAATATGCAGATATTTTCTTTGAAAAAACGATGCAGCAAATGAATGTTTCAAAAATTAATCACGTTACACTAATAATTTTTCTATCAACCATATTACCAGTGTAATCTGCATCTGAATTTAAATTTCACTCGTTGAATGTCAAAGACCAGATTGTGAAATTTCAACAAATTATCTCAGAATGAAATTCTCTTGAATTTGAAAATGAAGCCAGTGTTAACAATCAAACATATATCAAAGTGTCAATCTTAGAAGCCATAGACTAAACAGTTATATTCATGAGTATTTAATAGTCAACCAAACATCATTATTTCAAAACAAATGTTTCAAAAGAATTTCTTAAAGTTTCAACAATTTTTAAAATCCTTTTTTTTTTCACATGAATTTGAAATCGTGCAAATTTACAAGCAGTGACCAAAATGTCAAAACCAATATATCTACGTGTAGCATGAGTAATCAAATACCATCATTTGACCGAACAAATTTATATGGATTAGTTCAATGTTGAAAATCTGATTGATCATCATTTAAGCACAAATCAATGTCATAAATAAAAACAAGTCAAAAATTTCTTAAAATCCTTTTTACAATTTTTTAAATAGAATTCATTAGGATTTTAAGTTGAAGCCATGTAAATAGAAGAAACCGTGAATATGGATTTAGCCAAAAATATTATAACAAAAAAATATTATCATCTAATCAAAACACTATTTTTATCCCAAGCTTATATATCAAGTAATTCTAGAGAATTTTATAGTGTTTTTGGCATAAGAATATAATTGGCCAACAACTTTGAATAAGTCAGAAACAAAATCTTTTCATCATCTCAATATTGGCTGATTTTTAATTCAGAATATGGTGCAGATTATCACATTTTAGTATATCGTTCAAATAAATATATCTTTACCTGTTTTTACCTTTACGATATTTTTTATTGTTGTCCATTGTGATTCTGTCACCTTTATACTAGGCTAAGGAACTTTGCTTCGTCGTCCGTTGTGTTTCTGGAATAGCCAAAAATCCTGAGAACACTGTTGTTGTTCCTTAGCCTGCCACCACACCTACACGATGAAAGATTTATGTGACCTATTTGTTTTTATAGGTCCATGGTTGTTAGTGGCTGAAAATTTTGAAAAATAATTTTGTGTAGACCCAAAACTATTTATAATTGTTCCCTTTGGCACCCAAATTTGTTTAACTTTGAGGGATTTTATATTTGTGCCTTTTGGAACCCAAATCGGTATAGTTTTCACATGTTTGGGTCTATACCAACAATTATTGTGATCGTGTCCAAATTTTCTACAAATTGTGCACATAGAATTAACTTGATTAATCTTGTTTTCAACAATTTTCGAATTATTAAATCCAAGTCCTTGTCTAACCGTATTAACAGTTTGCTTTCCTAATAGCATATTCAACGATTTTTCACTTTTTGAAAATTTATCTAAAGCCGTAGACAATTGTTGGACTTTTGATTTGAGAGATTCATTTTCGTTTAACAACTGTGTGCACTTTTTAATAGAATTCTCTCTCCTAGTATTTTCATTCTCCTTTAAAATCAGAATTTCATTTTCAAGCGATTTTATTTTAATTTCTGATTTTTTAATTTCCTCATCAAATGTTGGACACTTATCACACTTAGGGATCCTACTTTGATAGGTTTTAACTAATTGATCAAGTTGTTTATTACATTCTATCAAAGTATCTTTTTGAGATTCAAGTTTGACGTATTTTTCCCTAAGTCGTTCAAAACAACCGTTTACTTCATGAAAATATATAAGCAACTCAGAATGGGTAAGTTTTGATACCTCACTTGGCTCGTCATCGTCACTATCAGTTGTATCACCTCGAAGACACAATTCTGCCTTTTCGCTTTCACTGCCAGTGCTTTGATCATTCTCGTCTATTTCATCCCAAGTGGCTGCAAAACTTTTCTTTTTCTGTTTCTTTCCGTGGCTGGATTTAATTTGTGGACAATCGGGCTTGATATGGCCGGGTTTGTTGCAATTATAACAAATAAACTTTTGTTCTTCTGAGTAGTCTAGTGCTTTGGCTATTCTGCTTTTTGCTTTTTGAATTCGAGCTGAGTTACCATGTTTTTGATTCCATTTTTTGAATTTCCTTATCAACAGCTCCAATTCTGCTGCTCCATCATCTTCATCGTTATCATCATCACTTTTGGTTGTTCCTTTGAGAGCTATTGATTTCTTTTGAGTGTCACCTCCTTCACGCACTTCTTTGAGTTTCATTTCTAGCTCATAAGTGGTGAGATTTCCGATGAGTTCTTCAACTTTAAGTTGTTTTAAATCTTTCGATTCTTGTATGGCAGTTACTTTTGCTTCAAAGCTTCGTGGAAGGACTCTGAGGATTTTCCGGACTATTTCTAATTCGGTGTATGTTTTTCCGAGAGCTTTTGATTTGTATACGATATTGGAGAGTCGTCCGTACATCTCTTTGACATTTTCTTCCTTCGCCATTTTGAAGTTCTCGTATTCGCTGCTTAGCATTGCAAGGCGAGATTCTTTGACTTGAGATGTTCCTTCGTGAGTCACTTCTAGTATGTGCCATATTTCCTGCGCAGTTAGACAATGTGAGACACGATTAAATTCAAATTGATCCAATGAACAGATAATGGAATTCATAGATTTGGCATTAGTATTCTGTAATTTATTTTCTAGTTCTGTCCATTGTTCCTTTGGTTTCTCTATTTCCTGATTATCTACAGTTATAGTTGGTATACTATAACCTGTCTCAACAATATTCCAAGCATCAATGGTTTTCAGAAAAATTTGCATTCTATTTTTCCAGTAAGCATATTCACCATTGAACATTGGTGGTCTAACTATGGATTGTCCTTCTGCAAAAGCATTATTAGAAGAAGCCATTTTAAAAAAATTCAAATTTTTAAAACAAAAAACCGATTTTTGAAACACGAATTTTTAAAACAAAAATTGATTTTTGAAACACGAATTTTTAAATTAAAAATTGGTTTTTGTAAAATCAAAAATTTTAAAACGAAAATGGCTTTTGTTCCTAGCTCTGATACCACTTGTAGGATCGATTTCACCCTAGAGGGGGGGTGAATAGGGTGATAGTGTAAATTATAAAAATTAATCGCGGAAGCTTATAAATTAATTTCAATTCAGATCACAGAATAGCAGCACAGATATCGCAGAATATAAATAACAGAATAAAACAGAACAACACAGAATTTACCCAGCTTCGGCAAAACCCTGCCTACGTGCTGCCCCCAAGGTTTCTACTAGAAATTAGATAGTCCCTCGCTTACACACGTAAACTCGCTATACACCGCTATTGACTAATCTAACTCTACGCTCAAAACCCTGCCACAACTCAATTACCGAGTTGCGAATTCTCAAGCTACACACCGTAGCTTGTCCCCTAGTCTCACGACTAGAAAATTAAACGGTTTAAAAGAAAATACAAGTTAAAAACAAATTAAAAACAAAATAACCCTAATTTAAAAACAAGTAAGCCCAAATTAGAATCGGCCCAAAAATTAAAAGTTTGCGTCCCCTTTCTCCTTTTTATTTTATCGGCCTGGTTCCCCTTTTTTTTTGCTTGAGAATAATGTCGGTCGTTGTTTTCTTCTTTCTGAGATTAGGGCTTGTAAAATTGGGGCTTTCGTTCTCTCTGCTCTGGAAATTAGGGCTTGTAAAATTGCCGGCTTTAATTCGATCGATCCAGTGATGTTTTGCGTGTCGCCTTGATCGATTGATTCTTCGTTGCTTATGCGGCTGCTTCGATGTTGATGGAGTTCGACTTCGATTCGGTATGTGATTTTCGTTTATGCTATACTGTTATGCTTGATTGAACTCCAATTCATTGCCGATGATGATTCGTGGTTTATATAGGGTTTGTAACCCTAGATTTGCGTCGTATATTCTCTATTTGAATTTGTCATATTATTCACCTCGGCCGTTCGATTAATTTCTGATGTTTGATGATTTATTCTGACTATTTCATGTTACTTGAATAACACGGCTTTAAACTGTGACTTGTTCAATTTGCTTGACCAATACGCCGTTAATCTTCACTTGGTTCGATTTGCTGATTGACTAGGCTTCGGCTTGATGCTGAATAATGTTTGACTTCGACTTGTTTTTGACTTGTTCCAACTTATCCACGGCTTCAGCTCCGATCATATTTCTGTTGATTTTATTCTCATGGTTTCACGAAAAAATAAACAACCACTACACTTTGAAACTGCTCCTTGACTTGTGTTCACTGTGGCACTGTGTCACTGTGTTTATTTGTGTCCACTGATGCTTCGAGTCTGCGACATTTGCTTTGATACAGATGCTACACTTGTTCATGTATTCGACATTGTTTTGATGCATTTGCATGTTGTAAGTGTAAGTGTTCATTCATGTTTTGATTATGACTTCATTATAGTTCCAGTTGAGCATTAGGTAGTTGTCACTGTTTTGCATTTAGCTCGGTTTACTGGTGCATACATGTTGCATTTCATGATTCATCTGATCACTGCTGTGTCTTGATTAATGGAGTCAGTGATAGTCATGTGCCACTGCATCACTGTTGCAAGTGTTCTTGCTTCTGCATATTGCTGTATCCATGTGCCACTGCTTGTACTTGATGGTTGCTGTGCACTTTTGTGCTTTGAGTCAGTTTCATTGTTTTAGTTTTTCTTCATCTTGTGGTTGCCACTGTGTATTCTAGTTCATGTATTCATTTAAATGTTCATGTTGCATATATGTGTCTACTCTGGTTGCCTTGTACAACAATGTTCTCTTGTTCAATCACTTTCACCTGTTGACTACTCTTCATTCACTGCCTGTAGTTGTTGTGTCATTGCAGTTGACATGTTGTTGCATTCGCTTGAGTCTGTAGCTTGATGATTTTGTAGTTGTTTGTGTTCATTCCTTGTGTGAAGCTGGACTTGATCTTATTACTGTCGTGTCTTTGATGTTGGGTCCATTGTTGCTGTAGCATGTACATTTACTCTGTCTTGTGTTGATCTTGAGCATTGCTCAGTCTTTTCATTTCCTTGTATTGTCCAGTAGAGTTGATTTGGGTTCATATGATGTTGAGCATTGGATTTTTGAAACTCTGTTGTTCTTGCTTGCATTGTCATCATGTTGGTTTGGTTGTGATATTTGTATTTTGGATCTGTTGATCATGTTACTCCATTCTCTTCATGTTGTCTTGACAATCTGTTTCAACTTGATGTTGCTTTAACTGCCACTGTTGGTTTTGCTGTGGTCTTCAAGCATGTTGCTGCCTGGTCGATATATATACATGCATACTTTGATCATAGCATTCATGTGTGCATTTGAGTTGCACCTGAGTTGAATCCAGTTTTAAAAAACTCGGGTTTGACCTTGTGCTCGTGTTGTGATATATTGCATGTGAGTTGAACCCGGTTTTTCATTTGGGTTTGACCTGTGCTCACCTGTCCCTGTAAATCAATCAAGTGTATATATCGGCGTGCACGGCCTTGTGGCATATACAGTAATATACTGTGTATGTCACAAGTTGTTCGTGTATGATGAATTCAAATATAAATGAAGACGAACAACCCAAATAACTGAGGCAAATATCATTTTCAAAATTCACGTTTTATTTTATATCGCAAAAATATTTTATTTTCAATTTTACTGCGTTAGTTTATATTTTTGCAGATCGCTCAGATGCTGGATTCAAAACTGGAATGAAGTTGAAGATAAATACGAGTGTGAGTGATATGTAGTGAGGTGAATTGTAAATGTGAAATGTGATGTAATTGTAATCAAAGTTGTATAGTTATAGTGAGAGCTTGAAATTGTACTATTCAAAGATGTAATAAATATTTGTTTGAATAAAATATTCGTTTGAATTCAAATTTCGTGTTATTTATTTTATTCTGCAAATATTTATTTAATCTGTGAAAAAATAAAATAGTATATTATCAAATACATTTAAACGAATGTATATATGTTCATTATCATCAAACAAAAATCATATAAGCGCATATTCAACAATCATTTGAACACAATGGAATATGTTAGAGACCTTAATTCTATGCCTATAAAATTTTATGGCAAAAAATGTTTCAAATTTCTGAAGGGGTTGTTTTTTTTTGCTTTCGAATACATTTGCTTGGTTTTCTTTGCCTTCGAAGGAAATACTTTCGAAGGGGTTGTAAAATTGTTTTTTTTACCAAGTTTTATATTTTCGAAAGGTAGAATTTAAAGTATTATAAGGCAAGAGCCTAAAGTTTTTAAGAGCTTTCGAAGGAGGTTACCTTATAAAGTCGAAAGTTTTTTTTGAAGGCATCGAAAGGTTTTTGCCCGAAACTCTATTTTTAAAGGAAAAACCATGGCTACATTAAAAGAGTTTTATAACGGTCTAAGAAGAATCCATCTTTGTTAAATTAAACCCACAAGAGTTGTGTTGCTATGTTGTTATATTTCTTCTTCTAATATGAATATATTCACTTTATAATGGACCCATATCTATATTTTAGGGAAAAGGGTAGAAGAACCAGTTAGGCTAACCCAGTAGTGAGTTTAAATTGAATAAACTCCTGAATGATCAAAGTTGCATCCAGGAGGTCAGGAAGACCAGAATATAGGATGCTAAAATATAAAGGATAGATATTGGCAGGGGCCAATAGGTTTCCAGTAAGCTCATGAAAACTGCGTGATATTGGCAGGGTTCAATAGGTTAATAGTTAACCCATAAAAACTATGTATACAAGAGGATGTCAGGTAGACAGGTTCATAGTCAGCCTGTGAAAACTATGTGTAAAAGAAGATGTCTGATTGACAGGTTCTTAGTAAGCCCATGAAAACTATGTAATTGGGTAGGGAGTCCTTAAATGTTTAACCACTTATAAGTTAGCCCATGAAAAATAATAGGTTAATAGTAATCTTAGAAACTATAATTGAAACAGATAGTCAGAATGAATGGAGATGGGTAATCTAGATTTGATTTGCTTGTTTTGCATATCATCATAATGTTTTTAAGTACTATGTTTTAACCACCGTGGATGCAGTAGCACAGTATATGGTTTTATTAAAATTTTAGAATACTAGTGAGGGGAAGACCCGTTTTGCTAAGCGGCGTGGTCTCACTAGATATCTATTTGGTTTGAGATGATAGACTATTATTCATACCAGGCTTTATGTCTGACTCAAAGTTTTTGTTTTTCGCTTAAACTCTCGGGTACTCAGTTGATTTTGAGTAGTTTGAGGTTTAGGGGTTTCAAGTGTTTCTCAGACGAATAAAGCTTCTGGAGGTGAGCATGAGGTAGATAGTTATTTAGAGTTTTCTTTTCTGCTGTGTATTTGGATGTAAAGGCAGATTTATTAGCCTTACTATATACTCTGATCAACCAAGTGGGCATTTTCATATGTCACTCTTAGCGTATGTGTAATAATTATATTTTTTCTTAACGTGGTTAATGTTTTGGGATTATGTAATGTTCATGAAATGTTTTAAATGGAATATGGAAATATGTTTTTGAATGGTTAATTTTTTTCCATATTCTTATGATTTGTGTATCAATAAATCTAGCACCATCGTCTTTAGTCGTCGAAGATTAATAACTATGGATGACTACAGCATTCGTAGTCGTTAGATTTGAATAGGGGGATGTTACAAATGGTTTCAAAAATATATTTTTTATAGAAGAAGATTTTTTTGAGTTCTATGACTTTTAAAGGGAATTAAAATCATTACAAAAGTGAATATCGTACGTATACATATTGTAACGATCCGAAATTTTATCACTTTGATTTGTGAATATCTAATTAATTTTTAAATATTTAATTAATTTTTAAATATTTAATTAATTATTTTTAATTTTTACATAACCCTCTTTTAATAATTAAGTAATAATGATAAACTCACTTTGAAAGTTTGTTTACAAAAATAGGTAGTTCGATGTAAAATTGAAAATGTTACCAAAAATCGTTTTTCGAAGATTCTATTTTTTATCGAACGAAAGTTGTCGCAACGTTGTTGCACACATATGTACACCTTTCTAATATACCTATACACATATGATAAGCAAACTATGAAAGCATGTAGGATTAGAAAAAGTAAGTATAATTAAATAAGTGATTAATTAAGAGATGTGACTTTTACTTTGTAAAATAAAGAAAAGTGGACTTTTCCTTCTTAATTTATGTGCGTTAGTACATAATGTGATTATAAAGTACTAGGCCATGTGAAGGGGGAGTGGTGTATGAATTAGCACTTTGGCAAATGGTGAAAGGGTATGGAAAAGAAAGGTATTTTGGTAATTTGGCTAAGGGGTATTTGGTGTCTTTTGCCCTTTTTTTATTTCTATAAAAGAAGCATCTTCCATTTAATTTTCGGTTTTGTTTTATTTTCATCTTTCACTTTCATCTTCTTCCTCATTTTTTTGCATACCTTTCTTCTTTTTCATCTCCTCCATTACAACTTTTTAAGTCTAGACAAAAAAACACCATTGTAGTTTACACTTTCATTTCCATTTTTACTCTAGTTTTTCCAATCTTCTTCATTCTTCCTTTTCATCCGACCATAACTTCCACAAAAAACTAAAAATTCAATGATTATTTTTTGAAACCTAATAGAACCGAATAATAAAGAACTTTCATGTTAATCACTTTTTCAATTTTTGGGAGTATCAATGTCAAATATCTTTTTTACCGAAGTCATTCGTTGTCCCAAATTTATAACCCCGAAAATACCTTCTCTTTTCATTCGTCCATAACATTTACAAAATAACCCCAAATCAAGTGATTCCTTTTTCTAAACTAAAGATAATTTAATAAGAAAGAACTTTCCTTTTGGTCACGTTTTCAAATTCATAAAGGAATCCCATCAAAAATCAGTGAGAAGGACAATTTTCTAGCCCAATTTTTGAAGAAAAAACTTAAACCCAAAGCCCTTCCCGTCTGTCATGGCCGAGCCAATCTAGAGTTTGCATAAGATTTTTG
This sequence comes from Allium cepa, assembly GCA_030765085.1. Taxonomy (NCBI): domain Eukaryota; kingdom Viridiplantae; phylum Streptophyta; class Magnoliopsida; order Asparagales; family Amaryllidaceae; genus Allium; species Allium cepa. The sequence goes on along the minus strand of CM060939.1, from coordinate 452,888,274 downwards.
AGCTAGTTTTTGCAAGTAGTAGGGGTTGGTTGGTAGTAGCAAAGAGTAGTGGACTTTTTCCAGAGTCTAGATTGTTTTGAATGTGCTCGCTTTAAAGGTTGGTTTTAAAATTGACAAAATGTGGTAATAATTTAGTGCTAACCTATAGTGTGGTATGTATGTGCTGTGATGTGCTTATGTTATTGTTTGATTTTGATTTACACTTGAAAGTGACATAAATAACTATTTTGTTGCAGGGGACAAAAGCAAAGCGAATGGAAGTTGAAGTGTCTTTGTAGTGAATAAGTCAGTACAGAAGAACTTCAAAGAAAAAAATATTGTAGACGGATCCTAAAGGATTCCATGCCTTATTGAGTTTTATTTACACATAATATTGGATATGTAAATGCTTGTGTATGTGAAAATGAATGGTTTTTAGTTATAGTTAACCTATTTGTTATTAGTTTTATTACGACGTTGAAACCTGTGCTCGCTTTTTAGCGATTTATTACTTATTTCCTAATACGTTTTGAAATGATTTTCGAGCTCGACTTTTATTCACAAACCTTTAGCAAAGGTTCTAACATTTTTTAAATATAGAAATAAATATGGTATAAAAGTTATTTGATTTATAAAAACAAGTTTTAAAAGTTATGGTCTATATAGCGATAGTTGCTATGGATGCAGTTTTGGAAATCTTTGATTTTTGTAAAAGAAAAAGAGTTATCTTTAAAGGGATGTTTAAACACAAGTTTCAAAATTGTTTTATAGAGTTCTAAAGATAATTTCAGAAAAAGGAAGGAAACATGTATTGTATCACTATTGTGGTAATAAATGTTTTTGAGAAAAGGGAAAGAGATTATGGACTATGACATTTTTGTTATAGTAAATGGTTTCGGAAATTGTAAAGGAAGCTGATTTATAAAATTTTGCTATTATTGGACAAGTTGTTTGTTTTTATAAAAAGGAAGATGTTTTAGAGTGGTTTGGAATTTATTAATTAAAAAGCGTCTACTGTTATAAAGAAAAAGATGTTGGCTTTTAATAAAACTTTGGTTTAAATAAGTGATCTTGGAATATGTTTTTAAGAACAAGTATAAAATTTGTTTCTGTTTTGAAAGTTAGACGTGTTGTCGAGTTAAGGTTTTAGAGGTAATAATACCCCAACTTGAATGGTTTCATTTCTAACTAACAAAAAGTACTAGTGTGAAATTGAAGACTAGAAATAAGTTTTCAGATTGTTTTAAAAAGACTTCTGTTATTCAAGGAATTTCTTTGTCAGTGTCATTAAGTAGCAAAACAAATATGATAAAGTTTTAAAATGTCTATGGAAAGTAAGTTGTCTTATATTTAGCACTAAAAGCCGATGAGTAAACTAACCTTTATTTGTAAGATTTAAAACCGAAGTGTTTGAATAAGATAAGACTGAGGTGCAACCAATACCTTGACTTACATTACTTTTATTCTGGGCGAGGAATAGAGAAGTCGAAATGTCGGAAACATGATAAGTATAAGAGGGTTAATTTTGATAAATGCATCATGATTAATTAAGTATATGGATGGTACTTCATCGTATACTTGACACCAAATTCTGAGATATGAAAACTCGTCTCTATTTCGAGAAGTAAGAATGTATGTCGAGGCAAGAATAGCTTTATAACTTGTCCGACTTCATTATTAATCAGCGGATAATACTGTTTGAAATCGAAAGGTGGCGATAAGTATAAGGTGTCTGATTTTTCATATACAAATTATACTTACACCCAGATAGTGGTTTGTCCACTATCAATAACTTGGCCATTTTTGACTTAGGAAGTGTATGAAAGCTTTGCGATTTCATACAGTTCGAGATTCCCTTGGGAGATCTCATTTCGATTAAACGTCTCTTGCTTTAAGGGGTGTACCAGATATACCCTTGAGACTCTTTTATAGTCCACTTACGTCTGAAAGAACCGAAATTAAGTCAACTAAAAGTTATTGATTATTGGTTCAAAGAGACTGGGATCGAATAAGCATAAGTTGTCTGAAAACCACTTCGAATTGGCATAAGCATTCTCAAAGACATCTTGAGTGTAATGACTCGAGATTTTGGGCAATATCAATTTACTAATCTTTATTAATAATTAAATTGATTTGAAAATTTTCTTTTAAATTTTAATCTAAATTGGCAAGTTTGTTCTTTTAAAAGCTAACAAATTGGGTTAATAATCTTCTTTTATAAATATTTAATTGGTAAAATTTATTTTTTCAAGGCTAAATAAAAATATTTTCTATTTGTAATGTATATATATGTATAAATAGGAAGTCTTTGATTTTAATAAAAGATATGATTCCAAATTTTAATATATTGGAATGTATATATTGTGATTTGAAGTTATTCAATAACAATTTTCAAGGTTAATATTGAAATGAATTCTAATTATAATGTATATATTTTGTGTGTGTATATATTGTAAATATAAGGGGCTTTGATTTGAATTTAATTTATGAAAACATGTTTTCAAATTTAATATATATATATATATATATATATTGTAATTTGGAAGTTTTGGTTTAATTTAATATAGAACATTCAAAAACTATTTAAATAGTTAACCATATTTTTTTTTAAAACACTTAAGGTATATATTTATTTGTTTAAAATAAATTTTAGCTTAAGTTTAAAATAGGATTTAATTTAAAATTCATTTCTTTGTTTTAAATATTCTTTCTTTTAAAAATTTAAACATAAGACAATTTGGTTTGTAAATATATAAATTTAAATAAAGTCCACAAACATATAAACATATAATACATTAATTGGTTTAAAACATAAGTTATTTATAAACAAATATTTACATAAATTCACATTTGTGTATATACATACATACATACATACATACATGCATACATATATATATATTTAAAAGCTTATTTATATAAAGACAAACATTATATACATTTAAATGTACTACATAAATAAATATGAACTTAAATAATTTAAGCTTAAACACTTGTAAACATATGGAGGCATGGTTTCAACATTTGTAAGTTATGTAGCACATAAGTTAACAAGTGGTAAATTAACCTTTAATTTAAAACAATATTGTAATTAAATAACATATGCTAAAAAATAAATATAAAACAGAGATTTTCAGTTCAGATCCTCTCTATTCTTTTGTTCTTCATCTTTTCAATTTAAAAAAGCTGGAAACCTGGGAATCAAAGGAAAATAGCAAGCAACCAAAAAGAAAAATCAAATTTTAGTACAATATTTTCAAAGCTTCAAACATGAAAAATCAACTCAACAAGTATAGATTCAAATTCAACAAAACAAAAGAAGTTCAAATTAAACATCAGCCTGGAGACAAGAATATTCTCCTCTGTCCTCTGTTTATAATTGCTGAGTAAACATTTTCTTATAAAAACAGTTTGAATCTATTCATTTATATATTGTCTGAGTGGTGAATATGGTAATAACTTGATGAACAATGTTTACCTGTATGGTTTGTGTATGAATATATATATATATATGTATGTATGTATGTATGCATGTATGTATGTATGCATGTATATATACATATGTAGTGGTATGCCTGTATATGCCTATAGGTAAATATAGATAAGCCTATGTTCTTTGTTCAGGCTTCAGGTTTGATGGAAATTTTTTTATGCTCCTTTACGTTTGATTTTAGCTTGAGCATGTAAATGAAAAAAGTTGCTAACAATGTAATTCAAAGTTAAAAAATAGATTCAAGAATTTGTATTAAGTATTTAACTCAAAAATTATGAATTACACTGAAAATCAAAGAATGGGTTAAAAATCGATCTAGTCAATTTCAATCTTTGATAATATAATCTGAAACGTGTTGTAAAATGATGATTTTTAATACAAGTTTTATGATTTTAGAGTGAGTGGATGATGGGTTATTCTGAGTTGATCAGAATTCGAATGTTCGTCGATTTACGGTGAATGGAAGATTGATGGAGGCCGTGACCAAGGTTGGAGGTGGGGGATGTTATGGTGGTCACGTGAAAAATAGAG